>OX352294.1:27863610-29265526 GCA_947086415.1 Pammene aurita
TAGTAACGAATAGTAGGCACATAACTAGAGATTGGTTAAAGAGTTTTGGTTACCTACTGGAAATATTTTAACCTGACTATGGGAGGGAATCGCTAAGTACTTTGCATTAGTTCACCTACTCTAACTAGAAAACAAACTAGAAGCATGAGAAGGTTACAGAGTACGAAAGGTGACAAAATCTGATATGAGAAACACGCCGAAACAAGTCCGAATTATCCTATTACTTTTTTAATGGGCGCAGATGTTCCAAAATGTTATCTTAAATTATACGCTTATGTTATGACATAATTTACACATTTTTCGCGTTTTAAATTCATAAAAACCCAAAAAGCAGTTTTCATTTCTGCAGCGGATTGTAAAATAATTTTCACACCACCTGCTCGACAATGCCAAATTATATATCATGCAAACCTGACCGAAAGCAAATCATTATAGCCCTTGTCTTTAGCCGGGTTATAATGTTGTACGAAATCTCATTATAACCCGCTGGTTAATAATGTGATTTCACTTCCTATAGTTCTTATTGTTATGAGCTTAAAGTCTAATTTCGTAAAGTCCGGACGGAGCACGGGCCCGCGCCGCCGCGTCGAACTGATTTGAAAATCGAATCTATTCGGAAAATCGTGCTGGCCACCTCAATTTTAAAAACCTAAAACAAATGCCGCAAGTGGCAGGTTCTATAAAAATAGAAGATAAAATTCGAATAAAATGGACTAATGTATCAAGAATCAATTTTTACTTTTGATTTACTTTAATAAAAATCCGTTTCTAATAGTAGCCTTAGCTATTTTATTGTCTCGCAAGAGGTGAGAAAAGTACTCATAACCCCCTCGCTGCGCTCGGGAGTAAAATCTGGAGTCCTTCGTTACGTTCAGGATTCAATTTCGCGCCCGTGACGTAAAACAGTGCTTTATCCCCTTGGTGTACAATCTACTATACCAACGCTGGCGGTATACAAGTAATCCGCGATTAAAGCTTCGACCGGGCATCGGTCCTGCGGTCTTCGTGTTCTCTTGTTCGTTGGTAAACCAGGGCGGAAACATTATGATACCAACTATATAGGCTCGTAGTAGGTGATCCGAGGTCTTCTTGCATTTGTCAGCTTAATCAAAATAAAATAATCAGACTTTATAATGCTATTCCTTCAAATTCGTAAGTCAAATTATCGTAATATAAATTATAAAAATCAGCTAATAACAAAATCAGTGACCATGTTTGTACCTATCTATCGGAATTAGGTTTATAGTTACTCTAATCCCATTTCTACATGGTTCCATATATGATTTTCATACCTATGATTTTTTCTGATATATTTCTTTCCCACTCAAAATAAAGTGTAAACTGTAAAGCTCTTCATTCAGTGTCGTGATCTACCACATTTAAAAACCATAAAAATACCGTAGATAAAAACGCACGTAAGTGAGCGCTGATTAATGGGTGGTTTAAATTCTGCAGCTCCGCCTTTCCTCCATTTTGCTAGATGAATTATCTCGGTGGCATTATCGACTCGACATTAGCGTTTCCTTTTGATCTAGAATGCCTTGATCCTCTTTAGAGCCTACACACTGGTATCCTCGCCGGCGGCGGTGAGTGCGGCCAACGTCCACCAACGCCGAACACATTAATGACATATTTACAGTCAAAGAGATATAAACCGATTTCATCGGAAAATGGTTTATGAATATTTCTATAAGAAGTGACTTATTTTCATTGTCCTTGATTATATCAGCTTGTAATCATAGAGCTTAACTTATTTACTTAAGGAGTGCTTACTTATTTCTCTATGAATTGTAGGTGAATAGTCTGTATGAATAGTCTATTGTGTGGAACTGGATTGCTGAGCTGGATTTGCCCTGATTACCTGATAAATATAAGTAATTATTTATACCCTGTCCTACCCGCGAAATTGTGCGTGTAATAGTGGTACAACTTACTTAGATTAATAAAAGTAAAAGTCTTTGTGAAATGAGTTACCAAATAAATGATAAAAAAAACACATCGGGAAACTTACATTTTAGTAAATTTTCTACCTCCACATTCAACTGTTCTTAAACACAAAGCTTTCCACTAGATACACATATTATTAGTATGTTTTAACTTATACAAACTCGAATTTTAATAACGTGTGTAATTACGCTTTGTACCTGCGGAAATTAATTGTATACTAACTTAATTTAAATTCACAATCAGACTCATATAGCTCACGGGCAAAAGTTGGTTCATTTTATTTTATAATACGAATTAACAATTAATACGGATGTAGTTAGTAGGATATTGCGTGATTTCAAAGTACCATTTTGTTCTTTAATTACCTAAGTCTATCGTGGTTGAGATAATGTGTGAATAGTGGCGTTTATATAGTTACCGCACCAATTAGTCTCTCGACAGCGCGAACCGCCTCCTCTTTGTGCACCGTTTACACTTCATCTACCCTTCGCACACACTTGACACCTCTATTCACACTGTGCGAAGCATTACATTTTGTCACTCAAATGTCGCTCGAGTATTTAATAATAAAATCACAAAGCTGGAGCCTTCACAGCACATTCATCAACTCGTTTCAAGTCTTCGTTTAACTTTCATCAGTATACATTACGCAACTAGGGAAGGAGCTAACTAATTTAAGGTACAAACAATTCGGGCATAATTAACTTGATGAAGCACGTGACAACGGTATCAAATTCATAATTTGAAAGGGAAATTTTTCATCACCCCGGAGCGATTCCAAATTGAATTCAGCAACACGAATATCCGCTACCTCAGCCACTCTATATACAAATGCGTAGATATAATTACTAAAAGAACGATGTTTACAGAAATACAAACTCGTTTCAGGTGGGAATTTCGAAGGGGTTGAAATACAAGACGAACTTCGATTAATTGAATTTTCGGGCGCTTGCCGACGGAACAAAACAAGGGATTCTTTTAAATTTCGTTGAAATGTTTTCTTTTCGTTACACTTTTTTAGCAATATTGTTTCATTCAGACTCCTTTATTGCCCCTCTTATTAAAAGTGACGGTTTTATATTTTCGGTGATTGAAGTTAATTCTTATTAAATTTATTCGTCGTCAAGTTCAAGTGTATCCTAGAGGTCGCCAACCGGGCACGTTTCTGAATACAGAATAGGTACACATTTATTTTACAATTTTCTCTTTAGACGCTCTTAAACCTCTGAGCGGTTTTAGAATACCGATGATTGCAAATACTTTTTATATTTTGATTCTAATCCAAGTGTACCAATGTTCTAATCAAAATGTTCGCTGCCGTCCGTTTAGATAGGTTTTCACTTGGACAGCAAAAATATCATTACCTTCAGACGCTTTAATACTTCTTATTGAAAGGAAAGGTTTTGGTATTCCGTTGATTGCAGTTACTTTTCTTATATTTGTCGTGTAATTCGAGTATATCCAAGTGGTCGCCGGGCATGTTTCCACTCGGATCGCATTAGGGTGGACTATTGGACGAGGGTCCCTCAATTTGCCGACGTTTATTTATACGGACCGCGACCGTCCTACCGATACGTAACTTACTTACAGATAACTACGCGGAATAAAAGGATGACTTTTTTGGGAATAGGAAAAGGCTTTTGCCGTGACCAATAGTAATTAGGTCGCAGTTTTACGCTACGCTTGTTGCTGTGCTCTCGGGCACGTAATTCGGATAACAATGTAATAAACTTGCATTGTCATATGTAGGTTTAGGTACATACTATATAAGTATTAGTGAACCGTGATGAGCATACGATTGAGATGGCTGTCAACCACGGAGTATATGGAGACGGTATCAGCCGTAGTTTGTTCCAAAACCAGCGTAGCCGGCATTTACACGCACACATTCTCATTAAAGTACGCACGAGGTGATGCACACAAAGAAATGTCAGTCTCTCACTCGCTGTGTTGATGTGTGCGTACACTCGAAAATACGTAACCACTACCATTGCCTCGTGTCAGCCATGTTGCCCAGCAACGTGGCTGCCGATCATGTGACGAGACTGACGAGCGACGTTCGTATTTCCAAATACATTGCGCGTCACTCGCGTAATCCTGCGACCGCCAGCAATAGCCAGCGAGCAATTGATGTGAATACTGTTGTACTATCAGATAATGGGTGAATGTCGTAATAAAAGCCTACAATTTTTGGAAAAAATGTGAAATACTCGGTTTTTGTACTTACCGGTGGAAAGCAACTACTCCAGTGGCCTCTTTTAATTCGTTGCTTCGTATACGATACCACAAAATTGTACAACACGGCATTTTTACATGTTTTTTGGCACTAAATTCGTCACACGTGGTCGAACGACGACTGAACCGCGCGGCATGAGGTTTCGACAAGTTTATGCGCATCTAATCATAAACCATGTAACGCGCGCCCGGCTCATTACCGCGTCCATAGTATTTATCAAGTCCGTGCTGTCAACCCATACTAATTTATTTAGTATATGATAGATCTGTCAACTCTAATCCTGTTCCAATCACAGTTCAGCATAGCTACTTACTTACTACTTACGTAGTGGTAACATACATGCCAAAGCAAACATAAAGAAACCAAAAGAGTGTCGTACGCTCTTTCCTTCTTTTCATGCTTTTAGGTAAGTACGAAATCTGATTTTCTATATACTTACTTAAATTGAGGTAAGAAGTTATTAAAAATGTACACGCAACTAACATCAGAATACATTAGTGTTTAATGCCCTCAAGCTTTTACGGTACTAACCGCGACAACGATGAATATACGGTACGCCGCAAACGCGTCATAAGGTAAGTACTTTGGGTACTTTGCATCTCTGGATAGCGCTCATTTATTTAGGGAGGGTAACGTCTCCACCTCACATTTGCAGTTTTGCATGGCTTTAGTTTTCCTACACAAGACTCTGGTAGGTGGATTCTCAAGGAATTTACTAAAACGTATATTCACATTATGGCATTCTTTAGATTCCATTTAACTAAATACAAGGTCCTCTGATCCGCTCTATGACAAATTTCCTAATGACTCAAATCAGCTAGTCTTTTTGAACCGTCAAAACGATTTCTTACCGTAAAGCTTCTATGGAAGTCACCTTATGACCTTATGATAGATTATGATACATGCACATGCACCTCCTTTTTGCAGATTTTAAAATAATTGAAAGGCCAAATGTATGTTTGGCCTGGTTTTCCCCGTGTATTTTCGTCAATTTAATTTCATGATTATGAATCAATTATATTTACCAATAAGAAAGTAGCTAATTAGGAACGCTATTGCTTTTAAAGAAGTTGGAATATAATAATTACGACAGTAACATTTCGAGATAAGTAACTTTTGTTGTTACAATTATTGTAACAACAAAAGTTACTTATTTCCAAATGTTCCAATAATATGACTTGGCCCGAATAACAGAAATTGGTTTCTCTTTTATCCAACATCCAAGTTCCCTTAACCCTTTAATTCAGTTGCCGCTAGTTTAAGAGCATTTCAGCACCAAATCAAGCAATTTTATTACAGACCAGGATATTTTATTGGGGCTTTTTAACTCGTGTATTTGTAAAACAAAGAATGTTGTATTAGCATTTTGAATTTGCCATTTTTCCTATTCGCGCTGCATGTCTCACCGGGGCCGCGAAGCGTGACTCCCCTCTCAAAACCATACATCACAGGAAAAAAGTATCAATAGTGGGTCATTATGGGGACAATTTGCGCAGGCGAAAAATTTTGGACGCGAATAGCGTATCCGGTCACCGAAATTGTTTGTAACTTGATGATAGAGAGAAGATGGCTATTTGAAATAGGTACCTAGGGATTATTATTTTTGATACGGTCATTTCATTTCTTATGCTTTACTTTTAGACTTGAGATTAACTTTAATTAATTCTGAAGTGCAAAAACACAGAGCTGTTAATTAGGTATTACGACTTACTCGCCTTATTATTATTAAGTAATACTCAAAATCGGGAAATTAAGGACTTTTGTTTAAGTTTTCATTAGAAAAACCATATAGTAGCGTGAATATTGCATGTTTGGTTAGGCCGACATAGATTTGCACCAATTTATTTATTTCAATCAATTTCCAAGTAAGCTTTAAGTTCAAATTGATATTTTAATTTCACCATTGTCAATATATAGTAATATTATCGCCATCGAATATTGCTGTTGTTGTGAGATTCTCACGATTTCTCTTCAGAGCAATCCGATGTGCCTCCACCATTTAGAGTTCCCTAGAGCCATCCCTCAGACCCACAGCCACGTTAGCGACTTTAAAGCTTACTAAACCCAAAGTGGTGACTAGAGATCCAGCGTATAGTTGTTTGGCCGGATTCCGGATACCGGATATTCGGCGGACCCGTTAGCCGGATAGCCGGATATTCGGCCAAAAGTTGTATCTATACTTAAGCTAATTCGTGTACGCGGGTGCCACTCCATGCAAATTGCAACTTGTTTAAAAATTTTAAGCTATTTAAAGTTATCTCCTATATTGAATGGAATAATCGCGTGAACGTAACGTAATAAACTAATAAACGAAATTATTTAGTGGTTTACTATGTATTCATCCCGTTTTACAACTTCACTATGTGTCATTTTATTATCCGGTATTCGGCCGAATAGTAAAAATGTGGCCGGATAGTGGCCGGATATCCGTTGCATCTCTAGTGGTGACTTGGCATAAAACACTGCTCCATACACAACCTAATAGTTACCTACCCTAATATTTACTCTGCAAACAAGTGCGTCGAACATGCATCATTCGTATAGTACTGACCCAGAATACAAGGTTAATAGTACGCACGTAGATAACACGCAAACACTATAAGTACGCGAGGATTTATATTAATTTAATACTAGCTGTGCCCGCGGCTCCGCCCGCGTGGAATTCGGTCTGTGTCAGTAAGTGGCTAATTCACCCCTAATTTCTCTCCCGCTACCCTGGAGGCGAAACTTGAAGTAAAGTTGACAGATGGCTATGCTAGAGGACAGTAGTCCTGATAAAATATTTTACAATTACCACTAAATGAAACTACACTCAAAAAATCAATACTTTTTTATGTCCTTATAATTATTTTTTTGGCATGATTTAAACGACATATTTAGAGTAGTAGGTGTATATCGGACGAAACAGTACCTATCACTTTTGTATTTATACGTTCATTTCCACGGCAAATATCATCCAAATTGATCCTCCCGTCAAATCAGTCTAAGCATGGAAAGTAAGAACAGGCGCGGTTACAGCGCGGTTGAAATATGGTTGGGGTCACTAATGCAGAAATGATTTTTTGAGGGGATCAGTAATGATTACTTCTATTTGAGGTGTACTTGGGGAGGGGGGGGGGGAGTTTCGTACAAAGCACCCGTTCAAAAGGTCGTTTATTAAGGGATATTTGGTGGCGCTTACGTCATTTTACTATCCGGCACTTCCTTTCACTATGTGTTTTTGACTGATAATTCAAAAACCGCTGAACCGATTTTATTCAATATAGTTTTTATTGAAAGTTCTTATCAGTCCTCGCTACAATTTTTTTTTGGACCCACGGTTCAAAAGTTAGATGGAGGAGACGCCCTTTTTTGAACTTTCAGATCTAATATTTACAAAACTATCAGTTTCACCCAAAAAAATTATTAAAAGACCTTATGTTTTTGAAAGACCTATTCAATAATACCCAACACGGTAGGGTTGGAGCGAAAAAAAATTAACCCCTCATTTTATGTGTACCGTAATAAAAATTTTTTTTAGTTTGTATTCTATTGTTTGTATTCTATTATATTTATGTAACTGTTACGTAATAAGAAGAATACACTGCTTTATCTACACACATATAAAAGATCCTAAATGACGTATTCGGAAATCATTACAATGACCGCCATTACACCGCCATGACCAACCTTATTGTGTCATCGGGGGGGTAGGTAATGAATTTTCATACATTTTTACCACACTGTCACAGATAATACACTGATGTTACGTTACTGGTTGCAATAATTGTGGTAATTACATACGATATATACATCAACATATTTATTCTTCTAAGCACATTACAATGCACAAATGAACGTCAGAGAAAAAAAAACGTGAGTTTTTGAAATTTTTAGAATGTTTGAAATGTTTGAACTTTTTGGAATTTTTGGAATTTTTGAAATTTTTGAAAAGTTTGGAATTTTTGAAATTTTTGAAATGTTTGAAATTTTTGGAATTTTTGGAGTTTTTGAAATTTTTGAACAGACTTTCGACCCTCTTCAGCTTTATTATATGTATAGATAGATAGAAGATAGATAGTTTTTATTGAAAGCACCTTTTAGGCTTCACTTCCATTATTTTTTTCAAATTTTTTGGACCTACGGTTCTAAAGTAAGATGGGGGGGGGGCTTATTTGAAGATGAAACTATCCTTTGTCCTTTCTCGAGGCCCATACTATCTCTATAACAATTTTCATCTAAATCAGTTCAGCGGTAAAAAAATCCTCATACCAACTTCCAACCCCCTTTTCACCCCCACAAGGGTTTGAAAACTATCCTATGACGTTCTCAAATTATCTCCATACTCATTTCTATCTAAATCGTTTCAGCGGTTAAACATTCTCCATACAAACTTTCAACCCCATTTTCACCCCCACCAGGGTTGATTTTCGGGATTCAAACTATATATTATCCTTTCCCGGGACTCAAACTATCTCTATACAAATTTTCATCAAAATCCGTTCAGCCGTTTTCACGTGATGCGCGGTCAAATAAACAGACAAACAGATAAACAGATAAACAGATAAACAGACAAACAGATAAACAGACAAAAATTCTAAAAATTGTTGGAACGTGTTCTGTTATCGATTCTAAGTATCCCCAGCCAACTTTTTTTCGATTATCTTCCATGTACAGACTTTCGACCCTCTTCAGCTTTATTATATGTATAGATACTTACTTGCATTTTATTCTTATTATAAAAGTTGATTAAAAATACGTAGAGCCGTAAACTGAATGAGCCCGTGAAACTTGATTTTTCTCTAGCCTAATAAAACAATTACTTTAGTTTACCTATAATACCACTTTGTAACAGTTTATTTTATGTAAAATTATTATTTCATGACTAGACCTAATTTAAGACAATTGATACTTGAACAGGACTTATTATTTATTTGGAACAGCCAACCAAGTAAAATAAGTACATGAGAATAAGGGTTTGAATACCTAAGCCTTACCCAAATAGAGTCCTGGCCTCCGACGCAAGAGCACGCCATTTTGCTTGGTCCGCTCTTACTCTGTACGATACTTAGGACGACCGACAGGACGCCGTCCAGTCGTTCGACCCACATACCTATGTTCTTTTTACAGAGCGATCTCCTCCCACCCTTAGAGGTGGCCGAGCCAGCGGAGACGATGGGCTTTTGTCTCACCGATTATATTAGGTTCGGCCACCAGTTCTTGGATTTCGGCATTATTGCGGATCCTCTTAAGCTTTATATCTAATTCAGTATAACTAAATTCAGACTGGCATAATTTTTAGGTAACAGTTTACCTAAAAATTATGCCAGTCTGAATTTCTTTCTATTTCTGGCAAATGATAGGTTCTCAAATAAACAAATAACAAATGCCAACTCGCAAAGGTAACTACAGGGCAGCTGTAAATAGAAGAAAGGCTTGCTTTGCAGCCATCGCTGCATCGCATAGTTAACAAAAGTTTAGGAGCCGTTTCATTATCTGCATTGTAGCAATTCCGATCCTTTTTCAACGATTTTTACCTGAGTTGCATCATTTTGCCGCTCAGAAATATCAACAGTGCAACAAGCCAGCTGTTTTTTTTTTCGTTTAAAACATCGAGCCTATCTGTTTATTTGGCTATTTTGTGAAAGTCCCCGCATCCAATATGGCAATATGGGCCAGCCGAGTATCTAAACTAAGCTATCTAATCACGTCCGTGGTCGCCCGTCCGTACAAGTCTGTTATTTCTGAAAATAAGTTACGGAGAAATTGTGTTAAAGATAATGTCAGTTCCTTATTTGACATGCCTTGAAAGACTGTACGAGTATGTAAATAATACATAAGGAGTGGTCCTGAAAAAGTAACAGCGCACTATCGTATATTTTTTAATTTAGTGCTAATTTTGAAGCAGTATATTTATTTTGTTAATCCGTAGATACAATACTATAAAATAAAATTACAAGCATATTAAAATTTGTAACAAAAATACAAGGTGTAACAAAAATGCCGGTGATACTTTTAAGGGCATAAGAGGTAAAAAACTTTTTTTTTTGCGCCCAAATTTTTTTTTTTCGCAGTGCAAAACGATACCAATTATTCCATTAACCGGATCACCAGTATATTTGTTACAGCCTGTATAAGTTTTCTTTCGCGTTTTTCTTTCAACATACTTTGTAATTTTTTGAACAACATAATTTGACAATCTTCACTCGACATCTGCTACAATGCCACAATTGCATTTCCATTTTCAAAACACGTTTTATGTTTTTAAGAATTTCATCTTACCAAGAAGCTACATTAATTGACTGGATTTTAGCTAGGGTAGTCAGGAAGACTCTGATCAGATGAAGATCTAACCTCTGACAAAGGTTTTTATATGGAAGAAAATTTATTAAAAATTCCATGTAAGTACTTAGGTACCTCAAAATGAACCCAAATAAAAAAGTTTACTAATGAAAAAAGACGTTGATGGAATAACACAAAAGGCGAAAACTTGCAAACGCTCTTTTATTTAAATATGATTGTATTTTTGTTAAGTATTATTGTATCTACGTTTTGTATGTATGTAGATTATTAAAATATAAACATTGTAAATTGGCACATAATAAAAAGAAAAATCATAAAAGGCTCGGGTACTTTTTTCCCAGACCACTCTTTAAATTGAAACATGATTTTGTGCTTTCGGTTGTTTAGGGTACGAAATATTGAATACCAGCAAAAAAGAGGCATAAATATGATTTTACTTATCAGTGTTTTGTTTGTTTTCAGGTAAATATCTCTCGTTCTACACCACAGATTGCTAGCAGCCGAAGGTCGGTAATGGTAAACGTAATTTAGTTTTACTGGGCATTTTCCGCAAGTCGACATCCAGCGTGCCTATTTTGCGTGATGGTGGTAAACGTAATATGCAACTAGGTAAAATGTGTGCTAGCGGGTTGAAACTACCTAGTTGGTTACTAACTTTTGTTACCGGTAAGGTTTCTGACTGATAAAATATAAAATAAAAATTGTAAGTAATTATTTAATAGCTTAATTTCTAATGAACACATTATGGTATAATAATACATATACAAATTCGATGGGAATGTTATTCTAAAGATTGCCTGAAGACACAAACACGCGGTAATAATATTTATGAAAATGATACTTTACAAAAGTGTATCAAATAAATGTTGCACCTTTGTTTAGAAGGTTCAATTGCTTGTTTGTATGAAATCTGTTTATTAGAAGAAATTTCGTAACCACCATTTAGTTTTCTTGCGAGTTTATGCTACGTATATTCCCGCAAAAACAGGTATCTACCACCTACAAGTTATTGGCATCATACAAGCGAAAATCGAGCACCACTCGTAAATCCAAGATCACTTGTTTGTAAAACACGTCCCCAGCGAATCGGAAACAACATTCGTATCAATAGAGAATATTCCCCATAAGAAATTCAAATGCGTTTCACCCTGTTTCCTATGGTAATCGGGATGAATGAATAAAGAATCGGTGTAGACTTTGAGCGCTTTTTGCCAAGTTTCGTTCAATGTTGAGGGGCTCAATTGGTAAGCACTTTTGTAATCGTTTCAATTACATTTGTAACGGGATTTTGTCGTTGTATCGATGATTCTCCGATCGTAAATATAGTCTCGTACGTACTTAATTCAGTCCCATGTAATATATAAGAATGGTTTAATTAATACGTTTAAGTAGTGATTTGTCGTTGTTAACATTACACGTTTATAAAATGAAACTAGACGCCGGTGGGAGGAGTAATGGTGAACAAAAGGCAATTTTATAATCTTTGTGCTTAAAATTTTGCCTTGTAACTTACCTTGACTACAATAAAAATTGTAGTCTACAAACACCGTGCGACAACGTGACATGTTGAAATTTGTCCTTGTAATGGTTGTAATGGCTAGTCAACAGCGCGCAGAAATTGCTTCCCCGGCAACTGATAGGTAACAATCACGTCAGTAAACATCCTGCGACTAATGTGTTGCGGCTGGACTTACAACCCTAGGACGTAGGGTTGGCACGCGTGTAGTTAACTCTAGTTGGAGCTTGTGATTTAAAATTGTAAGAATCAGATATCATAGTTATTTTAGTAAAAACAGTAAACATGTAGTTTAACCATTGAAATTGTAAAAAAAATATTCAGAGTCAAAACTTATTTTCATAGTTCCAAATAACTTCATGGCAGCATACATATAATATGTAAGATTCAAAATTTTAAATGAAATAGTTTCCCAATTGTTGTTAAGAAAAACGTTACAGATTTCAAGTTCTTCAATATTGAAAGTTTCTGTGATCGAGATTCTAACTAGATGGCAGCACCGTGACGAGAGGTCTTTTTGACAGCAACTTTCACCAAACAAAAAAAAATATGATTAAACATGATTGGTAGATTATGGTTACGATCGCGGAAACCCTCGTTCATGTTATCATAATTATTGACTTGAATTTATTTTAGAACTATGATGGAAAGTGCAAATATACGAGTATGTGTATCCTCGTGAATGACGTTGATACGAAAAAAAAGTGTTGCGTTTGAAAATGTATTGAATATTTTTCAAACCAAAAATTTAGAATCCCATTCATTTTGTATTCACGCAGCTCCAGTTGATTTGTATTCATTTTATACGTTATGTATTTTTCCATGAGATAGAAGTTGATTCGATAAACCTAACAAACCTAACACATTTATTTCCGATTCCGAAAATAAAGTATTTTTAATCGAGTCACTGTTGTTATTTGCTTTTTTAATTAAAAGTATATATTTACACTTAAAATATATGACGCTAAATATGTGGCCCTTACTTAATTCCGGACTGTGCATTTTTTATTTTTATAATCAATACACTTGTATTATGCTAATGAGTAGAAATTTTCCACAATACCCAAAACTCATAGAAGACCCTCGCTTTACATAAAATCTTTTAAAGAAATTGCTCCTTGAAAACAAAATAATCATTGAATATTTATCTTATATCTTTACACATGAAAAACATCATTTATGCTTTTATTAATTCTTGGTCCCAATCTTTTCTTCTTAAGAACTACATTTTCCCACCCTCAACCTCAACCTCAAGGTTTGTGTGACGGATGGTTATAATTATTTTAGCTTATACCAAGAAGAAGACGGCAATACTATGGTGATACTGATCTTAATTGACAACCCTGCTCCCGCCGCGCAGATATCGACTGAGAGAAAACAGATGTGCGACTTTATCTATTATGCTTACAACACGATTATTTACTTTAGCACGCCATCGCTCTGATTGTTACCAATAAATAACCTCTTATGTATATCAATAATATAGACAACTAAATAATAAAGACTGATGTCCCTTTTTCCAACTGATTTTCCTAGACATTTTTCATAAGTATTTATTTTACGATCTCAAGAAACGGCTTCTATGTAAAGTCGTCGAAATAACTTTATTGGCGTTATAATGTAACTATATTGACGCTGGTCATGTTTATAACCTTTGTTACTAAAAACGAGGGCAGGTATGGTCATGCACAGACTTTTTACATATTAGTCTAAAACACAGATCTAGTCAATTGTTCTTTATTTTAGAGCGCACTTTTCGTCAACAAGCTGTCCTCAGTTTGCGAAAAAAATATGTATGTACGGTAGGTACCACCACCACAGAATAACTAATAGTACTACCCCTACCACTTAAGTTCTCTTTTGAGATAAATTAAAATAGAACTTAGTGCGCTTACGCTAAGAGATAGTTAAGGGCGTGCAAAAAGAAGATATCACTATGAAACAAATTATCAGTGCGAAAAAAAACAGGAAATCCAAAAGAACCACAATGAAGCTATAAAAAGCGCATTAATCCGTTAGAACATAAAATTCGGGTTTGAAAGAACGAAAAACTGCATTCGAGAGAAATGGTTTGTGCGTGGAATTGAATGTTACTTAATAAAATAATTCACGCAATCAATCATATATACATTTTACACTTCAAATGAATTTTATCGTTGTCGAGCATTCTTTGTCATCCTAGTTCCGTGGCCTAAAAGCATATTTAGGTCTCGCAGTGGTCACCGGCGCGTCGTGCAGCATTCTTTTTGTCCCATTTGCACACATGCCGTGATTTTTGCTGGGATTTGTTATTTTTCCCATTACGTCCGGACGCGGGGTGTAAAAACAAAAACCGCTAAATGCGTGTCGAGTCGGGTCAAACATTTTTTTACCATTATTTTTTCGCTGCCCGCCACCCATTGTGAACGAGGGTAACACGGTGTAAGTAAAGACTTTTTAAATGATGGATGAGCGAGTAATTCATCAGAATTTTCAGGTCTTTTATGAGAACGGATCATTATCTTAACAGGGCGTTTGGGAGATCTCTTTTATCCGATGTCAAAGGTATTTAAGTCGTGTCTAGCTAAATGCGCGATCCGGCGTAACGTGTAAGCTATCATTTTTCACATCCTAATCCGAAGACAGGACTCGTCAAAGGGAGCGCTTATCGCGAACCCCAATTTATTTCTCCGGGTTTTCCACGTGATATTGTCACAAACGTGTCAGACGTGTCATTTCGGTTTTCCGGACGAGTTTTATAAGGCTCAGTAAACAAGAAAATAAATTGTGGTCTTAGCCGTCTCATTTTGGGAACACAATTGAAGGGCGGTTTCGACAGTTGGTTTGTTGATGGCCCTTGTTACGAAATAACGCAAGCTTGTGTTAGCATCCTGCCTAAATCTATTTAATTAAATTGTAGAATTAAAAGGGTATAATAAAACCAAGTATATTTTTCTGATTAAGAATGGCGATAGGGTGCGCAAGCGGCCACTAACCAGTCGGTGTGTGACCCGTCAGACCGTACGGTTGTGATAGTGTCTTTGAAAAATGAATGTAACATAATCAAAAGAAATATAAGTTGCTATTGATCCAGAGTTTTGTCTTATTCCTCGAGGGACTCCTAACAGTCAGAAGTGGTAAGAACGTTGAAAAACACCCACAGGTATGTTTTTTTTAATATTTTATTTCTAAAAACGGAATACCGATACAAATGAGAAGTTACATAGCCACCATGATTTGTAATTTTAGAGTTTACCCAACATAATAATGCACCTCAATGACATCTAGGATATACTGTTAGTTACCTGTAACTTATAAATAAGGGTGGCAAAGTAGTAAACTAAACCAGTTACATACCTGGTGCATTTGCTTTTGCTTAATCATTTAGCTTGAACAATTGCTAAATTATTGTTTTCTTTAATATGTAGTATGGTTAATGTATCGTTGCGGTGTTGCTTATTTAAACTTTTATTTTTCAATAGAAAGCTGAAAACTTTTTAAATGTTCTGGTAAGTACTTTTAACTAAGTACGTGCTTTAAAATAACAGCAAACTGTCTCCTCACTGCATAGCATGATTTACATTATACCGTTTACCTGTATGTAGTGCCGTTGCCATTTCAACCTTCTAGTTTTGGTAATAAAGTCACAAATTAATTAGTTATTCAGTTGCAACCCGGCAAAGTAAATGAGCTAATATTTTTTGATTGATTATCAAGTAGATGATCAGCTGTAAAGATTGTCGTTGCAATTTGTATCTTTTATCCTTAGAAACAAAAACATTTGATTGACTCCTCAGTTAAAGCACCTAGGTAAAGTAAGTAATTTAAAAATATTTAAGTATTCAGTGGCCACTGTTAAAACTGTCTTCCTAACTTGAATCTTTTAGTTTTGTAATAAGATCGCTATTGGAACGATCGCCAGTTAGTAACAAAACAAAATCCGATAGTGATGCTTTTTGATATCTATCGGGTAATGCGTCGCTCCCGCACTTACATATTTGTTAAAATGGAACGGTTACAATAAATAACAGACGGTAAAAGCTCGACTACTTTAGACATAAAAACGTATACTTACCTACAAAATTACGACTTATTCAAAGGAAACTTTTTCGTAAGACACTGATGAAGACAGAACCTGTCATTGTTGTTATGTAGGTGGTATATTTTTAATTGATGGTTAATGTTCTTTATATCTTATGTGAACGTAACAAGAAATGATTAACACATCATACATACATACCATTTGTTCAAGAATCTTAAATACAGATCTTAAATAGTAAATAAATAATCCATATCGATGTACCATCAGGTTCAAAATTGCATGGTCAATTTTCAATGAATTCATTCATAAAATGGCCATGCAATTCCGAACCCGATAGTACCTACGTTTAAACCTGCGTTTCGGGCGGGTACACATGGCGCTGGTGCTGATATGTATATATAATGTTGTGTGGCTATAATGTTGAATAGTTTAATGATGTTCTTTTTATTAATTATTACTCCAGTAGGTATAATGTTATACTAAAATTGCCATAAAAAAATACAATTTAAAAAAAAAAGGGACTAATGCTAATATTTTTACCAGTGACAATTCTAATATATATACAAGTGAAACAATGTCAGCTAGGGTCATAATGCTATCATCGACAACACAACGACTAATGAGTGTTTTATTTTCTTTTTTCGACCGATTATTACACCAAATCAAAGTAATTCAAAATAAATGCAATATATTTATATATTTTAAATATATTGTCGTATGTATGGCTTCACGTGATTAATATACGTTAGTTTCCACGGAGCCACTTTTTGACAAAATGCCTTCGGATGATGAGTCGCGATACTCGCCTCCTCCCACTGCAAGGATGCTTTGTTAAGCATTGCATTGCATTGTATTGCATTGTTGTTCTGTGTTCTGTTGAACATCTCGTAATCCCAATTGCGACAAGGGCTGCAAGGCACGACGGCGCTCACTCACCAAAAATAATCGAAGACAGAAAGCGCGTTCCACCTACCGAAGTCGCTCCTATCGTCGGAGGCGCCTTCTTATCGCAGCAGCAGTGGTAGTAGTGTCTCAAGCGACAGTGGTGCGAGCTGCGACAGTACAAATACGAATCGACGTACTCGCACTGCTCGCTGTTCTAGGAATAGGCGTCGACGTGGGCACCAAATGTCACCAGATACAGATAGTGATAATACTTATCGCTCCGTATACCGTAGTAGAAAACGACGTCATCATTCACGTTCGGCTGATTCGCGGTTTACATGTTCGTCGTCTGAAAGTACCCGAGTACGAAATAGACATTGTTTTCGACGGCATGCGGAACGAACGCGTTATCGGTCTCGATCTGGGGCTGACCACGAAAAAGATTTTCTAAATAAAGTTGCAAAGAATTTTAAGAGATAAAGGAAAGCACAATACGATACAAATATTCTTCATTAAAAGATTAAAAGTAGAGGCAGTCAACAGGCGGTCTTATCGCTAGAGAGCGATCTCGTCCAGACAACCTTGGGGTAGTGGAAATCTAGTCGAAAATAATCGTATGAGTAGGTGCAAGGCAAAAGAAACAGTAAAAATCCAGTTAACAATAACAAAAAAACAACATAAAATACAATAGCTTAATTATACATATATATACACAAATAAAATAATCAATAATCATACATATACTACATACACAAAGTAAAGAAAAATAAAATAATAAAAATACAGTCAGTAAACATTTGCGTTAAGGGAGAGATAGGTAAAGAGTGGTAGTTCACCCTCAGCTATTATTTCAACCAGTATTACTGTGGCTGTCGGTGAGCTGGCTAACACTACGGGTCATATAAAAGCGTCGGCTAAGAATGATTTATCTACATTTAACTTTATTTTAGACAAGCTAAAAAGTCTTAAGTGAGAATCTTACCTGTTCCTGAGTATGTAATTATCCAACTGTTAATACTTTTGCGTACGACTGTTTCGATGACATATATTACAGTAAAATTATGTGACAAGACAAGTTGCCGAACGGCAAACACTTATTTGACAGAAGAAAATAATATTTGTTAAGTAGTATTTCATTTTTAAAGTGGAAACAATCTGCCGTTGTAGTTTAACCGTATGTGTGTACTATGTTTTCTATCTCAATTTTAACGCGTCCATGATTTATTACAAATTTCAACTAAAAGTTATGAAGTATAGAATAGACACTACAAGTTTTTGTCATTTCTTAATCTTGCTTCTTCGGCAATGGCATATTAAATTAAGTGGCATCCAGGGAATGACATAAGTATACTTAGTCGGTTCATAAGTTCTGTCACTAGGGTTTGGACTGGTAAAATACGAACTGTTAGAGGTTGCTTACTATTTCAATATATGATTAAAAAGCCTATTTAATACTGATTAATTTACGATATTATTTAAGGCAAATAGTTGTGGCAGTTTTACACAATTCCCTGTAACATTCGAAAAAGCGGAATAAAAAACCACGTCAAAAACACGCGCCCTGTTCGAGTTGATTTTGACCATCATTATTTTTATTCAATTTTAAGAGGCTTCAGTCTTGCATACTGCATTAGCTTGATCTTTAACCTTCATTTTAATATATAATTAACATGGGTCTGACTGACAAGAAGGCTAGTATACGCAATTTTGGAAGACTACCTTGATGTATGGCATCAAAATCATCGTGTTTTGCTCAAAACTGAAAGTACGTAGTACGTTGAGGTTCAGGAGAAGAATAGCTGAAGCACAGACTTGTAAGTCAACTAAATATTGGTTTTTAAATATGCCTTAATCATCTACTTTCATAAAAATAACAATTTGTAACTCTGGACAACTATAAAAATGATCTAAACCAATTTTTGTGAAGTACAATTTTCATAAATCATCGGCGTGTTTTGGACTGACAACAATCTTCAAGTTTACAAGGATCTATAAAATACGCGATCTTGATTATAAGTTAATCATATTATATTTTAATCTGTATGAAATATGCTTTCTAATCAGGTCTAATTTTTTTAAATAAAAGCTTTGTATTATATTTTATCACTTAAAACCCTTGTGACAGAACTTATGGACCGACTAGGTAATGAATAGTGAAATAATTTGTTCTCAAAATATTGAAAAACCCAATTAATTTATAGTTTAGTTTACTGAAATAAAGGCAAACTTAAAATAAAGCTTTAGTCTTCACTTAACTCGTCTATTACGCTTTTTGACCTACTTATAACAATTTTAGTCAAGAATATTGTGTAGGTTTTAGTACACATAACGCTGAACATTATGCCAACTGTACAGCTTAAACGCTATGATATATAATAACACACATGGGTTTATACACGCTCCAAAAGTGAAGCTCCTAAAATGAGTGAATTCAAACAATTGTCGCTAGTCACGTATCGGCAAGCGAGAGATGCGGACGTGCCAATGATCTCCCGTCACCCGCGTGAGAAAGAGACAAACTGTAATTTTCTAACAATCAGAGTGACAAAGATGTAATGATTGTCAAAATTAATAAACGTAACAGAATCGTTGCTAGTTTACTAAATAACTCTGGAAGTATTTTTTGTGTTTATTTTGTTAGAGTATAACCTATCCATAGTAAATATCTTAAACGTACATAAATTAGTTGTTCAACACTTCTAGTATCTTTTGTTACAACACTCTTGATCTACTCTACTTTACAACCCCTGCCGGTACCTTGTAGTCAATATATCACTAAAAGTTGTATAAGATAGTATACAGACCCCAGTAAACAACAATTAGAGTAACAAACAACAAACAGCGAACACTCTAACCTTGTATAGGTGTTAGTGCTAGGAACAGGTTAAAGCTATAGGCTAAACTCTAAAATCTACTTAAAATCGTTAATCAAAGCTCTATTATCACTTCAGGAGCTATTTTATTACTTTAATTCTTCTATATCGCTATTAGTTACAACTGAGATAATGATTACTTATTTCGTTAAACTATAGTAGTTTATGCAACAGTTGTATAAGAGGGGTCAAAAAAGGTGAGTGGCGTGGGTAACAATTTGAGCCGTAGGCGAAAATTGTTAAGAAAAACGCCACGAACATTTATTTACCTACTTATACGACGTTGCATACAATACTTTTTCTACGAATACACTTACTTTTACATGAAATGCGAAATTGAAAACTTCATGGATATCGCAGTTATTTTGTCAACATAATCAACAATCATTTAAGTTTTACCTTTTAAAATACTATTTTTCAATAATAATAATAATAAATAATAAATACTCTTTATTGCACACCTCATACAGTTACAAGCACAAATTTTACAATTAGATAAATTTAGGTAGAGGTAACAACAGGCGGTCTTATCGCTAATGAGCGATTTCTTCCAGACAACCTTTGGGTAGTGGAGACTAGAGAAAAACAATAAGCAGTAGGTGGTGCATAGAAACAAAAGAGACGAAATAGATAACACAGCACATTCATATGAATATACATACTTAAATAAATACAAAATAAACATACATATACGTACATATATACATATATAATACACACAATAAGAAACAACAGTGTCAACTTAAAAACCTAAGGAAGAGATAAATAGTATTCCTTAAGTTGCGATTTAAAGCTACCAATAGATTGCGCGCGTTTAATGTTGAGAGGGAGAGAATTCCACAAACGAACGGCCTGGAACGTAAATGAGCAATTATAAAATTTGGAAGATGAAGATGGCACTTTTAGGAGCAATTTTTGAGAGGATCTAATAGAATTAAGATAAGAGAAACGCTCTTTGAGGTAGCGGGGAGTTGCAGGGTTAAAAAGTATAGAAAAGAGTAAAGAAAGTATGTGAGAGTTACGGCGGTGACGGATAGGGAGCCATTTGAGTTGAGAACGAAAACTATAACATGGTCGAATTTGCGTAATCCGAAAATGAACCGAATGCAGGCATTTTGAATACGCTCAAGCTTATTAAGTTGCTCCTCGGTTAGGTCTAAATAGGAGATATCTGCATAATCAAGAATGGACATGCATGGAAGAAGAACTAACATTACTAACAAAAATACCGTCGTTATTTGATCAATATTAAAGAGCTACAGAGATTAGTAAAAATACCTAAATTACTTTCAAAGTTTGCAATTCGCCCCAACAAACGAACGGGAAACGTAAAATACTACGAAGTAGGTCTGTGGTTCTTATAATTTTTTTCTTTTTTAAAGTTTTTTTTTCTAAAAACGCTGCGTTTATTTAGGTTTCTTAGGTTGGCAGTAATTTATTTTATATTAATAGCCGTGTTTGCACGCGATTCCGCGATACTATTTTGGCGCTTTTATAGAACAAGTGTTATTTTGGGGAATAGACTAGATAGACTTTTCATCGAGTGTATTATCTATGTTCTTATAAAGGTGTTAACGAATGTATAAATGACAGATAAAAGTACAGGAGTAGAAAAAAGTTATAATAATACCCTTAGCTGACGACAAAATGTTGGTTGGGCTTGGATACGTTATATTATAACAGAAGGGGGGCTCAAGCCTGGAAGTCAGAAAACACAGGTAACTGCATAATTCCCTAAGCCAGTCAATGTTCATCAAGTTCGGCAGTTTGTTGGCTTTATAGTTATTTTAGACGTTTCGTTTATAATTTTCCTTCGATAGCACAACCCCTAACTAAGCTGACAAAAACTGGTGTAGCCTGGGAATGACGCCATGAACAGGAACACGCGTTCCAAGCTATACGACCCAAATTGATTGCAAGACCATTACTAGCATTGTATGACCCGAAATATTACTGAAGTTCATTGTAATGCTAATAAGTTGGGATTAGGCGGAATCCTGCTCCAAAAGCAAGACGAGGACTCTCCTCTCAGACCAGTGGCGTATTTCAGTCGGCCAACAACACGCGAGGAAAGTTTTTGGCACTCCTATGTGTTGAAAACAATGACAGTTGAGTTATCTTTAAAAAAAAAGACCGAATTTATTTACTAGGGCTGGAGTTTAAGGTGATAATCGACTGTAACGCTTTGCGATCCACTTTGACAAAACGAGATTTGGTTCCTAAGATAGCGAGGTGGTGGCTGCTCCTACAGGAATACGATTCTACGATTGAGTACAGGAGTTTAAGCCAAAATCAGTCTCGTTATCAGAGAATCAAGAAGAAAATAGACATGCTTAACATTACCACGAATGATTGACTGATGACTGATCTACGCATTAAACACATATAAAGTATTTTGGAAACTACTGCGGCCGATGTTAAAGACATTACAATGAATTACGTTCCCCATGATGCCAAGGTTTATCGGCAGGTAAGCTCTAAACTGAAATGGGTCGTCCCCAGCTCCGCTCGGTGGAAAATTTGCCGATTACATCATGACGAAGCGGGTCATTTTGCTTTCGATAAAACTTTAGAAAAGATACAAGCTTATTGCTGGTTCCCAAAAATGAAGCGCTTCGTCAAGAAGTATGTTTTTTTTTTTTTTTTATACTACGACGGTGGCAAACAAGCATACGGCCTGCCTGATGGTAAGCAGCTACCGTAACCTATGGACGCCTGTAACTCCAAAGGAGTCACATGCGCGTTGCCGACCCTTTACAAAAAGGAGGATTCACTGTGTTGACGGCTAAAGGAACAAGAGGGTCCCTCATCGTCAACACACTGGGTCCTCTTTGAGCTCTTTGGCAACCTTACTCACCAGCAGGAACACAACACTATGAGTAGGGTCTAGTGCTATTTGGCTGTGATTTTCTGTAAGGTGGAGGTACTTCCCCAGTCGGGCTCTGCTCCAGATTTGAGCGAGATGACATTCACTGAACGTGCCCTACCACACTAAGCGAGATGCCATTCGCAGTGCCCATACCTCTCTTTTTGGCATAGTTTAAGGACATACCCAAGTCCGGACGTAGTTTAAGGACATACCCCGGGTCCACGTTGACGGTGCATGTTGACGCATGCATTAAGTAACTGCACGTAGGCATAACAAATAATTGTTTAATAAAATAATTACACGTGCACATGGACCATCTAGGTCCCTTTATCAAAAGTAAAAGGGGAAATTGTTATATACTTGGTGTTGTTGATGGATTTACCAAGTTTATTTTTGTCAAAGCCGTTAGGGATACGCACGTTAATAAATGACAGTGGAGTTTGAATAATACTAACAAAAGTACTAGAAAATCACCTGCTGTAATCATGTTTGGACAACGGACAACAAGTCTAAGTGAAGGCATTCTGAAAGAAGCTTTGGAAACAGAAGAACAGATATCAGATACAGAAAGGCAAGAGATAAGGAAACGTAACAAGAAAGGATAGAGAAAGAACAAGAAAACTATGATAAAAATACGACTTTAACAAAAATATTTAAGGAAGGTGATTTGGTAATGATACCTAACCTACCATAATCCTGTAAAGGGAAAAAGTAAAAAGTTAGTGCCAAAAGGAGTTTAGGACCGTTTAAAGTGACAGCGGTCTTGGAAAACGACGGATAGACCATTCTACTTTTCGTTGTACATAAGTTTTTGACACTTTTCGTAAAAGTATATTTTAGAATACTTGGCCATTAGTTTAATTTGCTGTTTTGTGACGGAGAAAGAGGCTATCAATCCCGATAGCTTAGTTTAATAAAAACAACCGTAGATATTCTAAATCACAATAACTGAATGGTCCTTGATTGTCTCCCGATTTGTATGAAAATAAGGCATTTACCTCAGCGTTACCATCTTTTTACATTAATATATGATTATTTCTCAAAAAAAAACTATTTGGTGCAAGTACAATTTCGGAATACAATTTTATACACGAAATCAATGTCTATCATACCTTTTATTCTGGCAATAGATCAAAAAGAAAATAAAACAGAAATAGATGGTCATCAAAAAGAAGTATGACCCAGATACGAAGTAACAAGTATTCCGGTTCACACCCAGAAATGATTTAAAAAAATATATATTCAGCTGATCAACGTCAACCGTGGGTTACATTTAGTGTATCGCCAAGTCGCTAGCGAAATTTGTGATAACACGGAAACTGATTCAAATGATGAATAATTTAATGTTAATTAGATCATATCGGTCCGTAGATGTTTGAAAGTTTACTTTAATGTCTACATTTATGGATCTGGTACCAAAATAATATATTGTAATACAATAATGATCTTGTTTCACAATCAAATCGTTAATATATGATGTGTATGACACGATAACAGAATGATGTAATAATCAAGTACCTATAATAAGTGTAATGTTACCCATTCATTCCCATGTGTTGACAGTTGCAGCATAGATACAAGAAATCGTGGATGTCGCTGAGTAATCGGAAATTACTCGGGTCGCCCAGGGGACTGTGGGTGTCGCTGGGTAATCGGAAATTACTCAGGATGCACAAGAGATCCTGGACGTTGCTGGGTGATCGGAAATTACCCAGGACGTACAAAAGTTCGTGGACGTTACTGGGTAATCGGAAATTACCCAGGACGCACAAGAGATCGTGGACGTTACTGGGTAATCAGAAATTGCCCTGGACGCTCAAGGAACCATGGACGTCACTGGGTAGTCGGAAATTATCCAGGACGTTTACGAGAAGCGAAGATGATGCGTTTGATGAAGACTGGCTCTCGGGTGGCCAAACGCAATTGAAGATCTACTCTTGGATATTACCCTAATCGTTTCGAGTTTAAGTAAAGCCATGTGGTAAATTGAAATCATTTGCGTGTTATTGTTATGTATTCTTTTATTGCAGTAATTCAAATAATAGTAACGAATTTTTGATTAGATAATTATTGTTATACTGTCACTACTAGTAGAATATTGAAGTGGTTATCTTGATGATGATTGATGAGTATATAATTATGTGATATATCTTAATAGTTCAATGTTATAATAATAATAATAATAATAACAAACTAAGAAGAAAAATAAATAAAGAGTATAATAATAAATATATTGCATATATGCTCATTCAATCTATTTAGGTATGGGGTCATACCTCATATAGAATGGCCGAGTCAAACCGGAATGAGGACATTCCGACTGCAGAATGGCCGACTGTTAGCATCCTGCCTAAATCTATTTAATTTAATTGTAGAATTAAAAGGGTATAATAAAACCAAGTATATTTTTCTGATTAAGAATGGCGGTAGGGTGCGCAAGCGGCCACCAACCAGTCGGAGTGTGACCCGTCAGACCGTACGGTTGTGATAGTGTCTTTGAAAAATGAATGTAACATAGTCAAAAGAAATATAAGTTGCTATTGATCCAGAGTTTTGTCTTATTCCTCGAGGGACTCCTAACACTTGTTTATATTTCATTTCATTTTTCTTGAAGTTCTGTGCGAACAACAACGAGGGTACTTTTTAAATTTAAAAAGTATACTTTTGTTTAAAGGAGTGGTGTTTCAGTGAATTCATTCTCACATTATACTCCCTCGCTGCATCCGAACACTGGCCCGATGAATTTTGTAGGAGCACTATGATACCTATACGATATGACTGTTTGACTGCATTACCTAATGTCAGCAATTCAGTCTCAAACACCAGCGTATCGAGCAAGTATCAAGAATCATCATGAAATCTATTTGCATGTATTTGTATTCACAAGAAATTGTTAGATCGCGCATCAAATCAAGTATGATCAGACTTTCACAACCGTCGGGAGTGAGTTGAAATAAACCAAACGCTGACAATGACTCGTCACTAATAGTGCGCTCACGCATGTGAACTTCTCGAGCGTTGATCTATCTGTCATTATGATCACTTACCAAGCACGGGCAATCGCTCAGGAAAATAAGCTCCTCATGTACGCCCTGTTATGGTAAAACTTTTAGTTATGAGCGTTGATGCCCTAAAGTAAGACGTTTAGCTTTACAAAATGAGATCGTTGGTTAGAATCCCGGCTCACACCAATTTAGGTACGAAATTTGATAAACTAGGTGCTGTCGTCAAAAACAAGTATACCGAAATAATTTCAATGACGCCTAGTTTATCCTCCGGATTGATCCCCAAGTTTTCAAAGTTTACCTGCATCCATTCTTCACTGAAAAAAATACATGTTTGTTTCAATAAAGCGGATCTTGACTGCATATGAGCCTATAAGATCTTGTCTGTTGAAGCTAAGAGAACTTAGTAAAAGTTATTATAAAGTTAGATATATATTTATTTCCAAACATTTTATTAGCAACAAAGATAAAATTCATCTCAGTTGGACTTAATTTTTTTTAGTGTTGATATCAATTTTTCATAAACGAACCCCGAGCTGTTGGATCCGTGCATCGGCGAAAACGCTAAGAAACGGTTACAGATCCTTAGATCACGTTACACTGGTAAACTAGAAAACTAGATCAGCACATGCGAAACCAATGAGAACACACGCTGTCCTCAAGTCGTGATTTTATTCACTTCCTCTTCCTAGTACTTTGGTACTATTAGCCTCCTACGTACAGGTACACGCAAAAAACGTCCTTCGCCGCAACCAAGGCTGTATCGTGTGAATTTGGTTCATGGAATACATATTTCACACGTTGAGTGCCAGTTATGTGCGCCTCTTACCCACGAGATAACTGCTACGTAGATTACGTCAAATAGAATCCGTAATGTTTAGTAGATTTGATGCACGACTCGCTTATTAGACATTCTGATGGATGAATAACACTCTACATTGTATACTACAATATCTCCTATTTATTCCTGGGTCAAATTTTAAATTTGCTGGAACTGTATACACACGCTTTCGTATATTGTTACTACAGACATTGGTTTAAATCTTGTTACCTACTTGGATTTAAATCAATTTCTCTGACTGGGCTGTGTAATTTTTTATCAGTACTTTCGTGGTTTCGATTACATGCGAATAAAGTAATTTAATAATTAAAAGAAAAAGGAAAAATTCACCGCATCGAGCAAGATTCGAACTTGCGACTTTTCGGAACACCGGTCCGAACGAATGAAATTTCGTTTGCAGACGTTTCTGCTTAGTACAAAAATAATTTATGAGAATAAAGTATTACAGAGCTGACCTAATGAAATGTAAACTGCCCTAAGGAAGTCCTCGACGGCAAAACGAAAACACATCGGGTTTGACCTCATTAGAAATGTCTTAGGAATTGATAGACAAGCAAAAAAAAAGGGATTGTCGGGAATAAAACTGTGTACCAAAAAATATAATAAGTAATTTGATTGTAGCAAACGTGATGAGCGCTTGTCGTGTTATTACTCCATCTACCGGGTAATTGATCGGTGTTGCTGCGTGGGTTAGTGCCGAGTAATTAGTACCGACTTAAGTAACAATTCAATGCTCACTTCTCATGTCACTTAGATATGCTTAGTGTTAGTTTCCAGATATTGATAGCCAATTTCTAGTGTGTGGAAAAATTCTGATAAAATTAATCAAGGGAACAAGCAAAGCTAAATTATAAAATCGCGAGAAATCGATACCTATTGTTTTTTTTTATGAAATAGGAGGCAAACGAGCAGACGAATCGCCTGATGGTAAGCAATTAACGTCGCCCATGGACGCCCGCAACACCAGAGGGGTCACAAGCGCGTTACCGGCCTTTAAGACGGGAATACGCTCTTTTCTTGAAGGTTTGAAGGTCGTATCGGTCCGGAAATACCTCAGACGACAGTTCATTCCACAGTTTTGTTGTGCGAGGCAAGAAATTTCTTGAGAAACGCCCAGTTGAGTTGTTTTAGTAAATACAATGTTAAATTTGCTTTGTAGCTTTGTAGCTTTTTCCCGCGACTTCGTCTGCGTCTGCGTGGAATTAGTAATCCACCCCCTTTTATCCACTTAAGGAATGACTTCTGGGATAACAGCTATTATATATCTCCCCAGAACTCACTATCTCCATACCAAATTTCATCTAAATAATTTCAGTGGTTATCGATTCCCCATACAAATTTCCCACCCCCTTTTCACCCCCCTAAAGGGTTGATTTTAGGAATAAAACCTACATTTAATTGTTTCCCGGGACTCAAAACTATCTATGTACCAAGTATCTTTTTTACGGTTCAGCGGTTAATAATTCGCCATACAAACTACCAACCCCTTTTCAACCCCTCAAGCATTGATTTTCGGGATAAAAAACTATCGTATATTGTATTGTTCCCAGTGCTCAAACTATATCCATACCGAATTTCATCTAAATCGGTTAGCGGTTAAATATTCTTCATACAAACCTCCAACCCCCATTACACCTCCATTGATTGATTTTCGGGTTAAAAACTATCCTATGTCCTTTCCCGGGATTCAAACAATCGACAGGCTTTAAACTCATGTGGGTAGTATCGCCAGACATTATCGCAATCACTTATGAAACGTAGTGAAATGGGACGAAGATATGCCCGATACCATCACCAATGACGTTTAAATAGGCCATTCGATGCCATCTCCGCTGATGACGTGTAAATAGGCCATTCGGGCCGGGCCGCTGCGACTCGTAAAGCTGACACATTTACACTTAATTACTTTATAAGAACTTTCAGATTAAATGGCATGGTGATACAGTTCTGACGAAGTTTAAATAATGTATTTTATTTTGCTATATTATAAAAAATATGAAGGTAAAAGTAAATCTCAGTATCAATTGATTAGAGCACTATTCTCTTCCCGCGCGCCCACTTATGAGTCTTTAAGAGCGTTCATCCTCACACCCTGGGCCGTATTCTAACTTTAAAATACGTTTAGAAACGATCAACTTCAATACAACTCCAATGCATTAACCACGCAATACAGCTGACACCTAAACGTCTGAGTCAGAAATATCAGAATTTGCTTGAAAATTACTCCGATCCAACTCCAGCACAACTTCAATATTGGTGGAATATGTGTTGGATGTTGGAGTTATGTTTGAGAAAGATTTTGTTTTTAATGTATTGTGTATGTATTTTAAAATTATAATACAGCATCCTGGGACCTAAATGATCGCGCAGTGCGTATTCAGAAGAAATTCATCCCGCGAACGCCACGACTGTGGAATGAGCTTCCTGCCGAGGTTTTCTACAGGGATTGCAGTATGGGGTTCTTCGAAAATGCAGTGTACAGGTTTCAAAGTGTCGGCAACGCGCATGTGGCAGTCCTGAAGTTGCAGGCGTCCATATGCTACGGTTACCGATTACCATCAGGAGGGCTTTATGCTTTTTTGCCACTGACATGGTTTAAAAAAAATAACCTACATGCCTTTGTTTGTCACTAAGTACCTATTTGGTAAAGTGCATCCTGCTGCTGTAAATATCCATAGGCTACAGTCACATCTTATCCTAAGACGAAATGATTTGCAATCAACATGGTTTCTAAAAAGACGTGGTAAAACGTTGTACAATTCGAGTAGGTTGATATTCACGGGTTTTGATTAATAATAGCTAATTGTCATTGTCGTGTGTCAGATTTAATTAATAAAAGACAAAATATAATTTATTTCATTTATTCAACATTGAATAGATTAAAGGAGAGAGTCCATTTTATAAATATAAAATGCTAAGAACAACCATAGTAAATGCAATGATGTTTATTAAAGAATATTACTTAAAATAATTCTGAATAATTTAATCAATGTTGCAATACTGCCATCACCACTAAGTAAGTCAAGATATAAAACAAAGTATATTAAATCCATTCTAATTCCTCAACCATTACTACAAGTATCCCGTAAGGCCATTAATCATAATATTCTGCACATAATATATCTAACACTTGTAGCAAAAACAGAGTAATATATAATCTCATGTAATCAGAAAGGCTAAATTATTTCCAATATAAGGTTGGTGTGTACGTTGTACCATGCACCAACTTGAAATACAGTATTACACGTTTATATATTTAAATACATTATTAGGTACACGGTAACAAGGTACACACTGATACATTTTATTTAATTAACCCTCAATATTATTTAGAGGTGAGTAATCAATATTACACTTAACTTGGTTCTTGCTGGTTAGCTCTCCAATCACCAATGTGTCCCACAACTGCCAGTCACTTGTTTATAAGGGCTTACCCATTACCCCTTCTACTACCTGGCAGGACAAGCATTCTATATTTCCGGCACATCCGGTTATCGAAATAATTGGAAATAGTATAATAGTAAATATATTTGCTTAGTTCAAAATAGATGAAAATATAATTTAAAAATGACAATAAGTTATTATTCACTAAACCATCAATATTTAGTATCGTTTACTTAATCATAATGTGACAGCAATACAGGATATCCGCTTCGCAAAATATGTGAAGGTTTAAGTAATATATTTACTCCTTGTAAATAACTTCAAGTGAATAATAATTAGCAATGCTAAATTATTACACTTGACGAGATTATTTACTTGTACAATTATTCGATTATTGTCAACTAGACTATAATAATTGAATACAGGATATCCCGATACGTAATATTTAAGTTAGCAAGCATATTTACCAATTCCAATCCAAATAATCTAATAAGGATTAACGGAAACGAATAGAAATCAAACTGCAATTATCTCTGATATAATTAGGTAGTTGCATTATTTGCATTCTGGCAGTCATGGTCACATAACAATACATTAAGGGTAGTTGTGGTATTTGAAAACTTACGTCTACCTTACAACTTCAACTTCTTGGATTTCAACTTATGGATTACTTTAGATGTATATTCGATACTGGAAGTGATGAAACTGTACGTTTTGGCCATTATTTATCTCACCGACTGTATATCTCACACGTGCAATATCGATTGACTATGGATATAAATAGTATAAATTGAGAGTTTATTGCCCTTGTAGAGTAAACATTGAGTTACCGTACAGACACGCTGTTTAGCACACTTAGCAACTAAACGTTACGTGGGAGAATTATTTACATCATTCATTTAAACAATTAGGTAAGTAACTGCCTGAGTTGGTAAGGCCATTAATACAGCTCTAAAAAAGACGTGAATCCAATAACGCGTTCATTGAAGTCCATACATAATATTAAGATTTTTAAGGGTACAAATTTTTTGAGTGTTTATATAAAAAGGAAAAAGTGACCTAGGCCTCCGGTGCCCAGGGCTGGGATCGAACCAGCGTCTTCTGCATTCGTGGCAGACGCCCTAACCACTAGGCTACCCGGGTCACAGCACTCACAGCGGCACCGGTCGAATTTTCCCGTGTATATGCAATCTTTGTAAATGCTAAGACGCATTTGGCCAATCATCTAACGTACAACGTTATGAGTTGTTACCTCCAATCGGAGCTACTTAGGAGTTCATCGAAAGGGAGATTGTTCTTCAGTTGTTTCTGAGAATATAATTTTTAGGTATCATGTGACGGTTTCAGATTAAAGACTAACAAGAAAGGCACTACCGGTTGTTGATAAGATAGCTAAGAATCTTTTCAAAGTGATTTTATGAACTTATAAATAAAATCTGAATTTGAGTATTTTATCTTATTATCTTATTATGTGGAGTAATCATGACCCAACGGTTCTATAACCTGAAAAGTTGAAAACTGATTGCATAGTCAGCTACAGAGCTACGCCATTGAAGTCGTTTGCGCTGCATAAGATGACATTCCAGTGGCGTGCCAAGCTAGATAGAGCATAGATAGTCTCAAGTAAACATAGCAAAAAAGTATGTGCCTAATGATGAAGATGAAGAACGTAAACACGCTTTATGTTATAATTATAATATAAGATAAGATAAATCTTTATTTCACATAAATTCAATTACAGAAATTTCCGGGGTCTCTAGGCTTCGCCTGTATCGCGATAAACTAGTTTCACATTGAATATAAGATCTAATTGCTTATGTGCTAAAAAAGCCAAATTAAATTGACCTGAAGTTTGTTTAAACACTTTCTACTTCCCTTTTCATTCACTACAATTAACATAAATAGTTAAGGTAGAGCTACATACATACATGGTGCCCGTGAGCATTGCGAGAGATTTTAACCACGCATTTCTGAGGTCAAAAGAATGAAAAAACATTATATGACTTTTGTTGTAAAACGCCAAAAAAAAATTTTTTTTTTACTTTTTTTTTCACTTTTTTTGAATGCTGTTCTACATAAAAAGTAAATGTCATTAGAAAAAAGTAACGTAAAAAGTAAATTGCTACATTTTTTCTCGTAAAAACTAGTCCATGCAAAGTGTTTCTTAGGTCTTTGAAATCAGTCAATAAGAGATGTCTAGACTATGCCCCATACCGGTGAGATCGCCATCAAAAAATCATTTTACACTGAGAAACAATTCAAAATGCAATTTTTTGTAAGTAGTATTTACTCTGAAACTATGGCGAATTTCGAAAAAGTTTAAAGGACATTTTGTTCCCTAAATATGATAATGAATACACTGTTAAAGTCTCTCGCAATGCTCACGGGCACCGTGTATATTTATATTTTAAGCCCCTTATTCACGACTGGCTGACAGCATGACTTACCTAGGCATTTTTTAACTTAACTGTGTACCATTAACGGCAGGTTAGCAATCGTCACAAAACTGACGGTCAGTGTCAAATCCCATACATTTTGTCAGGAATGTGACGGTAAGACGTTAATGAAACACGACTTAAGTCGTGCTTTAAACTATAAGTTAGGATAAAAATGCCCACCTACATATATTGTCGCGCGCGACTGCATACTTCGAATAGCGCTTGAAGCTCAAATATTCATTATAACGTTACTATTAATCTGAATTGAAATTATATCTCCCAATATGGTTGTTATCATCAAATTGCACTAGTCCGAGAGTCAGCTACTAAATTCTCTCGCATTCTCGTAACAAGCGGGAATATCCGACAGGAACAGCCTTTCATTAGAAAGGCCGTAGCCGTTAAAGCCGTAGTCTTCGTTGAAATGGGACGTGAAAGGATCGGCAGGAATTACTGGGCGTTCAGAGCTCACAAAGGAACTAGGCGTCGAGTGAGGGAAATCGACTAATAAGGATTATCATTTATGACACTCGACTCTAGTTAGTGGTGTGAATTTAAGTTAGATGTTAATCGAAAACCCTAGTGTGGCTATACGTGGAGGGTCAATTTATTTGCGTTTAATGGCTTAAATTTAATTGCTGTAACATTATTTTGGTATTTAATTATGTTTATCTACACTCACACTGTAAGTCCTCTAAAACGTGTTCAAAAACGGTAGGCAATGGCTAGCATTACCACAACCGATTTTACTATGATAAGCTTTTTATCTGTGGCAGTAACGTAATTTTAACTTTACATGCTCAAATATTGATGTAGCACATCTGAGATGTGATAGATGAGTTTTGATAACATAATGTAAATCCTGTGCTCCTTCCTGACCAACGGCACGCGCCCGCGCGGCCGCCGACACGCGCCTCCCCGACCGCCGGCACAATCGAGTTGGCCATGGCGGTGCAATGGCGGTCATTCTATGGTTTCCGAGCACTTCATTTAATATATATAATATGAGTGTAGATAAAACAGTGTATGCAACTGTACGTAATTAGGCCTTAAAACGTAACAGTTACATAAACTACTATTATAAGTAAATAATCAGTTGTAAAAAAAATCCAACTTTGTTTTATACATTTTGTGATTGAATAACTGCAGCATATATGTGTTGAATTATGAAAGAGCAGATTATATGTATAACCGAGTGGATTTATCAGAAATATAAGCGTGATTAACGTGTTTATTATTTCTCTTAATAAACTTTTCATTTGAGTTTCTAGTGCCTTAAATGTATTGAATTTTCATTGGATATAAAGTAAGTTCATATTTCGGGCAAAGAACACAATAATTATATTTTATGTAATTTCGGGAACATGTGTTCATTTCGTTCTCGCCTCTGCGAACACATCGCTTCGACAGCTGATAGACATCGTAATAGGCTCCCATCGTCTCTTCCAACCGAGATAACTCACTGGAAGAAATTACGGAACCGCTGCCATTTGTAATGATTGTGATACGTTTAACATTATTTTTTTAATTTTGAAAATTTCTCGACAAGCCGAGAATTCCCGGGAATTCTTAGTCGAGAATTCTCGAGCCCCGAAAAAATAACAGGCCGTGAAATGAGAAATCCATCTATTATACTCTGGCAGTTTTATTTAATTCTGAAAAGTCATTCTCAAGATATCATCATCTATCGGCATATATCAGTATATATAAGGACACATTATAATTAATATTACAATAAAAACAGATTAATCGCGTGTTTATAGTAATTTTAAATCTTCCAACGTTTCGAGCCCTTTGCAGCGTTTCGTGGTCACGGGATTGATGAATGTCGAATTATTATCGGGGCAACAGAAGTCAATATTACATATATATATATACACATATTTATATGTTACATACTTCAGGTTCAAGGGGGAATAGCTCGCATCATAAACGTTTGTCAGCCACCCTTCAAGCATCGACTGCGCATATTAAACCCACATACTCGAGTGGCGTGCTGCGGAGCATGAAATTTATGTCCTTAATAAGGACAGGAGCCTTAATTAGCTGATTTATGTACTTCATGTAGGCCATATTGCCCGCGCGTGCCATTATGGCCCCTGCCATTGACAGTTTAATGGGCTCTTCGTCTAAGCCTCGTCAACGTGTGAAACGTTTTGATTATAATGCTAGTGCGACGAATCCGGAATGCTAAGGGTTAAGGGCCGTCACAAAATGGAACTAGCGGTATGTATGATGTGCCGTGTGAACATTCTGACAAGGTTATGACCATGAGGGCAATAACGCGGACTCGATTAAATAGTAAACTTATACCTATATAGTTTGGCCAGGCAGTTTCGTATTCTCACTTAGAGTTCGTGTCTTTTGATTGTCTCTTTCGCAGTTTTGTCACTACACAAAAGGGATGAGTATATTTTTTTCTTTTTCTAATAGGTACTGATAAGTAAATGCACATGAACCACTCACAAAACATAAAATAATAATCCTAACTCAATAACTATAGAAAGATCCTATATGATCCTGATAATACTCGTGTTTCAGCATAACTGTAGAAATATGACGGCCTGTATTACTCCAGCGGTTCAGATTAATCCACTTATTAATAAACGTGTTTCAAACCATTTAGTTAAATTATTTTTTATCTGTTTTTAACAAACACATCTCACGATTTAATTCAATAATCAATGAGGCTTAAAGGAATACAAAAAAGTGAACATAAAAACCATTGGCGTTGTTTCAAAAATAACTAGGGAAACCGGAGTTAATCTAATTTTCCTTTTCCTTGCCTACCGAAGAAACAGCAAAACAAAAAATTTGGCAAACCGGTGGAAACGAGTTCTATAGACGCTACGCCACTAACATGAACCTTAAAAACATTACTCTTCTTCATTCAGGTTAATGGCGGGTCAAATACTTGTGAGCACAACGGAGGCTTAAATGTCTAAATCCTGAACGTGTCGCGGGCTTTAATACACGACAAGGTTTAACATTAAAGCCTTCTGTCTTCGAGGCGTGACTTGTGGTCGGGCCTCTTAACTACAAGCACTTATACTACTGACTTCAACGGGGTTTATGTAAACCTTCTAGACGTTACGACGTCACTTGAAGTTTCAGTGAAATCATTGGCCTGGCTTTATTGGTTTGCCTAAGTAGTTTCTCATGTTGTTTAAGAAGGTTTTGCATATGATTTCGTATTGATTTGACAGGACAAAGTTTTGAATTAGTTAGATTTAATCGTATACCTCATAAACTACGTACTTCACAGACAATCGTTAGTACCTACTTCAGTTCGCATGCCGCTTTTGAATTTCGATAAAATTTTCATAGGGTGCATTGGGATAATTTCGCAAAGCGTGTAATTACGAAAATCATTCAAATGTCGCTCGTATCCCATAAGAGTCAACTTTCGGAATTACCCGCCACTTTTTTTCTATCGGAATTACCCCAAATAACAAATACGAATGACACTTTTTCAACTACGTATATATAACATTATCCCCCACAAATTAGCACTCGTATACGGCGGCATCTGGCAGGCGATCCGATAAGCGAGGGACAGACTCGCCGGTTTATGGGGCCCGTAATGGCGTCATCCACGCGATAGTGAGATGGCTAGGATGGGATGTGATCGTATCCTTCTAGTTTAGGGCGTGCTATTAGGGTTTACATAGTTGGAGCATGAAACTGTTACCCTTTAGATAGCGTAGATAGATTCATTGACTTTAGTAGTAGTAGTAACTAGTATAATACTTTATTGTACAACAAAGAAACATACAACAGAAAGAATATATGATATTTGTACAAAGGCGGACTTATCCCTTAAGGGATCTCTTCCAGTCAACCTTTGAGCAGTTGAGGGAGAATTAGAACTGGTAGACATACCTGGCTGTACAAAACGGCAATAAATGTAATAATAATAAAATAATTAAACATTCTAATCTAACCTACTAGATAGATAAAAAAAAACATAAATATAAATAAATACCTAACCAAATACATACATGTACACTACACATATATAAATACATATATACATACATACATAGTCTAAACCGCAAATAATAATATTTAAATCTTCCCCATCATCATCATCTAATCTACTTTTGTAGCCATTGTCGTAAGTAGCACATCATCACTTAACATAAGGTAAACCGAGGCCAATCGCATGGTAGGGTGAGACGATGAAGTTAAGACTTTGTTTTGTCAAACTCATAAGATCGTGTCATCGCGGCTGTGGGAAGGTCAAACTCAACGGAGGACGCTGATTGGCTGTCCTTGGCTATCTTATGAGATTCACGAAAATACTTCTTGAAAAGTTTCGCACTGCGATCCGATTCGCGTCAACTACTCATTTTAGCGGCTCTGTTTTCATCAGAAGCTTCCGAAGATTTTTCTTGGCTACCAAAATGCAAAGAAAATAGGCACTCATCTCTGATTGCATAACAAGTAAACAACTAATACAGGCGCACTGAGAATCGGCTTTTTAAATTGGTTGGAAATGGAGAATTTAAATAAAGTGTTGCGGATTCAGCACTGTAAAGTACACAGAATACCAGCCCTAATGGCTTTCCTGTGTTTTAGACAGTTCTGCTCACTCAGTCTACATTTTTCTTACTCCTTTTGGCGACGACCTGCAAGCTTATTTCAGGGTCTCTGAAAAGTTTCAGTCAAATTTGACGAAACTATTCCTGTAACTGACATATACCGGTACCCTTTTAGATTATGCAAAGCACGTTTTGAATCTAAATGGGGTTTTAGCTTCGAGATTGAATGAATCCTTGTGCTCTAAATCACCTATGCATGTATAAAGCCGTCATTGGGTAGTAAGGTTGAATGCACAGGAGTTTATCGACCCTATCATCCGACCCCAGAGGAAGAGGGTTCTTATAATGTTAATACTTAATGATCGGTATCAGAGCACACACCAGAAACAAAGCACGTATACTTTTATCCTGGTCACGGATTTTATAACTATTGGTACGTTTTGAAAGCAGTTTTAATAAAAGATTCTATTCGATCCAGCATTCTTAGTATACTGTCGGCTTAAAGGTTGAGTCATGAACTGAAGACAGAGTGTCATAAGAAATAAAATTAATCCCATCGAGTTAGTTCGTGTAATAGATCGGTACAGCGAGTTTAAAAGCAATACGAACCTAGCGTTCTCATTTATCAAAATCTCATTAAAACCAGTATAAGCGACATATCGCAAGATTACGGATCTCGGGCTTAAATTATATTGGTAGTCCTAAGGCGATAGACTTATTTGGTAAAGGGAATAATGCCTTCGAGTATAGAGTGAGCCGGCATAATGGCGGGCAGACATTTTGATAAATTGCTTTAGTACAATAACATTCATTTCTCTCGCCTCTTCTGTTTTTAATTTGACTCGTCATCGGGCTCAGTGAAGTTGCACTCCGGATTCAAAAACAAGTTTTGTACATTTCCTCAGTGGCTGTATACTTTGGAGTTATTATAATTATCGTTGCGTAAGTTAGTGATTTATGATTCTGTGGCTGCCTTTCGTGAATGTGTAACTGTAAAATGCGCCTAATTTGGATGTGAGATTGCAATACAGCGTTAGTACCTAATTTATCTTCTCAATCATTTCGACTCACAAAAGTAATTAAAATAACTAGCTTAATTGTTCCCACGGCACAAGTTATAAGATTTTTAGTTATTAAATTTAATCCAACATTATTTTATCCTTAATAAATGAATTTTATCGTAGAAAAAATATGCATTAGGCATTAGAAGAGTTGAGTTAACATTAAATTAGGCGCTATTCTATATTTATATCCCTTTTCAGGTTAAAATCTAAGTATACAATTCAACGAAATCCATTTAGCTATTTTTGAACGATTTAACAACAAACATCCAAGTACAGTCGCCATCAGATATATAGGAACGGCCAAGGTGGTCACAAATATCTGAACAACGCCTCTATTGTCAAGGGGATAAAGTGCGTGTTCAGATATTTTTGAGTACCCTGGCCGCTCCGATATATTTGATGGCGACTGTACACATCCAAAACGTACAAACTTTCGAATTCAATATATGTAGGATGAGCTAGTCGCCTATCGCATACAGAAATAAAACATTGATGTCGTAGAAGTTATTCGAAAAGCAGACTCGTCTCATGTCATCTCATGGCAGGCATGCCATGAAATCGTTTTACCCTCAGAGCAAATTACGCACAGATTACGCCTCACTAGCTCCCGCTTTATTAAGTATACCTCGTACTCACCACAAACGCTCAAGAAAGCCTCGCCATCGTTTTTCAATCGCGTTACGTTCGATAACTGCCCGCGCGTTTCATGGTCCTCGTCTCTTACCACAACACGACCACATAGTAAAGCATATTATGCCTGACCCTCTTATTCCAGACGCGATGAGCACGGTAATAATGCTCCTGCTGGGATAAAACATGTAAAATGAAATGAAAAACTAAACCATGGTGCCGGTCACGGCTCACCTGCAATTTTATATCCTACTTACTCCGTGATCCTACTAGTTTCATAAACGGTATCTAGTGTTAAGTAGCGATCTGTGAAATCACGTTATCATACGTAGTTACGGTGATGGGGTGAATGTGAATTTCACATTTTACGTTACTGCATGAATGCTCACCTAATTCCTGGCTTGCAGCATATCATCATTGGTATAATGGCGTTTTAGACGAGACTTAAGCCTCATATCGTGCGGAGACACGACTAGAGATGAGGACGGGGACATTCACGGTCGCGGGACTTTTCCTTTTTGACTTTCTGAAGCCAATTAATTATAACGATAACAATATTTATAACGTCATTTTTAATTTGTCTGGTTCTAAATATTTAGTTATATTTTTTGGTAATATTAATAAACATCGGTATCAACGTTCAAATTTCGTGGCACTTGGTAAGGGTCGCAAAAAAAGAAATACATAGGTATCATTGTTTTATTTATTAGTAATAAATAACATTTAATTTATTTTTATTCTTAATCGTACTTTGGTAAACTGTACATATATTTAAAGAGGTTTATATTCTTAATACGTCATAGAACCTCAATACTCATTTCATTATCCATTTGTAAAAAAAATTCTAAATGCCAAATAGGCAACAAATGTCAATTTAATTGTCATGCAAAATAATATGTGGTAAAATCTTCAACGATAATAGTTCTTAAAAACACTTACAACTACAATTTAGCATTGATAAATCTTTACCCAACTCCCTATCAGACTTGAGAAAATGGATTTGACGCAGTATACTGATTTTATATTCACTAACGAAGGTGCTTGCTGTACTATTTGCGAAATGAATATAAAAAAGAAAAGGTACAATATAGAGAAACATTTGAAATCAAAATCTCATCAAGATAAATTATCTGATTCACGCTGCCATTTACAGGATATAATACGAGATAATGCTGATTTCGAAATTAAAGACGATATCGTATATTGCAAATTGTGTAATTCGAAATTATTTCCCTCTAAATCTAGTATCGACCGCCATTTAAAAACAGATTTACACAACAAAATTCATAAAAATAATGCACAAGAAAAATTTAATAAAGATTTAACAGAGTTTATGATTTGTTCGAATATACCGTGGTCAAAATTAGACAATCCTAAATTTAGAAATTTTGTAGAAAACCTTTTAAATCATAAATATGGAAACGATATTACTGTGCCGAGTGAAACAAAAATACGAGTAAAATGCTTACCTGAATTGTATGAAAAGAAAAAAAATGAATTGAAAGAGAAATTACAAAATAAAATGATTTACCTCAGTGTTGATGAAACATCAGATTCCGTGGGAAAAAAAGTGGCAAATATTTTGATCGGAGCTCTAGATGGAACTAGTACCCAGCCACATTTATTTGCTTCTAAGGTATTGGAGGCGACTAACCATTCGACAATAACCAAACTCGTTGAGGAAACCCTTGAAGATCTTTGGGGCGATGAATACAAAAAAAACATGGATAAATTATTATTTTTTATAACGGATGCCGGTTCCTACATGGTAAAAGCAGCTAAAAACCTTGTTCAGAAATTGCGCGGCCTTTCTTTGTTTTACCACCCTAATTAGGAAATGTACTATTTAGGGGCTTTTTTATTTACATATACAAAATAAAGGTTAAAAATACTAAGTGATTTGTTTGTATTTATTTTTCTGCCAACCGTACATTGCCACGAAATTTGAACGTTGATACCGATGTTTAGTAATATACCAAACAAAAAACATAAATATGTCTAATATAGATGATGAATTTGAAAAAAAAATATTGCCTTTTTCCTATGCCTTTGCGTCAGCTCCTTACTATCTCATGATCATTATTATTTTCAAATTTATTTTATATACTTTTTATCCAGATTCTATTTACTTATTGCCCAGAAGGGAAAACGATACTGTACTTCATACACTAACTTATTTAATAAGATTACAATTACAAACTACATCCACCACGCGGGCTTTGTGAATATATCCAATTAAGCTAAGAAAACCTGCAACAATATTACACAAAAAGTTTCGACAGCTAGAAACATTATTTTTTTATGAGTTTACATTAAGTAAGGTCAATAAACATAATATGATAAATTCTTAATAATCCAATGAATATTCTCAATATTCCCGGGAGTCGCGTATATTACCGGGAACGGTACACCACTAAAGGCAGCGCCTCCACTGCATAATGCAGAACGAATTAGTCAACTGATTCTGTTTCACCTTAAGAATTCAATCTGTGGCCCTGACGGAAATCGGTTTATATAACCCAATATATTAACTTGGGATGGAACCGATGTGTCTAAGTATTTCGTAATACTTAGTTTAAGCTAATTATAACAAATAAATACGTTTCCCTATGGATATCAATAAGCTCAAAAAAAGTCAGTCATAAATCATCACAAAGTTTTTTTTTTTACAAATCATGCAGTTATATTATTTGTAATAAATCTAAACATCGGTATCAACGTTCAAATTTCGTGGCAATGTACGGTTGGCAGAAAAATAAATACAAACAAATCACTTAGTATTTTTAACCTTTATTTTGTATATGTAAATAAAAAAGCCCCTAAATAGTACATTTCCTAATTAGGGTGGTAAAACAAAGAAAGGCCGCGCAATTTCTGAACAAGGTTTTTAGCTGCTTTTACCATGTAGGAACCGGCATCCGTTATAAAAAATAATAATTTATCCATGTTTTTTTTGTATTCATCGCCCCAAAGATCTTCAAGGGTTTCCTCAACGAGTTTGGTTATTGTCGAATGGTTAGTCGCCTCCAATACCTTAGAAGCAAATAAATGTGGCTGGGTACTAGTTCCATCTAGAGCTCCGATCAAAATATTTGCCACTTTTTTTCCCACGGAATCTGATGTTTCATCAACACTGAGGTAAATCATTTTATTTTGTAATTTCTCTTTCAATTCATTTTTTTTCTTTTCATACAATTCAGGTAAGCATTTTACTCGTATTTTTGTTTCACTCGGCACAGTAATATCGTTTCCATATTTATGATTTAAAAGGTTTTCTACAAAATTTCTAAATTTAGGATTGTCTAATTTTGACCACGGTATATTCGAACAAATCATAAACTCTGTTAAATCTTTATTAAATTTTTCTTGTGCATTATTTTTATGAATTTTGTTGTGTAAATCTGTTTTTAAATGGCGGTCGATACTAGATTTAGAGGGAAATAATTTCGAATTACACAATTTGCAATATACGATATCGTCTTTAATTTCGAAATCAGCATTATCTCGTATTATATCCTGTAAATGGCAGCGTGAATCAGATAATTTATCTTGATGAGATTTTGATTTCAAATGTTTCTCTATATTGTACCTTTTCTTTTTTATATTCATTTCGCAAATAGTACAGCAAGCACCTTCGTTAGTGAATATAAAATCAGTATACTGCGTCAAATCCATTTTCTCAAGTCTGATAGGGAGTTGGGTAAAGATTTATCAATGCTAAATTGTAGTTGTAAGTGTTTTTAAGAACTATTATCGTTGAAGATTTTACCACATATTATTTTGCATGACAATTAAATTGACATTTGTTGCCTATTTGGCATTTAGAATTTTTTTTACAAATGGATAATGAAATGAGTATTGAGGTTCTATGACGTATTAAGAATATAAACCTCTTTAAATATATGTACAGTTTACCAAAGTACGATTAAGAATAAAAATAAATTAAATGTTATTTATTACTAATAAATAAAACAATGATACCTATGTATTTCTTTTTTTGCGACCCTTACCAAGTGCCACGAAATTTGAACGTTGATACCGATGTTTATTAAAATAACTTTACCAAGGGAGCCACATTTATCGAAGCCGCGTCAGATTAGATTAGACATTTCACACTTCAAACACAAAATAAGTAATAGTACTAATAGTACAACTTCAAACTTCAAATTGCACCCCCTAGGTATTAAATAAAAATACGTACGTATGTTAGATTGCGTCGTCCAAATTAAAACAAAACGAAGATATACAGTTTTTTATGATTGTCTTAGGCCATCCGTACTCAACAGGGCTAATTTATATTCAATCAACCAGAGTCAAACTACTAAGTTACTTATAAGAGCAGCTATAAGGCTATAATACAGCAAGCAGCAAGCTACAAGGCAGTTTAGGGCTAATTACAGCAACTGCTGTGAGGAGTTTGAAGTGGGCCTACAAGAATAAGAACATAGTATACAAAACAAGTCGTAGAATTAACTTAGTCGGATCTATTTACATCTTAGGGTTAGGGTTACCTCATATGAATTAAAGTATTCCTGACAGTTTCTGGGTACCTTCCTGTGTAATGACCCTGACATTATTACTAGCAATAAAGACATCACATCATGTTAAAAGAATAAGTTTACGGCTAAATTACGAGTATTACGACATCTCCATTGAATTTCAAATATGAGTAATCTACTAACCAACTTATTTTTAAGACAATCCTATCAAAATATTCTGATATGTACGGAATGTACCAAAAACACTGGGGATCCGTTTAAAGGCATAATTGGTATCGTATTACGACTAAGAAAAAGTAGAAGAAAAAATTCGTGCGAAAACAATTTTTTCTTAGATTTTTATAATTAGAATACCATACTAATTATGACCTTAAAAGAATCATAAGCATTTTTGTTACACCTTGTATACATTTCTGTAATGCCGCATTTTGAATAGATAAATAAAATTCTAACGTGCAAGAAACATTTTACGGTCTAATTTGGTAACCCTAGGTTTTCCTTAGACTACAAATCTTCATTGCATAACGAATCAACTGCATTTTAACGAATCTCTATTCATAAATCATTTAAAAATGAACTTAGTTGTCAAGTAAGTAAAGCTTTTTTTCGATAAACACATTGAGAAAGTATAAGAGCTTACGAAAGTGAGCAATTAAAACGTATCATCAGATTGTTTGCGAACAAAGCGCAAGTTGAACTGCTTTGAACAAAGTTAGGGCAAATAATACTTAATGTTGATTTGAATAATCAAACGAAGAAGACGGTAATGATCGATGTAATTAACATAATTACGAATGCCTTTAGGGTTATTCTAATATGTACCTTTGCATATCAAAATGGTTCACAAGTTGAAGGTTCGGACTCACTTATTATTAAATTTGAGCGCAGCTATAATATATAGCGCTACGTGTGCGTGCAGGGTGTACTGATAATAAAATAAATTGGTATCATAATGGTTATGAATTTCACGTTTGGGGGCGTCCATTAATCGCGTCATACGTTTTTGGCTTGATTTAGACCCCCCCCACCCCCATGGTGATCTTTGGTGATATTTTCAGGACCCCTCCCCCCCTCGTCCAATATGACTTGTAATTTTTTGCTAACTAAAGTAAGTACAGTTTTCTAACACGTGAAAACGTAACGTACGTACACGTGAAGGGTAAATAAATGAAACTACATGCACATCTCACTATTTTCATTAAAATAATATTTAATAGAAAAAACCGGCCAAGTGCGTATGGTAGGGTTTCATACCTACTATCGAAAAAGTAATATCAAAAGGTTGTATCTGCCTATGAAAAACGTTTTTTGGAGATAACTTAATAATTCCTAAACCGATAAATATACATACGAACGGACGGACGGACAGACGGACATAACGAAACTATAAGGGCTACGTTTTTGCCATTTTGGCTACGGAACCCTAAAAACCTACTGTGAAGAAAATAATATTTCAAATGCCACTAAAAATTATTTACAATCATAGTGAATCTCATAAGAGTCGTAACAATTGGTCCCAAGACGTAAAAAACCTTGTCGTGGAGGAGTTCCATTCTGGTCTTCACAAGCAGTTTCAATTTCACTAAATAGCACTATTCAAATGCAATTGTTTGGTTTTTAGATTTAAAAAAATCGCTATACGTCTCCTTATAAAGTTTCAGGAGTTCCCTTGATTTCTCATGGATCCCGTCATTAGAATTTGATTCTGATAAAAATTAGATCAATCTAAGTGGGCGTTCATAAAGCATAGCGACGCCTCGCCCGTTCAACTAAACGCAGAAGTCCAACTGCGAGGCAAATTTTACTCTGGTTTTCACAGGTTGGTTCATTTAAAAGTTGATATTTTTTATTTTATTGAAATACAGTATAGCACGAAGGAACAAATAAATTACACGTGATACGTGTCCAGACCCCCCTCCCCCCTGTGGTGATCATTGGTGATTTTTTCTTGACCCCCTCCCCCCCTATACAATATGACGCGATTAATGGACTCCCCCTTTCTATATAGGAGGCCCCGGGTTCGAATCCAGGTCAGGGCATTTATTTGTGTGTTTATCACGGATATTTGTTTTGTAATGATGTTTTCTATATATGTAAGTAGTTGGACTCGTGTAACTTATGAAAAGTTAAAGCTGACGCTATGATTTTATTGGCAATTTTTAGAGCATTTACTGTACTATCTGCTAACATAAAAAAGGTACAGGTCAATGACCACGTTTTTGCAAAAACAAATAAGAATTGTAAAAAATAGGAGTTTTGTTGAGACTATTTTCTTTTTATAATTAACCTTCGAGTACTTGTGAAAACTTTTCTGCAACATTGACTGAAATGTATTCCCTAGTTCATAAGCTGTCGAAAGACACCTCTTTTGCACATGTGTGACGGATATTTCGACAAATAATGATTGATTTATCAAGGGCGGTAGAGTGTGGTACCATACATCTTCAAAGGGGTGCAGTTTAAAAATGGTTGAGAAAAATAAAGGTATGGTGGTTGTTTTGTCGATAAAATTAGTCATACTATACGTGGTTAACGGCTCCAACATAGGTGTACAAGCACATTGTATATCGTCGTCTAGTACAGTCGAGGACAAAGAGATGTATACACTTTTGGACCTTATGGCGTTGTAATAAGGTCCAAAAGTGTATACATCTCTTTGTCCTCGACTGTACCCATAATAACACAAGTCTAATAAAATTGAGCTTACTGTGCAGTGGGACTAAGTCGATTTATGTAAGAATATCCCGTAATGTTTATTTATTTATTTCATCCTCCTTTTTGTAAAAGGTCGGCATCGCGCATTTGACACCTCTTAAGTTGCAGGCGTCCATGGGCTACGGTAGCTGCTTACCATCAGGCGGGTCGTATGCTTGTTTAAAAAAAAACTATTTATTCGGTTCACAGCACAAGTTCCGTGCAATGGAAGGGATATTTAAAAACAACATATTTATATTGGGCATGATTCTACAGGATATCGATAAAACTAAATTTATCTTTGAATAATAACGATTGAAGCTTGTTTTTTAGGGACGATAAAGATTGGCCACAAAGTTAGGATTCTCTTTGTTCGTTTGAAGGTATTTTTCGGAAAATATATGAATAATGAAATAAACTTCGTCACTTATGCTATTATTGTAAAATTTTGGTTAGTTACGTTGTTCTTGTGCAACAAGAAACATATTTTGTTCTGATAATATTTTTTTCTACAGAAAGTTTTCGTTACATCTACTAAATTTCTCTATTTTAATGTTAATTTATAATTTATATTATTGTAATTCTTAATTCCGCTGTTTTTATCGTCACTTTTTAAGGATATAGTACTTATGCAGGATTTTTTTATGGCAATTTTTCGACACATATGTAGAATAGATTTGGACAATCAGTTTTTCACTTTTCGTAGCCCCTTTAGAGACGAACATGATGACATCAAATCCTCAATTCCGCCATATGTTGCTTTTGTATATGTTGTTTTTGTAAACATCCCTTCAATTAGATATTTGTTGCCACAATCAATACCAGCGGCGGTGGTTACATGATTCTGTGGTCTCCGAAGAGTAGCCTACCGCGTAGTTTCTAATAAATTCGTCGTACCTATTTGAAAATAAAACTAATACGTGTTAATGCAGTGTATAGTACATTCCGATGTCAGCTTGCAATTTAAACCATCACGGTTATTGGTTAACGACTGCAATGGTAACGGGACATCCCTTATAAAACTTTTCTATTTAGGTATTTCCATATACATATATGTAAAATAAGAAGATGCGGTGCCGTGAAGACCATAGTAGACACAAAATTGTGATTTCATAAAAAAAAATTGAAATTTCCACGCGTGCGACTCGCACACACATACAACTCGTGGACGAGCGGTGATTGGTTCAAACGTCAAAAGTGAGTGTGTGTGCACGAGACTGCGGCTTATTATAGAATCACAGTTCTATCTTCGTAGGACCGCGTCTTACTATTTTAGGTCTATGGATATTTACATCTGTGTTATGTATGATATATGTATACGTAATATCTAGATAGTAGTTTAATTTGGATGTCTTAAATAACACCAATCACAGTGGGAAGTGGTAGGTACAAATAAACGTCCGACATGTCAACAAAGCGAGACCTCAATTACATTGTTTAGCAGCTGTAAATCTTTAAACCGGGTTTATTATGATAACAAATTACACTACTTCCTTCGTTTTGCACTTTTCTGCTCCACGGCTTTGTTTAACGGGTTCCATTCAGGCGGAAAATTATAATAATCCAATCCACTGACAAAGCTTTTGCATTTTAATATCGATTCAAAGTTACGATTCTTTCTCGAAAAGATTTATCGATGAAATTATTGTATTTAATCGTTTCCAAGTACGGATATAGATCCGGGCGTGTTCAAAAATCTTTGTATCTCTAAGTTGAAGTGTTGCTTGGTTTCTGAAAAATAGGTTAAGTTAAGTCTAGGGTAAAGTTTAGTTGTTATACTATGACTGAAGAAGTTTCCCAACATTTTGGAATCCATAATTTTTACTTGCTCACTTATGGAAGTAACATAATGGATTGTATAAAATACTAAGTATACATTGTGTGTCCTAATATACTCGATTCTGCTCACAATTCGGAGTAGAAATAACCTAATATCGAAATTCGAGCAACGCTTGCACTTACAACGATTTGTGAAAACATCCATTAACGGCATTAACATGTAATATCATGAAAATAGATGTCATATACTTCAGAAAAAGAGACCAAACCCTCCGGTGTCCGAGGCCAGATCTGGCCTCGGACACCGGAGGGTTTGGTCACTTTTTCTGAAGTATATGACATCTATTTTCAGTTTATATATAGTAGTGTAACTACTTAAAAATTGCAAATCAAAAAATATTTAACAAAATAATTTGATTTGCTTCAAGATTCATGTAATATCATCATTATTCTGTGCGTGAATAATACATCTTGCCTTCGTTAAAATCATGTGTATTTTGTTGTTTCAGATCGGGCAGAGGAGCCGCATACGCATGTTCCGAAGGCGATGGCAATGCTCCCAAGTCGTGCTGCGGCCGGCCTCCTCTCCGGCTATGCGTGCTCTTTCTTGGCGTAGTCGGCGCGTGTTTGGTTGCCGCCGGCGCAGTGCTCGGCGCTTTGAGGCCACATCCTAAAGCGCCACTCACATTACTACTACTAATGATAGGTGAGATCTTTTTAAATCACCATAATGGAAAGAAAACACAAGTTGATGGCCATGTTGCTATGGTTAGCCTGTTCCAGCGATTTAGGAACTTACCTTACTTCTCTTCCAAATATGTAGGTGCCAAGTATGTAGTGAATATCCAAATGCCTACACAGAATATAGTAGCAGGTATAAATAAAAGGACAGTATTAGGTACAAGTTAACTCAATTTGATCGGACAGAAGGAAACCGATACCGACCGAAAACTTTTCTGTGGCGAAATAAAATTGCCCATTTGAATAAAGCCCTTTATACTCAGTCTTTGATCATTTAACAGTTCGCAACTCGTTTCACGCTTAACTAAGCCGAACTAGATTTTATTTTATTTTATCGGCGATTAAAACCCAGTTATCCGGTCCGATGGGCGGCGAATAAAATGAAAGTAGGTGACAAACCGGGTGACGGTACAATTTTACGCACTTTCGAGAGGCGTCCCGCGTTCTAATATTCATAAATTCGCCCAAACGGCTTTACAGCTACGTAACAAATGGCCGTAATTAACCGTGAAACAATCTGGAAGCTCATCGGGTATTCGCCATGCATATGACAATAACAAGTCTGGCCGAAATCTCATTACATCATTCACAAAGTCGCGTCGCCCTTCAGCGGGCGAAGTTTTCAATTAAACTTCAAATGAGTTTTGGAGCGGAATTAATTGGATTTTCATTAGCGTTAGGGACAAATGATGTTGTTGTTACAGGCAAGCGATCTATTGTTGCGTCGACGGGGCAATTTGTACGTGTCAGTCAGTCGCAAACTCCACGCATCCATCCGCTGTGACGCGCCGATTACGCTGCGGATAATATACGTACACCAACCCACGCTTATCTTCTAATGCGCCTTTAACACTTGTCTTACGATACACAATACTAAAACAAGGCGCCCACCGTACGACAGGGGATCATGGAGAGACATATTGCTCGTGAGCATGAGTAAAAGCAATTAGGAATAGTTGCTGAAGTTACGGCGCTTGTTTCTGTGTCAAATTATTTTGTAATTATTGCGATACGTCGCTAATTATTTTTTACACATTACACGTACGTGAGGGAAGCACTTTATTTCAGTTTTGTTTTATTTTTATTACATGAACACCTCGTATGACTTAGGAACAACCAAATGTAATAAAACACGATAACTAGAAACTCTACCTGTTTTAATCTGTGATGCCGGTTTTAATTGAATTGTCTTTGTTGACTAGGTATTCTATGAATATTGACTAGTCTAGTAATGGGGATCTTTCTAAAGATTTTGGTCTTTACTACTCGTTATGTAGTATGTTAATAGTACCACATTGCGGAGGGATGAAAGTCAAGTTGAAAGGTATTAAGAATGAATGTGGAGGGATGTAAGAGAAGAGGCAAACCTAGGAATAGGTGGATAGACTGTGTGAGAGATGATATGAAAAGAAAAGATGTGAGTGATGAGATGACGGGTGATAGAGATCTGTGGAAGAAAAAGATATGCTGCACCGACCCCAAGTAAATGGGACAAGGGCAAGAGGATGATGCTTCCAAGTTTTCCAATGATTTCGATTGTCCATCTAGAAAATCACCATTACTAATCTTAATATTAAATATTAACTGTGCTTCGATTTTGCTTTCTTGCTCCAATATTTATTTATCATTCAAATGTTATAAATTCCAGGTATAGGAGTTGTGCTAGTAACGGCCGCAGGGCTAGCATGGCGGCTGGGCGCCCGCGACGCGCCGTGCGCACTGCTCGGGCTGCGCCGGAGCTCGTGCAGAAGACTCGTGCCCAGATTACCGCCGAGCTACGCGCGACCACACCACCCCTACGCGGCCATGCTGTATCCAGAGTTCCACTATAGGCCGCCCCCGCCGACCTATCAGGCTTCTATGCAAGAGTATAGACTCAGGTAGGATTAACTTGTTTGGTGGGTATCATTTTCTCGTGCCCTGACTGTCGTCCATCTCCCGTGTGCGACCATGCTACAGATAAAGTTCGTTGACTACTGTAGGTATACGTATGTACAAACCCATTTTCATATAACTTGCTATAATCGAAGTTAGAAAGATATACACAGATAAAATCTTTAACTTATCCCTTGTGGCTGAAATCTACCAAATAGACATGTATAAATTACTCGAAACATCTGTAAAGGCTACACACACACACACGTATACATAACCTTGCGAACCCTTCAAAACTGTGTTTATTTTTTGAAAACTGCCATACAACCCCACTTACATAATTTTTCTGCATCAACAGAGACAAAAGTCACTCTAACATTCAAGTCAACTACATATACTAAATCAAAAAGCAAACACCCTGCTGTTGCTAAGTTCGAACTATGCGTAAGTTAGAAGAATTGAAAAGAAACAATCGCACAGCGGGAAGCCTGCTACAGACGAAGCTCATACATAAATGTTAAGTTATTTATTCTCTGGTGTTTATTAAAAACGTTTCTGCGGAGTTCATGCCCGAAAGACGACAAGTTCACTGCTATTTTTTTATTCTATAAATATTTATATATTCTGAAAGTCTGCTGTCGTGTCTAATCAGAGATGTTTCGCAAAAGTTTCGACACGCAAAATGTGTCTAGTGCGAGTCCCGGGAGTTAGCACAAAACTACAAAATGCAGAAATGGAAAAAGGAATCAATTTATGTTTAAGTTAGTAAGGAAAAATACGTTTTTTTATATAAAAAAATCCATATTTGCAATTTGTAGAAGTTATTATGAGCAAAATTGACTAATAATAAACAATACATATATTTTAAGGTCAATACACTAGGGAAGTTTCACACTAATTTCGATAATTACTATTGAGAAAGCATATACACCACGTAGTAGTAGTTTTTGTTTAGTAAAAGCATTAACATTTATATATTTAAAATCTGCAATAAATGTTATTTCTTATGATATTCTTATTATTTAAAAATAATTGTATTTATTAGTGATACAACGTTCTAAAAAAATATTTTCCTAAATGATTTTCGCATATCTTTTTTAGAGGGAAATTATACCACACATTCCCTAGCAGCCTTAACAAAGAGTACTAACATATTGCACGGGACCCCTGATTCAGACGTGCAAAACTTTTACGGACCTTCAAAACTAAAAATATTCATCGTGGGGGCACTCTATGTATGTTCAAAAATTCACAACTTTTTCTCGATGCGCACAATTTTTTCACCTTTGTACACGCGACATCTTCCACAACTTCCACGGGGCCTTCTCTCCACATGACTTACGGTGTCGCGCGCGAGTTGAAATATGTATTTGCGCGTGACAACATAAATCATGCTAGGGTATGTTTTTTTTTAACACAAATACTCGTAGATATCAGCTATGAGCTAATTGAATAAGAGCTGACCACGTCAGATATGACACAATAATGAGAGCAACGAAACCTGTCCAGTAAGATTGCAATACTATCCTTATTGCTAGATCTGGGCATCTGGCAGCTTTTAATGGGTGGAGGTCAGAGTGACAGACTAGCAAAATTGTTAAATTGGAAAATAGTAATACCAAAATAAGTAAAAATTGCCGAAGTTGTCTTATTTATAGAGCACGAGGACTATATTTAAACATTAGAACCAAAAACATTGCGGTTATGGAAATAGAAGCAGTAGGCGACAAACTATGAATTGCGCTATACGTCGTTTTGGACTACTTGCTCCCATCAGAAAGTTTGGCAATGATATAATCTATTTAATTATGTAATTTCTCATAATACTGCATCAAAACCAGAACTCTAGGATTTTTATTCTTAAAATGGTTTGCATTCTTTGACCTCCACCACTTTACAGCTGCCAGATATCCGGATCTAGAACTAAGCATAGTATAGAAAACTAACGAAAGGGGTTTCGTCGCTCTCATTATTGTGTCATATCATATCGCTCCGTCTATAACTCTATTGTATTTTTTTCTTTATTAATCAATGATATTTACTATGGATGGGTTATACTCTAACAAAATGAGCAGAAAAAATACTTCCAGAGTTATTTCATAACCTAGTAACGATTCTGTTATGTTTATCTATTTTGACAATCATCACATCTTTGTCACTCACATTGTTAGAAAATTACAGTTTGTCTCTTTCTCATGCGGGTGACGGGAGCTCATTCGCACGTCCGCATCTCACGCTGGCCGTTGGCTGGCTGACAGTTGTTTGAATTCACTCATATTAATTGCTTCACTTTTGGAGCGTGCATAACCTATCTGTCGTTATTATGTATCATAGTTATTAATTTTTTTTTCTTTTCAGGTTACTTCTGTTGGACAGAAGCGCGCCCGCGGTGTCGCCGCCCCCCACGTACAGATCAAACTCAGCTAGTCTAGTCAGGTAACCACATCCAGTCCAGTCAACACCCTTGTTATTGTTACTAGTTAAATTTTCAAGCCCTGGTGCAGTATTCTAATTTTTAAATACTTACATAAACCATACATTTAAATCACAATCTATCTCAAACATAACTTCAACACACAACAAATAAATAAAATAAATAAATAAAAAAGCCTTTTATTTCTCGCAATTAAAATATAAGGTATTTCATAGTCAAATAGGTATAAAAAAACTTGTATCATGCAGTCATTTTTCAATTTCTTAGCGTCCATATTATTATTTTATGTAAAATTATTATTACATTTAAATTGATTCCAATTATACTGTCAAATTATGATTAATTATGTCAAATAGAAAGGACCCCGCAGCAAACATAAGGAAAAAGTGGTTTCAGTCAAATCTCACGAAATTTTAATACGATGTAGATTCGGGTCTCCTGATAATTTTATAAGGGCACAACTCGCTCAGAAGTATACTTTTAGAAATAATGAAGTACAGTTGTTTCATACAAATATGTAACATAACAATTTATAGTAAAATCTTTCTCTTTACTTTTGCATAATATAAATAACTAACAAAATGCGATTTCAACGTGACAGAAACGTTATTAAGATCATATTTAACGCCAGTAAGTCTCAGTGTGAGTCAATTCAAAGTATCGATTTTAAGAAACACCTCGTAGAAAATTAATAATATAAACTTGATTATTTCTGACAGTGTACTTCTGAGGGAGTTGCGCCCTTATATACAAATAATAAGACCTGAATCTGCATCGTACTAAAATTTCATGCGATTTGACTGAAACCACTTTTTCCCTATGTTTGCTGCGGGGTCCTTTACTAAATATATAATAATGATATTAAGGGCCTGTTTCACAATCTCCAGATAAACTTATCTGCCAGTTAAAATTATTGCTATCCTTTTCTCTAGTCATATAAAAGAAAAGGACAGCAAACATTTATCTGACAGATATGCTTTAACTGGAGATTGTGAAACAGGCCATAAGAATACTGACGACATAACAAAATGAGTACAATAAGAAAGAATGTATGAAATTAAAAATAAATAAATATAAACGTCGTGCGAGAACCCCTCAGTTGAGGGTAAAGGCCTCCTCCAGAGATGTCTAGTGGTCTCTATTTTGCGCTTGTGTTGTCCATTGTTTACCAGTCGTATGTGTGATGTCATCTACCCATCTAGTTCTCGGTTTTCCTCTCTTTCGTTTGCCAGAAGGGCCTGGCCATGACGTCAGTAAGGTTGTCCAACGGTTATCACAGTGAACAAAATAATCAATATGCATAGTTGATGCATTGCAGTTGGAGCGAGTCTAAACCTAAACGTGTTTTAAAGTTACGGATACGGCCCTCTCTCTGTAAAAACAATATAGAGATCTTCTAAATGTTGCTAAAGAGGTACTAGAGTCTTAGGACACTTGCCATTATACAGGGTGAAACTTAAGTCGTGAACAGTAATATGTTTTTCTAACTCCATAAACAACAAGCAATTTAATGCCCCAACTCTTACTAAAAACAGACAAGATTTTTTTTTTTTTCATATTTTTTGTCGTTTATTTTACTTTTAAATGTGATCATGTGGAATTAAAACAGCTTTATAAGATATTTCAGATGAAAAATTAAGTAAATTTCATTTCTAACTAGGACAAATGACAAATTTGATGTCAATGTCAGTTCCGATTCAAAGAATCAATTCAATTTATTAATTTAAATATCTTAATAAGCCGTTGTAATATCCTAAATCCACTGATAAAAGTAAAATAAACGATAAAAAATATGAAAAAAAAAAAAAAAATCTTGTCTGTTTTTAGTAAGAGTTGGGGCATTAAATTGCTTGTTGTTTATGGAGTTAGAAAAACATATTACTGTTCACGACTTAAGTTTCACCCTGTATAACTAATATGGTGCTTTTCTTTGCAGAGGCTCCACTGGTGCCGCGTGGTGCGGCTCCGAGTACAGCGGGCCGCCCTCGTACCGCGCGCCCCGCGCCGACCCCCCCGTCACCACTGATGCCCTCCCTCTTTCCCCGCACGACCTCAAGTACGCCGAAGACGCCCTAGAACTACCCAAAACCGAACAAGAAAAAGACCGCGACGAACATCTGGTCACGATAGTACATACCGGCGCGCAGCCAGTGATCGTCACTGTGTCAGGTTCGACAGCTCTGAACGACACGCACATACAACCGCCGACCGAAATCGATATACTGGCACATTTATAACGAACCACATTGTTAGTACGTGTCGCGTGTCGATGTGAAAGAAGTGGACATAAAGCGAAAAGTGATTGTGTACGTCTGTGTACGTTTCTGTTTTGTATTTTTATGCAAATCAGAGTCTTAGCTACGTTTAAAAGGCTTTGTTTAGTCTGAAATGGTTTTGTATTTTGAAATAACAATAATTTATTTCATGTGTATAAATTAAGCGTTTGAAACGTAGCAGGGCCCGACAATAGAGTGGAAATGTTGCCAGACTTATTTCGTGTTGGTTATCTTATTAAAGTTGATATAAATATAAACATCGATAAGTTTGCAAGTTTGCATTCTATGTATAATGATTTCACGTACCTTTATGTAGATAAGTTTTGTGTAAATATTTTAAAAGTACGACGAATGTCTGTTTAGTTTAATTAAGGTAAATTTATTACCTCAAGGATAATTTTTCAATCTCAAGACAAGTTGTTATTTCCATAAAAAATATATGGAATAATTGCCTGCCTGGAGATTGAAAAATCACCCTTAAACCATGTGCCGTGTAAATAAAATGATAGATACAAATAATTATAGCTAATTGTTCAAACAAAGATCAATTAATTATTTAAACCAAATCCTTTGCTGTAATGTACAAGATTGAATACAGTGTTATTTTATAATCGTGCCAATGGTTTTCCTACGTTATTGTAAATATGTACTAACAAATAATTTTATTAAATCCAGATCTCGACCAGCTTGACCAAATGAGTAACATATTGTTTTAAGATGTGTTCCTATCTTATCATTTTCTTTACCTAGAAATTTTCTGGTTGCCATATAAGACCTGAGGTCTATTTTGGAAAATGCAACTATGGTCGGCCCTTTTAACCCTGATCAAATACTTAATTTGTTTTATTTCACTTTGGAAGGTATTCTACTCGAAAAAATATGACATATACTCGTGTATGTCGCTTTTTCTCAAATATTTACTAACATCCCTTCGACTTGAACATTACGATATGATAGTCGATTAAGCTCCGTTGTAAATATCAAGTGATAAGTACGTATATAAAGAGATATCTGAAACCAAATTCTATTTATTCTAAATTTTTTTCATAACTCATAAACCTCATACATCTCGCTCCATTTATTATCGTTACCTTTTGTATTAAGCCCGCCCGAGCACGGGATTACCTACTCTACGAGATCGATGTAAGCAATATGTTACTTTATTGGTTACGACAATGAGTTTGTTTGTACTAACCTTTTAACCGCCACATCCTCGCAAAAGGTAGTAACCTTAACCATTGACGACGCAAATCTGAGATGTAAATAAGCGTTATTACGTTTAGCAGTCGATGGCGGTGAAAGTGTTAAAGTAGGTATATATCACCCCAAACATTATTAAATATATTTGTTGGAATTTTTGAACAGAGACTATCAATTCTCATCAATAAAAAAAACTTTCAAAATTGCTACTAGATACCAGTAAAGATTTATTTTTAAGTAGGTATTGAGCTGTACCATTAATTTTATTATTTAATCAAACTGTACCTACTGTTACTGTTAACAAATTGTAACGTAATAAAATAAATAACTAATTATTGTATCGTTAGGATGTTGTACATACAGTTATTTGTATAATAAGAAATAAATAAAGATCTTTAGTGAATGAAAAGGTATTTTTATTAAAAAAGTCTATTATTTTTGAGCAGAATCGTTTCGAATCCAATTTCAAATGATTCAGAGTGGCTGTATTTGCTTTACAGCCGTACGTAGTTTAAATGTAAACGAAACCTGTGGTTGTTGCTAAAGGGTGGAATTCTGTACAAATTTGTTCCGTTCTAAATGTAAATCGAAGCCGAATGGCGAGCACCGGAACAATGGTCCTCTGTAATTATATTGTAAAGCAATTTTGTCACGAGCCACGCCACGCCGGCAAAATGAAAATCGGACCAGATTAATAAAACGCCCGGGACAATGAGAACGTAATAAAGCAAGAATTATGAATGAATAAAATTTCGTAATATGTCTCGATATTACCCGGGATATTTGACTCCCCTGCCAGGTTCAAGTATGCCGTGGTAATTTATTTGACGACAAAGGGAGTAGTTTGGAAATAAAGTACGTTCTATGATAAAAGTTGACCAAAGGCGGCTCCCTCCCACTTCGTTCTCGGTAGCCTGGTGGACTCCTATTATGTTAATACAGAGCGCAGGCGACTACAAACTTCAGACTAGTCTAAGTAGACCCGCCTTCGATCTCCTAAATAGCCAAATCTAGATATTGTGGTGGTGGTCTCAAGCGTTGAAGCTCTGCATTTTCAACGCCTGATTATAAATTCATTTGTGTTTTAAAATCATTATGTAAGTTTAATTTCGCGATCCGATATAATTAAATGCTACGAAATAAATAACTGCTATTATGAGCGTGCCCCAAGCGAACTGGGGCTGATGAAGACTGGGAAAAAAGAAGTATCTTAGTATAAGTATAATATTTTTTAGGTATGACCAGAGACTATAAATAATATAGACAGTCACAGTCTAAGAACTTTTTGAGGCCCAAGTCTGAAGCACCATCTGGATAAGAGCAAGCCAGATACAAAAATAGTAGGAAAAAATTTATCGACATTGCGCGATGTCGTTCTTTAAAAAGAGCTTCAAAAAGTTCTTAAACTGTACTGCTCTATTAAATTATATACTCTCTGGGTATGACGCAGATACATTGCTTTAAACCGTTTAGTAACTGATTAGTTCTGAGCTAGAAACAGATACCTATAGGTACTTTACTTCATACCTCTACTTTAGTTGTTTGCATCGACGAATAAAACTAGGACTGACAATTTCTATACAAAATCGCGTTACTTCATAATTGAAGCTAAAAAATACTTTTGGGTTTAGGTGCCAGCGCCATCTATTATAGAGAATCTTCATAAATCAAACCATCAAACAAAATCCATGGGACTTGCTGCGTTAGACGCTAGTGCGTTCACTTAATCAAAACGCGATTTTATACCTATAAACATTGATTGTGCTATTTAGTTTTATCTGGTTTACAATTAGAGGTAGGTAAGCGCTCGGAATCTGTGCTCAGCGAAACTTCGCAATATAGCCCGCGCAAATACTCTTCTTTGATTTAAAGGCCGCACTCTTGTCGTAAATTTAGTTCATAAAATGACGTTACGTGGTTCATTTGAGGCAGTTGGTGCAAAACTTTTCCTTCGCGCCGTAAAAATTATACATTTCTGAGTTTTTCAGTGCTCGACTCATTCCCAACTTTGTTCTGCGATTTATTTAAGCTAACTCAAACACTTGAGTCTAATTATAAGTTTCTTTAAAGCTCATTATGATTTTAATATGAAGTTTATCATTTGCACTCTTTTATGAATGTATTTAAAACGATAATTTCAATTACAATCACATCGAAAGATCTACTCTAATAAGTACAGTTAGCGGGAATCATCTGTATAACAACAATAAGATTGCTTGTCGTTAAATTACGATGGCGAGCCATCGCGAGTAGTATGGGCGGGGATCGCAAGATCTGCTTCGTTACGTGATACAAAGATAAGCCCCATGGCACATATTCATAAAAGTGATGCTGAGTTTCGACACAATAGTAAAAAAAAAAAATTGGCCGAAAACACAAAAAAGTACCACTTCCGATGTAAAAATGGATGGTATTTACCTACGTCAATTAATATAAAGATGACACTTGTGGCAAGAAACAGCAATTTTAATGTTGATACAGGGAAACCCAGTCTGCCAAATCCTGCACGGCCGGATGTGCCCGGCAGACTAGTTAAAAAGTAACGAGTCTCTAAATTTACGTCACTTTTGAACCAGTCTGCCGGGCACTTCGTGCAGAGTCTGCCAGCAGACTGGGTTTTTCTGTACCTACATACAAATTGCTATTTGTTGCCACAAGTGTCATCTTTATGTCAAATGACGTAGGTAAATACCATCTATTTTTTACATCGGAAGTGGTATTTTTATGTGCTTTCGGCCAATTCTAATTTTTTTTTACTATATTTTCCGAACTCAGCATCACTTTTATGAACATGTGCCATGGGGCTTATCTTTGTATCATGTGACGTAGCAGATCTTGCGGTCTCCGCCCGTACTAGAGCCATCCCAGTAAACGTGTGTTGGGCGTGAGCTTTCGCTGCTCATACATTTTAACTTCTACTGCAGTATGGCATTGCCTAGACTAGAAAATGTACTTTGTTTGATGGAATATTCTGACTGCAGTAAGAAAACTTGTAATCCGTTGGTGATGCCCTATATACAGGATATTTTTCAAGATTTGACTATATCAAGCAGCTTTGAATATGAGACCAACCCTGAAATAAACAAAATATGGTCTTCACTATGTCTCTCTCCATTGTACCCGTTTTTCCCGATGCGGTTACCGCGCCGTAAGGGCTAATAAGGGAAGGGTTAGCACATAGTTTATCACCTTATGGGTGCATTTAAGAATGTGTGTGACGTTTTCAAGTCATAGGTACATCATTGTCGGTTGTAAATAAAAATCATTTATATGCAATCTCTGAATTTGAAACGGCTAGGCGCCGTTGACCATACTCTAAGGGCATGCGCAGTACGTGCTTGCACCTCCTATCCGAATCACTTACGTGATTCTGGTATAGCGAGAGAGATGGTGCTGCCATCTATGAATCTTGAAGCAAATCAAATTATTTAAATCATCAATTATTTAAATTATCGATTATTTTAATTTAGAAATCATTTCTAAATTATTTTTATGGTAGTTAACGTCTTAATGACAACCGAACCGACAATGATGTGTACTTTTGATAGAAAACGTCACATATTATAATTTCAGCCAGTGTTTATGGCATGTCTCAAACCTGCATGGATATATGAAGAACGTTGGAAACCCTATTTTATTTTTTGAAGAGCACATGACAGCTAACGTTTTCATATCGTTTTTAACCTTTGATAATTAAACCAACCGGATGCGAGACGCGCACTAATTTCTATCAGAAAAAGTCTGCCAATTTCGGCGCGGGGGACGAGGAAACGCACACAAATACTGTTAACACTAATGCATTTTCCTTTGACGTCGCTACACACGCACACGATAAAATTATCAAACACTAGCATAAAATATATTCACACAAGTATAAACACAGACACAGACAACCTGTCCGTGAACGAGATAATGTCATCTTTAAGTAAACGTACACAGTGCGAGGAACGCGTCGATAATAATATACCTACTTAAGTATCGATATTTGTGACGTTTTCAAGTCAAAGGTACATCATTGTCGGTTGTTAATAGAGTTAATTTCTACATTATTTTTTTATGGTAACGCCTTATTGACAACCGATAATGATGTACCTTTGGCTTCAAAATATCACATTTTATCGTAGATTTATTTATCGTATGCCTACATGTCACTGGATATAGATAGGCATTTCTTCCCTAGGATAGTGGGAAAGCAGATGATGAAGAAAATCCAGTGAGTGCTGCGAGGTCCAGGTAGGACAGTAGAGCTGCCAAGTTTGTAACTCTTTTAGCACCACCCGGGGATTACGTGTAGGGTTGTCTAAGGTGTTTCCTACGGACGCAGAGAAACATTGATCGTAGGTTAGTTATATATTTTTGTTTCTTTACCAAGTATAAGGTTTAGCTATTGATAAAATTATAATGTTAAGTTGTGATTAAATATCAAGTTTTTCTACCAGCATATTACTTACAATGTTAGTATTCTACGTAAGTTAGTTTGTGCCGCGAAGATCGCGATAATTGTAGATTATTGTACATAGCAACACTTAAAAAGGATACGGAAAGAAAAAATTGAATCTCATTATCTATGGTGAGTGACGTGTACTTTTACTTCGTTGAAATGTGAAATATGGCGGTGCTTGTTTTAACTCTTTAATTTACACTAACGTTAAATTCAGTGATTCTGGCTGGGGATCTCGAGACATCTTGCTTCTGTGTGAAAGCTAAGTATATAGAATAAAAGAATTATAAAAAATATAAATAAAGTCAGAACTGTGATCCTTTTCACAGTTCAATAAGATTAATATAAAAAATCAGATAATGAGTCTAACTAATGCGTGTTTACATTTGTTTAAGTTGTCATGTATATGTTCGCAACAATCTTGTTCTTTCAAGGTGGTTCTGTTATCAGAAATGTATGGCACATTAGCCAAGCAGAGTCGGTTGACTATGGGCGCACAATCATGTGCGCATAAAGGTAGACAGTGCATCTACCATGAAGCAATACAGATACACGACGAACAAAGTGTGTGTTACACAAGCTGGCCTTCCGGGCCTCCTGTTACTAGGTGCATCTAACAGAGATGTCACACCTATCAAGAGCTTGTGACTAGGGCCTCTCACAGATGAAGCAGTAGGAACTTATTCAGAATCAGAACATGCATCAAACGATATGCATGTTGCACAAGCTGGGCTGTAGGCCCCCCGATATACCAAATAAGAGCTTGTTCCGTGTTCCTCTCAAAAGCAGTATCAGAGAAAGAGGTAGCCACCAATTCAGAACGTGCATCAAACGATATGCATGTTGCACAAGCTGGGCTGTAGGCCCCCCGATATACCAAATAAAAGCTTGTTCCGTATTCCTCTCAAAAGCAGTATCAGAGAAAGAGGTAGCCACCAATTCAGAACATGCATCAAACGATATGCATGTTGCACAAGCTGGGCTGTAGGCCCCCCGATATACCAAATAAGAGCTTGTTCCGTGTTCCTCTCAAAGCAGTATTACAGACAAGGCAAAAGCCACCAATTCAGACTGATATCTCGTGGCCATGAGGTAGGGCAGTTAGAATAATACAAAGGGTTATACTACGGGTATAGCGATAATCAAATCAGAACAATACAAAGGGTTATACTACGGGTATAGCGATAACTAAATATAGAATGTTGTTGTTGGCGGTCATATGCATGATACATGAAAAGATAGCTATAAACTTAGTGATTATTGAGGAATCAATGTGTCAATCTTTAAACAGATAAAGGCGCAGCGAGCACCTTCTCATGAGGGCAACGCGTGCCAGGGGGTCCGAGATCACCAGTAGGAACTACCAAGACTGCAAATAAGGTAGGGATGACAAAATGTATACACTCGCGAGCAAATAATACGGGTCAGTGACAAAAACCCTTATATTTTGCAAATTAATAGCGGTATGTGCAGGAAACTAACTGTGTATTAATGAGAATTTAATATCGAATTAAATTGAACCTTCAATATTCTACAAGAATTCTAGAAAAAGTTTTATTAAAAAAAAAGTCGAATTTGGTACCAAATTCAAATTGAGCTTATTTCACTTTTGATTGATTTCTCACTTTTGTTTTCAATCTGTCAAAGCAAAATGATAAAAGGCAGTTTTTGTTGACTTTGATGGTCATTATTGAATTACTATCATGTCGCTAACACAAGATGAATGTACACGTATCGTCACTTTGTTACAAGAAGGCAGAAGTCAGAGATATACAGCAAGAAGAACAGGCGTGTCACTATCTACGGTGCAGAGGGTCCTCCAACGTTTCCTACAAACTGGCAGGAACCTTCGAAGACCAGGAACCGGCAGGCCGAGATGTACTACGGCTAGAGAAGATCGATTTATTGTAACAACAATGCTCCGAAATCGGCATCTCATTGCAGTTGAAGTCAAAAACCAACTTCGGGAGACCCGAAGAGATGACATCAGCGAGTGGACTGTAAGGCGGCGGCTTCGTGAAGCTAATTTGACCCCACATAGACCGGCAAATGGCCCAAAACTTGACAGAGGGCATCGAACTGCAAGGAAACTTTACGCACGCGAATACAGGCGATGGGGTGCCGAAGGATGGGCAAGAATTATGTTTTCTGATGAATCCAGATTTATGCTCTATGCACATGACGGGCGGCGAAGAGTTTACAGACGGCCAGGTGAACGTTTTATTCCAGCCTGTTTTGAAGAAAAAGTTGCTTTCGGCGGTGGGTCTGTTATGGTTTGGGCTGGAATCTCTTCAGAGAGTCGCACGCAATTAGTTTTGATAGAAAATGGAACGTTAACTAGTGCCAGGTATGTGGAAGAGATTCTTAAGGAGCATGTAGGCCCATATTTAATTAATATGGGTGAAAACTCAATGTTCATGCATGACAACGCCAGGCCACACACCGCACAGATTGTGGAAGATTATTTTGAGGAGGTTGGCATCAACACTATGAACTGGCCCTCGAGAAGTCCGGACCTAAATCCGATTGAGCACGTATGGGACGAGCTCGGAAGGCGTGTAAGAAATCGAAACCCCGCCCCAGCTACACTTAGAGACCTGAAACAGGCGTTAGTGGAAGAATGGGCTAATATCCCACAAGAACGCATAAGAAACTTAATAAACAGTATGCCCAATCGTTTAGAAGCTGTAAGAAGAGCCCGAGGAGGCAATACGAAGTATTGATATGTTTTACTTTTTTTTGTTTTTAGTTTTGTGTGTGAGGTACCACGGTTGCTTTTTACCTATAATTAATTGATATCGTGTTTACTATGTTAATTAAATAAACAAGTGAATATCATCTCTAACTCTTGACGTTGTTTTATTAACTACTAGCTGTGCCCGCGGCTCCGCCCGCGTGGAATTCGGTCTGTGTCAGTAAGCGGCTAATTCACCCCTAATTTCTCTCCCGCTATCCTGGAGGCGGAACTTGAAGTAAAGTTGACAGACGGATACGCTAGAGGACAGTAGTCCTGATAAAATATTTTACAATTACCACTAAATGAAACTACACTCAAAAATCAATACTTTTTTGTCCTTATAATTTTTTTTGGCATGATTTAAACGACATAGAGTTGTAGGTGTATATCGGACGATACAGGACCACTTTTGTATCTATACGTTCATGTCCACGGCAAATATCATCCAAATCGATCCTCCCGTTAAATCAGGTCTAAGCATGAAAGGTAAGAACAGGCGCGGTTGAAATTTTGGGGGGGGGGTCATAAATGCAGAAATGATTTTTGAGGGGGTCAGTAATGATTTTTTCTATTTGAGGTGTACTTGGGGGGGGGGGAGGTACATGACCCATGCAAATTTCTCAATCGAGTGGCTACCTCCCCTCTTTAAGACGTTGATTTTTTATAGGCTACGTATAACCTGGCTGGGGATTTTCTTGAATTGGAATTAGTAATCCTTAAGGGGTGATTTCTGGGATAACAATGCAAAAAACCCGGCCAAGAGCATGTCGGACGATGCTCAAATCTCTTTGAAATTTTTGACATTTTTGAAACTTTTGAAACTTTTGAAACTTTTGAAATTTTTGAAAATCTATCATTCTATTTTTTTTCATTCCATTTTACATGTTTCTCAATCGTATGGGTGTCGCGTTTTCGTGACGTGACGCTTTCTCGTGACGGTCACGTGACTTTTTTTCACCTAGCCCCCCCATCAGCGAACCGTCCGATAAGGAACTTTGTTCCAAAACTACCACCGGTTCTAACCCTACACCTCTGGCCCGAGAAGTATTATGAGCGAAAAGAAACTCGACGGAACTTATTTTTTCAAAACAGTAATACATTATTAGATCTTAAAGATACAAAATAATGCGTAGTTCTTCAAGAAGACATATCAAAACAGCTTGATAACAGCAGCTTGTACAGATAATGTACCTATTGTTTAATTATAAAGAAAAATAAATCCTAATCTGACAGCTTCACAAAACGTTTGGTATGTTTTCCTACCTAAACGGTGTCCTATAAATGTTAGATTGCAATAACCCTTTGGTTATTGCAGGTTCGAGGACTATATATGACGGACAAAGATTGTCAAAGGACATTAATGACATTTTCAAATATTTCTTAAGAGCGGGTAAAGGTAAATTTAAAGCATCGACGGGCAACTTGTTATAAATATGATCACTTTGACTAAAAAATTACAAACTATTTCAATACCAAATTTCATCTAAATACGTACAGCGGTTATTGGTTGTTTCTTCCCCATGTAAACTTCCACCACTTTTGCATCCGCTTAAGGGATAATTTCTGAGATAAAACTATTTTATTTCCTTTTCCAGAGCTCAAATTATCTCCATACCAAATTTTATTTAAATTGATTCTGCGGTTAATAATTCCCTGTACAATTTTCCAACTCCCTTTTCATCCCTTTAGGGTTGATTTTCGAGGTGAAAACTATCCTTTGTCCTTTCTTGAGACCCATACTATCTCAATACCAAATTTCATCTTTCAGCGGTAAAAAATCCTCATACCAACTTCCAAACCCCTTTTCACCCCCTCCAGGGTTGATTTTCGGAATGAAAACTATTCTTTGTCCTTTCCCGGGACTCAAAATATCTCTATACAAAATTTCATCAAAATCCGTTCAGCCGTTTTCACGTGATGCGCGGTCAAATAAACAGACAAACAGAGAGATAAACAGATAAACAGACAACAATTCTAAAAATTGTTGGTACGTGTTCTGTTATCGATTCTAAGTATCCCCAGCCAACTTTTTTTCGAATATATTCCATGTACAGACTTTCGACCCTCTTCAGCTTTATTATATGTACTAGCGGTGCCCGCGGCTCCAGTAAGCGGCTAATTCACCCCTAATTTCTCTCCCGCTACCCTGGAGGCGGAACTTGAAGTAAAGTTGACAGATGGATTTATCCTATTAATTTTTATTGGCATGATTTAAACGACATAGAATAGTAGGTGTATATCGGACGATACAGGACCACTTTTGTATTTATACGTTCATGTCCACGGCAAATATCATCCAAATCGATCCTCCCGTCAAATCAGTCTAAGCATGAAAGGTAAGAACAGGCGCGGGTGAAATGGGGGGGGTGTCACAAATGCAGAAAGATTTTTTTCTATCTGAGGAATTAGTAATCCTTTAGGGGTGATATCCGGGACAACAATGCAAAAAAAACCGGCCAAGAGCATGTCGGGCGATGCTCAGTGTAGTTTCGTAAATGCCGCCCTGTTACGAAACATCCGTTCAAACGGTCGTTTATTAAGGGATATTTGGCGGCGCTTACGTCAGTCTACTATCCGGCACCGAACCGATTTTATTCAATATAGTATTTATTGAAAGTTCTTATCAGGCCTCAACTATAAGGGTTCCTAGTTGACTACGGAACCCTAATAAGAGATAAATAGTAGTTTATGTAACAGTTACGTAATAAGGCCTAATTATGTACAGAAGCATACACTGCTTTACCTACACACATATTAAAAATCCACTGAAACCATGCGTGCCGGCGATCGGGGGGGGGGGGGGGGGGAGGGGCGCATTTTGATTACGTTACCGTAGGTAATGAATTTTCATACGTTTTTACCACACTGTCACAGATAATACACTGATGTTACGTTGCTGGTTGCAATAATTGTGGTAATTACATACTTCAAGGTGCTAGCACATTACAATGCACTAATGAACGTCAGAGAAAAATAAAATACGTGAGTGTCGTGGAACACTCTGTTGGAACGAAGTTATGTTATTTAATTTTATTAAATTTTTGACTATTTCTTAAATTTTGTGGTTTTAATTTTTTTTGTATTTTTATGAAATTTTTAAAATTTTTGAAATTTTTGAAATTGTTGAAATTGTTGAAATTATTGAAATTGTTGAAATTGTTGAAATTGTTGAAATTGTTGAAATTGTTGAAAAGGTTGAAATTTTTGAAATTTTTGAATTTTTTGAAATTTTTGAAATTATTGAAATTTTTGAAATTTATAAATTTTTGAAACTTGAAATTTTGCCATTTTTGACATTTTTTACTTTTAGGTTCTCGACTTTTTCACTTTTATCACTTTGTCACTTCTCACTTTCACTACAATTCACTTCACTTCACTTTATTCTATTTTATATATTTTTTATTTCATTCCATTTTACATGTTCGTCAATCGTATGGGTGTCGCGTTTTCGTGACGTGACGCTTTTTCGTGACGGTCACGTGACTTTTTTTCACCTAGCCCCCATCCTCGAACCGTCCAATAAGGAACTTCGTTCCAAAACTACCACCGGTTCTAACCCTACACCTCTGGCCCAAGAAGTATTATGACCGAAAAGATACTCGACGGGACTTATTTTTTTCAAAACAGTAATACATTATTAGATCTTAAAGATACAAAATAATGCGTAGTTCTTCAAGAAGACATATCAAAACAGCTTGAGAGACAGATAATGTACCTATTGTTTAATTATAAAGAAAAATAAATCCTAATCTGACTGCTTCACAAAACGTTTGATATGTTTATCTACACTCATATTGTAAGTTCTCTAAAACGTGTTCGAAAACGGTAGGCAATGGCTAGCATTACCACGACCGATTTTACTATGATAAGCTTTTTATCTGTGGCAGTCATCGACATATAATATAAAGACGAGTAAAGGCAAGCAAAGTTCATGTGAAAATACGACCCATTTTCACGTTTACAAAACTAAAATGTCTTATGTCTTATTAACCAATCAAGTACTCATTCTTTAAGCATATTTTTTTGTGTTAACCTTAATTCCGCAAAGGTTTCATGCCATTTCACCAATAAGAAAAGTTGCCGTGTTGTGAATGGTCAAAATCAATTTGACAATGAAGTTTAATTGGACAGGAGATACTCAAATGAAATAACTGAAATGTCAAGTTAACGTATAATAAATACGCCTCAGTTTGACGTGAATGGATTCACGTAAAAAATAATAATGCAATCAATTAACAATTTATTTTTAGTGCATTTTTCATTACTTATGTAATATACGTAAATTTAATCATTCATGGAATAAGGAATAATATGAAAGCCTTCTATTCATCTTTCATTTATTTAATAAAAGTGCTTAATTACAATAAAGGGACTTACATACTACAAAATAAGCATAAATTAACATAAAATGGTAAAGATTTTGAACTTTTTTACAATTTTATAAATCCGTTACATTAGGGAGACCCTCTTGGTCTCAAGCAACATAATGTTAAGCAATTCAGGTTGATTATGGCAAAAAAACGATTATTTTTTAACTTTATTTATGACCAGACTAGAAAATAATAAAAAAATCTCTTTGCTTCCTCGTGTTTTAGAACTAAATAAATAACGGATGAGTTCGTTTATGTGTACTATTTATTTTAGCAGGCTTAGGGAAATACAAAGATAAATTTACATTTTGTATCCATTTTTTTATACTACAACCGTAGCAAATAGGCATACGGCTCATCTGATGGTAAGCAGCTACCGTAGCCTATGGACGCCTGTAACTCCAGAGGTATCTCATGTGCGTTGCCGATTCACTGTGTTGACAGCTAAAGGGACAAGAGGATCCTCCATCGTCAACACACTGCATCCTCTGAGCTCTCTGGCAACCTTACTCACCGGCAGGAACACAACACTATGAGTAGGGTCTAGTGCTAATTGGCTGTGGTTTTCTGTAAGGTAGAGGTAGTTCCCCAGTCGGGCTCTGTTCTAGATTTGATAATTAAATACTATGCTATGAAGTTATAGCATTCATTATTCATAAAAAATTAGAGTCATACCTATTAGCCAGTTGTACTAGAAATGGCACGGCCAGAATGGTATGATTCTACCAGAGTAAGTATAGTAGGTACTAATTCGAAGGGTTTTGTTTTGTCGATTTATTACTACTAGGTAATACTTATAAATGAACATTCATTATACTTGTCCTCAAATGAGTTATGTTTACTTTTTCGGAACTTATATTGCATAACATCGACCAAGTCCGTAATGTATGAGAATATCTATGCGTGATTTACTTACCAATGAAAAGAAATATCACTATCTTTGGCGCCTGTGTGGCTCCTGCACCAATGCACGGCACAAGCCGGCATTTTAATACCGATATATTACCGAAATTTCATGGACCGAAAAAACTAATATTTTTACGACATGACAATTTCAAAATGTTTGACATGACATTAGGGCACCGCTGTCACAAGCTCCGCCCACTTTGGCACCAGGAAAGTGGAGCAGATTTTGAGCGTTGATTACGCTTCCTTACTTATTATTCTTCCAAGGTGGCAGTAACGTAATTTTAACTTTACATGCTCAACTATTGATGTGACTTATGAGTTTTGATAACATAATGTACACCTGCACGCTCCCGCGCGGCCGCCGACACGCGCCTCCCCGACCGCCGGCACTATCGAGTTGGCCATGGCGGTGCAATGGCGGCCATTCTATGGTTTTCGAATACGGCATTTAGAATAAATAATATGAGTGTAGATAAAGCAATGTATGCAACTGTACGTAATTAGGCCTTAAAACGTAACGTACGTAATTATGTAACTGTTACGTAATAAGGGTCCTTAAAACATGAGTGTGTTTTTATGAAACGAGCCGCAGGCGAGTTTCATAATAAGATCACACGAGTGTTTTAAGGCCTAATTACGTACAGTTGCATACACTGCTTTATCTACACTCATATTATTTATCCTAAATGCCGTATTCCGAAACCATAGAATGGCCGCCATTGCACCGCCATGGCCAACTCGATTGTGCCGGCGGTCGCGCGGGCGCGTGTCGGCGGCCGCGCGGGAGCGTGCAGGTGTACATTATGTTATCAAAACTCATAGCACATCAATATTTGAGCATGTAAAGTTAAAATTACGTTACTGCCACACATAAAAAGCTTATCATAGTAAAATCGGTTGTGGTAATGCTAGCCATTGCCTACCGTTTTTGAACACGTTTTAGAGGACTTACAATGTGAGTGTAGATAAACTACTATTTCCTACCTAAACGGTGTCCTATAAATCTTGTAGTAGTTTTTTGGTTTGGGCCATGCATCTTTGTCCGTCATATACAGGGTGTTTGGTAACCGGATGCAAAGCCGAAAGTAGGAGATAGTCTAGGTCATGTAGAACATTTTTAGCCATACTTGTCTTAGACAAATGTTATTAGTTTTTTTTTAATTTAAATTTTAAGATTTGTCGGAGAAAACTGCAAAACTTCAGACTAAAGCGATAATTAGTACTTTTTTTACTGCAGGTAGATTTTTTTTTGTTTTATTTCTTATTGTGCAATGTCTATCAAACACTAGAAAAGTGATTTCAAACATCTGTGTCTAAAGAAAACAAGTTGACAGCGATTTAAAATTTTAGTTACATGAAAATGTAAACGATTTAAGTGATTTCAAAGTACGATAAAAAAAAACTAAAATAGCCACGAATTTTCAAACCATTTTAAAAACATGCTTGGCTTTTACCCTTTTATTTAAGCTATCAAACACGACTGTAGCTACTGTATCCTTGAAAATAAGCCACCTAAACCAACTGGGTAGCTAAAATGTTTCACTCTACTTGTGATACTTGTGGTAGTTGTGGTGACGAATCTCATTATGATTTTACAATAAAACATTGGTTCTGAATACTAAGTTGGCGTTGACTTGACATTTGACTTGTTTTAAAAGGGTTAAGTGTACTGGACAAAACTACCACATGCAATTTTAACAAACAAAGGCTTGCGGCTGTGAGAGACAAAAGAGACTGATAGCGGCAGGCGGTGAGCGGCGTTAAACAAAGATGATCGGTTTTGTGCTTTATTGACAAAGATAAACTGATTAGCTACATGAGTATTTGTGCAAAAACTAGTAATTTAGTCTAGTTACAACTTCAGTTGCGATTAGACGTTCATTGTGGTTTAATTTCCCGCTCTCATCTCAATTTACCGTGTCAAGTTGTAGCTGCCGTAGGCGCTCCTTCACGTGTAATTACGACTTCTTCATTGTAAACATGGAGTTTACGAACGAAGAATACGCCGACATTATCTACATGTACTGCAAAGCTGACAGTAATGGAGCGATGGCCCGACGGATGTACCAAGAGCGTTTTCCAAACCGGAGATTGCCTAATGTGAGAGTGTTTTACAATTCATTCCGAAGGCTACGTGAGAATGGTATTGCTGTGCAACATGGAGGGAATCCAGGACGTAATCGCCCTGAAGTGGAGGAAGACGTTCTACAGGCATTTGCAGAGGATCCGAATACGAGCATCAGAGTGGTAGCTCGTAATCTGAACTTGTCCACATGGAAAGTATGGGCCACAATGAATCGTGAGGGAAAATATCCTTTTCGCGGCATCGGAGTTCAAGGTTTGGACGAAGGAGATCCTGCACGCCGAGTGGACTTCTGCCGATTTTTACTCAATGCGGATATCGAAGACCGACGTTTTTTGCGAAGCATTCTTTGGACCGATGAATCGAAATTTTCCCGGGAGGGGATCACAAATTTCCATAACCTACACCAATGGGCTGACAAAAACAACAATCCACATTGGAAAAAGCAAGTGTCCTTCCAAAGAAGGTTTTCCGTCAATGTGTGGGCTGGAATCATCGGCAGAGTCCTTATTGGGCCACATTTTTTGCCAAATAATTTAAATGGGGCAAATTATTTGGAATTTTTACAAAACGATTTGCCCAGGCTTATTGACGAAGACCAGCTGCCCGGTGCAGTGACATTTCAACACGACGGTTGTCCCGCCCATTACTCTCTGGCTGTAAGGGAGCATCTGGATAACTGTTTCCCGGACGGTTGGATCGGCAGAGGCGGACGAATCCCTTGGCCCGCTCGGTCACCTGATTTGACACCATTGGATTTTTTCGTTTGGGGCCGAGCTAAGGAGCTAGTCTACACACAAGAGGTCATTAATACCGTAGAAGAGCTGAGGGAGAGGATAGAAGCGGCGTTCGAAAGGATGAGGGAAGAAATGATATTCGGAACAACCACCACAGAAGTAAGAAGACGGGCTCGTGCTTGTATTCGAAACGGCGGGTCACATTTTGAAAACGAGCGATGATGTGTAATTTTAATGTGTTGATCGTAAAAATAAATAACTTATCTTTTATGCTTTTGTTTTAATTTACCCTAAACATTCCCTCTTATTAGTACAGGTAGCCTATTTTCAAAGATAAAATGGCTTGAGACATGATTGTCTTATCGCCCGCCGCCTGCCGCTATCAGTCCCTTTTGTCTCTCACCGCCGCAAGCCTTTGTTTGTTAAAATTGCATGTGGTAGTTTTGTCCAGTACACTTAACCCTTTTAAAACAAGTCAAATGTCAAGTCAACGCCAACTTAGTATTCAGAACCAATGTTTTATTGTAAAATCATAATGAGATTCGTCACCACAACTACCACAAGTATCACAAGTAGAGTGAAACATTTTAGCTACCCAGTTGGTTTAGGTGGCTTATTTTCAAGGATACAGTAGCTACAGTCGTGTTTGATAGCTTAAATAAAAGGGTAAAAGCCAAGCATGTTTTTAAAATGGTTTGAAAATTCGTGGCTATTTTAGTTTTTTTTTTTCGTACTTTGAAATCACTTAAATCGTTTACATTTTCATGTAACTAAAATTTTAAATCGCTGTCAACTTGTTTTCTTTAGACACAGATGTTTGAAATCACTTTTCTAGTGTTTGATAGACATTGCACAATACGAAATAAAACAAAAAAAAATCTACCTGCAGTAAAAAAAGTACTAATTATCGATTTAGTCTGAAGTTTTGCAGTTTTCTCCGACAAATTTTTAAATTTAAATTAAAAAAAAACTAATAACATTTGTCTAAGACAAGTATGGCTAAAAATGTTCTACATGACCTAGGCTATCTCCTACTTTCGGCTTTGCATCCGGTTACCAAACACCCTGTATACTACTCGAACCTGCAATAACCCTTTGATATTCATGACATTTTCAAATATTTCTTAAGAGCGGGTAAAGGTAAATTTAAAGCATCGACGGGTAACATGTTATAAATATGAACACCTTGACCAAAAAATTACAAATTATTTAAATACCAAATTTCATCTAAATACGGACAGCGGTTATTGGTTGTTTCTTCCCCATGTAAATTTTCACCCCTTTTGTATCCGTTTAAAGGATAATTTCCGAGATAAAACTATTTTATTTCCTTTTTAGGGTTCCGTAGTCAACTAGGAACCCTTATAGTTTCGCCATGTCTGCCCGTCCATCCGTCCGTCCGTCCGCGGATAATCTCAGTGACCGTTAGCACTAGAAAGCTGAAATTTGGTACTAATATGTATATTAATCACGCCGACAAAGTGGTAAAATAAAAAGTGGAATTTTTTTATTTATTAGGGTACCTCCCCTATACGTAAAGTGGAAAGTGATTTTTTTTTTTCATTTCAACCCTAACGTATGATATATTATTGGATAGGTATTTAAAAATGAATTGGGGTTTCCTAAAATCATTTTTCGATAATGTAAATATTTTCGGAAATAATCGCTCCAAAAGTAAAAAAATATGCGTCCCCCCCCCCCCCCCTCTAACTTTTGAACCATAAGTTTTAAAAATATGAAAAAAATCTCAAAAGTAGAACTATATAAAAACTTTCTTGGAAAATTATTTTGAACTTGATAGGATGAATAGTTTTTGAAAAAAAAATACAAAATAATTTCTGAACTAAGTTTGTAATTTAACCGTATAAGCAGGTGTTTATTGTACCTGTAATTTCTACAAAATTACAATGAAATGACGTGCTTTCAAATAAAGTAAAAACGGTGAAAATCGGTTCACGCAATAAAGAATTATCCCATAAAAATCATCTTCCATACTTTATGCTCGCGCGCAATAGTTTACTCAATTTGCCGATAGATGTCGCTGTACATGGAACTCTCATATCATATCCTACATGGCGGTGTTATTAACTCTTAAGTGGGGACACTTACTGTGACGGACGGAAAACTACGGAACCCTACAGTGAGCGTGGCCCGACACGCTCTTGGCCGGTTTTTTAATTAATTATCTCCATACCCAAATTTTATCTAAATCGATTCTGCGGTTAATAATTCCCTATACAAATGTCCAGCTCTATTTCACCCCTTTAGGGTTGATTTTCGGAGTGAAAACTATCATTTGTCCTTTTTTGAGACCCATACTATACCAAATTTCATCGTTATCAGTTCAGCGGTTAAAAAATCGTCATACCAACGTCAAACCCCCTTTTCAGGGTGAAAGGGTTTATTTTCGGGATGAAAACTATTCTGTCGTTTCTCGGGACTCAAATTATCTGCATACTAATTTCTATTAAAAAAATCTCCATACAAACTTTCAACCCCCTTTTCACCCCCTCGAGGGTTGATTTTTGGGATGAAAACTATTCTTTGTCCTTTCCCGGGACTCAAACTATCTCTACACAAAATTTCATCAAAATCCGTTCTGCCGTTTTCATGTGATAGATGTATAGATAGATAGTTTTTATTGAAAGTACCTTTCAGGCTTCACTTCCAATATTTTTTTTCAAATTTTTTGGACCTACGGTTCTAAAGTAAGGTGGGGGGGGGGGGGGTTTCAAGATGAAACTATCCTTTGTCCTTTCTCGAGACCCATACTATCTCTATACCAATTTTCATCTAAATCTGTTCAGCGGTAAAAAAATCCTCATACCAACTTCCAACCCCCTTTTCACCCCCACAAGGGTTTGAAAACTATCCTATGACGTTTCTCGAGACTCAAATTATCTCCATACTCATTTCTATCTAAATCGTTTCAGCTGTTAAAAATTCTCCATACAAACTTTCAACCCCATTTTCACCCCCACCAGGGTTGATTTTCGGGATTAAAACTATATATTATCCTTTCCCGGGACTCAAACTATCTCTATACAAAATTTCATCGAAATCCGTTTAGCCGTTTTCACGTGATGCGCAGTCAAATAAGACAAACAGATAAACAGATAAACAGACAAACAGATAAACAGACAAAAATTCTAATAATTGTTGGAACGTGTTCTGTTATCGATTCTAAGTATCCCCAGCCAACTTTTTTTCGATTATCTTCCATGTACAGACTTTCGACCCTCTTCAGCTTTATTATATGTATAGAAGAAGATGCATTTATCTATAATATACAATTTAATTCAGGCTCCTAGCTTTATTATTTTAGGAGATATTATAGTTTTTCGTACTGACCCGAATTATTTGCACGCGAGTGTATGTACTGAAAGCAAAAGCCCTTTAGATAGTCAAAGTAAATTACTGTATTCAATAATGAATTAATACAAATAATAATGCGAAGTAGATATTCGTAACTCCACAGAGTTAATGTTATAGTGAACTAAGGCACTGGTTTCAGTGTGATAAGCACTACTTAAATTACACTGATTATAAACAATTACTTATGTATCTGATAAGATCCGCTTGGGTACAGTTTGTCTATTTGTTCAGGACAAATCTTGCAAGCTGATTTAGAATAACTTTTATATTATCAATTTAATATTTTGATGTGTATTTGCTTTTAAATTTAGTGGAAAATACTACAAATTAGAAACAAATAACTATTACAATGAAACATTGAACTGCAAAGAACTCTGGAACATCACGGGATTCGAACCCACATGTTTAGATTACCGTTCCAATGTGCTTCCAATTACACTAGACGTTCCTCTATCCACCTCAGTGAATTTTTCACTGTAATGAACAATGATGAATCAGTCACTAGCGACATCGTGATGTTCCAGAGTCCTTCGCAGTTGATATTTTGATTGTAACGGGCATCTGTTTCCAATTTGTGTTTCTATTTCTATTATCTCTTCTTCATTTTCTATTATAAATAAAAAGTATAACATACTGCTAATGTTAATATCGACATTTATTTTTGTGCTGTCCCATCACTAAAACTTACCTGTTAGGTACAGTGACACTAGAGTCAGAAATTAAAAGTGCCTATTTAAGGGGATAAGTGTGTATACCGTACCTTATAATAAATAAAGTATAATCCATACAAAATTAAAATTCTACATAAAATGTATCGTGAAAATAAAGGAACGAATTAATTTCTAAACAGGAATATCGTTATTTCAAGCATCTACAAGTATATTTCACTTAAGGGGCGCCACACATTAGAGCGGAATTCAGTGCGGAATTCAGCACACTAGCTGACATTTGTCTATTAAAACGGAAATTTGTTTATGGTAGCTGTATTTGTGAGACCATAGACAAATTTCAGCTATTGTGCCGTACTACAAGCACACATACGCTGAGTTTCTTACGCTGGTTCTTCTCAGTTGGGGCTCCTTTCCGAACCAGTAGTAGTTTATTGCCCTTCCCATAATACGGTTTTAAAACATTTGATTTCAATACAGTGTTTAAAACCAGTGTTTATGTTTTATTTCATTACCGTGCGTCCGTGCGTAATGTGCTATAGGCTAGTTTATCCTGATAGTGTCAGTTTTTTGAGTTCCAAACCACCTTACAGCCCTGCCCTCGGCGGTCCTCGACGACATATATAATTTAAAAAGCTATTTTATTTTTTATTTTATTTTTATTTTATTGAAATAGGAACAGTAACAAATTACAAACTAATACAATACAGGTTAACATTCTTACAGTTATGTCTAAATTTGTAACTTAACAACAACTGTTCACAACATTTGTTACTTTACAGTTAAGATGCACAAGATACAACAATAGAAAAAGTGAGAAAAACAGTTACATTATTATGTTGCGATACTTAAATTATTCACAAATGACAAGAGTCACAGCGGCTTTAAAAGCTTGAGGGGACATTGAGAATATATCACATTGGGAACAAATATCATTATACAAACGACTCATGCGAATAATTGGAGAATTTGAAGAAACATTATTATTACTAATAGGGTAGGCAAACAATCGGGGATGACGAACAGGTCTGTTGGTACATTTGAAATTAAATTCTTGTATAATATGAGCATCTACTATGGAGTTTACTATTTTATATAATAGGGTTACATCAGCAATTTTACGCCTACGGGCTAAACTATTAAACTTGAAAAAATTTAAGCTGGTTTCATAACCAGGCAGGGATTTACGTTTACCGATTTTTATACTAGCAAGCCTAAGTGCACGTGCCTGGACAGCAGGGACCGGAAAACCCCTTCATTTGATTAATCGTTTCGATAGGGTAACCCTATTAAAGTCTTACCCTAATGATAGGGTTACCCTATCATTGGGTTACCCTATCGATATGGAAATCATTTTGAATAGGCTTAACCCTTTTCAATGTGGTTTTCGAGTCGAATGGGGTAAAGATAGCTTTAATATTTACCGCTTACCCTATCATAGGGCTACCCTTTTCCTGTCTCTTTTCCACGCAGGCAGGCGGTTCTATCTTTCTCATTTGAAATGGAACAGGAGAGGTGGCGGCGGAACAAATTGAGTAAATAAAAGATTTGCTGTCGCTTATTCATTCTGGAAAAGTCACACTCACAGTCCAGTCCTCTGCTCACGTACACAACTTTCCATTAAAGAATTTCTGTTAAAGAAATGTGTCTTACGTTCAGTTTATTTTTGCATAGTTCGCACGTACTGCTGAGATGGGCAATAATTATTTTGAATAAGAATAAAAACACAATTTTTATTCATATTCAAATCGATTTGACACAAACCAATATTCATCCTCCTTTTGTCCTGTTTGTCCCGGCTTTTGCCACGGCTCAGTTGAGCCTGTGGTCCGCTTGGCAACCTAATCCCATGAATTGGCGTAGGGATTGGTAGTCGTTTTCAGCTAATTATGGGATATACGATTTTTTAAGCTCACATGGTCATTCACATTATAAATATTATTTGAAACGGGGTATTTACCATGTATATTAGCGTTATTGCCTATTGGGCACCCGATATTTCGGGTACGAGGTAAATACCCCGTTACAAATAATTAATATTTATAATTAGGGGATGTAATTTCGAAAATTATTTCTGTTTTATAATCCAAGATGGCGGTTATATACTTTTTACTGAAAAATAGTCATGGTAGTTATTTTCGGTTAATTATTCGGGGTGTATAAATTATATCTGTTTTAAAATTCAAGATAGACTGGTTTTTTTATTATTATTATTATACACGGTGAATCTGAGTAACCCGAAAGATTTCAACCATAAATTCCTGAGGTCATAAGGAGTAATAAATGTTTTACGAATTTAGTTCGATTTCGCAGAAAAAATTTTTTTTTCATTTTTCCGATTTTTAAAATGCTTTTGAACATAAAAACATAAATGTTATTGGTAAAACTGTCAATTAAAATAAATTAGTACATTTTGGCCACGACCACTCTGTAAAGAGTGTAACGACAAAGAAGAAGAACTCTGAAACTAGGCTAATTCCAGAAAAGTTTATACGACATTTTAGTCTCAGTCAGTTATTTATCAGTCAATTATCAGGAATTTATGGTTAAAATCTGTCGGGATACTCAGATTCACCGTGTATATATATTTTTTTTTCATTTTATATAAAATAAATCAGTGTATAATATTTTTGTTAATTTTTTTTGTTTTTTTTTCTTTTTTCGTTTCGTTTTCGTTTCGTTTTCGTTTCGTTTTCGTTTCGTTTCGGTTTCGTTTCGTTTTCGTTTCGTTTTCGTTTCGTTTTCGTTTCGTTTTCGTTTCGTTTTCGTTCCGATTTCGTTTCGATTTCGTTTCGTTTTCGTTTCGTTTTCGCTTCGTTTTCGTTTCGTTTTCGTTTTCTTTTTCGTTTTCGTTTTCGTTTCGTTTTCGTTTCTTTTTCGTTTCGTTTCGTTTTCGTTTCGTTTCGTTTTTTTTTTTCGTTTTTTTTTTCGTTTTTATTTTTGTTTTTATTTTCATTTTATTTTCATTTTACTTTCATTTCATTTTCATTTTATTTTCATTTTATTTTCATTTTATTTTCATTTTGTTTTCATTTTGTTTTCATTTTATTTTCATTTTATTTCCATTTTTATTTCATTTTTATTTTATTTTATTTTTATTATAGTAGTAACAAGTGCATAAAACGTACGATTTTACGCGAGGCGTTTAAAAGTCGAGTGTAAAATGGGTTTTATGGACGAGGGTTGCACTCAAATTTTCACTTCATTTGCGAGGAAATTATTTATCGGTAATCGTAAAACAATTTCAAGTTCTAACAAAAATATTACAATGAAAACAAATATGGTTCCAACCAATTAATTTTTTAATATATTTTTTTGAATTTTTATCATGTGAATTTAGAAATTTTCTGCCAAGTCATCAAAACATTTCGGGGCATTTCTAAACTATTATCAACTCCTATTTTATTTGATTTCATTTATTTAATTATAGAAAATTCGCAATTCAAATAATTATAGCAATACTCAGATAGAATTAGCGGAAAAATCATAAAAAGTACAGTCAATTCCTATTGGACGGGAAAAAAATTGTTTGTATAGATCAAAGTGTCAGGAATTGATATCAATAAAATTTATAAGTGATCAATATTGGGCGCTAAGGTGCCAAAAAAATGGTAAAAACCAGTTTTTCGCTTCTAGAGGAAAAACTACGAGTCGGACCAAAAATAATTAAATGTATAAATGTGCGCAATTATAAAACAAAGAGAATGAGCCCCGGTAGAGCAAAATCGGTCCAGAGGATCGTCCGCAATTCGCAAAAAAACACATTTTTTTTGCAAATATTGTAAATTCAATAACTCGCGTTCCGGAAGTGCTGGAGAGCTGAAATTTGAATATGATGTCAGTTTTGTGGTCCTCTAACTACAGTTAAATGTTCAAATGAAAATGTTGTAAAAATGTTGTTTCGAAAAACGTTATAATTTCGGTTTCTATGCATTAAGGAGGAGTTGAACTACAAATTTCCAAATTTACAGATCATTTGACAAGGAATAAACTTGTTTAAATAATCTATGAAGATCAGACACTTTTTGCGCGCGCGGCAGCGGCGCACTATGGCCCAAACACCCGATCTAGCTGGACAAAATTATTTTACACTCATAGACTAAAATTGACTATTTTTATTATTATTTTGGTATAATTCATGTGAAAAAAATTTTCCAGTGTAAGTTGACCTATGTATAAGAATAATTACTAGGGCAGAAGAGGTCAGCTAAACATGGTTATTAAATTTTAAGAGAAATGGAGCATTATTGCAAATGGCACCTAAAATATAAGAATAGCAGAATTAAAATACTTAAATATAGTTTAAGTTAATTATTAATTTTTTTAGGTGCCATTTGTAATAATGCGTCATTTCTCTTAAAATTACACAACCAAGTTTAGCTGACCTATTCTGCCCTAGTAATTATTCTTATACAAAGGTCAACTTACACTGGTAAATTTTTTTTCACATGAATTATAGCAAAATAATAATAAAAATAGTCAATTTTAGTCTATGAGTGTAAAATAATTTTGTCCAGCTAGATCGGGCGTTTGGGCCATAGTACGTCACCGCCGCGCGCGCAAAAAGTGCCTGAACTTCATAGATTATTTAAACAACTTTATTCTTTGTCAAATGATTTGTAAACTTGGAAATTTGTAGTTCAACTCCTCCTTAATGCATAGAAATTATAACGGTTTTCGAAAATTAAAATACCCTCCCAGTCGATTTAAAAAAGGTCACTTTTTGCAAAATTCGACGGTTTGCAAAAAGTTTACAACATTTTCATTTGAACATTTAACTGTAGTTAAAGGACCACATAACCGACATCATATTCAAATTTCAGCTCTCCAGAACTTTCGGAACGCGAGTTATTGAATTTACAATATTTGCAAAAAAAACGTGTTATAACCAGTGTAAGTTGACCATTATATAAGTATAATTACTAGGGCAGAAGAGGTCAGCTAAACTTGGTTGTATAATTTTCAGAGAAATGAAGCATTATTACAAATGGCACCTAAAAAAATTACTAATTAACTTAAACTATACTTAAGTATTTTAATTCTGCTATTCTTATATTTTAGGTGCCATTTGCAATAAATGGCAATAATGCTTAATTTCTCTTAAAATTTTATAACCATGTTTAGCTGACCTCTTCTGCCCTAGTAATTCTTCTTCTTCTTCTCTCTTCTTCATCAGCGTGTGTTCGCCCACCGTTGGGCATACGCCTCTCCAATCTTTCTCCATTTAGGGCGGTTGTCCGTTTCCCTCATCCAGACGGGTCCTGCTGTCTCCCTTATATCATCTGACCATCGGGCGGGTGGTCTCCCTCTTTTCCTTTTGTCCAGACGGGGCCTCCACTCCAAAACGCGCCTGTCCCACCGTTCGTCGTAACGTCGGCACATATGCCCGGTCCAAGCCCATTTTAGCTTGGCAACCCTGTGGCCCACGTCGACTACTTTTGTGCGTTCTCGGATGACCTCGTTCCGGACTCGATCTCGCAGCGTTAAGCCGAGCATGGATCGCTCCATGTTACGCTGTGTCACCTTGAGCTCGTGGATCATCCCAACAGTCAGTGCCCATGTCTCGCAAGCGTATGTCATGGCCGGTAGTACGCACTGGTTGAAAACTTTGGTTTTGAGCGACTGGGGTATTTTGGATTTCAGCACGTAGCTCAGCTAGTAATTATTCTTATACAAAGGTCAACTTACACTGGTTAATTTTTTTCACATTGCGGACGATCCTCTAAACAGATTTTGCTCTACTGGGGCTCATTCTCTATGTTTTTTTATAGCGCACATTTGTTACATTTAACTATTTTTTGTCGGAGCCGTAGTTTTTCCTCTAGAATCGAAAAACTGATTTTTACCATTTTTACAATTTTTTTGGCACCTTAGCGCCCAATATTTACTTATAAATTTTATTGGTATGAATTCCTGACACTTTGATCTATACAAAAAAAAACCCATCCAATGAAAGCTTATTCTATCTGAGTACAAGAATATAATAAAAGAACAAGTTTCAGTATTTTAAGAAATTTTACTGTTCAATTAAATTGTGCAATATATTTTGACTCTGTTTGGCTGTTGAGCCACATTCTTGGTCTTAGAAGAAAATTTTACTTTATGCCCTAGAGCTTAAAATGCGATTTTATATCGTCCAGAAGTGAAAAGAGTATATCTGCCTACCGTGGATTTTAAAACAGATATAATTTTTGCTGGGCATAAGGGAAACTACGCCTTATTGGGATTAGGTCCAGTTTCCACACGATGTTTTCTTACACCGAGAAACCCAGAATACATTCTTATACGCGGAACATTATTTAAAATAAAAAGCATGATTAAATCATTCTGTTAAGAATCAATTATTTTATTACATTTTCTCGTATATGAAGTAGTCCCGACGAAATTATTTTGAATCATTTTAACGGGAATACAATCAACATAAGTTTATTCTTACGATACTTTTTTCAAATAATCATTTTATTCTTGAGTGTCCAACAATGACTGATATTGATCGTTTCATTATACTAGAAGTATCGGTGAACGGCGTCACATTTTGCTGGAGCCATTGAAACAAAGTACCTACTACCTATAACTAGAATAACACAAAATTATATATTTTAACACTTCACAATATGCATTTGATTTTGATTCCTATAAGCCTGGGTCTAAGATTCAATCGACACGAGCCGTCACGCTCGAATGGCAAGAACAAAAACACCGGCACCACACAACGATCTTTTAGCGCACTAACAAGCAATAATAGCGTCTAGATCAAAGGCGTAAGTACGAAAACATACGCAAAAAGATTCTTGTTTGTCTTTAGGCTCGCTCGTGCCGCCCGGCAGCGCTTAGCTCGTAGGGTGCTCGAATAATAAATAAGCCAAATGTATTGGTCACAGAGTTTAAAATAGCTTAATCGCATTTGAAAAACCCTATCTGATAGGGAAACCATATGCTGGGTTGTAACCACTTACCCGAATTAACTGTATTGACATGGTTTGCCTTTCGTTCGGGTAAGTCAAACGATACGCTTACCGAATTGATAGGGATTTTAAAAACAACTCTATCAAATACCCAATCTAATACCCCTTTAATGGTTACCGGTTCCGGTCCCTGCTGGACAGACTCAATCCTCTGGTTATGAACAGAATAGATAGGATTCCATATAGAAGAGTTGTACTCAAGAATACTCCTAACTAGAGATTCGTAAAGAAGTAGCACTGTGTCACTTTGCTTGAACGGCTTACTGATCCTGGTCACGAATCGAAGCATTCTGTTGGCACGAGTGATGATGTGGTCATAATGTTGTCTGAAAGACAGCTGAGTATCATACAAAACTCCCAAATCTCTAACCACATCAACACGATCGAGACGATGGTTACATATTTTGTAATCATGAATGATTTTATTTTTATTTTTTGTAAACGTTATGCACTGACATTTACTTATGTTTAGGGGCATCCCATTATTTATACACCATTCTTGAACAGTTTTCAGATCAGCTTGCAATAAAAGGCAGTCATGGGAAGTATACATTTTGCGGTAAATTTTTAAGTCGTTAGCATATGCCAGTACTTTGGAGGATATAGAATATAAAAGGTCATTTACAAATATTATAAATAACAGGGGCCCCAAATTGGAGCCTTGAGGTACACCCGATGACGGTTGAAATGGTGTAGACTCGTATCCATATATTGCCACAAACTGGCTTCGATTATTGAGATAAGACTCCGGCCATCGTGGCAAGCTGCCATGTACTCCCATGGATCCGAGCTTACTTATTAAAAGGGCATGATCAACGCGATCAAACGCCTTCGAAAAGTCAGTATAAATCGAATCAACTTGAACTTTTTCGTTAAATGCGCTAGATATATAATTCGTATAATGTAACGAGTTAGTGGTGGTAGATCTTCCTGAGACAAACCCATGTTGGTCATTACTTAAAATAGGGTAAAAATTATAAAACAAGTTTTCGTAAACAATTGATTCAAGAACTTTACTGAAACACGAGAGAATACTTATAGGGCGATAGTTACGAACATCAAGTTTATTGCCGTTTTTATGTATAGGTATTATTCTTCCGATTTTCCACTTCAAGAAAATGGTATGTAGAGGCTTGACTAGGGCTGGGGCGCACATTTTAACAAATATTGGTGGCACTTCATCTGGGCCAGCACCCTTATTAATATCCAGTCCCTTTAATTTTTTCAATATTAATTCCTCATCCAAATTGATTTTGTTTATCGTTACCTCGCGTCTTTTCAATTGTGAGCTATGTCGCTGAGTTAATGTGGACCCTGAAGTTAAGAAAGGTTCATACACTGACGCAAAAAACTGAGAAAATAAGTTTGCAATGTCCTGTCCGTTGGATGCTGTACAGTTATCATATGTAATACAGTCCGGTATATCATTTGTGACTTTTTTGTCTTTGGTATAACGCCAAAAAGCTTTTATATTTGTCTTTATAGAGTTTTCTATAGAAGAAATATACTTTTTATAGCTACTATCAATGAGTTGCTTGCAAACAGACCTTAACCTGGCGAATGTGTCGAAATCGCGTGGGTTCCTGTATTTTTTGTATCTCTGATGAAATTTGGATTTTTCCTTTAATTTTTTTATCAAGTTAATAGTGTACCATGCAGGATAGTTTTAAGCTTTGTTTCTACCCTTTGGCGTATGTTTGTGAATTATTTCCCATAATATATTATAAAACGAGTGAAGGAAATCATTACAGTTTAAGTCACCATAAGTTTCCCAGTTAATGTTGTTAAGTTCATTAATACAGGCTTTATAGTTAGTCTTTCTAAACTGATACCGGGGCGATGATTTATTTTCTTTTAACAGAATAGGATTCAAAATTTTCACTTGTAATTCAAGAGGGGGGTGATGTATGTCAATTCTACTAATAGGTTGAGTATTAGACACATTTAATTTTAAGTTATCACTTGCAACGACCAAATCCAATATTACATTATTAACATTAGGTATATTATTTCTCTGAAACAAGTGACACGTGGCTAATAAATCGATAATTTTAGTCGACTTGGCATTATTATCTGATACTTGAGGCGTAAGAATGTCATCAGTGATGACTCATGACTCATCACAGTGTCCATTAGGTGTCCACGTGAGTCCTGGAAGATTAAAGTCTCCTATTATAATTGTTGCAGAGTTATTACTAAGTAAAGTGACTTCCTCACATGCGTGTGAATGAGTTTTACCTTTGAAGTACTGACGTTAATCTTTTCATTTTTGTTAATGATTAAAAATAATATGTAATTTGAATAATTTAAAAGTCGATCAAAATATGATTAGAAACAATTTAATAACAACACACACACACAGACACACTGCTTTTTTAACAGAGCAATGCTTTACAATTATGGCTGTATGACGAATGGGTCTTTTGCCTAACCCACGGAGTATCTTTTAAGTGTATTGCCTAACCTGTCATAACAATGACAATGAATGACATAATGGCGGACGTATTTCTGCCGCACTGGAGTCGATTACTCTTGTTTGCAATATTTCACTTACCTCCCTCGATGTAATCGTGTTCATAATTGCATACCCAATTTATGAATGAATTCATTGATAAATTGGGTATGCAATTATGAACCAGATGGTACAATGTACTATGAAGAGTCAAGTTTAAAAATTACCCTAAAGCAGATGTACATTAAGTGGCAACACTTTTTAATTGACAATATTTTTTGGTTTTTTGCTGATTCCGTGCACTATTTGATGATATTTAGACGTAATTATACTTACAGATGAAAAGAAACGTTATCCTTATGTAAACTAGATAATTCAGATCTTTTCTTACATGAAAACACGCAGCAATTTGGCATTTTTACCTCAGATCGTTCCGGGCTGACTGACATTCATTGAATGACGTTTGACGCGCGACAACTAGTTTTATATAACCGCTACGACCAGTGGTCTTGTACTTTTGGCAGAGAGGGACGCCTGACAATTACCACTCCATTGGTTTATTTCCCTGAGTTTTTAACGGCCTCCTAGCCCAGTCGGTAGTGACGCTGCCTACGAAGCAGAGGTCCCGGGTTCGAATCCTGGTCAGGGCATTTATTTGTGTGTTGTTGTGTGTGTGTGTTTATCACAAATATTTGTTCCTGAGTTATGGATGTTTTCTATGTAGGTATTTAAATATTTATCTACTATATATATCGTCGTCTATTTAGTACCCATACCCATAACACAAGCCTTATTGAGCTTACTGTGGGCCTAGGTCGATTTGTACAAGATTATCCTATAATATTTACAATTTATTTATTATTATTATTATATCTGTAGCTAAATGTCAAATTTAGGAAGGAGAATCTTATGTACTTGTTGTTAAATTGGGTAAATTAGGTAATATATCTGACATTTATCTAGTTTTGTATTAAAATCACTGGTCTTTCCATCGTGATACAGCCGGCTGACGATTTTTCATGCTTTTTATAGCTTTTAATCTATCCACTGACAAAATTTCAACCGGGACGCGATGACTAAATTTATTAATGTTTTTTACGTCTTTGATTGGCTGTCGCTCCTCAACCTCCCAACGGAGCGGTAGCTGATGGTTACATGGCTTCATTATATATCACATTTAATCACTTTTGTGATGAAATGAAGAGATGGTGCATTTTAATAGGCGATATATGCTTCCGTATGGCTCCAGCGTTACGGCCTTCAGGGCATCAGCTGACGGTCTTTCCACCGCGATACCGCCGCCGGCTGACGATTTTTTATGCTTTAAATAGCTTATAATCTATCGTCTGACAAAGTTTCAAGCGGGACGCGATGACTGATTTTTTTTTTACGTGTTTGGGTGGCTGCCGTTCCTCAACCCACCGACGGAGCGGCAGCTGACGCTCACGAGGCTCCATCACAAGTCGCTCTTAATCATTATACGAATTATCGAACGGGACGCGATTGGTCATCAAATTTGTTCCTGGCTTACGGTCTATAATTATCGATAGCGATTCTTGTCTAAATGGCGTCTACTAGATATCGTATCGTTATGAAATGTTACGGTAATGGGACTGCGACTCTAGTGAAAAAGGGTGTAACTTTCATACAAATTGTATAGAACTTGTACCCCTATTTTTTTTTATACCACAACGGTGGTAAACAAGCATACGGCCCGCCTGATGGTAATCAGCTACCGTAACCTATGGACGCCTGCAACTCTAAAGGAGACACATGCGCGTTGCCGATCCTTTACAAAAAGGAGGATTCACTGTGTTGATGGCTAAAGGAACAAGAAGGTCCCTCATCGTCAAAACACTGGGTCCTCTGTTAATTACCCTGTATAAGTAAATGGTTTCTAGGAGAGTAAATTACTTAGGCAAATGTATCCAGTAACAGCAAGCCCCTCGTTCCAACATTGAACCTGTCGTTTCTGAAATTACGTTATTATAATTTAGCGCACTCGAAGTCTGAATTCGGAACCATAGAGACTGTAAGTTCTCATTACGGCTCGCCCGCGGCGGCGGTCAAACTATGCTAATTTAACGTACGTCTGCCCGTAAGGGAGGTACAGGCGGCAACATTTATGTGCCCTGAACATTAACTGAAGACCGCGGAGAAAACTCTCTGAATGATATCGCTTGGAGGTCGCCGACAGCCATTAATCCATTATATACTACCCTACAATCAATTCAATTCAATTCAAAATTCAAATTATTTATTTTGAATCAATTAAGGATCCATAGATTGTTAGTACATGCAGCTAAAGAAGACTTAAAATTAGGTTAGTAACACAGAATTACAAAATAATTAAATAAAAATAAAAACTAAAAAACAGAAAAACAATCGGAACAGTATACTTACATACCCAAGTAACACAGGAAGCATTATAACATATGAATAGTTAACTTATTTCGAACTTAAGGACCGTATAAACTCTTAAATACGTTCACCGAGCAACTTGTCGCATTATATGATGCTTTGAGCTGTATAACGGTTGTATAATGGCATATCTAAATGCTTTTGTAAAGCCTTTAGCTTTATTCAATCAAATACAAACATTGAAAACATTGAAAAAATAATCAACCCAGTTGGACTTGAACCAACATCTGTTATTTCCGTTGTGACACTTGTAAAAGGGTCGGCGGGAAGGGTATCTAACTCTAGTGGTTGGCACCTAGATGTCGCTTACGGCTGCTATAAAGTCGATGTAAAAATAAAAAATGCAAAAAGATGATTGAAGGCATTGAGAATTCGTCAGCTCGGTAACTGAACCCATAGCTTAATTGGTAAAGCGATATCGAGCCCCGGTAAGGCGTATCGATGTTGGTTCAAGTCCAACTGGGTTGATTATTTTTTCAATGTTTTCAATGTTTGTATTTGATTGAATAACATACTAATGTATGAGTGGAATACCCACTTTAAAAAAAAATGTAAAATAATTACCTTTAGCTTTAGTGCAGCAAACCACAACGCAACTGTACAGATTTCAGCTGTTTAAAAGCACTTAAGTGCTTTAGGTTCTACAATAGCATTATATAATGCTTTAAGATGTATAACGGTTGTATAATGGCATGTATAAAGGCTTTTTTAAAGCCTTTAGTTTTAGTGCAGCGAACCAAAATGCAATTGTACAGCTGAATGCTGTACAGTTGCGTTTTGGTTTGCTACACTAATGCTTCGGTGTGGTTTAGTGCCTTAGGTTCTACAATAGCATAAAATTTGGCAGGGGAGGGTTGGATGATTTTAGGGGGGGGGGTAAAAATCATCAAAAATTGATGACGTAATTTATGAACAGCCCCTATACAGCCTTTAGCGGTTTTAGTGCCTTAGGTTCTACAATAGCATAAATAAATGCTTAATAGCATAATTATTCACGTGTAATGCTGTAGGCATAAATAAGGCATTTTTTAAGTGTCACTGAGCTGCTATTGGACTAAGAGCTAGCCACGTCAGATTATGACACAATAATGAGAGCAACAAAACCCGTCTGGTTAGATTGCTATACTATTCTTATTGCTAGATCCTGGCATCTGGCAGCTTTTAATGGGTGGAGGTCACAGTGACAGACTAGCAAAATGTTTTAATTGGAAAATAGTAATACCAAACTAGGTAAAAATTGCCGAAGTTGTCTCAGTTATAAAGGACAGGGCCTATATTTTAAGGGGCTCCCTGGCGCCACCTTAGATCTGATTCCCTTAGTTTTCTAATGATTTTATAGCTTATCATATTATCAGTAACGGCTTTAAACAATATAGTATCCTATATTTACTTCAATATTCATTGTCTTCGAGATATTTGACATCAAAGTCGAACCGGTTTAGGCTAAAAAAGTGGTTTTATGGTCATAAATTTTGTTTTAATTAGTTAAAAATTAAAATCTCTCTACAGTTTTTAGAGACATCAAAGAGGAACCCTAATATGTAGATTACGTATATGTAAGATTCTTTACACCATTCGAATATCGATAAAAGTGTTTTTTTAGACCATATTTTAAAAATATCATAAAAATGTAACTGCTCATTTATTTCAAGATCCGGCTCTACAGAATGGAGATAAAAGATTCAAAAACCGATAGTCGTTTGCCTTATAATTCTATCTATAGTGAATATGTTGGAATATCGACTCAAAACTGGTCAAAAATCAATAAAAAACATCTTAGACCAAAAATATTGTGTATTATTACCATACATCGGGGTTTTCGGTGCGGGAATGTTTGACATTAGCCAAAGAGTAGACATTAACTTAAAAAACAGAATGTACTCTGGCACGTTTCTACCTAATGAATAATTGATCGAAAAAATCATAGGTATATACAATTTATATGTAATAGCTGACTATTATGTATATATATTGTAGGTACATATACCTATGATTTTTCAAGTATTTTTTTATTAATTCATGTAATGACTGATCATTGTCAACCTCTTCAGTTAATCAAATAGTTCATAAATATCGGACGTCAAGATTAATATTTGACACTTATTATACCGTGTCTTTGCCTTAGGTAGATCTAGTTAATAAATTTCGGATATGCAATTGCATTTTTAAAATACTAAGTATATAATAGTCAATACAAACATGCCTCTAAGAAAAAAAGCTCGTATCATAGTGTGTAAGCTATTCACAGAGAGGTAGTTATTCATTAGGCATAATATGATATTTTATCAGACTAGCTCTCAACCTATCTGTTTATCTCTACTCTTTCTCAAATCGTTCCCGCACCGAAAACCCCGATGTATGATTATTACGGAAACAAAAACAGTAGGCGACAAACTATGAACTATATTTTATTATACATCGTTTGCATAAAGCTCTATAAATGGAGTACGCTTCGCCTCATCTTTCCAAACAAAAAAGTCTGCCAAAATCTGAGGGGGGCGAGGTAGCACGCATGTGAAGTTTTCAAGTCAAAGGTACATCATTGTCGGTTGTTAATACAGTTTATTTCTAAATGAATTTTTATGGCAGCAACGCTTTATTGACAACCAACAAAGATGTACCTTTGACTTGAAAACACCAAACATATTTGACATATTATTTTTATACTTCATAACACTAAATGGAGCAATAGATAGTCGACTGTACACGTGTTAACATATGGTTCATTATTGGATGCAGTCTTTGGAAATGTCAAACAAAAAAGCCAAGGATCATTTTTGATTGTATTTTCAAACAAAATATAGAAGACAGCAATCCTTAAGCGCATTAAATATGGAGAAGTGTCAAACGTCAAATAGTTACTGCCCGTCAGAAAGAAAACGATTGTCTTTGAATCGATTCTGTAAACGAAGCTTGATTTTCGATTTAGGTTAAATCTTTTATTACGAAAGTAATGGTAAATAAAGTAAAACTGTACTTACATCTGAAATGGTATTTCATCTTTTTGTAAACTAGACGAAATATAACATTTTTTACATCCAAAAACAGCGCATAAGGGCATTTTCACGGAGCTTGTTATCCATCGACAGCGATGACGAAAATGGCGTGGCATCGATTATTGAAATAGTTTTTATAGATGTACTAGATTTTCCGCCAATACTTTTGACAGAGGGGAAATGATACTCAGGGCCTCTCCTGGTTTAGAACTCTCTGATCGTTTGGCACTACTTTCTCCCAACATAAACTTTTGTATAATTTCTCTTAATATTGTATAGTATTTGTATAGTTTCTCATAATATTGCATCAAACCCAGATCTCTAGGATTTATTTTCTTGAAATGGTTTGCATTCTTTGACCTCCACCACTTTAAAGCTGCCAGATGTCCAGATCTAGAAATAAGCATAGTATACCAAACTGACTAGAGGGGTTTGGTTGCTCTCATTATTGTGTCATATCCGACGTGGCTAGCTCTCCGTCTATATAGACCAACGCCATTTTGTAAATAATTTATAACCTACAAATAAAATCATGCGGACCTATTTATACAAGGAAAATACCTATATAATAATGAAATTACTTAATTTAAGACTGCTCAACCAACACTATTATGTTAATAATGCAAAACTCGTTCTATACGAGTATTATACAATTGTTTTGTTTATTTGACGCATATCTTTTTATAATATTTTATAGCAAAACCACAATAAATCAAAGGCGCGTGAAAATTTTCAATGAAACTTATATACACATTTACAGTAAACTACATTGCGCAGTAATATTTGAAGGATATAATAACGTAAAAGAGTCAAAAACTTTTATAAATTTTGTTAGGATGCAAACAAATATGACGTGTCACTCATTCAGTTTTTTGTACGTCTTCGTCCATTTTATATTGCGAGACAAAGTAGTTAAATCACAACGTTCATTGTATTATAACATTTGTTGCGTCGGTGTTAGAGACGTTTTTGCATTGACGTAAGGTTTATTTTACTACACTCTTATGCAAGTATAATGCTTTTGTATTGCGATTGGCAAGTTAATCGAGAGTACTTATGCTTCTTTACTGCGATAAGCAAGTTATTTGGCCGTATTAATGCTTCTTTAATGCAGTTGGCAACTTAATAGAGCGTACTAATGATTCTTTAATGCGATTGGCACTTTCCATGACAACGATAATGCTAATAGCGCAGACATATTGCGCCTGTAATGCTATTAAATGACCTGTATAGGATCTCAAGCTGGGTAATTCGTGCCCATTTAAGACTTATATCAGCACTATAAACGTTTATAATGCTACTATAAAACGAACTGAAAATGCTAAAAGCATACAGATATGCTGTAAGACGGCCGTTATACTGCTTTGATGTGTTACTTGGGTAACCTTACATGTCATGTCACAAGTCTAGATGCACCATTTCTCAACATCTGACTTTGCCACATGTAGGCTATTCCAGTGCTTGAGTAATGGTGCATCCAATCTACCTGCCAACGTCTATACTTCACTTCACTAACTATACTTTTTTTTTAAGATAAGAAAAATCGTGAGATTATCTTCGTGCTATTTCTGAGAAAACGATTTTTTTTAAGAATTATGTAGAGCGGTCGGCAGGAGTGCCGAACGATATCGCTCGGAGCTTTTTTTCGTGACAGAGGGGTTAGCGTATTAAAATGCTAACACTAACTTCGAACCCCACGAAGTGGGCGCCAAAACATGTCATCTTACATAATTGCTATTCATCATTTGGTAAACAATATCATGATTTGCCCGTTAAGGGAGGTACAGACGATGTTCAAGATTTTTTTACGTTTGCAGTTTTTACTCCTTTTTAACCGACTTCAATATTTCGAAGAAGGAGGTTTTCCCATGATTTAGATCTTAGTGTAATCTTAGATTTACGTTTTATAGAACAACTTTTCCCCAACTGTACCTTACAATGAAAATAGTAAAAAAATAAATTCAGCGGGATATTTGCATGCATGCATGCAACAATGCTGACGTGCGTATGCCCACCATATGCGAATTTAATAACTCATACGATAATATACCTTGTGGTAACACGTTAGAGTGTACTTTTGAACTAGTTTTGAAATACTTATAAGGTGGATATGACGAGACAGGCAAAGTTCCTCCGCCGTAGTCAGGCCCGTTTCACCGGATGCCTCTCTTGGGCCCCTGAACGTGAAACATTAAACTCGGCTAATTTTCTACATTTTCGCTATGTAAGCTGGCTAGGGATCGCCAAGTATCCAGCCTTGTTTTGACAGCTTGTTAAGTCGGTAACAAACAAGAGTACACTATACAGCCTACCTGATGGTTATTTATTTTACATTTTTTATGTTCATAACTTTCCCGTTATTATTTTTCCAGTTATCCTTGTTTGTATGTACACATTAACTATATGCACAGCAACTATGCTGTGCACTAATCACTAGATAGCACTCATAACATGGAAGTTATCGAATTCGCAGGTATCTCGACTTTGCACCTATCCCGAAAAGGACCATATGGCCACAGTTAAAAGTCCGGGTACAATTTTCCCACCTAGGAGATGAAGTAGATCTCAAAAATCGTGAGTGACCTACTTATCTTCTGCGTAACTCTTTCTTAATTTATAATTTTAACAATAAAGGAAACTGTTTAAACTTTGTGTAATTACACTAATTACTGAAATCATATAAGTAGGTACCCCGATTTAAAGTCAGGTCAATGGTCATAGAAGAGTAATTTCTGATTCCGTAGGTAATACTTACTTATACGCTCCCTATCATACGATTTCATTTCACAATATAACTACATATTCCCCGCGCACACGACACGTGTTACGTTTAATTTAATACAGTTCTAATTACAGTAACGCACATATTACGCTCAAGTGTTCGCGTTTGAATTATTAGGTACCAGTAATACGAAGTAATAGTTCGCACGAACCTCAAGTGTTTAAATATTAACACTTATGTCGGTACATCGCGATATTAAAGGTTTAACGTTTAAGAATAATATAAGATGCAACCTATCTGACTTTCCTGTATTATTGATTGGTACCCAATGAAAAGTGGCAAAATTTTCATTACGTCACCAAGTAGAATGTATCTAAATAGAGGAACACACTCTAAGAACTTTTTGAGGCTCCAAGTTTGATAGCTTTACGAGATGGCGCCATCGGAACCAGAGTTACCGCATAATGTATGGGGCTGTACAGCGCCATCTAGTAAAGATATCAAACTTGGAGCCTCAAAAAGTTCTTACACTGTGCTCCTCACTTATAGACCCGTACCGATAAATTATGAAGTTTCGATAATATTAAAGATGCTTATTATTCGCATACACAGTTCAGGCCATCCAACTTAGCTAATAATAATAATTTGTGTCATCCTAGGTTGTTGCGTAGGTAGAAACTTAGACATTTCTTTTTTTTAACATTATTCGTTAAATAGAAAATTAGAGATCAAAATTGTTTTTTCACTGTAACAGCAAAGTTGTTACTGACGCACGGACGCGTTTTGTGTCACTTTCGTCAATGGGAATACTGACGTTCAATCAGCACATATATGTGGACTTTTACAAGCCTATATAAAATTAGAGTTGATCGATTAGGTACTGTGCTTTCTAATATATCGGTATCTATTATTTGAATAAATTTGTGCCATATTAATCAATGATATTTATTTACTTTAATTTTTTTTCTTGTATGACCCCTGTTAACAGTACAATAAAATATTAAAGTTATTAAAGTTTGCATCAATATTTTAATAAAAGCGTATCGAAACAATGTTTGAAATTTGTGTCATTATAATCAATGGATTATTTTTATTTTTCAGAATGAAAACTTGTTTTGCGTAAAGGGCATGCGCGGGGAAGGGTAAGGCGCGGGCGGGGTTCACGTGCCGACCAGGCTGTTTGTTTTCTATTATTACTCTATGCATACATATAGTAATAGTAGTAATAAGTGCGACAAAGACAAACAGCGATTTTTCAGTCGCTCTTCTTTATTTTTCATAGTAAAGAAAGCAATAATATAAAACCTAAGTAAGTTAAGGATAATTAATGTAAACGTAGTCCATAAGGGACTGCAACGGCGGATCTGTGTGCCACGGTAAACCTAGTTTACCATTTAAACAGTATTTTGGCAAATCGTCACAGATAATTTGTAACTAATAAATATGTAATTTATGCATCAAGGCGGTTTGTTTACAGAGTGGCTATCGTGAAACGCGAAAATCGAAATATCGTTATCTGCCTCTCGGTTGGACTAGCAAAGGGCCGGGCTGGACTTAATAAATTTTTCATCAGTGTGATGTCATAATAAGGCTGTTTTTATTAACTTATCGTATATAACACATAAAAATAAGCAACTTTTCTTTAATACATTTTTTTTTAACTCAATAATTTCGAAGTTATGGGGCCCTGAAGGTTAAGTACTATTTGGACTATTTTGGTTGGAATGGTGTCATTATGACACATACTTTATTTTGTAGAATGTGTTAAAATAAGCAAGTTTTATAAGAAACATTTTCATATCCAAAAACATCGAAATTACCGGACTTTGAAGATTGACTACATGGACTAATTTGGACTTAAAAAATAAAATGGCGACGGGGTATCATTATAACGTGTACTTTTAATGATTTGTTCCGTATAGAATACGCTAAAATAAGCGTCTTTTATTTGAAAAACTTTTCCCTAAAATCAAAAATGGCCGAGATAATAGACTTTGAACTTGTACATAATTTGGACCTCGAAAAAAAATCATCGACGGGACGTCATTATAACGTGTACATTTTATGATTTTTCCGTATAGAATACGCTAAAATAAGCGTGTTTTACTTGAGAAACTTTTCTCTAAAATCAAAAATGGCCGAGACAATGAACTTTGAACTTGTATATAATTTGGACTTCAAAAAAAATACCATTGACGGGACGTTATTATAACAAGTACTTTTTATGATTTTACCAATATGAAAATCAATAAAAAACATCTTAGACCAAAAATATTGTGTATTATTACCATACATCGGGGTTTTCGGTGCGGGAATGTTTGACATTAGCCAAAGAGTAGACATTAACTTAAAAAACAGAATGTACTCTGGCACGTTTCTACCTAATGAATAATTGATCGAAAAAATCATAGGTATATACAATTTATATGTAATAGCTGACTATTATGTATATATATTGTAGGTACATATACCTATGATTTTTCAAGTATTTTTTTATTAATTCATGTAATGACTGATCATTGTCAACCTCTTCAGTTAATCAAATAGTTCATAAATATCGGACGTCAAGATTAATATTTGACACTTATTATACCGTGTCTTTGCCTTAGGTAGATCTAGTTAATAAATTTCGGATATGCAATTGCATTTTTAAAATACTAAGTATATAATAGTCAATACAAACATGCCTCTAAGAAAAAAAGCTCGTATCATAGTGTGTAAGCTATTCACAGAGAGGTAGTTATTCATTAGGCATAATATGATATTTTATCAGACTAGCTCTCAACCTATCTGTTTATCTCTACTCTTTCTCAAATCGTTCCCGCACCGAAAACCCCGATGTATGATTATTACGGAAACAAAAACAGTAGGCGACAAACTATGAACTATATTTTATTATACATCGTTTGGCACTACTTTCTCCCAACATAAACTTTTGTATAATTTCTCTTAATATTGTATAGTATTTGTATAGTTTCTCATAATATTGCATCAAACCCAGATCTCTAGGATTTATTTTCTTGAAATGGTTTGCATTCTTTGACCTCCACCACTTTAAAGCTGCCAGATGTCCAGATCTAGAAATAAGCATAGTATACCAAACTGACTAGAGGGGTTTGGTTGCTCTCATTATTGTGTCATATCCGACGTGGCTAGCTCTCCGTCTATATAGACCAACGCCATTTTGTAAATAATTTATAACCTACAAATAAAATCATGCGGACCTATTTATACAAGGAAAATACCTATATAATAATGAAATTACTTAATTTAAGACTGCTCAACCAACACTATTATGTTAATAATGCAAAACTCGTTCTATACGAGTATTATACAATTGTTTTGTTTATTTGACGCATATCTTTTTATAATATTTTATAGCAAAACCACAATAAATCAAAGGCGCGTGAAAATTTTCAATGAAACTTATATACACATTTACAGTAAACTACATTGCGCAGTAATATTTGAAGGATATAATAACGTAAAAGAGTCAAAAACTTTTATAAATTTTGTTAGGATGCAAACAAATATGACGTGTCACTCATTCAGTTTTTTGTACGTCTTCGTCCATTTTATATTGCGAGACAAAGTAGTTAAATCACAACGTTCATTGTATTATAACATTTGTTGCGTCGGTGTTAGAGACGTTTTTGCATTGACGTAAGGTTTATTTTACTACACTCTTATGCAAGTATAATGCTTTTGTATTGCGATTGGCAAGTTAATCGAGAGTACTTATGCTTCTTTACTGCGATAAGCAAGTTATTTGGCCGTATTAATGCTTCTTTAATGCAGTTGGCAACTTAATAGAGCGTACTAATGATTCTTTAATGCGATTGGCACTTTCCATGACAACGATAATGCTAATAGCGCAGACATATTGCGCCTGTAATGCTATTAAATGACCTGTATAGGATCTCAAGCTGGGTAATTCGTGCCCATTTAAGACTTATATCAGCACTATAAACGTTTATAATGCTACTATAAAACGAACTGAAAATGCTAAAAGCATACAGATATGCTGTAAGACGGCCGTTATACTGCTTTGATGTGTTACTTGGGTAACCTTACATGTCATGTCACAAGTCTAGATGCACCATTTCTCAACATCTGACTTTGCCACATGTAGGCTATTCCAGTGCTTGAGTAATGGTGCATCCAATCTACCTGCCAACGTCTATACTTCACTTCACTAACTATACTTTTTTTTTAAGATAAGAAAAATCGTGAGATTATCTTCGTGCTATTTCTGAGAAAACGATTTTTTTTAAGAATTATGTAGAGCGGTCGGCAGGAGTGCCGAACGATATCGCTCGGAGCTTTTTTTCGTGACAGAGGGGTTAGCGTATTAAAATGCTAACACTAACTTCGAACCCCACGAAGTGGGCGCCAAAACATGTCATCTTACATAATTGCTATTCATCATTTGGTAAACAATATCATGATTTGCCCGTTAAGGGAGGTACAGACGATGTTCAAGATTTTTTTACGTTTGCAGTTTTTACTCCTTTTTAACCGACTTCAATATTTCGAAGAAGGAGGTTTTCCCATGATTTAGATCTTAGTGTAATCTTAGATTTACGTTTTATAGAACAACTTTTCCCCAACTGTACCTTACAATGAAAATAGTAAAAAAATAAATTCAGCGGGATATTTGCATGCATGCATGCAACAATGCTGACGTGCGTATGCCCACCATATGCGAATTTAATAACTCATACGATAATATACCTTGTGGTAACACGTTAGAGTGTACTTTTGAACTAGTTTTGAAATACTTATAAGGTGGATATGACGAGACAGGCAAAGTTCCTCCGCCGTAGTCAGGCCCGTTTCACCGGATGCCTCTCTTGGGCCCCTGAACGTGAAACATTAAACTCGGCTAATTTTCTACATTTTCGCTATGTAAGCTGGCTAGGGATCGCCAAGTATCCAGCCTTGTTTTGACAGCTTGTTAAGTCGGTAACAAACAAGAGTACACTATACAGCCTACCTGATGGTTATTTATTTTACATTTTTTATGTTCATAACTTTCCCGTTATTATTTTTCCAGTTATCCTTGTTTGTATGTACACATTAACTATATGCACAGCAACTATGCTGTGCACTAATCACTAGATAGCACTCATAACATGGAAGTTATCGAATTCGCAGGTATCTCGACTTTGCACCTATCCCGAAAAGGACCATATGGCCACAGTTAAAAGTCCGGGTACAATTTTCCCACCTAGGAGATGAAGTAGATCTCAAAAATCGTGAGTGACCTACTTATCTTCTGCGTAACTCTTTCTTAATTTATAATTTTAACAATAAAGGAAACTGTTTAAACTTTGTGTAATTACACTAATTACTGAAATCATATAAGTAGGTACCCCGATTTAAAGTCAGGTCAATGGTCATAGAAGAGTAATTTCTGATTCCGTAGGTAATACTTACTTATACGCTCCCTATCATACGATTTCATTTCACAATATAACTACATATTCCCCGCGCACACGACACGTGTTACGTTTAATTTAATACAGTTCTAATTACAGTAACGCACATATTACGCTCAAGTGTTCGCGTTTGAATTATTAGGTACCAGTAATACGAAGTAATAGTTCGCACGAACCTCAAGTGTTTAAATATTAACACTTATGTCGGTACATCGCGATATTAAAGGTTTAACGTTTAAGAATAATATAAGATGCAACCTATCTGACTTTCCTGTATTATTGATTGGTACCCAATGAAAAGTGGCAAAATTTTCATTACGTCACCAAGTAGAATGTATCTAAATAGAGGAACACACTCTAAGAACTTTTTGAGGCTCCAAGTTTGATAGCTTTACGAGATGGCGCCATCGGAACCAGAGTTACCGCATAATGTATGGGGCTGTACAGCGCCATCTAGTAAAGATATCAAACTTGGAGCCTCAAAAAGTTCTTACACTGTGCTCCTCACTTATAGACCCGTACCGATAAATTATGAAGTTTCGATAATATTAAAGATGCTTATTATTCGCATACACAGTTCAGGCCATCCAACTTAGCTAATAATAATAATTTGTGTCATCCTAGGTTGTTGCGTAGGTAGAAACTTAGACATTTCTTTTTTTTAACATTATTCGTTAAATAGAAAATTAGAGATCAAAATTGTTTTTTCACTGTAACAGCAAAGTTGTTACTGACGCACGGACGCGTTTTGTGTCACTTTCGTCAATGGGAATACTGACGTTCAATCAGCACATATATGTGGACTTTTACAAGCCTATATAAAATTAGAGTTGATCGATTAGGTACTGTGCTTTCTAATATATCGGTATCTATTATTTGAATAAATTTGTGCCATATTAATCAATGATATTTATTTACTTAAATTTTTTTTCTTGTATGACCCCTGTTAACAGTACAATAAAATATTAAAGTTATTAAAGTTTGCATCAATATTTTAATAAAAGCGTATCGAAACAATGTTTGAAATTTGTGTCATTATAATCAATGGATTATTTTTATTTTTCAGAATGAAAACTTGTTTTGCGTAAAGGGCATGCGCGGGGAAGGGTAAGGCGCGGGCGGGGTTCACGTGCCGACCAGGCTGTTTGTTTTCTATTATTACTCTATGCATACATATAGTAATAGTAGTAATAAGTGCGACAAAGACAAACAGCGATTTTTCAGTCGCTCTTCTTTATTTTTCATAGTAAAGAAAGCAATAATATAAAACCTAAGTAAGTTAAGGATAATTAATGTAAACGTAGTCCATAAGGGACTGCAACGGCGGATCTGTGTGCCACGGTAAACCTAGTTTACCATTTAAACAGTATTTTGGCAAATCGTCACAGATAATTTGTAACTAATAAATATGTAATTTATGCATCAAGGCGGTTTGTTTACAGAGTGGCTATCGTGAAACGCGAAAATCGAAATATCGTTATCTGCCTCTCGGTTGGACTAGCAAAGGGCCGGGCTGGACTTAATAAATTTTTCATCAGTGTGATGTCATAATAAGGCTGTTTTTATTAACTTATCGTATATAACACATAAAAATAAGCAACTTTTCTTTAATACATTTTTTTTTAACTCAATAATTTCGAAGTTATGGGGCCCTGAAGGTTAAGTACTATTTGGACTATTTTGGTTGGAATGGTGTCATTATGACACATACTTTATTTTGTAGAATGTGTTAAAATAAGCAAGTTTTATAAGAAACATTTTCATATCCAAAAACATCGAAATTACCGGACTTTGAAGATTGACTACATGGACTAATTTGGACTTAAAAAATAAAATGGCGACGGGGTATCATTATAACGTGTACTTTTAATGATTTGTTCCGTATAGAATACGCTAAAATAAGCGTCTTTTATTTGAAAAACTTTTCCCTAAAATCAAAAATGGCCGAGATAATAGACTTTGAACTTGTACATAATTTGGACCTCGAAAAAAAATCATCGACGGGACGTCATTATAACGTGTACATTTTATGATTTTTCCGTATAGAATACGCTAAAATAAGCGTGTTTTACTTGAGAAACTTTTCTCTAAAATCAAAAATGGCCGAGACAATGAACTTTGAACTTGTATATAATTTGGACTTCAAAAAAAATACCATTGACGGGAGGTTATTATAACAAGTACTTTTTATGATTTTACCAATATGAAAATCAATAAAAAACATCTTAGACCAAAAATATTGTGTATTATTACCATACATCGGGGTTTTCGGTGCGGGAATGTTTGACATTAGCCAAAGAGTAGACATTAACTTAAAAAACAGAATGTACTCTGGCACGTTTCTACCTAATGAATAATTGATCGAAAAAATCATAGGTATATACAATTTATATGTAATAGCTGACTATTATGTATATATATTGTAGGTACATATACCTATGATTTTTCAAGTATTTTTTTATTAATTCATGTAATGACTGATCATTGTCAACCTCTTCAGTTAATCAAATAGTTCATAAATATCGGACGTCAAGATTAATATTTGACACTTATTATACCGTGTCTTTGCCTTAGGTAGATCTAGTTAATAAATTTCGGATATGCAATTGCATTTTTAAAATACTAAGTATATAATAGTCAATACAAACATGCCTCTAAGAAAAAAAGCTCGTATCATAGTGTGTAAGCTATTCACAGAGAGGTAGTTATTCATTAGGCATAATATGATATTTTATCAGACTAGCTCTCAACCTATCTGTTTATCTCTACTCTTTCTCAAATCGTTCCCGCACCGAAAACCCCGATGTATGATTATTACGGAAACAAAAACAGTAGGCGACAAACTATGAACTATATTTTATTATACATCGTTTGGCACTACTTTCTCCCAACATAAACTTTTGTATAATTTCTCTTAATATTGTATAGTATTTGTATAGTTTCTCATAATATTGCATCAAACCCAGATCTCTAGGATTTATTTTCTTGAAATGGTTTGCATTCTTTGACCTCCACCACTTTAAAGCTGCCAGATGTCCAGATCTAGAAATAAGCATAGTATACCAAACTGACTAGAGGGGTTTGGTTGCTCTCATTATTGTGTCATATCCGACGTGGCTAGCTCTCCGTCTATATAGACCAACGCCATTTTGTAAATAATTTATAACCTACAAATAAAATCATGCGGACCTATTTATACAAGGAAAATACCTATATAATAATGAAATTACTTAATTTAAGACTGCTCAACCAACACTATTATGTTAATAATGCAAAACTCGTTCTATACGAGTATTATACAATTGTTTTGTTTATTTGACGCATATCTTTTTATAATATTTTATAGCAAAACCACAATAAATCAAAGGCGCGTGAAAATTTTCAATGAAACTTATATACACATTTACAGTAAACTACATTGCGCAGTAATATTTGAAGGATATAATAACGTAAAAGAGTCAAAAACTTTTATAAATTTTGTTAGGATGCAAACAAATATGACGTGTCACTCATTCAGTTTTTTGTACGTCTTCGTCCATTTTATATTGCGAGACAAAGTAGTTAAATCACAACGTTCATTGTATTATAACATTTGTTGCGTCGGTGTTAGAGACGTTTTTGCATTGACGTAAGGTTTATTTTACTACACTCTTATGCAAGTATAATGCTTTTGTATTGCGATTGGCAAGTTAATCGAGAGTACTTATGCTTCTTTACTGCGATAAGCAAGTTATTTGGCCGTATTAATGCTTCTTTAATGCAGTTGGCAACTTAATAGAGCGTACTAATGATTCTTTAATGCGATTGGCACTTTCCATGACAACGATAATGCTAATAGCGCAGACATATTGCGCCTGTAATGCTATTAAATGACCTGTATAGGATCTCAAGCTGGGTAATTCGTGCCCATTTAAGACTTATATCAGCACTATAAACGTTTATAATGCTACTATAAAACGAACTGAAAATGCTAAAAGCATACAGATATGCTGTAAGACGGCCGTTATACTGCTTTGATGTGTTACTTGGGTAACCTTACATGTCATGTCACAAGTCTAGATGCACCATTTCTCAACATCTGACTTTGCCACATGTAGGCTATTCCAGTGCTTGAGTAATGGTGCATCCAATCTACCTGCCAACGTCTATACTTCACTTCACTAACTATACTTTTTTTTTAAGATAAGAAAAATCGTGAGATTATCTTCGTGCTATTTCTGAGAAAACGATTTTTTTTAAGAATTATGTAGAGCGGTCGGCAGGAGTGCCGAACGATATCGCTCGGAGCTTTTTTTCGTGACAGAGGGGTTAGCGTATTAAAATGCTAACACTAACTTCGAACCCCACGAAGTGGGCGCCAAAACATGTCATCTTACATAATTGCTATTCATCATTTGGTAAACAATATCATGATTTGCCCGTTAAGGGAGGTACAGACGATGTTCAAGATTTTTTTACGTTTGCAGTTTTTACTCCTTTTTAACCGACTTCAATATTTCGAAGAAGGAGGTTTTCCCATGATTTAGATCTTAGTGTAATCTTAGATTTACGTTTTATAGAACAACTTTTCCCCAACTGTACCTTACAATGAAAATAGTAAAAAAATAAATTCAGCGGGATATTTGCATGCATGCATGCAACAATGCTGACGTGCGTATGCCCACCATATGCGAATTTAATAACTCATACGATAATATACCTTGTGGTAACACGTTAGAGTGTACTTTTGAACTAGTTTTGAAATACTTATAAGGTGGATATGACGAGACAGGCAAAGTTCCTCCGCCGTAGTCAGGCCCGTTTCACCGGATGCCTCTCTTGGGCCCCTGAACGTGAAACATTAAACTCGGCTAATTTTCTACATTTTCGCTATGTAAGCTGGCTAGGGATCGCCAAGTATCCAGCCTTGTTTTGACAGCTTGTTAAGTCGGTAACAAACAAGAGTACACTATACAGCCTACCTGATGGTTATTTATTTTACATTTTTTATGTTCATAACTTTCCCGTTATTATTTTTCCAGTTATCCTTGTTTGTATGTACACATTAACTATATGCACAGCAACTATGCTGTGCACTAATCACTAGATAGCACTCATAACATGGAAGTTATCGAATTCGCAGGTATCTCGACTTTGCACCTATCCCGAAAAGGACCATATGGCCACAGTTAAAAGTCCGGGTACAATTTTCCCACCTAGGAGATGAAGTAGATCTCAAAAATCGTGAGTGACCTACTTATCTTCTGCGTAACTCTTTCTTAATTTATAATTTTAACAATAAAGGAAACTGTTTAAACTTTGTGTAATTACACTAATTACTGAAATCATATAAGTAGGTACCCCGATTTAAAGTCAGGTCAATGGTCATAGAAGAGTAATTTCTGATTCCGTAGGTAATACTTACTTATACGCTCCCTATCATACGATTTCATTTCACAATATAACTACATATTCCCCGCGCACACGACACGTGTTACGTTTAATTTAATACAGTTCTAATTACAGTAACGCACATATTACGCTCAAGTGTTCGCGTTTGAATTATTAGGTACCAGTAATACGAAGTAATAGTTCGCACGAACCTCAAGTGTTTAAATATTAACACTTATGTCGGTACATCGCGATATTAAAGGTTTAACGTTTAAGAATAATATAAGATGCAACCTATCTGACTTTCCTGTATTATTGATTGGTACCCAATGAAAAGTGGCAAAATTTTCATTACGTCACCAAGTAGAATGTATCTAAATAGAGGAACACACTCTAAGAACTTTTTGAGGCTCCAAGTTTGATAGCTTTACGAGATGGCGCCATCGGAACCAGAGTTACCGCATAATGTATGGGGCTGTACAGCGCCATCTAGTAAAGATATCAAACTTGGAGCCTCAAAAAGTTCTTACACTGTGCTCCTCACTTATAGACCCGTACCGATAAATTATGAAGTTTCGATAATATTAAAGATGCTTATTATTCGCATACACAGTTCAGGCCATCCAACTTAGCTAATAATAATAATTTGTGTCATCCTAGGTTGTTGCGTAGGTAGAAACTTAGACATTTCTTTTTTTTAACATTATTCGTTAAATAGAAAATTAGAGATCAAAATTGTTTTTTCACTGTAACAGCAAAGTTGTTACTGACGCACGGACGCGTTTTGTGTCACTTTCGTCAATGGGAATACTGACGTTCAATCAGCACATATATGTGGACTTTTACAAGCCTATATAAAATTAGAGTTGATCGATTAGGTACTGTGCTTTCTAATATATCGGTATCTATTATTTGAATAAATTTGTGCCATATTAATCAATGATATTTATTTACTTTAATTTTTTTTCTTGTATGACCCCTGTTAACAGTACAATAAAATATTAAAGTTATTAAAGTTTGCATCAATATTTTAATAAAAGCGTATCGAAACAATGTTTGAAATTTGTGTCATTATAATCAATGGATTATTTTTATTTTTCAGAATGAAAACTTGTTTTGCGTAAAGGGCATGCGCGGGGAAGGGTAAGGCGCGGGCGGGGTTCACGTGCCGACCAGGCTGTTTGTTTTCTATTATTACTCTATGCATACATATAGTAATAGTAGTAATAAGTGCGACAAAGACAAACAGCGATTTTTCAGTCGCTCTTCTTTATTTTTCATAGTAAAGAAAGCAATAATATAAAACCTAAGTAAGTTAAGGATAATTAATGTAAACGTAGTCCATAAGGGACTGCAACGGCGGATCTGTGTGCCACGGTAAACCTAGTTTACCATTTAAACAGTATTTTGGCAAATCGTCACAGATAATTTGTAACTAATAAATATGTAATTTATGCATCAAGGCGGTTTGTTTACAGAGTGGCTATCGTGAAACGCGAAAATCGAAATATCGTTATCTGCCTCTCGGTTGGACTAGCAAAGGGCCGGGCTGGACTTAATAAATTTTTCATCAGTGTGATGTCATAATAAGGCTGTTTTTATTAACTTATCGTATATAACACATAAAAATAAGCAACTTTTCTTTAATACATTTTTTTTTAACTCAATAATTTCGAAGTTATGGGGCCCTGAAGGTTAAGTACTATTTGGACTATTTTGGTTGGAATGGTGTCATTATGACACATACTTTATTTTGTAGAATGTGTTAAAATAAGCAAGTTTTATAAGAAACATTTTCATATCCAAAAACATCGAAATTACCGGACTTTGAAGATTGACTACATGGACTAATTTGGACTTAAAAAATAAAATGGCGACGGGGTATCATTATAACGTGTACTTTTAATGATTTGTTCCGTATAGAATACGCTAAAATAAGCGTCTTTTATTTGAAAAACTTTTCCCTAAAATCAAAAATGGCCGAGATAATAGACTTTGAACTTGTACATAATTTGGACCTCGAAAAAAAATCATCGACGGGACGTCATTATAACGTGTACATTTTATGATTTTTCCGTATAGAATACGCTAAAATAAGCGTGTTTTACTTGAGAAACTTTTCTCTAAAATCAAAAATGGCCGAGACAATGAACTTTGAACTTGTATATAATTTGGACTTCAAAAAAAATACCATTGACGGGACGTTATTATAACAAGTACTTTTTATGATTTTACCGTATAGAATACGCTAAAATAAACATGTTTTATTTGAAAAACTTTTCTCCAAAATATAAAATGGCCGATTGGACATGAAACTTGTGTATCATTTGGACTTCGAAAAAAAACCATCGACGGGACGTCATTATTATAACGTGTACTTTTTATGATATTTCGTATAGAATACGCTAAAATAAGCTTGTTTTTGAGAAACTTTTTTCTAAAATAAAAAATGGCCGAGATAATGGACTTTGAACTTGTATATAATTTTTATTTGAAAAAAAAACTATCGACAGGACGTCATTATAACCTGAACTTTTTATAATTTTTCCGTATAGAATACGCTAAAATAAGCGTGTTTTATTTTAAAAACATTTTTTTCTACAATCGAAAATGGCCGATTGGACATGGAACTTGTATATCATTTGGACTTCGAAAAAAAACCGTCGACGGGACGTCATTATAACGTGTACTTTTTATGATTTTTTCGTATAGAATACGCTAAAATAAGCTTGTTTAATTTGAGAAACTTTTTTCTAAAATCAAAAATGGCCGAGATAATAGACGTTGAACATGTATATAATTAGGATTTCGAAAAAAATCCATCGACGGGACGTCATTATAACATGTACTTTTTATGATTTTTCCATATAGAATACGCTAAAATAAGCGTATTTTACTTACGAAACTTTTCTCTAAAATCAAAAACGGCCGAGATAATGGTCTCTGAACTTGTATATAATTTGGACTTCGAAAAAAAACCATCGGCGGAACTTCATTAAAACGTGTATTTTTTATGATTATTCCGTATAAAGTATGCTAAAATAAGTGTGTTTTATTTGAAAAACTTTTCTTTATAATCATAAATGGCCGAGATAATGGACTTTGAACTTGTATATCGAGACGTCATTATAACGTGTACTTTTTATGATTTTTCCGTTATGAATACGCTAAAATAAGCGTGTCTTACTTAAGAAACTTTTCTCTAAAATCAAAAATGGCCGAGATAATGGACTTTGAACTTGTATATTATTTGGATTTCGAAAAAAACATCGACGGGACGTCATTATAACTTTTCTCTCAAATCAAAAATGGCCGAGATAATGGACTTTGAACTTATATATTATTTGGATTTTGAAAAAAAACCATCGACGGGACGTCATTATAACATGTACTTTTTATGAGTTTTCCATATAGAATACGCTAAAATAAGCGTGTTTTATTTAAAAAACTTTTCTCTCAAATCAAAAATGGCCGTGATAATGGACTTTGAACTTATATATTATATGGATTTCGAAAAAAAACGACGGGACGTCATTATAACATGTCCTTTTTATGATTTTTCCATATAGAATACGCTAAAATAAGCGTGTTTTATTTAAAAAACTTTGGTCTAAAATCAAAAAACCGGCCAAGTGCGAGTCGGACTCGCGCACCGAGGGTTCCGTACAAACCTATAACAAGCAAAAGTTGTAGTATGTTTATTGCTAATTTCAATTTAATACCTCTACGCGTTTACGAGGAAAAAGGTAGTAAGTTTAAAATTAAAAAAAATATTTTTGGTATGATTGTACTAAAAATGTCTACTTTTCGTAATTTTTCCTCTATCTGTGCTATATGAAGTTTCTTCGTGCCAAGTTTCAAGTTTCTGAGTTTACGCGAAGTACCCTTTAGGTTTTGAGTTTCTTGCGAGTACTCAGTTTCAAAATATGCGACTTAAATTGCTATTTCTTTTGATTGGGATGACATAAAAGTTTGGTTTTGCTACATCTGAAAGGTCCTATAGCCCTGAGTATTTGACATGAATTCAATTTAATACCTCTACGCGTTTACGAGGAAAAAGGTAGTAAGTTTAAAATTAAAAAAAATATGTTTTTGTATGATTTTACTAAAAATGTCTACTTTTTGTAATTTTTCCATTGTCTATGCTATATGACGTTGCTTTGTGCCAAATTTCAAGTTTCTGAGTTCACGGGAAGTACCCCGTAGGTTTTGCGAGTGCCGAAAAACTATAAAATTTGCAGCATAAACGACTGTATCTTTTGACTGCGTTAGCTTATGTTTCATTTTTTCACAGCTCCAAGGGACAATAGACCTGAATATTTGATATAAATTTCAGCTTGATACCTCCATGCGTTCCTGAGAAAAATGGTCTTGACAGACAGACAGACAGACGGACAACAAAGTGATCCTATAAGGGTTCCGTTTTTTCCTTTCGAGATACGGAACCCTAAAAATGGCCGAGGTAATGAACTCTGAACTTGTTCCTCCTTTTTGTAAAGGGTCGGCAACGCGCATTTGACACCTCTGGTGTTCCAGGCTTCCATATGCTACTGCTTACCATCTGGCGGGCCGTATGCTTGTTTGCCACGTTGTGGTATAAAAAAAAGAGTAAAATAAGAATACAATTAAACAAAATAAACGGAATAAAAACAGAATCAATACAAAATGACAAAATAAAAATAAAATACAGACGAAAAGAAAAAACTAAAATAAAACAAAACTAAAAAAAAATACGTTAGTGTCGTGGAACACTCGGTTAGAACGAAGTAATATTATTTAATTTTTGACTTTTTCGTAATTTTTGTCGTTTTTGAATTTTTTGAAATTTTTGAGATTTTTGAGATTTTTGAGATTTTTGAGATTTTTGAGATTTTTGAGATTTTCGAGATTTTTGAGATTTTCGAGATTTTCGAGATTTTTGAGATTTTTGAGATATTTGAGATTTTTGAGATTTTTGAAATTTTTGATATTATAGAAATTTTTTAACTTGACTTTTTTCACTTTGTCACTTCTCACTTTCACTTTCACTTTCACTTCACTTTATTCTATTTTTTTTTTTTTTTCATTCCATTTCACATGTTTCTCAATGCTTTTTCGTGACGGTCACGTGACTTTTTTTCGCCTAGCCCCCCATCCGCGAACCGTCCGATAAGGAACTTCGTTCCAATAAAACAGAACTAAATAAAAATATTACGTTGCGTTTTCTACCCATAATTCACGATGCTTGAAATCTTCGAAAATGTACTCAACAGTCTAGTCAAAACACAAACAAAGCGGCTACCGCTCAAAAAGGTACGTATTGGCGAAACACGCACGAGTTCATTGCCCTACTCGCCGGCTTCCCGCGACTCGCTCCTCCGCTCAGTTCCTTTGTCGAGTATGTCAGCTTTATCTCCCCGCGCGCGCCTCCGTGAGCAAGTACCTACATCGTAACAGCTAAGATGCCAGCGCCTGGTTGACCCATGGATTAGCTTGTGAAGAAGCGAGCCGGGGGTCTACTTCTAGTGGTCATTACAGAAGTAAGCCGAACAGGCGTACCATCAAGGTCACGCGCTATAGTTAGTAGTAGATTTCCTCTGAACGCAAATATTGTTTCTGTTTAATTTTAGACGAAATATCATTGATGAAAGTGACACAAATTGAAATATCTACTTTAAAATCCCTTTTTGATTATTAGAATGTGAACTCTGATGACTTTAATAATTTATTAAAACGATAACAGCCTAAAAATACGAAATTACCAAGAAACTGAAATTTTCATTGCTTAATTTGACACATATTGATTTTATTGACATATTTTGAGGTGATGATATAGTTAATCCTTATTTTATGAACTCAAATTTTTTATACGTAGTTTTTTAGCGTTGTCATACTATATAAAATCGCACTCGACGTAAATGACACAAACTAGTTTTGTACAACAATAAAACTGTTCTAAATACAAAACAGTTATATTTTCTAACTCTAATATTCTTTTACTCAAGTTATGGCAAGCTAAAAAAGTTAACCTCAAATTATTGAATTACAAAAAAAGCACCAATTGAATATGACACAAAACGCACTGAAAGATTCTCATGTACACACTGTATTTCCAACTTCAATAATAAGTGACTTTAGAATTTTCGAAACTTAACCCTCAAAATATTGCCAACGAGACGGGACTATGAACTTTAAATCCAACGAAGGACTACAATGTACTTACCCCTAAAACCAACGTCAAGACTGAAAGGGCTCGATGTTGGGTTTCGGGTAATTCTGTATAAAAATTCCGATTCACACTCGAAACGCACTTCCCTCCCCTTTGTTGTCGATGTTGCGACGACCCGCGCGCTTATGTGACGCGAACCTCGATCGCTCACGTTGCCTTCTACACATTCGTGGTGACATACGTCACCTGTCAAAATTCAAAATGCATTTGCAAATCCATTCGCGAATCCATTATTCATAAACGAGGAGCGCGAGTAGCTTCTCGCGACCACTTGTATCTGACAATCACTATGTATAAATATCTGACAACCACTTGCATGCTCGCAAGCCTTCGTACATTTCACGTATCTTCGCAGCAGTGTGAGTTGCCGGCATCCACATATCTTATGTTCTCAGTTTCAACCCATACCTACGTTGTTTTCGACCGCACATTATCCTTGGCATTGCAGTCAGATAATAGTCTAATTGAAAAGGCAATGAACACTGTCTAAGTTCCGGCGTGCAATAAATAATTGATAAATTAAATGGCATAGAGCTCGGGGCAAACAGAATTAAAACTTTCCGGGATGGTTCACCTAAATCACAGCTAACTGATTTATATTTCACGCACCTTCCGCCAGGGTGTGGCGGTGCTACGGAAATTCAGCATTTCTAGCCTGTATCTATTGCCATTGGTTGCGCGAGCGCGAGTGAATTAAGTTTACGGACGGAAATATCTGCTGATCAACTCGAGGTTTTTGGAACTGTACTTAATATAAGTAAACTTACAGGCTATGTGTACTACTAAGATAGTATTTGAATGGCTCATTCCTAAGATAACACACGTAACTTATTTTTCCGAATATTCGTGTTACTTATATATCTTTCGTCGCGAATATTTGGACAAATACGCCTGTGTATTAGTTGGCATTACTGGTTCCTATAGCTATTATTCTTTCAACATCTATATCACCTCAACCGTGGGAGTCAAAATAGCGAATTTCCCTAAACTACGGCGAATGCCTCTCGGGGATGCTGTCAAATTGTCCAAAATAAGTACCCCATTAATAATACTATCTGTACAACATTATTACTACAAGATTATAAAAGTACGTGAATATAAATAGCAAATTAGATTATAAAAAGGTTTTTGTTAAAATAAAGGTTATTGACCCCTACAAACCTAGGAAAATACAGTTATAGCGTAGGTTGGACCCCCAAAAACCTCGGCCTGTGACGGACCCCTCTTGGGGGTCCACAGACGTACAAAATTCTCCACTTTGACTCCCACGTATGATAGCAATCTGACGGGATCCCCGACAGGGACCCGCCACAGCTGAGGGGATATAAACCATTATCTGATTTATGATAACTAAGCTAGTAAGGTAAATGTTGTAAAGAATGTCTGTTTAGTGTTAGGCAGTGTACCTAGTCGCTTAACTTCAAACTCCGCTAAATCCATCTGTCAGATTATGCGATTTTGGTATTAACAAAAGGTAATAGGGTAGATATTTGCTGAGAGGGTCGAATGGATTTACCCGAGTTTGAAGTTAAGCGACTCTATAATGTATTTCTACCTCTAGAAGGGTACGTGTCCATTTAAACTGCGTATCACGCACGCGCAAACTTACAAAAATGAAAATTAAGCTTAATATTTATATTCAATGGACGGTCTAACATTAACAGACGGTATTACCCACGTCGACATATTTGCTGGTTTAGAGGTTGCACTTTCATGTTTTTTTGGTGCAAGAGCTCGGCAAGCGATGGGAACAAAGAGCCTTGGGCTGACCGCACTTGTAAACGAACGGGTTAAAAGGTTAGTGGGGCTTTTCGTTGATAATTTTACACTCAGTAAAATTCGTGTTTTTGTCAATTTACTATGCCATGAAAGTCGTTAGATCTCTCCATTCCGTCAAAGTGCTCAAATATTTGTGACACTTTTCGGAAAAGGTACCACTTGACGGAGGCCACGTCGTACGTTGTATAGATTCAATATTGTATTCGAACAACAAAAGCGTAAAAGCTGGCAGCGAAATGGTACCTTTCCTGAAAAAGTGTCACATTTATACGTACAAAAATACGTATCGAAAAAATCGTCTCATAAATATAGTACTATGCACTTATTACAACGGAATAAGATACTATGGGACATATTTTTGAGTAAGATGAGTACACCCATATTTTTACACTTGACTGTACTAATAAAACAGCATTATCAAATTATCCTTAACTACCTCTACACCAGACTATGTGCAAAAACATATTGTTAGGCACAATTTAGTTCGTAGTAAGCATCTATTAAACAAATAAATTAGCTATAACGAAATTACCCCAATAATTTGAATTGAGGCGCGAGTTTGTTCGTCAAGTCAACCCGTTCAGTGTACACAAGCCTGTTTGTTCCTGCCGCAACTAATTGAACTTCAGTTTGACTTCCGCAGGTTCTTGTTGCTGTAGTTCAACTATTTCATTTAATAAAGATTAATACAAGTTAATTAGAATATTAGAGTTTCGCTTGGAAAGAGCAACTTCGTTAGGTTTCCGCGAGAGTAAGTTACATTGTAAGTTTGCCGGCGCTAAGTTAAACAAAAGTACTTAATTTTTAAATGATTAGGTATACTTTAGCTGCTGAAGTAGCTAATAACAAGATAATTTCAAGAATATTATGAACACCTTTCCCTGCCAAATAGAAGTGTAGAATTGCTCGTATAATACCTCACGCGTGCTACGCAAGTTGATTTTCAATAATTGACTCCTGACGTTATAAAGTCTCAAAGATCCATCGATGGATATACAATAATATAAACAGGGCGATCGGCACGTGGACCGTCAATTTTTTTCGGGGTGCTGGTGCGGTGCCCTCCTATACCTTCCTTTCCACCTAAGAGTCACGGTCATGGAAGTATGTTTTTTTTTTAATTTTCTGAAGGAACAGGGGCAGTAGAGTCGAAGAGAGACTTTTAGTAAAAGCAAATAAAAAAATCGTACCTCCATGACCGTGACACGTAGGACTCAGGGTCAAAGCAAATTCCGTGCCGAACAACCTGTATTCTTTACGCAACGCCAAACTGACTACTGGTACTGACTTGTAACTGTAGTTAGGTATCAGATCATAGTAGAGACGAAAAAAACAAACTAATTAAGTAAATAGTTTTATAACTTTAATTTCCTGCAACATGTAATAAGTATGCTAGCTTTCTTGTTGCCTGGATTCTGAGGAATCTGCCCTCATTTTTTAATTAGGTTTTACTTATCTACTCCTCCTCCTACTCCTAGTTCCATAAAAACTATGCACAACTAAAGGTCAAATTTTACCGGTAAGCATACGGGTCCGCCAAGCTTTGTGAAAATAGTCCCCAGCCTTCCATTACCCGGCACATTGGTCCCGGCGGCCAAACAAATAAAGCTGTAATCCTAGACTAAGTAAGCCCGGGGTCGGACTTTACCAATCACAATGGCTATACGTGAAGGCGCAAACTTTCAACGCAGACTTTAGGTCTGAAGGTATTGTTTAACGTGGGTTATGGGATACCAAAATAATGAAACTTCTATTTTATTTAGGCTGCCTACATGAAATGGAATCGAAAGCTTTCGAATAATCTATAAAAGCTAGGTAGAGCTCTCTTCCGTATTCGTGGTATTTTTCCATGATTTGTGTTACGGTTAATATATTATCAGTTGTCGAATCCGGGGCGGAACCCGGCTTGCTCCTTTGGTTGTTTTTTTTTTAAATATTGTTATAATCCTTTTGTGGAGAACTTGTGTAAATAACTTATATGAACGAGTATATTATCTGCAGTGAACTAATTGGTCGATAATTTCCAATATCATATGATTTCTTTGTTTGTATAGATAGCAAGGTAATAATTGACGTTTCCCATTCAGATTGTGTTCCTGCTGGTGAGTAAGGTTGCCAAAGAGCTCAAAGAGGACCCAGTGTGTTGACGATGAGGGACCTTCTTGTTCCTTTAGTCGTCAACACAGTGAATCCTCCTTTTTGTAAAGGGTCGGCAACGCGCATGTGACTCCTTTGGAGTTGCAAGCGTCCATAGGTTACGGTAGCTGCTTACCATCAGGCGGGCCGTATGCTTGTTTGCCACCGTCGTGGTATAAAAAAAAAAAAAAAGATGGTATTTTCACACTTGTAATAGTACGGTTAAAGCTGGCTTTACTACTTCAGGGTGTCATTATTAATCCCGTCGCTTCCTGGACTCTTTGAAGACTTGAGAGACTCTATGTGCTGTGTACACACGCAGTGCTTAGCGTCCTGCAATGCAACAAGGTGGGGGGACGATATCCCGTAAGGTGGCGCTGGCGGGTAAAGATTGTAAGAGGAGAACTGAAGATCCAGCACAGTGGCGTGCCATGGGAGAGGCCTATGTGATGATGATGATGGTGATGGCTTGGCGTATTTCACTCTCTATTAGCAATGGAACATCTACAGACTCGTTTTCTGGCCGTCTAGTTGAGTAAATACCAGGGTTTTGACTTCTGTAGGTCTTCGTCAGTTTCACCGGTTTTTGATTTGAAAGAAACCGTTTTTCACCCCCTGTATCTTTCTATCTGTAAGACTTACAGATCTATTGTGTATGGCAATATTGTAGACAATTTTATCTTCTTTATACGTTTCATAGACATTTTAGGCATATTGATAACCGTCTAAGCGCCAAGGTTCAAAATGCTCCAATGATTGATCTATTAATAATAAATTGAATTTGTTTGGCGATACCTACTCAGATAGCCATGCAATAATAATGATCTAAATTTAGAACATAGATGAGTGACCAAAAACTGGTCGGTAAAAGCAACATGTCAGTTTGTATAAAGTCTTACTATTCAATAGTGACCAAAAGTCGATTTCTTATGAAAAAAAAAGAACACGGTCGGCGGATTAGTTAGATTAAGTAATTATGAACCAATTTACGTTAAATCTTCTAAATATACCAACTTCGAAATACCAACAAACCACATGTGGTTTGGCAGAAGTACTAATATCAAAAATATTCATAGAAACTTTTTAAGAATGCTTTTTTTTTTTATAATTACAGCTCGCGTAAAGTTGCCCGTTTTACTAATATTGAATATTTAATTCACTTTCATTGCTTCCTAAATATTCTAAAATATCCTTATTTTAAATTAATAGGTAATCGTTTTCAATTTAAAAAACCGGCCAAGAGCGTGTCGGGCCACGCTCAGTGTAGGGTTCCGTAGTTTTCCGTCCGTCACAGTAAGTGTCCCCACTTAAGAGTTAAATAACACCGCCATGTAGGATATGATATGAGCGTTCCACGTACAGCGACATCTATCGGCAAATTAAGTTAACTATTGCGCGCGAGCTTAAAGTATGGAAGATGATTTTTATGGGATAATTCTTTATTGCGTTAACCGATTTTCACCGTTTTTACTTTATTTGAAAGCACGTCATTTCATTGTGATTTTTTAGAAATTACAGGTACAATAAACACCTGCTTATACGGTTAAATAACAAACTTAGTTCAGAAATTATTTTGTAATTTTTTTTCTAAAACTATTCAACCTATCAAGTTCAAAATAATATTCCTAGAAAGTTTTTATAAAGTTCTACTTTGAGATTTTTTCATATTTTTAAACCTTATGGTTCAAAAGTTAGAGGGGGGGGGGGACACATTTTTTTTACTTCTGGAGCGATTATTTCCGAAAATATTTACATTCTCAAAAAATGATTTTAGTAAACCCGTATTCATTTTTAAATACCTATCCAACAGTATATCACACGTTAGGGTTGAAATGAAAAAAAAAATCACACCCCAATTTACGTATAGGGGAGGTACCCTAATAAAATATTTTTTTCCACTTTTTATTTTACCACTTTGTCGGCGTGATTGATATACATATTAGTACCAAACTTCAGCTTTCTAGTGCTAACGGTCACTGAGATTATCCGCGGACGGACGGACGGACGGGCAGACATGGCGAAACTATAAGGGTTCCTAGTTGACTACGGAACCCTAAAAAGGCTTCTTTAAATGCTTCCCAGTTATAAATTCAGCTGTCAATATAACTATTTGGTACCTGTCTAATCGTGTCTATAGTTAAACAATATTTAAAGCCTGACCAGAAATATATGATCATGCGCCATGTTGCGGAATTTCATTAGAACTAATTTCTTACACTGGCAATATTTTTATGGCAGATTGATTATGCATGTGTGAGTGCATGACAGACTGTCACTGCCATTGTGGCAGTTTACTTGAATAATAACAAAGTGTTGAAAATTAAATATTAAACGACAAAAATCCCAAAATTGTCCATAGTCAAGAGCGATACATTGTAGATAGTGTATATGTCGCAAGGAAATGATTAAAACAGAGATTTGAACAAATCTCTAAGGGATATGATCAAATTACGCAGGATGTTAAAATGGAGACTCCATATCATCATTTCCCTAGAAAAAATCAGTAATTTCACCAAATCACTGACTCTGTTTAGTGGGAAGACAAAATCGGCCAAAAAACGCGACACGCTTTTTCATTTCACTAGATTTGTTTAGGAATTTGACAAAATCCCTAACCGCTACAGTAAGTTGATGAAACGAACTCAAAAAGTCGACTAGTTTTATCATTTCGCTAAACAAGTTTAGTGAAATGATAAAGTCTCAACTGGAAGATGGTATATGGTGATTTGATTAAATCTCTGAACTGTTTTAGTGAAATGACGAGAGGAAGTACCGAATACAATATTTTACTTTACAGTTAAGCGATTTTATCAAATCTCTGACTAGATAAAGTGAAACAGATATTAAATCAGAGATTTTAACAAATCTCTAAGGGATATGGTCAAATCACGCAGGATGTTAAAATGGAAAATCCATATCCCTAGAAAAATTCGGTCATTTCACCAAATCACTAACTCTGTTCAGTGGAAAGACAAAATCGGCCGGTGCAGTATTTGTGAACATCCAGTGCATGCAACATGTGGAAGAAACAAATCAAGATACCATAGAGCTCTGTGACTACTAAACTGTTGCCATATAAATGAGAGTAATAGTGCCCTCTTGACAATAATCATATATTTCTAGTCAGGCTTTAGTTATAAAGGGATTAAAACGCATCCCATACCATATTTAAATAATGCACAGCCCCGAATTAGTCACCAACCTATTAATTTTGGTACCCATTTTTATTTTTTATAGCTACCCATGTATAATAATTTTGCTGCCTGGTTAAATACATGCCAAATAAAAGAAACCGCTTTGATTTTTGTGATAAATTCAGATGTAGATTACGTGACGAAACGATAACGAGCGTCCCTCATTTCGAAGGCGCATTAGGAGGCTGAGTCTGAAAAACAGTGAGTCTGTCCGTGTAGGAAGTACACATTTACACAAGACAAGAGAAAACTCAGTAGGTTAGTTTTGTAAATTATTGAATGGAATTTTGAGTACCTATGGGTATAACATAATTACGTAAAAAGAAAAATATATTTAAAATAAAGAGTTAAAGCGAGGTTTCAGTTTTATTTTAGTACGCCTTGACCTCTGCTCTATGCAAGGTACCTTTTTTAATCATTACAAATTAAATACTTCATATAAAATAAACCACATAATGAGACGCGATGATAATTTCTGTGTTAAGACCGTCCCAAAAAATATGCTAAAAAAATCTCTAGGAAGGGGAAAACCCCCTGAGACATGGTGGTCCACTATCAAAAAGGAATTGAAAGCGCAGAATTTAACCCCCACGACAATCCAGGATAGATAGAGATAGAACATCATGTCGCCGCCGTACAAGGAGGCCCGACCCCAGATATAACTGGGACTAAGGGAAGGAAGAAGATATTAAATAAACCATATGTGTGCATTGCCCCTTTGACACTTTTGCTAGCTATGTAATTGTTATGGTGTCCTTCTGAGGCTGTACACATTAGCGGCGCCGCTTCGTAATAGAATGGAATCGACGCTGATGCCGATACGCCGAGAAATGATTTATTGACTTGTCGGCTCCGGCCGCTAATGGCGCTGAATAAGCACTCGCCTGTGAGCTATTTGTTTTTATAAAAGGTTTCTGAATGCGCTAAATTCAATCCATATCAATGAAGAAGCAAATTCTAAGGATATTAAGGTTTTGTTAGGTTGGTAGTTGAGCTACGTGCCGCGATATTATCGATCCTACGTGAAGACTGGCACATGACTTAGCGCTGAAATTAGCTTTAAAATATTTAATATATCCTCTTGAAGATTAATTTCCAATTATTACAATGAAGTAAGGTGCAATAGTCTAAACATATCTTTGACGTCGACTGTACATACCTACTTACTATGAAATATAGGCCTTACATTAGCGTTGCATTTTGCATTGTAAGGGTCGGTTGCACCAAACTGTCTTTCACCTTTAAATCGTTCGCAAAATGCACCGATCAAATAATAGTAGGGATACACAATCAGCCTAAAAATGCACCCACAATACGTAGTACCGCAAGAACGACTCGTGCGGTATTTTCTCTGACAGTCTTATTACGGTATAAGACGATAATACGGTTACTAATTTTCACGAGCCATATTTTCAGTAAATCTTACTTGAATTTGTTGCTCGAAGGCTAAATGTTATTATATGGAAATTTTCATAGTTCCCTGCCGGGTGGCGCTAATGAGTTTTCAAAAGTGGTTGGTGCAACTGGCCCTTAATCCGTTTGCGTACCTAACAATTAGGATTAGTAGAAAAAACAACAAGTCTTCCTTTCATGATATTAGTTAAGTGACCTAGGTTCTTGCAGTAAAGACAGCATTGTAGCTATGAAAAAAGGTGATATGAAGTAATTTTATCAGCTAATAAATAATTTGCAATAGCCTTTGTTAGAAAATTGGGTCCAAATTTATTTTTACACCCCGATTTAAATGTGATAAAATCATAAAATGCGATAGACCCACAAACTAAAAGCGGGGTAATCCTTCCAAAAGTTTATAACCCGGCCCAGCCCAGCTTTCATTTCGTAGAGTATTTGTCATTGTATATCTCAAACGACATAAACTAGATATACCTTGGCGAGAGGACGGCCATCTGCAGGATGAAAGAACTATCTTTAAGGCCATCGATGGTCTTTACGTTCCCATTTCATTTCAAGATAAACGCGGCAGACAACCTTTGCTACGCTCAGCCGGAGAGCTGGCAAATGTGACTTATACTAGACGGCTACGGCCTCGAGGTTTAAAGCTACTCAGGAGAATTGAACGGTCCCCTTAGCCAATAGAATTACGTGAAAGCCTTGATCTAAAATTTTATGATTGTAGGTAGTAAAACAGAGTGAATTGTTTAAGCTAAAGTTTCATCTTACCCGCAAACAGAGTTTATATAAAAAAGCTTAGCACATGCAGCAATGATTCTACTTACTGTAAATTAGTTTTCGACTTAGAAAATCTTGTAAAAGTAGTAAATAAGCACTACATACCTAAACGAGAATTCACTAACGATTAAAGAAATTTAATGCAACAAAAGAAATGCAGTAAATATGCGATTCTTCGTACTGCTTACCATTATAGTAGTGTCGGGATAGTGTTAATTAGATGTGTGATTCATTTAATTTGTAACCCAAAATATCACATTCCTGAGCTCACATCAATGCCAGCGGCGTATTTCATCGGCCGGACGTCCCGGCATAACTCACAAATACCGGAATCGACCATGCCGCCACGGAATGCTACTGCAAATTTCGCTATTTATGAAATTGTGAAAGTTATATACTTACTAGCTTTTGCCCGCGGCTTCGCTCGCGTTAAATTCGGGGTAACACGGTTCCCCTTTCCTGATTGCCCCCCGGAATGCTCCATACAAACTTCCACCCCCCATTTTAGGGAAGTGGGGGGTTAGAAAGAGACAAAAAGTAGCCTATGTCACTCTCCATCCCTTCAACTATCTCCACTTAAAAAATCACGTCAATTCGTCGCCCCGTTTTGCCGTGAAAGACGGACAAACAAACAAACAAACACATACACTTTCCCATTTATAATATTAGTATGGATAGTAGGTCGCATCAAGTGATGAATTATTTTTTGATCGCTGGAGGTATACCTCTTAAATCTAGTAAGGGTGTCTCGTAGCGCTACGCTGTAGCTGTTGCACAGGTTAACCACTTTGTAGGGTAAATTCGTCGTAGAGTCAGGTTTAATTAGGTGTGCAATATTTGAAAAATGCTATAAGTGTACTTTTTAAGCCAATTAAAACTCGTGGTGCGTGTCATCTCTATTGCACACGAACTTAACAAATTATAGCTTATATTTAAGTGTGTAGTCAGAAACCCGGATTGTTGAGCCACTTGCCATTGTTCGTAATGTAGCCGTGTTATGTATGACCGATGTTACCGACTACCTGTCAACTCGATGGTCAACTCTCAGTTGCATCGGTCATTTATTTATTACACGGCTAAATTACACAATGGCAAGTGGCTCAACAATCCGGGTTCGTGACTGTACATATATTGAAAATTGTTTTGTGTTACCTAAATATAAAATTACAGGAACTTTTAGTCCATAAAAGCGTAAACAACTGTACGTATTAACGTCAAACGTATTGCACTTTAAAGGCACACAAAGTCGGCCTCTAAAAGCAAAATAACCCCCCAATAACGATTTAAGTTTACATAAGAAGCCGAAGTATTGGTTATGCATATTCGGTGCGCTCGGATGCGCTCAGGTACGCCCCGGGGATAGCTCTCCGCCTCCATATCCAATATTTCGAAATTTTAGTGCACAAACTTGCTCCAAAACGCGGTGATATTGAAGATATTGTAATTGAATGCATTTTCCGGTGGTGTTTTGTTTTGGTACGTACACTTGGGAATTTTATAATCGAAAGTTGAATTGATTACCTGCATACCTACACTACTGTAAATGTTTGAATGCATTACTGTGAATTGACTAATTATTTAAGCTTTTCGTTAATAAATATTATACCTACATTAGTAGTGGCACTACATTATGATATTTAGTCAGTTTATCGAACAGAATAGGTATGATAAAGTATCAAACATTCAAAACTTCCACCCCTGTTTAGATCAATTACTCTACCTATTCAGATAAGTTAACAGAGAGCCCCTAATAGAGCTTTAAATGCAACGACCAATCTCCGACCAACCTCCTTCCTTCCCATGCTACGAGTACATAACATGGGTATGTATGAAATAATTATGGATACCACGTCACCGAGGCTGATACAAAACTAGGATTAATAATAATAATAATAATAAATATTCTTTACTGTGCACCACATGCGAAAAGAGGAATATATACAGCGATACAGTGATAAAAACTAGGTAACAACAGGCAGACAGGCAGGAAGAGGCTAGGTGACAATAGGTAGGATTTTATCTTAAGCCGATTTATAATCGCTACCCGCACACATGAGACCGCTGAGATTCATTCAAATCAGGGCTCTTATGTGGGCTTATGATAGACATCAGTCTTGATTCAGCGGCGCAGTGTTCGTTATTAATTCATTCATCCATGGATCTATATAAAATATAATAAACAGCCTTTTATAAAGTTAAAAACAATAGTTATTCAAACTACTTACGAAATCCTGTACAATATTTACACACTTTTCTCATGAAATAATATTAGTATCTCACCTTCGTCCTAAAGTTCTATCCATCTGTATTAAGCAGATAAGTAATCTAATACTTAGGCACTTTTCAGTGCCATAAGACACACTTTTCCTTAAATTAAGTACCTAGTTCCAGTGACCTAATTACTCATTTAAATTTCAACTTTTCTCCGTTCCTAAGTTACCGCATTATAATTAAATCCCAGCTAACACGAGTCACGTCTCATCTCTAGCCTAGTTTACTTATGGCGCCTGTTATTTTTCGCAAAATGTCTCCATAAAGACTTTCATGCATGCGCATATTAAATAAATGACGGCATGTTCGCGCCTCCGAGAAATCTGGGTGACGACACGAGATATTTATGTTGTTAATATGGGGACGAAACTGGGCGTAATTGTTGGAAGTTATGCGATCACGGTTACGAACGGATTTTGGGTGGTTGAATAAGTAGGTAATATAATATATATTGTTTAGAGATAATGATCTAAATATAATTAATAACCAATATGGTATCGTAGCCGTAATAGGGCTTTGTCACCCAAGGGGGTCTTGTGACTTGTGTCTACGTGTCTAGTGTGTGACTTTTTTAACAATACACATATGGGGGTGAATATCAATTTTCATGTTTTGCACTTGTCTCGGCATGTTAACTTTTAAAATATGCAGTTAAAACAGTTAACTTTTTTTGTGGATGAAGATCAATCTAAAAAGCAATATATTCACCATTAAGAATGTCAAATGTTTATACTGAAGGTATTTAAAAAAATGTCAAACCTCAAAAACCTAAGCTCTTTGGCGCGTCCACCACCGTGTTTTTGTTTTCCGACGATTAAAAAACCCAGTTTCGGGGGAAAATATCCTCCCTAATAGTCATAACCATTTAGTCTGAATGTTAAATTATTCATACATTTTACAATATATTTTTTCTGGCCTATTCATCGAAAGTTATCATCTGACATATTTTGTCCCACCGAAAAACACCTAATTTCTTTGGTGTACTTGTTTCGTCTCACATTATGTTCTATTGCTACATAAGCAATCCCTTAATAATAACCCGGCACCTTTCCAGTTGCCTTATCTAGTATAGTAGTAGTAGTAGTAGTAGTGTTTGTCGCAAAAAAAATGTTTATATCGCCGTTTGAGGATTTTCTGCCTGTAAGTGCCTAATTTCTTCGGGACTGAAATTTCAAGTCAAATATGATTTGTATTTTTTTTTTTATAGCGCATGGATGTTACGATTTACTATATCTGTACTTGTAATGCAAATCCACATGTTAAATAGTTAAGGATTGAAAAATATTTTGTGTGCGTTTCTAACTTCGTGGGCACTAATTTCTTCGGATTTCTTTGGCATTACGCCCCAAAGAAATTAGAATTAGTCCATTGAAATTAGATACTACCAAAGATTTTCTTTTGAATGCTTAAGAATAACTTGTTTTTAATGATGTTTAATGTATATTAAGTTATATTCTGCGTTAATGATTTTTGTCATAATAAACATATGCAAGTTTTGCTTAATTACATCGTAAATATCATCTTATTTATCGTATTTATGAATATTTCTTTTAATCTTATAAGATATTGACAACAATGCACTGTAATTAATGGTCAGAGACCGTCATTTGACCTTGATGAAGCCACGATGAATCGTTGAATGATTCTATGGAAAATCGCCAAGACAGGCAAGTAGTATGCATTGCAAATAATTTGAATGGTATAAATAATATTTTTTTAATCTTACATTTGAATCTGTAAAATAAAACAAATAGGATTTTTTACAGAAATTTTATGACTGGTATTCGGGCCACTAGGCTCACTAAAGTTCGGTTATGAATATCCCATCAAAAACATAAATGTGAAAGGCTGCCAAGTTCGATACTATGGGAATGCTTCGCCTATAAAAGAAGTGAGATCTGAATAAGTACCAAGTTCCATAAAAATACCTCAAGTCATAAATAGTTATAGGAATGCACACTTGATTTCCAGCAGTTTTTAAGGTACATTTTGAATAAGTATCACGTTACATAGAAATACCTAAAATTATAATAGTCAGAGAAACGCACACCGGTTTTTTTAGCAGTTTCCTGCATAGACATATAAAATAAGAAGACGGAATCCCACGAAGATAAAACTGTGATTCCATAATGAGCCGCGATCTCGTGCACACACACTCACTTTTGACGTTTGAACCAATCACCGCTCGTCCACGAGTTGTATATGTGTGCGTGTCGCGCGTAAACACGTCTGAACTCGGCTTATTGTGGAGTCACAGTTTTGTCTTCACGGCGCTACGTCTTCTTATTTTATATGTCTATGGTTTCCTGATAACATTTATTATTTTCAGTACTTTTTAATGATGTTACTTGGCAAGTTTTCACACACCACACACCTTTTCAATGCAATGAATCGACACCTTTGGACTGCAATGTGTCAAGTATATAATTTTCTATTAAAACTTAATTTACTATTTATTTATAGGTTATTTTTACAAATAAACTGGCTCCCTACACCTATAAAATGTACCTACTTACATATAATTACATACATCAATAACGTACTTTATTCTGTTTGTAAGTACGCTACCTACATAGATAATTAATAACTTGGTAATACCTACCTACCAGTAGGTATTATAATTGGTGGCCTATTATGTAGCCCTAGAAGTGCACCATCCCATCTCATCCCGTGGCGTATCGGAGGGTGAGATGGGCAGTAGTATATATAATTCCATCTTAGAGTAGGTATATATGATTTCCATGTTCTTGAATCTGCGATTTTATTAGTTGTAAAATTAGAAATTATTTAGACTATGCGAGAAAAAATAGTCTTTTCATTTTTGTTTGACTGATTTAGCGTACCTAGTGTACCTAGTGACCTGCTTTGCACTTCGTAAATCGTGGGTTCGGTTCCCGCAACAGACACACACAGAGTGGTGAACAATTTTATTGTTCTTGTCTTTAAGACAAACATGTATTGTCTTAAATTGGTATGTATCTAAATTTAAATAAGTCTTATCTCATTTCCACTCCATACCTACTTATAGTAGAACAAAATTACACATTCGTTGTTGTCGAAACTGACTCACACTTGGCCGTTTTCAGATTTTTACTTTATGTCGACCTAAAGACAAACCTTCGAGCCAAATTTCAGGTCGGTACGACCATTGGAAGATAGACCCATTTAGTTCATTATGACTTCATAGTAGAACAAAGTTACACCTTCGCTATTTTTAAAACTGACTCACACTTGGCCGTTTTCAGATTTTTCCCTTTACTTTGACTTTAAAACCTATCTCCATGCCAAATTTCAAGTCAGTACGACCATTGGAAGTGGTCTAGGTTTTTGATGAGTCAGTGAGTGAGTGTATAGTAAAAATAGCGATTTTCTGACGTCAATATCTCAAGAACTGCTATAGGTAGAATAATGAAATTTTGTATTCTAGACAATTAAGGGGATGTCAACAGACACTCGAAATTTCATATGCGTAGATAAAATATGTTTTGAGTTATAGGGTGGTCGAAATTGGCCCGAAATGGTTCGTGTAATATAACCCACGGCCGGTGTGTCGCTTTTTTTTGCTCGAACTTGGCGGACACACTGCCGTGTGTCTAGATACAAAACTAGCGCGTTACAGCTGGATCAGTAAAAGATGGAGATTTTAGTCCTCGAGATCTCACGTCGACCTCGGTGGAACGTTTTAAGTTCCTCAAAGAATGCATAAGACTGAGCACAATCATCATGCAAGCACGGCTTTCGTTCTCTTAGCGCGTTTCATGTAATCTGTTGTATCCTTTATACAAACCTACCCGTCTTTTTTTGTTTGCTATCATTTTTCCACCGTCCCACGGCAAATAAATACAACAAACCACCACCAGTATATAAAACTCGACCTAGCACTTCTTAAGTAATAAAGAATCAGTCAATCAAATGCCCACGATCAGAGCCATTCTTTATTTTTCATCACACTTGCTCACAAGGCATGCCATTGCTCTCATGCGTAGCGGGATTTAAAGGGAGGTTTAGAAATGTTGGTAACATATTTAACATTTTTTTTGGTTTTTTGTTTGCACGTGAGATGAAAAACCTTATGTTTAACTCGGAGGGTAAGAATATTGCACAATGTACTATTACCGCCCTATTACTAAATACATACAATTTCTTTTCCTGTCCTGTCATCTGTATGTGATGTTGATGTCTTAACGTACTTAATTCTGCACCATGGAACAAATAGTTATTAATATGTTCTGCTTATCACCATTGTGGCCGCTCCTAACTACTTTAGCGTACCTAATCTTCGACACAAACTCCACGCTGTAGAATCTGAGGCAATTCAGGCTACTACATTATGTATGCCTGTATATCAACGCAGCAAAATACTACGATATGCGCATACATTGAGTATCGTGAGCATTACCCTCTGAGAGTAACGACGCATGAAGAGTGGCGTCTAATAGCCCGGTTCGGGGGTGGATTATGCCTCAAGGTTACTAAGAGATTCGGCAGTTAAGTTTAAAGGCAAAAAATATAAATCCTAAGTATTGGAAGAAAAGTATGAAGTTTTTGAAACAATATATTCTTTGAAATGACATGAATACATAGGTATTTGTGGGGATTTAAAAGGTCGGCAAGACATTGAGCAGTTAGGCGTCAGCGACAGCGGCCTCGGGCTCGATAATCTGACGGCCTCTTCTCAAAAAAAATTGTCTTCCTGAGGCTCCGAGAGTGGAACTAAAAATGCACATAAAGGGCCGTCGTAAATCGATGTCTGCTACTGAACATGTGACGAGACCTAAGGATAGAATATCATCATCATCATCTCAGCCATAAGACGTCCACTGCTGAACATAGGCCTCCCCCTTGGACCTCCACACGTACTGGTTGGAAGCGACCCGCATCCAGCGTGTTCCGGCGACCTTAACAAGATCGTCTGTCCATCTTGTGGGTGGACGTCCTACGCTGCACTTGCTAGTCCGCGGTCTCAACTCGAGCACTTTTCGGCCCCAGAATAGAATAGAATATACACAGTACCAACTTATGCATTGAAATAACTAATTGCCTTTTAGTGTTACTGGCTATATTAAACAAATATAAAAAGATTGTACCAACCTACGGTACCTAAAGTAATTTCGATTTCGGTAAGTAGTTCTTCTAATAAATTGAACAACTTACCTTTTGAGAGATTAAAATGCTTGTCCTATGTTTGTTTGTACAGGGCGCGGCTAAAACTCATCAACAAGCAATCTAAACCTAATCCATCAAATACTCTTAAAAACTTTCGACGTAAACACTCGAATTGCGACTTGACAAGAAGTTGACTTGACAAAATGTTGTATCGAAATTTTGGCGAGCCCGTTAAATTTGGGATTTATTGCAAAAGTTGGAGTTTGTATAAATTAAACGTTTTCTCTGCGTCAGTGAATGTATTGGATAAATTATCTTTGACGTGTTATTTACGTACATGAATTACAAGTTTATTTATAAGAGCTGGGGAACAAATCTGTGGGCCTAGTGAAAATTGGTATAAGTCAAATTAGCTCAGCGCAGCGAAAAAGGGTACAGTCGCCATCAAATTAGCACGTAACACCAATTAGCATGTAAGGTTTAGCTGTAAGTGCTTTTTGTGGAAATAGATAATAAACCAAATATATCGGAGCGGGCAAGGTAAAATATCTGAACATGCACTTTATCGTCTTGACAATAGAAGCATTGTTCAGATGTTTGTGACCACCTTGGCCGCTCCGATATATCGGATTGCGACTAGCGTTGCCAGGTGTTAGCCGGACATGTTTGGCTTTTTACGGGTGTGTCCGGCCAAATAATTCCTCGTCCGGCCTGTCCGGCTTTTGTTAGGCTTTTGTCTGACTTACGCTACGCGACAGTCACGCCAGTGGCACGATTTTAAAAAGGCATGTCCGGCTTTTGGGATCAAATGTCCGGCTAAATTAAGCGCGGAGTCCGGCTTTTTCATTTTTGGGCCTGGTAACCCTAATTGCGACTATACAAGTCCCGTACATTTTATAGGACTTGTGCCCTTGTTCGCTGAGCCATTTTGACTTATACCACTTTTCACTAGAATCCCAAAAATTGGTTGTTAGAAAGAAAGACAAGCAGCGAAATTGTACCTAAGTGCAGCGAACTTGAGACTTCGTAAATTGCGACCCAGGTATATAACTGAACCACGTCGTTCGATCGTTCCTCTGTTTGCATCACTACCTACGAATATGCAAGAGCGACGTAGGGTGCCATACGTTAGGATCTGTACGGACATGTCCGGATTTTTGACCATATGGGCTGTATTCTAAGAGGACTATCGCGTATGAAATTTCCGCTAGAGGCGCTAGTGTCGCAGACGGAGGTCTTCGAAATGTGAAATTCCATACTAATTAAGTGGGATTCGCCGATTTATTTCTAATTTAACAATGATGTGAATATTTTGCCATTCCATGATATTGATTATGGCAAATATGAGTTACGAGTCATTGAATGTGAATGTTTTAACAGCGGAAATAAGATTAATACTGCTTTTTAGGGTTCCGTAGCCAAAATAGCAAAAACGGAACCCTTATAGTTTCGTCATGTCCGTCTGTCCGTCCGTATGTCACAGCCATTTTACTCGGAAACTATAAGGCGTATCTTAATGAAATTTAGACACAAGGTGTATTTTATATGCCGCTACTTAGTTATGTAGTTACATTTCAGAAAAATATTTTGTTTTAGGGGGGGCGCTCCATACATGTAACTAAATGTTGCATATTAATCGATAGGTCATTAAATAACATCGAGGTTTCTCTGAACATTTTGTGATTAGGTAAATATTTTCCGAAATAATCGCCTAAAAAATTGTGTAGGGTCAGGGAGGGTACAGTCGCTCGGTGGGAACAGTGGCTCGAATGTGCTGTGCGGAAAACGGAAAGAGCTTTATGTCTATCCTCTACATCAATCGGAAGCGTTCCGTAACCTATCATGTACGAACTAGTTAGTGAGCCGCTTCGGCGCCATGCGAATGTATTATGGTGCGTTTTTGTGTTGAATGCTATCAAAATTACATTTCCAGGTAAGTTTCACTTCTCTTTTTTCATAACTCGAACGAGATTTTTAATTACTTATATTTTTTATTCAAGAGTGTGCCTAATCTACTTAGTATTGGCTGATAACTCAAGGCCCTCGAAGTTTCTATTTGTTTTTAGTTCTATCTAAAATACAAAATGGCGCGAAGGTCAACAGTCGTTCGTTTCAGAAAAGTACACGGTGGCTCGCGAACCACTGTGCACCTTACAGAGTTGGGCTAAAATTTACTTGATTATGAATAAGAATAAAAGTTCTTTTATTATTAAAAATCATTCTTGCACTCTTTTTTTTATAAAATGAAAGTGAATCCTGAAGCAAATCAAATTATTTTGTTCAATATTTTTTGATTTGCAATTTTTAAGTAGTTACACTACTATATATAAACTGAAAATAGATGTCATATACTTCAGGAAAAATCTGGCCTCGGACACCGGAGGGTTTGGTCGCTTTTTCTGAAGTATATGACATCTATTTTCAAAATGAAAGTGAATAAATCATGCGACATTTATTAGGTAAGTACCTATTTTAAATGAAGAATGAATCAGGAACAATTATTCCGGAATTAGGCTTACTTATTCTAATTACCGTTTTATTCAACAAAATTATTTTTTTGTTATAAAGTTTATTTAGGTTCGATTCTTACGTAGCCATTGTGTACTGTTAGAACCACTGTGTACAGGGCGTAGTACGCAGTGACTCGAGCCACTGTGTACTGTTAGAACCACTGTGTACTAGGGGGTCCTAGTCACTGTGTACAGCAACGGGTACACAGTGGCTCGATTCCCAATTTCTAAAAAAGAATGGATATATCTTTTTTGGTGAAAGTAACAGCAAATATATTTGCTACATATGAAAGTTTAATAATGCACTGTGCTCTGTGCTTGCAACAATTAGTTCAGGGATTTATATTTTTCATGCTACAGCCTCTTGAAAAAATCCTAGCGACTGTTCCCTCCCTGACCCTACCCCCCCTGTAACTTTTGAACCGTTAGTCCAAAAAATATGAAAACCAGCCGGTTTTTTTCCAAATAAAGCGGAACTGCGAAACACTGCGGCGTCCTCGATATTTTTACAGTACTGTCAATTGTATTAAATATTATTTAAGCGTAAATTTGGTTTTCACAAAACATTTAAAAAAGTTACAGCTGTATTTCTGGACCTCAGTCTACAGTGGCGCCAACTGGTGAGTAAAAAAACGATAGCCCTCATACAGCTAGCGCCTAAACGTCTGAATCAGAAATATCAGAATTTGCTTTAAAATTATTCGGATCAAAATTCGGATGCAACTCCAATACAACTTCAATGTTGGTTGATTATTTGTTATGTCTTGGAGTAATGTTTGAAATAGATTATGTTGTTTTTGTATAATGTAATTTTATTTTTGTCAACAGATTACAAATGTCAAAATAATAATATTATAAAAATTGTACAAAAACCAGACTCAAGACAAGAGTACAAGAAGTGCTAGTCAAGTAACCCGCCCCGTGTCATTCCCGGCGCAAAGGTTCCCATTACGCTCGCAGCATTGCCACGCTGGATCCCAATTGACAACCTTTTGTACCAATTTTGTACCAATGACCCGAAGCGAGGGTCACCTGACTACCTAGACTTCTGTGCATTTCGATGGCTTTTTGATGTAGAATAGTTGTTCCGCGATAACTTTAGTAATGTTTATCTGATTTTTATTAAATTTGTGGGGGTTGTATCATACATAGGATAATTTGAGAGTTCGTTTATGAGGAGGATCGATCAAGGGTTTATCATATAAGCAGGACCCGGAATTAGGTGAGCTAAAATACCTAAAGGTCGCGAGAGGACATAATATAGAGTAGTTACAACCGGATGAAAATAATATTTTATTTGGATTCCGGGTATTCGATGTTTATTCGGGGACTTGTCGTAATATTGAACGTGATATGTTTTGTTTACAGTGCAGCATGTTTAATGTTAGTTTTTACTAATTTAAAATATATGTCACATTTTCAGATTTATTATTATAATGTTAACTTTATGGCTGCAATGTAACCATTTTTCATCATTACGACTATTACTTGTAGTGCCCGGATGAATATCGAATACCCGGAATCCAAATAAAATATTATTTTCATCCGGTTGTAACCACTCTATATTATGTCCTCTCGCGAACTTTAGGTATTTTAGCTCACCTAATTCCGGGCCCTGCATATAAGGCGCGAAGCGATCTTCATCTTCATACAGTGGCGATGCTGCAGTAGCAAAACGGCCGCACTACTGCTGCGATGCAGTCGCTTGTCTTATTCCCGTATACACGTGAACACGATTCTGTTCAAAATGTGTTCCACGGAGCCCTAGGGCTCCGCAGAGCGTCTGTAGGGGCTCCGCGAGAAAACTTTTAATATTAAGAAAAAAATCATAAACCAACTAAAGTATAGTTCACATAGAAATGGTACGCAATCAAATACGTAGCATTTTCAACTAAATTAACACGTGTATTTTAAGTGATAAAAATTAAATAATATTTGTTTATTTAATAGTATTTAATGAAATTTACACATTTATTATTGTTACAAGCGAATTTACGGACTTTTTTCTTGATGGATGTCATCATCTTCTGAACAAGACTTATTTCAACTTTTTTAGCCTGTTGTTTCCACGTGGAACGCAGAGAATTGATGTCCTTATACCGTTTTGCCAGTTTTGCTTCATATAGCTTTCATTATTACCCAGTAGTTTTCAATTGGACGAAACTGAGGACAGTTTGGAGGATTCATATGACGGGGTATAAAATCAATGTTATTTGAAGCATACTACTCCAAAACCCTTTTCAAGTAGTAGCAGCTAGCTAAATCCCGCCATAATTTTACTAGTCCATAGTGCTTTTTAATAAAAGGCAAAATTCGCTTTTGTAAGTACTCTTTCATGTAAACCTCGGACGTCATTGTTGATGATGTAATGAAAGTGTTGGTCTTAAGACCGCAACTGCAGATACTTGCTGTATCATATATTTCTTGGCATTTTTTTTTCAAGTTTTACAAACTTATATTTTTCCTCAACATTCCCTCTATCTTTGGTAATATAAAACTTGGTACTCGGTAGTAGATTAAAATCTAGCTTGAAGTAAGTTTCATCATCCTTAACAGGCAGCCCTTGAATTTTGTCAAAATTCGGTCGTATAAGAGTCGAGCACGTGTTTTTGCTGTTTGGTTCTGTTTCACGGTTCGGTTTGGCTGTTATATGCCTTTATATCTCTGACCCAGCTCGAAGGCGTATAAGTCTTACAGTACTGCGACTTTTTTTTAATATGCCAGACAGATCATAATCCGATATACCTGGATTTTGTTTAATAGCCCTTAACACTTTTTTTTACCAAGTTCTTGTCCTTAGTGCCAGACCTTTGGTTGAGCTGGGGCTTTCTATCGAAAGACAGAAAACCCTGGTATTTTTTTAAGACCCTACATACCGTGGTTTTCGGTAAATTTAACGATTTAGTGATATTCGATCAGGACGAAGAGGGATTTACTAAGTATTTGTTCACTATCAATTGGGTTGAAAGGTCAGATGGCAGTCGCTTTCGTAAAAACTAGTGCCTATGCCAATTCCTGGGATTAGGTTGCCGAGCCGAGCGGACCCCAGGCTCAATAGAGCAAAAATCTGGGACAAACTTTAGTAGGAAGAAAAAGACTTGCTCATCCTTATCATTTAGTCGCGCCAGCCCGCAATATTTCGAAAGTACCTTTGTACATATGAGATAGTGTGTATATAGTATTATGAACCTAATCTATGGGAAAAGGTATGTAATTAAACTAAATACATTCATAATTTTCAATTTATTGTATAGATATACACATTTGCATATAAAATTGTCTAGTAAGACTATCTAATAAATTAGACCTAAGCAATTTCATACATAGTTACTATATGGTGGTTTTGTAAATATAGATAAATATAACGTACACTCAATGTACACAATATCTACTCAATATCGTAACACCTTAATTTTATAATCATTGTATGAAAGAGTACACAAACTATATGAATGTTAGAATCAACAATAAAATGTAATTAAAATTCATATTTAAAAATTGAAAATTTTATTAATTAGTGGTTTCTGACATACGGAGTGAAATCGTACAAGTAATCAGAAATAGATTTTTCCGACTCATTAATCGGTCGTCATTTCAATGCAATACAATCTGATTACGTCTCCGATGTCACCTTGTATGATTGTTTTATAAAAGAATTTTATAATGCCGTCTAAGATAAATCTCTTCACAAAAAGATAATTCAGAGGGCAAATAAATTCGTAAGTGTTGTTGTAAATGTACTGCATGATTTTAATGTTGCGACATAATTAAAAAAATCTATACAGATAAGACACAAAAGTCGTGCAACATGAAAATAATACAAGTTAACAGTGATTAACAGACAGACAATATACATACGTTAGTATAATGGACAGGTCACATAAGTCAAGTCTTTGATAGGCAAAAATACGTGCCTTTTTAAAACGTTTCCAATTTTGCAGTAACACCAAAAACAGTTATTTGTGATACAAGCACGGAAAGCGAGTCATTCCGACTGTCATAAAAATACTAGAGATACTTAGTTTGTAATTCAACCTTTCCGCAAATTTGCTTTACACAATATTCCAAAATACGATGATTTATTTATTTATTTAACACCTTGCACACATTGAGTACAAAATATCGTTTTCACTTCAGAATCTTTTTTTATAAAGTTTGTATTTAAATACCAAATTGGCTGAAATGTATCATTTGACCTGCCACGACACAATTTTACAACACACTCTGGACGTTTATATAAACACGCTCCCATATCTGCCGGCTATATTTTGCCGGAAAATAATATCTTAAGATTTACGATTAGGGCTTGCAATTATCCGGATATTATCCAGGTAATGTGGCTACTATCCGGATAATTCCATACAAATTTATATTCGAAATATCCGGATTGCAACACCTATTTACGATGCATCCATAATAAATATTAAGATATCCCGACTTTATGGAATCTTAGAGAACGAATTAGCAGATGATTATTAAGATTGGTTACTCGCTTGAGTCGGCAGTGGCTGTTACAGTTGATTTAAAAGAAGCAAATAAAATCTAGTAATAGAGGCGCAATGTCTAAGAAATAATCGCGCTCCGGGTTTCATAGCTTTACATACATGATGCGTCTAAAGTTAACGTTTGTAAATTCGGTTACCACCAAACATGTAATAGACACGCCATCTAATAAGACTGTGCACCTCTAGTAGTCACTTCTGGTGCCGTATTCTGATTTTAAAACACATAAACAATACATTCAAAACACAATCTATCTCAAAAACTAAAATAACTTCAACACACAACAAATATCAACCAATATTGAAGTTGTATTGGAATAATTTTCAAGCAAATTATGATTAGACATTTATGCGCTACTAGCTGCATTGCGTAGTTAATGCATTGGAGTTATATTGAAGTTGGATCCTGTTTAAACGTGTTTTAAAGTTAGAATACGGGCTCCAGTGGAAAAGTAGCAAAAAGGCGGTGCAAAAGACCCATATCCATGAGATTTTAAAGTAATATTTAAAAGTTTTATTACCTACAGCCAAAACCGTATATTATACACAGCGAATATTGAAAACATGTGTTTTAAATCTAAATTATTGCTTGTGACTCTTGATATAGTGGTAAATTCAAATAGAAGTACAATAGTAATGAGAAATTTACATCAAAAAATTGGAACTACAGCTATGACAGTCTCAAAGAATCAAACCGGGTCAATAAATATGTATATTATGCATGATAAGTATCATTAGACAATTCCTTACGTCAGATTAGGGAGTCAACAGACGTATCGACTCGAAATCGGCGTGAGCCGAACACGATGTCACCACGTTTGTCATATTATTAGAATCTAAACAACTATTGGTGACATGTATCGAGTCGATAAGTATAGTGGCCCCTTTAGAGGGTGCTCATGGGACAATTCGTCTTTTTCCGTCTTCAAAAGACAAGATACAGCATTATGATATCAGAGTGCGTTATCTTGTCTTCGTCACAATACATGCAACCATCATAGGACTGCAGGAACCAAGATTGAGAGTTACCGAGTTTGATATTATGTATAATGGCTAAGATGTTAATTTTGCGACCTACTTGGAGTTGACTTGTCTACCTGTGAACAACGATAATGCTGATGAGTAAAAGTTGGATTGGATTAAAAATATACCTATACATGTATATCTTACCACCAGTAGTATTGATGAAGAAGACCAAATAAGTACTTGTGGAAACCATCGATTAAATAATACTAGGGATACACAATCAGCCCAAAAAATTGGCCTCACAATAGTACCGAAAGAACGGCTCGGGCGGTAATTCTTTAACAGTCATAAAGCTCTATAAATGGAGTACGCTTCGCCTCATCTTTCCAAACAAAAAAGTCTGCCAAAATCCGAGGGGGGCGAGGTAGCACGCATGTGATATTTTCAAGTCAACGGTACATCGTTGTCGGTTGTTAATACAGTTTATTTCCAAATGATTTTTTATGGCAGCAACGCTTTATTGACAGTCGACAAAGATGTACCTTTGACTTGAAAACACCAAACATATTTGACATATTCTTTTTATACTTCATAACCCTAAAATGAGCAATAGATAGTCGACTGTACGAATGTCAACATATGGTTCATTATTGGATGCAGTCTTTGCAAATGTCAAACAGAAAAGCCAAGGATCATTTTTGATTGTATTTTCAAACAACATATAGAAGACAGCAATCCTTAAGCGCGTTAAATATGGAGAAGTGTCAAACGTCAAATAGTTACAGTGCGTCAGAAAGAAAACGATTGTCTTTGAATCGATTCTGTAAACGAAGCTTGATTTTCGATTTAGGTTAATTTTTTATTACGAAAGTAATGATAAATAAAGTAAAACTGTATTTACATCTGAAATGCTATTTCATCTTTTTGTAAACTAGACGAAATACAATATTTTTTACATCCAAAAACAGGGCATAAGGGCATTTTCACGGAGCTTGTTATCCATTGACAGCGATGACGAAAATGCGTGACGAAGATTATTGAAATAGTTTTTATAGATGTACTAGATTTTCCTGCCAATACATTTGACAGAGGGGAAATGATACCTAAGGCCTCTCCTGGTTTAGAACTCTCTGTTGACAGTCTTATTGCGGTATAAGACTGGCCGGTTACAAATTTTCAGGAACCATATTTTTTGTAAATCGTGTGTCTGTCTCCTTTACATTGTTACCCCAAGTTGGAAAGAATCTTACACAGATCGCTTCAGGCCCAAACTTAGCAATGCTTATAATACGAGCCTTAGGCGACGATATATGTACTTATATATATTAATAAAGGTTGAACACGCCAAAACCTGGGCATGTAAAAATAGCTATAGTTATTCGAAAAATGGAGATATTCAAACTTTTTAAACAACAATTTTCTCACAAGGAACTGGGCTATAAAATGATGATAGTTTTATTTTCTTTTATTTATTCGTTGGCAAAATGTTGAGCGTACAACATCAAAAACGTGAACGCATTTTGCACGAACACGTAAAAAATCCCATGTTAAGCTACAGAGATATCGCGAAAAGGCTGAAATATCCACAATCTACGGTTGGTCACGTATTAAAAACTTTCCGTATACGCTTGACAATAGATAGAAAGCCAGGAAGTGGTGGGTTGCAGGGAGTCAAGAATAAGAAAAAGGAAAGAGTATTTTAAAGATTTTTGCCTCAAATCATACGATTTCATCTTGTGATGATGCTAAAAAAGTGAAAATGTCTCTGTCCTATGTACAAAAAGTGAAACAGAGGGCAGGACTGAGGAGTTATAAAGCCCAGGCCGCACCAGATCGAGACTCAAAACAGAACTTATCCCCATAGATACGGTCGCGACAACTCTATGAAGATTTTCTTACAAAATTTTAATGCGCGGTGATGGACGACGATACGTATACAAAATTGGATTTTAAACAAATACCTGGTCAAGAGTTTTATACTAGCAAATCTCGGACAGATACTCCTGAAGATGTTGAATTAAAAAAACGAGGGCAATTTCCAAAAAAATACCTTCTTTGGTAGGCAATATGTATCTGTGGTAAAAGAAGTCGCTCTTTTATCACCACCGGGACAATAAACGGCGATATTTATCGGAAAGATTGTTTACAGAAGAGTTTTCTGCCTTTTATAAGACAGCATGCCTCATTACCGCTGTTTTGGCCAGATCTAGCCAGTTGACATACGCAAAATCAGTTATGGAATGGTACAACGCTAACGGGATCATGGTGGTACCCAAAATATGCAATCCGCCAAATAGTCCAGAACTGCGGCCTGTTGAAGAGTACTGGAGTATTATGAAAGGAATTCTAAAATAGAAAGGCGGAGAAGTAAAATCGGTCCCTGATCTACAAAAAATATGGACCTGGGCGACAAAAATCATTTCGAAAGAGCGTGCAAAGTCTTATGACTCGTGTGCGTAGAAAAGTTCGATATATGGCTTATTGTGTAAACATTAATTAAAATTGAAAATGTGATTTTAGAAGTCATTAAATTTGTCATTAAATGTGGTATTCATAATGTAGTTATTTATTTACAAACTGGTTTAAAAACAAATTTTACGTGCCCCAGTTTTGGCGTGTTCAACCTTTATATACTTAGATCTATAGAAATAGCTGTAACTCAGGAACAAATATCCATGATAAACACACAAATAAATTCCCTGACCAGGATTCGAACCCGGGACCTCCTGCTTCATATGGAGGGTCACTGTCACTACCGACTAGGCTAGGCTAGGAGGCAGTTAAGTAGAAGATGTCAGCAGTTACCTCTTCTTGGGCACGTCGTCCTTGGCCTTCTTGTCGGCCTCGCGCTTCTTGGCGGCCTCCTCGCGCTGCTGGCGGATGATGGCGAGGCGCGCCAGGTCGGCGCGCGCCTGCTCCGTCTTGCCCTCCGCGTGCGCCTTCTGGTACGCCGCCGCCGCGCGCTGCCGCTCCACCTCCTCGCGCTCGCGTCTAGCCAACAACACAACAGCGGGTCGTCATCGTCACACGCAGGCACGGATACAAGGGGGGGGCAACAGGGGCAATTGCCCCCCCCCACCCCACCCCTGAAACGCAAACCTCGTATACTACGAGGCCCATAGGTGCGACCCGCGAGATTTTTTGTGAAGAAAAGTGCCCCCCCTGAACGAAATCCTGGATCCGCGCCTGGTCACACGCCGGGAAAACAGGGATTACCGGCCAAGTGGGTAGTACGAAAACCCTTTTCATATGAAGTGTCACTACGGCACCCGAAACGTGATGCTTCCGAGCCTGTTGTCACGTTACGACAGCATTTCCACGCATGTTTTAAAAAAGAACATTGTTTGTTGTAACGGCCAGAAATAGTGCTTACTTGCTTGCGCATTATTATTATTATTTGTATGTCTTTCCCGACCACGGAACAATTGTGTTCCGGACCTTTGGGAAGCATATGCGGAGCCGAAGCCAACGCGCAGAGGCCTTTTCGACAATTTAATGAAAAGTGAGGAGTACACTAAGCGGATGCTGCCCCTACTAGGGTTGCAAATAGAAAAAAAAAACAAAATGTTTTTTTTTTCAAATTTATGAAAAAAAACCTGGCACCATTGTTTTTTTTTCAAATTTATGAAAAAAAACCTGGCACCATTGTTTTTTTTTCTAAATAAGGTTTTTTTTTCAGATGAACAAATATTACGACAAACACGGTTTTTCGTGATTTATTCATATAAGTAACTTCAAACTAAATACATTAAAGTAGGTATGTCTTTTTTTTTTTTTTTTTTTTTATACCACGACGGTGGCAAACAAGCATACGGCCCGCCTGATGGTAAGCAGCTACCGTAACCTATGGACGCCTGCAACTCCAAAGGCGTCACATGCGCGTTGCCGACCCTTTACAAAAAGGAGGATTCACTGTGTTGACGACTAAAGGAACAAGAAGGTCCCACATCGTCAACACACTGGGTCCTCTTTGAGCTCTTTGGCAACCTTACTCACCAGCAGGAACACAACACTATGAGTAGGGTCTAGTGCTATTTGGCTGTGGTTTTCTGTAAGGTGGAGGTACTTCCCCAGTCGGGCTCTGCTCCAGATTTGAGCGATGACATTCGCTGAACGTGCCCTACCACACTTAGCGAGATGCCATTCGCAGTGCCCATACCTCTCTTTTTGGCGTAGTTTAAGGACATACCCAGGTCCGGACGTAGTTTAAGGACATACCCCGGGTCCAAGTGAGGTCAATGTCTGTTATGTAACTAAACTTTTCTCAGTAAATGCAAAAAAAACGTTGAACTTATTCACTAGAACTATCAGCAGCATAGTACCACTACATATTTCATTAATATAAGTTTAATAAAACCAGAAATTAAAGTTGTTAGATTAAATTAGTTTAATAGTTAACATAAAGTCTAAAACAACCGTATAAGAGTATTAACTGCCTTGCAAATTTTGAGATTTCGTACTTTTGAAAAAAAACATATTCCAGAAAAAAAAACTGTTCTTTTTCACGGTTTTTTTTCAGGTTTTTTTTCAAGACAGAAAAAAACCGTTTTTTTGCAACCCTAGCCCCTACCCGTGTCATGGGACACACGCAGACATTATTATTATTTATTAATACATTAGCAGCTCTTAGAGATGATGCGTGTATATCACAGCACTTGTGTTTCTTTTGCACTTTTGTCTTTGTTTGCATTGCGGCCTAAATAAACATATGCACATGGAGAAACGTGAGATGGGGCAATGCAGACTCTGCATGGAGACGCCCTTGCACATCCTCGCAGATTGCCCTTCCCTAATGAGCACGGGTGACTTAATTCTGGGTAGATACTGGGTAGAGACATATTATGCCAAGAGGAGAAGTCTCTCGTGATCAAAAAGATCCTGCAGCTGTTTGAAGCTGCAGGGTTAGACCGAGAGTTGTAGTAGGTAGTGATCACAATAGATCAGGAATGGCCACAGTGATACAATAGGCTTGGGAGCCTTACATAGCCCCTAACAAACAGAAGTAAAAAGGCTAGAAAATTTGAAAATTAGAAAAAGGGACAAGTTAGAGGGCGGTAGTAGCGTTCTTTATAACCACTGCTGCAGGCGGGTGGACTGCTTGCACTTGCGGTCCTGAAGCTCACTATCCGGCACACATTTACCAACAAACAGAATTCCTTTTAGTACAAGTTGGATAGTTATTGAAGGGTAGCCAGTAATTAAAACCATATCGAGGGGTGCGTCGTCAAACCCGATAACTCGAGCTAATAGGTTTTTGAAAATAGAACAATAAGTTGACATACGTTAGGCGCTTATTTAAATCAAAAATGATTTCTACTTATCGGGTTTCACCTCGCAACCCTCGAATTATACTAAAATGAATTCTGTTTATAGGTCCACAGAGTTCATTATTAGTATGAGGTGGCCAGTTATTGAATGGTGTCGATTTACCATATAATAGTATTAAATAATATATTAGTCAGTCATATTGCACGGTCAGTGCCAATCACTGTTTATGCCATAGCCCATATATCAAATAAATGATGAAACAGTTATGTAGACCTAGTTTTACAATTACGAAATTAGTAGGGAACATACCTAGATAACTGAGGTTTCTCTCCTTCTCCTAGTGAGGTATTTAAGTTGGACAATTTCTTGTTCTTCTTTACCACTCTGTTAGGATTTTCTACTTCAATTAAACCAGAGACTCCCTTCGCCTTTGTTGGATGCTGAAAAATACAATTTAAAATGTGTATTGTAATATAAAAGCACGAGAAAGAAAATACTCTGAACTTTGATGTCCTAACCACTAGTACAGTACGCGAACAGTTTTGAGCTTTGATAACTCACAAGTGCGATTTTCTTTTTTAGTTAGAGAATATGATACGATTACTTATAGTAAAAAACATTTTCTAACAGTTTTTGACGTCGCGCTAGGTATTATATAGACATTTGTTAATAACAACAAGAAAAGATCATACAAGATATATTTTCCTTTACCATATTATTGCATTCAGCTATTTCAACATATTCTGTCATTTCATAACAGTTTGGTCAATAGATTATGTGAGCATAATCGAAAACGATTTGTCAAAATATAAGCAACCTTGAATTCTAAACGAATTACAAATGGCTAAGACGACATATGCTCCTGACAAAACCGTTATAAAATGTGAAGTTATGTTGCAATAGTAAAAAGCGATAGCCTGGTGGAGAAAAATATAACTTACATGATCTTTTCTATGTGTAGCAAACAAATACATATATTACACCTAGCGCAATGCTAACAATTGTTAGAAAATATTTTTTATTATTGGTACTTAACGTATTCTAACAGGTCACAAAATAAAATCGGACTTGTGATTTATGTCATTTTTATAGGTTAAAAAGGCGTTCCCGTACTCCACTACACATCAAGTTAAATATTCAACCACTATCATACCTCTCGGTAGAATGGTAAACTGTAGTCATATACAAGATATCTCTATACTCCGCTTAGCGCGTTATTTCTTTGAAACCTAAGCTGCCAAAAAGAAGGGGTGCGGGAGGGGAACTCGCAACTCGCTGGGCGTAAGAGGGAGTCAGACATTAATGGTTGCCATGGAAACGTACTATGTTCACTGTCACTTCCAATATTTAGTGTCTCACTATAGAGTGATATAACTTCAAGCGTGGCAGCAGGGGTCGCCTGGCTATGGGGGGTCTTGGGTTTATTAGTTATCTATGACTGTAGTATTAGAAACTTTTAGACTCGACACGTAAAAAAACTAAACGACACGAAAAATATAACTTACATGATCTTTTCTATGTGTAGCAAACAAATACATGTATTACACCTAGCGCAATGCTAACATTTGTTAGAAAATATTTTTTATTATTAGTACTTAATGTATTCTAACAGGTCACAAAATAAAATCGGACTTGTGATTTATGTCATTTTTATAGGTTAAAAAGGCGTTCCCATACTCCACTACACATCAAGTTATGATTTATGTTTTTGCTTCTTTTTATTTATTTATTTTTATTTTATGTAACACTAACATAGTCTCTTAAGGTTGTACAACTAACACTTTTATGGACGTATGTCTGACTATATAAATTTTAAAAAATAAACAATTTTAATTTAATAACTATCATGCAAATACCAAAAATGTAATACAGTTAAAAATTACTGAATTAATACAAAGCATGCCAAACTTGTTGTGCATTTTCAATATGCAATTTCAGGTGTTCCTCAAATAATATAATAATCGTATTAGCATTCAACCATCTTTGATCAACAGACAAGAGAAATTTTCAATAATATTAAAAACTTACATCTTCGTCTGAGTCACTTTCGTCACTGCTGCCCGAGCCAGATTTGTTGTCAGCTGATTCCTCCTCGCTGGAGCTCTCGTCTCCACCATGCTCCTTTCTCCATCTGTAATTCATTTCAAGACGTCTTATGACCATGCTGTGATACCTAGTTGTCTCTGTACACTGTGATGATATTATATGGGAAAATGGCAACCTCTATAGAAAGAAAAATTATGCGAACCATTGGATATTAAGGAAATAACCAGACAGCATTTACACAAATTGTGTTCTTAACACCTTTTGGGCATAAGAGACACAGGTATTCAATTGTTTGCTCCCTCTAACGTCCCCATGATAAGCATTAACCAGGTGTAGAGGAGCCATTAAACTCTTTCTTAGAGCCCAGGGATCTACCAAAATGCTAAAACATGTACTAACATGTGATGAATTGCATCCAACACCAAAGCATGTACAAAATCTGAAAGTATAATTGTTGTATTTCTTATACCAGCACACATTGCTATGTCACTTTTGTTTAACATAGAAAGGGAAGCAAATAGTACAACCAAATATCAAACCACAAAGTCAATTGCCAGGGTTATGTTTGGTATATACAGTCGTGGCCAGATAATTAAGAACAAGATTATTCTTGCCATACAACTGCATACAAATATGTATGACATTTTAAATTTGATAAAAATATAAATTTGACCGTCTGTATTTTTTAAAGTTCAAATTTTAAGGAATATGTTTATGACCCATATTAAGTCTTGTTTAAACACGGATACATCAGTATTTTTAAAAATATAAATAGCATAAGCAAAATTTATATTTTTATCAAGTTTAAAATGTCATATTTGTATGCAGTTGTATGGCAAAAATAATCTTGTCCTTAATTATCTGGCCACAACTGTATGTGTATACATAATTCAGTCTTTTTCTTCAACTTAAATTACGATACATAATGTGTGAACTATTTCACCATCATGTTTCATCATAATGATGAAACTATTCCAATGAGTCGGGTATTAACTTGTGTTAGCACAGCATCTTTGTGCGCTTTACAATTTTTTTTTAAAGCATATTGATGTCAAATTTTCCATTCTTATACAAACAATTACCTATTTGAAGTTTTCTGTTACAAATATAATTGCCTAACTGAAACCTAGTAACTCGTAAGCATTATCAGTATTTTACTATTTATGCAAGGTTAGATAGGTTATAATAGCTTGTTTAGAGTTATGACAGAAGAATGCTCGCTATTTCGCATTAACGCAAACATACTAACGAACTAAGACGCAAAATATACTTGCTTTTGTTTCAGCTCTTCCTGCTTCCGTTGTTCTTCCAACTCCTCAGGGCTGGTGAATTTGCGGTTACGGCCCTTATGATTGGTGTATTTACCTGGCAAACAGGAAATATTTATATGACGTGAAAACAATAAGAAAGCACATTTTCTAGTAACATTGGGTCGACATTGAAAAAACCACAGGACCATTTTAGATGTACTTACCACGTGGCATGTTGAATTAAATCAAATTTACTTATGATAAATAATATTAAAACAATTTTAGTCGGTCGTTTAGTGCCCTAGAAGATTTTAGTCAGCAAATTTTATATCGTACAAATTTAGAGTTGACGTTCTTGCCGGAACTAAAGCACAGATAAGCCAAATATTAAATTGAAGGTGGTAACTCTCTACAGTCCGACAAAGAATAGATATATTTTTATACATTCATGCCAACACAACAAAAAAGTTATTTTAATTTTTTTATTTAGAATACAAACAGTCACATACACAAATAGATTAAAAGTACAATCTACTTAACATAATAAAATAATTATAACAGACCTGGAGGATCATAAATATACATACAAGTTAACATACTATGCTTACGTAGATATTTGTTTTTACAATATATATTTTATGTTTATACATATAACAAGAAACAAAAAGAAATGAAATCATGAGCCATACCTACCTTAATTCTTTGTACCCACCAGTATTTTAATATTATATTCATGCCTTTAAAAAATATTCTGTGATTAACAGTTGTGAGCAACAGTTTCTTGCAATTCATTAAATTAATACTAATTATATTTTTTTTATTTTGTAAATATAGTCTGGCAAACCATTTCTGTCAGTAGAAAAGCGCGGCAAATTTGAAAAATCGCTAGTTGGCAACACCAGTCTTTGAATAGTTCGAAAATTGTGCATAATTTGTGTTTTATCTGTGGCATGTATCATTTTTATTTAAAAAAAGTTAGTTTTGTTTACTTACGTTTTTAAGTTTCAGGTTGCGGATTTTATTATTTATTAATGTGATATCTGCCACCTCCGTTCAATAAATGTACTAACAAGGCTAAGATATAAATGTAGGTACCTACTACCTACCTTCTGCAGGGATAATAAAATTTGCATGATAAATATGGCTTTGAGGTTATGCAGTTTTGTATAGAATTATCATTTGAAGTTTTTTCTTTCAGTGTATATAAATCGAACAACTCAAAGCGAAAACTGGTGCCAAATGAAGTCCAAGAACGTTTGTTGCATAGGCTGGTGCTCAATATTGTCACAAAGCGATAAAGCGGTAAACATCAGATTTAACAAGCAACACGACTTTATCAAATTATTTTAATGTTTCCCTTCATATACCCAAGATATGTACCTATAAAATAAATAAACACCAAAATCTCACGTGCGTTTATTAACTACAAATACACTTGACACAATAAATAATAGTCTTATAAACGAATGACGAAAGGAAATCATAATTAATAGGAATATTACTGAGTAATATGCATTACACTTTTATTCGTACAGATTATGCAGCTAACCCGATTCCATTCTAAACTGAAAAGTTGTATTTTCTGGTAGATATACTCGATTTCCTCGCCGGACTTATGATTTTAGCATTCAATGTTTGTTTCGTTCCTGGATTTCAACACTTTCAGCAGTATTTTGACCGCATGATCTCTACTTCTAATCTTCAGTCCTTTTAATATTTTGGTTATTTTAATTTCTACGCACCTTCTTATTTATTGAAAAGTGTTAATACTAACAATAACACAATGTAAATTCGTTGTAATTTAAAGTGTATATTTAGACATATTGAGAAAATATCACAAAGACATGATTGACATAACATAGTTATTTTTATATTAAGAATATAAAGACATTACGAATATAGAACTAGTAGCTAAGGAGGTTATATTCTAACACTGCCCCTTACTCGAGCGAACAGAATATTGTGAGAGTACAATAACAAAATTGAACAATCTGAAAAATAAATTAAGTATCTTACTTTTTAAACCTAAACATTCAATGAAGTAATTGTGTTTCACCTTGGGTAAAGCTTTTGTAAAGATGTCTGCCTCCAACTCAGAAGAAGGCTTATAATCTAAACGAATCAATTTGCGATCAACACATTCGCGAATAAAGTGATGATGTACATCTATATGTTTAGTCCTACGAAAACACTCATTCTCTACCATTTTCAAAGTACTACGATTGTCGTTATAAATGGTATTGCCTTTGATTCTAACCATTCTTTACAGTTAAGCTCCTGCAAAAAATTACGAATAAATTTCGCCTCTTTAACGGCATTGCCAAGGGCATAATATTCGGCTTCTGTACTAGAACAGGCCACGTTTTGTTGCTTGTGACTGTGCCAGTTTATAATGCAACTTCCTAACCTAGTAATAAAACCAGAGTAAGATTTTCTGTCATTGGTATCCCCCGCCCAATCTGCGTCGGATGAAATAATGACTTCCTTACTTCCTCTTTTAAAATTGAGTCCGTAGTCAGTTGTACCCGAAAGATACCGCAAAACTCGCTTAGCAGCAGTCCAGTGAGACTCATCATAACATGTGTTATATTGGCTTAGCTTACTGCACGCAAACGCTATATCGGGACGTGTACAAACAGCGAGATACATTAGACTACCTATTAGTTCCTGATACGGAAATCTTGAATCAAGGTTGTCTGCTTTTGGAAGATTGAAGTTAACTTCCATTGGTGTTGCAATTTTATGACACTCAGCCATCCCAAACTTGATTAACAGGTTCTTCACGTATTCAGACTGACTTAATTTCAAAATACCTTGCTCTCGGTTTCTCTCCACATTCATACCTAAGGCTTGTTTTACAGGTCCAAGTAGTTTAACTTTAAAGTTAGAACTGAGCAATTTGTAAAGCAATTTCTTTTCATGTTCATTGGAACTGAATATGAAGAAGCCATCTACGTATAAGGCTATGATTACCTTATTTTTGAAATACACACATTTCTCCGTTTTTAGTTGTGTAAAGCCATTGGTAACTAAGACTCTGTTAACTTTTTCATTCCAAGCTCTACTAGCTTGTTTGAGTCCATACAAACTCTTTTTGAGTAGACAGACTTTATTCTGCCCCTCAATCGCAAAACCAGCTGGTTGTTCCATAAAAATGCGCTCATTGAGGTCGCCATTGAGGAAAGCTGTATTAACATCAATATGTTCAATGTCCATGTCATTTTGAATTCCAATTGCAAAGAGTAAACGTAAGGTACAATGTCTAACGACAGGTGCAAAGGTTTCTTCAAAGTCAATGCCGTATTGTTGGGTAAATCCTTTAGCAACTAAACGAGCTTTGAATTTTTCGAAGTTTCCACTTGGATCAACTTTTTCTTTAAAAACCCATTTGCATTTTATTACGTTACTATCTTTAGGTCGATCTACAAGTTCCCAGACATTATGCGACATAAGAGAGGTATATTCCTCCTGCATAGCATCTAACCATTGTTTGCTTTTCTCAGACTTTATAGCCTGATTGTACGTTCGAGGTTCACTCCGTCCCATTAAGCCTATTTCCGTGAAATAGTACATTTCATAATCGTTGAATCGTATAGGAGGACATCGTGTACGTATAGGTCTAGTGTTCTGCGATCTCTGAATCTGTATCAGAGTTCATAGTTGCAGGCTCTATATTTTCAGAAGCTTGATTGTTATTCAATGGTGAATTAGGAACATTTTGTTGATCAGAGTAAATCATTTCATGAACGATTTGCTCTTCATTAACAGGTTCATTGACAATAGGATGATCTACAACAGTACCGTCATTAAAACATCCTGAATATCCGAACGGATAGATACATTTGGTGTAGCATATTCATCAATGTCAGATTCAATAATGTCTGCCTGAGGAGTGTTCTGATTATAAACCGAAACTTCGACAGTATTCATTAAATCATCATAATAGTTATTTGTCAGATTACTATTTAACTTATTATTTTTGTGTTCAACACCTCTAACGGTTTCAATAAACTCTACTGAACGAGCTTTAATAATTTTGCTGGCATCAGCTGGATCACCAAGTCTATAACCTTTTGTGTGATCACAATATCCTAACATAATATACGGTTTTGATTTAGGATCTAGTTTTGTACGTTGGCATTGTGGAGTAAGAGCATATGCTTTACAACCAAAGACTCTAAGGTGACTAAGGTTAATTTTAGAACCAGTCCACAGTTCTTCAGGAGTAGCCTTATTTAGAGCAGCTGTCGGACTACGATTCTTCAAATAGCAAGCAGTATTGACTGCTTCAGCCCAATACCTTTTTCCTAAGCCAGCGTCTTGCAACATTGCCCTAGCTTTTTCCAATAAGGTCCTGTTGAGTCTCTCTGCCACACCGTTTTGTTGAGGTGTGTATGGAACAGTGGTTTCGTGAACTATACCGCATTGCTTAAAATAATTCTCGAAACTTTTGTTGCAATATTCTGTGCCGTTATCACTTCTAACACGCTTAATCTTAAGATCGGTTTGGTTTTCAACAACATTTTTAAATTCAATAAAAGTGTTCAAGACAGTAGTTTGATCCTTGCGATCCAGAAAATAAATGAAAGATTTTCGCGTAAAATCATCAGTGGAGCTAATAAAATAACGACTACCACTCCAACTATTAACGGACATCGGTCCACAAATATCAGTATGGATTAAATCCAATTTTGTCACGCTTCTATGTGCTTGACCACGAGGAAAAGATTTAGCTTTTTGTTTACCTTCAATGCAAGGAGGACATGAGTTCAAATTTCCATTTGGAAAATTAATACCGCGGGCCAAAGAATCACGGAGGGTTAACATACCTTTAAAACTTAAGTGTCCTAAGCGACGATGCCATAGCTCCAACAAATCGGTGCTGGATACAAAAGCTTTACCTTCGGTGAAAATCTTAGGCTGTTGGGTGTTTGATAAACTTGAGTAACATTCCTGTCCTTGATCAATTTTGTATATACCATACACATTAGTAGCTTATAGCTCACAGGAACCAGTAACGGACACATTATCCCTCCTGTAAACATTACATTTATTAATATCAAATATTAAAACATAACCTTTCGCTGCGACTTTGCTAACCGACAAAAGATTTGCTGCTACCTTTGGTACATACAAAGCATCTTTAATAACTTTAACATTATTATCGCTTAATGTCACATTGACATTCCCTACTCCTTCACTATACATCGTATCGCTATTAGCTGTAGTGATTTGGGATTTAACTTCAGAAGAGTAATTAAATAACCAATCCTTCCGATTAGTCATATGACTAGTGCAACCTGAATCTAAGATCCAACTATCACGATCACAAACATTACTAACTAAAGCAGTCTCAGTTGAAAATAAAGAAGTATTTCCCTTTTTAGACGATGATGATGAATCATCTTGAGATGAATTGTTAAAATGTTTCTTCTTCTTCAACTGGACATTTAGGCTTGATATGTCCTTTGACATGACAGTTGTGACAAATAGGAACGAATTTGTTCTTTGCTAACAAAATCTTCTCGGATTCTAAATTCGAATTAGGTAACTTTTTCTTGAATTCGCTTTGGATTAACTGGCATTTAACAAAATCAGATGTCAGCTTTGTATTTGAAGCTTCCATTGCCATAATCAATGGATCAAATTCACTTGGCAAGCCAATTAACATCAGTTCTGCCAATTCTTCATCATCAATACTGCAGCCAATATCTGCTAATTCTTGGATAACGGAAATTATATTTCCTAAATAATGATCCATGCAGTCAAAGTCATTATATTTTATTTGAGCTAGTTTTCTTTTTAAAGAAAGCCTTCTGCTTATGCCACAATTCTCATATGCAGATTTCAAGTTCTTCCATGCTTCGGAAGCGGTTTTGGCATTTTTCACATGCGGGTAGCAGATGGGTTGTATATTCAGGCAAATCTTTGCATACGCCTTTTGATCTTTGGTGGGATTCTTAGTCGCATCACCAGAACCATCCACATACTCCCATAAACCATGGTCAATCAACAATAATTTTATTTGAAATTTCCAAGTACCATAGTTGGTGACACCTTCCAATTTACCGATGAGCATATTAGAACCGGTACTTACGATTAGATTATCTAACGAAATATTTTTCGTTGGATCGTCTTCGCCCATAATGTAAAATTATATTTTACTATGACGTAACTTTACTCACAAAATAATTCACGTAAATAATATTTACTGATAAAGAATAGTAACATTCACTGAATTTACGGTTATTTATTTACCCATAACCAATGTTATTACTAACAATAACACAATGTAAATTCGTTGTAATTTAAAGTGTATATTTAGACATATTGAGAAAATATCACAAAGACATGATTGACATAACATAGTTCTTTTTATATTAAGAATATAAAGACATTACGAATATAGAACTAGTAGCTAAGGAGGTTATATTCTAACAAAAAGTCATAATTATATGTACATATATCAGGGATTTCAATGATTTTATCTAATAATGCAGTTACAATTTACGAAATTACCACTAACTACACTGACGTACGAAAGCACCGTGCCAATGCAGCCAATGTGAGAAAAAAAATTTGGTTCGATATACATTGCTGCTTTTCTATGGAGCAATGCTGCTGTTCGATTCGCCCTAGAGTGTTGCTATATTTTTGTTTGATGTACATTGCTAGTGCGTTCGTTGGCTGGCCAGACTATACTAATCAAGATATTACAAAAATTTATGAATTTATATAATAAGTTCGTTATTATAAGGTTGCCTATAAGTAAGTATATTTTCATTTTTAATGGCAAGTTAGTTGCCTTCGTGTACACAATCTGTGGATGTTTTTATAGGGGTCTGTAGCCTATGGCAAAAACGAAAACGGTACCGGTACTAGTTTTGTTCAAAGAGTAAAGTAAGTAAGTAAAGTAAACACACAGCCATTTTACTTGTAAACTGTAAAGCGTATATTGATGAAATTTTAATTACAGGGTCCAAAGGTATGTTTTGTGTCGCTACCTACCAGTGTTGGCCGTTAATTTCAATTAGAATTGAAAATTGATCAATAAGATTGAAGATTAATTCCGTAACTAATCAATTACACTAACATCAATTTTTACTAACGTTAGTTCGCATTGATTTTGTGACGTCGTTAATTACACTAACCGTCAATTAGAATTAACCTATTAGAGTCTGACTAGCCAAATATTGTTGACAGATATTTCCTTGTTGTATCACCAATTGCCTATGATTTAAAAAAAAACGCTAAAAGTCTGTTGTCAATGTATGTCATTATTTCAAATTGTTCACGGTTTATAAGGGGTTTATTTTAAATAATATTAAAAATAACTGTACCGGTCCGCAAACTATTATTTAGGCTCGTAAATAATTACGACGATGTGCGAAGTTGACGTACAGTGTGTTGTATAACGAAAAACTGCAATGTTTACAAGTCGTCAACAATTTTTTAGGTTGGAGCTCTATTAATATTTTGATACTTTAAGTACTAGTCCTAACATTTGCCTATAACTTTGATTAAGTACGTGAATTATTAATACCTGAATCTCATAAACAGGACAAGTGTGTAAAGAAACGGATAAACTAGAAGTTCTGGAAAATATCAATACAATCAAAACATTGGAACGTAAGAAGTTACTTACTGAAAACCAATTATTATATGGAGCCTGTCGTGTCCCACTGCTGGGCAAAGGCCTCCCCCAAATCTTTCCACCGATCCCTATCCTGCGCTGTGCCTGACCACTCCTTCAAAAAGGAGTCTAGTTCATCCCGCCATCGCCTGCGTGGTTTACCGCGTCCCCGATTTGAGTTTCCGGGCTCCCACTGTGAAGTGATTTTGCCCCACAACTCATTCGGCATCCGGCAGACGTGGCCAGCCCAGTCCCATTTTAATTTCGCCGCTTTCCGAGCTACATCGACGATTTGGGTCTTGGAGCGCAGCGTGGTGTTACGAACTCGATCCACCAACTTTACACCTAATATGCTACGCTCCATGGCTCGTTGGCAAACCCCGAGTTTGGACATCTGAGCTTTAGTCAAAGACCAAGTCTGTGCACCGTAGGTGAGAACTGGAAGTATGCACATGTCCATGAGTTTCCGTTTGAGTGACATCGGAAGATTTCCTTTCATTAAGTGTTTCATGGACCAATAGCTCCTCCAGGCGTTTTAGTGCTGGAGCCCGCCTAACTGGAAATTTATCAAAATCCTAACCAATTTTCTTCCATATAGCGTTGTAGAGCCCATCTCGGAGATCATGAAAACATAAGTCTTAAAGGTCTTAAATGGCCATAAGTATGTAGGGCGTCAAGTTGAAAATACAATTTTTTGGCCTAAATTTATCAACGAGCCTACCGCTCCAAATTTTGACACATGATTTAGCCCACGTCAAATAACCTACATACCAATTTTAAGACCATTCTGGTGGGCACATAAGATTTTAAGACCGGTTGAAGTTGCAATTTTTTGGCCTAAATTTATCAACGAGCCTACCGCTCCAAATTTTGACAGTAGTTAAAGGACCCATTCAACACACCAAATCCCAATTTTAAGACCATTCTGGTGGGCACATAAGATTTTAAGACCATTTGAAGAAATAGTCGACTTCATAGAAAAAATAGCAAATTACTATAAATTCCTTAAAAAAAATATTTTGCTGGCACAAACAAAACTGCATATTCATATATAAGTGTCTTGTAATTAAAAATGCCCTAAAAGTATTCCGCAATAAGTCGAAAATTGGAGAAATTCGTCATAGTAGTACTTTAGTCACGGGGTTCTTAAATCACTAAAATTATTATTTATTTCAATCTTAATGTCACAAAATATGATTTGAAAAGCCAGACGTAATGCCTATAAACATTTTGTACCAGTCGCTCATAAGTCTGAACTGATAAGCGTCAAGTTAGGTGCACTGAGAATATATTACTAACTGAAAAATTACGTAAATTTATTTTAAATCCTACCGTTCCAAATTTTGACAAACGACTTAGCCCACATCAAATAACCTACATACCAATTTTAAAACCAATCTGGTGGGCGCATAAGATTTTAAGACCAGTTGAAGTTGCAATTTTTTGGTCTAAATTTATCAACGAGCCTACCGCTCCAAATTTTGACAGTAGTTAAAGGACCCATTCAACACACCAAATCCCAATTTTAAGACCATTCTGGTGGGCACATAAGATTTTAAGACCATTTTAAGAAATAGTCGACTTCATAGAAAAAATAGCAAATTACTATAAATTCCTTAAAAAAAATATTTTGCTAGCACAAACACAACTGCATATTCATATTTAAGTGTCTTGTAATTAAAAATGTCCTAAAAGTATTCCGCAATAAGTCGAAAATTGGAGAAATTCGTCATAGCAATACTTTAGTCACGGGGGTCTTAAATCACTAAAATTATTATTTATTTTAAACTTAAAGTCACAAAATATTATTTGAAAAGCCAGACGTAATGCCTATAAACGTTTTCTACCAGTCGCTCATAAGTCGAAACTGATAAGCGTCAAGTTAGGTGCACTGAGAATATATTACTAACTGAAAAATTACGTAAATTTATTTTAAATCCTACCGTTCTACATTTTCACAAACATCTTAGCCCCCATCAAATAACCTACATACCAATTTTAAAACCAATCCGGTGGGCCCATAAGATTTTAAGACCAGTTGAAGTTGCAATTTTTGGCCTAAATTTATCAACGGTAGGCACGCAGTTAATATTCTCAGTGCGCCTAACTTGATATGACACTTGTTAGTTTAGGGTTAGGTATGAGGAACTGGTAAAAATAGGTATAGGCATTACGTCCAGCATTTTAAATCATGTTTTGTGCCATTAAGTTTAAAATAAATAATAATTTTAGTGATTTAAACCCCCGCGACTAAATTCCTGCTATGACGAATTTCCCCAATTATCGACTTATTGCGGAATACTTTTACGACATTTTGAATCATAAGACACTTAAATATGAATATGCATTTGTGTTTCTGCCAATTAAGTATATTTTTTGAACGGATTTATAGAAATTTGCTATTTTTTGTATGAAATCGACTCTTTCTTAAAATTGTCTTAAAAATTCTATACGCCCACTAGAATGGTCTCAAAATTGGGATTTGGTTTGTTAAATGAGTCCTTTAACTAGTGTCAATATTTGGAGCGGTAGGCTCGGTGATAAATGAAGACCAAAAAATAGCAACTTCAACTGGTCGTGAAATCTTATGCGCCCACTGGATTGGTCTTAAAATGGGTATGTAGGTTATTTGGAGTGGGCTACACCGTTTGTCAAAATTTGGAACGGTAGGATATAAAATAAATTCACGTCATTTTTTCAGTCAGTAATATATTCTCAGTGCACCTAACTTGACGCTTATCAGTTTAGACTTATGAGCGACTGAAACAAAATGTTTATAGGCATTACGTCTGACTTTTCAAATCATATTTTGTGACATTAAGTTTAAAATAAATAATAATTTTAGTGATTTAAGACCCCCGTGACTAAAGTACTGCTATGACGAATTTCTCCAATTTTCGACTTATTGCGGAATACTTTTAGGGCATTTTTAATTACAAGACACTTATATATGAATATGCAGTTGTGTTTGTGCTAGCAAAATATTTTTTTTAAGGAATTTATAGTAATTTGCTATTTTTTCTATGAAGTCGACTATTTCTTAAAATGGTCTTAAAATCTTATGTGCCCACCAGAATGGTCTTAAAATTGGGATTTGGTGTGTTGAATGGGTTCTTTATTTACTGTCAAAATTTGGAGCGGTAGGCTCGTTGATAAATTTAGACCAAAAAATTGCAAATTCAACTGGTCTTAAAATCTTATGCGCCCCCCAGCTTGGTTTTAAAATTGGTATGTAGGTTATTTGATGTGGGCTAAGCCGTTTGTCAAAATTTGGAACGGTAGGATTTAAAATAAATTTACGTAATTTTTCAGTTAGTAATATATTCTCAGTGCACCTAACTTGACGCTTATCAGTTTCGACTTATGAGCGACTGGTAGAAAACGTTTATAGGCATTACGTCTGGCTTTTCAAATAATATTTTGTGACTTTAAGTTTAAAATAAATAATATTTTTAGTGATTTAAACCCCCGCGACTAAATTCCTGCTATGACGAATTTCCCCAATTATCGACTTATTGCGGAATACTTTTACGACATTTTGAATCATAAGACACTTAAATATGAATATGCATTTGTGTTTCTGCCAATTAAGTATATTTTTTGAACGGATTTATAGTAATTTGCTATTTTTTGTATGAAATCGACTCTTTCTTAAAATTGTCTTAAAAATTCTATACGCCCACTAGAATGGTCTCAAAATTGGGATTTGGTTTGTTAAATGAGTCCTTTAACTAGTGTCAATATTTGGAGCGGTAGGCTCGGTGATAAATGAAGACCAAAAAATAGCAACTTCAACTGGTCGTGAAATCTTATGCGCCCACTGGATTGGTCTTAAAATGGGTATGTAGGTTATTTGGAGTGGGCTACACCGTTTGTCAAAATTTGGAACGGTAGGATATAAAATAAATTCACGTCATTTTTTCAGTCAGTAATATATTCTCAGTGCACCTAACTTGACGCTTATCAGTTTAGACTTATGAGCGACTGAAACAAAATGTTTATAGGCATTACGTCTGACTTTTCAAATCATATTTTGTGACATTAAGTTTAAAATAAATAATAATTTTAGTGATTTAAGACCCCCGTGACTAAAGTACTGCTATGACGAATTTCTCCAATTTTCGACTTATTGCGGAATACTTTTAGGGCATTTTTAATTACAAGACACTTATATATGAATATGCAGTTGTGTTTGTGCTAGCAAAATGTTTTTTTTAAGGAATTTATAGTAATTTGCTATTTTTTCTATGAAGTCGACTATTTCTTAAAATGGTCTTAAAATCTTATGTGCCCACCAGAATGGTCTTAAAATTGGGATTTGGTGTGTTGAATGGGTTCTTTATTTACTGTCAAAATTTGGAGCGGTAGGCTCGTTGATAAATTTAGACCAAAAAATTGCAAATTCAACTGGTCTTAAAATCTTATGCGCCCACCAGATTGGTTTTAAAATTGGTATGTAGGTTATTTGATGTGGGCTAAGCCGTTTGTCAAAATTTGGAACGGTAGGATTTAAAATAAATTTACGTAATTTTTCAGTTAGTAATATATTCTCAGTGCACCTAACTTGACGCTTATCAGTTTCGACTTATGAGCGACTGGTAGAAAACGTTTATAGGCATTACGTCTGGCTTTTCAAATAATATTTTGTGACTTTAAGTTTAAAATAAATAATAATTTTAGTGATTTAAGACCCCCTTGACTAAAGTACTGCTATGACGAATTTCTCCAATTTTCGACTTATTGCGGAATACTTTTAGGACATTTTTAATTACAAGACACTTAAATATGAATATGCAGTTGTTTTTGTGCTAGCAAAATATTTTTTTTAAGGAATTTATAGTAATTTGCTATTTTTTCTATGAAGTCGACTATTTCTTAAAATGGTCTTAAAATCTTATGTGCCCACCAGAATGGTCTTAAAATTGGGATTTGGTGTGTTGAATGGGTCCTTTAACTACTGTCAAAATTTGGAGCGGTAGGCTCGTTGATAAATTTAGGCCAAAAAATTGCAACTTCAACTGGTCTTAAAATCTTATGTGCCCACCAGAATGGTCTTAAAATTGGTATGTAGGTTATTTGACGTGGGCTAAATCATGTGTCAAAATTTGGAGCGGTAGGCTCGTTGATAAGTTTAAGCCAAAAAATTGTATTTTCAACTTGACGCCATACATACTTATGGCCATTTAAGACCTTTAAGACTTATGCTTTCATGATCTCCGAGATGGGCTCTACAACGCTATATGGAAGAAAATTGGTTAGGATTTTGATAAATTTCCAGTTAGGCGGGCTCCAGCACTATTTTCGATCCGTCTTTCGACATCTTTTTCCTGACGCGCCTGGAAGGAAACTAGTTGGCCCAAATAAAGGTACTCATGGACATATGCAATATGTACTCCGTTTATCTCGATTCTACGTTGTGTGCTGTTTGTCATGAGCTTGGTCTTCGTCATATTCATCTTCAGTCCAATCTCAAGGCTTGCGGTGCTTAGTTCTTCAAGCATTTGTTGTAGCTCGGAAGCAGTTGAAGAGAAAATAACAATGTCGTCGGCAAATCGGAGGTTGGTTAATCTACGATTTCCGACGATAAGCCCCCTCTCCCTCCAACTTGGCGCAAGTTTTTGGAAGACGTGTTCCAATGTGCTGGTAAAGAGTTTGGGCGATAGCGGGTCTCCTTGCTTTACTCCCCTGCCTATTTTGAAGGACGGACCAGAAGATTGCAAAACCAATATTTAGGAGAAATCTGTGGACTGACTGGTCAGTAGTAATTTTATGTAAAAATAAAAATATTTTCGCAAAACATGTCATACAGTACGTAAACCAATTAAAACCATCCCTTAAAACAAGTGAATAGGGAACTCAAGTACATAGTTATTAGATTGTTTTTACTTGCTTCTGAGCATGTTTTGGGGAATTTAATTTCTGAATGTATTTCTCTTGTTGCAGTCGGTTAAAGATCTTTCTAACACCCTGTGAAGCTTGTTTACTTCGTTGATTTCGGCCTGTTTACCTAAACCTACCTACCTACCTACCTTACGTGTGCACAGAAGTCAAAAGTATTTTCTAGTATCAATACTATTATTCCTGCTACACAAGGTGTGACCAGCCCATGATTTTTTGAATTTCCCGCCAAATATTTGGGTAATATTTCAATAGTCAGACCCTAGTTACACTAACGTCTCGAAAATTTAATAAGATTAACGTTAGTGTAACTAAATTAATCCTGTCTTACACTAATAATTAATTTTAAAACTGCATCTCGGGTTCGGAAGTTGGGACCAATATCACAAGATGGAGCTCATGCTGGACCCTAGGGCTACCTACTGGATCTCGGGTTTGGCGCATCATAGACTCATGCTGTTTGGGCTCATTCGACTTGTACTGATGAGCAGATGGTACCGGTATCAAAATCTTTAGCTCATGCTGGACCCTGGGGATCCCTACTGGATCTCGGGTTTGGCGCATCATAGACTCATACTGTTTGGGCTCATTCGACTTGTACTGATGAGCAGATGGTACCAGTATCAAAATCTAGAGCTCATGCTGGACCCTGGGGATCCCTACTGGATCTCGGGTTTGGCGCATCATAGACTCATGCTGTTTGGGCTCATTCGACTTGTACTGATGATCAGATGGTACCGGTATCAAAATCTGGAGCTCATGCTGGACCCTGGGGATCCCTACTGGATCTCAGGTTTGGCGCATCATAGACTCATGCTGTTTGGGCTCATTCGACTTGTACTGATGAGCAGATGGTACCGGTATCAAAATCTGGAGCTCATGCTGGACCCTGGGGATCCCTACTGGATCTCGGGTTTGGCGCATCATAGACTCATGCTGTTTGGGCTCATTCGACTTGTACTGATGAGCAGATGTTACCGGTATCAAAATCTGGAGCTCATGCTGGACCCTGGGGATCCCTGCTGGATCTCGGGTTCGGCGGATCATAGACTCGTGCTGTTTGGGCTCATCCGACTTGTACTGATGAGCAGATGGTACCGGTATCAAAATCTGGAGCTCACGCTGGACCCTGGGGATCCCTACTGGATCTCGGGTTTTGCGCATCATAGACTCATGCTGTTTGGGCTCATTCGACTTGTACTGATGAGCAGATGGTACCAGTATCAAAATCTGGAGCTCATGCTGGACCCTGGGAATCCCTACTGGATCTCGGGTTTGGCGCATCATAGACTCGTGCTGTTTGGGCTCATCCGACTTGTACTGATGAGCAGATGGTACCGGTATCAAAATCTTTAGCTCATGCTGGACCCTGGGGATCCCTACTGGATCTCGGGTTTGGCGCATCATAGACTCATACTGTTTGGGCTCATTCGACTTGTACTGATGAGCAGATGATACCGGTATCAAAATCTGGAGCTCATGGACGGAAACGGGAACGGGAACGAAAACGGAAACAGGAACGGGAACGGAAACGGAAACCGTAACAGTAACGGTAACGGTCAACGGTTAACGGTTAACGGTAACGGAAACGGTAACGGGCGACGGGTAACGGGCAACAGGTAACGGGCAACGGGTAACGGTTATTCGCAAAGGATTAACACGTTAGTTACAATTAATTTCAATTCTAATTGAAATCAATTTGCATTAAACTATTAGTGTTCAATTTTAACTAACGTGTTTCAATCTTCAATTTATAATTTTCAATTACACTAACGTTCGGCCAACACTGCTACCTACGTCGCTACTGAAAATTATATTTTTAAGGTAGAATTCATAATTCAGCGGAGTAATTTGACAGCACTTTACATACATTTAACAACCGTTTTGTATGACAGGAGCTATCAAATCACTTATGAATGATATGAATTCTACCTTAGGGGGGGACCACTCCATACATGTAATGATAGTAAATGCTTTCAGATATAATCAACCCGAAGGTGCATAAGGACTTAAGTACCCGGCAGAAACTCGTTTTTGTTTTGCTATTACTTTTTTCTTACTGTATTGAAGGTGGTTCGACACATGGACTAAGAGCTGGTCACGTCAGATATGACACAATAATGAGAGCAACAAAACCCGTCTGGTTAGATTGCTATACTATCCTTACTGCTAGATCCAGGCATCTAGCAGCTTTTAGTGGGTTTTAATTTGAAAATTGGAATCTAGTAATAACAAATTAGGTAAAAACTGCCGAAGTTGTCTCAGGTATAAACGACGGCCTATATTTTAACATTAGAACAAAAACTATTGCGTATTATTTCGGAAACAGAAACAGTAGGAGACAAGCTATGAATTGCATTATACGTCGTTTTGGACTGCTTTCCCCCATCAGAAAGTATTGGCAATGATATAATCTAATTATCTATATAATTTCTCATAATACTGCATCAAAACCAGAACTCTAGGATTTGTATTCTTAAAGTGGTGTATATTCTTTGACCTCCCCCACTTTACAGCTGCCAGATGTCCGGATCTAGAAATAAGCATAGTATAACAAACTAACGAGAGGGGTTTCATCGCTCTTATTATTGTGTCATATCATATCTGACGTGGCTAGCTCTCCGTCTAACACAGTTGGGCGGGTTTTTTGTCATTAGTGTCAGCACGAAAAAAACTGAATCTGACGCCCATCTGACGCTCCACTGATATGATAAACAATAATCAAAAGAACTAATTCAATAATCCAAGGACTTGTACGGTCAGCTGCAGAGAAAAAGGCCCACGCTGCAATCGCTGCATACAAAGTTTGTATGCAGAGGGGGTCTTTTTCTCTGCAGCTGACTGTACTTATGGACTAGTAGCTTCTTTTTTATACCTCGACGGTGGCAAACAAGCGTACGCCTGATGGGAAGCAGCTATCGCAGATTCCAAAGGTGTCACTTGCGCGTTGCCGATCCTCTAATTGATTAAGGCATTATTAGTGCCGAATTTATTTTTAGGAGACACAGATGGGAACCGTCACGTCTGAAAATTCACACAAACACAGAATTTAAGGTGAAAAAACATGCAGGTAGGTATCCAAGATTTTACGCCTTGGTAATAGAGGCGTGGCTACCTACATAATTATTTCTGTCATATCAAATGTCTCCATATTTTCAGATGTGACTGTACCAGTAGGTACTACGAGTAGTTAGTTCCTCCTGACGTCAAGATTTCAAAATTCACCAGTTCAAAAACTCTGTCAAATTGGCAAAGAGTCAAAAGTTTAATTGGGGTATATGTACCTACAACTACCCACTAAATTAGCCCGTGTAGGAAGGACGCAAGTCTTCAGGAGGCTACAGAATTGGCAAAAAATAACCAGCTGAATAAATAACTCCTTGACGTTTTTAATGACTTGAACATAAACGAGTCATGGTTTCTAGATATCGCACAAAAGGGCGAAAAAATGTTCCAAGAGGTAAATGAACCGGTCGGCGTCCTAATAGCATCCCTATACATCTGGTCTATTTTTATGCCAGAGATCAGGTTCTAAAGTATCGCGCAGGTACTTACTTATTTCTCGAGCGACAGGCGTTGCATAAAACAAAACGTAATCGAAACCCGGTCTTCAATACGTGTAATGAGAATGGTTGATTTTGTACCATCACGAACTTTAATTGTTGAGCCACTTTACATTGGACATTTCATAGAGTATTCAAGTATTTAAAAAAAGATAATAGCTTGAACCGTGACTGCTCAGGTGCGGATACAGGGGGGGGATCAAAAGAGGCATTTGCCCCCCGACACGTAAGTCTCGCCAGGGGGGTTTAATTCACTACGCAGTTTAGGTACATTTGGCCGGCGCGCCTCCCGGGCAGGCGTATGGCAGTGAGCTGCCGCTCGATATAATAATGTTTGCTCAGAAACAATATTAGGAACTAACCTACATATTTTCAGAGGAATACGGCTGTGGCATACCTACTTCCGTGAGAAATAGACATACTATTTCCGGATAAAAATTGTATGTTTACTGAATCAACGTTTGTAATTCCTACACATTTATCTTAAAAATAATAAATCAGTAGGTATAGACAGAGGTACAAAAACTTGTTTAGTGACAACCCCGTGCCGACACTCGCAGCTCGGTCATAAAACTGCGGCGCGCAAAGAAGATTCACGGTTCGTGCGCGGTTATAAGTTTTAATTTTGCGCAGGCGGCGAGTATAGGTATAACTTTATACCTAAATCTGACTTTTGTGAAGGAGTGAATCTTCTGTACGGTAGTACTATTAGTTATTCTGTGGTCTCGCGTACTACGGCGGCCATAGGTGCGGACCGCAAGCTAAGAAGTAACCGTTGCAATGGACGCTTGTCAATCCAGAGAACTATACCCAGATTTATGCTAGCTTAAAACTTATTATTAGTAAGTTTTACAATTCTTCCAGTACCCTTATTAGCTAATATAATAACCAGCTTTATCTAAAAAGAGAGCACTCTAACCTGCCAAGAGTGCCAAGTAGGTGCAAACTTGCAGCGGTTACACTAAGGGTGGGTTGCACCACGCATAGCATAACTAACGAACTGATCAACGTTAAATATGGCGACGGAGCTGTCATCCCATAGAAAACTGTCAAACTTTTCATACAAGATTTTTTTAACGATGACGTTGACGTTAACAGACGGTTTTGGTGCAACCGGCCCTAAGTATATCAATATCATTGACATTTTTTTGCTTGTTTTATTTTATTTTATTGTAAGTGACGATCTTTTAGTGAATTAATGTTATTTTATGATGTAAAATACTGTGTGACTTTCTAAAAGCAATAAAAAAATCGGTTGTCTGTAAAGTCGGTTTACTGACGATAGTTGAACGTGACAACGTCATAAGAAAATACTGATGGAATGGTTGCATTTTTTACTCATCGTGAAATAGTTCTGTTAACTTATTGTTATAGTTTTGTCAATTATAGCATAACCTACAATCGCTGCACTAGCGGACCGATGCTATTTATTTTAATGATGAAAGCACGAATATTCGACAATATATCACTGAACATATATTTAATATCGAAAGAATCATTCATTACCTTTATCGCCGCAATTATCGTCGCTATAAACAATTGACACCACATTCACTTTTCACTGCACTTCATACTTGACGAAAACATGTAAATGTATTATTGTATAGCAGCTGTCCACGCGGACGCATCGCTCACTCAAGTACGAGAGAGACAGATGTCGAACGCTGCCGAACGCGAAGGCCGATTGTGCCTCTTTGTCGCTCGTTCCGCGCTCTCGCTTGCACTTCAAGCCTTAAATGGAACGCCTCGCCTCAGAGCGAGGTAACGCCGCATGAGTCATGTTTTTTCGTGCGTGCAGCCGGCTCCATCGAATTATAAGACGTTGTCACGTCAAAAATCTATCCATCTATCTATCAATAAGTTATTTATAAGGCGCAAAACATACTTAGGCGGGTTTCACGCTGCTGCGGTTTCCGCATGCGACGGCGAGCGAGATAGCGCTCTGCATGTGTCAGGTGCGGATACAGGAGGGCGGGGGGGCAACAGGGGCATTTGCCCTCCCCCCTGACGCGTGAGCCTCGTATACTACGGCGGGGGCCATAGTAACTAGTATGGTCAAACTAAGTCAAATTTCACTAAAGTCAGGAAATAATTCTAAGGACTAATAAATTCACTACGGATTGTTTTGAATGGGCTAAAAATCGAACTTTATACAACCGTTACTAAATTCACTCCCCCGGAAAGGGGTGAAATCGGCTGAAAACAATATATGTAATGGTTATAACTAAGAAGAGAAAAAACGTGTACTCTGTGTAATTTGGCGTACGTTTTATAACACTTATATCTAAATTCGCACGTGTTATTTATGTTAATTTAAGCTACGGAACAGGTAAAAAAAAACAACATAAAAAAAATATATTTTGGCCATTGGTGCAAATTGAGTAAATAATTAGAAAAAATATCTAAATCCAATATCAAATTCGCACCAGGGTGCGACACCCGGAAAGTAGTTTTTCATGTTTTACTGTCGTTGTACTTCGGGGGAAATTTTAATACTATTGGAAATTGACGCAATCATATTCATTTGATTTTGTTTACATTCGCACCCTATAAAAAATTGGCATTTTGATACGGAACATGCAGTTTTGTAATCAAGTACCAAAAACGTAGAGCAATAAATACACAGAAACGACAAGCGCGTGATCAGTGGAAAGAGAAGAAACGCGCGTAGACGCACCGACGAAACAAGGTTCTTGAAGCACGAGTAATGGCATGTACTGCAAAAATTGTAGGGTTTGAGTATGCAGATAGACAGTCAACAAATTAAATACAGGTACGCTCAATGTTTGTTAAATTCAAACAGAATGTGCAGGCTAGCAGCGGCTTCCGTTGGTGGCAGGCTCGCGAGGTTCGTTTTGGTCTTAAGCAACAAATTAGAAAACATTTTGAATCTCAATGAATTCCGTGATATTTTATTTCCACCGTATAAAACGACTAAAAATTTCTGTCCAATTTTTTTTATTTCTTTAATGTTAGCATCGCGCTGCTTAAAAACTTTTAAGTCTTCTTGAAGATCAGGATGTTTCAACAGTGTGTTTAAGGTTTTTTCCCTTGCATATAGAGCGTGGAAGTGGTATTGCATCCATTTTCCAACGAGTCACCGATGTACACTCACTGTTGGATATTACCTTTATAGTGCTGGAGCCCGCCTTACTGGAAATGTATCAAAAAACTAACCAATTTTCTTCTATATAGCGTTGTAGAGCCCACCTCGGAGATCATGAAAACATTAGTCTTTAAGGTCTTAAATGGCCACAAGTATGTATGGCGTCAAGTTGAAAATACAATTTTTTGGCCTAAATTTATCAACGAATTTAACTCCAAATTTTGACACATGATTTAGCCCACATCAAATAACCTACATACCAATTTTAAGACTATTTTGGTGGGCTCATAAGATTTTTAGACCATCTTAAGAAATAGCAAATGACTGTAAATTCTTTAAAAAAATATTTAGCTGTCACAAACACAACTGCATATTCATATATAAGTGTTTTGTAATTAAAAATTCCGTAAAAGTATTCCGCAATTTACGTAATATTTTATGTCAGTAATATACAGGGTGTTTGGTAACCGGATGCAAAGCCGAAAGTAGGAGATAGCCTAGGTCATGTAGAACATTTTTAGCCATACTTGTCTTAGACAAATGTTATTAGTTTTTTTTTAATTTAAATTTAAAAATTTGTCGGAGAAAACTGCAAAACTTCAGACTAAATCGATAATTAGTACTTTTTTTACTGCAGGTAGATTTTTTTTTGTTTTATTTCGTATTGTGCAATGTCTATCAAACACTAGAAAAGTGATTTCAAACATCTGTGTCTAAAGAAAACAAGTTGACAGCGATTTAAAATTTTAGTTACATGAAAATGTAAACGATTTAAGTGATTTCAAAGTATGAAAAAAAAAAACTAAAATAGCCACGAATTTTCAAACCATTTTAAAAACATGCTTGGCTTTTACCCTTTTATTTAAGCTATCAAACACGACTGTAGCTACTGTATCCTTGAAAATAAGCCACCTAAACCAATTGGGTAGCTAAAATGTTTCACTCTACTTGTGATACTTGTGGTAGTTGTGGTGACGAATCTCATTATGATTTTACAATAAAACATTGGTTCTGAATACTAAGTTGGCGTTGACTTGACATTTGACTTGTTTTAAAAGGGTTAAGTGTACTGGACAAAACTACCACATGCAATTTTAACAAACAAAGGCTTGCGGCGGTGAGAGACAAAAGGGACTGATAGCGGCAGGCGGCGGGCGATAAGACAATCATGTCTCAAGCCATTTTATCTTTGAAAATAGGCTACCTGTACTAATAAGATGGAATGTTTAGGGTAAATTAAAACAAAAGCATAAAAGATAAGTTATTTATTTTTACGATCAACACATTAAAATTACACATCATCGCTCGTTTTCAAAATGTGACCCGCCGTTTCGAATACAAGCACGAGCCCGTCTTCTTACTTCTGTGGTGGTTGTTCCGAATATCATTTCTTCCCTCATACTTTCGAACGCCGCTTCTATCCTCTCCCTCAGCTCTTCTACGGTATTAATGACCTCTTGTGTGTAGACTAGCTCCTTAGCTCGGCCCCAAACGAAAAAATCCAATGGTGTCAAATCAGGTGACCGAGCGGGCCAAGGGATTCGTCCGCCTCTGCCGATCCAACCGTCCGGGAAACAGTTATCCAGATGCTCCCTTACAGCCAGAGAGTAATGGGCGGGACAACCGTCGTGTTGAAATGTCACTGCACCGGGCAGCTGGTCTTCGTCAATAAGCCTGGGCAAATCGTTTTGTAAAAATTCCAAATAATTTGCCCCATTTAAATTATTTGGCAAAAAATGTGGCCCAATAAGGACTCTGCCGATGATTCCAGCCCACACATTGACGGAAAACCTTCTTTGGAAGGACACTTGCTTTTTCCAATGTGGATTGTTGTTTTTGTCAGCCCATTGGTGTAGGTTATGGAAATTTGTGATCCCCTCCCGGGAAAATTTCGATTCATCGGTCCAAAGAATGCTTCGCAAAAAACGTCGGTCTTCGATATCCGCATTGAGTAAAAATCGGCAGAAGTCCACTCGGCGTGCAGGATCTCCTTCGTCCAAACCTTGAACTCCGATGCCGCGAAAAGGATATTTTCCCTCACGATTCATTGTGGCCCATACTTTCCATGTGGACAAGTTCAGATTACGAGCTACCACTCTGATGCTCGTATTCGGATCCTCTGCAAATGCCTGTAGAACGTCTTCCTCCACTTCAGGGCGATTACGTCCTGGATTCCCTCCATGTTGCACAGCAATACCATTCTCACGTAGCCTTCGGAATGAATTGTAAAACACTCTCACATTAGGCAATCTCCGGTTTGGAAAACGCTCTTGGTACATCCGTCGGGCCATCGCTCCATTACTGTCAGCTTTGCAGTACATGTAGATAATGTCGGCGTATTCTTCGTTCGTAAACTCCATGTTTACAATGAAGAAGTCGTAATTACACGTGAAGGAGCGCCTACGGCAGCTACAACTTGACACGGTAAATTGAGATGAGAGCGGGAAATTAAACCACAATGAACGTCTAATCGCAACTGAAGTTGTAACTAGACTAAATTACTAGTTTTTGCACAAATACTCATGTAGCTAATCAGTTTATCTTTGTCAATAAAGCACAAAACCGATCATCTTTGTTTAACACCGCTCACCGCCTGCCGCTATCAGTCTCTTTTGTCTCTCACCGCCGCAAGCCTTTGTTTGTTAAAATTGCATGTGGTAGTTTTGTCCAGTACACTTAACCCTTTTAAAACAAGTCAAATGTCAAGTCAACGCCAACTTAGTATTCAGAACCAATGTTTTATTGTAAAATCATAATGAGATTCGTCACCACAACTACCACAAGTATCACAAGTAGAGTGAAACATTTTAGCTACCCAGTTGGTTTAGGTGGCTTATTTTCAAGGATACAGTAGCTACAGTCGTGTTTGATAGCTTAAATAAAAGGGTAAAAGCCAAGCATGTTTTTAAAATGGTTTGAAAATTCGTGGCTATTTTAGTTTTTTTTTTATCGTACTTTGAAATCACTTAAATCGTTTACATTTTCATGTAACTAAAATTTTAAATCGCTGTCAACTTGTTTTCTTTAGACACAGATGTTTGAAATCACTTTTCTAGTGTTTGATAGACATTGCACAATAAGAAATAAAACAAAAAAAAATCTACCTGCAGTAAAAAAAGTACTAATTATCGATTTAGTCTGAAGTTTTGCAGTTTTCTCCGACAAATCTTAAAATTTAAATTAAAAAAAAACTAATAACATTTGTCTAAGACAAGTATGGCTAAAAATGTTCTACATGACCTAGACTATCTCCTACTTTCGGCTTTGCATCCGGTTACCAAACACCCTGTATTCTCAGTGCAAACTAACTTGACGCTTATTAGTTTAGAGTTATGAGTGACTGGAAAAAAATGCCTATAGGCATTACGTCTGGCTTTTCAAATCATATTTTGTGCCATTCAGTTTAAGATAAATAATAATTTTAGTGATTTAAGACCCCGTGACTAAAGTACTGCTATGACGATTGCTCCAATTTTTGACTTATCGCGGAATACTTTTACGGCGTTTTTAAATTACAAGACACTTAAATATGAATATGCGGTTGTGTTTGTGACAGCTAAATATTTTTTTTAAGAATTTACAGTCATTTGCTATTTCTTAGGATGGTCTAAAAATCTTATGCGCCCACCAAAATAGTCTTAAATTTGGTATATGAATATGCAGTTGTGTTTGTGCCAGCAAAATTTTTTTTTTAAAGAATTTATAGTAATTTGCTATTTTTTCTATGAAATCGACTATTTCTTAAAATGGCCTTAAAATCTTATGCGCCCACCAGAATGGTCTTAAAATTGGGATTTCGTGTCGTGTTGTTGAATGGCTCCTTTAACTATTGTCAAAATTTGGAATTTGGAGCGGCGGCTCGTTGATAAATTTAGGCCAAAAAATTGTATTTTCATCTTGGCGCCATACATACTTGTGGCCATTTAAGACTTTTAAGACTAATGTTTTGATGATCTCCGAGATGGGCTCTACAACGCTATATGGAAGAAAATTGGTTAGTTTTTTGATAAATTTCCAGTAAGGCGGGCTCTAGCACTATTAGATGGCTTTAAAAAGTGTACATTCTTGGTTGGAGTTGTATATGTCATTATGACAAGCAGATCTATATCTTCACTAACAATAACAACAGAGGAGTGAGTTAAAGTTGCGGTTTTATCAAAAGCAGTGTTTACTATGAAGTAGTCTGCGTCTTCCTGGGCCTGCCGAAATTCATAGAAACAGTCATTTTACAAGCGGCTAGTATGGGCAATTAGAAATAATTAATAATAGCTAATATTTTTAGTGTAACGGATATATCATGGTACAAGTATTATTTACGCAATGAAATCCTACAAAATATCGTTATTCGCTAACCGCCACAAATATGTACACACATATTACAAGCGTTTTTCTTGTAGGATTTTAATGAATATATCGTTTCTAAGTCATTTAAAATGTGTAAGAACAAACTACCAATTATTACTATTTGTTTCTAACGAATTAGGATATATATCGCCCGCGCCGTACATTTTGTTATTTATGTGGTTTTACATGGACACGGTTTCTTGTTTTTCACTTTAAACAAAAAGAAGACTTAAATATCGTAATATTTACAAATAAAAATAATTGATATTATTGTAAATAAAAATATACAAAAAAAATTTATATATATTTTTTTTACCTATTTAACTACCTCCCTGCGAAAAGTTGGTACCACGACTACACGACTTACTTCATGTAGTATGTACTGTCATGCTTGCACACCGTCGCCGCATCCGGTTGCGGCGCCAGTGTGAAATCGCCTTAGCGGAAATCAGCTATCATAGACAGACATAAATCAGCCGGACCGCAAATTTGTCTATGGAGACTGTATTTTTGTTTGTAGTCCATAGACAAAATTCAGCCGGAAGTTGGACTTTTACGCCATCCGGCTGATTTTTGTCTATCACTGTATTCCGCTCAAGTGTGTGATGCGCCTTATAGTATGTAATAGCAAACATAACATACATACATAGAGGATTCATAAGAGCCTCCGTTTTTAGGGTTCCGTAGTCAACTAGGAACCCTTATAGTTTCGCCATGTCTGTCCGTCCGTCCGTCCGTCCGCGGATAATCTCAGTGACCGTTAGCACTAGAAAGCTGAAATTTGTTACTAATATGTATATCAATCACGCCGACAAAGTGGTAAAATAAAAAGTGGAAAAAAATGTTTTATTAGGGTACCTCCCCTATACGTAAAGTAGGGAGTGATTTTTTTTTAAATTTCAACCCTAACGTATGATATATTGTTGGATAGGTATTTAAAAATTAATAGGGGTTTAGTAAAATCATTTTTTGATAATGTAATTATTTTCGGAAATAATCGCTCCAGAAGTTAAAAAAAAAGTGTCCCCCGCTCTAACTTTTGAACCATAAGTTTTAAAAATATGAAAAAAATAAAAATAAATTTTCATAACTAAGTTTGTAATTTAACCGTATAAGCAGGTGTTTATTGTACCTGTAATTTTTACAAAATCACAATGAAATGACGTGCTTTCAAATAACCCAACCATGGGCCCATTTTTTAACTCTTAAGTGGGGACACTTACTGTGACGGACGGAAAACTACGGAACCCTACACTGAGCGTGGCCCGACACGCTCTTGGCCGGTTTTTGTTTTTACTCTCTTTAAGGGTGATTTCTGGGATATTTCCTTCCCCGGGACACAAAGTATCTCCTTGCCAAATTTCATCGTGATCGGTTCAGCGGTTTAAACGTGACGTGAAGTGGTAACAGACAGACAGACATACGAGGGCCACACTGAAAGTTTTGCACAACTTTGAAATAAAACAATTTACAACAATAACAATTTACTGCTTCTCAAAATACTCCCCCTCACATTCTATGCACTTATTTATTCGCTCGAACCATTTTTGAAAGCACGAGGCCCAATCACTTGACTGCATGTTTTCGACGTGTTGATTAAACGTTGTGACTGCCTCTTGAGGGGTCTTAAATGTCAAACCTCTCATTAAATCTTTAATTTTAGGGAATAGATAAAAGTCACAAGGTGCAAGGTCTGGACTATAAGCCGGATGAGTGACATTCTCCACACTTTCGGATTTCAAAAATACTTTTGTCTTTTTTGCGGTATGGGGGGACGCATTGTCGTGATGCAGAAGGACGCGACTTCTGGGACGTTTTTCGCGGCTTTTCTGAATGACTGTGGGCAAACAAATGGTATAGTACCACTCGGCATTTACTGTTCTTTTAACATGACCAGTTTTCGAAAAAAAACAGGCGGTTATTTGTTTGGCAACGCTTTTAGCTTGTTGAACTTTTGTGGGCCTGCTGTCACCTTCAAAGACCCATTCACTGGATTGTTGCTTTCTTTCCGGATCGTAGCAATAAATCCAAGTTTCATCTCCTGTTACGATGTCATATACAGCATTTGAAGTCCCTTTCTTATATTTCCGCAACATTTCTTTGCACCAGTCAACACATGCCTGTTTTTGGACTGCAGTTAATTCATGAGGAATCCACCGACAACAAAGTGTCCTGACTTTTAAATATTCGTGTAAAATCTTTTGTATTTGGCTCATACCTATCCCCTATTGACCTCGAATTTCGTCGTAGGTGATTCGTCGGTTTCCTTCAATGAGTGGTCTCACAGCAGCCACGTTTTCTTCATTGACCGCGGTTGAAGGTCGACCTTCACGAAAATCGTTACAAAGGGTAACAGGGCCTCTATTAAATTCAGCGTACCAACGCCTCACGGTGCTCAAATGTGGTGCTTCAAGCCCAAAAGCATTTCGAAGGCGAGCGATACACTCTTGCGGGGCAAGCGAACTTTTAAAATCATAAAAAATCATAGCTCTAAAATCTTTTCGCGTCAAATCCATGTTTCGTTCAAATGGTTTACTTCAACAAGGCATTAAAAACAAATGACGACATATTTCCCACCGCTATTTATTGCGTTCCATAAACAAAAACCTGTATTTTTTTTAATTCTACAATTTCAATTCAATATGTTTACGAGTGGCCAGTAGTGCAAAACATTCAGTGTGCCCTATGTACTTTCGCATTTATGATATTTTAGTATGGAACTAGGGATGATAACACTAGGCGCCATATTTTCGATAAACGTTAAATAAATCATTAATATAGTGCTTACTAACTAACTAGTCCGCCATATTTCAAACTAAAGAAAACTAGAGTCTGTCCGGAAAGAGAAGTGTCGTAGAATTGATGAGCTCCTATATAAACCACGACTCTTCTCTTTCCGGACAAACTCTGAGAGCAAAGCATAGAATGGAGCAAAGGATTATTATTTTTATGGAGGGAATACGAGTATATGCCGTTATTATTTATCAGTGATGGTTAGTACTAGAAAACTGAAATTTAGTATGAGTATGTTTTTTAATCACGCCGTAGTAAAACACAATCTGAAAAAAAATATTTTTTTAGGGTACCGCCCGTACGCATGAAGTGGGGGAGGGGGGTGTTTTTTTTCACTCCAACCCTAACGTGGGGTGTCGTTGGATAGGTTTAAAGGGGTATTGTTAATAATAATAAGGGTTTTTTAAAACAATTTTAGGATAAAACTAAAATTTTCGTAAATAATAGCTTTAAAAAGGTCTCTTATTCCCTCGATATCTCATTAAACATTGATACCAACAAAAAAGTGTACCTAATTTTTTTGTAGAAAATTTTATACGGACGAATTAAGAAGGAGAACATTTTTTCGTATGGGCCACCGTTTCTAAGTTATTTACGTAAAACCAAACAAAAAAGGACCTTTATCTACACTCATACTGTAAGTACTCTAAAATGCGTTCAAAAACCGTAGACAATGACAAGCATTACAACAAACGATTTAACTATGATAAGTTTCTTATCTGCGGCAGTAACGTAATTTTAACTTTGCATGCTCAAATATTGTTAAGCAATGAGTTTCAAATTTGGAACATCGAATTTGATAACATAATGTTACCGCCATGGCCAACTCGATTGGTCCCGCGCGAGCGCCGGCACAATCGAGTTGGCCATGACGGTACAATGGCGGTCATTCTATGGTTTCCGAACACTTAATTTAATATATATAATATGAGTGTAGATAAAGCAGTGTATGCAACTGTACGTAATTAGGCCTTAAAACACTCGTGTGATCTTATTGTTATTATTCGTATATCGTATTATTCTTATTACACACTCATGTTTTAAGGACCCTTATTACGTAACAGTTACATAAACTACTATTACACCTCCCTCCCCGTTAGCGACCCCCCATCCATGAGTACTTTTAGTATGTTGTTTAAGACACATTTACTTATGTACAACTACACCAAAATTCGGCTACAGGTACACGGATTACTTCCCCGATCAGGCAGTTACTTAGTCGTTATCGTTCGGTGAGCTAACTTATTAATCTTATTATTACCTAATTAAAAAAAAATTTCTACTCGTCGACTTTAATTAAGACTTTGTAGACCTAACTACTAAATTGTATAGAGGTAGCATTAACCGGGTGTTAAGGCCTTCGTCGAATTCAATTCTTACCCGCTTGCCTATTCTGAGCACTCTTAGGAAAAGTATATTGTACGAGTATGTATACAATAGTATGTGACATACTACAGTATTCAATCTCGTATCTTACTTAAGCAACTCAGCTGAAAAGCTCACCATTATGTAACGATTGTATAAAATACTATTGTAGTAATTTACACTTTGAAATACTAAATAAAAAATAATAATATATGCCCACTCATTTAGTTTTAGGTTATGGGCCCAAAAATTAAATTCCTTATTAGTTTATTAGTGTTTTATAGAGTTTCATGGTCCATTATTATTGTAAGTTCTAAGCAATGACAATCACAACTAAATTAAGCCTTCCTTCAAATTGTCTTGACATATACTTAGGTACTACGTGAAATTATATATAAAACACTTTGATTAAAATGTGGAAGGTTACTTACATTTTTCCATTCTACAATCCAACTATTGGGTCTACAGAGACAATTTTAGTCTCATATTGTAGCAAATTTTAGTCCACCTTAAAAATGTTCTCAGATAGTACTATCAAAAACCGGCCAAGAGCGTGTCGGGCCACGCTCAGTGTAGGGTTCCGTAGTTTTTCGTCCGTCACAGTAAGTGTCCCCACTTAAGAGTTAAAATAACACCGCCATGTAGGATATGATATGAGCGTTCTACGTACAGCGACATCTATCGGAAAATTAAGTAAACTATTCCGCGCGAGCTTAAAGTATGGAAGATGATTTTTATGGGATAATTCTTTATTGCGTGAACCGATTTTCACCGTTTTTACTTTATTTGAAAGTAAGTCTTTTCATTGTAATTTTTTAGAAATAACAGGTACAATACACACCTGCTTATACGGTTAAATTACAAACTTAGTTCAGAAATAATTTTGTATTTTTTTTTCAAAAACTATTCAACCTATCAAGTTCAAAATAATTTTCCTAGAAAGTTTTTATAAAGGTTTACTTTTTAGATTTTTTTCATATTTTTAAAACTTATGGTTCAAAAGTTAGAGGGGGGGGACACATTTTTTTTTACTTCTGGAGCGATTATTTCCGAAAATATTAACATTATCAAAAAATGACTTTAGTAAACCCCTATTCATTTTCAAATACCTATCCAACAATATATCACACGTTAGGGTTGAAATGAAAAAAAAAATCACTCCCCACTTTACGTATAGGGGAGGTACCCTAATAAAACATTTTTTTTCCACTTTTTATTTTACCACTTTGTCGGCGTGATTGATATACATATTAGTACCAAATTTCAGCTTTCTAGTGCTAACGGTCACTGAGATTATCCGCGGACGGACGGACGGACGGACGGGCAGACATGGCGAAACTATAAGGGTTCCTAGTTGACTACGGAACCCTAAAAACCAGTACTTAATTAGGGTTAAAATCGCCAGTCTTTTTTCGATTTTTGACAAAGTTGCGTTCGGCGCTCGAGGTCACAAACTTGGATAATTAATTATGCCAACATCATAAACAAGTCTGCAATAAATCAAAACTACCGGATTTGAAGCAAAGTACCCCGTAGTTTCAGGCGACAAAGTTTCTGGATTAATGTGTTCTTCAGATTTATTTTTGGTGCCCTCCATATTTCACTTGCATCCTAATATGGTCTCCACAACGTTTGAATACATCCATCTATTTAACTTATATACTTATAGGCGGATGACCTCTACCACGAATAATTTGGGAGAGGCTCAGCACCGTCTGCTCATCCTTTCTGTCCCAACTTCTCCCATTCCTGTCTGGTTATTAGGTGCGCAACATCTTCAAACTATCACATCTACCGAGTACTTACTTAGTTGGCCTTAATTTTATGCGCAACAGATACCAGCACGGCCCAAGGAATGCCTTACTAAATCTTTATCCTGTTACAGAAACCACCTAAAACTATACGATTGGTCACCTCGATAAAATTGCTGTTCCTATCACCTACAAGAAAAGGCAAGTTGGTGTTAAGAACCAGTACAAAGCATGGCTCGATAAACTATAGGTAATGATTTCGAATATCAAGCAATACTGGTTTGTTAAGGCCAGCGTTCACCCATCTTCAATAAGGTTTATGAATAAAGAGCCAGAAGTGGTTATTGACAAGTCAAGGTTGATCACTAACTTACTATGTAACATGCGTACACGACATCGAAACCTAATGTTTTGACAATTGTTTTGATGTAGCTAAACAACGGGTAAAGCTGTATTGAAAGAAAGCGAGGAGAAAAAACCAGGCACTAGTAACCTAGTTTACTAGAACAAAAGGCAGGTGGTTTATTTATAGAGTTGGCCTATAAAATTTTACACCGTTTTACGCAAGTAATAAAAATAGGTCATACGCCCGGTGCCGGTTTATTCCTCCATTTACTAGATAGTAAAAGTACATTGTTGTACAAGTGACATAGTTGTAGGTGGACAAGTTAGTAAATTAAGCGTTTCAATTCGGTAGATACTTGACAAAAAACATTGTTGAATTGATGGCCGGGCTACAAAAATATTGTTGGACTAGTGGTTCAGGTGTAGAACTAGTCCTTACTTTCGAGCTTGCTTTCACATCTACTACTGTAACATTTCCGAGCAGTGGAGTGAAAAAATCATTACTAACTTACTAAAATAATATAGTGTAATACCTAAAATCAACGTCGACACTTGAAGGGCTGATAGACCGGCTTACATGCTATTTAGACGGGGGCCAAAAATTTTACCTTGCATTAAATCCTACACTTTTGGAAGCTTTTTCTAGTTATTACGTAGGGTAGTCAGATTCCCACTACACATTTTTCCCCAGTGACGTGATTGTGCATTTCAGGAAATCGAAAACATTATAGACAACGTCTGGAACACAACATTGACTAAATCCTACACTGGAGATCTAGCACTATTGTATTTGTTTAAATAAGTGATGACTAACTCAAAGATTTCCCGAATTGTTTCTCTGATCTTTCGTCTATAAGCTTCAATAAGTGACATTTTTTCTTTATATTTATAAAAAAGTGACTTAGAAATTCGAACACAATTCGAAAATTTGGTAGTCTGGTACTAATACAGATCTAAGTGTTACAGTAATTTTTCACCACGGTGACATGTTTACATCTATTTATTATGACATTTTTTTTATTTTTTCTGGCGAATATGATTACTTTATACGAACCTACACTTGTGAATATTTTTTCCTTAAATTGTCTATTTATTTAACATACATAATCAAAAAAATATCGTAAATATACTAAGTGCTTTACGAGCAATCGAAATAAACAACTTATAATTTAAGGTATATATTTTAAAACTCCCGCCTCCGCGGCAAGGTTTTTTTTTTTTTTTTTTTTATACTACGACGGTGGCAAACAAGCATACGGCCCACCTGATGGTAAGCAGTTACCGTAGCCTATGGACGGTTACCGTAGGTTACTACGTAGCACAGATTACTTACCTACTTGTATTAGATAGAGCAAATCAGAAGACTCGCAAGTACTACAGGTTGGTAAAGGGATATTTTATTTAAACTTGTTTCTATATTTCTGATTTCCGATATTGAAATGTCATTATGTTTGCCCCAATCAGTCATTTCAGAACAGAGTATGTTGTGGTTTTAGGTTCGATGGTTAGATAGATGCAATCGAACAGTTATTTTCGTACCTAGGAAGCACACTCCTTAGATTGGACAAACGTCGGTCAATATAAAGGACGATACACCAAGAGAATTTATTTGCTATACTCAAATAAAATATCAACAAAAATCGAGTTTATGAGTTAAATCATTCACATGGATTGTTGTCAATTTTGTATAGGATAGAAGCGAGTGACGCCATTCTCAGCTCTGTATTTAGTGGTCACGTCATGAGAAACTTCGTAATGCGTATTAAACACACTTATTTATTTACTAGCTGTGCCCGCGGCTCCGCCCGCGTGAAATTCGGTCTGTGTCAGTAAGCGGCTAATTCACCCCTAATTTCTCTCCCGCTACCCTGGAGGCGGAACATGAAGTAAATTTGACAGATGACGCTAGAGGACAGTAGTCCTAATAAACTATTTTACAATTACCACTAAATGAAACTACATTCAAAAATGAATACTTTTTTTTATCATATAATTTTTTTGGCATGATTTAAGCGACATAGATTAGTAGGTGTATATCGATACAGGACCACTTTTGTATTTATACGTTCATGTCCACGGCAAATATCATCCAAATCCACCCTCCCGTCAAATCAATCTAAGCATGAAAGCTAAGAAATGATTTTTTTCTATTTGAGGTGCACTTGGAGGGGGGAGGGGGTCCATGACCCATGCAAATTTAACTCAATCGAGTGTAGTGGCTACCCCCCCCCCCCCCCCTTTTAGACGTTGAATTTGACCATGATGAGATGGGAACCGGCCAAGAGCATGTCGGGCGATGCTCAGTGTAGAGTTTCGTAGAGGCCGCCCTGTTACAAAACATCCGTTCAAAAGGTCGTTTATTAAGGGATATTTGGCGGCGCTTACGTAATTTTACTATTCGGCACTTCCTTTCACTATGCGTTTTTGACTGATAATTCAAAAACGGCTGAACAGATTTTATTCAATATAGTTTTTTTGAAAGTTGTTATCAGGCCTTACCAAATTTCAGCTTTGTAGTGCGAACGGTAACTGAGCTTGAATTTTTTTGAAATTTTCAAAATTTTTGAAATTTATGAAATTTTTGAAATTTCTGAAATTTTGAAATTTTTGAAACTTTTTGAATTTTTAAAAATTTTTGAAATTTTTGAAATTTTTGAAATTTTTAAAATTATTGAAATTTTTGAAATTTTTGAAATTGTTGAAATTTATGAAATTTTTGAAATTATTGAAAATTTTGCCATTTTTTACTTTTAGGTTCTCGACCATTCAGTTTTTTCACTTTTATCTCTTTGTCACTTCTCACTTTAACTTTTCACTACACTTCACTTTATATTTTATATATTTTTTATTTCATTCCATTTTACATGTTTCTCAATCGTATGCGTGTCGCGTTTTCGTGACGTGACGCTTTTTCGTGACGGTCACGTGACTTTTTTTCGCCTAGCCTCCCATCCGCGAACCGTCCGATAAGGAACTTCGTTCCAAAACTACCACCGGTTCTAACCCTACACCTCTGGCCCAAGAAGTATTATGACATTTATGACCGAAAAGAAACTCGACGGGACTTATTTTTTTCAAAACAGTAAGTAATACATTATTATATCTTAAAGGTACAAAATAATGCGTAGTTCTTCAAGAAGACATATCAAAACAGCTTGAGAGACAGATAATGTACCTATTGTTTAATTATAAAGAAAAATAAATCCTAATCTGACTGCTTCACAAAACGTTTGATATGTTTATCTACACTCATATTGTAAGTTCTCTAAAACGTGTTCGAAAACGGTAGGCAATGGCTAGCATTACCACGACCGATTTTACTATGATAAGCTTTTTATCTGTGGCAGTAACGTAATTTTAACTTTACATGCTCAACTATTGATGTGTTATGAGTTTTGATAACATAATGTACACCTGCACGCTCCCGCGCGGCCGCCGACACGCGCCTCCCCGACCGCCGGCACTATCGAGTTGGCCATGGCGGTGCAATGGCGGACATTCTATGGTTTTCGAATACGGCATTTAGAATAAATAATATGAGTGTAGATAAAGCAGTGTATGCAACTGTACGTAATTAGGCCTTATTACGTAACAGTTACATAATAGTAGTTTTAAGGACCCTTATTACGTAACAGTTACATAGTAGTTACGTAAATGTACCTATTGTTTAATTATAAAGAAAAATAAATCCTAACCTGACTGCTTCACAAAACGTTTGATATGTTTTCCTACCTAACGGTGTCCTATAAATGTTAGATGATTTTGTAGTAGTTTTTTGGTTTGGGCCATGCATCTTTGTCCGTCATATATAGTCCTCGAACCTGGAATAACCCTTTGACGTTCATGACATTCTCAAATATTTCTTAAGAGCGGGTAAAGGTAAGTTTAAATCATCGACGGGTAACATGTTATAAATATGAACACCTTGACAAAAAAATTACAAATTATTTCAATACCAAATTTCATCTAAATACGTACAGCGGTTATTGGTTGTTTCTTCCACATGTAAACTTCCACCCCTTTCGCATCCGCTTAAGGGATAATTTCCGAGATAAAACTATTTTATTTCCTTTTCCAGAGCTCAAATTATCTCCATACCAAATTTTATCTAAATCGATTCTGCGGTTAATAATTCCCTATACAAATTTCCAACTCCCTTTTCACCTCTTTAGGGTTGATTTTGGGGTAAAAACTATCCTTTGTCGAGACCCATACTATCTCTATACACATTTCCATCTAAATCAGTTCAGCGGTAAAAAATTCCTCATACCAACTTCCAACCGTTTCACCCCCACAAGGGTTTGAAAACTATCCTATGACGTTTCTCGAGACTCAAATTATCTCCATACTCATTCCTATCTAAATCGTTTCAGCGGTTAAAAATTCTCCATACAAACTTTCAACCCCATTTTCACCCCCACCAGGGTTGATTTTCGGGATTAAAACTATATATTATCCTTTCCCGGGACTCAAACTATCTCTATACAAAATTTCATCAAAATCCGTTCAGCCGTTTTCACGTGATGCGCGGTCAAATAAACAGACAAACAGATAAACAGATAAACAGACAAACAGATAAACAGACAAACAGACAAAAAATCTAAAAATAGTAATTTATGGCTAGTTCTTAAAAAAACACCCTTAAAAGTTTTTTATTTATTTTAAGTCCACAAACTTCGTTTTAAGTCTTTCACAAAATATCTATACATACTTGCAACCCCTTTTTAACCCCGTTAGGAGTTGAATTAAAAGAAACGCTAAAATCACTTTTATTAGTTTACTGCTAAGTAAACTTACGCAGTCTCGAACTCAAAATTATAAACACCACACAAACAAGTTTTCAACGCGCTTCTTATTACTTGTACAGATTATAAAGAGTAGCCTACAAACAAAGTTTCAAGTCTGTCTTTCAAAACTTGTAATCTCTACACAAACTTTCAACTTCAATGGGGTTCAACCTCTTTTTAACCCCATTTAACCTCTTTTGAACTTCAAAAACTGCTAAAATATTTTTTAATGATCAGCAAACGTACGAAGTTTTAAGATTCTAACTTAAAATTTTAAATTCTACCCATACTAATTTTGAACCCCCTTTTTGAATTTTTCAAAATTGCTTCCTATTACTTGTACATATTATTAATGTAGCCCACCCGCAAATTACAACTTTGTAGCTTTCGATGTAACGGCCTCGCTTTAATACAAACTTTTCAACCCCGTTTTAACTCCTTTGGGTGGAATTTTGAAAAACGCTAAAATTACTTTATTTTTTATTTTTAAGCGATTAGCCTACAAACGAACATTTAAGTTAGTTACGAAAAAAACTACAGATTTTCAACCCATTTTTAACACTTGAAATGACTAGGGGTTGAATTTCAAAAAACTGATATTTCTTTTATTATTTTTAATCATCAGCGACCGTACGAATTTTTAAGTCTCTATATAAAAAAAATTCCTACCCATACAAACTTTTAACCCACTTTTTACCCCCTTAGCCATTGATTTATTCGAAATCACCTCTTAGTACATACAAATGTATAATGTAACCTGGTCTAACATTTTCAACTCTTTAGCTGCAGTGGTTTCGGTGTTTGCGTTGATGAGTCAGTCAGGACAAAAGCATTTAAAGATAGACTAGCTTTCCGCCCGCGACTTCGTCCACTTATAATACGGCTACCTACTCATACACAGTTTCATCTTTATAAAATGTGTTGTTTGGTATTAGAATATTTTTTTTGTTTATAATAATTATCATACAACTTACTTTTAAGCCATATACATATATTATTCATACAAATCGTTAACGTTTTTTAACCCCCTTAAGGGATGAATATCAAGACATGCTGAAATTGCTTTTCTTATTTTTTTATAAGTAGACAAAATAGGTACAAAGTAGCCTATCCGCAAATTACAACTTTCTAGCTTCAGCAGTTTCGGCCTCGTTTTAGTACAAACTTTTCAACCTTGTTTTAACTCATCTAGGGTGGAATTTTGAAAAACACTGAAATTAGTTTTTGTTGTTTTGAAGTGCTTACAAATGAACTTTCGAGTCTGTCACAAAAAAGTAGGTATCTATATCAACTTTCGACCCCTTTTTAACCCCGTTTGCGGGGTTGAATGAAAAAAAAACGCTAAAATTACTTTCATTATTTTTAATATATTAAATGTACGAAGTTGGATGCCTCGAACTTAAAATTTTAACCAATACAAATGTCTCTTCGTTTTTACTCCCTTTGGGGTTTAATTTTTCAAATTTGTTTCTTATTACTTGTACACATTATAAATGAAAATTATAACTTTCTAGTGAAGCTAGAATGAAGTAGTTTCGGCCTGGCTACAATCCAACTTTTAACCCCGTTTCAACTCCTTTGGGGTGGAGTTTTGAAAAACGCTGAAATTATTTTTTTGTTTGGAGGCTACTCAGGCCTACAAACGAACTTTCAAGTCTGTCACAATTTTTTTTTTAATATTTCGTTACAAATTTTCAACCCCTTTTTAACCCCGTTAGAGGTTATATACCAGAAAACGCTGAAATGACTTTTATTATTTTTTAATTATCAACAAACGTACGTGGTTCAAGTTTGTAACTTAAAAATTTAAATCCTAACCATACAACCGCTTAACCCCCTTTTTACCTCCTTAGGGCTTGAATTTTTCAAAATCGATCCTTATTACTTGTACAAATTAAAAATGTAACCTTATCTGCAAATTTCAACTTTCCAGCTTCAGTAGTTTCGCCTCTGCGTGGATCATTCAGTCAGTCAGTCAGGACATATCATTTATATAAATTGAAATAATATTAAGAATTATATTTTATCAGTGTGATTTAAAGAATAATGTAATACTAATAAATAAAATGAGCCTATTATTTATTCCACCCTGATTATTACTCCTAAGTAAGCAACTACGCACCATACGCTATGCCCTTCTGCGCTTCTTAGATACCTACACGGTCAATGACCTTAGGTGGACTAATCGTATCGGCCGCCGCACGTCTTATGTGTTGTAGTTTCCGCCCCGCGCCCCGCTCCAATTATGTTTATTTTTTGATTACGAATTTTAAAATTCATGAAAATGCTCAGTATATTTACTGGTGAAATTTTGATATTATGTAACATATTATTAAAGCTAAAAGGAGCTTCAAAATCATGAGTGTAGAATTAATGCGCGTGTTCGAAAATCGTTTAAAATCATTTAAGAAATAGTAATAATACAGTCACCGCTGTAAATTTTTTTTTTAAACGAAGCATAATAATTGTCTCGACAATATAGTGAAAAATCACCATTTGTATAATTAGTGTTTCATTATTATTGAATTTTTTAAACATTTTTATTATTTCTAATGTATTCTCAACTTGACAGGTGGTGGATATTTCAAATACTGTTTTAAATATTCAGGTAGTCCCTTGGATTAAAAATCTCTAGTGTAGGATTTAATGTTTGTGGGAAATAAACATTAAAATTTTCAAAATTTTTTTTTAAAGAAAGCACAATGTATTTTTTGGGAAAAACTTAATACATCTTTTCAATAAATGATGTTTTACCAGATCCCAAGGACAAAATAGTGTAGGATTAAATGTGATCTCCTCGAACAAATTAAAGTTTAGTGACGGGACTAATTATAGATTAAGAAAGTTTGACCCTAATGAACAAAAGCATTTTTTATCGACATATTGGCAAAATGACTACTATAGGCTTTATTATTAAAGTACAATATGATCAGGTGGGGTAAGGTAAATGGAACCCCCGGGTAAGGAGAACACATGTATAGAATTTATATACTGTTTCCCTTTCCTGGGACAAAATTAACTATGTTTCCCTTACCCCATCTGACCATAGTGCCAATATCTCGAACACTGTCATTTTCATTGGGGCCAAATTTGCCTAATCTGATAGCCCATCAGATTTTTCACCCTGTATATTATATATAGGATAAATCGAACATCTCGTTGAGATGGCATGGGATGGGTCCAGGCCGGTTTGTAATATCTGCGAGTCTTTTCTAACACGCGATGTGTAATCGTGATACCTTGCGCAAAGTAGCTTAGTTAAAAATCCAAGATAAGTAACTTACCAAAAACGCCTTATATGTATGCCATTTTGATGCATTTCTCGTGTATATCCAAGTTTATTGCGAATCTACATTAAAACAGGTTAAACTGTATCATCCTACACGTCATAATTCTTCATTGTAGCGGTATTGCTGACATTATCATATGGAACATTGGTATTTATTGCCACTTTTGCAAAATTTGTGCTTCGACCTAAAATAACAGTTTTTAAGGTGATTACGTGAAAGGTTTCCAGACTTTATGTTATTAGTAATGTGAAATGCTTTTGCTTCCTTCCTGACACTGTTTAAGATTACAAAAAGCCTCGCGAAAGGCTTAAAAACGTCTAGTCATGTTCATGTTATTCATTTTATCTACACTCACATTGTAAGTCCTCTAAAATGTGTTCAAAAATGGTAGGCAATGGCTAGCATTACCACAACCGATTTTACTATGATAAGCTTTTTATCTGTGGCAGTAGCGTAATTTTAACTTTACATGCTCAAATATTGATGTGTTATGACTCATAACACATCAATATTTGAGCATGTAAAGTTAAAATTATATGAGTTTTGATAATATAATGTGCACCTGCACGCTCCCGCGCGGCCGCCGACACGCGCCCGCGCGACCGCCGGCACAATCGAGTTGGCCATGGCGGTGCAATGGCGGCCATTCTATGGTTTCCGAATACGGCATTTAGGATAAACAATATGAGTGTAGATAAAGCAGTGTATGAACCTGTACGTAATTAGGCCTTAAAACATAACAGTTACATTAACTACTATTATCTACACTCACATTGTAAGTCCTCTAAAACGTGTTCAAAAACGGTAGGCAATGGCTAGCATTACCTAAACCGATTTTACTATGATAAGCTTTTTATCTGTGGCAGTAACGTAATTTTAACTTTACATGCTCAAATATTGATATGTTATGAGTTTTGATAACATAATGTACACCTGCACGCGCCCGCGCGGCCGCCGACACGCGCCCGCGCGACCGCCGGCACACAAGAGTTGGCCATGGCGGTGCAATGGCGGCCATTCTATGATTTCCGAACACGGCATTTAATATAAATAATATGAGTATGTATAGATAAAGCAGTGTATGCAACTGTACGTAATTAGGCCTTATTACGTAACAGTTACATAAACTACTATAACCATACATAATATCACAATAAAAGCCTACAAGTTCAGAACAGAAATAGGTCAGAAGAGTGGACCGAATTTAGTAACGGACATGGAACTTCGACGATACCTACGTATCTGTATGTCCATCCTCCGAATTACAAGCATCCATTAGCTACGCAGCAGACCCAATCAGACAGCTCATACGTATGACGTGACACCAATGTGGTATAAAAATACTTATCCTTATTATTTCAAATGAGAATACGCATTGTAACCTTACGAGGCAAATTAATAAAATTTGAACAGTTCCGTTTGAACAATCATTCACTTCAACAACTTTGAAAAATACGTCCAGTTACTTGGCATTTATTGCATGTTTTGTAAGAGATAAATGCCCTCAAGTGGTCTTCATAAGGACACCATAACGGTTTGTGGGGAACACATTAATCAGTTGACGGAACGGTATTCGCATCGTTACATTTTTAAATATCGGAAAGTTTCAAGTCCTGGGTTTGTGTTCCCATTTGTCTCTGTGCGCTCAAGCAACCAATGTTACAGCCACTCGCCAGCCTCACCAACTTCAAAATATCTTTAATAGCTCAATAAATCTTTAGTACCGCAAAAGACGATCATCAAGTTTCGATGCCTGCGCGAAGTACATAGCTTCTATAGCTGTATAAATAAATAATAATAAATAAATAAATAAATAGATATTATAGGACAATCTTACACAAATCGACCTAGGCCCACAGTAAGCTCAATAAGGCTTGTGTTATGGGTACTAGACGACGATTATAATAGATAAATATGGATAAATACTTAAATACATAGAAAACATCCATAACTCAGGTACAAATATCTGTGATAAACACACAAACAAATGCCCTGACCAGGATTCGAACCCGGAACCTCCTGCTTCGTAGGCAGGGTCACTACCGACTGGGCTAGGAGGCCGTGTATGTAACCGAAAAAACCTAACCGAAGAGCTCATTTTATGTTGGCATTTTAAAAGCGTTCGATTCGCTTGCGCAGAATGAGCGATTGTATTAACAGCCTTTGATACGATACCTCTTCATTAAAGAGATAAAGTTGAGCTAAAGTTGAAAAACGGGTACTTGCGAACAAGTCAATGCTGGCAATAAACTAAAGGTGTAAAAACAGTTCGTTAAACCCCCAGTTTTTCAGATGTCAGATGATTGATGCCAGATACTTCAGTCCTTAAATTTTGTTATGAAATAGAGCAGAAATATAACTAACTAACGGTCGGACCTCGGTGACCTTACCTAGTTTGTAGTTTTTAGAATTTTAGAATTTAGTTTTATAGGTAGACTCATGGTAGACTTTAGATTTTATTTTTATGTATATGTCGCATATAATATTTTAATAAGTAACATAAAAAATAGCGCATCAATGGTCCGATAATATATTATGAGGGCATAGGGCATTGCCCGAAATAAGCGAAATAAATATAGATAAATCAATCGTAGATATAAATATTATATTTAAAACAAAAAAACCACCTTAACTAACAAAGTTAAAATATAAGGAAATATGACCTAAAACTATTTAAAAACTACCTACAAAATTAAAGCTAAAAACTGCCTACAAAATTATAACTAAAAGAAAACTGAGAATTTAGGTAACGTGACCGAGATCCGAACCCTGGGGAAGGGTTCCCATAAGGCTGGCTGCGTTCCCCCTCTGAATCGCTATGCCAATCCTTTGGGCGAGGAACGAGCCAGCCCTATGGTCCCCGGTGACCTTAAACAATTTTTTTGACAGCTGATAAGTCTTTGGGCGCCTGGGCACCACGGTCCTAAAGTTTCAACTGCAGATATAGTAGTAGATTGTATACCAAGGGGATAAAGCACTGTTTTATGTCACGGGCGCAATATTGAATCCTGAACGTAACGAAGGACTCCAGATTTTACTCCCGAGCGCAGCGAGGGGGTTATGAGTTAATTCCCAAGCGAAGCGAGGGAATTAAGACTGAGTCCTGAGTGCAGTGAGGGGTTCAAGCGCGCCCGTGACAAAACAGCTTTATCCCCGAGGAGTATACTCTACTTATCTCACCTCTTGCGAGACAATAAAATAGCTAAGGCTACTAGAAACTGATTTTTATTAAAGTAAATCAACAGTAGAAACCGGCCAAGTGCGTGTCGGACGACACATAGGAGGGTTCCGTACCTTCAATGGAATAAGAACCAAACACCAAAAGGTCGTATCTGATGCCTATGGAAGAAGTTTTTTGGAGATAACTCAAAAATGGCTGAACAGATAATGTTTAAAACAATTTTCATAGAAAGTATATGATAAGGCGCATCTCCTCCAATTTTTTCATATTTTTTGGACTTACGGTTCAAAAGTTACAGGGGGGGGGACACAATTTTTCTTACTTTCGAAGCGATTATTTCAGAAAATATTCACTTAATCACAAAATGGTCAAAAAAACCTCAATGTTATTTTTAAAGACCTATCGATTGATGTGTCACATTTTGTTACATGTATGGAGCGCCCCCCCCTAAAATTTTTTTTTTTTCTGATTTAACTACATAACTAAGAAGCGGCATACAAAATACACCGTATGTGTAAATTTTATTCAGATACGTCGTATAGTTTCCGAGTAAAATGGCTGTGACATACGGACGGACAGACATACAGGCAGACATGACGAATCCATAACGGTTCCGTTTTTTGCCATTTGGCTACGGAACCCTAAAAATTGATTCTTGATACATTAGTCCATTTTATTCTAATTTTATCTTCTATTTTTATAGAACCTGCAGTTTTATCCGTATACTGCAGCGTCTTATGACACTCGCGGCATTTGTTTTAGGTATTTAAAATTGAGGGGGCCACGGCCAGCACGATTTTCCGAATAAATTCGATTTTCAAATCAGTTCGACGCGGCGGCGCGGGCCCCGGCTGGCGTCGCGGGGCTGTGCACCGTGCGGACTTTACTAAATTAGACTTTAAGCACATAACTATAGTCTGGCCAGCCAACAAACGCAGTAGCAATGTACAGCGAACAAAAGTATGACAACACTAAGAATCAGTGAAAAGAGCAGCAATGATCATCAAATTTTATGTTTTTAATTTTAGTTGGTATTTCCGCCCCTTTCATTTGATGACATTTACGGTGTGTAAAAAGGAGACGGATATATTTCGTCTGATCTGTCATTAACTGCAACAGATAATCTGGTTGAGGCAATTGACATATGCCTTAAAAGTGAATTTAAATTTAATTGGGAACGTTGCAGGAGTTCTATCTCACTCGCGCTTAAGATGAGAGAGTGAAATGCACTAGAAACAAATTCAATGTGAATTGAAATGTTCGTCATGAAATACGGTGTCTCATCACAAAGGGTTGCCACATGTACGTATTTTGAATTTGCCGCGCGTTTCTACTGACAGAAATGGTTTGCCGGACTATATAAGAACTATGGGAAGTGAAATCACATTATTAACCAGCGGGTTATAATGAGATTCAGTACAACATTATAACCCGGCTAAAGCCAAGGGCTATAATGATTTGCTTTCGGTGAGGTTTGCATGATATATAATTTGGCATTGTCGAGCAGGTGGTGTGAAAGTAGTAGTTTATGCAACTGATACATAATGAGGGGCCTTAAAACACGAGTGGGGTTTTAAGGCCTAATTATGTACAGTTGCACACATTACTTTATCTACACACATATTGCAAGTACTCAAAGATGGGTTCAGAAGCCGAAGGCAATTGACCTGCATTACTAGGTAGATAGATACAAGTGCTGAAACATACCCACAGGTGTAAGCTTAATAAAAATAAATAAATTAGAACTGATAAGGAAAGAATATTTATTTATTATAATATAGTTAATAGTAAACATTTACATTTTCGCAATTAAAAATGTTTCGACTAACAATAACTGACAAGTTGATAACAGAAATGGCGGCCGTACAAACCATAGAGAAATATATATATGTACAAACTTCTGTCGCGAGTTTTTTTTTAATATTAGCCAATGAACGAAGTCCTTATTCTCACGTCATCCGAGATCAAAATGTCGTGCGGTTTATGTCAAAAAATATATCGTACTGACGTTTCGTATCGACAACATTTAAAAATCTATGGATACTAGAATTGAAATTGTGTTGGTTTTGACAGCTGTCCCAAATTTGAAACTCATAACTTAACAATATTTGAGCATGTAAAGTTAAAATTACATTACTGCCACAGATAAGAAACTTATCATAGTGAAATCGTTTGTTGTAATGCTGGTCATTGCCTACGGTTTTTGAACGCATTTTAGAGGACTTACAGTATGAGTGTACCTATAGATAAATATATTTTTAATATTTGTGTGTGACTCATCTGGCTCTATTTGCATTATTTTTTTTTGCTGTGTTCTTGGAGAAAAATAAGCTTACAAGAAGTCTTAAAGTTTACATATGTTCACGGACCTAAAATGTGATACCAATTTGATTTCAATATGCCTTGCAATTCGCTCGAGTTGTTCGAATATAGGTAAGTTGCCTTCATGCCTTGCAATGGAGTGTAACGTGATGGTAACGATGTATTAAAGGTATAACCTATGATTGTAAAATAGGCTAAAATAATGTTCCGCCTGTAGTTATAGATACGAGTGCGAGCGAGACGCACTGACATTAAAGTTTAAATTCTCATTAAATCAAAGCCAATTTAAGTATTACTTACATACTCGTAACGATCACGATTTTGAATATGTTTCAAGATACTCGCGATGTTTCAAGATAGTTTCGTATAGTTCTTTTCTTATAATAAAATAAAAATAGAAGGTATTAAATTGTAAAATTAAGTTTTAGTAAACACACAAACGATCTGTGTTGGCTGTTTTTATACTTGAAAAATATATAATACAGTTTGTTTCTAAATATTTACAATGGTACAATTAATAATAAAACAGGTTTAGAGAATAAATACCACATTTTACAATTTTTTATACTTGTTAAAGTACAGTTAAGCCTGTTCCATTTTTCGAATCAAATCGGTTGCTACAATTTCTCATGCTTGCGCACTTTTTATATTAATAAAAAATAATTCCAAGAGATATATTGACAACAATATATTTTTCTCACTTCTGCATGGGTATTCGGACACCCTGGACACCGGTTCCCGTAAATGACTAATCGTGTTGTCACCTACTGTTCTTTGGTTACAAATAGCTGTCTTAAATTCGTTTAATGTTCATTATTCGGATCATTAATATTTTATAACACACCGTCACCGTAAAGAAAATTAAAGCATGCGTTAAATTGTTATTTGCTACAAGTAGTGCAAAAGGTATTGCATAGGTATTATAATATTTTCGAGCAGCTTGGAAATCAATGTTTTTGATATGGCAATTTTATTATACACGGTATTTGCGTGTGCATATGCACTTTAATTAATCTATATAATATATAACCATGATGTAGCCTATTTTACTTGTAGTTAGTAGCTTGAGTTATTCTTCATATTTACGTACAAAAATAAATTCAACGGCAAACATTTTTTTTTTAATTAATAGTGTAGTGTATTAAGTACCTCTTTGGCTCTAGCTATTTTAGTAACGTATTTTTGTTGGATTATTTTTCAGATCTTTTTCCGACATGGTGACCATTTTCCGCTGAGACACATTTTAATGTTTGTCACATTTTTTTATAAATTTTAAAAATATACTAACCGTAGAAAATGACAGGTACATTGTTTAGTTCAGGTTAGCTAAAACAATATTGATTATTGTTCATGTTTCTTCTGTAAAAATAGACACTCGTTATAAGTGAACTACTCCCATGCAGAATACTGCTATCCAATAGGATTACCGCAATGTTGAAATTTTGTCCATAAAAAATAATAAGCCGTAAAAATGTTACAGTCAGATAGTTATAGTACTTGTGTAAGTAGTTACTTACTCATATTAAGGATGATGAAAGTCCATATTACCTCCAACTACTACATACCTTAATTATCAAGCTCCGAGAAAATTCGCTGGAATAATTTACGGACCTAGACAAACGTACTTAATTATTTTTTTGTACAAAAATTAAATAAATTGTAGACTTAACACGAGCTTAATGTTTTCAAATAATAAAATTAAGGCCTAATTATTTCTTACACCTTTTACAATTAATTGAATCTTTAAATATGTTAATGAGAAGGGTAAATAATTCAAATGAGCTCGGTCTATTTTTTTGCGATCCTGGCCCGGAGTCAGTAATTTTGTCGTCGTCGTAAGTACGTATAAGAGGCGAAGGAACCACGGCGCGCATCCACATACAGCCTCGCCGAGACCTTGTGCGCTACGCAAGGACGCGCGCAGCCCCCACGAAAAACGCCCACAACTGAACCAACGCGCCCGCGGGAAAGTACACTTTGAATTTAGAACATAGTTTTCTTAAAAAAAATTGAAAGTTTTTGTTTTTAAAAGTTGCCAGTAATTTTTGAGAGAAGATTTAAAACTTGAGCTAGGAGTGACAGTGAATTGAGTGTTTACAGTGATTAAGGTAAGATTTTTTTACACTATATTATTTTTACAAACATTATGTTTTATAATAATAAAACAGTAAATAATAAAAAAACAAGTTTATTTCATAATAGTAGTTGAAGCGCGCGTTGAACTCTAACTTAAAGTGAACTTCATCGTTCACTATATTTTGTTTAACATTCGTTTTTATAATAATATTAACTTGATAATTTGAAAATAGTCAATAGTATTTTAAAGAGACCTAAAGGGACTTTAATTACCGATATTTATTGCATAATAATGTGCTGGTATAATTATCATTTGACAACTATAAAATAACAAAGAAAGGCTAAATAAATATTCACCCAAAACATCAATACGAGGATCATGAAATTAAATTATAATGGGTATATATTACTTGTAAAAATCACGTCATTCCAAAGTCATCTACCACCTACACGAAGTAGACTTAATAAAACCGTGGAATACAGTTTTCCTTTTTTTTAATTATTATTTTCCGATTCATTTCAAAAGTTTCTTTTCATTATTTTCTTAAACGACGTATAACTTTTATTTCCCGGCTTTTTACCTACTGTTATTATTATTTTTGTACAGGTGCCTAATGCCTTTATTTGATCACCCATTATCCACCGTATTCTTTATAATTGTTTATTCATTATTTCTATTTTCAATCGTCCAACGATAGCATCTCCGGCTGAATACGTTTGGCGAGTCACCATACGCGGTTGTTTGCAATGTACTCGTCGAGTCTCATTATGCTATCGTGACAGACAGATTCCAACACCGTAAGAGCAGATGATTTGATGAATTTGATGCGGGTTTTCAGAAAAAAAAGACCAGTTTTAAAAATCAAATTTTGACAAAAAATTCCATTGAGAAAATGTTTGTCAATTTGTGAAGTTTCATACGGAATGTATGTAAAAATACACGTCATAGATCTGACAAAAAAAAAAATTTTTTATTTATTTGATAGACCTCGTGATTTGAGCAGAAATAACCCAACACATGTTAGGCTATACAAAAAAAAAGTAAAGGGTAGGTACAGTTTATTCCCGATTTTTTTTTGGTGATAATATAATGGAATTTATGCCCGATTTCGTAGGTCCTCGATTTACCTATCGAGTTCTTCGATGTATGTGCATATAAACTGATCGATCGATCGGATTCGATTCCAGACCTGGGCACCGGTGGCCTTGGTTACTTTTTCATTTTATAATTTACAGGGGATTAAAATATTCATATACCTATTAAGGAACATAAAATAGTAACTTAAATAAACTAAAATTAACTAAAAAGTATACTAAAAACTAAATAAATACATGGTTGTGTTCCTACTTAAAATAACAAATCAAAGTTTATTATTTTAATTAAATATATAAACTAATTTGATTTTGCTGTAGTTTTATGTGCAAGACCTCATTCTTTATTATGAAAATTTCGAAAGTGTTATGAGGATAATATCATTTAAATGAATTTAAATTTAGTGACCGAGATTACGCATTTACAACGCTTATGGTTACGCTTTTAAACGCGTGGTGGGGATTCATTCACCTACGAGTACGTACGGAATGCAATACTGGTATTTTTTGTATGGAAAATCCCGGTATAGCGATATTGGGCCATACAAAAAATACCAGTATACCGATATTGAGCCATACAAAAAATACCAGTATACCGATATTGGGCCATACTATAAATACTAGTATACCGATATTGGGCCATACAAAAAGTACCAGTATACCGTTATTGGGCCATACAGAAAATATCAGTATACCGATATTGGGCCAAACAAAAAATACCAGTATACCGATATTGGGCCATACTAAAAATACCAGTATACCGTGTAGCATGACGCTACGTTTATCGTACGACATCTGTCGACGTTCTTTAGAACTTCCGTGTCTAAGGAAGGTCTAAGGCTAGGTCGCGGTTGATATATAAAAAAGCGTACATTGTGATTCACGGCATTACGGGTAGATGGCGCTTATATCAGTAAGCATTTTGTAATACACGACTGGCAGTTATAAAATTGAGATGATATTCGCGCTAATTTTGAATATGAATTTTTGAGGTATTCCAGATGGTCATGAAAAGAAAGTGGGTTTTATAGGAAGTGTCAGATCGACTGAGAGATTTTTGAAGAAAAAAAACAGGAATTATCGGTCCGCCTAAAGCAAAGGGGGCGCCTGCCCACGAACTTTATTTAAATTCAGTTTGAGTTTTGACCATTTCCTGACTTTCAAGAATATCATTTTATTTACATTTTTTTAAACGTTATAAATCCGATTCCCTTTTTGTATCCAGTGTTTTTGTGCCATAATAGCTTTTTTTGTTGTTTTGCCAAAATCTTCCCAAAATTCTAATTGCCTCATTTGACGGGCGTACAAAGACCTGGCTCTTGAATTTAGGCTACTTTCAGCCAGCGAATCATCTGTCACCATCCATATCACCCGCCTCATTAATCCATTATTTTCCCGCAGCCAAATTACCAGCCGAGTCTGTATTTGTACTTACTAGTTTTGCTAGTACTCCCTCTTTTTATTTTCCTTTTGTGCGGAAAGTAGACGTTTACGATACTAAGGTAACTATTGAATGTTAAATATCTTTATATCGATATCGTTATCGTCATTTTATGTGAAGTGCTAATTATAAATATTCTGATTATTGTAATTTAATTACATTCTAACCACTAAGGAAATTATTGAATGAAATATCTTTATATAGATACCGTTATCGTCATTTTTATGTGAAGTGCTAATTTTAAATATTCTGATTATTGTAATTTAATTACATTCTATTCAGGTCTACGATACTAAGAAAATTATTGAATGTGAAATACCTTTATCGATATCGTTATCTTCATCTTTATGTGAAGTGCTAATTTTAAATAATCTGATTATTGTTGCTAATTTTAAATAATTTACTTAATCTGCAAAATTAAACGTGTTAATGCAAATCACGAAGTGTTTTACTACAACCGATATTGGGCCATACAAAAAATACCAGTATACCGATATTGGGCCATACTAAAAATACCAGTATACCGATATTGGGCCATACAAAAAATACCAGTATACCGATATTGGGCCATACTAAAAATCCCGATATACCGATATTAATTTTTACTACGACTGCGGTACGACTGTTACTAGTTCAAAGATCTCGTGTTTTTCCCGACTCATTTATTGTCTATTGTTAAGTGATTGAGTCGCTGGTCAATACTATATTTACATATTTATTACTTAACATTTTATAGCAAGTATAATTACAGCCATTTCCAGCATCCCAGCCCATTATATTGTGCCTTAATTATTTATTTGCAACCCAAATGATAATGTTTATTTTCTGTGAAGATTTTTTTTCATCAAGTCATCAATTCATCATCTAGGTTCACTACGTTGTCTTGAGATCTTCTGTGAAAAATATAAATATTTATGAAAACACTAAAAAATATGAACATTCTCACAAAAAATGCATGACCATTATCTTAACAAAACTAAAAAGTAAATTATAATTGTATTTTATCAACCGTCTTCAAGATTTCGGAGGAGGAGCTTATCGTCGGGATCTTTGTTTTTTTTTAATGTATGTTCACCGATTATTTGAAGACGGTTGGACCGATTTGGATTTTTTTTTGTTTGAAAGAATATACTTCACAGTTGGTCCCATTGTAACTTGGTCAGGATCTAATGATGGGATCCTGGAGAAATCGAGGGAACTCTTCAACTATTATAGGCTATAGTGATTTGAGTACTTTTTACAGCAGCTCGAGCATTTGCTTTTGGAAAGGTGGAGGCTAACTGAAGTCGGTTCTTTTTTGTTTAAAATTATTATAGTTGTAATTTATAGGTATAGTTATCTTAGTTTTATATTCATATAAAAGAAATCCATAGAAAATAAAACTAAAATATGTCCGAAAAATGGCTGCGAAGGATGCTCGCATAATTTTCCCGCTATATCGTAATACAAATTAAATACTAAAAGCACCGATCAAATAATACTAGGGATATACAATCAGCCCAAAAAAAAGGGCCCCACAATAGTACCGCAAGAACGACTAATGCGGTACTTTCTTTGACAGTCTTATTACGGTATAAGACACGGTTACAAATTTTTCACGAGACATATTTTCAGTAAATCATGTTTGAGTCTGTATCTCCTTTAGATTGTTTCTCAAAGACTTAAAGTCATTATATTATACTCGTAGTTAATATTTAAAATTAATAATATTATTTTATAATTTAAAAAGCATAAAACAAAATTTCTAAATCATAAAATGTATGTGATGTTGTATAGGTCCCAACAAAATACATTAAAAATACGAAAATAACACTCGTGAGACAGAAAATAGCACAGCCACATAGCTTTAAGTGCATTCTCAAATCTAGATCATTCCTCACACTGCACTACAATTGGATTTAAAGCCTTTTTCTCCATTCGCCCATACATTGTTAGCCGGTAAGGCTGCGGCCTGAGTAGCTTGAGCGGAGCGATTAGGCAGTTTTCACACTGCTGCGGTTTCCGCATGCGGCGACGGTGTGCGAACGAGATAGTGCTATGCATATCTATAGCACTGTCACGCGAAAATGGAGTAATAGGCATAGTCAGTGTTAACATTGTAAGTATGAGTACTTATAATCACTTTTTATATTACATTATCATTGTAAATACCCTACCATCTGTGGAAGAGCAGTATCTTTTGATACAAATATCGAAAATACCTAAAAGAGATAGCACAGCTACTGTAAAAACTTTAAGTTACACAATAAATTATATATATATTTTTTTATTCACTGTCCCCATTAAAAGGTCTAAGATAACCTACCGGACATTGCTGAAAGTTAATACCGTATTTAATTTTAAGGAACTTTTTTCATATTTTTATCACCCTAACTTATTTGGGCAAATACCCAAATATGAAAAACTATCTTTAATTCAAAGAATTTGCAATTTTATAAACAACCTACCCACAAATCCTATATTAAGTAATTAGCCAAAGTGTACATATATGTGTAGTTTTGTTGAAATCTTAGGTTGTTTTTCGCATTAAGTTTTCCTTTTATACAAAAAATAAAAGTATAAAACTAAACTATTAATTTTATCAGTATTAGGCAAATAATTTAATATGATTAAAAGATAAAAACAATAAAAAAGCTGTAGGTAAGTCTGCTGTTTAAATAGAAAATCAAATAAAAGCTCGCTCATTCCATGGTGAACCTCACTCTTTAAAGCGATGCGGCGATAGGACGCTCACGGTTCATGTTAATTCAATCGATGGCTGCCAGCGTTCCTGCCAGATAGCTTTGCACGGCAGGGATACTGGACTTTTTACGATCTTAAAGTCCTCACATTTATTTAATATCATGGGAACCGCTGCAGAAAACACTTGTAGCTGCACCTGTCCTAATTAAAAAAAAAACACTTCTCTTGTAAATGGGTATCTTAGCCATCTATGGTTTCACGATTTCAATCGCTTATAGAGCATAGTTGATTATTTGTAATTTAGGTGCGATCTGCGTTTATGCATAAACTAAGGACTCAGCAGATTGTCATAACATAACCCGACTCGTATCTGGAACGACTCAACTTGGAAAATACAGCGAGTGCATGCATGGACATATGTTATGAATGAATTCATTGATAAAGTGTCTATGCAATTTTGCAACTGGGTGCACCTAACTTTCTTTAACCTGGAACACCACTGACATAATACCCACATATTATTATTAAAACTATGTATATTAGAACTATAACATATCAACTAAACTTTCGCACCGGTAGAACGAAAAACATTCACTAATATGTCGTACAACTAATACTTAAACCTTTTGTACGATATAGGTATCATTGGATATTTACCAGTCTCTTTTAGGTGAAGGAAAACATCGTGAAAAAACTGGACCTAATCCCAACAAGGCCTAGTTTTTCAATAGGGTTGAAAGTCAGATGGCAATTGCATTCCTAAAAACTATTCAAACAGACTATTCAAAAGAGAAAAAACTAAAAATAAGTAAGGCTTATACTTACTTGATATTTTCACAGAATATTTAAATCTTATTTCTCTATGGTTTCAACAGTTTGTGCGGAAAGATTAGTGTCGTGGTTTATATGGGAACTCATACATTTTACGACACTTTTCTTTGCGGACAGACTCTAGTTTTTAAATTTTAGCTACCAATTTAGGCTAAAACCCTTTGGAGCCTCTGCTCTTAATCGGTCAGACTTCCGGGATCGCAATTATCGCAAATACGTAATTTGGACATTAGTAAAAAAAGAACAGTAAAAAGTAAGGACGATACAATACAATCGTAGCAATTGGAGCATTCCAAAATCTAATAATTATGTTGTCTGCGTAATATTTTTTATTGGCAAGTGCTAAGAAACGCGAGATCGGCACGTTAATTATAATGTATGGTTTTTCGATCGCTACCATGTCGATACAATGACCACCGCCGGTGTAGCTCAAACGTGCTTTTAAAATAAACTAATATAATAAAAAATAAAATAGTATTACAGGTGTTAATACTTTTAAACAACAATTAACGTTACAAATTTTCTACATATATAATACGATATGCCTACATTATAATGCGATAATCCAAGGCAAAAGGGCCCTTATAGCGGCAGGCGTTTAAGTTTTAATCGTTGTATAGATTCGATATAATTTCTAACAATAAGCGTAAGCGCCGGCTGCCATAAGGGCCCTTTTGATTTGTATGTATAATTTTATATTTAGGTAAGGTACACGCAACCTCTCGAATATCCGATACGAGTACTTACTTAGTTCTTACCCATAACCCTCATTTGTTAGACGGGACAAAAAGCTACACAAGTTGATGTTATTTTATAAATTAATCTTTACGGTATTATATATTTATGTTAAATCAATAATACGAAAACAAGTCGGGAGAACTATCTTATTATAATTTAATAGCGTAACCTTTTATACGCATCAGGGTGCCGCTTAAAATGCGTGTATTCCTACCTCATCCTATAATACAAGCTCTAAGCTTATTATAGGTGTCAAGGGGGCTATATCACTCTCACTCCTGGCAATGCGCAGATTAGCAAACGTTTGAGAAAAACCAGTATATCCTTGCCCTCACAATCGATAGAAACCACGCGTAATCGAAGATCATATAAAATACTAGTTTGAGACGAACGCGCCTTGTACTATTGAGATCCAGAAAACCAGTTCTGATCCCAGTTATTTGCATTGAAATTATCGGGAGGAACTGATAATGTCACACGCAAAACGATAGCGATAAAAATAGTGGATGGTATCATCTTTCAACTCGCTTCCATTTTGTCTATTTTCATTCAAGTAGATAGAGTCGACCCATGAAAGTGTAGAGCATTACATCCCTAATGTACCTTCTTCAAACCTTGGAATTTGAAATTGAGAATTGCATTTATATGAATGTAGTAGTGTCTTTGAAGATTACTAAGTACAGTTAGGGAACGATAGGCGCGGGTACACAGCGCCCAAACGCTCAAGGACACTCTGGCGACAATCGTCTTAAGCCGTAATCCTAAAAAATGTTACTGATTTATGACATTTTATGACAACGCAAAAATACATATAAAGTAATATGAAACGACCGTTATCAACAGGCTGTTGACACGTGGATACAAACTTGAGAACTTACACATTATCAAGTTAGAGATGCAAATTTGATGACATAGGTGCAAAAGTAAACACGTTGACTTAATAAGAATGCATACTTTCTGTTTAGCATTTACAGCATTTTATTTTACATAAAGGTCAACATGACATATTTTTGAACTCTTTTACATCATCTGTTATCTAAAATCTATATTGAATGGATAATTTTAATTTAAATATAAGAAAATAAACGAAAGGATAAACAACTATACATAGAAAAATGCGCTAATTTCAAAAAGCTACCTCAGCATACGAGTAGTTAATATTAATAACAGATCTAAAAGTGATTAAATAATTAATTTTGACATAATATGTCCTTGTTACAAAAAATTGTTTTCGTCATATTTGTGAGTAAGTAAATAAATAAATATATTTTTAAAGAACATAAATAATCAAGCAGGTAATTACTTGTATTTAAAAAAATCCATTACCTATGTGATTACATCCCGGGAGATTTCCCGGGAGCATAAAGCTCTATAAATGGAGTACGCTTCGGCTCATCTTTCCAAACAAAAAAGTCTGCCAAAATCTGAGGGGGGCGAGGTAGCACGCATGTGATGTTTTCTAGTCAAAGGTACATCATTGTCGGTTGTTAATACAGTTTATTTCTAAATGATTTTTTATGGCAGCAACGCTTTATTGACAACCGACAAAGATGTACCTTTGACTTGAAAACACCAAACATATTTGACATATTCTTTTTATACTTCATAACAATAAATGGAGCAATAGATAGTCGACTGTACACACGTTAACATATGGTTCATTATTGGATGCAGTCTTTGCAAATGTCAAACAAAAAAGCCAAGTATCATTTTTGATTGTATTTTCAAACAAAATATAGAAGACAGCAATCCTTAAGCGCGTTAAATATGGAGAAATGTCAAACGTCAAATAGTTACTGCCCGTCAGAAAGAAAACGATTGTCTTTGAATCGATTCTGTAAACGAAGCTTGACTTTCGATTTAGGTTAAATCTTTTATTACGAAAATAATGATAAATCCATCAGGCAGGCCGTATGCTTGTTTGCCACCGTCGTAGTATAAAAAAAAATAAAAAAAAAATAAAGTAAAACTTTACTTACATCTGAAATGGTATTTCATCTTTTTGTAAACTAGGCGAAATATAACATTTTTTACATCCAAAAACAGCGCATAAGGGCATTTTCACGGAGCTTGTTATCCATCGACAGCGATGACGAGAGTGCGTGACATCGATTATTGAAATAGTTTTTATAGATGTACTAGATTTTCCTGCCAATACTTTTGACAGAGGGGAAATGATACCGAAGGCCTCTCCTGGTTTAGAACTCTCTGCCCGGGAGTATCTAAGTAATATTGGCTACCCTCTATATGCCTATGAATCCGAATAAGACCACTGCGACTCCACATACATATACATAATTTTATATAATAACCTAATAAACATGTTTTTCGTTACCTATATGTAATTCAATTCAATCCAGAGAGTACCTAAATACCTACCTGTTATACTTTACGTTTTGTACGGAAAATAACAATAATAATATCATAACGTAACTGTCAATAACTGCTTTATTGTTAATATTTTAATAATCGCAACTTTAATTTCTACACATCATAATGATATGCCGTCATCGCCATCGTCAGAACAATTAGACACGTCCCTCCTTCCGATCAAGTTCAGAGAGTAATCCTCGCAGTAAAAAATATACATTCGTTTAGTTGTTATCTCGAACCACGATTCAATGTTTTTGCAACTAGTATATGCAAATTGAGTTGCTATTCTTCTGCTACGATCTAAATTGTAGCGGTTATCATAACGATCGGTCATCGTGGGTGTGGCACTCCTATAGTATACTTAGGAGTTGAATACACTAAGTTAAAAGAGTGAAAAATTCGTGAGATTTAAACAATGATTTTATGAGCTTTATGAATTTTTTTGGGGTTGTAGCAGAAATACATATAGTTGAGAGTTCGTATATGAGCAGGATCGATCAAGGGGTTTGGGAGCTAGAAGGCGCGAAACGATACTAACGAGGGCCTTATTATATTGGTCAATTCGTTTGCATTGCAAGCAAATCGCGTGTTCTCAGTTCGAGGCGAACTACGAGTTAGAGTTGTTTTAAGTTTGTAAACGCTCATGCAAGCTACATACGTGCGCCTATTCGAAATAAGAAAATTACAAAACACGGCCATAATTAAACTACATACATTTGTTATAAGGGATGACACTGTATAATAGAGTCCCACTAACTCCACACCGTCTTTCTAAGTGCAAAATATTGAACAGAACAGTCAAATTCGTACCTAAAATTCACTTTCGGCCGACACTTTCTTAAGTGAAATAAGGACGTATGAATGGAACAAATCCATGCGACACTGCATTCTCGCGCGTTCGCAAATTCGATTTTGTAAAAACTAGAGAGAAGCATCAGTGTGCACGAGCTCTTAGAAAGTAGGTACTAGGTACACAGTCGAGGAAATGGCATAATTCAGTATGTGTTGATATAATCGCAAGTCGCAGGACACGAGTGTGTGGGTGGTTGTCATAATGTTGTAGGTTTCGCACTGTGTGTTTAGATTGAGTGTGCAAGATATCTCTAAGTATGAAAGGGTAAATAGTAGAATATTGGAGTATTTCAATTAGGTTTACTTTACTTGATCACCTTATACAATGTTGTCATTGTAGCTTGGAGGGATCAGGTATTCATAAATTTCATAATCCATTGAGCTGAAATTTAACATAGTAATAACTACGTAGCCTTTGTCGAGAAGATTTGATTTAGGCTCGTTAGAATCAGCTTGATGAGAAGTAAGCTGTTTAAATATTGCATTTATTTCAAAGGCTGATATTTTATGAATAATTATAAATAATACTAATAATAAATCTTAACATTAAACTAACTATTAACTATAAACTAAATAAAACTACTTAAAAATAATAAATTAAAAATTTAACTTCACATTTGGCCCTCTCGGTAAGGTGCCCATCACGCAGGCGGCATTCCCGCACTGAATTGCGATAGCTGTATTAATTCGTTATTAGCTGTGCAAAAGGATGATTCACGCTGCGCTGTAACGTTCCGCGCCCTACACGAGTCTTTCGACTCTTCATTTTGTATAGAAAGCATCACGTGATCTCCGAGACTCAAAACCGGCTCGTCACGTACCCGTAATGTTGACGGAACGCTCATTTTTTTGTTGATTGACGGAAGCTCTTCAGGGCGGTGACAGAAGGCCCGAGCTCTCTTGTAGTGCTCGCCTCGCCAGAACCTACAGCCAGCCAGTAATGTCGTGTAAAAATATGTTTGACAGAAATCAATTTATTTTTAGTTGTCGTTATACCATTGGCAAAAATTCGACTTTTGGAATTTCCTGAATGAAAGTGTTTGAAAGTTTACCGTATACCTGGTAAACCACAATTGACGGAATGCGGCACATTTGGCCGCAACGCCAAGTAGGTTCGAGTTCGGCCAGGCAGATGCTTTGCCAAGAATTCGACATGTCTCCATTGTCTCCCAATTCCGATCGCAAGCTGCACTACTTACATAACTTACATTGACTTTGACATTGAAGTTGCGGAAAACCACAAGAATTACTTGTGAAACACAAACTGTATAGTGATAAATGGCGGCCGCGTATCGGTCTATAATTACAATATGTAGGGAAGAAATAATGGAATACGAGTATACACCATGGGTACTAATGCTGACAATCTTTAGACACACATTTCTTGTGATAGGTGACGAGTGATATTGAACCTTTGAGTCTAAGGAGAGACTTTGCCTCCTTATGTGTGTTCTATCGCTTGTACAATGGGTTGTGCTCAGAAGACCTGTTTGATATGATGCCCACGGTAGCTTTTTATCACCGCACCGCTCGCCGCCGGCAGGGTGTTCATCCTCACACCCTGGAGCCCAAAGGGTCGCGCACAGTACGGTTCAAGAGGAATTTCCTCCCACGAACGCTGCGGCTGTGGAATGAACTCCCTGCCGAGGTTTTCCCATCGGGCTACAGTATGAGGTTCTTCAAAAAAGGAGTGAATAGGTACCTAAAGGGTAGGCAACGCGCATGTGAATCCTCTGGGGTTGCAGGCGTCCATAGGCTACGGTAACTGTGAACCATCAGGTGGGCTGTATGCTTGTTTGCCACCGTCGTAGTATAAAAAAAGGTACTTGGTAGTAATTAACTACTAAATAATGTTACCTCTTCCATGTCTATGTCAACATAAGATTAATCTACCATTTAAAGTCGGTTATTTTTTGGCAGGTCCAAACACAAGTAACAAAATTGGTCCAGTTTTTTTATTTATTTGTAAACGATTTATAACTAAGCTACGATAATAAACAATTTTAATAATTGACAGGTTACAATACAATGGCTTCGGTTTGATTTTAGAAAGAACATTAAAAAGAGTTGCATATCGGAATTCGAAATCAATGCTCCTAAAGAGTAAAAAGCAATACATATTTTCCAGATGATTTATTTAAGAATATCGAGCACAATCACATCACATAAAACATGCAGTACTTACTGAATCAAATTGCCGTGGCTAGAAAATATCATACACACAATTATTGTAATATCCGTAATACCAAAACCAATGGTGTCTTGACAAGAGGCAGAACTAAGATTACATATATTTCCCTACAAATTAGTTTTAGAACAAACTACAGTAGACAGTGCAACGGTAAAGTCATACATCAGAACGGACACAATGGATGTGGATTTTGGCTTACCTCTTGTCACGCGAGTCGTCACGATGTCTCATCAAATCGATAAGGATTTATCAATTATAAAATAACCGTTTTAAAAATGTCGATTTGTAAACAATAACTTATTTGCAAATTCAAACAATGATGCGATGATTTTCTGTAAGGGATAAGTGTGTTTCAATGTAATCAACTAACGAAGGATAAGAAGCTTAAAATATTTAAATAATTGTTAGTACCTTAAACAACAATTGCGTGCAAATCATATGAAAATGCTTCGAGTGACATCATTGAGTTATTTTTTAGGGTTCCGTAGTCAACTAGGAACCCTTATAGTTTCGCCATGTCTGCCCGTCCGTCCGTCCGTCCGCGGATAATCTCAGTGACCGTTAGCACTAAAAAGCTGAAATTTGGTACTAATATGTATATCAATCACGCCGACAAAGTGGTAAAATAAAAAGTGGAAAAACATGTTTTATTAGGGTACCTCCCCTATACGTAAAGTGGGGAGTGATTTTTTTTTCATTTCAACCCTAACGTGTGATATATTGTTGGGTAGGTATTTAAAAATGAATAGGGGTTTACTAAAATCATTTTTTGATAATGTAAATATTTTCGAAAATAATCGCTCCAGAAGTAAAAAAAAATGTGTCCCCCCCCCCCCCTCTAACTTTTGAACCATAAGTTTTAAAAATATGAAAAAAATCTCATAAGTAGAACTTTATAAAAACTTTCTAGGAAAATTATTTTAAACTTGATAAATTTAATAGTTTTTGAAAAAAAATTACAATATAATTTCTGAACTAAGTTTGTAATTTAACCGTATAAGCAGGTGTTTATTGTACCTGCAATTTCTACAAAATGACAATGAAATGACGTGCTTTCAAATAAAGTAAAAACGGTGAAAATCGGTTCACGCAATAAAGAATTATCCCATAAAAATCATCTTCCATACTTTAAGCTCGCGCGCAATAGTTTACTTAATTTGCCGATAAATGTCGCTGTATGTACGTGGAACGCTCATATCATATCCTACATGGCGGTGTTATTTTAATTCTTATGGGGACACTTACTGTGACGGACGGAAAACTACGGAACCCTACACTGAGCGTGGCCCGACACGCTCTTGGCCGGTTTTGAGATACCTTGTAATATTATTTCTTCAGGCGCTCTCAATAACGGGAGCCTAAAAGATTCGGAAAATTAAGCATAAATTAATGAAAGTAAGTAATTAAGTACCTATGTTTAGATTTTCGTAGAAATAAATAAACATTAATTAAATGATTACCAACCAATTTATTACTAAAAGACAATAAAATTGCAGATTTTGTAGAGCCATTTCTAAACAAAATTCCTCATTTTTACTGTATTTGAATGTTTTATAGAAATATTTTCAGAAACAGATAATATAAATTCTCTACGCCTCGTGAATCCTCTCCAACGCTTACTCGATTATTTTATTTTATGATTGTATATGTAAGTCTTCATCAACAAACATTAAGTTTTTCACTACAATTTAGACATTGTGAATCACGGTCACCCTGTCACTTTTGGGCCACACTGTGTAGGAATGGGGTGTGATAATAAGATAGTACTTTGTAGGTTAACAATACTAAACTTTAAAAAAATCATAAACGCCCTTATGCATTATTGTATTAGTAAGAATACTGCGCAGCTATAACACTATGTAAATTTGGACAGACAGGATGGTTCCATTTCATGAACCAATTTTTTTGCAGATTTGAAGGTTGTTAACAATGTATTGTTCATTCTTTCAATTAATTAAGGGATCTAGGATATGGTTACGAGACTCATATAATTACATTGATCTATGTATAAATTTTGTAGGTAATTAAGATTTTGGTTTTGTTAATAGGTATTTATTTTACTAATACTTACCATAACGTAAGTGTTATAATAAGTATTGGTAATCCACGTTAATAAATAGATAAAAATAAAGTCCACCTTAATTCGGTAAAAATGCCATGCATTTTAAGTGTCACTTAAAACATTGTGTTCGAATTTAATATGATCTACAAATTAGTATCAATTTGCACTTAAACAATAGAGTCATCGATCTTTTTTGTAAATCAATAGTTCCTTATGCTCCATCGACGGTTACTTCCATTTTATCAAGCTATGTCATGTGTATTCTTGTTATTATGTGTCTAGATAGAGTGTTTGCTGTGTCTGAAGCCGTGGCTTTCTTCGACTTTTCTTTTTAGGAACTAGTAATATAGCCCATAAACTGGTAACAGTAAACTGACCATTCATATCCAGTCCAGTCCACTTCGATGATTTAATTTATTTCGAGTAACAAACATTTAGTTCGCCAGTGACTATGTGTCAGGCGCGGATCCAGGATTTCTTTCAGCAGGGGGGGGGGGGCACTTTCCTTCACAAAAAATCTCGCGGTCCGCACTCATGGGCCCCGTAGTATACGAGGTTTGCGTTTCAGGGGGGGCAATCGCCCCTGTTGCCCTCACCCCCTGTATCCGCGCCTGCTTTGTGTACGTATGCCATGTCACGAGTAGTCATTAATACAAGTGAAATCGACACCCTTTATGTCTGGCAAGGTCGCTGAACTTAGGCGTTTATGATCCTAAGAAATATAATTACTTGAATGTAAGATCGCTATCAGGGTGCCGCGAACTGAATAAGGATGTTTTGTTTGAGTCGGTAACAAAGACTTTTTTTTGGATGCTCTTAATTAGGCAATAAATGGTATAATATGACGTGATGACTTGTTATACCGTTGTGGCCAAATAAAGATCTTTCATTGGTTTGTTCAGTTCGTATTATAGCCTAATACAAACTATATATGGAACAAAGACATTTTTTCCGTTCTATAAACATGTTACTTTATGTTCACACATACCGTAAGCATAGAGGAAGAATTAAACGTAGAGTGCTCATTTCCTATAACGAGTTAGGTATAACGAGGTTTTGTAAAACTTCCTAATAACAAATTTTAAGCCGGCTTAAATCACCAAACTGTAACTGTAACCGGCTTAAGTCACCGTTAAAACGTTTGCAAAATTTTATTGTATGGAAATAATCATAGCAACTTGGCGGGTGACGCTGATGAGTCCGTCAAAATTGGTTGGTGCAACTGGCCCTTATTCAGCTTAATTACGTATGATTATTAGTAGGTTTTTGTGGCGTTTGCAATACACCGCCATTTTGCTTTTTATCGATGCGCTGCCAACCTCACGGATTAGTCAACTAGTTCCCTACCAATCTGCCGCCGCGGGGTGAGGTAATTCCGATCAGGGCGGGGCGGAGCGTGGCCATTCTGTATGAAATACTATTATTTATTCTGTGGCAGAGTGATCCTCCTTGGGTCACTTCACTGAGCCAGCTTACGCAGTACCTACCTACTGAAGTAGTAAGTAAATATTAGTAGGTTTTACCAAAGATCGCTTAAAACGTATTAAAAATAAGTATGGAGTAAACATTCTAAGCTTACTTATTTATCTATACCGAAAGTACGTAATACCTAAATTGTCAATACTAGACGTTATATTTAATGGTTAGTTATCGATTTATTATTTTTTATAGAACATGTAACTGTGTGTAATTAAACAAATTTCCAAATCGATTAAAAGTCTACTTGATATTTATTCGAGCCTCTCTAGGCTCTCACATCTCTCTAGGGTCTATGAATGCTAAAACACAATTTTTCTCATCCTTAGGTCATTGTCCAAAAGTTGCAAATCTATCTATACATATAATAAAGCTGAAGAGGGTCGAAAGTCTGTACATGGAAGATAATCGAAAAAAAGTTGGCTGGGGATACTTAGAATCGATAACAGAACACGTTCCAACAATTTTTAGAATTTTTGTCTGTTTATCTGTTTGTCTGTTTATTTGACCGCGCATCACGTGAAAACGGCTGAACGGATTTCGATGAAATTTTGTATAGAGATAGTTTGAGTCCCGGGAAAGGATAATATATAGTTTTAATCACGAAAATCAACCCTGGTGGGGGTGAAAATGGGGTTGAAAGTTTGTATGGAGAATTTTTAACAGCTGAAACGATTTAGATAGAAATGAGTATAGAGATAATTTGAGTCTCGAGAAACGTCATAGGATAGTTTTCAAACCCTTGTGGGGGTGAAAAGGGGGTTGGAAGTTGGTATGAGGATTTTTTTACCGCTGAACAGATTTAGATGAAAATTGGTATAGAGATAGTATGGGTCTCGAGAAAGGACAAAGGATAGTTTCATCTTGAACCCCCCCCCCCCCCCCACCTTACTTTAGAACCGTAGGTCCAAAAAAATTGTAAAAAATAATGGAAATGAAACCTGAAAGGTACTTTCAATAAAAACTATCTACTATACATCTATCACGTGAAAACGGCAGAACGGATTTTGATGAAATTTTGTGTAGAGATAGTTTGAGTCCCGGGAAATGACAAAGAATAGTTTCCATCCCGAAAATCAACCCTGGAGGGGGTGAAAAGGGGGTTGAAAGTTTGTATGGAGATTTTTTTAATAGAAATTAGTATGCAGATAATTTGAGTCCCGAGAAACGACAGAATAGTTTTCATCCCAAAAATAAACCCTTTCACCCTGAAAAGGTGGTTGGAAGTTGGTATGACGATTTTTTAACCGCTGAACTGATACAGATGAAATTTGGTATAGTATGGGTCTCAAGAAAGGACAAATGATAGTTTTCACTCCGAAAATCAACCCTAAAGGGGTGAAAAGAGAGTTGGAAATTTGTATAGGGAATTATTAACCGCAGAATCGATTTAGATAAAATTTGGTATGGAGATAATTAATTAAAAAAGGAAATAAAATAGTTTTATCTCGGAAATTATCCTTTAAACGGATACAAAAGGGGTGAAAGTTTACATGGGGAAGAAACAACCAATAACCGCTGTCCGTATTTAGATGAAATTTGGTATTTAAATAATTTGTAATTTTTTGGTCAAGGTGTTCATATTTATAACATGTTACCCGTCGATGTTCTAAATTTACCTTTACCCGCTCTTAAGAAATATTTGAAAATGTCATGAACGTCAAAGGGTTATTGCAGGTTCGAGTATTATATATGACGGACAAAGATGCATGGAAAAGATGCAACCAAAAAACTACTACAACATTTATACGACACCGTTTAGGTAGGAAATAGTAGTTTATCTACACTCACATTGTAAGTCCTCTAAAACGTGTTCAAAAACGGTAGGCAATGGCTAGCCTTACCACAACCGATTTTACTATGATAAGCTTTTATGTGTGGCAGTAACGTAATTTTAACTTTACATGCTCAAATATTGATGTGTTATGAGTTTTGATAACATAATGTACACCTGCACGCTCCCGCGCGGCCACCGACACGCGCCCGCGCGACCGCCGGCACAATCGAGTTGGCCATGGCGGTGCAATGGCGGCCATTCTATGGTTTCGGAATACGGCATTTAGGATAAATAACCCTTATTACGTAACAGTTACATAATAGTAGTTTATGTAACTGTTACGTAATAAGGGTACTTAAAACATGAGTGTGGTTTTATGAAACGAGCCGCAGGCGAGTTTTAAGGCCTAATTGCGTACAGTTGCATACACTGCTTTATCTACACTCATATTATTTATTCTAAATGCCGTATTCGAAAACCATAGAATGGCCGCCATTGCACCGCCATGGCCAACTCGATAGTGCCGGCGGTCGGGGAGGCTCGTGTCGGCGGCCGCGCGGGAGCGTGCAGGTGTACATTATGTTATCAAAACTTATAACACATCAATAGTTGAGCATGTAAAGTTAAAATTACGTTACTGCCACAGATAAAAAGCTTATCTAAGTAAAAACGGTCGTGGTAATGCTAGCCATTGCCTACCGTTTTCGAACACGTTTTAGAGAACTTACAATATGAGTGTAGATAAACATATCAAACGTTTTGTGAAGCAGTCAGATTAGGATTTATTTTTCTTTATAATTAAACAATAGGTACATTATCTGTCTCTCAAGCTGTTTTGATATGTCTTCTTGAAGAACTACGCATTATTTTGTATCTTTAAGATCTAATAAGGTATTACTGTTTTGAAAAAAATAAGTCCCGTCGAGTATCTTTTCGGTCATAATACTTCTTGGGCCAGAGGTGTAGGGTTAGAACCGGTGGTAGTTTTGGAACGAAGTTCCTTATTGGACGGTTCGCGGATGGGGGGCTAGGTGAAAAAAAGTCACGTGACCGTCACGAAAAAGCGTCACGTCACGAAAACGCGACACCCATACGATTGAGAAACATGTAAAATGGAATGAAATAAAAAATATATGAAATAGAATAAAGTGAAGTGAAGTGAATTGTAGTGAAAGTGAGAAGTGACAAAGTGATAAAAGTGAAAAAAAGTCGAGACCCTAAAAGTAAAAAATGTCAAAAATGGCAAAATTTCTAAATTTCAAAAATTTCATAAATATCAATACAATAATTACAATACAAATATTCTTTATTGCACACCTCAATAACATATAACAGTACAGTACACAGATTAAAAGTAGAGGCAGTCAACAGGCGGTCTTATCGCTAGAGAGCGATCTCTTCTTATGAGTAGGTGCAAGGCAAAAGAAACAGTGAAAATCCAGTAAACAATAACAAATAACATATAATACAATAGCTTAATTATACATAAACATACACAAATAAAATAATCAATAAACATACATATACTACATACACAGAGTAAATAAAAATAAAATAATAAAAATACAGTCAGCAAACATTTGTGTTAAGGGAGAGATAGATAATACTCTTTAAGGTGTTTCTTGAAAATAGTTAGGGATTTTGCACAAGAAAAATCAAAAATTCAAAAAAATCAAAAATCAAAAATTTCAAGTTTCAAAAATTTCAAAAAATTATTAATTTCAAACATTTCAAAAATTCAAAAATTTCAAAAATTTCAACAATTTCAACAATTTCAACAATTTCAACAATTTCAAAAATTTCAAAAATTTCAAAAATTTCAAAACTTTTCAAAAATTTTTAAAATTTCAAAAATTTCATAAAAATACAAAAAAAATTAAAACCACAAAATTTACGAAATAGTCAAAAATGAAAAATAATTAAATAACATAACTTCGTTCCAACAGAGTGTTCCACGACACTCACGTATTTTATTTTTCTCTGACGTTCATTAGTGCATTGATAATAATAATAATAACCCCCCAAAGGAATCACCTTGCCGTGGTGGGCGGGCTTACGGGTTGGTGATACTATAATAAATAAGGTCAAAACACCTGGACTGCACCCCTACTAGGGTGGTACATACAAATTTGCCAATTTCAGCTGGGCTTACCCTTCCCAAACTAAGATTCCATCTTTCCTTTCCTTCTTCTTCTTCCATTCTGTTCTTTAATCTCCTTCCTTCTTTAGAGTAATGATGCAGTTAAGATCGAGAAGTCTACGTTCAGGGCCGCTGCCCGAAGGTAATCGTCGGGGCGCATCTGGAGCCGTTGCTGGATGCCACAGCATGCGATCCAACGGCGATGCGGAGCTGAGCAGGCGGGCTCCCATCGAAGAATATGTTACAGCCGGTCATCGGGAGCTGAGCAGGCGGGTCACCGATGTTGAAGCTACAGCCGATTCGGACGAAGATACAAAATCATTGTTTTCTTCCATCCCATCAACTCGTCCCTCTTATATGACAAGATCAAAGACCACCTTGATTAGTAGTACCACCGAGGATGTTGTGCAGGATGCTCTTTTACACGAGAATATCGATACTGCACCCACCGAGGTTGAACCTTCTAAGCGTAATAGATGGACATCCGAAATGAATGAGTTCATACTACGCACTTACCTCCATCTTACAACTTTAGACACTGATAGGAGAAACTACCTAGAACCGTTGCACCTAAAGTTTATAGAAAAATACCCTCAAATGAAAGTCACCCGACAGAGAATCGGCGACCAAAGACGTGCTATAGAACGCCTAAAAATGATTCCTAAGAGTACCATAGATCACATATACGCAGAAGTTAAAGAAGATTTACAGAAATTACAAACAGACATACAAATACACACCCAAGCATCATCGAAGACACAAGGTCTTAGATCTTACAACACACAAACTCGAATGAGATGGTCAAATGAACATAACGAAGCAATAATTAGAATTTATTATAATATAACAGAACTAGAAACAAATACAACAGCATATCGTAAGCCCCTTCATGAACAGTTCATCGCGAAATTCCCATCACTCGCTTATTTAAGCGAACAGAGAATAGCTGATCAGAGGAGAATAATTATACTGAGTAAATATATAACTGATCAAAGGCTAAATGAAATCAGACAAGAAGTAGAAAAGGAACTTGCAAACAACGGAGAAATAGATAGAAACAGTGAAACAGAAGGGTCCCAAATATTGTTAGATAGCATTGAAACTTTAAATCAAATTCAAACAGCTTTAATTGAACCGCAAGCAAATATAAGCATTCATTTATCGTCACAACATACTTCGCAACAACAAGCTGACCCAGATAGTAACCCGGAAATTGACGAAATATTTTTACAAGCTTTTGAATACTTTACAAACACTGATCCCATTAGTCGTCCTTTTGTACCCAAACAGAAACCTTCTAGAAAACTTTCGAGCATAATTGCATATATAAATAACAAAATTCTCCCAGAAAAGGTAAATATGGAAACAGATTTTCGCACATTACAAACCATAACATACTGTGCGGGCTGGACAGCCGCAAAAGCTAACGGAACTAAACTTAATTTAGTTCCACCTGCCTCTACACGCCAACCACGCAAAAATAAGAAACCTAGCTGGGAACATAGATTAGATAAGAGGATAAAAGATTTGAGAATGAAAATAGGCAGATTAACACAATATATCAATGGAAATAGAAGTAGGGATCTTAGTTTACAGGTGGAAAGAATTAGACAGCAGTACCAGATTCACTCTACTCATGAAGGCACGAACACGCATTTAACTGAATTCCTAGATACTTTGAAACAAAAATTAGCAGTTGCTTCAAGCCGCCTCAATAGGTATAAAGCATGTACACTCCGTAAAGATCAAAATTAACAATTTACCAACAACGAGAAGCAATTCTACCGTAACCTTAAATCTGCAAGCACCAACCACCATGGCAATAGCCATAATAATAGTCCTGATTCAAATAATGGTCCGGATACAGAATCATTACACAAATTCTGGGCAGACATTTGGCAAAATCCTGTTGAGCATAATACTGAAGCAGAATGGATTGAGATGGAGAAGGAGGTTCATTCCGAATTACAAGATATGAAGTTTGAAGCCATCCCAATAGAAACATTCGCTGAAGTAATCCGAAACTTACACAACTGGAAAGCGCCAGGGTCTGACCATATACACAGCTATTGGTATAAAAAGTTTACTGCAATCCATCCTTACTTGTACAACCACATAAACAACTTTATCTTGCATCCAGAGTCAGTACCGTTATACATAACTGCAGGAACGACATACATGCTTCCAAAAAATACAAATGACCCCAAAAATCCAGCTAAATACAGACCTATCACATGTTTACAAACCATATATAAAATAATTACTAGTTGTATCTCTGAACTCATTTATAAACACGTCCATAGTTACAATATTCTTTCTGAACAGCAAAAAGGCTCTAAAAAATTAAGCCAAGGCTGCAAAGAACAGCTGACCGTTGATTCAGTTATCCTTAATCATGTATACAAAACCAAATCGGATCTTCATACGATGTACATAGACTATAAAAAAGCTTATGACTCGGTACCCCATACATGGCTAGTCAAAATATTAGAAGTATATAAAATCCATCCTCAAATTATCTCATTTTTACAAATAACAATGAAAACGTGGACTACCAGACTCAGGCTTAATACTCCAACTGGAACAACAGAAACAAACCCAATAACAATACAACGAGGCATTTTCCAGGGAGATACACTCGGCCCTCTTTGGTTTTGCCGCGCTCTGAACCCCCTTTCAAATATACTTAATAATACAAATAAAGGATATCCACTCAAATATGAATCCTTCTCAAATGAAACACAGACAGACCAAGACAAAATACGCATAAACCACCTCTTCTACATGGATGATATTAAGCTATACGCCTCCAACGAAGCTGATCTCGAGCGACTGGCTAACTTAACAGAATCTTTTTCACAGGATATTAAAATGGAGTTTGGAATAGAAAAATGTAAGATAAATTCTATAAAGGCCGGTCACATTTACAAACACAGTTACACATTAGAGACAGGAGAAACAATAGACCCATTGGATGAAAAGACAGGGTATAAATATTTAGGTTATTTACAGTCACGAGGCATCCACCATAAGGAAACCAAAAACAAGTTAAAGATACAGTTTAAGCACCGACTTAATTCAATACTTAAAACTCAGTTAAACTCTCGAAACACTATCAAAGCGATCAATACTTACGCGATACCTATTCTTACATATTCATTCGGCATAATCAGGTGGAATAAAGCAGATCTCAAAAGTTTTCAGCGCACTGTAAATACCACTATGACGAAATTCAGAAAACACCACCCTAGGTCTTGCATTCACAGAATGACATTGCCGAGGAAGGAAGGCGGCAGAGGACTCATTGATATAACTAATCTTCACAATAAGCAAATTACCACACTTAGAACATACTTCCACAAAAAATCCCAAGGCTCTATATTACATAAAGCGATTGAACAGAACGACCAACAATTCACACCCCTGAACTTGAGAGACAAAAGGACCCAAAAAACTGAAACTTTGACCGATCATAAGACCAAAATAGCTGAATGGAGTGCTAAGTCCCTACACGGAAGGCACCGTCACGACTTAAGCCAACCAAATGTCGATAAAGTGGCGTCGAACGCATGGCTTAATAACGGCGAGCTCTTTCCAGAGACCGAGGGCTTCATGTTGGCTATCCAGGACCAAGTCATTGAAACTCGTAATTACCAAAAATATATCATCAAAAATAGGCCTACAGACTTGTGTAGAAAGTGCAACAGTTCAGGAGAAACCATCCAACATATAACAGGAGCATGCAGAGCAATAGTACGAACCGATTACAAGCACAGACAAGACCAGGTAGCCAATATAGTTCACCAGAAACTTGCAATCAAATATCATTTAATCCCCCCACCAGCAATAGCTTACTACAAGTATACGCCTCAAAATGTCCTGGAGAACCAAACCCATAAAATGTATTTCGACAGAGCCATATTAACCGACCGAACCACACATTTCAATAGACCTGATATTACTGTAGTAGACAAAATAAATAATAGCGCCCTTTTGATTGACATAGCCATCCCAAATACCCACAACTTACAAAGTACAATAGCTGAAAAACTAAGTAAATACACAGATTTAAAAGATGAAATAGCCAGGATTTGGAAGCTTAAGAATGTTACTATCGTGCCCATTGTTCTATCAAGTACAGGAGTCATACCACAACAGTTACATATATCTTTAAAGACACTAACTCTGTCACCATCCTCATATACTGTAATGCAAAAAGCTGTGATCCTAAATACATGTAGAATAGTCCGGAAATTCCTACAGACTGATATTCAACTGCCTACTCCTAATACACAAACTCCAATACCCTTACACTTAGACTAGTAGATAATGAAACCCAGAATACACTAGAAAACTAATATAACATTGAAATGAAATGCACTTGGCCTCGGCCCGTGCACTTCATTACACCAGTAATTATGTAATTACTGAGAAGTTTTAAGAACTTGTAAAAATAATAATAATAATAATAATAATACTGCGGAGCCATCGCGGCGTGCCGTGTTGCTCGAGTCAAGTTTTTCCGGACGCTGAACGTGCACCTAGGACCACCGGAGGTGTCCCCGCATGGCAAGTGCGGATCGAGCGTCGTATCAACTCATTTAGGACTCTCATTGCAAAGCTGATCTGCTTCAGGGGGGGCAATAACCGCCCCCGAGTAATGCGCTTTGTATACCAGGCGTTCGCGGGGACGAATATCGAACCCCGCGACTACATGGCCAATGTCATAGAGCGCATCGACTTTCTGAAGCAGAAAGTTTATGCATGGGCAAGCCGTATTCGCCGCTACAGAGAGCGTGTGGATCGATTCAAGCAGAATCGTCTTTTCCAAAGTGACCAAAGAAAGGTATACCGAAGGTGGGAGGAAACGTACCCCCGTGTGTCCGACGTGCGACTGCCGGATGCTACTGCCATGACTGATTTCTGGCGTAGCATCTGGTCACACGCGCCCGTTGAACACACGGAGGGCGAGTGGATGAGCGTTGTCGGACGTGAGTGCGAGTCCATCGAACCTATGGGGGCTATCACCATCAGCCCCGATGACGTAAGTTGTGCAATCCGTACGGCCCAGAACTGGAAAAGTCCCGGCCCGGATGGATTGCACAACTTCTGGCTAAAATGGTTTCGGTGCTCGCACTTGCGGCTCGCAACGCAATTTCAACAAGCCCTCGAACTTGGCTCCCTCCCGCCTTCCTTAACAACCGGTGTAACCTTCCTGCTCTATAAGTCCGGTAGTACCACGGAAGCGAAGAACTACCGACCCATCACGTGCTTGCCTACACTTTACAAGCTCCTTACATCCATTTTGAGAGCAAAAATAAACGCGCACATGGTCGCAAACAACATTTTGGCCTCAGCTCAAAATGGATGTAGGGTTGGGTCCCGTGGTACTAAAGAGCTCCTCCTCATAGACATGACTATTTGCCAACGAGTCAGGCGGAACAGGGGGGCCTCTCGGCCGCTTGGATTGACTACAAGAAGGCCTATGATTCGGTGCCTCATTCATGGCTGGAGAGGGTCTTAGAGCTGTATAAAATTGACACAGCTTTAAGATCCTTCCTTGGCGCGTGTATGAGGCAGTGGACCACAGTCCTTCGTCAACCAGGAGGTGGGGATGACCCCCCTGGCCCACAGGACTTTATAAGGATCGAGCGAGGAATATTTCAGGGTGACAGTCTGAGTCCCCTGTGGTTCTGCCTAGCTCTAAATCCGCTCAGCACTCTGCTGAAGGATTCGGGGCTAGGTTGCCGGCTTCGGAGAGAGGGTGAAGTCATATCTCACCTTCTGTACATGGACGATCTCAAATTATTTGCACCAAATAACCGAGACTTGTTGCAGCTACTGAAGACCACTGAAGTCTTCAGTAGTTCCATCAAGATGGAGTTTGGTGTTGATAAATGTGCGGTTATGCATGTACAGCGGGGGAAAGTAGTAAATTCAGCAAATTTACAGCTTTCTGAGACAATGACGTTCAGATCTATCTCTGAATCAGAAACCTACAAATACCTTGGTATGTCACAGTCTTTGGGTGTTGAGGATGTGGGTATTAAACAGGCGTTGAAGGAGCGCTTCTTTAGTCGGCTGACAAAAGTACTTAATAGTCTTTTGTCAGGTGGCAACAAGGTGCGCGCCTTCAATGCCTGGGTGATGCCCATACTCACATACTCCTTTGGCATACTAAGGTGGACTCAGACCGAGCTGGATGCCCTGGATCGGAGAGTCCGTCTATTGCTCAACACACACCGTATGCTTCACCCACGCTCGTCTGTTATGAGATTGTACATCCCACGGAAGTGTGGAGGTCGCGGCTTTTAAACGCCAAAAATCTCCACAATCGTGAGGTGTACAATCTCAGGAATTATTTCCTTAACAACGAGTGTGGGATGCATCGTGATGTGGTGGCAGTAGATAAGGGTCTCACGCCGCTCTCCTTGACAAACGAGAACTGGCGCAAACCTGTGGTGCTAAGCACCGAGGATCGCAAGGCGGTATGGAAGAGCAAGGAGCTACACGGGCGTTTCTACAGGGCCCTCACGGGACCCGACGTGGACCTGCTCGCGTCGGTGAACTGGTTACGATTCGGGGACCTCTTCGGAGAAACCGAAGGTTTTGCCTGTGCAATTGCGGACGAAGTTATCATGACGAATAACTACCGGAAATATATCCTGAAGGACGGTACGGTCGACATTTGTCGGGCATGCCGCCGTCCTGGAGAGTCACTCAGGCATATCATTTCCGGTTGTTCTCATCTTGCTAACGGCGAGTACTTGCACAGACATAACCTCGTAGCCGGGATTATACACCAGCAGCTTGCTCTCCTATACGGTCTTGTGGACCAAGAAGTGCCGTACTACAAGTACACACCTGCGCCAGTTCTCGAAAATGGTCGTGCCACGCTCTATTGGGATCGATCTATTATCACGGACAGGACTATTGTAGCCAATAAGCCTGATATCGTGGTAATAGATCGACCGCAACGCCGGGCCATGCTCATCGACATCACCGTCCCATGTGACGAGAACCTCGTGAAGGCCGAGAAGGACAAGTCCAGCAAGTACCTAGACTTGGCTCACGAGGTAACCGCCATGTGGGAGGTCGATTCGGCGATCATTGTGCCGATAGTTGTCTCTGCGAACGGTCTCATAGCGAATAGTCTCGACCAACATCTTGAGAGACTTTCGCTACGGGGTTGTGGTTGGATTAGGGGTCAGATTCAGAAGGCGGTAATCTTGGACACGGCGCGCATAGTCCGAAGGTTCCTCACTCTGCGGCCCTAACCACCGGCAGCCTGGGCCCTGCTCCGTTGCCGGCGGCACCCTAGTTTAGGTTTTTTATAATGCTTTTATTGTTTTTATATGTTTTAGATGTATTTTTATATTTTACTTTTATAAAAATATTGTAAAAAGCCAAACTAAGAAGAAAAATAAATAAAGAGCATAATAATAAAAAAAAAAATAAAAAAAAAAATAAAAAAAAAAATAAAAAAATACCGCTGACACTGACACACGCCTTGTTAATTTATTTTGCTAAATATTTACGCGGCGACATCGAAACAGCGCCCGACACAGACGAATCCAGTGACAAAAGCGGGCCGCCGCCACCGCCGCCACAAACACCTGCGCGACGCGGACGGCCACCGCTGCCGGCACGCTTGGGGCTTGCGGGGCATTCCGCCCCGCCCACAGCTCCCGCTGCCGGTGGTGTAGTGCGTCGCATGAGATGGTCTCAGAGTATGAACGAGAATGTCATGCGCGCCTACTATGGGGCTACAGAGGGGGGAACTAATCTGTGCGCGTATCGTGACCGGATACTTCCTCTGTTTCAGGCCCTTGAACCAACCATTGACACGACTGCGCAGCGGTTATCGGATCAGGTGCGCGTCATTCAGCGGCTAAAGCGGTTGGATGACGCGACACTTGATCGGCTTCGCCTGGAGACTCTCTCTGTTCGCGCGACCACCACCTCGGCGCGGGATCCGCTCGCCACGTCGCCGGATCCGATGCCTGCACCCGACCTGGCATCGGGGGCACCGCGGGTTGATCCCAGCGCCGATGAGGAGGGGATCGCGAATCAGAGTGTGAGTAGTTCAGCCAATGAGCAACTGAGGAGGACTTTGGAAGAGGCAATTACGCAGTATCGATCCACAAACATCCCTAGGCCACGATTACCACGCTTGCCTATGAATAGACGCAATCTAGCGTTAATGGGAGCCCTGAATGATTTGCTAGATCCATTCCTGCGGACTAGTAAAGACTTAGATGATACGCACTCCATTATGTACTGCGGAGCCATCGCGGCGTGCCGTGTTGCTCGAGTCAAGTTTCCGGACGCTGAACGTGCACCTAGGACCGCCGGGGGTGTCCCCGCATGGCAGGTGCGGATCGAGCGTCGTATCAACTCATTTAGGACTCTCATTGCAAAGCTGATCTGCTTCAGGGGGGGCAATAACCGCCCCCGAGTAATGCGCTTTGTGCACCAGGCGTTCGCGGGGACGGATATCGAGCCCCGCGACTACATGGCCAACGTCATAGAGCGCATCGACTTTCTGAAGCAGAAAGTTTATGCATGGGCAAGCCGTATTCGCCGTTACAGAGAGCGTGTGGACCGATTCAAGCAGAATCGTCTTTTCCAAAGTGACCAAAGGAAGGTATACCGAAGGTGGGAGGGAACCGACCCCCGTGTGTCCGACGTGCGACTGCCGGATGCTACTGCCATGACTGATTTCTGGCGTAGCATCTGGTCGGCGCCCGTTGAACACACGGAGGGCGAGTGGATGAGTGTTGTTGAACGTGGGTGCGAGTCCATCGAACCAATGGGGGCTATCACCATCAGCCCCGACGACGTAAGTTGTGCGATCCGTACGGCCCAGAACTGGAAAAGTCCTGGTCCGGATGGGTTGCATAACTTCTGGCTAAAATGGTTTCGATGCACGCACTCGCGGTTGGCAACACAATTTCAACAAGCCCTTGAACTTGGCTCCCTCCCGCCTTCCTTAACAACTGGTGTAACCTTCCTGCTCTATAAGTCCGGTAGTACCACGGAAGCGAAGAACTACAGACCCATCACGTGCTTGCCTACGCTTTACAAGCTTCTTACATCCATTTTGAGAGCAAAAATAAACGCGCACATGGTCGCAAACAATATTTTGGCTTCCGCTCAAAATGGATGTAGGGTTGGGTCCCGTGGTAGTAAAGAGCTCCTCCTCATAGATATGACCATTTGCCAACGAGTCCGGCGGAACAGGGGGGCCCTCTCGGCCGCTTGGATCGACTACAAGAAGGCCTATGATTCGGTGCCTCATTCATGGCTGGAGAGGGTCTTAGAGCTGTATAAAATTGATGCAGCTTTAAGATCCTTCCTTGGCGCGTGTATGAGGCAGTGGACCACAGTCCTTCGTCAACCAGGAGGCGGGGATGACCCCCCTGGCCAGCAGGACTTTATAAGGATCGAGCGAGGAATATTTCAGGGCGACAGTCTGAGTCCCCTGTGGTTCTGCCTAGCTCTAAATCCGCTCAGCAATCTGCTGAAGGATTCGGGGCTAGGTTGCCGGCTTCGGAGAGAGGGTGAAGTCATATCTCACCTTCTGTACATGGACGATCTCAAATTATTTGCACCAAATAACCGAGACTTGTTGGAACTACTGAAGACCACTGAAGTGTTCAGTAGTTCCATCAAGATGGAGTTTGGTGTTGATAAATGTGCGGTTATGCATGTACAGCGGGGGAAAGTAGTAAATTCAGCAAATCTACAGCTTTCTGAGACAATGACGTTCAGATCTATCTCTGAATCAGAAACCTACAAATACCTTGGTATGTCACAGTCTTTGCGCATTGAGGATGTGGGTATTAAACAGGCGTTGAAGGAGCGCTTCTTCGGTCGGCTGACAAAAGTACTTAATAGTCTTCTGTCAGGTGGCAACAAGGTGCGCGCCTTCAATGCCTGGGTGATGCCCCTACTCACATACTCCTTTGGCATACTAAGGTGGACACAGACCGAGCTGGATGCCCTGGATCGGAGAGTCCGTCTATTGCTCGCCACACACCGTATGCTTCACCCACGCTCCTCTGTTATGAGATTGTACATCCCACGGAAGTGTGGAGGTCGCGGCTTTTTAAACGCCAAAAATCTCCACAACCGTGAGGTGTACAATCTCAGGAATTATTTCCTTAACAACGAGTGTGGGATGCATCGTGATGTGGCGGCAGTAGATAAGGGTCTCACGCCGCTCTCCTTGGCAAACGAGAACTGGCGCAAACCTGTGGTGCTAAGTACTGAGGATCGCAGGGCGGTATGGAAGAGCAAGGAGCTACACGGACGGTTCTACAGGGCCCTCACGGGACCCGACGTAGACCTGCTCGCGTCGGTGAACTGGTTACGATTCGGTGACCTCTTCGGAGAAACCGAAGGTTTTGCCTGTGCAATTGCGGACGAAGTTATCATGACGAATAACTACCGGAGATATATCCTGAAGGACGGTACGGTCGACATTTGTCGGGCATGCCGCCGTCCCGGAGAGTCACTCAGGCATATCATCTCCGGTTGTTCTCATCTTGCTAACGGCGAGTACTTGCACAGACATAACCTCGTAGCCAGGATTATACATCAGCAACTTGCTCTCCTATACGGTCTTGTGGACCACGAAGTGCCGTACTACAAGTACACACCTGCGCCAGTTCTCGAAAATGGTCGTGCCACGCTCTATTGGGATCGATCTATTATCACGGACAGGACTATTAAGCCTGGGCCTTGCTCCGCTGCCGGCGGCACCCTAGGTTAGGTTTTTTATAATGTTTTTATTGTTTTTGTATGTTTTAGATGTATTTTTATATTTTATTTTGTAAAAATATTATAAAAACTAACCTGAGACAAAAAATAAATAAAGATGATAATAATAATAAATACTCTTTATTGCACACCTCATACAGTTACAAGCACAAATTTTACAATTAGATAAATTTAGGTAGAGGTAACAACAGGCGGTCTTATCGCTAATGAGCGATTTCTTCCGACAACCTTTGGGTAGTGGAGACTAGAGAAAAACAATAAGCAGTAGGTGGTGCATAGAACCAAAGAGACGAAATAGATAACACAGCACATTCATATGAATATACATACTTAAATAAATACAAAATAAACATACATATACGTACATATATACATATATAATACACACAGTAAGAAACAACAGTGTCAACTTAAAAACCTAAGGAAGAGATAAATAGTATTCCTTAAGTTGCGATTTAAAGCTACCAATAGATTGCGCGCGTTTTATGTTGAGAGGGAGAGAATTCCACAAACGAACGGCCTGGAACGTAAATGAGCAATTATAAAATTTGGAAGATGAAGATGGCACTTTTAGGAGCAATTTTTGAGAGGATCTAATAGAATTAAGATAAGAGAAACGCTCTTTGAGGTAGCGGGGAGTTGCAGGGTTAAAAAGTATAGAAAAGAGTAAATAAAGTATGTGAGAGTTACGGCGGTGATGGATAGGGAGCCATTTGAGTTGAGAACGAAAACTAGAAACATGGTCGAATTTGCGTAATCCGAAAATGAACCGAATGCAGGCATTTTGAATACGCTCAAGGTTATTAAGTTGCTCCTCGGTTAGGTCTAAATAGGAGATATCTGCATAATCAAGAATGGGGAGAAGTAACGACTGAGCAAGCGCAATTTTAGTAGCAATTGGCAGGAAATTCCGGAGCCGTCTGAAAGACCCTATAGCAGCAAACATCTTCCTGCTCACTTCACTCACCTGAGGCACCCATGATAGACAACGATCCATGATTACGCCAAGATTTTTCACTTGGTTGGAAAAAGGAATTTGGATACCATCGAAGACTATCGGAGGGAGCCTGAGAAAGTCAATTTTGGAGATTTGTTTAGCGCTACCCATCACAATTACCTGTGACTTTAGGGGGTTTACTTTTAAACCGTAATTTTGACTCCAATTTGATATGCGGAGCAGATCAAGATTCGTGGCTTCTATAACTGAATTGAGATCGCTATGCATACCCTGCGAATATATTTGAAGGTCGTCGGCATAGAGGTGATACGAAGAGGAGAGATCAAGAGTTATGGAATTAATGAAGATAGAAAATAAAAGAGGAGACAGCACACCACCCTGTGGAACACCAGCTGATGTGCTGCACCAGGAAGAACACGAAGAATCTAGTTTAATTCTTTGCCGACGACCAACCAAATAGCTGCGGAACCAGTCAATCGCTGCAGCCGATATGTTAAGAGACTGTGAGAACGCGAGCAAAATGTCAAAATCGACCGTGTTAAAGGCATTACTGAAATCTAGAAGTGCAAGAACTGTAAGCTTCTGGTCATTCATACCCAAACGGATGTCATCGGTAACCTTGACAAGAGCCGAGGTAGTACTATGGCCCGGACGAAAACCAGATTGAAATGGGTTTAGGAGGTCATTTCTATTCAGGAAGGAAGTTAGTTGCTGATGCACTAGCCGTTCGAGGACTTTGGATAGGAAAGGAAGAATGGAGATGGGGCGATAGTCAGAGAAGGAACTGGGGTTGGATTTTTTGGGTAAAGGAATAATATTGGCATCCTTCCACAGACTGGGAAAAGTACTTGATGAAATGGAAAAATTCAGAATACCGGTGATAATAGGAACAAACAAATCAAGGAGAGGGAGTATCATATTTCGGCTAACACAGTCAACACCAACGGCGTTAGAAGTGATATTCAATATACCCTTCCTAACATCACTCTCACGGAAATGGCTAAAATAGAAAGAAGAGAAATCTAAGGCAGGAAGTGATGAAAGATGATGAAGTGAGTTAGATTTCTTAGGACCACTGAAACAGGTGGACGATGAAAAATGCTGGTTAAGCTGGTCAACGCTAATATTGTTTGAATTGGTTGCCTGTTGAGATTTGCCAACTCCGAGACCTTTCAAAAATTTCCACACTTTGGCTGGGTTTCCATCTTCAACAGAACTGTGAATATGACGCCTCTGAGCATCTCGACATATAGTGCTACAGCGATTGCGCAGGGTATGATATTTAAGTTTATTTTTCTCAGAGTTGTTAGCCTTATACTTAGATTTAGATTGATTCTTCCTCTCTATAAGGGCTTTAATATCCTCAGTGAGCCAAAGAGCAGGGAGATGCTTGACTTTTATTGCACGAACAGGAGCATGAGCGTCATAAAGTTGTATGAGGAGCGAATTAAAGAGAGAAACTTGATCGTCTACCGAACCCGCTCGAGCGATACTGCTCCAATCGATTGTTAAAGCGTCATCTCGAAGCTTTTCCACATTTAATCCACTAAAATTGCGCTGCAAAAGAATTTTTGATTTAGATTTGGGAGGACGAATTTTGTAAGAGAGATAGAGCAGATCATGATATGAGAAAGCAAGTGCATTGTAATGTGCTTACCTTGAAGTATGTAATTACCACAATTATTGCAACCAGTAACGTAACATCAGTGTATTATCTGTGACAGTGTGGTAAAAACGTATGAAAATTCATTACCTACGGTAACGTAATCAAAATCCGCCCCTCCCCCCCCCCCGACCGCCGGCACGCATGGTTTCAGTGGATTTTTAATGTGTGTAGGTAAAGCAGTGTATGCTTCTGTACATAATTAGGCCTTATTACGTAACAGTTACATAAACTACTATTTATCTCTTTTTAGGGTTCCGTAGTCAACTAGGAACCCTTATAGTTTCGCCATGTCCGTCCGTCTGTCCACGGTCTAGCTCAGTTACTGTTCGCACTAGAAAGCTGAAATCTGGTGAGGCCTGATAAGAACTTTCAATAAATACTATATTGAATAAAATCGGTTCGGTGCCGGATAGTAGACTGAGGTAAGCGCCGCCAAATATCCCTTAATAAACGACCGTTTGAACGGATGTTTCGTAACAGGGCGGCATTTACGAAACTACACTGAGCATCGCCCGACATGCTCTTGGCCGGTTTTTTTTGCATTGTTATCCCGGAAATCACCCCTTAAGGATTACTAATTCCTCAGATAGAAAAAAACCTTTCTGCATTTGTGACACCCCCCCCCCCCCCCCCCCCATTTCAACCGCGCCTGTTCTTACCTTTCATGCTTAGACTGATTTGACGGGAGGATCGATTTGGATGATATTTGCCGTGGACATGAACGTATAAATACAAAAGTGGTCCTGTATCGTCCGATATACACCTACTATTCTATGTCGTTTAAATCATGCCAATAAAAATTAATAGGATAAATCCATCTGTCAACTTTACTTCAAGTTCCGCGAGAGAGAAATTAGGGGTGAATTAGCCGCTTACTGACACAGACCGAATTCCACGCGGGCGGAGCCGAAGGCACAGCTAGTTTCATATAATTTTTCGCCTGTTTAATTGGACTATAAAACTTATGGTGTCCGTTGGTTTTCGCGTTTCAGACCTCCGTCAATAGCTCAATTAGCGACTGGGTTGGACCAACGGTATTTTAATGGAATATGTTTTGTTTTGACTGACAATTATTTGCATTTTTGTGTAGCAACGTCATAGATATGAGTATGTGATATTTTCTGTATTTTATATATAACTGGACCATACGCGGTTATGTTTTAGACATAGTTTAGACACATTGGACTTTTTACCAACGATGGGACGACGGACACAGTATTCTAATCTCTGAAAAACATTGACTGATTTAGTTGTGGTTATCTGAAAAAGATTTAAGTTGTAACAGCGATGGTTTTTACGTACTTAGGACTTACTCGTACTCGAGGCAAGACAATATAAAATAACACTAATCTTGAGGCATTTCTTGTTTTATCGTTTTATAAATATAAAATAAAGAGTCAAGTGTGTTTTATTGTGTCGACTACGTGTTAGGGCTATGGGATCTTTTGAAAATACTAATGTAGATATTCTGATGATATGTTAATGTTATTCGGCCGAGAACTTGTAGGTTTTATAATTTACCGTTTAATTATTTGCTACTATTTATTACAAGCCACACCCTACATACCCAATGGGAGATAAACTCATTCCTATTGGAAATATAAGTTTTTACCGACTATACTTTTTAATATTCATGACATGAGCTTACAACTCAACTTACAAGTCTCTCTTTGGCCCAATGGTTGACTGGTAGAGAATGCCGTTTGGCATTAAGTCCGCCATTTGTACATTATCACTTGTTGTGCAATAAAGTTTAAATAAATAAATACATATATATATAACTCAAAGATGACTGACTGACATAGTGATCTATCAACGCACAATCCAAACCGCTGGTTCTAGAGATTCCAAATTTGGCACGTAGGTTCCTTATAAGGTCTAGGGGTGCGCTAAGAAAGGATTTTTCAAAATTCATCCCCTAAGGGGGTGAAATGGGGGTCCAAAGTTTGTATGGGGAAACAAGATTAGTTAGTCTATTTTATTCGAAACTTCACAGAAGTATTCCTAACAATAAATGAGTAAATACGTGTTGCAGGTTTTTTGAGAATTCAACCCCTAAAAGGGGGAAATGTGGTCAAAAAGTCTGAAAATCAACATGGGTATTGTTTCTATGGTTTATCGGGTCGTTGATTACGAAAACAACAACGATTTTAAAATCCGACGTGGCGGACGTGAAATACCATCTCCCCTGTTAGGGTACAATGGGGTTGAAATGTCTAAATATCCATATGGGTGTCGTTTTTGTGATTTTTTGGGACGTTAATTAAGAAAATGGCATTGATTTTGAAATTTAATATTGTGGACATGAAAATTCTTGAAAGTATTTGTGCCAAATTGCAATCTTCTTCTAAATATATAAAAGAAGAAACTGACTGACATATCAACGCACAGCCCAAACCGCTGGTTCTAGAGATTCCAAATGTGGTACGTAGGCTCCTTATAAGGCATAAGGATGCACTAAGAAATATTTTTTTTAAATTTACCTCCTAAAGGGGGAAATGGGGTTCAAAGTTTGTATGGGAAACGAGATTAGTTCAACTATTTTATTCGAAACTTTACAGGAGTATTCGTAACGATAAATGAGAAAACAAGTGTTTCAGCTTTTTTGAGAATTCAACCCATAAGGGGGAAATGTGGTGACAAAATTTAAATATCAACATGGGTATTGTTTCTATGGTTTATCGGGTCGCTGATTACGAAATCAACACTTAAGGGGGTGAAATGGGGGTTGATAGTTTGTATGGGGAATTTTTAAACGTTGAACCAATTTAGATGAAACTTGGTATAGAGATAGTTTGTGTACCGGGAAACGACATGGGACAGTTTTTATCTCGAAAATCGATCTTTAAGGGGGTGAAATGGGGGTTGGAGGTTTGTATGGAGATTTTTTTACCGCGAACCGATTTAGATAATTTTGTTGTGGATATAGTTTGAGTCCCAGGAAACAATATAGAATATTTTTTAAGCCGAAAATCAATCTTAGAGGGGTAGAAAACATGTTGGTAGTTTGTATGGCGAATTATTAGCCGCTGAACAGACGATTGAAATGAAACTTGGTACATATTATATAGATTGAGTCGCGGTAAATAATATAGGATAGTTTTTATCTCGAAAATCAACCCTCTAGGGGGTGAAACGGGGGTTGAAAGTTTGTATGGGAAATTAATAACCGTTGAACATATTTAGATGATTTGATATGGAGATATTTTGCGTTCTGGGGAAGGATATATAATAGTTGTTATCCCAGAAGTCATTCCTTAAGCGGGTAAAAAGGAGGGTGGATTACTAATTCCACGCAAATGAAGTCGCGGGGAAAAGCTTCTATTCAAGAGTAGAAATCTGTATTAATCATAATATCTCAGTAAGTCATTGATGGCGTAACAATTAAACAATAGAGAACATGCATGAAAAATATTTAATTGAATCTGTTGCATAAACACGTTCAACAACCCCAAACTAATATAAATAAGTGGAAATCCGTAATAATTTTTAACAGTTTTTTAAAGATATTGCGGTTTGAAAACGTACAATTTTAGGCATTTTTTTTTATACATCAAATGTATTTTCGAAACTTCAGTTCGATTACTTATGTCCTAGCAAGAAAAAAAATGTATGACAACTATATAGCTAAACGCATTTTTTCGCGCCTAAAATTACAAAAACTTGTTCCTTCCAAACAGTTTTCTGCAACTTTGTGAACGGTGACGTCACAATCCGCACACTTTTTGTATGGGGCGTTTTGACGCGCGGCGCAGACGCCTAACGTATTTTCACATTTTTGACGTTTCAGGGCTATCATAGATAGTAGGTTTATTAGAGACATTTGAATCTACAGGGAAATAGAACAGAATGACGTCTTCCAAAAAAATCATGCATATTCCTAATTATTGCAATAATTTCTTTAAAATAAAAAATGAGGGAACCGCCGTCTTCAAAACGTGGTATACCGAAACCTCTAGAATGTAACGAATACTTTTCCGAAAACCGCTTCTAAATCGGTTCAGCGAAACGCAAGATGATCGCGGACAAACATACATTCCTACATACAAACATACGAGTCTAACTGAGAACCTCCTTTTTTAGTACTTTTAGTACGCGGGCGAAGCCGCGGGAACAAGCTAGTGAGCTATAAAGTAATCAAATATTTTTCAACAATGATCAAAAACTAATTTGATTATTTGATAAAAACTTAATTTTTCTAAAGGAACAACAATTGAATATAGCTCTTAACAGCAATTAAAAAACCTACCAATTACATACATTACGATAATTGCTACTATTAAATTGCCAGTATGATTTATACTAGCCCAAAAACAGGCAGTTCAATTTTATTTTACTTATTTTGCATAGTAATTGAGTTTTGTATACATCCTGAGGCTGAGGCACTAAAGTGGACAATGAATGATGAACAAGTGAATATTGTTAGAACTATGGTCAATTTAGCTCTAACAATAAGATGGAGGTCAAAACTAATTGGTTTGACCTCTTGTCAAATTTGTTACAAAAACTACAATAAAAAGTGATATGTGTTTTTACTCTTTATCCCACTAGGTACAGTCAGCTGCAAAAATGGTAGACCCCATGGATATATTAGACGAGACAGTGTTTAAAAATAAAGGTAAAATGGAAGATTGCCTCGGGCGGTACTGGAACTCGGGACTCCGGGATACCTGCCCCCCAGATCCCAGCGAAATAGGTTTATTCCATTTTTACGTATTTTTACGTTTTTATTTTTAAGTATTTCTAACCATTGTGGTATCGTTAGCAGACGTTTCTTGCTTATTCATTACAAAATTAATATAAACGAATCAATTTGTAAGTCTTATCTTATCACTGTCCAGCCTGATTATTAGATTTACCACAATTCCTACATTATTTTCATTAAATTACGTTCACTAAAGGTATACAATACCTACCTACCCCACCCTTTAAATCACTTAACAAAACCACCAAGCTGACTTTTTAACGAAACACAAATTTATTTTTCCGTCGGTTCAACCAATCACGAGTTACTTTTAAAGCCTAGAATGCATCATACATTTTATGATCCTTAAAGAACAATTGACAGAAGAAACATAAATTACCCACAACTTATATTACTCTTTTTATCAATCCTACATAAATTTCAAGTCCAAATCCCCCCGCCATTGAACCAGATACCTACTCGGACTCTATACTGATATCCTATCCTATATAATTAAGACGAAACAATAAGAAAGTGAGGATCTAGCATTGCACAAGAGCGGGCCGCAGAATCGCCGGATGACACGATACGATCGGAGCTCCGTGCCGTGAAGTTGCCAAACTAAACGATTTGTGTCGGATTGATTTATTGTGGTTTAACAGCTTATAGATTAGCGATAGTCAAGGGAGTGGAACTAATAGCTGAGATAGTAAGGGAAAAGGTTATGGCTATTTTTTTCTAAAATAAACGTGGCAGGTGTTTTAGTTGATACCTAGGTGTTTGTTTGCAGACCATATATATATTTTTTTCCAATTTTCTCAAAATACAAATGCATAAGCAGATTTTTACTGCTGACTCTTAATTTTGATATTAGGAGCTTTGAACATGTAAGGTATATATGCTTACTTACCTTAGTTACCTTACATGTCAAAGCTCCTAACGCCAATCGCCTCCTCGCGACAATCAACTGCTATCTTAGGCCTGCCGAATTTTCTTCGGTAAAGTGACAAGCACGACAAAGCGACAAAATGACAGCAACCATAACTAAGTTAGCTAATATCACTGTCACTCGTCTTATAATGTCGCAAATATGTCGTGTGTGGTTGACGTTCTGTAGGCCTAGCACATGAGTGTAGCGACAGTACGAGTATCTCGCGGTCGAGATAGACATCTGTCACTGTCTAACTGTATTCATCAGAAAGTGACAGATGTCTATCTCGACCTCGAGATACTGTCGCTGCACTCATGTGCTAGGTCTACTGCTAATATTTTTATACCACGACGGTGGCAAACAAGCATACGGCCCGCCTGATGGTACGCGGCTACCGTAACCTATGGACGCCTGCAACTCCAAAGGAGTCACATGCGCGTTGCCGACCCTTTACAAAAAGGAGGATTCACTGTGTTGACGACTAAAGGAACAAGAAGGTCCTTCATCGTCAACACACTGGGTCCTCTTTGAGCTCTTTGGCAACCTTACTCACCAGCAGGAACACAACACTATGAGTAGGGTCTAGTGCTATTTGGCTGTGGTTTTCTGTAAGGTGGAGGTACTTCCCCAATCGGGCTCTGCTCCAGATTTGAGCGATGACATTCGCTGAACGTGCCCTACCACACTTAGCGAGGTGCCATTCGCAGTGCCCATACCTCTCTTAATAAAACGAGTCGAAGAATTTTGACGGAACGCATATATTAATGACTACCTCAAGTACTTAAATGATGAAGTCATCGTTAATGACAGCTCACGTCAGATCTGCATGAAAATCGTGATTGTGAAGGAAAACTTAATCTATTACTTGAATTGCACTATCCTGACGGACAGGCACAATCTGTTAATTTCTAAAAGGGCATAACTCAATAGTAGGAGTAGCCGTACATAGTTCATGTTTACTGTAACAAGAAAGAGTAGGCCAAGGCATGATGATACCAGCCTGATGGAGTGCGTCATAGCACCATCCGGCAAGGATTTTTACAGGTTTGATTTACTTCGTGATGATAGAGCTACAGCTACCGCAACATACTATAAGTATAATACCTGTGGATAGTAAGTGACAATTTTGATATCTATACAAATTAAAAAAATAAAATAAAATATTCATTTAGCGAGATAGGTACTATTCCTAACCCGCTTATGTCGTCAAGTCCTTCATCAAGGTAATGTGGCGACAAGCTTATGTAAATAAAACCAGCTTATAAAATTAAAACTAAATATAAGACAGAACAGTCCAGTAATGCTATAAAGTAATTCCTCTGGCGCAAATAACCTGCATCCGGTGGAAATAAACCAGTTTATTGGCTTGCTAATAAATAGAAGACGAATGTGTAAATGAGATTATCAAGGACTTACGCTCTTTTAACCCAGAATGGCGGTCTACTCACTTAAAGCTGAAGTCATCTCATCAGACAATTAAAAAAATCGGACACATCGCTGCACGCTGTATTACTCTTTTTAAGCTTAACTTGTAAATAGGCTATTTGTTTATCTTCAACTCCGAATTAACGTGAATGTTTTAGATAAAGTCAGATATAAGGCTATGAATATGTAACGAACAAAATTAATTAGTCGCTTTAGTGTTTACTGTTTACTTTAGGTAGTTTCATGAAAATGGCAGGTACTGGATTCTATTCGGACAAAAACAACAATAAAAAGGTAAACAGTGACGTGTAAGATTAGGTTGTCAAGAAAGGGTTTAATACATTACTTTGAGTGGTATATTGTGCTCTTTACTTTAATCTATACATATAATAAAGCTGAAGAGGGTCGAAAGTCTGTACATGGAAGATAATCGAAAAAAAGTTGGCTGGGGATACTTAGAATCGATAACAGAACACGTTCCAACAATTTTTAGAATTTTTGTCTGTTTATCTGTTTGTCTGTTTATCTGTTTATCTGTTTATCTGTTTATCTGTTTATCTGTTTGTCTGTTTATTTGACCGCGCATCACGTGAAAACGTCTGAACGGATTTCGATGAAATTTTGTATAGAGATAGTTTGAGTCCCGGGAAAGGATAATATATAGTTTTAATCCCGAAAATCAACCCTGGTGGGGGTGAAAATGGGGTTGAAAGTTTGTATGGAGAATTTTTAACAGCTGAAACGATTTAGATAGAAATGAGTATGGAGATAATTTGAGTCTCGAGAAACGTCATAGGATAGTTTTCAAACCCTTGTGGGGGTGAAAAGGGGGTTGGAAGTTGGTATGAGGATTTTTTTACCGCGGAACAGATTTAGATGAAAATTGGTATAGAGATAGTATGGGTCTCGAGAAAGGACAAAGGATAGTTTCATCATGAACCCCCCCCCCCCCCCTCCCCACCTTACTTTAGAACCGTAGGTCCAAAAAATTAAAAAAATAATAATGGAAGTGAAGCCTGAAAGGTACTTTCAATAAAAACTATCTATCTATACATCTATCACGTGAAAACGGCAGAACGGATTTTGATGAAATTTTGTGTAGAGATAGTTTGAGTCCCGGGAAAGGACAAAGAATAGTTTTCATCCCGAAAATCAACCCTGGAGGGGGTGAAAAGGGGGTTGAAAATTTGTATGGAGATTTTTTAAATAGAAATTAGTATGCAGATAATTTGAGTCCCGAGAAACGACAGAATAGTTTTCATCCCGAAAATAAACCCTTTTCACCCTGAAAAGGGGTTTGGAAGTTGGTATGACGATTTTTTTACCGCTGAACTGATAAAGATGAAATTTGGTATAGTATGGGTCTCAAGAAAGGACAAATGATAGTTTTCACTCCGAAAATCAACCCTAAAGGGGTGAATAGTGAGGTGGAAATTTTTATAGGGAATTATTAACCGCAGAATCGATTTAGATAAAATTTGGTATGGAGATAATTAATTAAAAAAGGAAATAAAATAGTTTTATCTCGGAAATTATCCTTTAAACGGATACAAAAGGGGTGAAAGTTTACATGGGGAAGAAACAACCAATAACCGCTGTCCGTATTTAGATGAAATTTGGTATTTAAATAATTTGTAATTTTTTGGTCAAGGTGTTCATATTTATAACATGTTACCCATCGATGCTTTAAATTTACCTTTACCCGCTCTTAAGAAATATTTGAAAATGTCATGAATGTCAAAGGGTTATTGCAGGTTCGAGTATTATATATGACGGACAAAGATGCATGGCCCAAACCAAAAAACTACTACAACATTTATAGGACACCGTTTAGGTAGGAAATAGTAGTTTATGTAACTGTTACGTAATAAGGGTCCTTAAAACACGAGTGTTTTAAGGCCTAATTACGTACAGTTGCATACACTGCTTTATCTACACTCATATTATTTATTCTAAATGCCGTATTCGAAAACCATAGAATGGCCGCCATTGCACCGCCATGGCCAACTCGATAGTGCCGGCGGTCGGGGAGGCGCGTGTCGGCGGCCGCGCGGGAGCGTGCAGGTGTACATTATGTTATCAAAACTCATAACACATCAATAGTTGAGCATGTAAAGTTAAAATTACGTTACTGCCACAGATAAAAAGCTTATCATAGTAAAATCGGTCGTGGTAATGCTAGCCATTTCCTACCGTTTTCGAACACGTTTTAGAGAACTTACAATATGAGTGTAGATAAACATATCAAACGTTTTGTGAAGCAGTCAGATTAGGATTTATTTTTCTTTATAATTAAACAATAGGTACATTATCTGTCTCTCAAGCTGTTTTGATATGTCTTCTTGAAGAACTACGCATTATTTTGTATCTTTAAGATCTAATAAGGTATTACTGTTTTGAAAAAAATAAGTCCCGTCGAGTATCTTTTCGGTCATAATAGTTCTTGGGCCAGAGGTGTAGGGTTAGAACCGGTGGTAGTTTTGGAACGAAGTTCCTTATTGGACGGTTCGCGGATGGGGGGCTAGGTGAAAAAAAGTCACGTGACCGTCACGAAAAAGCGTCACGTCACGAAAACGCGACACCCATACGATTGAGAAACATGTAAAATGGAATGAAATAAAAAATATATAAAATAAAATAAAGTGAAGTGAAGTGAATTGTAGTGAAAGTGAGAAGTGACAAAGTGATAAAAGTGAAAACAGTCGAGAACCTAAAAGTAAAAAATGTCAAAAATGGCAAAATTTCAAAAATTTCATAAATTTCAAAAATTTCAATTTTCAAAAATTTCAAAAATTTATAAATTTCAGAACTTCAAAAATTTCAAAAATTTCAAATATTTCAAATATTTCAAATATTTCAAATATTTCAAATATTTCAAATATTTCAAATATTTCAAATATTTCAAATATTTCAAATATTTCAAATATTTCAAAAATTTCAAAAATTTCAAAAATTTCAACAATTTCAACAATTTCAACAATTTCAACAATTTCAACAATTTCAACAATTTCAACAATTTCAACAATTTCAACAATTTCAACAATTTCAATAATTTCAAAAATTTCAAAAATTTTAAAAATTTCATTAAAATAAAAAAAAATTAAAACCACAAAATTTACGAAATAGTCAAAAATTAAATTAAATTAAATAACATAACTTCGTTCCAACAGAGTGTTCCACGACACTCACGTATTTTATTTTTCTCTGACGTTCATTAGTGCATTGTAATGTGCTTACCTTGAAGTATGTAATTACCACAATTATTGCAACCAGTAACGTAACATCAGTGTATTATCTGTGACAGTGTGGTAAAAACGTATGAAAATTCATTACCTACGGTAACGTAATCAAAATCCGCCCCTCCCGCCCCCCGACCGCCGGCACGCATGGTTTCAGTGGATTTTTAATATGTGTGTAGGTAAAGCAGTGTATGCTTCTGTACATAATTAGGCCTTATTACGTAACAGTTACATAAACTACTAATTATCTCTTTTTAGGGTTCCGTAGTCAACTAGGAACCCTTATAGTTTCGCCGTGTCCGTCCGTCTGTCCACGGTCTAGCTCAGTTACTGTTCGCACTAGAAAGCTGAAATTTGGTGAGGCCTGATAAGAACTTTCAATAAAAACTATATTGAATAAAATCGGTTCGGTGCCGGATAGTAGACTGACGTAAGCGCCGCCAAATATCCCTTAATAAACGACCGTTTGAACGGATGTTTCGTAACAGGGCGGCATTTACGAAACTACACTGAGCATCGCCCGACATGCTCTTGGCCGGTTTTTTTGCATTGTTATCCCGGAAATCACCCCTTAAGGATTACTAATTCCTCAGATACTTTCATGCTTAGAATGATTTGACGGGAGGATCGATTTGGATGATATTTGCCGTGGACATGAACGTATAAATACAAAAGTGGTCCTGTATCGTCCGATATACACCTACTATTCTATGTCGTTTAAATCATGCCAATAAAAATTAATAGGATAAATCCATCTGTCAACTTTACTTCAAGTTCCGCCTCCAGGGTAGCGGGAGAGAAATTAGGGGTGAATTAGCCGCTTACTGACACAGACCGAATTCCACGCGGGCGGGGCCGCGGGCACAGCTAGTACTCGATAAGCAGCTGACATGCACTTGTCAGTTTATTTATCTGTAGGTAAGACTAAAAGTTTTGACCTGACATTTGCTTACATTTCTGCACTTATCTTACTGAGAATGTAATTGAGATTGAGAGGGTTAAATTCATATTCACTTTAGTTAAATTCAGCATGCAGATAAAAAAAACACATCATAGTGCTAAATTTGTTAACTATATAATGCTGAATTCAGCACAAGTTAGGTATGCGCCTGAGCTGAGTTTTGGCATACTGAGGGTTAGTTGCACCAAGCATTTTGACAGACTCATCAGCGTCACCCGGTAATGTGATTTTTTTATACAAAAACAAATTTGCTAACGCTTTAGCGGTGACAGATCGACCCTTATTTATACATTTTATTTGGCAATGACCGCTTATATTAAAACTGATTAAAACTAGGCTGTCCAATCCAAACTAGCATTTAGGTATTCACAAGCTGTGTTTACAAGATGATTCTGTGTTAATTATAACAAGAGTACGAATTACGTACAAAAACTATAATAGCCTGCTAGTATATTTTTGTACCGCCATAGCTGTTATTCAAATCGCTAACCGAGTCCAGGCGAGTCATGTTACCTCTTTTTTCCAGAAATAATATTTCGATTGCACAATTTCAACTCATTCTATTAGGGAGTAGCATCTATCTAGTTTTGTATTTAAGTAAAAGTTACATCAAGCAGTTTTTTTAATATCTGAAGAAAAATACCGGCACAATAAACAATTGAAAACGGGTAATTTTGCGTAGAGATTTCGATTCAACCCGTTTTTAACCTTTTACCTACTGCTAACATAAAAATTCAAACTTTAAACATCACAGTAAATTTTATCGTAAACTTTCTTCGTACTAAAAAGATTACTAGCCGTAGTCGGTTTTTCGGAGTGTTCATCTCGCCTGCGCTCGCGCATCCAAGGCGAACGGCCGGGCATGCGTAGACGGCGTAGCCTCGATCTTGAACTTGCTACGAGTTGTGCAACCATTACACAAATTACTACTGCCACCACAGCGCAGCTGTAATACGCGTCTGCGTAATTTACTACGATGTAAGTAGTAACTGCCAATTACTAATATATTGTGAGGTAAGTATAAAATAAAAAAAAATCAGTGAAAGTATAAAATAAATGATTAACAATTTAAAAACTAAAACAACGAACTCAAAGAGGACCCAGTGCGTTTTTTTATTTTTTTATTAGTTTGTTAGTATAGTTTTAATTTTTTAATTCTAAATTTAGTTTTTTAGTGCATACATTACTGCGTAAAGTGTTAGCCGTTAATTTCAATTAGAATTAAAAATTGATCAATAAACCTGGATAAAAGACATACATAACCCAGTGTGTTGACGTCGATGGAATAGGGTCCATCGACGTCAACACAAGGAGCAGGAGTGCGATTTTTGAATCTCACCAAGTGACTAATTCTCACCGATGTGAGTGATTTACTATCGGAAATCACTCACATCGGTGAGAATTAGTCACTTGGTGAGATTCAAAAATCGCACTCCAGGGGTTCCTTTAGTTACTTTAGTTAGTTTGTTCCTTTAGTCAACAACACAGTGAATCGTCCTTTTTGTAAAGGGGCGGCAACGCGCATGTGACACCTCTGGAGTTGCAGGCGTCCAAAGGCTACGATAGCTGCTTACCATTAGGTGGACCGTATGCTTGTTTGCCACAATCGTTGTGTAAAGAAAAGCTATTGAAAAATGAAATCTCTTATTTTGCGGCTATCGTTAATGTTATCTTCATTCGCTCAGTGCACTGGTACTGTAACCTATTGCATAAAAATAGATGCATCGTGTATATAAGTAGTTTTGAAGATCCAAATATAAAACAATAGCTACAATGCTATAAAACAAAGGCTGTAATAATAATAATATAGAAAATGTAAAAAAATATAAAATTGTGTAAACTAATTTTACTATTTTGTGCTGCCATTGTTGTACATATGTATATATAAGTTGACTTGTAAAATGTATTTTTATCAATAAATAAATGAATAAATGAATGTATCCAGGTTTTTTTATAAATTAAAGTTACTTAAAAGTCTTTAACATCTCCTATAGGTAAGTTTAAAATGTTAGACTATGTTACACTTACTCGTACTTACCGAGCCATTAGCTATGTTTTTAAATGTTCTGAATTAGGTTACCAGCATACGAATAGGCCTCAAATGATGACTCAAATGACGTTACTTAAGGAAATAATCAGCGTATGATTCGATGCGCGTTTTTGCATCGCACCACACGTGACAAAAACTAAACCGACGGAAAAATGATCAAATGCGGTAAATGTTTTGGTTTAGGGGTAAAAAAGTATCCGGGTCTCTTTGTGCAGCAACGCATTAAATTGCTTTATGAGTTTATGACATGTTATTTTACATACATGTCCGAATCGTCTGATTCCACGGATTATTTATTTATTTATTTGATAGCTCTCAAATAAAATAAAATAAAATAAAATCTGTAATTAAAATTAAATTTAACGTCTCAATTAAAATTAAAATTAATTTTTCGATTACAGTTGTATACCTTCCTAGGTAGGAATTGTAATACTTAGGTACAATGTAATGTAAAGGCCAGTTTACACTTGCAAGTTTACTTGCGGCAAGTAGGGACGCAGCTATAGTTCAGAATGAGAGATGAATATCACTATTTCATAAACCGGCCTTTACATATAAATACATAGAAAAAAATACTTTGCCAGTTTCTTTGTCACTTATTTAGACATGTACGTCCGATCAAGAAAATCCAAACAACATATCCAATCAAGCCGTCATAAAAAATAAATCGTTTTAATTATTTAGTTAAAAACGCCAAAAAAGATAGTACAGTCTATGCTTACAAGTAATCTACCATTGCACAAAACAAGTTCCCGTAGCTCATGTTGCTCCTAGATACATTATCGACGATCTGGTGAGCACAGGAATGCCGTTCTTGACCACAGCCAGGGCATCTTCACGAACCCGTTCCTTCCATGTGTGGCGGTAATAAGTGTAATAACTCTGCGATGCTAAACGAAGTTTTACTCTCGTTGGTATAAAAGTAAAAGGAGACTAGTAATGAGGTGGACGAGACTTGAATCTATTTGAATGTCGCATGATATTATACGACAGATCTGGCTAGATACATCTGCTAGCCTATAATGGTTGAATTTTTATTTATCTGGGTGGATAAAACATGTATGTACTCGTAACCCTTGCGGTTACTTTGCATTCGTATTATTTTCATATGTCGCACGCACAATGCTACGGGAAAGGGACTATATAGTCCAGCAGTTATGTCGAATGAAGTTAAGGGTAGCTGGAAAGTAATCCAAACTCAATGGAACTTTAACGGGTAGTTTGGGGGAATGCCACGAAGACTCTCATAAGTTTTCGACCTCGAGGACCTTGTGGAAATTGGGGGGGGGACAAAAAACTACTTTCTTTTTCAGTTTTTCGCTTATATCTCATAAACTAAGCACTTTTTGTATACACCTTGTACGGCAAAGTTAAAGAGCAATAAATTTCCTGAAAGTTAGCTGTCATACCAGATTTTCAGACCAAATATTAACGAAGATACAGACGATACAGTCGAAAAAAGGTTATTAAAATTAAAAAAGTAGCTTATCTGTTTTTTTTGTCTTTGCTATGTTAATTATGTCGATCAAACACCAATATTAACGTCTTTGAAAACCTATAACATCGGAACTTTGTGGATATACTATTTTTCGTTATGCTGTCAAGTGTCATCATACATTAATAGCAATTAATCTGTGGATATTAAGTAAAAGTAAAGTTAAAACCTCTCTATTGCACACCTCAGAATAATAAAACAGCACACCAAACCTATTTACATATCAAGAGAGGTAAACAACAGGCGATGTTATTGCTAATAAGTGATATCTTCCAGACATCCATTGGATGTATTATTTCTCGTTAAGCTGTCAAGTGTTATGACACTTGAAAAGTCATAACTTTTCACAATTACTAATAAATTATGGTTCTGCTGCCATATTGGAATCTCAACAATAAATTGGCTGTATCTTCGTTAATAGTCTAGGCCTAAAAATCTAGTATGACACTTAACTTTCAGAAAATTTATTGCTCTTCAATTTTGCCATACAAGGTGTACACAAAAAGTGCTTAGTTTATGAGATAGAAGCAAAAAACTAAAAAAATAATAGTTTTTTGTCCCCCCTCCAAATTCCACAAAGCCCTCGAGGTCGAAAACGCATGAGAGTATTCGTGGCATACCCCCAAACTACCCGTTAAAGTTCCATTGAGTTTGGATTACTTTCCAGGTGAAATGTACATAACTGCTGGACTAATAAGGTATCGGTGTATAATTTTAAAAATTAATCTTTTCATGTCTCAGTAGTAGAACACATTTATTTACACAGCATAGTAGTCAATTCCTGACATAATAGTGAATTTGTATTGAAGCCGCTACATACGATTCCGAAAAGATATAGTATAAGAGAAAAGACACAATTATGAAACAGGCTTAGAGGACCTGTATGGCAAATTATAATTATCGCATAAGAGATCATTTTGGTTTTATGGTACCTACCTACCTATAAACCGTCTAGTACCTAATAACTTCTGAAACTTAATGATCATAAGATGTTAAATAAAAGGAAAAAATATATAAAAATGCAGTAATTAGTAAATGCTAATGTTATGAGTGTGAACTGCAATTAACTCATAATTGTAAACATATATCTGACTTAATTGTTTGTAAACGGATTTTATATAAAATTAATAGAAGTAAAATGATACAATCAGCATAGTTCAGCTGCTTACGATTCCTATTTCACATAATTGCAGTAAATGTACATATCATGTAAATAGGATTATTTTATTCTGGTCATTAGTTCAGACAGGTGACTCATATATAAATGTAAAACGCTGATGTCGATATTCAATTGGAGATCCTTTCCACATACTGCGTCATGACAGCCTCTATTTAAGGGTATGATTTAACCGATCACCAAATAAATACGAAGTCGTTGAACTAATTAATAAGATTGGCCACTAGAATAATAGATCTGCCACCAAAATAGTACCACCAAATAATAAATATCAAAACGATTTATTACCGAAAAAATCACATAAAATTTCCAGCCGAATTAAAGTTTTAGACGCACGCATTTTTCTTAAAATTAAAGAAAAAGGTTATGGTTCGACTTTCGAAACACGCATATTCCGATGGCGTGTGCATATGGAGTTCGATACATTCGGATCAACAATACCTATAAGTATTCCATTTATCATGCCCTACCAGTCTTTTCTATTACCTAAAATATATTTATTGCTTAAAAGAGAGCAAGAACGTAAAAAAGGCGAACTTACTTCTTAGCAGCACTTTCTATTTGGGCCATCCGACATCCGATATCGGATCGGACAACGTTAAAACGCTCTTACTCTCTTCTCCCCATGGTCACAGACCCGATTACGTTTATTGCACAAATCATCCGCGCAATAGTACAGAACCCTCGTCATTTTCCAACATTTTTTCCCGCCCGTAATCATTCTCCAGAGGCACGACGTTTTGTTTTTGCCGCGGTTACCTGGTTATTCACTCGTGACCTTTAGCAAATGCGTGAGGAATTACCCGCTGGGAATGCGAGGGAGATGGCGGTACCAATTTGTTGTTGAATAATCTTACAGCAAGGGTTTAAGATAATTACCTGGCCCTGAATTTACATTGCTCGGCGCGCCGGCGACCGATAGCTTGTGTAACATAATACCTATAGCTGGAGGCCGATTCATCCCAGGGCACCTCGCTCACACTTACACTCGCGATCAAAAAAATCGACTCAAGCAACATTTTTTACTTTTGGCCGTATTTCCGGAAAGCGGGAAATATTTTAATAAAACTTTGAATGCAATTTTATTACGAATTTATTCAGCTACAAAAAACAGTAAAAGACATCGATCTCAGTTGCGTAGTTTTTAGGTTATCGCAGTTTTTGTACAAAATGGCATTTTACATGGTTATGATATGCACGAGTTGTGCCCTCTTGAGACCAATAAAAACCGGTGTAACCGGTTATTTCTTATCATTCGCTTATCAGAAGTTGACCAGTGCACATCTCCTCGCAATCTTACATCGGAATCACCTTCGAAAAATGGATACCACCGAAGCTGAAGCCACCGAAGTCGTCACCTTGGTGAATCGAGGATTCTCGCAGCGTTCTGTTGCTGAGCAGCTGAATTTAAGCCAGTCTGCTGTCTCCAGAGTTTATCGTCGGTTTTGTCGGTTTGGAACCTTGAAACGGAAACAAGGATCTGGCCGTCAGCGGTGCACATCGGAGAGGGATGACCGCTTCATCGCCACCTCCAGTCTTCGTAATCGCCACCGTACCGCTGTTGCCATCCAGCAAGACCTGATGCGGAACCGGGTTGTGCCTGTTAGCACCTCAACAGTTCGGCGGAGACTCAAGGAAGCCAACCTTACCCCAAGAAGACCTGCTACTGGGCCCAAACTGACTCAGAGGCATCGGGACGCTCGGAAGGAATTCGTGGCGACCTACGAAAATTGGACCTACGACCAATGGAGCCGCGTACTCTTCAGCGACGAGTGCAGAGTGTGTCTCCATGGCAGCGACAGAAGAGGACGGGTGTACCGAAGACCTGGAGAGAGGTTCGCCCAGTGTTGCTTCGCTGAAACAGTCGCCTACGGTGGAGGTTCCGTCATGATGTGGGCGGGGATTTCCATGGAGGGGCGGACCGAGCTGGTTTTTGTTGATGGCGGGGGTCGAGGCGGTGGTTTGAATGCAGACAGGTACATCACCGACATCCTGCAAGACCATGTCGTCCCCTACGCCGGGTTCTTTGACGAGGGGTTCCATTTCATGCAAGACAACGCCCCTTGTCATACCGCCCGCGTCACAAAGGAGTACCTTGACGCAGTTGGCATCCCGACTCTGAAGTGGCCACCTCTGAGTCCTGATTTCAATCCTATCGAGCACTTATGGGATTACCTGAAACGCAAGGTTCGAGCTCGCAATCCTGCTCCGGAGACAATTTTGGCCCTGAAAGAAGCTTTGGTCGAAGAGTGGGAAGCATGCCCCCAGGATACCATCAGGAAGCTGATAAGGTCAATGAAGAGACGCATGGCATGTGTGAAAAAGGTTTTTGGTGGTAACACCAGGTATTAAAGATAAAAATAAATTGTTATTCGTTCATGAAAATGTTTTTTCTTTCGTTGTTAAGGTCATTTTTGCACCCAAATTTTACACCTCCTTGGTATGCTAGCTTGTTTTTCATGAACTGAAATTTTTCGCCTGAAAAACATGCTCGTATTGAAAGCTGACACTGTTAGCTCTAAAATGGTACCGTTGCTTTTTTGATCTCATGATTGGTTCCTGAGATATTAAACGATGAAATTAAAAATTAGTTTGAGTCGATTTTTTTGATCGCGAGTGTAGTATCGTCTGATTGATATTCAAATAAATTGGGATTCTAACCATTTTATCTTCGATTAAATACGTACGTAGTTGTTACTGATTTCAAGATTTTCAAGGTTACGATTATACTGGTTTCTTTGAAGCGTATCTAATGTGCCGCTTGGGAATACATGGGCACGGCATGGACAGCCTCGATAAGGGCCTATATTTGCTTATCTTTGTCTTATTTTCAGTTTGGTTGCTTTTTGCTAATAAGTTATATCAGGCGTTTATATTTTATTTTTATTCAGTTTTCAAGACCGAGGGACTTCATTGAATAGAGCTGGCCACGTCAGATATGACACAATAATGAGAGCAACAAAACCCGTCTAGTTAGATTGCCATACTATCCTGATTGCTAGATCCGGGCATCCGGCAGCAATCGGTGGAGGTTAGAGTGACAGACTAGAAAAATTTCTCAATTGGAAAATAGACTAAAATAGTAATACCAAAATAGGTTACAACTGCCGAAGTTATCACAGTTATAGAGGACAGGGCCTATATTTTAACATAAGAACAAAAAACATTGCGTATTATTGCGAAAACAAAACCAGTAAGCGACAAACTATGACTTATCTATAACTATATTTAACGTCGTTTGCACTTTGCACGACTTTCCCCCAACAGAAACGGGCTGAAATGAGGATGATAACATTGATGACTCATTGTTTTATAAATTTATCAGTGTTCTTGAAAATGAGGTGTTGAATTATCGACGTGCCATCACGTCCTCGTTGTCATAATTCCGTTGCAACTGCATCCAAGAGCACGTTTCTTCAATTTGCATTTACACGTTAGGTTTGCACGAAGGGTGATCACTGATCAATAAGTAGTGAGAATGACTAGGCGGTTATCACACTGCTGCGGTTTCCGCATGCGGCGACGGTGTGCGAACGAGATAGCGCTATGCATGTCTACAGCGCTGTCACGTTTGCACACACGGTTGCGGGGCCAGTGTGATAATCGCCTTAAAGAACAAGTAGGTATTAATTGTGAAAGACTTTAAGGATGTATCACGCCGTAGCGTTCCGCGTCCTAAGGTAGAATTAATAATTCAGCGGAGTGATTTGACAGAACTTTACATACATTTGACAACCGCTTTGTATGCCGAGAGCTGTCAAATCACTCCGCTGAATTATTAATTGTACCGTACATGACACTGTCGACACTTCATTTTGTTAGAGAACATCACGCTTTCGATACAAAATTAAGTGTCGGAAGTGTCGTGTAGGACGCGGAACGTTTCAGCGTGAACCATCCCTTAGGCTTGATTACACGACACGAAACTCGCAAATTCAAGTGCAACATGCAACATCCTAGGAGGTCAGGGGTACTTTGTACCAGAGAAGAACATACGATAGATTTTCCTAAAATAAATATGTTCAAGGTGCGATACGAGGTTAGAAAAGTAATTCTTTGAGATGGGAATCGAGAAAGATTTAGATGCGCGGGAGTTTGCAATTAAACGATCTCTGATAGCTGTGATGTGTGTGGACAAGCCATCGCCGGGGGCGTACGCTTCGTGAGTCGAGGCCAGGCTGTGTGTACAGCAAGTAAAACAACCAAATAAATCTACACACAATACGAGAATCCACATTTGATTTCAGCCATATCACTGTTTAAAAAAAATCGTTTGTTTTCAAAAAGATACAGAGGGGTACAGTTTTTACTGACCTCCACACTAGGCAAAGACTGTCCCGTGGAGAGAAATAACTTTATAATCTAGACAAAAATAGAGATGTTACATACATTTCCATATTTGGGTTACAATGTTACATTTATTATAGGAATTAGAAAGTAGTATTTCAGGGGGCTTAGCCAAGATGACAATCGTTTGTAGAAAACGAATTGAAACGCTATCCGTATCTCTTTCGCACTAATATGGAAGAGTGAATAGAGTGATAGAGAGACCGATAGCGTTTCGTTTCGTTTTCTACAAACGATTGTCATCTTGGCTAAGCCCCCAGTAGCATAAAAAAAAGAAGAGTCGCAAACATTTACATCACTATTCAATGTACGTTGTGTCACACTCCGTGACATCATTCTAATGTGGTCCCGAACTCCCGACGGAACACGATACTGAGTCAAGACTATTTTGTGGCAACCATGTTTCATCCCACAAACCTGGACGACGACTTCAAAAAAAAATTAATGTTAGGTACCTGGTAATTATGTGCCTATAATTAACTACCTATTTTTTTTTCGAAAAACTGAGATACAAGTAAAACCAGATGCTTATAAGCTTTGTTACATCGTCAAATGAGAGTAACCATTTCTTTTTATAATAAAAACAAGACGCAGCTATAACACCTGAACGTAAAATTAAATATGGCGAGGCATCCAGAGCCATCAAGAATTATGAGACGCGCACTGAATACAGAAAACAGTTTAATATCCCAGATTCCCAACGATCCGAAATTTTACGTCATTATGTCATGCAATCTCAGCCTAATGGGCACCTTGTATTAATTATAATGACTTAATGACTTTGCGTACCTATCATAAAAGCTGAGTAATCAGTTAATTTCTGGGTATTTTTAGCGATGGGGTCAATCGAGTGCGTTGGCATTGGTCCGCGGTCGATCTTGACCTACAGCGCTTGCAACTCTATACAATGAAGTTATGTAACATTTAATCGAGTCGCGAAATATGAGACAAAACAATTCAAAGCCGACTTTTATGATTTATAAACAGAGCAAGTATATCGTATTAACGACGAGATCACTCACTCTAGTGCACAAATTGCTGACCCAACCGCATTACAAAAAAAAAACACCCATCCCACCATCCGCATTAAGAGACAAAATTACTTACTCTTATGTTTTTTCTTCTGATATTAAGGGCCTGTTTCACAATCTCCAGATAAACTTATCTGCCAGTTAAAATTATTGCCATCCTTTTCTCCAGTCATATAAAAGAAAAGGACAGCAAACATTTATCTGACAGATATGCTTTAACTGTAGATTGTGAAACAGGCCATAAATAAGTTTAAATATCGGTCGACTTATCAGATGTCTCAAGTATATTTTGTTCTCATATTTTGGGGGAATTCCATAGAGACACGGTTTTCATAGCACAAAAAAACTATACAAAATTGATAATTTAATTTAATTTCTTAAAAAAAAAACTATACGAAAATGATAATTTAATTTAATTTCTTAAAAAAAAAACTATACGAAAATGATAATTTAATTTAGTTTCTTTAAAAAAAAAGAGAACCGCCTTCACAAAGCCAACCCACTGAAAAGTATAAAATATTTTTTATACATAGGTATAAGTACCTCACCCCTCACCCCTATCCTTATCCTGTCCCTATCCCATTTCTATTCCTACCCCGTAAAGCAAATTTCTGCCAAAAAGTAATAAATACCTAATAATAAGAAAATTAATAATGATCTGGGTATTTACTTAATTTTTATTTATTATTATTTAATTGTACTTATTTTTTGAAGTGGGAGCCAAACCATGATTTTAGGACAGCAAAGAACACTGCACTCACTGCCTAAGAAAGACATAGCTTACTCATTAATTAAGTTCTTGCATTACTGTCTCGCTCCAAAGTGACAGTGAAGTGGTTTGGCACCGACTTCAAAAACTAAGTAAATACCCTAAAATAACTTTAACGCGAATCGCAAATATAACAGTTATCTAAGCAATAGGAAGTTAAAATAGAGTCCAGAAATTTACGAGAGAGTACAACGTAAAAGCAACAGGTTATAATGTTATCAGTCTCATCACGTTCAAATGTACAGCTTTAGGTGTGATTGCCAAGATAGTGCATTAAGTGAACACGAGAGTGTCTATCTAGAATTGAAGACGTGATCAAAATAGGGGTCGCAGTATAACATAATAAGTGTGTTATGCGTACCTTTGTGTAAAAAAACCGAACCTCCAAAGCAACGAAACGATGATAATTAAATAAAAATCACACACATGTTTCACAAAAGTAATTACTTCTGTGGACAAACATACTGACGATATTAGTATGATATTAGTCGTTCCATCTTGACTGCACTTTCTCTCTATTTATATTTGGGGTCAATAGAAAAGTAAAAATATGTAAACAAACCTTCATTGCTCTGCGCTTATACGCACTTGGAACAACCATAGGTTCATAGTATAAGCTGATAAGCTTATACTTAAACATTTTAATTTTTAGTAAAAATATCCGTTTTATATTACTTACTTATATTTCAGTGAAAACGAATTTTTTTAATAAGTAATATTTTGTCATGTGTCAAATGCTTTTTTTGCCTAGAAAAGCAGCAATATTTGTTCAACTAATTTTATTTTTCTATTGACGTCGAAATCGTCTAATATAAAGAAACACAGTTACATACTAACTGAAAGTAAAAGCTTATGTATTAAAAGGAGATCGTCAATTTTTGTTAGGCGATTTGCCCCAGCTCATAAAGGTGCATATAATTATGAAATAGGTATCAAAACATTCTCTTAATCATCCTAGATCAGGGTCGTAAAATAATCATGAAATCTAACGGGAAAATTGAGAAATCGGGGATGAAAAAACATGAATGTGATAAGGACAATATTTAAAAGCGTACATGTTTATGATTTACAGTATAACACAAAATAACTACCGGTTTTTTAAAGATTATCTACAACATCTGACATGATAATGAAACGAAAATCATAATAAAATAATAAAAAGTCATATTTTGATCCTGCCGCTGATTTCTTGTATTTGTGTAAACAAAGATAATGGCTGTCTAACCATCATTGCTACTATTAACTAAACAATCGTAGCACTTATTACAACGAGATAAGGTTTAGCACTGTTAGTGCGCTACTACTAGTATCCATGAAGTTATAATTTTCAACTGGAGTATACTCTTGGGCCACAAAGTGAGGCCGAAAGAGAGAGTAATATAGAGAGCTGCGTATCGTTTTGACTTAGGGAGTTATGACGTCATTAGACAATAATGCCAGCATGACAACAAGTCAAAATGTCAATGTGTGTCAATTTTGTAACCAGTGGGAGTGAGGCACCGCCCCCATATTATCCCCTCTATCGGACCGTTTTTTCTAGTCACCGATGAACGACTGTTGTCCACATTTTTATAGCTCCCTATATTACCCTTTCTTTCGGCCCCACTTTATGGCCGAAGAGTATACTCCAGATTAAAATTATATCTTCATGCGGCAGACTTGCATGACGGTACATTGACAGTGTCAAACTATAATCGTAAACTAGATTAGCAAAGTAAACGTAACTCCTTTCTGAAAATATCCGTTTCGTCTCGGTCCTGGTGAAGTTAACCTTATGTCAATGCTGTAAAGACGTTAACAACTTATTAAGCACTATTTGGATCGCGGAAGGATCAACGAAATTACTTTTTATTTTGTATTTCTAATTCCCGTTTCGTTTTCATGAAATATTTTGTCTAGTTTCGTAATAAAATGGGTATTTGCTTAAAATTGCAGAACAAACCTTATACGAGACCATATCGCAAGTGGGCCTGGAATTGACGATCTCCTTTCCTTTCAAACTAAATAACAAGTTTTCATTGCTCTTTTGTGTGTTTTCCACACATAATAAAATGACTTCGATATTTTTCCCAATTCGTGACAAGGTCTATAAAAGACCTATGACGTAATATCTATTAACTTTGACTGAAAAATATTGCAAAAATACGCTACAGCTACAGCTCCATAACACTTTTTCTATTTATTGCAGGTTGAGAGGCGTTGAAAAACGATGCATTTTTGAGAAACAACATGGAAACAAACCTTGGCATGAATAAGTTTCTACCATTTCTACTGCTCGGTCTCTTTACCAGATCAACGTATACTAATAATGGTAGGTAAACCAAAGAAAGTCAATAAAGAATAATAAACCCCAGTATTTTTGTAAATTTAATTTTTAACCTTTTTGCTCATATGACTTAACGACATAATTAAATAAAAGTATTCCTTATATTGCTAGCGGTACACGTCGAAATTCAGTAAAATGCTGCAAATGTTAAAAGCATGAAAATCTGAACGATTGATCTTCAAGCAATATGAATCTATTTGACACGTAGCTCCCAAAAAAAAGGAGAGGAGTTATGACGTCATCTTTTTTTGTATGGAAACAAAATTGTTCTGAGATATATATTATTATATATTAACTGTGATGGAATAATACTTAATCTTATCATCACACTATAATTTTCATCAGAAAAGGCATGAGCAAGTAGGTACCGTAGGTATTTAAAGTACCGACAGTTACCAGATGGCTAGCCAGGCTATACGTAATTACGTATATCATTGTTATTACCTTTCTTGTAAACTAATGTCTATTTGAATAGGTGTTAACTAAAACAGTGCGTTTTACTTTTCAGTGTCATTGTCGGACGAATTACGTCACCCGAGAGTAAGCGGCCGCATAGTCAAGCTCTATTCTGGCATCAAGCCTGAACCAATATTGTGTGCTGGTGAGGGTTTCCGAGAGGATCCGGTTGACTGCGCCGTTTTCTACAGATGCGTGAAAGGAGACAATAATAAATACACGGTTTTCAGAGTATGTCACAAAGTTCAACCGTGATTAAATAGCAAGCAGCATATATCACTCCCACCCCCACGATCTTGGAGAATTTAACAAACCGTTTTGATAAATCCCGCCTTGAGACATTATTCCCCGGCAACACACGTGGCCTTTTTGTCCAATAATTTTCAACTATAGGTACTTTATTCTCATCTAGTATTCTTTAGTATCAGAAAAGTACCATAAACACAACCGTATTTTGCCCAATCACAACTGCCAAGTGTGTAGCTGGGTGTATAGCTCTAGCTTAAACACGATAATAAATATTAGTTTTACTTGACAAATACATTAATTTTTGATTTTCTTTTCAGTATCAATGCGGGCCGGGCACAGTATACGACCCTGATACAGAAATATGTAATCATTCCAAAAACACGAAAAGGATTAACTGCGGTGGTTTTACATCAACACCTGCTAAACATATTAATGATAATGAAATAGACGGATCACGTCAAGAAATACCATCACCTTTTAGCATGAAACAAGTGTTATATCCTGAACAATCAATCAATCAACAACAATCGACTCCTTCTTCCAAAAAAAATTGGTCATCAAACGATTACACAAGTACGCCAAGTGAGTCTAGTAGCTATTCATGGATAACCATAGCAAAAGAGCATCTTAGAGCAACCAGATCCCCTTTGCCTCGTCAGCCAATTCCACAAAATGGTGAACCATGCACTTCTGATGGATTCATGGGTGACAGTGAAAATTGTAGAAAATTTTACAGGTGCGTTGGAAATGGACGCGGTGGCTATATCAGATACGAGTTTTCATGCAGTGAATTAACGATTTGGGATGATGAGACACAAGCTTGTAATCATGCATGGGCAGTCAAAAAGAGAAGATGTGGTCGAGGTGGTCCAGATGATGAAAATAAAATCATCAAATCTGCTTACACAGCTCCAGATAACGATATGAATTCTGTAGAAACTATTCAATCTCAGTTACAAATAACCTATGGTTCTAAAGTTAATCAAGTACAAACGCAAATTAGCAAGGGAACCGTAATACAAAATCAAACACAAATAAATTATGGTGAACGGACAAAGGAAAAAACTGTATCTAATTCAAAACAAAATCAAACTCAAATATCACATGGTTCAGCAGTAAGTCAGACACAGACACAAATTAGTCACGGTAACAAAGGATCCCAAACTCAATTACAAATCGATCATTCAAAAGAGTCTAGTCAAAGTCAAACACAAATACATGAAATAACCGACCAAACTACCACCTCTGCACATGGTGGACAAACACAGGGGCCAAATGATGAGAAACCGGTCACTGGGAACGGAAATAACGAATGCACTGAAAGCGGCTTCATGGGAGACTCAGACGATTGTAAAAAGTTCTACAGGTGTGTCGATAATGGAAGAGGTGGTTACATAAAATACGAATTCTCTTGTGGAGAAGGGACGGTGTGGGATCCTAATGTAGAGGCATGCAATCATGCTTGGGCTGTAAAGGACTGCAAGAATAAATCACCGTCACAATCAATGCCTCAGGACAGTAAAACTACAACAACAACAAGTAAAACTACAACAATAGAAACGATTCCCGAAGAGGATGAAGATGTCGGGTATGGAGGTCAAAACCAATCACCATCCCAAACAACAACTACACATCAAGATAAAACATCAACCACGACCGAAACTAGTACACCTACACAAACTACTGAGGGTAACGATATCTCAAGTTCCACTAGTGCATCAGGTGAAAATTTCTGTACTTCAAGTGGATTTATGGGTGACACTCAAGATTGCAAGAAATTTTACAGATGTGTTGATAATGGCAATGGTGGTTACACGCGATATGAGTTTTCATGTGGTGAAGGCACGGTGTGGGATTCAAATTTGGAAGCTTGCAATCATGCCTGGGCAGTTGAAAAGTGTGGTAAAGGAAACCCAGGTACAAATACTCAATCTACAACCACAACAGCTAACAATGTCATGCAAGACGAAGAAATCGATAACGGATATCCATCTCAGAGTGACAATAATGACGATAAGTCAACAGAAGCGACAATGTCGAGTACAACAAGTACGACGACATCAGCTACTCCTACATTATCGTCACCAGATAGCGATATTTGCAAAACGAGTGGATTTATGGGTGATAAAAATGACTGCAAAAAGTTTTATAGATGTGTTGATGACGGTAAAGGCGGTTATATTCGTTATGAATTTACATGTGGTGAGGGTACTGTCTGGGATCAAAGTATCGAGTCATGTAATCATCCTTCAAATAACAACAAATGCACAGGAATGGAAACAGCAACACAAGAAACAGAAAACGAAGGTACAACTCAATCAGCATCTACTGCACAAATTGCCAGTGATACAGAAGAAAATAATCAAGTCACTACTAATGCATCTACAGAAAAACCTGCGAATAAACCAACAACCAACAGAGACTCTTGTTCTAGAGAAGGATTCTTTGGCGATACTATGAATTGTAAAAAGTTTTATAGATGTGTCGATGATGGTAAGGGAGGGTACACTAAATACGAATTTACCTGCGGTGACGGTACAGTATGGGACCAACAAGCGCAAACGTGCAATCATGAGTCAAGTGAGAATAAATGCTCAGAAACTTCTGAAACAAACGCTTCTGAAAACCGTCCGCCAGAATCAGGAATAACCACTACACAAAGCGCAGAATCCAGTGACACAACTACATTAACGACTAAACGCCCCGATACTGAAAATAATAATCAATCTAACAACAATGATCAATGTGAAGCAGAAGGTTTTTATGCTAATTCAAATGACTGTAAGAAATTTTACCGGTGTGTAAGCAATGACAAGGGAGGATACACGAAATATGATTTCACTTGTGGGGAAGGTACAATTTGGGTTCAAGAAATACAGGCATGTGATCATGATAACGATATATCTAATAGTAATGGTCAAGATACCGTATCTTCATCCAGTTCACACAGTGAGCAAAACGAACAGCCAACTACAACAGCCTCTACTACTACAGCGCAGTCTTCTTCTGGAACAGATAATAATGAAGTTTTAAATGATTGTTCCAATAGTTCAAGTTCCAGCTCTTCAACGTCAAATAAATGTAAATCAGAAGGTTTCTATCCTGATACTAATGACTGCAGAAAATTCTATCGCTGTGTTGATAATGGGCAAGGTGGGTACACCAAATATGATTTTACTTGCGGCGATGGCACTGCATGGGATCCGGATATTCAAGCTTGTAATCATGAAAATCAAGTAAAAAATTGTCAAGGTTCGCAAGGAGAAAACCAACCAGAACAAAAACCTACAAGTGAAAATTGTTCTCACACAACAGAAGCAACGAGTATAAGCAAGACAACGACAACCGAATCATCGAGTGAAAATAAACCACCAAGTGATAATGAACACTGTGAAAGCGAAGGTTATTTTGGCGATAGCAGTGATTGTCAAAAGTTTTACAGATGTGTCGATAATGGTAACGGTGGTTTGACAAAGTATGATTTCACGTGCGGCGAAGGCACAATTTGGGATCAAGATATACAAACATGCAATCATCCAGGTGATGTCCGAAATCCATCATGTAATAACAATTCAACTTCCACATCTTCAACTACTGAAGCCTCAAGTCAAACATCGTCAACAAGTGCGGGATCCTCATCAGCAACCTCTGATTCAACATCATCGACAACCACTGAAGGCCAAGGATCATCAGACTGTTCTCAAGGTACAACTCAAAAACCACCAAAGAAACAAGTCAATTGCACTAAAGCAGGATTTTATGCTGATCCTGATGACTGTAAAAAATTCTATAGGTGTGTAGACTGGGATAATAATGGTCAAAGATTTTCGGTTTATCATTTCGACTGCGGAGAAGGTACGATATGGGATCCAGAACTTGAAACATGTAACCATGAAGATTCTGTATACCCACCACGAGACTGTTCTGGGACCCAAAGTCAGGGTACTAACGAAACTACAACAACAACAACTACTACTACTACAACTGAAAAATCAACTACTAAAGAATCAACGACAACTGAGGGACCAACAACTCAACAATCTACAACTGAATCGTCAACTACACAAGAAACAACAACGACTGAAGAAAGTACAACTGAGCAAAGTACTACTGAAAAATCTACAACTACAGAAAAAAGTACAACCCAACTATCTACCACAGAACAAAGTACTACTGAGAAATCGACAACAACTGAGAAAACAACTACCGAACAGACTACACAGTCTAGTGCAACAGAGCAAACTACTGAACAATCAAGTACTACAGAGCAGTCTACTACAGAAAGTAGTACCACTGAGCAAACTAGTACTACAGAACAGTCTACAACAGAACAGTCGAGTACCACACAACAATCAACCACTACTGAGGAAACGACAACACAACAATCCACTACTGAACAATCCACTACAACAACTGAGCAAAGTACTACGGAAGGAACCACTGAAAGTTCTTCAACTACAGAACAAAGTTCTGATAGCACTACAACGGAGAATAATCAGGAATCTACGACTGAGAGTTCCTCAAGCTCAAAAGATTGTCCAGAAACGGAGGATGATCAATATCTCTATGTGTGCCCAACTTCCTTTAAGCGACATCCGAAGTACTGTAACATGTTCTATCAATGCACTGAAGATAATGATACTCATGACCTTGACATAGCTGTTTTCAAATGTCCTAATGACACAATTTACGATGAGAGCAAAAATCAATGTGTTGAAGAGAAAAATGCTGACAAGAAATGTGAGGGCGAAAAAGCTGATAGGCGAAGAGTTAAACGTTTAGGCGCCAACTATAAAGAACCAGTAAGTTTGATAGGGGCTTCAAGTTGTGCCAAATTAGTGAAAATTCTTGACTGTTTGACTAATGCTCCTTTTAATTTGTATTTTCCAGATTATTGCCAGCAAAGATCCTCTTACTTGTCCATCAACGGGTCACTTCCCATTCGAGAAAGCCGAATGTTCTCCGGCGTTTTTGAAATGTGATAAAACGAAATCTGGTAAATTAAGAGGCTACGTAAACCAGTGTCCCGAAGGTTATGTATATTGGTCGATAAGCAGAAGATGCGAAGCGATGTTTAAAGTAAGAGACTGTAAGAAGACCACCAACGACTGGAGCGATCGGTGGGAAATACCTATAGAAAGAAGTAATGTTGCTACGTAACTAGGATAATAAGAAACATATAAGTATCACGAAACAGAAAAAAATCTAATCGATCTACCTTATTTACTTGCATTTGTGCAATTATCTTAATATTTAGTTAAAAATCTGTACATAACTAGGATTAAGTAATTCATGTACGTACGTAGATGAGTACCAGCAACTTGTAATCACAGCAAATACAAGCTAATTCAAATTAATTGTTCGTTTTTAAGTATCTAGTCTCGTAAAAATTAAAGAAATTATTTAGATGTCAATAAATTTTGCTGCCATAATTTTAAGTCGAGGGTAGGTAAACTTGTGATCAAAATATTGTTACGTGTAACATTATTTTGAGCACGACTTGTTTTTATAATAAATTACTATTTTGTAATTACTTTTGACTTTCATTTTATTAACAACTTTATTAAAAATACTAACAATATAATTATAGCCTAAAATAAACAGAACAATAAATTATAATTATTATAAACAATAATTATAGTAAAATAACATCAACGCCTTTGCATGTAGATAAAAGTCCATTACAAAATATTGATAGCTCTCCAATTATAAATTCTTTCACCGAATCTTCGTATGCTCCATGTTTCACATCACTGAATAGACTCCCTAAGAATGCATGGCAAGAGCTTTTCGTGGCCAAAATATAACCTTTCAAATCGATTGTCAAGTTCTCTACATCAAGATTACTCGTATAATTATCTTTTACATTAGACGTTATCTTTTCGAACTTCGTTGGTGCAGGAATTATCATAGGTTGCATTACATTTTCTTTATTGACATGTTCTTGAGTATATGCCGTCGAAATAGTTCTTGTGATTCTTTTTAAGAAACTGGGATGATTTGATTGAGATTCTTCTTGCGTGGTTCTGTTTGATGTATCGTGGAATAATAAATTCAAAACAGATGGCATTACGTAACTCGATATTTTAGTTTCGTTATTTTCAATCGATTGATTGGGTTTCGATTTTTTGTTAACTATTTGGTTACCATCCGTCACCAACTTTCTTGTTCGATTCAACCCGTGGTTGTTACTTATAATGACTCCTTCGGCCTTTGATGGTTCTGTCTTAGTCATATCTTGCCTGTCTTCAGCGGCGCTTAAAATTTCAGCGTGGTTTTCGTGCACGTGGGCATCAGTTTCTAAGGCATCTATTATATCACGAATATTATTTACCTTTTTTTTATATTTCCGTTTATGAAAATTCATTATTTTGGGGGATTTTGTGCTTTCTATCTTGCTGCTGATATTTGCTGTTAAATTAGGCTCCTTATATTCCTCATATGACGAAAGAAGGCTATACAACTTTTCAATATAAATGGCATGTGGAGATCTAGGCGTCAATATGATAGGACTGAAGGCAATACCGCCTTTATCCCAAATCGAAACAGCTCTCACCAAAAATTCAATGAATTGGTTTGGCAACTCATTCCAAAATTTCTGAATAGGAGAATCGTTCAAGTAATCTGATAAGGTAACGTGTTGTATGATAATATTGGATTTTGTTTTACTAGGTACTTTGTCTGGTGTAAGTACATTATGTTCTGCCCAAAGGGAATTCATAGCATCTTCATTATATTTTCGAGCACGATTCACAGCTTGTTCAGGATTAAGTGTATCATTCATCATGAAAATTAAATTAAATTGGTAGTGCAAATATTTGTCAGCAATAATTTCTACATAAGGCAGATATTTGTCCAAGTCTATTTCCTTTTCACTATTCACTATTACATGCATAAATGCTTGTGGTAAAGTACTTTTTCTTTCATTCACGTGCTCAGGAACCGGTTTTGAGCCGGTGGCAGGGAGCATAGTGTAAGTTAATATACTACTATACAGTATAAAGGTTATCAAGGCAAACATAACTATGCTGGCGTACGTATAATTTACGGATGACGACAAGTAATCTGCAAAAAAAAAACACAAATAGGCAAGTGAACTTTGGGGACTGTTTGTGGAAATGTATCAAAATCACCCTAATACTCAGAAGCAATCACTAGCGGTCATATTCATATTCGAACGAGCGGAGCGTAAGCGAAATGAATTCTTACAGACAACTTCGGACACAACAGAACTGTCAGCCGGCTACCTAGACGTGCATTTCAATTGCTTTTTGATTTTGAATAGTTGTTCCGCGATAACTTTAGTAACCTTTTTCTGATCTTTATGAAATTTGTTGGGGTTGTAGCAGAGATCTATACAATTTGAGAGTTCGTATATGAGCAGGATTGATCAAGGGGTTATGGATCTAGAAGGCGCGAAACAATTATCAGACGGATCTTGTTATACTGGTTACTCGTTTGCAATGAAATCGCGAGTTTTCAGTTCGAGGCGGACTACTAGTTAATACAAATATCTGCATTTACACACTTAAAAACTAGAAGACACTAGAAATACAGTACTGAAATTAAAAAATACCTGGCCAATTTTTGATGATAGCCGCTGCCCCCTTCACAGTGTTCCTTGCTCTGCCTCTATAGCCCATATGGGTTAGTGGCCTGAATTCCTGCTGGAACTCTTCGTCGGAATAGTCTTCTCGTAGGAGAGGCCGGTGCTCTCTATGCGCGTCACTCATCACTGGCCATTGACGACTCTGTAAAGTTTAAGATGAAATACCTTTACCTGTTTCTTTGCTTACGAGCAAAAAGCTAAATTGAAGGAGGAAATTTTGCTCCGCTAAGACGAATATTTATATTTCATAACCTACAATTTCTTGAAAATGGAACTCTGAGCTGGGCAGAAGTATATAATCAAATAAAATTCTTATCTGTCTATCTATACACATAGGCGCAATTTTACTAGTTTAACTATATTATAAATTAAAAGTTTAGGTGAGTCTCCTAAACGGCTGAACCGATTTTGATAAAATATGTCGAGAATCGCTAGAAAACCTGCATTAACATGAAAAAAAATGCATTTAAATTGGTTCAACTGTTTTAGCGTGCCACAGAAAGCCACATTATTCAAGTATTGACTAGTATTGAGTAGGTATACCGATCAAAGACGCAACTGAAATAAATGGATGTAGTCCATACCCACCTATTAAATTAGAAATACAAATACAAATCCCGGTAAGGGATGCGTTCATAAAGTTAACTTTTAGGTCATGTCAATAGATGTAAGTTACTTGTTACTAAGGAAACTATTCATTATTGTTCTTTTCTATGGTTTTTATTTCACTTTAACAATACAATTTGTAATGTAAATTAATACCTCTCCAATTAGCTGACCAAGGGCGGGTTTAAATCCAGCAAGCTGTACCCGCACCTTTTTCATTACATGATTTTAATTAAATATGATTCATATCCTTAAATTGTTACCTAACTTTTCATAACTACATAGACTACTTACTTGCCTAACCTCAATACCTGTAAACACTGTGTACTGTAAAAAGTAATGAAATAAACGCATTTGTATTTTGTATTTGTAAATTAGTAAGCGATTGCTTATGTGTGGTCAGGTGACCACGAGAAATCTGTGGATATACCCCACGAGTCGGGTTTTAGTTGCAAGAAAGGAAGTATAAACTTTACTTGACAGCACAAAGAGCTACTTAGACTTTGTCGGCTTTCGTGATCGACAGCTGGCTTGAGTTGAGACTGAACAAGAAATGCAATTGCATCTAAACTATGACACATTGCTGAATATATTATTTTTTATTAAGCAGAGACGTACTCCTAATAAAACAACTAATGATACTACAACTTTTAGGAAAAAAGGAAAAATATAAATATTAACTGCCTTAGGCGAAACTCGAATTCGTGATTCTGCGATACCAGCTTACTCCTGTACCAACTAAGCTGTCGAGACATACTCCGTTTACGATTCCGAACTAACATTTATAATAATAAACTATACAATCAATAAGAGATAGTTAGGTATACTCGTAAGAGAAAGGTCGATGACAGCCTCGTTAGTTCATTGTCAACAAAAATATTACGACAAAATTATCATTAGTTGGAGTTGGAAAATACAGGCTGAAATTGTAACCACCGGTCATATAGAGCGAGGTGATTGGGTAGGCCATTCTGAACAACTTTTACTATGGAATCAACCTCGAAATCACAAAAAAAATGTTGACTCCCCCATAGAAAACGACGTCATCTGATTGGCCGAAATGTGTGAAACAGAAAACAAAATTACGATTTCGGAGTTGATCATTTAGTAAAAGTTGTTTAGTATGGCCTCCCTAATTACCTGGCTCAATATGACCGGTGGTTAAAATTTCATTCTGTATAGATTAATGCGATAGTAACTCTGTCTGTATATCTGCCTGTAACTTTTTCAAAGATAATGAATATTGGGCCAATTAATAAAAAAGACGATAAATACAAGCTCATTATGTTTACATGAGTAGGTTACAGCATTTACGATGCAGAATTTTTTAAATACCTAATAAATAAACTAATGAAATGGACAATGCCTACCTCAGACGAATTGAGGAATAGGTACTTAACCATTATGCACGTATTGTGAACCAGTTGTTTAAATAACAGTTTAAATAACCCGTATATCTTATATTTTCAAGCCAAAACTAAGTACCTAGGTAAGGTACATAGGTTTGGTACCCCTCCACCAGACCCGGAGCTTTGAGAGCCCGACTGCAAGAACAATCCACTGCCACCCTGATAACCCTGGCCGACTACCAATATATTTTTTGAAAAGATTAAAATAATTAATTTACATAAAATACTTTTACATAAAAATTAAGTTCATTAGTAAATTAAATCAATAACGTATTACATACCTTCCTAATTAACTCAAAAGTTTGCACCTTATTATGCAATTATTATCAAAATAATCAATATAGATATCCGGACCACCTCCTGACGAAGTGGCGCTGCAAGTGTCATTGGAATATGATTGGAATTTTGTTGTCAAATGTCTCATTAATACTCATTATAAACTTATTTACAAAAAAGTTTTTAAACCCATTTTCCGCGAGGTTGACTAATAAAGAGTTTAGTGTCTTTTATTTTTAAATTACACAAAAATACTTAACCTCACAACAAGGTCGATACGATTTGTGTTATGGGTACTAGATAGACGACGATATGTAAGTGCATGCAATAGAAAAAATATCCATAAGTCATGAGCAAATAATAATTTGAAACAAAAAAGAACCGACTTCACTTCGACTCCTTTACTCCTACCTTTCCAAGAGCAAATGCCTGACGACCAGGCTACGACTGCTACAAGGCTATTTAAAATAATATGTAACCAAGTAATTGAAAATATCGAATAGAGAATACTTACACTTAAAGCGAACTTCTAGAAAGGCATCCACAACCAGGGCATCAGATAAAACAAAAAAACCTAAAAAAGAAAACTTGATTTATTTCTATTTGGACTGCCTGGGATAAAATTCAGACTCTCCTTTTCTCTAAAATACACGATCCTGATCACCTCTCTTTTAACATTTCCGAACTCCTTCAGTCTAATCTATCAGGAGAATTGCCAAACACCGTCATGGGCTAGACTAAAAGTGCATTAAAATGATATACATACCTCAAATATGTAAAGCTGTTTCCAAAATTATGTCACTAAAACAACCAAATCACCATTAGCATCAACACCCGATATGTGTCACTTAACTTTTTCACACAATTAAACTACGAGTATGCATGTATGCAGCTGCAGGTTTTACTCATCAGTGACGCCGGTCTGAAAAATGGTATTCAATTTATCGAACTGGGCACGTTGTGACTTTCTGTGATAAATTCTGTTTGTTGAACAATGGATTCGTCTCACGTACAGGCGTTATATTATAACATTTGTTATTAATAAGCATGAAAAATACGGAGTTAGCATGAATGATGTGTCAAGGTGGCGGCAGGGTGTAAACAATATCACGTTGTTGAACCACTTTTGAAAACAAGACCGATAGGTGTAACCAGGTTTATATTCGGAAGTCTCAAATTCAAACCTCGGCTCATACCAATAAGTTTTTGGGTAAGTACTTAAGTATTTACTTTTTTTTAAGTTTTAGAGTAGCTTTAATCGTACTTAAATGAAAATCTTAATTTTTATGTTATAGTTATAGTATAAGAGCCCACGACACTGAATCTCCTAGACGAGATATATATAAATAGTCGCGTCTTTAATGGGGGAACACGAAATGCCGATGCTGCAATGCAAAAAAATTAAAAAATCGGGTTTCTAGTACGATAAGTCTCCTAGATTTCCTTTGTTCCTGCCTAATTAAATTGAGTAATAATATGAAAACATAATTCAATACTTCGATGCATAAATCTTGGCAATACTGGATTAAGAAATGCATGTTTTAGGCAAAAAAATATTTAATTATTAGTCATTCAATCATAAAATGTAACCTAGGCGACTCCAGTGCCCTCTCTGCTCAATAATGCCACCACCTGCCCGTACGCTAGGTACTTATAACTTATAAGTACAACACCGCTATGTGTGCCTCCCTGTATCTATGTGTGTTACCGTAAATGTTAAATAAAAGAGCTTTGTTTTTGTGGTTAAATGCGGTTAGAATATACCGGGTGTTGCCTGTAATGTAACACCAGCAAAAAAAATAAAAGTAGATTCTACTTCTCAAAGTGTACAACGTTTATTCAGCGACTTTTAAAAATAACTTGTGTTTTAATTTTTAGTACATTTTACAATTTATTCAAACACGCAATGTATTGCGAAATTGATTATGTCTGTAGGGTGACGGATTTTAACATACATTGAAAATGATATATAGTTTGTTAGAAAAAGAGACAATCTTAAAGACTACATATTTTTAAATGGTGTAGAATCTATGTTTTAATTTATTGCTCGTGTTACAGGTTATCAGATGTTAGACGACTACAAGTAAGTGTTTATTTTGTTATGTATAATTGAATCGTAAAAAATAAATACATTGTGTCGCTGTAAGATCCACGCAGAGTGAGACTGGCCAGACACTGAATTAATGCATCCTTCTTGGTGTTATTAAGTTAAAAACGGTGTATAAAAATAAGAAAAACATTTTTTTCACTTGTCAATCCATTTTATATTACGAACATCTTTAAAATTTTCAGCAAATATTGCGCCCATGTTTTGAAGTCTCTCATCAAAAATAAATTATTGCATAAAATATTAAAAATAAACCACAATATAATTAGTAAAAGTGTGTAAGTAATATTTTGATCTATCATTCATGTTTAAATTACAATTTACGAGTGTATTATCGGTCACGCAATGTTGGTCAATGTTTTAGTCTTAAGGGGTTTTTACAACTGATATATTTTTATATTGGATATCAACGTAGATGTCTCAAACATCCGTTTATATTTGGACTAACCGACACTCAAAAATATTGTGACTCTTACAAGCCATATAACGTCTTTAATTTGTACAAACCTGTTATTTCACACATTCTGACATACTTGTAATATTTTCTCAGTATTCATGATGGAACGGCCACCCGAACCCAAGAAAGGCGAGCATTGCCCACTACTGAAAGTGGACATAGGAAGGCATGATAGTGTCCGTCAACCTGCTGCGGTGCCCCAAAACTGGAGTGTTACTTGCCTATCGAAGAAGTCTTGCTCTTGGGTGCAAAAATGGCCTGGTACAAAGTGCTTAAATCCTCTAACACGATGTGTGTTAAATATCATAACTACACAATCTACGAATTATAGGGTGCCCCTGATATTCCGCAACCTTTTTTTGATTGTGTTGTAGGAAGCGCAACTACCTACTAGGGTCAAGGAGGGAACAGTGGCTCTATTAAATATCATAATACACAGTAGCACCCTTGTGCATTTGACTAACCGTTGCCCGACCATTTAAATTTATTCGGTTACTGAATGCTTCAGCTGCGTGTGCAATGCCTTTATTGTCAAGGCGATAAAGTGCATGTTCAGAATTTTTGGGTACCCTAACCGCTCCGATATATTTGATTATAATTTAATAAGAAGTACGGCCCTCGGATAAAAATCTTAGGAAACCTCTGCGTTAACCTGTTACCTATTACGAGCAATATGCTGATAAAATATTCGAATCATGCTCCTCCGATAAATCCTAGTAGTTAATGCATGTTATTTTATCGCAAATTAGGTAACGTCTTTTATAGAGGTTACATAAAGCTTATATACCAACTTATTAGCTCGTCCTTTTCAGATCTCGTAGCAGCATCATGGATGACACTTATCTTATTTTTCCTGTCATTTTTGCTTATCTACACTTTGGGAATGGCGACGTACAGAAGGCAACCATTGTTAGTTAAACAATCTAATGGAAAGCCTGTCAGCAACGTGTTCCTACACCAAATCATAAACAAAGGAGATCGTTTGCCACTCGAATTGTATCAGCATTTTCTCGAATTAATGGGTCACACATACCCAAACCTACGCTTCAACGTGTTCTTCCTAATAGATGATGCTAGTAGACATCCTTATTATATTCCAAGACATGGAAGATTACCCGGCAGGTGGCTTACTTATCCAAATAAGGATGTATACGTTAAGCACTCCTGTGTAAAAGAGTTCGAAAAGAGGTATTCCAACGTTAATATCACTATCATGGCTTTGAACAAGTATATGGCAATGACACCACTGAGGTTCAAGTGGAGGACTATTCCCCGGCCGTATTTGACATTTTACGCTAGGGTATTCTCTGTTTGGCAAAATGCTGCTATCGCCATGGATATCATGACCTACGAGAATATATTGGGCAGTGGTTTCCAAATCGACCGACGCGTCAATGAGATTTTAAAAAACCAAAATGACGGTCTCCCTGAATTAGATTACAACGTTCTACTTCAAGCTATAGATGAAGAAGATGATAAGTCTTTCAAGTGCTTGAGGCAGATATTAAATGATACCCTATCGATGTTCAATCATTTTTTTTCATTAGGTTCAATATCGCCAACTGAAGTTTTACCTTCAAATGATACACCGATTGTAAGAACGCAAAAATCTAGGAGAGACTCTAGTTATAACTTTTATGATTTAGCAACCTCTGAAAATACTCTTAGCACGGCCGGAAATATGTTGACTGACACTAGCCTAAATGCGACCATAAATGTTTCAACTAATAACTCGAAAGAAAATAGTTCTAAAAATGATTTGTTGGAAAATGAAATTCTTCAAACAACTACAGCATCCGCGAATCTAACCTCTTCCGAGGAAATGCCAGAAGATGAGAAGGTACCGGAAATAAACCTTGTACCAGTTCAGAAGAACAAGAGTGATAATATCTCTGAAAGACAACAAGCCGTACTGCTTTACGACTTTTCGATAATGAGTGACAGGCTAGGTAGCTTGCTTTTGCGTGAGCCGGTTTGGCCAACCTTTATATTTTCTGGATCTTTCTCAAAGACTGAAGCCTCGAAAAACGTCGCCAAAAAAAATATCACTAAACCAGTAGCACAGCTTGCTCTGAGCTCAGATGGACTTTTCGTCGCTGCTTCGTGCAGGATGCATCAATTTTTAGGGATGTTGATGACCGCTCCCTCCCAAAGAATGCACCCCGAATTTGTCATTCAAGAGACCCTCCAAACCCAATGTCCCGAAGCAAATGCAACCCAACGTTATTATTGCAATATTTATCATATTTGAATGATGATCTGAGTTGTTTTTAATGTTATTTTGTTTTAAAAATTGTAATTGTTACCCGTATATGTTTTAGTTAAGTCGTATTATTATTACATTAAAAAGTTCTTATTTATGTGTCGTTCTGAATCAAAAAGGAACTTGCCTAATAGTAATTACAAAGGATCTTAAGCGTTGCTAACTTATGCTATTGTTAAGTGCCCTTTTGATTAGACGTTTGATGTTTACGTCTATATGTTCATTATAATAAAAACAAAATTTCCAAATTGTTCCATTTTTTGTGTCATGGATCCTGGCCCGACCACGACACGATAATGAAATTAAATGATTGCACAAATTCATCATTTTTTAGGTGCTATTTAGTGCTACTAGTCCCATGAATTTGTGCCGCATAGTTTTGAAGTTATCGCGGTACCGTTGTGGTCGGGCGGGGGTACAGGATCCTGGCCCGACCACACCCCTTCAACGAGATTTGGTGAATGCACAAATTCATCGTTTTTAGGTGCTATTTAGTGCCGTCAATCCCATGAATTTGTGCCGTATAGTAACCAAGATACCGATGTGGTCGGGCGGGGGTACAGGATCCTGGCCCGACCACACCCCTCCAACGAGATTTCGTGTATGCACAAATTCATCATTTTTTAGGTGCTATTTAGTGCTTCTAGTCTCATGAATTTGTGCCTCATACTTTTCAAGTTATCGCCGTGCCGTTGTGGTCGGGCGGGGGCACAGGATCCTGGCCCGACCACACCCCTCCAACGAGATTTGGTGAATGCACAAATTCATCGTTTTTTAGGTGCTATTTAGTGCCACCAATCCCATGAATTTGTGCCGCTTAGTTTTCAACTTATCGCGGTACCATACCTATACAGGGTGGAACGAATTGGAGGGAAACTACCTTAAAACGTTGAGTTGAGATAGCCCAATTTACTAAAAGAAAACATTCTCTCGTTTTTCCTAAAAAGTAAAACTGCATTCACAGATTTTTTTTTTTAAATTTCTCTCTTATTCATAACAATTGTATGTAATTTTTTTATTGTCTCTAATAGCAGATAAAGCAGGTAAAGCGATATCGAGCCCCGGTAAGGCGTATCGATGTTTGTTCAAGTCAAACTGGGTTGATTATTTTTTCAATGTTTTCAATGTTTGTATTTGATTGAATAACATACTAATGTATGAGTGGAATACCCACTTTAAAACAAGTAAAAATAATTATGAGTTGATAGCAGGCGCCATCTGTTATTTCCGTTGTGACACTTGTAAAAGAGTCGGCGGGAAGGGTATCTAACTCTAGTGGTTGGCACCTAGATGTCGCTTACGGCTGCTATAAAGTCGATGTAAAAATAAATGCAAAAAGATGATTGAAGGCATTGAGAATTTCGTCAGCTCAGTAACTGAACCCATAGCTTAATTGGTAAAGCGATATCGAGCCCCGGTAAGGCGTATCGATGTTTGTTCAAGTCAAACTGGGTTGATTATTTTTTCAATGTTTTCAATGTTTGTATTTGATTGAATAACATACTAATGTATGAGTGGAATACCCACTTTAAAACAAGTAAAAATAATTATGACCTATTTATAAGTTATAAGAAAAACTAATATACCCGCGTAACAAGCCATTTTTACCAAAAACAATTTTCATGACGATTGATGCCATTGGGTCCTATTTCCAACAAGGATAATAAACTTAATCATCCCAACCAAGTTTAGCGCAAAATGGAAGCCATAAACAATAAAAAAAATTACATACAATTGTTATGAATAAGAGAGAAATTTAAAAAAAAAATCTGTGAATGCAGTTTTACTTTTTAGGAAAAACGAGAGAATGTTTTCTTTTAGTAAATTGGGCTATCTCAACTCAACGTTTTAAGGTAGTTTCCCTCCAATTCGTTCCACCCTGTATAGGTATGGTACCGCGATAAGTTGAAAACTAAGCGGCACAAATTCATGGGATTGGTGGCACTAAATAGCACCTAAAAAACGATGAATTTGTGCATTCACCAAATCTCGTTGGAGAGGTGTGGTCGGGCCAGGATCCTGTACCCCCGCCCGACCACAACGGTACGGCGATAACTTGAAAAGTATGCGGCACAAATTCATGAGACTAGAAGCACTAAATAGCACCTAAAAAATGATTAATTTGTGCATTCACGAAACCTCGTTGGAGGGGTGTGGTCGGGCCAGGATCCTGTACCCCCGCCCGACCACAACGGTACCGCGATAACTTCAAAACTATGCGGCACAAATTCATGGGACTAGTAGCACTAAATAGCACCTAAAAAATGATGAATTTGTGCAATCATTTAATTTCATTATCGTGTCGTGGTCGGGCCAGGATCCATGACACCATTTTTTCCATAGATGTAGAATACCGTGAAACTGGATAAAAAGGGCAGTTGGGTCCTCTCTATCTCTCCTCTCCCCATTATGAGTCATAATGGGGAGAGGAGAGACATTATGACATTTATGACCCAACAGCTGAGTTGGTGTTTTTAAACTAGGGTTGTCAAATCGCTACATTAGTAAAAATATTCTCTTAACAAGTTCACAATCCGAAAATCTTCATTGCTATCCCTAACAACCCAAACTACGAGCTGAGGTGGGATATTAACTAGGGATTCTGGTTTAAGCTCCACCTGGTTTATCCTCCTTCTTTTGAGGTACCTGCCTTAGTCAACGAAACTGCCAATAGACTAAGAGCTAGCCTCGACATATGTGTCACAATAACGAGAGCAAAAAAAACTCCTATAGTTGGTTAATTTAGTAATTTTTTTAAATTAGAATACTAAAGCAAATACGCCTAAAATCGGCCTTCTTTTCTTCACCCGTTTGCCTATTACATACCTACCAACTGGCCGAAGCCGCAGAGGGACGCGAACTGCAAACCAACCGTTGAAGAAACGATCATTGTAGAGTTACGCTTTCTTTACCGCTGGTAAAATCCCACAATCAGGAAACAAGGCGCGAAACCAAGGTGCAAAACTTTGCGGATTGGCTCCACACGTACACGGAGCGGGAAGGCTTCGCGCCTTGATTTACGCAAGAATGTGCACTATGTGGAAGGCCCCTTAGTGCTCTGCCTTACGGGAAATGGCCAAAGTGATAGTTACATAGCTGGAAACCGTTACCACTTCCCAACTGTCCTTGGAGACAGGGACCCCAAAACTGCCGAGAGAAGGTGACGATGACGTAGGTGAATATCTCCCGCGTAATGACGTCATTAAAATGGTAGCCGCTTCAATACGAAAAGTTCCAATTGCTTCCAAACTTCATCTAAATATATAAAAGAAGAAACTGACTGACTGACTGACTGACTGACTGATTGACTGACTGACTGACTGACTGACTGACTGACATATCAACGCACAGCCCAAACCGCTGGTTCTAGAGATTCCAAATTTGGCACGTAGGTTCCTTATAAGGTCTAGGGATGCACTAAGAAAGGATTTTTCAAAATTCACCCCCTAAGGGGGTAAAATGGGGGTCCAAAGTTTGTATGGCGAATCAAGATTTGTTAGACTATTTTATTCGAAACTTCACAGGAGTATTCCTAACGATAAATGAGTAAACACGTGTTTCAGGTTTTTTTGAAAATTCAACCCCTAAATATGGGCAGGGGCCTAGGGGCAAATATGGTCACAAAGTCTGAAAATCAACATGGGTATCGTACCCTTTTTGAGTACTTATAGTACGCGAGCGAAGCCCGGGAAAAGGCTAGTTCCACATAAGAGTGTTAATTCTACATACTTGTGGTGTCAAACGCAAGTGAATAAAAAAAAATATTATACCACGACGGTGGCAAACAAGCATACGGCCCGCCTGATAGTAAGCAGCTACCGTAACCTATTGACGCTTGCACCTCCAAAGGAGTCACATGCGCGTTGCCGACCCTTTACAAAAAGGAGGATTCACTGTGTTGATGGCTAAAGGAACAAGGTGTATCATCGTAACACACTGGGTCCTCTTTGAGCTCTTTGGCAACCTTACTCACCAGCAGGAACACAACACTATGAGTAGGGTCTAGTGCTATTTGGCTGTAAATATGCAGGTAAATTACCTATAAATCAAGAGTAGGCCGTAGGCCATCCATACCTCATCAAGTAGCAGAATTCGGCTTATATAGGGCAATGCATGGTAAAATGTATGTGTCTAATAGTCAAAGCTGGAGTATTTATTACAGTCCGCAAAATATGACCCAGGGCACGTGGCTCATGAATTAGTCATGATATAGCTCATCGAGAAAAGCCAAAAAACCGGCTAAGTGCGAGTCGAACTCGCGCCCTGACGGACACGACTACTGACTCAGGCTACCAAGTACCAGTAGCGGCGCGTCCATAGGAGTAAATTCCCGTCGGCTTGCCTGATTTTCAGGCAACTGGGCAATTTTCGTACAGACATTTTAAGCCAAGTTAAGCTCCGGCTTGCCTTCGAAAAATTATGATTTGTCGCCACTGCCAAGTACTAAAATACATATTTTTTCAACGTGCATAACATCCACCCTGCAAAAGCCGCATTCTGTTACTCAGTGAGATACGGCCTACTCTTGATCTACCACTAGATTTTATAAAGTGTTGGCTGGTAACGAATGCTGGTGATAAAGACAACTGGTGCAACGTCAAAACGATGTCAAAACGGAGGGCACTTTTTTGGCACTTTTGACAAATTGTCAAACGAAATTATGAAGTGGCATCTCTACAATGTGACAATAAATTTTTAGTTTCAACGGCAAACATTGCTGCAATGCTGTCTTAATAGCTCGAAATAGACTAAAATGTAATTTGGCGCATTTTGGGACAATATGGAAGTTCACAGTAATGATTTACTAAATCAAATTCGTTCAAAGTATGAGAATATCTCAAGGTGCTCAAGGGTAAGACTATGTATATATTTTCGGACGAGCGGAGCGTAAGCGAAATGAAGTTCTTTCAAACAACTTCGGCTACCTAGACGTCTGTGCATTTCGATGGCTTTTTGATTTCGAATAGTTGTCGCGCGATATATTTAGTAACGTTTTTCTGATTAATATGATATTTGTTGGGGTTGCAGTACAGCTTAATACAATTTGATAGATCGTTCATGAGCATGATCGATCCAGGGGTTATGGAGCTAGAAGGCTCGAAAAAATTTTCATTAGGGTTTTGTTATAGTGGTCACTCGTTTGCAAGAAAATCGCGAGTTCTCAGATCGAGGCGACTACTAGTTATATTACAGAGGTACGTCTTTGAGTGACACATACCTAAAGGGATTTAAGATTGATTTTCCATGAGGCGGAGACGAGAGGAGGCGTGCAGTAATCAACCAATAGGCTGCCTTTCCGCTGAGGCAAGGATGACCGGTAGACGACGCTATTGGTTAATTCCCACGTCTTCGCTCATTTCCGCCTTGGAAAGACAACTTAGTATTAACAACAGCGTTGGTTCCACTCGTTAACCCTAATCCCCTTGAGGTAGATGCTAGTTTTTTACTAAAGCGTCCATATAACACCTTCGAACACACATGGAAATTGGATCTCGTTCTGATTAAACCTGCGACACGTTTCCTCGTAACATGTGCCAGGAAGAAATTCTTCAATTCTATCAAAAAATTATATTAATAGCCTATCAGAACAGGGAACGGGGGAATAAACTCCCTATGTGCAGCCTCCCAACAGGGTTTTATACTGTAAAAGTTCTCACAATTCCTAATTCCTAAAGCCTTGACACTATTCGAAGATGTAGAGACCTGGCCTCGTTTTCCACTTTGACTTCAAGTCATTTAGCTCACCAAATTTACAGAATAGTTATGTGACGGCGGAGAACTCACCAGAATCCCGCTTGCGGCTCCGCGCGCTGATCGTGGCACTGCTGGGCGTCTCCATGTCGGCGTGCGCTCTAGCGGCGCAACCGGTCGAGTTGGAGTTAGACGACGATGACGTCATGCAGAAGCTCAATAATGTTAGCTTCGCCAGAAGGTAAGGGAGGTGGAGAGCTCAGTAGACCTTCACTTTGTGGCGCTGCTGGGTACCTCCAAGTCTTGCGCTCTAGAGGCGCAGGTGGTGAAACTGAAGTTGGAAGATGCCAAAAGGTAAGTCAGAAACACCCAGATCCGTAGGCCCGCCAAACTTTCTGATTTTGCCCAGGTTAACCAAAAAAAAGTTGAGATCCTCAACTACCTTCGGCGCCTTCAGAGTTTCTGTTAAACTTTATTAAGCACTAACCTTTTGGATTCCAAGAAGACCTAAAGGTGTCATGAGTAGTCGTGCCCACAGCGCCAAGAATACCTTTAAGTGTTGTGGCGTCCGATGTCAAAGTCTTCTTAACCGTTTGGCTTTGGCTCTCTGGCTCGCGTGATCTTTGCGTGTGAGTCGCGTTTGCGTTTTATATATTACGTACGCCATACGGTAAAAAAATAACTTATTTGCACACCACCTTTTCGTATACGCGCTTTTCCTTCCCTGATAGGAGGGAACGTATTAGCACTTTTCTGTCCTAGTACATTTCTTTCAGGCATCATTACAAACTAATTTCTTATTGAATTAATCGATTCATTATAATCAGGAAGCACCCTAAGTACATGCAGTTAATAGTTGCATAACTGAACCAATGTGCATCACTTTGACATGCTTCTTTCATTATTTCAGAAGAGGCTAGTTATTAAGTTACTATTTTATTATGAATTGGTAACAAAGCTAATAAACTTACTGACCTATTATGTTATTGTAGATAAAAATAAATTTTCTCTATTAGATAATATTTGGTACTGACTCAGTTTTGCACAGACATCGTTAAATGAAGATAAGTCTGATCAATTACTTAAAAAAATAATAACTTTCAGGTTATATTTGTTCGTCTCGGTGTCAGCTATGTATCCATATGAAAAACCAATTTCGATTCATTGCATTCACAATCTTGATTTTTTTATTCATCTATGATTTTGAACCAAAAACCGTTAAACTACTTTTTTTTTATTTAACCCAATATTAATATTTTTCTTTTACACAACCAGGTAGGACAATTAGTTGAAATAATACATTATATGCCCTTTAAAATCAGGTGTATGACTTTTATATTACTCACGTATTTTTATGGTTATCTCAGAATGAAGTCCGCTACAAAAATTAACTAACGAGAAATTTGTTCGGCCATTTGCCTTGACTCAGTTTTGCACCTGACTATACATCGCCAGTAACTAATTACAAAAATAAGCCTGATTTAAATGATTGATAACTAAAATAATGGTAGTGGAATTCCTTACTTTAAATGAGTTACTGAATTGGGAATGCCTAAGAAAAAATTAAATAATGGGAAAAATAAATTAGGTGAAATTTTACAGTTTTCGGTATGAAATTGAGAGAAATGTATAAGTCGGAAGAAAATAATTTGTGAGGCAGTTTTGTAGCGATACCCAAGGATTAATATTTTGCGTTTAGAACTTTTATGTAAATTTGATTGTTATTAAATTATTTACATTTTACTAAGGTACTAGTATTGACTCAGTTATGCAACTAACTGTATATATGATTCAACGATAACATTTTTTATTTTCTTCTAAGGTAGTGAGAAAAGGAGTATGTGTCACATAGGAGCAAAACTATATTCACCTTGGACGTTAACACTTGAATCCCTCACAACGCTCAGGAGTCTAGTTTAGACAGCGACAGAGACACTCTCTACTCTCGGGATTATAGACTCCATCGCTTCGTTTGGGATTCAATTGTCAGTTTGCTCCCTTTGCGACACAATCTACTATTTTGTTTAGGATCACTAAGCCAACGATACGCCTTGTGCTGGGCTATGGAAAGCTGAGCGCTGTTGTCACCGTCATAAGCTCGCTGTTGTTACTGGTAGCCGTGATGTCCAAGGTTTGTCAAGAGTAGTTTTAGTGATAGATTTTTGTTCAACTAGCTAGACTTAGGTATTATGTAAGTACTTTAGTGCTAATATTTGTGTAAGCAATACAAGCGCATGGGTATCGTTTTGAAGACAGTTAGTAGCGTTATTATTAGAATTATTAGTAGGTATGATTAGGGTTGCAAAAAAACGGTTTTTTTCTGTCTTGAAAAAAAACTTGAAAAAAAACCGTGAAAAAGAACAGTTTTTTTTCTGGAATATGTTTTTTTTCAAAAGTACGAAATCTCAAAATTTGCAAGACAGTTAATACTCTTATACGGTTGTTTTAGACTTTATGTTAACTATTAAACTAATTTAATTTAAAAACTTTAATTTCTGGTTTTATTAAACTTATATTAATGAAATATGTAGTGGTACTATGCTGCTGATAGTTCTAGTGAATAAGTTCAAAGTTTTTTTTGCATTTACTGAGAATAGTTTAGTTACATAACAGACATACCTACTTTAATGTACTTAGTTTTAAGTTACTTATATGAATAAATCACGAAAAACCGTGTTTGTCGTAATATATTTGTTCATCTGAAAAAAAACCTTATTTAGAAAAAAAACAATGGTGCCAGGTTTTTTTTCATAAATTTAAAAAAAAACATTTTGTTTTTTTTCTATTTGCAACCCTAGGTATGATCGCGTTTCCATTTTCCGCTCTCAGCTCAAATGGCTTCCTATACGTCTTCGTCGTAACTCCCACACTCTATCTCTTTTATACACCATTATTTTTCACCCCGCAACTCCCCGCTACCTCAAAGAACGTTTTAGTTACTTGCTTTCGGCCAGATCTGCTCAAAAATTGCTTCTTAATGTACCGTCTTCTTCTTCTAAATTTTATAACAGTTCTTTCACTTTTCAGGCTGTAAGGCTCTGGAACAATTTACCGTTAGACTTAAGGCATGCTAAATCTCTTGTTGTGTTTAAGAAACAACTTAAAGAACATTATCTGTCTCTCCCATGATCCGTATAGATACCCTGCAACTCCATTAACCGTTTTAACAACCTGTGGCATGTAGTGTGTGTGGTCCTAGTTTATATTTTCTTATTTTATTATATTTATTAAATATATATGTATGTATGTATGTATGTATGAGCTATGTAAGTTTATTTATTTTTTATTTATATATTTTTCTTTCTTTTATATGTGTAAGTTTATTAATGTTTGGTTTATTTGCTTTGCAACATCTACTTTTCTGTTAATTTACAAAGGTTTCCGCTTCCCAAAGGTTGTCTGGAAGAGATCGCTCTTTAGCGATAAGACCGCCAATTGTTTTGCCTCTGCTTTTTTGTTTGTGTCTTGTGTATACTTTGTGTCTATTATTTGAGGTGTGCAATAAAGAGTATTTATGTTATGTTATGTTATGTAGTTAGCCTGCTCAAGGGTTTGATTTCGTTCACAAGTTCTGTTTACTTTTCTATTTATGAAGTAGCCCACATAACGAAGAAAAACTTATATAGAATATATAGAAAAATAATAATCCGTGTATATCCGTATTTTAGTATATCAAATATACCTAAGCGGTCAAGGTGCTCAACAATATCTGAACATGCACTTTATAGCCTTGTCAATAGAGGCGTTGTTCAGAGATTTGTGACCACCTTGGTAGTTTGGTACCTTTGGTAGCACATATATCTGATGGGGACTGTATACCTACAGTCAAAATCAACTCTGAAAATCTGTCGTTTTAGCCATCGTGGTGGCGTCGCGGCGCGCGCTGGTTAGCGGCGCCAGCTCTGCTGGTGGTCGCGTTGGAAGCGGCGTCGGATCTTGGTGACGTCATGCTAGCAGCGGCTCTGAGGGGCGCCGCTGAGCCGGCTAAACTGGCCGCTCAGACCATTGCCGCAACCGTACTGATCACTATCGAAATACTCGTGTGGTAAATATCTACTGCTAGTCGTCGCGTTGGAAGCGGCGTCGGATGCTGATGACAATGCTAGCGGCAGCTCTTAAGACCGCCGCCGAGCCATCCAAACTGACCGCACATACCATCTGCTTATGCTAGCTAGTACAGTCGCCATCAGATATATCGGAGCGGCTAAGGTGGCCACAAATATCTGAACAACGCCTCTATTGACAAGGCTATAAAGTGCATGTTCAGATATTATTGAGTACCTACCTTGGCCGCTCCGATATATTTAACGGCGACTTTACATTAATCGGCAACGATATAGAACAAGGAACTTCTTATCTGAGGAATGTGAATACTAACAGTAAAAATACTAAAGTATAAAAATAACTTTTTATAAGTCAATTTCAAGCTAAGTATGTTCAGTGGTCAAGCTGATCCCACTTATTACTATAGTTAATGTCATCACCGTTATTTTCTGCAAAAAAACCTGTTTTTGGTTGTCTTGCCATTGCCGATAATTAAGGTTTTTTTTTTCAGGTATTTCATTGCCAAGTTTTTCGAATATAACCCTCCGACTGCCGTTATCGAATCCGAAAAGGTCGTCGAATTGAAAGCCATCGAACAATAACAAGCCAAACACTGCAGTTTTTACAAAAACAGTCATTTTGGGCCCACAGACGTCAAAGTACGCTGATGAAACATTGATCTAAACATGCACGCAAACATCAAGACTTCTACCAAATAAATCCTTTAGATAAAAAATGAACGTAGATATATTTTATCTTTTCGTCCTCTTCTCTAATATATGCCGTGATGCTGAAGTGATAAAATTGAATTAAGTACTTTATCTTGATAGGATTATTCAATAAAAGACAATAGCTCCCCGAAATTATTTATTGATTTCAATAAACCATTCTAAAAGTTATTTCTCTATTGTTTACTAAGTAAGCTTTTTTTCACTTGGATATATATAAGGCACTTATGGTATATTCTTCGCCGTATTTGCAGTTTTATTAGTGATGAATTTCTGTCCTTTACAGATAAATACAAAATGTAAAGAAAAAAGCAAAGCCTCATAGGTACACAAATACGACGGAGTAAGATACCAACAAACTAATTACAAAACTATTCTAATGCTCTTATACAAGCAGCTATCGTGTTCGTGTGCATAAATTGTTCACGAAAGTATATATGTGAGACAATAGTAGTTTATGTAACTGTTACGTAATAAGGGTCCTCAAAATACGAGTGTGGTTTAATAAGATCACACGAGTGGTTTAAGGCCTAATTACGTACAGTTGCATACACTGCTTTATCTACACTCATATTATATATCCTAAATGAAGTGTTCAGAAACCATAGAATGACCGCCATTGCACCGCCATGGCCAACTCGATTGTGCCGGCGGTCGCGCGGGCGCGTGCCGTTGGTCAGGAAGGAGGGCAGGATTTACATTATGTTATCAAATTCGATGTTCGGAATTTGAAACTCATAACGTATCAATATATGAGCATGTAAAGTTAAAATTACGTTACTGCCACAGATAAAAAGCTTATCTTATCATAGTAAAATCGGTTGTGGTAATGCTAGCCATTGCCTACCGTTTTTGAACACGTTTTAGAGGACTTACAATGTGAGTGTAGATAAAAAGAATATGAAGTATGTAATAAAGAACGGGATACACAATCAGCCCAAAAAAATGGCTCCACTCCAATGGGTACAGCAGTTTCTCTAAGGCCTCTTGTCCACGTCACGGTTTTTCGCCGTGAAAATCTAGCTGCGCCGTGCCGTGGCGCCGCCGTGCACGTCTACAAGCTTCCATAGTGATCCATTCAACACTGACGACCGTGCCAACACATGGCGAATTACCCGTAGATTTTCACGGCGAAAAACCGTGACGTGGACAAGAGGCCATATGTTCGGTAAATCTTGTTAGAGACTGTACCTCTACTATATATCCTAACTCACTGATTAAGGCCTCTTGTCCACGTCACGGTTTTTCGCCGTGAAAATCTACGGTTAATTCGCCGTGTGTTGGCACGGTCGTCAGTGTTGTATGGATCACTATGGAAGCTTGTAGACGTGCACGGCGGCGCGTGCGTAGACGCGGTGCGCCGAGGGGCAGACACGGCGCACACGGCGGCTGCGCCGTGCCGTGGCGCCGCCGTGCACGTCTACAAGCTTCCATAGTGATCCATACAACACTGACGACCGTGCCAACACACAGCGAATTAACCGTAGATTTTCACGCGAAAAACCGTGACGTGGACAAGAGGCCATATGTTCGGTAAATCTTGTTAGAGACTGTACCTCTACTATATATCCTAACTCACTGATTAAGGCCTCTTGTCCACGTCACGGTTTTTCGCCGTGAAAATCTACGGTTAATTCGCCGTGTGTTGGCACGGTCGTCAGTGTTGTATGGATCACTATGGAAGCTTGTAGACGTGCACGGCGGCGCGTGCGTAGACGCGGTGCGCCGAGGGGCAGACACGGCGCACACGGCGGCTGCGCCGTGCCGTGGCGCCGCCGTGCACGTCCACAAGCTTCCATAGTGATCCATACAACACTGACGACCGTGCCAACACACAGCGAATTAACCGTAGATTTTCACGCGAAAAACCGTGACGTGGACAAGAGGCCTAAGTATAATAAGTTTTAGTAGGTAAAGAATAAAAACAATAACAAATATTAACACGTAGATATTATACATTTGGTACCTCTGTGAAGTATGATTCAAATTAATTTCCATTACACATATAATAAACATAAAAGCTTATATAATATAACAACTATACTCAAGGGCAATGAAAATAGATTGATTCGTTTATATACTTATTTTTAGACATTATAGACGTTTATATTATAAGACAATTTTCTATTCAAATTATTGAATAATTTGTATCGAAAGTTGTATACAAGGTACCCCTTTTCACTGGCCTTGAATGTATCACAGTAAATAGTTACTACATAGATTCATAAAATAAATGTAGGTATCACAATAATACTACTTACAATATTGGACTCATTCGATATGTTTGTGTTAGAACAGTTGTATGATTCATAAGTTTATGTTCCGAGTTTATACTCGAACGAAGTTAGTCAGAGTGTGGCTAATCCGTTGTTATCAAAGCACGTACAAAAGGGTTCCTACTGCTATTGTGCTGTGACCTAACAGACATACCCATTTTGTTATCGAGAATGCACATTATTCAGGCACATTTCAGGCATGTATCAGTGTAAATGGATTGACGTATCTAACTTTGTATCTAGTATGCTAAAAGTATGTGTATATGAAATTCAAGAAACGACACAGGTCAGAATTTGTACCTAACGCACAATGTATATGAATACCTCTAGATAAATTATCCTTAGCAGTAAATTTTAAAATGCGAGTATGATAACGGCAGATATTTTATTAACTGCTATATCAAAGCTCTTGAAAGTATTAAATACAAACCTTTGAAATCAAATATACAAAATATAGATCAAAAACCTTTAAGTTACAATCCTAATTAATGCGTTACATAAAGCTTTGATTATACCTACAATAGACCATTGTGTCGGTAAATAATATCCGAGCATAATAAAAGAAATATGGAATTACAATTGCACTTTGTAACATCTACGCAAACCGAATGCCTTGACAAAGGTCACAAATGATTTGCTTCTTATTCGGAAACCTAAGCGCTCTGGCATCAATCTCCTCTTCAACCCACGTCATTAGACGATCCTTCAAAAGCAAAATAATATCCTGACGCACCCTTCCTTCTTGGAAGAACTCTTTCAAAACGTAAACAATGCCGTTGTCATTTTGTGCACACGGCTCGCCCAAAGGCCTCTTATGCTTCATATAGTTAAAGACAAAATTGACGATCTGCATAACCAAATCCTCATCAGGACTTAGAAGTCTAAGTCGGGCTATATCATTGGGTAAGAGATTGGAGAGAATATTGAAGACCACAGTCATAAGATTCGCGTATATTTCCTGGCTTAAATCCTCTAGAAGTTTCGCTATGTTTTGCGTTCCTGAGGCGCTGATGCGTATTAAATACGTACCGATGCGTAGAACTTCGCCCGGGTGTATTCCGACTAGAAGATTATTGTTTTCTTCTTCTTGGGTATCAAGATAGCCTCTGGTTGGTGCTAAAGGTGTAGATAGTTTAGTCGGGACGTTTTTGGCTGCTAATGTGTCCGGGCCTAGAGAATTGAACAATTGGCTCCTACCGTCAGGGTCTAGCATGCTAAGGTCCGCAGGGTTGAACTTATGCTGGGCGTTAAGGTTGACCTGTCCATCGGAGGTCATGGAGATGCGGAGCCGGTGTGTGTTGACATCCTTGTTGATTTTGAGCACGGAGGCGAAGTATTGGTCCTTGTCGCCGATGCTCTGGATGCCACGGATCACTTCGGTGTTGCCTTGGACATTGCCCGCAACCCGGCGAGATTCAGCGCTCAGCTTGTCGAAGATTTTCCTATAATAAGTAAGTGGGCTATTCATTGTGTCATAGTATAAGTACAAATGAAGCGATATCCTAAATAAATACTAGATATGGACCAGTTGAATGAATATTTTTTCGATATAATATTCGATTTTAATACAACCATAGCCTAATAGGCTATGAATACAACGACGTGACACATTAATCATTATACACATGGCCAGTTAATTATAAAATTTTTGAAATCGAATTTTTCGAATGCGAGCAATAATGGATCCTAATAATATTATGACATGACAGTGGCAATTTCAATGATAAAGCAAATTGCTTAGGGATGCCGTGTGGCAAGACTATATGAGTGTAGCATGATGCTCTATGGCGTCTTGTTGGACATGGTAGAAGTAAAATGAACTCTAATGCCACTTAAAGAGAGTTTATTGTTACCTGTGCCGGTTACTCCTGAGCGTGGCTCGGTATTCGTTGATGGCCTTAGCCAGCGCGTCTTCTATGATGCTCTGCGCCGTCTTGTTGGACATAACAGTAGTAAAATGAACTCTAATTCCACTTGAAGAGAGTTTATTGTTACCTGTGCCGATTACTCCTGAGTGTGGCTCGGTATTCGTTGATGGCCTTAGCCTGCGCGTCTTCTATGATGCTCTGCGCAGTCTTGTTGGACATGACGGCGTGGCAGAAGAACAGAGTGGCTGCTGTGAACTGGAACAGTTCCAGTTTCGTAGGCTGCTCGCCCGCCCGATACTGTTAACAAAAATAGTAACTTACAATTATTACGCAAGACTAAACTAGCATTAAAAACAAATGAGCAGTTTTTGCGATATTTTTGACGTGTCGCCTCTTTACAGTCGCTTGCTATAGTATCTTCCTTGACGAAGGCCACAAACATATGTGACACGCTCTTATGGCCCTTCGAATAAGATTGTGTCAGATATTTTTGTAGCCTTCGTTGAAATACTATTGCAGGTGAATGTTCAATAGGCGTGTCCACACCTGACGCACCGAGCGAGGCCGCTCGGCTAGTGTGGCGTGCCTCGCCCGAGGCATTGCGGCCGCGCGTGCATTTGCCGCGGCGCGGTGGCGCGTCAGGTGGGGATACGCCTAATATTGTATGGATATCGTCAGGTGACACCCAAAACTTATTAATTGCAACAAAAATTGTAAACGAAAATCAATATTGTTTTGTTGCTAGTACAGTCGCCATCAGATATATCGGAGCGGCAAAGGTAGTCACACCTATGTGAACAACGCATCTATCGTCTACACAATACACACACGCATTTAGAGGACACAGTTCAGATAGGAAAGCATATCAAACGTTTTGTGAAGCAACCAGATTTGGATTTTATTATTATTATTTTATTTGTATTTAACAATACGTACATTGTATGTATGTATGTCTCAAGCTGTTTTGATATGTCTTCTTATAGAACTGCGCATTGTTGTGTATCTTTAAGATATAATATTACTGTATTACTGTTTTGAAAAAATAAGTCCCGCCGTGTTTCTTGCCGGTCACAATACTTCTCGGGTCAGAGGTGTAGGGTTAGAACCGGTGGTAGTTTTTTTTTTCTCTGACCTTCATAAGTGCATTGTAATGTGCCTAAATTGAAGAATAAATATCTATTATCTTTTTTTTTATCTTTTTTATACAGTGCATACTCAGATATTTTTGAGCACCCTGGTCGCTACGATATATTTGATGGCGACTGTACGGTTAATTATGGGCATTAATCTCGCAGTTATAGTAAGTTCTGATTGTCACCTGACGAATATCGTAGTTCGGGTGGCAACCCTAGCCATAGTGGCATTTTATTGCAACTTTACGGGACTCACTTTAAGTATGATGTGCACAAGGCTGTTGACGACACCGGCACCACCCGTCACCAAGTTCGCGTGACGCAGGACCTCCACGGATACTGCCAGGGCTTGTCCAGTCTAAAAAAAATATAAAACAATAATTTTAAAATATATTTAACTGGGGATAGCAGCAGACAGCTATCCCCAGTTATATCAGTAAAACTTGCCTTATTCTAAGCCAACGCAATAATTCTTGCTAAGGCAAAGATAATGGGATTGTGCCCCGACATTGATAGTGATATATGTAATAACACTAATAACATTAATAACATATAATTAGCCCCTATAAAAATATAAATATTTTAAATATAAAAGAGTAATGGGCAGCCACGAGGGCCTCAGTTACACATAGAGAATATAATTAACTCGGTTATAAATTGAAAATAGTGTCATATGTATATGACATCTATTTTCAGTTTATATATAGTAGTGTAACTACTTAAAAATAGCAAATCAAAAAAATATTGAACAAAATAATTTGATTTGCTTCAAGATTCGGTTATAAATTATTAGAAAAACCACAGTTGAACCTTATTACCGAGCAAAACAGTCGCTCACAGGTGACTAGTAAAAAGTAATAAAAACGGTCCGATAGAGAGCATAATGTAGGGGGCGGTGTCTCACTCGCACAATGCTGCCAACTTATGAAACTTACCAATGTGGTTTTATTTATCTACATTTATTTTAGTAACACACTAGAAGTTACTTCCTACTTATAATAATTTATTGCAAGATTTGAATTAATACTTTGTTCCCTTTTAGCTGCTTTGAATTTTTTTACGACGTAAATATTATTCATTCATTAAATTAAAGAATTGCAATTAATATTGCAGACAGTAGTAAGTTTTGTAATATTTAAAATACGGTCTGGTATCCCCATCCCATCAGTCCCATCACTGACATAATATGTCACTGATATTATTTCAAATGACGCCGCTCAGCTCAACAACATTTCGTAACAACATTTTTAAGTAAAAATGGTCAATATATGTTGCGTAAAAGGGTGCAGGGGTGAGACTTTACAATAAAGTAGACTTTCCTTTCACCGGTAATCCACAATCATTCAATTTTACGATTTAACAACAAGTTAAGATTGTCAAACAATAGGGTGACTATGATGTCGGCAAGCTGCGGGTCGGTTTTGTTGTTTTTACAGAAATGTACATAAGTACATGGTCTGTTCCTAAGTATTACTTACACAGGACAGGAGTGGCCCGCGGGTCTTTTTAGGCCCTTTCGAAAGGATCCTAAAATGGCACAAGGCCATACAAAAAATTGTAGTAGTGGTAGTATAATAAATAAATAAATAAATATTATGGGACAATCTTACACAAATCAACCTAGTCCCACAGTAAGCTCAATAAGGCTTGTGTTGTGGGTACTAGACGACGATATATATAATAGATATATACATATAAATACTTAAATACATAGAAAACATCCATAACTCAGGAACAAATATCCATGATAAACACACAAATAAATGCCCTGACCAGGATTCGAACCCGGGACCTCCTGCTTCATAGGCAGGGTCACTACCGACTAGGCTAGGAGGCATATATTTTATTGTATAACATTTGTACAACAAAGAAAAATACAACAGGAATAATATACACAATATTTGTACATGGAAGAGATCTCTTCCAGTCAACCATTGAGCAGTTTGATGTTATTGATGTTTTCTTTATTTACCTTTAAGTATATTAAAGTCGGAGAACTGTCCACATCAGACATGACGCAATAGTGAGAGCCACGAACCCCCTGTACTTACTTTGTTTTAGTTTGCTACACTAACTATCCCCTATTTTAAGATGCGGACATCTGGCAATTGTTCATCGGTGTTATGCAAACGAGTTGTAAGAAATAAATATCTTACAGTTCTAGGTTTGATGCAGTGCAGTATCATGTAATTAATAAGATTATATCATTTTCAGGAGTTTCTGTTAGGGGAAAATAGTGCAAAATGACGTTACGTTAATGTATTGTTTGTCGCCTACCTACTGTTTTCCGTATCGATACGCAATGTTTTTAGTTTTTTGTTATTATATTAGCGATAGGCTTCGACAGTTTTTACCTGAAATATTTTGCTGGTCTGTCACTCTGACGTCCTCCGATAAATAGCTGCCAGATGCCTGGGTCTAGCAATAAGTTTAAAATAGTAAACTAATTAGAGGGGTTCTCTGCTCTCATTATTGCGTCAACGTATCTGAAGTGGCCAGCTCCTTAAGTCAGTAGAATGTATAAGTTCCCATATGAACTATGAGACTTCTCTTTCTGGACAATACTTACTAGACGACAAGCATATTTAATTTTATATTTATCTTCATACTATCCGAATCCCACATACATCATAGTACATATGGTCACTCTACTTAGAATGAGATGCAGCCCCCTACATTACCCTCTCTTTCGGCCTCACTTTGTGGTCGAAGTATGACCTCCAGATTGTATTTAACTTCATGCGCTTATAAGGCGCTATGTGTTTTAATTGAATTGTCAAACGTCGACTTTTGATAACCAGAATTATCCTATGATATATGGGGCCGTACAATTGCCATATAATCGTACTGTCACACTCGAATCCTTTTTTAGACTGTACACATTTTAAAATCAATAAATCTTAACCAAGGTAAATTGCAATCGTGAATATGGAATTAATCACGACAATTAATATGAACTTATTGTAACCACAATAGTAGTTTATGCAACTGATACATAATGAGGGGCCTTAAAACACGAGTGGGGTTTAATGAAACGAGCGCCGCGAGTTTCATTATAGGATCACACGAGTGTTTTAAGGCCTAATTATGTACAGTTGCATACATTACTTTATCTACACACATATTGCAAGGACTCAAAGATGGGTTCAGAAGCCGAAGGCAATTGACCTGCATTACTAGGTAGATAGATACAAGTGCTGAAACATACCCACAGGTGTAAGCTTAATAAAAATAAATAAATTAGAACTGATAAGGAAAGTATATTTATTCATTATAATATAGTTAATAGTAAACATTTACATTTTCGCAATTAAAAATGTTTCGACAAACAATAACTGACAAGTTGATAACAGAAATGGCGGCCGTACAAACTTCTGTCACGAGTTTTTTTTTTAATATTAGCCAACGAACGAAGTCCTTATTCTCATGTCATCCGAGAGCAAAATGTCGTGCGGTTTATGTCAAAAAATATATCGTACTGACGTTTCGTATCGACAATTTTTTTAAATCTATGGATACTAGAATAGAAACCCATTGAAATTGTGTTGGTTTTGACAGCTGTTCCAAATTTGAAACTCATAACTTAACAATATTTGAACATGTAAAGTTAAAATTACATTACTGCCACAGATAAGATACTTATCATAGTGAAATCGTTTGTTGTAATGCTGGTCATTGCCTACGGTTTTTGAACACATTTTACAGGACTTACAATATGAGTGTAAATAAAATATATTACTTAAGATAAGACTGCGTCGACCGCCCAGTGGAGCCCTCATTGGGGGGTTTGTATTTCCTAATAAACGAATCAATTTCTGTATAATCTCTCAGTGTTAAGTTGTAGTCCTACTAATTTCGCAACTTATGAATCTTATGATCTATGTGATACAGTTATATATTACTTAATTTTGGCTTCATCATCTAAACGGAAAAAAGTAGCCACCATTTGCCGTTTTAGGTAATGAAAGTAATGAAGCAAAAAATACGAAAAATGAAACTATGTGACGAAGATCAAAAGTTGCGGAATCAGTAGGACTACAACTTAACACTGAGAGATTATACAGAAATTGATTCGTTTATTAGGAAACACAATCCCCCCAATGAGGGCGCCACTGGACGGTCGACACAGCCATAAACAGTTTTTTTAGTCGTTAGTCCTCAACAGTTAGTAATGTTAGTACTGTGGTTTACTTTGGTCATGTTAGTGCCAGCGGCGGCAGAACGTGCCAGCAGGTTGGAAGCAGCTCCGGCAGCCAGTCCCACGCTGGACGCAGCTATGTTCAACCAGCTGCCGCGGGCCTCCGGGTCCTTGGGGCTGATGGTCTGTAGACGAAATACCAAGCTAAGCCTGTGACGTCATAATAGGTCGTTTTTAAATAAAATAACCAACCAAGCGCATGACTATGCATAATAGATTTGCGCACGATCGTACAATGTTAGGGGTGTTTCACTATGTCTCTCCATTGTACCCGTTTTTCCCGATGCGCTTACCGCACCACGATGGCTAATGAGGGAAGGGTTGGCACATATCTACACCTAGATATTTTTCTAGCACGAACGAATTGTTGTAAGTGATTGACAAAATAAAAACATCGACACTCCTGTTATCGATAAGTACCACTTTAACGTCATAGAGGTAATACAAAGACAAATATATATAGGGTAATAAGGTGCGTTAGAAAATAGATAATAATAGCAAAACTATCAATTTATTTATATTTTACATACTTCAGAAAATAATTTGGAATGCTTTCGTAACTTTCTTTATTCGTGTCACTGTATTAATCATCCCATAGGTCACTATATAACACACGCACGCACGCACGCACGCACGCACGCACGCACGCACGCACGCACGCACGCACGCACGCACGGACGGACGGACGGACGGAAGGACGGACGGACGGACGGAAGGACGGACGGACGGACGGACGGACGCACGCACGCACGCACGCACGCACGCACGCACGCACGCACGCACGCACGCACGCACGCACGCACGCACGCACGCACGCACACACACACCGAAATGGTCTTTCAAATTGACTAAGAATATCACAAACCCATTTTGAAGTAGTATGTAGGTACTTATCGATAACAGGATTGTCGATGTTTTTATTTTGTCAATCACTTACAACAATTCGTTCGTGCTAGAAAAATATCTAGGTGTACTTATGTTATGAGTTATCACCTTATAGGTGCGTTCGAGAATATGTGATATTTTGAAGTCATAGGTACATCATTGTCGGTTGTTAATAGTTTATTTCTAAATTATTTTTATGGCAGTTAACGTCTTATCGATAACCGACAATGATGTATACTTTTGATTGAAAACGTCACATATTATCATTTCAGCCAGTGTTTATGGCATGTCTCAAACCTGCATGGATATATGAAGCACGTTGAAAACCCTATTTTATTTTTTAAGAGCGCATGACGGCTAACGTTTTCATCTCTGTAGCTAAATGTCAAATTGAGGAAGGAGAATCTTCTGTAGTTGTACATTACTTATTCTGTGACAATAAACCCCTAGCAGCAGACATGACCCCGTCTCGTTTGGAACAAGCATTACGAAAGGACGTGTACAATATCAGGGTGCGTAGCCACCGTGCCAATCGTTCACGCTCCGTATTAGCGAACGACACGCGTGTCACTGTCGCACTAACATGGAAGAGCGATAGAGAGAGGTGACTACGATACGCTACGGAGCGTTAACGATTGGCACGTTGGCTACGCACCCAGGATTAGGGAATGCTCCCGGGTCTGATTTTGTATGGCGAGAACTGGTTCCCGGTATCGGTACTGGATTTGTATAGAAAACGAGTACCGGCAGCAAACCCTACCCAGGATGGCTGAGTAGAATGTGATTGCGTGGCGAATGGCGATCGACGCTATAGTTTGGCCAAAGACTGTTTTACCTAGGGTTGCCATCCGTCCGGGTTTCCCCGGATTTGTCCTAGTTTAGAGGGCGTCCGGGGAGCGTCCGGGCGGGGTTTCATTTATAGTCCGGGTTTAAAAATGTCAAGTCTTGGGCCGCCCCGCCGGGCGAAGTATCACGGGCCGCGCGCTGCGCCGCGATCAACCGAGGAACCGACTCGCTGTCAATACTGTCATTAGCAACGCAGTGCACCACGGATGTGATTTAAGTACTGCCAGTTAACGCTGAATCGATCATCTTAAAAATTTATATTTTTTTTGTTCTTTAAGATTTTTTAGGGTACCGTACCCTAAAAAATCTGTCTGTTCTCGGCTTCTTATAAAATCTTATAAAATATTATTTTGTAAGGTACACATGAAGTACATGGCGGGTGATTTTATTTTCGCTTCAACCCTATTGTGTGGGGTGTCGTTGGATAGGCCTTTAAAAAAGATGTAGGTATTTTAAAACAGTTTTTGGATGAAACTAATACTTTCGTAAATAATAGCTCCAAAAGTTTAAAAAAGGGCTCCCCCTGTTTTTACTTTAAAACCGTGGGTTAAAAAAAAATACGGAACCCTACACTGAGCATGGCCCGACATGGTCTTGGCCAGTTTTTTGTTAAAAAAAATAATTTAATATTGTTTAAAGTGGGTTAATATTCTGTTTTCAAGTTTGTAAGAAGATTCTATTTTGTTACATTTAAAATGATGATTAAAGATGACTTTTATTTTTGATGTCTTTGAAAATGAATAAAAAGTTAATTTTTGACATTTTGAACAGTCTTTATTATACTGGCTTAGTTTTAAAAAAATCTGTTGACATGTCCGGGTTCTGGGCTCCAAAATCCGGAGTTTTCACGCGTCTTGTCCTGGTTGCTAAATTTTAGAGATGGCAACCCTAGTTTTACCACAAGCATAGACAGAGAGAAGATAATCACAGTCTCTTTCTTACGCTAGTACCCTCGCTACTAAAAAAGGGATGAGTATAGCTTATCACTTCTACTGTTAATGCACTTTTTTACCAGCCAGACTATATTTATTCAACAGCCACTGCCTAGGTTGGAGGTCAGCAAAAACTGTACCCCTGCATCTTATTTTCATTTTAGTTTTATTTGGACCCGAACGAGATCCTTTTTATGAAATGTCACGTAGGGATAGAGTTTGTCCGGTAAGATAAAGTGTTGTGGTTTATATGGGAGCGCATACATTCTACGACACTTCTCTTTCCGGACAAACTCTACATAGACTCTGTCTGCAAAAAGAAGTGTCGTAGAATGTATGCTCTCCCATACAAACTACAACACTGCTCTTTCCGGACAGACTATAATGATAATGACTGGATAGCTAGGTACGACATTGCCATCCTGACATTGTGTTCGGCCCTGAGTGAAAGTTTCTACGCCGTCTAATGCATTTCCTATAACTCTAATTGATACCTGCTTCACTACATTCATAACTTATAAAGACACACCTGCTCATGTGAACTCCGATCATGAAGATGCAACGACGACCTCACAAGCCCGTACAAGCACGTAGACACAGTCGCCACAGCCGCGCCGGCCAGTACAACCGGCGCCACAGGAGTGAACGCAGCCACACCGAGTACGCCTATAGCGCCTATAGAAGCTACGGTGCTCGCTGTATCGACTGAGCTGAGTACTTGCGCTTTGATGCCGAGTGTGGGGGACGGTGCTACTGTCAGTTTTACTGCGAACGTTTCGTCACCACCCTGAAATATTTAATCACCTTATTTTTATTTAAAAAAATAAAAATTAAAAAAAACATTTATTGTCGCAGAAATCCAGAATCCCAAACAAAAAAAAATACAAAAAGAAATACAGACAGGTAGACGAAGTAAACAAAAAAACATAAAACAATACACAAGAAGGCAAAGAAAAAAAAATACAAGTAACACACAACTTAAAAACTAAACTAAATTTCGCGACAATAGGCTCAGAGCTCAGCATTTGCCGCGAGCTCGGTCGGCTGCACAGCGCTGTTTTTCAGCCCGCGCCTGTCTCTTGGCTTATACAGATTAATAATTAAAAAGCTAGCTAAAGGGGAAACATCGCATTCACTGATCGCATTACATAGCAATAAACATTATAACTAAAACCTTGACACTTTAGAGATTAAACATGATTTAGGCTGAGAAAAACACGTTAAGTGAAAAATAAATCGCAGAATTCTCAACACAGAAAAGTCAACACCAAATTATATGTTTACACTTTTCCACCTAACATAAGGTTCAAAAATGTATAATTGTATATATATATGTGGCATTGTCTGTATATTTCTGGTTGTAACATTCAACAGACACTAAAATAATGCTGGTCTCAAAACCAACTTCTTCAATAAAATTTCAAAATGACCAGTTGAACATTGTGTATTTTATATTTATATTAGTTATAGCGCTTTTAAATGACCTAAATTAAGATCCAGGTGATAGGCTTTGTCGGTATTTAAGATTAAAATCTGGAATGGAAATTATTGCACAGAAATTACCTCAATAATGGTTCCGTCATATTCTCCATTTTCGGGCACTATTAGAACACACTTCGGTTGTGTGTTATTGAGCAAGTATGATTCCCAGTCTTGGTACACTCGAGCGTCTTCGTCGATGTACACTCTACAGGACTTAGCTAAAAAAAACACATTCATATAAATTATAATGTTTTTAAAATTTTTATTATTTATTACCCTAATAAACTGTCACTTCAACAAACTATCGTTTAAATTTGCTGTTTCGAAATATTTTGACTAAATAAAAAAGTGACAGAGCACAACAAGACAATCTCATTTTTATTTGAAAGGTGATGATACTTGCTGCTGATGGAGACATATCACAAGAACTGCTAAACCAAGTGGTCACGATCCTCAGTAATAAGGGACCAACAAAGGAGAAAAGTACTTGCTCAATAAAGTAGAAAAGCCTCAATATAATAATGTATACTTACATAAATATAAATAAAAAAATAATAAAAAAATGTTATAGGACACACAAACCGACCTAGTCCCACAGTAAGCTCAATAAGGCTTGTGTTGTGGGTACTAGACGACGATATATATAATAGATAAATATAGATAAATACTTAAATACATAGAAAACATCCATAACTCAGGTACAAATATCTGTGATAAACACACAAATAAATGCCCTTACCAGGATTCGAACCCGGGACCTCCTGCTTCGTAGGCAGTGTCACTACCAACTGGGGTAGGAGGCAGTTAAATATATAGATAATCAAAATTCCGCAGTTTTCAAAATTGCCTTCATACTAAATATTGGCCAGCAATGTGCAGAAAGTAGTATAATTATAAAATACCCACCCCCAACAGTTTGTGGAATACATTTCCTGACCCTAAACACGGCTGTGCACCATATTTCACTGTCGGTCTTCTGATGCAAATCTAACCAGTGGTTAGCTGGAGTTATCTGGTAGAACTTCAAAGGTTTTGGCCTGGCGCATACTATTAGAAGTACTGATATCATCACATCTTCGTCATTTTGAGTGTACTTGCCTGAAATAACAAAATTGTACAAAATTTTCTGATAATTAGTTGGAATAGAGTTCTAAAAGCTGTCCCACCACTGACCTACAGTAATACTAATAATAATTACTAATATTTTTTTTAATGAACGTAAATCTTTATTTGGTAAACAAACAGTCACATCTAAATATAGTATATTAAATTAAAATCAAATATAACTAAATCGTAATATGGGTTAATGATAAATCATTAACCTAGTCGAGAAGCCCGCCCCGAGCCACCCCCGGCGGAAAGGTGCCCATCACGCTCGCCGCGTTGCCGCGCTTTACGAATTAGCGATTACTAATACTAGTAATAATATTAGTAAAGGACAGATTACACAAGCTCATATTAAGCTAGGGCAGTGTTTATATGGAAAATTATATGTCTGTTATTGGATGGTCCTAATTGCTCAAAATTTCCTAATAATATGTTAAAATGTATAGTATGTTAAAATATGATGATGATAATTCCTAATCCATACTTCCATACTAATATTATAAATGGGAAAGTGTATGTTGTGTGTTTGTTTGTTTGTTTGTCCGTCTTTCACGGCAAAACGGGGCGACGAATTGACGTGATTTTTTAAGTGGAGATAGTTGAAGGGATGGAGAGTGACATAGGCTACTTTTTGTCTCTTTCTTACCCCCCACTTCCCTAAAATGGAAGTTTGTATGGAGCATTCCGCAATTTTCAAGGTAGAAAGCTAAAAATTGGTATGCGGACTATTTGTGACTAACAAAAAAATCGTGCATAAGCCATAAAGACAAATAATATCGTCTAAATCGTTTAAATCAGGAAAGGGGAACCGTGTTACCCCGAATTTAACGCGAGCGAAGCCGCGGGCAAAAGTTAGTAATATAATAAAATGTTAAAATAAAATAACAAATCACATAGTGAATTGACACATCTTCACATGCCAAATCCAGCTGCAGTGTCAACACTCCCTTATTTCGAGTGTAAAGTGTAAACCATTTAATTTTTTATTTTATTTTTATACTACGACGGTGGCAAACAAGCATACGGCCTGCCTGATGGTAAGCAGCTACCGTAACCTATGGACGCCTGTAACTCCACAGGAGTCACATGCGCGTTGCCGACCCTTTACAAAAAGGAGGATTCACTGTGTTGACGGCTAAAGGAACAAGAGGGTCCCTCATCGTCAACACACTGGGTCCTCTTTGAGCTCTTTGGCAACCTTACTCACCAGCAGGAACACAACACTATGAGTAGGGTCTAGTGCTATTTGGCTGTGGTTTTCTGTAAGGTGGAGGTACTTCCCCAGTCGGGCTCTGCTCCAGATTTGAGCGAGATGACATTCACTGAACGTGCCCTACCACACTAAGCGAGATGCCATTCGCAGTGCCCATACCTCTCTTTTTGGCATAGTTTAAGGACATACCCAAGTCCGGACGTAGTTTAAGGACATACCCAAGTCCGGACGTAGTTTAAGGACATACCCCGGGTCCATGCCAAATATGCCCTTAGATCACGGTGTCACACGTGATACGTAATCAATTCACATCTTAACATGTTTATCAACAACTAAAGAACAAATCAAATTAATTTTAATACATTTTTATTTCGACACACTTAGCATTACAATAACTTATGCGCCTGAGCATTTACAAAATCGCTGGAACCTACATAGCCTAGGGGTTAGGGTGTCTGCTGAGAATGCAATCCGTCTGTCCGTCCGTCCATCCGTATGTCACAGCCATTTTACTCGGAAACTATAAGACATATCTTAATAATATTTAGACATAAGGTGTATTTTGGTTTTTTTGTATGCCGCTAAGTTAAAGTCAAATTGCAGAAAAAAATATTTTTAGGGTGGGTGGGGTTAAAAAATTTTTTTACCAATATCAACATGTTGCACATAAACGATAGGTCTTTAAAAATAACATCTAGGTTTGTTTGAACATTTTGCGATTAAAAGAATATTTTCAGAAATAATCACTTTGAAGGTCAGAAAAATTGTCTCCCCCCCCTGTAACTTTGAACCGTAAGTCCAAAAATATGAAAAAAATTTAGAAGATGCGCCTTATCAGTTAGGTACTTTTTACGAATATTATTTTGAACATTATCAGTAAAGCAATATTTGAGTTATCTCCAAAAAACTTCTTCCATAGGCATCAGATACAACCTTTTGGTATTACTTTGGTTCTTATTACATTGAAGTTACGGAACCCTCCATTATGCGTGATCCGACACGCACATGGCCGGTTTTTTCGTTTTTATATGACATCTATCTCTCATGTCTGTAAACAGTTCCAATAAAAAAAACTTTAACTTATTTATGTGTTTGTACTACTATGAACCTTAATCCAGTGTAAATAACACCTAATTTAGAAAACATCATGAGAATGAGACCTATTATGTAGTGGATATATTTATCACTGAGCATACACAATCAATTTAGATAGGTGTGCATGGAATAAATCCAGTTAGGTTTTAGCACTATCTTATCTAGATTGTAGTAGCTAATTGATATAAGTAGTGCAACATTTTTAGTGTTACAATGTCTTTACCTATGAGATTGTAACACTATTGTAATCTAAACAAGCATCTTTTCACTCTAGGTGTCACAGACAGTCCCCTCTGCAGAGCCTGCATGGAGGAGGACGAGACAGCCGCTCACGTCATCATCACATGTACGGGGGTGGCAGAATACCGGGCGAAACATCTTGGTTCGCCGAGGGCACTCCCGGTAGTCGTCGGCAAAGTAAAGGGTCTGCTAGGCTTCCTGGAGGAATTGGGATGGCACGAATAGGCCACCCAGCACGCAAAATAGGCGCAATATACAGTCGTCGAGTTGCGGAAAAGAGCCTGCGTAAACCTATAACCTATAACCTATAACATATAACATATAACACTATTGTAGAGCAACCAACATGCCAGTAGGGTAATATAAATAAAGCTGAAACACTACCAGAGGCATATTTTGACATTTGGCACCCCGGGCCATAAAGGCCTTATGGATTGGTACCTGACTGACAGGCGACCTGAACCCAGCGCGTAGGATCCGCTCCTGGTATTCAGCCACCGCAGGGCCATAGCCCCCTGGCCCTAGGATAAATACGCCCCTGAGCACTTCCAAGAGCGAGTGTATGCAAGACGTTCAACTTAATGAGTTTGGACTCAATAGGCACATCGGTTTTGGGCCCACAATAGACTGAACAACAAATACAACAGTAATCAGACAATATACTTACTCTGTTCACACACCTTCTCGTAAACTCTCAGGACCTGTTCCTTTTGTCGTTGAGTGTAGCCCTCCAGATGAACATCCCCTTCATTCCTCACCTCACTGAGCTCTCCTTCCGAGCTTGGACTACCAAATAAGGCAAATGCCATGTTTTGGAGCAAATAGTTCCGATTGTGAAGTTCATACCTGTAAAAATGTGCATTGTTATCGTTGAGCTTTATGTTTTTTTATAGTGCAAGGACTATACGAGATTCTTTGTATACTTATAGGGCCGCTAAAAAACGCTACTCACTTCACCCAGTCACAATCCGGCAGATTCTCAAAGTATTCTTGCTGTATTTGGACTGGTGAAAGCGCTACAGGTACTGCCTCATCTGCGGTCTCGATCCCGAATGGAGCATTCTCATGGGCTTCGAAAATCACGTCATTTTGCGCAGTGGAATCATCTACTTCCATTTTTTTCATTCTTTCTTTGTATGCACGAGAATATTACCAAGCTGATTACGAGTACTACAACTTAATTAGTTCACCGATAAGGTACTGGATATATTACAATACTCTTTGGTACTGGATACGTAAAATGTTATTTGGTCAAACAAAAATGAGTGCAACGTTTTAAGGCTATGATATCCAAATACAATTTAATAATTATGTTTCTTTGATATTATGATGCAATTGTAAGTAAAATTTAATGGTTGACAACAGGATAGCTTATTGTGGTTTCGTTAGGCAAGACAGAGATGCTATCAAGCCTATCAAGTTCTTATCTTGTCAAATAGACAAAACCCCAGGAAAATTACATGGGAATCACCGTGGATTCACCCAAGGTGTCTACATACGGAAGCGACTAGTCAACCGATCAGTCAGAGTGAGAGGATGAAATTTGTCAAATTGCGTGTCGTGGCAAGATTTTGCGCATTCACCTTAGCCGCCTTAAAATTTCGTAATGATGCGTACACACCGGGCCAACGAACGCGAAGCACTTATGCGGCAACTATTTGTTAGAATGAGATAGATAGACCTTCGTTGGCCCGGTGTGTACGAATCATTACGAAATTTTGTTATTTGTTTTAAAAAAAATATATTTATTTTAAAATTTTTACTCAAATACTATTTTATCGGACCGGTGTTCCGAAAGGTCGAAAGTTCAAATCTTGCTCGACGCGGTGAGTTTTTCCATTTTTCTTTCAATTATAAAATAGAAATTACGCTTGCAGACGATTCTCCTTAGTACAAAATTAATTTACTAGGTAAAGTGTTATGATCAGGGCCCGTAATTTTCATGCCGATGACGTCAATTTGACGTCACGCTCCATATAGGATGATCCCAAATAGTTTTATTGTAAATTATTAATCATTAGTCGTCAATCATTTTAATCATGTACAAACTTCGAAAGTACTCTATTTACACATGGAATAAATAATACCTACATGATACGTGAAACGTAACGTAAATAAAACTATTTGATTTGTTTTTATACATACATTTTATTAAGTGGTATTGTTAACAACACATGACAATTCATTCGAAAACAGAATTCCTCTCTAACGTAAAGCACGCCATCCTTCTTGCATTAATTCCCATGCAAAGAAAATCTAAGTCATCTTCGCTTTCATACGTAATGTAATATTCATAAAAATATTTTTTTTTGTAGTCGTTTTTTGATTGTTGTGTCACACATTTGGTTAATTATTCCAAATTCTCTGCTAAAAGGAAAATGTATAATTGATGGACACATTTTGTATGATTTTAACAACTAATACAATTAGGAAATCAGTATTTTTATTTCTCAGTGGCACTTGTAACATTTTTGACAGAACGTTTTTTTAATGAGAACGAATAAAAAAGGTTACATTTAAAAAAGTTTTATTACATATTGATTTATAAACAGTCAAGGAAATTGATTTGTGTAACATTACATACTTTGTCATAGTGACAATCAACATCTAGACGCTAGAGATTTCATATTATTGTCACTGTGACAAGGTTCTAAATGGTATGCAAATCAAAGTCCTGGGCCGTACCTACACGAATAACTAGATACTTAATGATATTATTTACAAACGAGGTTTTGTACAGTAATATATACAGCCTTGGCCAGAAGTGTTGAGCACCCATGCGATTTTCATACAAAACTCGAAAATTTAGACCAGCGTTTCTATCTTTTTTGAAGTTATTTTATCAATTAATTTAAACTGAACAGGCATGTTTTTTTGAAATGAGTAGTAACTGCATTGAATATTTGCAATTTTTCGTACCGACCTAAATTCCCATTTTTGTGAGCTCCACTTTTCATATTTGATAGGTACCTTGAAAGTGTTATTAAGTGAAGTTTTCTAGATATATCAATAAAATATAACATTTTACGTCATCGTACATTGTTATGATAGGGAATTAATACTTAACATCAAAATTGTAAGCAAAAAAGAGCTATGCTCAACACTCCTGGCCAAGGCTGTACAAGTTAGTTTTGTACATAATTATTTACAAATTAATTTGAAACATATTTACATTTCTCCTTTTTTGTCCCTTATATTTAGATTCGAAATTTTTAATTAGAATTTGCTCAAGGTTTTTAAGGGTCATAACTGCATCGCCGGTTTGTAAAAATCCATTTTAATATTGAAAAGGACCTTTCAACTTCTACAGATGTAATACTTAAAATAAGGACATAAATCTATTTTTCCATTGCTTCCATCAAGACGAACTTCCTTATTGTCGTTTAAGTCAGCCATTATTAAACAAAAACAAGAAATTACCAACCATGCAAATAATTTTCATTTTAGCAAAGAAGTTGGAATAATTAACCAAATGTGTGACACAACAAACAAAAATACGATTACAAAAAAAAATATTTTTATGAATATTGCATTACGTATGAAAGCGAAGATGACTTAGATTTTCTTTGCATGGGAATTAATGCAAGAAGGATGGCGTGCTTTACGTTAGAGAGGAATTCTGTTTTAAAATGAATTGTAATGTGTTGTTAACAATACCACTTAATAAAATGTATGTATAAAAACAAATCAAATAGTTTTATTTACGTTACGTTTCACGTAACATGTAGGTATTATTTATAGAGTACTTTCGAAGTCATTTGTACATGATTAAAATGATTGACGACTAATGATTAATAATTTACAATAAAACTATTTGGGATCATCATATGGAGCGTGACGTCAAATTGATGTCATCGGCATGAAAATTACGGGCCCTGGTTATGATGTTGTGACAACTTGACCTTGAATATCGTGGCCAAAGAATATATCGTGGCGTCGTGTTGACGCCAAATCGCGCCATATATATATACCATAGGACCATTGTCAAAATTGTTCTATTTCCACTTTTGAACTATTATTCAATTTACGTATGATTCAACATGTTATAAAAAGAAGTTTGATGAAAGCAAGGGAAACGAAGCTCAAAAAGCTGTACTAACATTTTATTTATTATAAATATCAAAATGACTTAGATGATGAAATATATTTGTGTGAGTAATTACCTAAATTGTCAGCTGCGGTGAGAATGGATTGGAACGTATTTACGTTGAAAGAGTCATTTCATTTATGCATGTGACAATTGTGACAGACGAAATGTCTTTCTCTTTATTAATAAAAACTAGAAGAACGCTTATTTTAAATGTAATTTATTTCAAATATACTATATTTGTAAGCACTGTTAAATGATTAGTATCCATTTAATTTATAAAATAATAATTGCCATGTCTAATCACCACTGTTGTTATTAGTAACAAAATACTAAACAAACTCGTAACAACTCGTGTTGTCTTCTCAAGAAGTTCTCAATTGTCAATTATATTACAATTATTACATTGTTTGTTATTGCACCATGCTAATATTTGTTATTTTTCCGTGAACGTAATATTCGCAAATATAAATTATGGTTGATATAAACAAATACCTTGAAAGTCAGCTGGCGCTTGCTAAACAAAGATGTGACATCAAAACAAGCTCTAAAAAGTCTTCAGTGTCAGAGAAAAGTAAGGTGGCCGCAGAATTAATCTCCAAGAAACAGGATAAAAATTTGGTCAATAAAAAATGTTCTAATTCTAAACAACAGCCAAAGGATAATGTAGAAGTATCACATACTCCCACTCCCAGTACGTCTGCAGAACGGGACTCTGACGACGGTAGTGAGTATTTACCGTCTGGCGAAGAAGATGAAGAAGACACACGGGTACCTAACATTAACATTTGTGCAACGACTACGGGTCCGTCGGCGTCACGCACGAGACATAACTTGAAGAGAATAATAGATGATGGGGACAAACATCTCTATAATCAAAGGTTAGACAACTGGAAAAAAAACCTTGCGGCAGCTCGCGCTGGTAACTATGAAGGAGACTCAATGTCTGCAGATATCCACTATATTCTAGATGGGAACAAAGATGTGGAAGAATTGCATGAATTGCAAAATGGTCTAAATGTCCTTACTTACATTTGGAAGCAGTTGTACAAATACCAGAAGATCGGGGTCAAGTGGTTATGGGAGCTGCATCAAGTGCAGTCTGGAGGCTTGCTTGGAGATGAGATGGGGTTAGGAAAAACTGTACAAATTATTGCATTCCTTGCTGGACTGTCCAAGACTCATCAGGGAAGGTGGGGTGGACTAGGCCCGTCTATAATTGTAGCACCGGCCACAGTTATTTTTCAGTGGGTAACACACTTTCACTATTGGTGTCCTTATATAAGAGTAGCTGTGCTCCACAACTCTGGTTCTCACACAGGGAATCACAACAGACTTATTCGGGACCTACATGATTCTCATGGGATCTTACTCATAACATATGCTGGTGTTGTCAAATACAGTAAAGACTTGATGGCCAGAAAATGGCATTACATGATATTGGATGAAGGCCACAAAATCAGAAACCCAGAAACTCAAGTTAGTAAGCTTGTTAAGCAATTTCAAACACCTCATAAAATACTAATTACTGGATCACCTATGCAAAATAGTTTACAAGAACTTTGGTCATTGTTCGACTTCATGAGACCTGGCCTTCTTGGTACATATAATGCATTTATGGAACATTTTGCTCAACCAATAACCCAAGGAGGATATGCCAATGCCACTGAATTCCAAGAAGCTACAGCTTTTGAAATTGCAAAAGCCCTAAAGACTATGATCACACCATACATGTTGCGCAGAACCAAGGCAGAAGTACAGGAACATATAAAACTGCCTGAGAAAAATGAACAAGTACTTTTCTGTGCATTGAGCCAAGAACAGAGAGATCTGTATATGGGTTACCTTATGAGTTCAACTGTAAGAAGTATTCTTGATAAAGAGAGCAGGTTTGGTGATCCACTCAGAGCTAGAGTTTTAGTTGCTCTATCAACATTAAGAAAAATCTGTAACCATCCTGATCTATACCTGTATGAAGCACAAGAGGAATCTGAAAAAATGGATGAACAATGTTTTGGTGCATGGAAAAGGTCTGGTAAAATGACAGTTGTTCATTCTCTTTTGAAGATATGGCAGAAGCAAGGCCACAGAACATTGATGTTTTCACAATCAAGAGCAATGTTATGTTTGTTGGAACAGTATTTGCAAAATCAAGATTATAAATACTTAAAAATGGATGGCACAGTGAGTGTTGGTATAAGACAAAATTTAATTAAGACATTCAATGAAAATCCAGAATACCTTGTATTTTTAGCAACAACGAGAGTGGGAGGTCTAGGAGTAAATTTAACTGGAGCGGACAGGGTAATTATTTATGATCCAGATTGGAATCCAGCCACAGACAGCCAAGCTAAGGAAAGAGCTTGGAGGATTGGCCAGAAAAGAAATGTTACTGTGTATAGACTTTTGTCAGGAGGCACAATTGAGGAAAAAATATATCAAAGACAAATATTCAAACATTTCCTAAGCAATAAAATACTAATAGATCCAAATCAGAAGAATGTTCTAACAACTAGCACATTGCAAGGTCTTTTCACTTTTGATGAACCGAATTGCGAAGGGGATACTGAAACTGCAGCTCTTTTTAAACATACAAAGGTCAATCTAAATAACAGAAAGAAAGAGACAGACAATCATGTACCTCCAAATGGTCGAGATTCAATGTTAAAACGGAAATTAGAAGAAATGAGAAAAAGGGCAAGGGAAATAAGCAGGAAAATTGCTAGTAATATAAAACCAAAAATCTCAGAAGATATGGAAGATCCTCGAGAAAAGTACAAGAAAAAAAGAGACCTTCTTTTAAACCCTCCAATAGTCCATCCACCTGAAATAAATTTGATTGATGACAAAGTCACAAATGTCCCATTTGATAGTGCTTTATCAGAGTTAGATATCATTAACATGCACTCCAAGAAGGATTATGAAGAAAATTTGATCAAAGAGGTACTCAAGAATAAAGACAATGAATTAGAGGAGGGGGAAGTGTCTGGTGATGGAGATGATGATATTATGCAAAATGTAGATAATATAAACAATTCTGGCAACCCAGACATTGTTAGTGCTGCTGAAGATTCTGAGCACAAACAAGAATTAGCTAAATCATCAGAAATTGTACTTGATAGTAGTGTAGATAATCAGATTCACATTGAATCTACTGTTAAATCAAGCCCACCAGAAATTGTACCTTATAATGTAGATATCGAAACTTCTCACAAACGTCATAATCATAAGTCAAAACGCAAAAGAAAACATTCCTCAGATATTTCTGAACCAGAAATAGAGAACTTGATAGCAGTGAAAAGGGTCAAGAAGAAGAAAAGTAAGAAAGAAAAAGAAAAGCATCACAATGATGACGATTACGTATTAAGCAAGTTGTTCTCAAAAGCTGGAGTCAAGAATGCATTACAGCATGATGTAGTAGTAGGTTTGGCTGAAAAGGAGAAGAGACATCGGTTAAAAGAAGAAGCTACGAAAAAAGCGAGACATGCTGTTAGAGCTGTAAAGTTCTCTACAAAATAATTTCAATTTTAGTTTAAGGAATATGTTGATTCTTTTTATATTTTTACATACTTAAATAATGTTTATTGTCTCATTGTGATCGATTTTGCATAAATGTATAAATAAAGAATTGATCAATAACTTCTTGTTTTACATTTTGTGTTTCCTGTACACGGAACAATGGCAATTCCAGCTTTGTTCTAGACGTCGTCCAACACGGTTAGCACAAGAGTGACGCGACAGTATCTCGCGCACGAGTTAGTCTATCCGTCCTTTTCTGATAGTGTCAATTAGAAAGAGATGGGTAGTCTATATATGGCGGGCAGGAGGAAGATACGAATAAGTAATAAAACCTACCCAAAAGTTAAGTATTGACATTTTACAATCACTCTTTCTCAATAAAATCGAAGTTAAATATCGACATAACGTGGTGCTGTCAGAAGCGAGATGAAGAGAAACGATACCGCTTCTTTTTCTCAATTTTCTCAGACTAGTTTTTCGATAAGGTAATTTAGCAAATGAAACTGGTAACTTTAGTAAATTCATGGGAATCATGAGTGAACGAGTGGGTGGAATGTTGCAACACTTGTCCACTAATGTCAATGCCGTAGGTATGTGCTCTATTGGAATATTTTGAGATATTATATATTTGATTATGAAAATTGCATAAATTCATGCATTCTAATAAGGTTTTCACAGAAATAGTGAAGTGGAGTTGTGATTGACATGTAAATACAGGAATTATTAGCGTAAAACTGTAGTTCCAGCGCCTACTACCACAGGACGCTCGGCTGTGTATTCGTCAGTTTTAGCCGTGTAAAAGCTAAATTACGGTAGTAAACTTATTGAAAAAATAAGCAATATGTCCGGCGGGAGTGGCGGGAGAAAAAAGCCACCCGGCTTTAGCTTCAAGAAGGAGGAGGAGGTGACCGTGTAAGTAATTCTTCGCTACTATATTTCCGTTCGAAATTACTGTAATAAGCTGATTTTGACTTATCAGTTACGTATATTGTGTTATAGTTATATATATTTGAATATGTTATGCATTTTTAGTACGCCTCCTCGTAACTTAGACAAGCAGACAACTATAACGGTGGACGATAAGACATTTACGGTGCATGCTGATGATCTAGTCAAGATCTGCGACCTGGGTCGCGGCGCGTACGGCATTGTCGAGAAAATGCTGCACCGGCCCAGCAACACCACCATGGCAGTCAAGGTAAATCCCCAAGGTCATAAGGTTAAGTTTTTTGCTTTTCATTTGTTTTCTCTAAATAGTCAGGTGTTACTGGCAAGTATTTGGCCAGTATTCAAACTTTAATATCAGCCAGTTAAAAAAAACAATACTAATGTTGTTAGATGTTCATTTGGTATAGTGTGTGTATTCTTTATTTCTTATGTAGTTAAAAATAAATAAAATGATAATAATTGCTTCAACCATAACAAAGTTAATATGTTAACATGCAAATGAATATATGGTTTCAGCGAGAAACCCAAAATTTTTAAGAGTCTGGTAATGTTTTGAAAACGAAAATCACTAATAATTAAGTAACACACATGTTTTGCATTTCATAAGATAGTTTGAAGTCAAAAAATAATAATGTAAATGCATAAAAAGCTTTTTTTAATTGCAAAAAAAGCTTTTGAGTTGTCCTTATGCTCTTCTTATAGGTGAGGTGATCTGTGATAAAGTGGCTCCATTGTAAGAATTTTGCGATTTTGAAAAAATTCTAAAACCTGAGAAAATATCTATGGAATCTGGACATGACAGCATTTACACAGAAGTTAAAACATAGATCCTTTGTGGTGCTACCGCACTGCAGGTTATATTACATTGCATTAGAAGTATCCAAGTTAAAACGGCCAGTGTGACAGCACTATTGTGCTAGCTCAGTCAATCATATGGATTGATATACATGGTCAAGTACTGCTATTCACAAGCCCTTTTCATTCTTATTTCAGCGAATAACAGCAACATTTAACACACAGTCCCAAGAGTTGAAGCGGCTGCTAATGGACCTGGATGTGTCCATGCGAGCCAGTGCCTGTCCCTACACCGTGCACTTCTACGGAGCCATGTTCCGAGAGGGTGACGTCTGGATCTGCATGGAAGTCATGGACATGAGCCTTGACAAGTTCTACGCTAAAGTCTACAAGAACACCCGGACTATACCTGAAAACATACTCGGTAAAATAGCTTTCTCTGTTGTCAGCGCCTTGCACTACCTCCATTCAAAACTTAAGGTAATCCACAGAGATGTTAAACCTTCCAATATATTAATCAATAGAAAGGGTGAAGTAAAAATGTGTGACTTCGGTATATCAGGTTACTTAGTCGATTCTGTTGCTAAAACTATAGATGCAGGATGCAAACCATATATGGCTCCAGAAAGGATTGATCCTACAGGCAATCCTGGCCAATATGATATACGTAGTGATGTTTGGTCTTTGGGGATATCAATGATAGAACTAGCTACAGGTAAATTCCCTTATAACACCTGGGGCACACCATTTGAGCAGTTAAAACAAGTGGTCAAAGACGACCCGCCCAGTCTTCCAAGTGGTCAATTCTCAGCAGATTTTGAAGATATGATCACACAGTGCCTAAAGAAGGACTATAAGCAGAGGCCGAATTATGACGCCTTGCTCGCTCACCCGTTCTGCCAAGAGCACAGTCAGAAAGAGACAGATGTCTGTTCTTTCGTCATAGAGATATTAGACTTGCCTGAAGACTCCTAGTACTGGCAAAAATATTTTCTTACCTCTAAGTACAAGTGTTTAGTTACTAACATTAGCGTAGGAACGGAAAATGCAATTAAAAATTGTTATTAACAAATGTAACTAGTGTTGATTTGTATTAATCATGTAATTAGCATAGTTAACGAGGACCTCGGTGGCCTGAACGAACCGATTGGCGATGACTGCTGTGTATATGTACATCACAAATTACTTAGTCTAAATAAACGATGTATTTGTTTCCATGATGTTTGATTTATTCAATAAAATCTTACCTATTTGAAAGAACCGCGATGTCTTAGTTTAGTTACGCAGTCATGGTGTGCGAGCGGGACTTCGTTATATGTGTGCATAGCGGGGTCTCACTCACACAGATTCATTCCGTACAAGGCGGGAAGGAGTTAATAACTCGAGATATAGAATTGAAGAAATTTGAACCTTATGTAATTCTATTTTAAGCTGAAATTTCTTCGAGTTTTCGTCCCGACTTGGCACCTTCCCACCATGTACGGAATACTTCTTAACCATTTGGCTTATAGCGTCGAAAGTTATAACGGCTATAAATGCCTTCGTATGCAGTAAAGGGTTTATTAGTAAGGTTCATCAATAAACAAAAAAAAATGGAAATATTTATTTAAATAATTTGTATGTTTATCAAAAACGGAGTACTGAAAAACAGTAAGTACAAAATAGAGCGCAATATAAATAACTACATACGAGTAAGTACTATGTCACTTTTCCTTAACTTAAAATTGCAGTTCAGCCATTAGGCCTAGTCAGAACCCGGGTCTCTGCCAACCGACCGGGTTTGTAGGTTTAATAGACCCGAGTAAAAGCACGAAAAACATAGATATTAGTAAAATTGACTAGAAGGGCGAGTTCATGCCCAGTTTCGTCCCGAAGTCCAACCGGGCTCGTCTTTGATTTCTCACGTCGGCCCTGTAAAACAAAAAATATGTCGTATAAAGGTGGTAACGGACTTGAGACACGCACGGCTCGCCTGCTTGCTCAAATTCGTACGCGTCTCACGCGCCGTGCGCTAGCAGCGATTCGCGAACGAATTTGAGCAAACAGGCGAGCCGTGCGTGCCCCAAGTCCGTATCCACCTTATAGTACAGTACGCGAACAGTTTTGAGCTTCGATAACTCACAAGTGCGATTTTCTTTTTTAGTTACATAATATGATATGATTACTTAAAATCAAAAATATTTTCTAACAGTTTTTGACGTCGCGCTAGATATTATATAGATATTTGTTACTAACAACAGGAATAGATTATACAAGATATATTTTCCTTTACCATACTATTGCATTTAACTATTTCAACATCATCTGTCGTTTTATAACAGTTTGGTCAGTAGATTATGTGAGCATAATCGAAAACAATTTGTCAAAATATAAGTGACCTTGAATTCTAAACGAATTACAAATGGCTAAGACGACATATGCTCTTGACAAAACCGTTATAAAATGTGAAGTTATATTGCAATAGTAAAAAGCGATAGCCTGGTGGAGAAAAATAAAACTCACATAATCTTTTCTATGTGTAGCAAACAAATACATGTATTATACCTAGCGCAATGCTAACAATTGTTAGAAAATATTTTTTATTATTAGTACTTAACGTATTCTAACAGGTCACAAAATAAAATCGGACTTGTGATTTACGTCATTTTTATAGGTTAAAAAGGCGTTCCCGTACTCCACTATTAAGGTTAGGGTGCTAAGTGAGGGGTCGCTCAAGCGACAGGCGTGCGGTCATAGTAAACAAATGCGACCGTATGGGAGTGGCCACAGTGAACTCTGCTTAAATTCCTTGGAAGCTCGACCCAACGCTGGTTTAACGCGCCCAGTGGCGGCCTTATATAGGGGGTGGCGAACAGGACAGTCGCCCGGGGCCTCGCGCTTGCAAGGGCCACGTAACAACCCGATCAGATTTCTACAAGGGCCTCGCAGAGCAGATTTTTACAAGGATCGCCGGGCCCTTGCGAAGGTTAAGATGGCCACTCGTCGCGCCCGCTGTACGCTCACTAAGTCACCACTGAGGCTGTAGGTACACTTATTATTATCACCACCATCGCACCAACCATCATAGTGTAAGTGAACAAGTATGTAAAGGTAACATGGAGAATAATAATAGATTTATGGTGGAGGCTATCTTCTAATCATAATTTTAAACAAAAACCGGCCAAGTGCGAGTCGGACTCGCGCACCGAGGGTTCCGTACAAACCTATAACAAGCAAAAGTTGTAGTATGTTTATTACTAATTTCAATTTAATACCTCTACGCGTGTACAAGGGAAAAGGTAGTAAGTTTAAAATTTAAAAATATATTTTTTGTATGATTTTACTAAAAATGTCTAGGGTCAGGGAGGGAACAGTCGCTAGGATTTTTTCAACAGGCTGTTGCATGAAAAATATAAATTCCTGAACTAATTGTTGCAAGCACAGAGCACCGTGCATTATTAAACTTTCATATGTAGCAAATATATTTGCTGTTACTTTCACCAAAAAAGATATATCCATTCTTTTTTAGAAATTGGGAATCGAGCCACTGTGTACCGGTTGCTGTACACAGTGACTAGGACCCGCTAGTACACAGTGGTTCTAACAGTACACAGTGGCTCGAGTCACTGTGTACTACGCCCTGTACACAGTGGTTCTAATAGTACACAATGGCTAGGTATGTAGGAATCGAACCTAAATTATATAACAAATAACATTTTTGTTGAATAAAACGGTAATTAGAATTGGTAAGTACAACCCCCGGAATAATCGTTTCTGATTTCATTCTTGATTTAAAATAGGTACCTATCTAAATGTCGCATGATTTATTCACTTACATTTTATTTTAAAAAAAAGAGTGCAAGAATTATTTTTAACAATCACAGAATTTTTATTCTTATTTTAGCCCAACTCTGTAAGGTGCACAGTGGCTCGCGAGCCACCGTGTACTTTTCCAAAACGAACGACTGTGGACCTTGGCGTCATTTTGTATTTTAGTTCAAATTAAAAACACATACAAACACATACAAGGCCTTGAATTATCAGCCAATACTAAGTAGATTAGACACACTCTTCGATAATAACATAAGTAATTGAAAATCTCGTACGAGTTAAGAAAAAAGAGGAGTGAAACTTATCTGGAAATGTAATTTTGATAGCATTAAACACAAAAACGCACCATAACACATTCGCATGGCGCCGGAGCGCCTCACTAACTAGTTCGTACATGGTCGGGTACGGAACGGTTCCGATTGATGTAGAGGACAGACATAAAGCTCTTTCCGTTTCTCGCACAGCACATTCGAGCCACTGTTCCCACCGAGCGACTGTACCCTCCCTGACCCTACTTTTCGTAATTTTTCCTTTGTTTGTGCTATATGAAGTTTCTTCGTGCCAAGTTTTAAGTTTCTGAGTTTACGGGAAGTACCCTTTAGGTTTTGAGTTTCTTGCGAGTACTCAGTTTCAAAACATGCGACTTAAACTGCTATTTCTTTTGATTGCGTTGAAAAGTTTGATTTTGCTACATCTGAAAGGTCCTATAGCCCTGAGGTCCTATAGGTCCTATTTGACATGAATTTCAATTTAATACCTCCACGCGTTTACGAGGAAAAAGCTAGTAAGTTTAACATTTAAAAAAATATTTTTTTGTATGATTTTACTAAAAATTTCTACTTTTTGTAATTTTTCCATTGTCTATGCTATATGACGTTGCTTCGTGCCAAATTTCAAGTTTCTGAGTTCACGGGAAGTACCCCGTAGGTTTTGCGAGTGCCGAAAAACTAAAATTTGCAGCATAAACAACTATCTTTTGATTGCGTTGGCTTTTAAGTTTGACTTTTTCACAGCTCCAAGGGACAATACGAGGGTTGCTACTTATATATCCGGAAACAAAAAAACAAACAAACGTACACGGCTGAAAATGGTTTTATTGTTTTTCAAAGTATTCCCCTTGATGATCTATGCACTTTTGCATTCGCGTGAACCAAGTTTTAAAGCACTTCTGCCACTCCGCCTGAGGTACCTCCATAACGTGTTGTTTGAATGCGTCGACAGCATCTTCAGCGGTCGAAAATCGTTGACCGCGTAATTTATTCTTTATATTTGGAAATAAATAAAAATCGATGGGTGCCAAGTCAGGGCTGTACGGCGGATGACCCGTTAATTCCACATTTTGACCCTCCAAAAATAGAGTTGTTTCGCGTGACGTATGACAGCTGGCATTGTCATGATGAAGAATGATTCTTCGTCGCCGGTTAGTTTTACGAATTTGTTCAAATACTTCCGGTAAGCAAATGATCGTGTACCACTCTGAATTAACCGTTCTACGGTTTTCTAGTGGCACTGTAGCTACATGGCCATTAATACCGAAGAAGCAGGCCACCATTTGTTTCAATGTACTTTTTGCACGAGTAACTTTCGTAGGGTTCGGCTCATTTTGAAACACCCATACCGTTGATTGTTGCTTCGTTTCGGGATCGTATGCATAGATCCAGGATTCGTCACCTGTATAGATGTTATAAACGGCTTTTGAGTCACCACGGTTATATTTTTTTAACATTTTATTGCACCATTCGACGCGAGCATCTTTTTGCTCTTTTGTTAAGTTGTGGGGTATCCAACGCGAACAAATTTTTTTTACAGCCAAATAATTATGTAATATGCTATTAATGCTGGTCATAGAAATACCCAGAGTCGCCTCTATCTCGCAGTACGTAACATGTCGGTCGTCCATTATAAGTTTTCGCACAGCCTCGATATTTTGTTGTACAACGACCGATTTCGGGCGACCTGCCTTAACTTCGTCCGTAAGCATACTACGTCCACGATTGAACTCACTAAACCAGTGATACACAGTAGTTTTAGATGGGGCTTCATCACCAAAAGTTGAAGTTAGTTGATCTATGCACTGTTGTTGCGTTAAACCACGCCGAAAATCATAATAAATCATAGCACGAATATTTTCACGAGTGAGTTCCATTCTTGCTGCGAGATGACATTTAAAACCCGTCAAAAACAAAACACGAGCGTTAATAAGAAAGAAAAAATATACCGGCCAGTACTTAAAAAAGTTCAAATTTTACCATGGAGGTCAAATATGCTATTTAAGAAGATTGTAATCCCGGTTTCCGGATATATAAATAGCAGCCTATGTAGACCTGAGTATTTGATATAAATTTCAGCTTGATACCTCCACGCGTTCCTGAGAAAAATGGTCTTGACAGACAGACAGACGGACAACAAAGTTATCCTATAAGGGTTCCGTTTTTTCCTTTCGAGGTACGGAACCCTAAAATGAACCGACTTTACTTACAATCCACCTTTCCAAAAAGAAATGCCCCAGCTACTGTAAAAAATATTTAAATCACTATAGGTGTGCCTATAATATTTGAAGAGTTTCTTCGATTTCTCCAGGATCCCATCATCAGATCCTGACCTCGTTACAATAATAATAATATCTTCATCTCTCCTGTTTGAAAGTATGATTTTCATGAGGAGATAGCCGGGTGGAAAATAGCTTTTCCCACCTTCCACACTAGGGTGGAAAGTTTTTTTTTTAAGTTAGTGAGCAACGGAGAAACAACCTTCATGCTATATAAAATAGACCTAGTGTCTGTACCTCCATTCATTTATGGTGGTACAGACACCTAATGCTATCTCTTTCTGTCTCTTGAAAAAAGTATAGGTATCCGTATTAAAATGTTTGAAACCATAGACAATCTAGCAATTGAATGAAATAAATAAAGGAATGAAATAATCGAACAATGGACTCTATAGACTGAATTCGAACCCAATTTATCGGGATTGTATCGAAAATCGTTTGCGATTTGTTGCAAGGTCTATAGAGCCCATTACACTGAAACATTTTAATTGAAATCAAAATCATAGAAAAGGCGGGAATAATGGATAAAACAGAAAAAAATGCAATAGCAAAAGCGCGAAGACACGATTAAATATAAATACGGTGTCTTTTTTGGTCAAAAATGGCTTTGACAAGTAATTCTAGTGACATGGACATTGATTTAACTCCCGATGAGATAAAAGAGCAGGCAAAATCCGTTGTTGACAATATTTTACCACAGTGCTCTAAAGAGAGGTATCTTAAGGCACACCACCATTTCATGAATTGGAGATCCGCTAAAAATGTCAAATCCCTTTCGGAAAATGTATTTGTCTTTTTCAAATGGTAACAATTTTACTGTAACTTTTAACTGATTATTCTTAATATACCTTTTTACTTTCCTCACAGTCGAAATGAAAAGTAGAGTGCTTAACTCGGGTGAAATTACCCATTTCACCCTCGAACTATTGGCGCTCTCACTTCGTTCGAGCGCCAGAAATATCTCGGATGAAGTGGATCCCTTTCCACCCTTGGTTAACAATGTACTATTTGTCTCTTTGTCAAGAAAGAAGAAGTACGACGATTGACAACGCCGTAAGGAAACTGCAACTGCAAGGCGTGGTTTACCGCGGCAAACCCAGGAACCGTTGAGTGGGATTGACAGCTAGTACCTTTGTTACTACCAGATGTTTACGGTAGATGGCGCTGTAATCAATGTAATTTCCGCGTCAGTAATATTTGAAGTAACGGTACTTACTTGGTTTCTTGCCATTCGATAAACTCGTTGAGCGTAAATATAACCTGAAGGGACCCACCATAGCCGAACGGCAATCGCCAAAGAATGTGGTACTGTATAGTCACGGACTTTAATTGCCATTTACGGTTCAAGCTTTTTTTCTTTTGTTCAATACTTACTATATGAAATGCCCAATGTACGGTAACCCTTAAATGGCCAACAATTAAAGTTCGTTACCGTACCGCAGCGAGCAAAGATCCCAGTTATCTAAAGAGCATTGGTTTATGTCCACTTATACCTTTTGTAACTAGCAAAAGTTAACGGTAGATGGCGTTGTATTCAATGTGATCTCAGCGTCAGTAACATTTGAAGTAGTAACTGCTATTTGATGAACTCGGTAAATGCAAATACAGCCACAAGGGAGCCTCCATAGCCTAGCGCCAATCGCCAAGGAATGTGGTAGCGCAGCAAGCAATGATCCCAGTTATCACAGAAGCCGTACTTGATTCAACTTATACCTTTGTTACTACCAAAAGTTAACGGTAGATGGCGTTGTATTCAATGTAATCTCAGTGTCAATTACATTTGAAATAGTAACGGTACTTACTTAATTTCCTGCCATTTGATAAACTCGTTAAGTGCAAATACAGCCACAAGGGAGCCTCCATAGACTAGCGCCAATTGCCAAGGAATGTGGTAGCGCAGCAAGCAAAGATCCCAGTTATCACAGGAACCGTAATTGCGTCGCAGCATGAATAGGCTCACTGCTGCTTGGACGAGTATTCTGAAACGGCAATTTTTGGTAGTGCATCAACTCGTAATCACTTGGGTAACCAATTTAGTAATGAAAAATAGTGCCACTTAAACCATTTAAACAAAGGGTCAAAGGACCGCCAGAAGTCAAATAACGCGCCCTCAGCGCCCGCGCGTGATAACACGTCTAAGATACCTATAACCGAGTGCGCTCGCGCAAATTGTGCTCTGGCATCACTGGTACAACTTTACCTTCCGATGCTTGGAGGTCAAAGGGTTAACGTTTCGTATGTGGCGAGAGCCGATCGGTGCAGTAGGTATTTAATTCTATAATATGAATATCCAATAATATGAGTTCAATAACTGTTGCGATCAGCGACCGTCGCATACGACGGATTAAGAATGAGTACTTACACTTAAGCAGAACGTCTGCTAACGATACCACAATGTTTAGGAATAAAGGAAAAGTAGAAAAATCCACTGCCTCAGGCGAGACTCGAACTCGCAACTCTGGGATATAGTTCTCCTCATCGATTTCGATGACAGCGACTAATGCAAACCCTATGGAGGTCGACTATTATGAGCCCTAATATGGCTGGCTAGGCCGAACTTGGTCTTAAATACTCTATTGCACATGTGGCAGTAGAGCTGGCCAGTTGCGTTGTAGGTGTACACGTAAGAGGGCTTAGGTCTCTCCTTACGTAGTTGCCTCTTTACGTCTAAGGTCGAAATCGGGACTCTGGGATGGGATATGTATCCGGTAGTCGCGAATTCGAGTCTCGCCTGAGGCAGTGGATTTTTCTTCTTTTCCTTTATTTCTTAACATAATTCAGGCAAACTTAGTGAAACTGTCTCGAATTTTCAATTTAATTGAATAGGTATTTGATGAAAAGCTTAACTTACAGAACTAGCACCGCAACGGACCACACCTTGTTGCTCCAGAAGCAACGTTGCCAAATGGATGATTGGCGGTGTATGAAAGACAACGATATAACAACTGTGAACAAAGAAAATAGTAGTTTATGTAACTGTTACGTAATAAGGGTCCTTAAGGGATTTTAAGGCCTAATTACGTACAGTTGCATACACTGCTTTATCTACACTCATATTATATATCCTAAATGAAGTGTTCGGAAACCATAGAATGACCGCCATTGCACCGCCATGGCCAACTCGATTGTGCCGGCGGTCGCGCGGGCGCGTGCCGTTGGTCGGGAAGGAGGACAGGATTTACATTATGTTATCAAATTCGATGTTTGGAATTTGAAACTCATAACGTATCAATATGTGAGCATATAATATATGAGCATGTAAAGTTAAAATTACGTTACTGCCACAGATAAAAAGCTTATCATAGTAAAATCGGTTGTGGTAATGCTAGCCATAGCCACCGTTTTTGAACACGTTAAGTATATATAGCATAAACAATGTTAATTATACATTTCTGATATTTCATTGGCAATAATCCAGGAACCATGACGCCTGAAAGTACGGGGTACTGTGCATCAAATCCGGTAGATCTGATCCCATCAAAAACATAAATGTGAAAGGCTGCCAAGTTCGATACTATGGGAATGCTTCGCCTATAAAAGAAGTGAGATCTGAATAAGTACCAAGTTCCATAAAAATACCTCAAATCATAGATAGTTATAGGAATGCACACTTGATTTCCAGCAGTTTTTAAGGTACATTTTGAATAAGTATCACGGTACATAGAAATACCTAAAATTATAATAGTCAGAGAAACGCACACCGGTTTTTTTAGCAGTTTCCTGATAACATTTATTATTTTCAGTACTTTTTAATGATGTTACTTGGCAAGTTTTCACACACCACACACCTTTTCAATGCAATGAATCGACACCTTTGGACTGCAATGTGTCAAGTATATAATTTTCTATTAAAACTTGCCAAGTTACATCATTAAAAAGTACTGAAAATAATAAATGTTATCAGGAAACTGCTAAAAAAACCGGTGTGCGTTTCTCTGACTATTATAATTTTAGGTATTTCTATGTAAAGTGATACTTATTCAAAATGTACCTTAAAAACTGCTGGAAATCAAGTGTGCATTCCTATAACTATTTATGATTTGAGGTATTTTTATGGAACTTGGTACTTATTCAGATCTCACTTCTTTTATAGGCGAAGCATTCCCATAGTATCGAACTTGGCAGCCTTTCACATTTATGTTTTTGATGGGATTTCATTTATTTTTGTTAGGTGTAGGTGCTTTATTATTTTTTTATCACTTTTGCTTTAGGAAACGTCTCATTCCACTTAGGTAATGTACTTTATACTATAGCCCTTTATACTAAGCGGCTAATTCTATTTTACTATTTATTTATAGGTGATTTTTACAAATAAACTGGCTCCCTACACCTATAAAATGTACCTACTTACATATAATTACATACATCAATAACGTATTTTATTCTGTTTGTAAGTACGCTACCTACATAGATAATTAAAACCTTGGTAATACCTACCTACCAGTAGGTATTATAATTGGTGGCCTATTATGTAGCCCTAGAAGTGCACCATCCCATCTCATCCCGTGGCGTATCGGAGGGTGAGATGGGCAGTAGTATATATAATTCCATCTTAGAGTATATATGATTTCCATGTTCTTGAATCTGCGATTTTATTAGTTGTAAAATTAGAAATTATTTAGACTATGCGAGAAAAAAATAGTCTTTTCATTTTTGTTTCACTGATTTAGCGCACCTAGTGTACCTAGTGACCTGCTTTGCACTTCGTAAATCGTGGGTTCGGTTCCCGCAACAGACACACACAGAGTGGTGAACAATTTTATTGTTCTTGTCTTTAAGACAAACATGTATTGTCTTAAATTGGTATGTATCTAAATTTAAATAAGTCTTATCTCATTTCCACTCCATACCTACTTATAGTAGAACAAAATTACAAATACGTTGTTTTCGAAACTGACTCACACTTGGCCGTTTTCAGATTTTTACTTTATTTCGACCTAAAGACAAACCTTCGAGCCAAATTTCAGTTCGGTACGACCATTGGAAGATAGACCCATTTAGTTCATTATGACTTCATAGTAGAACAAAGTTACACCTTCGCTATTTTTAAAACTGACTCACACTTGGCCGTTTTCAGATTTTTCCCTTTACTTTGACCTTAAGACCTATCTCCATGCCAAATTTCAAGTCAGTACGACCATTGGAAGTGGTCTAGGTTTTTGATGAGTCAGTGAGTCAGTGAGTCAGTGAGTGTATAGTAAAAATAGCGATTTTCTGACGTCAATATCTCAAGAACTGCTATAGGTAGAATAATGAAATTTTGTATTTTAGACAATTAAGGGGATGTCAACAGACACTCGAAATTTCATATGCGTAGATAAAATATGTTTTGAGTTCTAGGGTGGTCGAAATTGGCCCGAAATGGTTCGTGTAATATAACCCACGGCCGGTGTGTCGCTTTTTTTTGCTCGAACTTGGCGGACACACTGCCGTGTGTCTAGATTTTTTGCAGACTTGTTTATGATGTGGGCCCAATGAATAATCCAAGTTTGTGACCTCGAGCGCCGAACGCAACTTTGTCAAAAATCGAAAAATCGTTTATCTACACTCAGTTATTCAAAAACCAGCATTACAACAAACGATTTCACTATGATAAGTTTCTTATCTGTGGCAGTAATGTAATTTTAACTTTACATGCTCAAATATTGTTAAGTTATGAGTTTCAAATTTGGAACAGCTGTCAAAACCAACACAATTTCAATGGGTTGTAATTCTAGTATTCATAGATTTTAAAATGTTGTCGATACGAAACGTCAGTACGATATATTTTTTGACATAAACCGCACAACATTTTGATCTCGGACGACATGAGAATAAGGACTTCGTTCGTTGGCTAATATTAAAAAAAAACTCGCGACAGAAGTTTGTACGGCCGCCATTTCTGTTATCAACTGGTCAGTTATTGTTTGTCGAAACATTTTTAATTGCGAAAATGTAAATGTTTACTATTAACTATATTATAATAAATAAATATACTTTCCTTATCAGTTCTAATTTTTTTTATTAAGCTTACACCTGTGGGTATGTTTCAGCACTTGTATCTATCTACCTAGTAATGCAGGTCAATTGCCTTCGGCTTCTGTACCCATCTTTGAGTACTTGCAATATGTGTGTAGATAAAGTAATGTATGCAACTGTACATAATTAGGCCTTAAAACACTCGTGTGATCCTGCGAGTTTCATTAAACCCCACTCGTGTTTTGAGGCCCCTCATTATGTATCAGTTGCATAAACTACTTTTTTTTTTTCAGACTGGCGAGTAACTTATAGAAATATCTTAAGACGAAAAAAACCGAAAAATGCCGAATCACAAACTAAAAAGGATCGACCTGTATTTAGTACGGTCAGCGTTGGACTGGAGCATCGGTATGGAGACAAACCACACCGGTTTACCGAAACTCTTGTAGCAAAATGTATTGTTATCGAACGAGCGGAACGTAAGCGAAGTGAAGTTCTTACAGACAACTTCGGGCACAACGGAACTGTCAGCTGGCTACCTATACGTCTGTGCATTTCGATGGCTTTTTGATTTTTAATAGTTGTTCCGCGATAACTTTACTAACGTTTTTCTGATCTATGTGAAATTTGTAGGGGTTGTAGTAGAGCTCAATACAATTTGAGAGTTCGTTCATGAGCATGATCCATCCAGGGGTTATGAAGCTAGAAGGCTCGAAAAAATCATCACTAGGTCTTGTTATATTGGTCAACTCGTTTGCGAGAAAATCGCGAGTTCTCAGTTAGAGGCGGACTACTAGTTGTAATTACCTGAATAAATTAATGAATGGACTTATAGTCGAGGTGGCGTTTGCCAGCCGATCCCCAGCTTAAGCGGTCCTCCACGGGTCTGGCTTATTAAGGGCGTAGTGTATCTAGGTTTAGTTACCCTGATATGATTGTCATGATACAATAAAACTTACTTAAATGCAAGGTAAGCAAGGCCAGCGTGATATGCTGCGCCAGATAGAATCCGTCGTAGAAGTCGTCGCCCCAGCCGTGCCAGCTCTTCCTCGTCAGGTCCTGGGCTTCGGAGTAGTTGCCCACGTTGACCGGGTACACGATCCAGCAGGAAGTCGCGTTGGTTGCTTCTGATATTTGCTCACAGAATGATCTGTAGCGACAAAGAAGTACCTAAAGAGCGCTGGACCAATATTACAGGGTTTTATCATAGAACTCTGTAACATTGGGCCAGCGAGATGTTACCAAATAATTGGAATGATTTCTTGGCAGTGTGAAAAACTTCATTCTTTTATTTGTATTAAGCATCGACATATATATAGAAATTAGTCTAATCTTAAATGCAAAAATCATCATCAGAACCGCAGACACCGCAGCGTAGGTACCTAATTACAACAGCTAAATTCCCTCCCTATCTTTTACAGCGCGAGTGAAAAAGAAACACCGTGTTACGATTAGTATGGGAGCTCATTGCAAATTTTGCAAAATGATGTATTAAAAAAAACTACGCATTAATTGAGAAATATAAAACAACGAAGTTTTTAGTATTAGTGTGGTGGAATTTTGTACTTAGTTACAGTTGATAAGTCAAGAAACTAAAGACATACAACTGCTTAAAGCTAATTTTAAGATATAACTTTGGAATATTTTCTATCGAGCCGATTTTGTCCAATCGTGTATCGGAATTAACGAAGTTCTTTCAAATATAACGAATATTAACATATATTTTTTTTACTTTCTCAAAACAAGTACTTATAGCTAAAAAGTGTTTGAGTAAAGTCAATTTGAAGGTCATCGGTTGTTGTCAGTGTTGTCTTCCTCTCACACAAACCAAACATTACTCCGGCTCGTCTAAATTAAATCTGAAGCAATTCATAAAATCATATAAACTTTAATTTTGGCACTTCTACACTTTGTTGCGAGCAAGCAAAGTTGGCATGGTCGTAGTATATCCAATTACCTCAACGTGAATCCATAGAGTACCAGTATGGAAATGACGGAAGGGAGAAATTTGCATGCGTAGCACCAGAATACGAACAGAATCATCTGCAAAAAAAAAACATTGATTAATTTTGCCTCTAAACTATATCGAAGAATAGAAGAACTCTGGTAATTATTAAAAACACGCTGCATAACCGCTGCGTCGACGGGCGCGAACGCTAGTGCGGTCCCTAGTAGAGCCGCGACCGCGCTCAGAACCAGCGGTAGGAACGCGTATAGAGATTTGACTGGAAGTGACCATGCAGTTCCGCTGCTACGTGTCTCACCCGCGTGTGCATAGCTAACTGTGGCCTTGTGGCAGCACGCTGCATAACCGCTGCGTCGACGGGCGCGAACGCCAAAGCGGTTCCTAGCAGAGCCGCCGCCGCGCTGCTTAGCGCCGCGCCGCCCGCGCTCAGAACCAACGGTAGGAACGCGTATAGAGATCCGACCTGGAAACATACACAATTACACATTTCATCAAGGACGGTACCTTTTGATATAGACTATCACATATACATAAGTTACTAAGTCATTCGGTCGTGAAAATTAATGACCTGCCGACATCATCTGAGGGCCTATCTAGGCCCTCAGATGCTTATTTCTACATGATCTACTTAGCACTGTTAAGATTAAATAGGATCCGTGCATTTTTAGTTACACACTTATACGGAATTCTTGGTGCGCGAGACCGACGCTCATTTGGCGCATTACTCTTAATTTATCATCTCACCGATATCCTTAAAAAAAACTCACTTGTAAAACGGAAATGAAGCAGACGGCGCACATCCAGAACTGAGTGGAATTCCACAGGCAGGAGGTGAAGTGGCGAGACATCGTGATTAGAGTGAAGAGAGAGACGTCTGCGTCGCGGGTCATCTGGCGATGACAACCAAAATCACCTTTTCATTTATATTGATGAATGAATAAATGAGGTATTTATATTGTGATAGACTCTGACAAAACTAACTGCATAGACTTTATGGAACGGCAAGATATGGACTGCCACCACGTCATTTTGTTCACGCAAATTTAACGTTTAACGGTACCGCTCCACGCCTCCCTTGGAAAGTTGGTGTAGAGTTAGCGTGATATGACTAAATACACTAGTTGGGATTTGTAAAATAAAAAAGGGAGATCCTAGTGAACTTACGTCCATTGAAAAAATAATAAAAATAAGAATAAGCAAATATTTATTTTACAGTGGAATAATAAATTTGGTTAACAGTTTAATTTTAATTACCATAATGCTACACATAATAATATACCTATAATGTCCAATAAGTTCGAATACACATATTTTTGCGTTGACCCTGAAGGCATACAGGCTGCAGGCCATCCATTTATTATATTAATCTAAAGAATAAGTTAACTTGAACATAATGTAATAGTAAAAAACGCCAAGGACTTGAAATTTGTCTTCACTCTTCAATGAAGTACTTTCGATTAACAATTTAGTACAAAATTTCGTAATGGCGACTGCAAAGGTGTTTTTTCAAGGCGGTAAAACTTTTTGGAATCAAACGCAATCTCGTTTACACAACAATGAGAAGGTCTTAAAATAGCTCCTCTTTAGAAGACAGGAAAAAATCTGGTCAGCTACGCAGCTAGAACCATTAAAATACTAATTATCGTGAGAGTGCGAGTTTAGAGGACAAAAGCCGCTTTATCCAAAAATCAACTTCCGATCTGAAAATTTTGAGGAGATCCTTACGTGGTATTTTGGAGGTGGATCCTGGATATCATAGCTACAATAAACGTGAAGTTCATCGTTTTTCCGTAGCAATCGAGAAAATTAGAGTACATAATCCAACTCAATACATTCCTGGCACGCAGGAAGGAGTTGATTTTCTGACGAGAAACTCATTGAGTTAAAATAGCCTTACAATGCTCAAAACGGTCGTTTGTGAGCAGCAAGTATAAAAAACAGCCTAAACCATGAGGTTAATGTTCCCAGACTCCAGAGGGAACTATTGGTGGTAGTGTGGGGTTCAGTTAAATATGTGGGGCCAAATTTCGTTATATTCACCGATAAAGTCGCACATTAATAATGAAAATTATAAATCAGAGGTTTTCGTCGAAATACGCTCCTGAAAATTTGAAAACTGTGTTTAGGAATAAAAATTAAATTATTTTCTCACAAAATTGTGCTCAAAACAGTGCAAACGTTGTTCAAGCTTTGAGAAAAGCTAATTTCGATGATTATATTGCCGAAAGTAAACGGCCACTCCATTCTCCAGATTTGCGTTTATTACATTGATTTGGTATGTTTTTACATGCCTTGTAGGTCACATTATTATAAAATAGCAAATATGGACAGTGAAAAAAAAGATATCGAGCATATTTGGGACGAAATAACCTTGAAAGCGGTGCGTGCCGCGTGAGATTGAGTTGAAAAATGTAGTCAGCTAGTATAATAGGTAAGAGGTGGAGTTAGTCCAAAATATTTGCAGCATATTTTGTATATTAGTATAGCTTTAATAAAATACAGATTTCACTACAATAACTAATCGTACAATAAAGTTATAAGACCTCCAAAGTGTATTCGAACTTTTTGGACACGGTGTATATTTACTCGGGTTTATTTTGAACAATAAGCTTTTGGTTTCAACGAACTCGGTCTCAATAATCAGCACTGTACTTATTTATGTACGTCTTCATCTTATCAAAAATAGTGTCCTTCCAGTGTTGGCTGTATGCCATATCAAAGTGGTTCCACAGAGGGTCCTCAACCTTATTGTACTCTAACACGTTAGGCAGTTGCTCCACCGCCCAATCCAAGTCCTGAGTATCTACTAGATGGTCAGAGTTCCCGTGAAAGATGACTGTCGGCACAGTGGTAGTTCCAAGATTGAACTCCGGCGGCTCAGAAGATCCATAAACTTCCAAATTACGCTGAGATCCGTAATCAAATTTGACGAACTTGAGGTTATTCATAGCTTGACCGTACTTCGCAAGGTTTTGGATGGATGTCCCTGCTGGATCATGCTGAAATACCTTCTTATAAGTTTCTGCTGTAATAGAGCCTGGATGGGACGAATCTACTAAAGCCAATCCTTGGCTGCAAAGAATCGCTGCTAAGGCCTTTACTTGGCAAAATGTACTAGCGCCTGTTTGGATAGGCATACCTCTTGATAGAACCTCCCATACGGCTGCAGTCTCTAAGAGTTTTTGCGCAGTATTTACAGCAATCGTCCCCGTTCTATAAAGTACAGATTTGGTGTGATATTGTCTTGTAGCTGGCGCTAAGCCGATGAAAAGACTGATTTTGTCAGCATATCCGGACCTTTCCGAGTTCATGATGATGAAAGCTCCGGCGCCTTGAGAGAAACCATAGTAGATCAGCTTTTGAGTGTCGGTGGCGTCCAATATATAGTCGACCATAGCAGGTATATCGTAAATTCCCATTTCGTCGACGGAGAACTTCCAGAATTTCAAGTGTTTGTCAGGATTTAAATCCATATGTTTCCGAGAGTTGTGGTTACCGCGTACGTTGCCAAACCATACGTCATAACACTCTCGAGCTAGAAGGAAGCCTACCGAATCTGGTCCGGCAAGTATAAAATTTTCAGACGCTTCAAGAAGGTCATGTATTAAGAGTATCGGGGTTTTCTTGGCACATGTGCTCCCGGCCGGTATTCTAAACATGGTCAATATGTATCCATCGTTGGTTACAACTTCGTGCGTCTCAGCAGTGTAGCCGTTCTCGGAGGCGAGTTGTTTGAAATCCTTGATGTTAGTGATGATGCTTTCAAGAGGGCGCGACGTTAGACTGGACACCGCATTTATGACATTCAGTGTCGCTAGGGACTCCGATAAGAGCAGTATAAACATGAAGGCGTTCACTGCGACCCAAGTCATGTTGCTAACTGACACTCATAAGCTTAATATGCAATATATTTTTGGAAATTACTTCAGCGTATCGTGTGTACTCAAGTGGCACGGCTAAGTAAAAATATGCAAATTGTTTTGTACTTTATACTCCAGCCATAAGGTTCAAAATTTACTCATTTACACAGCTGCACGTGACCTTATAAAGTTATTTTTGTACTAGATTTAATAGTAGATTGTTTGACAAGGTTCTGAAGTAGGCCATATTACCATGAGGTGGTTATTTTCCCGAACGAGGTGAGGGGAAATGGTTCTAGTGGTAATATGGCTTTTAGACTAGAGTTATACATACTATTTTTCACTTCGATTGCGAGAAAAAAACTTATTATTGACGCAATGTTTACGCACAATGACTAAGAGTAATCTAAGGTGAAAATATAGTTTAATTGACAGTCTTTTTATTTTTTAACTGCTTTGACACAGATACAAAATATAAACACCGCTAATAAATGCCACAGACGACGGTATAATTAGCGCTTTAAAGCGCTTCCAACAGTTTTAAATATTTTTTCAATGATTGTGAAGTAGGAACTAAAAAACACCTCAAGTTGAATTAATGAATTGAGTTTGATTGGCCGATTTTAACATTGCTGTATTCTGGTTGGTTGATACTAAATACAATGTTATTTTTAAGGAATTAAAGTATTTAAGCAGGATACGCACCAAAAAAGAATACAGCGTTCCGATTAACTGATATGTGTTGTGATTGGTGGATTTAATATGGTGAAGTGTTCTGATTGGTCAATTTAAAATGTTTTGTAAGTCATAAATATGTATACATGACATAATATGACACTTTTTGAGCATGAGGTGCGAAGAATCATTGCAATAAATATTTCTGATTCTGATTCTTAAAACTGTTTTACTTTGTACATTAGTTTGCCAAACCTGAACTCATAACGATCAGTGAATATCATAGAAATTAATATATGTATAGAAATGTGAATTGTTGACTTCTCAGTAAATGTTGGATCGACTGTTGTAAGAACATTATAGCTATTTAGTATACATTTTTGATGCAAATAGGAAATCCTACGACTAAAAATACTGCGCATTTTGGGACCAACTCCGAAATCTCGAGTGTTTTTGGCTTTTTCATACCTTTTGGCCGATCACATGTTGTCGTTTTCTATGGGGAAGCCAAAGGGCCAAGAGTTGGTCCCATAGTAAAAGTTGTTCAGTATGGCCTACCTAATGACCTCGCTCAATATTCATGAACGATGAGTAATATTTCACCGTGTATATCTCCATACTACGAACATGATATTTGTTTGTTTGTTTGTTTAAATATTCCTCAAATCAACACTTACAGTCTAGCTACACATGTTAATACCGGACAGATAAAACGAGAGAATATGTTACAAATTACTTAAAACTTACGTACTAAACAATTTTAACAAATCCTAATTAAATAATAATGGAGCTTCGAGCAGAAATGGATTCCAAATAGCAGTTACTAGTGGCAAGAAAACTACTTTCAGTGGTAAAGAATATATCTAGTTTAGTGTCGTTGTCTAAAATATCGTTGAGAAGACTCAGAGCTTGGTGTAGGGGTGAGTGGGACAGAGCACAAGTTTGCGCCGACGGAACTGCAAACAGTTGACGGCGACATGGCCGGAGCTGAATACCCGTCACTGGAGCCACACGCAGTGACACGAGGGCTAACAATGGAGGGTTACAAGTTTGGCCACGTATTAATTGAAAGAAATATCTTATAAGATAGACATTTCTCCTGACCTCAAGGGAAGTGTAGTTCACCATCCCGAGTATATATAGAGTAGGGTACAAGTGAGGGTAGTACCCATAGAGCTTTCGGAAGAGAAAGCGAAGAAAGATTTTCTGTATCCTCTCTAGCATTAAGGTATACTGTTGTTCATGGGGACACCAGATTAATGTGTTACTTTCGAGTCGGCTTCGAACATACGCATTATAAAGCACAATAAGGGCGGTATGAGAATCGAAAAGCTTACACTGGCGAACAACAAAACCCAAACATTTTCTTGCAGCATTACAAGTATGTACAATGTGTTCGTTGAAGGTAAGGTGTGAATCAAACCGTGTACCTAGATCACGGGCAGATGAAACTTGCTGTAAAGGTTTGTTCTCTATCACATAGTCATAAATCATAATGTAGCGGCTGGTGAGCTCGGGTGTAGGACATGATGGAGCATTTGTCTTCATTAAGAGATAGTTTGTTTCTGACACTCCATTCCAAAACGTTATCAATGTCCTGTTGTAGTTGAGCACAGTCATTGTAGCTCCTGACCGGCATAAGCAACTTAAGATCATCAGCAAACATTAAACACGTTGAGTGCTGTATGGATGTTGGCAGATCATTGATCAGGATTAGAAATAGCATAGGACCAAGATTGCTACCTTCTCCTATTCCTGAGAGGACTGGGTAAGGAGAAGATTTAGAGTTTCCGTATATGACATATTGTTGCCTTTTCGATAGGTAGCTTGCTATTAAAGTTAGGAGCGAATAAGAAAACCCAGCTATAGAGAGTTTTTCGAGGAGCGAGTCATTATTAACTCTATCAAAAGCTTTACGGTAGTCAAAGTAGGCGACATCGACTTGTTTCTTATCGTCTAGACTATTGGCAATTACAGTTGTAGCATTTATGAGATTGGATGATGTCGAACGTTTAGGGAGAAAACCATGCTGCTCATCACAAAACCATCCATTGAGCTGTTGCCTTATGTGGGAGTATATGATACTTTCAAAAATCTTTTTTTTTTTTTTTTTAATCTTTATTAAAGAAAAAAGGGTTTTTTCACAATAGAAAATGTCACCCTTATTGTGACACATTAAAACAGAACAGCTTTTGATTACCTACGCTTAATGCCTATATTAACAATTTCATAAATCATCTTCGCCGCTTCTGATTGCGGGAATGCTAGAATTAAGTTAATTTGCCCTAAATCGTATAAATTACATTTGAATTTTTGTATGAAGTCTCTCCTCTCGGCCTCGTTTCGGACACATTCTACCATAATATGAAACACATCTTCTTTTACTTTACATTCAGTACAATTTGGTGACTGACTTTTACCCATAATATGTCCGAAACTATTTAAAGGTATATGTCCGGATCGCAGCCTGAGGGCAGTGACAACATCCGATCTGGCGATATCTAACCCCACAAACCAAGGAATACGGGTCAAATTAGGCTGAATAGTCCGATACCAGATACCCTTGCTTAGAGACCGCTCGTCAAAGTATAATTTCCACTTTTCCACGCATTTTTGCTTTATCGCATATAATATATCACTGTGGACTGGTAACCAACTTGTGTGTAGTCCGTCCGTTGCTGCTTCTTTTGCGAGTCGATCTGCCTTCTCATTTCCAGGTAACCCGATATGAGATGGTACCCATTGAAGAACTATGACAATTTTTTTTGCCTGCAATTTGCAAATTGACCTCAAAATACTATAGGCTATCGGTGCGCCTCGAAAGTTCGAGGTGCATCGAGCCAAGTGTTGTAAACCGCTTCTTGAATCCGTAAACACTACAAATCTACCAGTATCAAAAGACTCGATGTAAGAGAGGGCTTCTGCAATTGCCAGCAATTCTACACTCATAGAGGACGTCTTAGCCTTTAACTGTAGTTTAATATTACTATTAGACTGAGGGTCAAACACAGCCAGACCGGACCCATCGCTATCCCTAGAACCGTCTGTATACATGTGATAATAATTACAGTATGTTGATTTAATAAACGCGTTACAAGTTTTCTTTAAATTAAGTAAGTTACATTGGTGTTTAGGTTTATTTACGTTGTCAATATAAAACTTTAGAACCTCCGACAAATCCACATCGCTAACCCATGTGTCTAAAGAAAATATCTCTTATTTACTAGTTGAATATATTGCTCTAGATTTCAAATAATCATGCGTTTCTACTAACAATGGCTTCTTTTTCCGTCTCCAAAAATTATTTTGAGTACTTGCGGCCAATTGGTCTACAACCTTCAAATTTTCTGTTTGATCGAATGATTTAGTCTTTAGCCAGTATTTGCCAGCCAGGTAATATCTGCGAATATAAAGTGGTGGGAGGTGAAGTTCATATTCCATAACATGTATTGCTGTACTCTTAATGAAACCGCCAATTGTGCGCATACACTGATTTTGCAGTTTATCTAATTTACTCAAACGTGTTTTAGTGCTATTATCGTATAAAAAACTTGCATAGTCTAATCTGCTACGTATAGATGCAATATATAGTCTCCTTAAATAAGTCTGATGCATTCCCCAACCAGGCCCAGCTAAAATTTTAAAAACATTTAAAAAGCGTAGGGCATTTTCTACAATTATATTAATATGCTTATCCCATTTAAGGTGTCGATCTAACCAAAGACCTAGATATTTTATGTTGTCTACCGTTTCCAAAATTAAACCATTTATTTTAATGTTTATAGGGTCCCTCAAAAAACCTCTTTTAAACACACAGACTTTACTTTTATTCGCCGATATATCCAGTCCTATACGCGTTAATAAATCGGAAAAAATATCAAGTGTGTCTTGTAAAGTCTTAACGATATCATGTACTTTCTTTCCCGTCATAAATATAGCAAAGTCATCTGCATACTGCGAGATGTGAATTTCTTCGTGAAATATTACGTTCTTACATATATTTATGGTTGCTAAATTAAAAAGAAAAGGCGACATAGGATCCCCCTGTACTAAACCTCGATCAGTAGTTCTACATATAACAGACTCACTACCTACATATATTTTTAAATTTCTATGTTTTAGGAAATTCCAGATATATTGACATATTTTTGCCCCGATTCCAATTCCATTCATTATGCCTAACAAGAAATACACATCTACATTATTATACGCGCTATTTACATCTATAAAGCATGCTATTGTTTGCTGGTTATCTGCAAAACCGGTTTGAATCTTCGACACTAAGTAGGTTAGATTATCTAGGGTAGATCTACATTTCCTAAATCCAGTGGTGTAGGGTGATAATAGATTATTTCTTTCGACATACCATTCCATGCGGTTCGTAAGAATAGAATGGAGCAACTTACATAAACAGGATATCATTGATATGGGCCTTAGCGATTCCGAACGAGGTTTAGGTATGGGAATAACATTGATGTCTCGCCATTGAATTGGGACAAAGCCGGTAGATAAGAAATTATTGTATAAATTTAGAAGGATGGACTTTCCGTTATCGGGCAAATTTTTAATCATCGAATAAGAAATATTATCGCATCCGGGTGAGGTGTCTTTGTCTTTGGCGTATATTGCCTTCTAATTCTTGTTTCGTAATAGGACGCTCTAATTTCGAATTGTTAGAATTAAAAATCAATTCTTCTCTGCTGACATAATCTGGAGTTAAACTATACAGGAGTTCCTGCGCCCGTTCGTAATCCACATTAGATTGACTATTCTTACAACCTTTAAACCACCTCAACTTTCGCCACATATCAGATTGTGTTACCGTCTCATTTAACGACGAACAAAATGTTTGCCATGCTGCATCTCGCGCTTTCCTAATTAATCTCTGGGATTCTTGTACTCTGCGTTGAAGGTGTTCTAAATTGTAAGGGGTAGGGTTTCTTCTGAATTGTGCAAGTGCTAAACGTCGCATTGCTACTGATTTCGACAGAGACGGATTCCAATAAGGTTTTGGAGAAAACTTACTGCTAGGGTCAATGGCATTTTTAATAAATGGAATATGCAAGTCTGCTGCCATGTAAATACATTCTACAAAACTGTTATAGGACATTTGCAAATCGTCCGGGTTAACTTTAACATTGTCTAAAAGGTTTTTCAACAAGTTTCTATAAGAATCCCAATCCGCTGCTTTAAAATTCCTACGTCTTTTGGGCGCGTCCCCTATAGTCCTTTCCCAACTGGTAGAAACTTTAATCATAAAATGATCGCTACCCAAATTTTCATTTAACACTTTCCAACCGAAATGTACGGCGATATCGGAAGATGCAAAAGTCACATCTGGTGACGACTGTTGTAAATAACTATTAACTAAGCGAATTCGAGTCCAATCCCCATTATTAAGGGTCATAAAATGATTGTCACTTGAGCTTTCTAACAGCTGAGACCCTCTCTGATCATTTTTATACGACCAGCTAACATGATGACCGTTAAAATCGCCCATGATTAACGTTTTAGTATAAAACTTTGAAAATAAAACGTCCCAATCGCTAAGACTAGTTTTAACGCTCGAAGGACAATACACCGATACAATATTTTGTAATCGATCGCAGTTGAACAATTGTATGCATATTACTTGTATTCCGAGGTTATTGTTTCCTATATGTACAGCTTTACATTTAATGGATTTATGAACTATGAGAGCCGCTCCACCATATGAGTCATCTCTATCATTTCGAAAAATATTAAAATTGTTTACCTTTAGGGCGCTAGAGGGCTCTAGCCACGTTTCACTCACGGCTGCGATGTGGATTTTTTCAGATATTAAAATATTTTCTAAAAGTAACACTTTTGGTCTGAGGCTCTGTGCATTCCACTGCAATAGGTTCAACTTAACTAGTTTTGGTGTATTACCCATTTAAAAAGTCAATTAAATTTTTACACACCGGCCAGTCTGAAATATTTTCCACGCATAACAATATAAACCACTCTATACAACACTTTATAACCTGAAACATCTTGTCCTTACAATTTAACTTTTTAAGTAATATTATATCTTTTAATTTTTTTAATAGCTCACTTAAATGAACTTTTTTATATTTTTTCTCCTCTTTTTCTGTCTCCGTCTCTAAACCGCGCGAGTTCTGTTGCTCTGGATTCTCTGTGGCTTCGTTCGAAAACAGTTCTTCTAAACCTGGGCGCTTTTCTTTTTTTTGTATTAGCTCTCTATGACTTGCTGGTTGTTTAGTCCTATCCTCTTGGTGTATTTGCGCTCTTGTCACTATATCCACGAATGATGGCCCCTGGGTCCCGGGGGTGGTCTTTACGGTAGTGGTTTCTGTTTGCAAATTTTGCTTGGGTAATACTAGGCTACTTCTATTTATCATTACGTTAGGCCTCGATAAAGCATCTGGTTCAGGCTGAACATACACTTGCAACGCCTTTCTGTAGGTACAATTGAATTCTGCCATAATCTCTCTCAATCTCTTTTCTTTAATAAATACAGGGCACACTCTCTGTAAAGCCATATGGTTGCCACCACAGTTGACACATTTAAACGCTGTCACATTGCAGTTCGCATGTTTGTCACCGCACTTTGGGCATACTACTTCCTTGCTAGGACATCTCTTTGTACTGTGACCCATTTTCCAACAACGCGTGCACTGGGTAACTGGGAATACAAACGGCTCAACTCGAATCCTTAAGCCGTCCACGGAGACGTGAGGCGGCAACCACGTGCCCTCAAAACAAAGTCGTACACACTCACTTGCAGTCCATCCCATTCCTTCTGAACTGCGTTTATTAAGACGTTTTGCAGAAATCAATTTTGGGGGGTCCCTACATTCAATTTCTTTAAAAATATCCTCGTCTGACAGTTCAAGGTCGACGTCCCTTATAACACCGTATGAGAAACTGCTTTCCCACGCCTTTTGAATCCTCCAGCCCTTATCAGCAAACGCCTTACACTTCTCGATATTTTCTGCACAGTCAGTACTACACGATATCTTTACCTTATAAGGGTTAACATACTTTACACTCTTAATCTCTTTTATTCCCAATTCTTTTAATATTTTGGCAAACGCAAACTGTTTAGGTAATTTATCTGTACTTGAAATGGACGTAGTTTAGGGAAAAGGATCCAGTCCACAAAAATCTGCCAATAAAATGTATTCTTTATGTCAATACCGTAAGCCATTCATTCCAACGACAGATTTTTGAGGATGGATCCTTTTCGCTAAACTACGTCCAAATATAGACTTCAGAGTCATCGGGCTTCAGTTTCTTCTCCTTATTGCGTCCGACTAGCGTCCACTCCCCCTCTTCGTCATCCTTTTCGTTATCCCTTTCTCTCTTTTCCGGCCTAAGATTTGATTCATCTCCCAGTTGCATTTCTTCCTCTTCTGAGTTCTGACATCCCTTTAAATATCCATAATTTTCTGGTAAACTATCCAACGACTCGTCCTTCGATAAGTTATTCACGCTTTCCTTGTCATTGTCACTCATTTTTGCTTAGCAACCAGGCGCGCCGGGCGGCCGGCTGGTCGCTCATTAGATAAAAAATCACCTCGGCGTTTGATAATAACAATACGATCCAGGTAAACACCGTAATTAATAAGACACGGCTGCTTCGCACGAATGCCGTAACGGAACTCTTCAAAAACCTTGCACTGCACTGCTATTGGTCTGTAATTTTGGATATCGGATTTAGAGCCAGATTTGTGGATAGGTATGACCTTAGTGGTCTTCCAGCAGGAAGGATATGTATTCGATTTTAAGGAGAGGTTAAGAATGAATTGAAGGGGCTTTACAAACACTTCACGACAGTCTTTAATAATATACTGCGGGATACCATCTGGACCTTGGGTCGGCTTTGATGATAAGCTGTTAATGGCTTTCCTAACATCGTTTTCACTAATAAGTTCGATAGAAACAAGTCGGTGGCTTTCTTGGGACTCCCATTTTATTACTGGTATTAGGAGAATAGGCCGCTAATGAATTTAAGGTTGGAGGTGTCGGTATAAACACTCTTAAAGAAGTTTGCATATGAATCAGCGATTGCCTGTGAGGACATATTACCGAAAGTAGCAGGTTGGTTAGACTTTCTATTGTTTTTTACGAACGACCAAAATGGTGAAGGATCTTTAACTATATTGGATTGTAGTGTTGGCCGCCATCTTGAATATCTCACTTCCAGTCATACATTTTTGCCGGCAACCGGCAATTTCAGGTAGAGTAAGGTCTAAATAGGGTAAAAAAAAGTCCGGTTACCCAAAAGATATGCTCGACATAGAATTTTTGAACCTACACAGCGCAAACGGCAAAAGAAGAACACAAATAAGTTACCTAGAACAAGGTCAAAAGTAGAAAAGATTGTTTTACCTCTGCTTTTACTGTTTGTAACTTGTATTTTATGTGTTTATTTATTTTGAGGTGTGCAATAATAGTAGTTTTCGATACGAGTGCAAGAAGTATGTAATTTTGCACGAGTACGGAGGTTACTTGACCCGAGCCGAGAGGCGAGGGTCAAGACTCGGGACGAGTGAAAATGACACTTCCGCACGTGTGTCGAACAACGTTTTTTAATACAATTGCGAGAAAACTGCAATAAAATACATTTATATTCTTAAGTGCAGTGTACGAAAGACAGCTTCATTCAATCGCGCGTTGTTCAAGTAATACCATTGGGTCCCGCATAATACTCCTTTATGCCCAATCGCGCGTAGTTCAGGTGGGTCATTTATAAGCGGGTCCCGCATAATACTCATTAATTTAAAATTCTACTAATTCTAAAAAAATCTATTAATATATATACTATTTATTCTAAATTCTATTAATTTACTTTTTAGCACTAGTGCATAAAATCAAACTTTACGCACGATTTGCAGCTACATGAACTAAACTTTTTGAGCAATTGTATTAAAAAGAGTATTTATGTTTATGATATGTTATAAACACTTACAGCCTTATTCATAAAAAATCCTTAAATGAGGTTTTAACCATCATATAGTTAAAACGATATATAAGCCTAAATGACGTTTTAAGAAATGTGTGATTTATAATCTCTCCATAAGCCGACAATAGTAATTTCATTGATTCGACTCGTTATGTTGGCACTCTTGGCAAAATCATAGACAAAATCGTATCCCAATCGCAATTTAAAAAAAAAGTTTGACAGCGAATGTCAGTAATGACCGGGAAATCGGCGAAATAGAATCGAATAAATGCAAATACTAGTTTAGATAAATCTAATCTAAATCAAATAAGCCTTTGCATTGAAAAGACGAATCGATGCAACAAAAAAAGTGAGTAATAATTACACGTCAACTGTGTGCACGTCATGCAACAATACAACGTAAGAATACCAATTCATTTACTTATAATTAGGTTATGTGAAGTTGATTCTTGCTTACCTTTAATGTTTTTAATGAATCTAATCATTGATATATCCTCCTCAGGTATTACTACAAGAGCAAAATATAAAAAAAAAATACTGGATACAAACACCAACGCCTTCAAGATTGACCTTTTGCAAGTAAGTACAATACCTGCCCAAGTGCCCAAGTCAGACATTTTCACAGTAATAATTCTATACCAGTGCCTACAACTAATAACATTAGGTATACTTATTGTAAACCAGTTATATCTGTCTGATATCGCCTACAGTTAATGCAGTGAAATAATCATGTACTAACTATACCCAGAAGGATGATATTAAAGTAGTGAAAAATCAATGGTTAGATAATGTGCAAAATTTATTGAAACATATGCATTAGTCAGGTAGAATTTTATTGTTATTTTCATTCAAAATCCTTATTAATATCACCATAATTGCAGAATATAAGTAGGTATTCCACATTGTGATGCTGTAATGTCTGTAAATGACTATATTATTCAGTCAATCAGTCAGATGCTGACAATAAAAGGCATCAAGCAGATGTACTTACATTAGTGTCATTTATGGTCAGGAAAATTTGACTACATACTTATGTAATAACTACTAATAAGCAGTGGTGATAGATAGAGATTAGGATGTTGGTCGTTCTCAATTAAATGTAAATGTATGGTTATAATATGTATGTAGTCACATCGATTTCTGCCTATTTTATAGAAAACTTCCATATCCTGGTATATGGAACAATATATAAAGCTAAAAATAAAAAAAGTGTTTGTTTAAAATTAATTTAATTAAATTTGTTGCATTCTTTTCAGGTCAGCACTTATCATCAGCCGTCATCATCCACTGCCATTGTTAAGGCAGTAAGTCGTCAAGCATTAAACAGGAAAGGGCGACCAGGTTAAGAATCCACACAAATCCAGGAAAAGTCTACCGGCCCCGGACATATTCGAAGCCAAGCAGTCCTCAGCGGCAAGGCAATCAACTGAAACATAAAAAAGAAAAATAAGAAGCTACATAGCCTGATTTTGGTCAAACTACTGGTTCTGACCCCATAATACTCTCACACTCTTTAGCTTTGTTTTATTATTGAATTGTATGTTTAATTTTGCTAAATAAAATTTTTTTTCATGAAGCTTTTGTAATGATTTTTAATGCTTCTCTCTCTGGGAGAATCTGTTTATTTAGTGGCATATTATTATTCAAGAGCTTAATCTTAGCCTATGGAGAAACCTGGTCTTCAGCAGAAGGACATGATGTCACGATCCTCAGCTCTGAGGGAACGACTGATGATGATGATGATAACCTTTTGGTAATAACATTTATGTTGCAATAATTATATTATAGTTTGTCCGGACAAACTATACCTCTGTGGTTGAATTGTAATGAACAACATCAGTAATGTATGTGCATTGATTGCCGCTTTAATACTTGTATTACAAATACCACTTCGTCAGGGCGACCCCTGACCTTGGGCAGTGTAAAGTATATAATATTACGACAAGTTGATAGTAAATGACAAATATGCTCACCAATACTTCTTTCTTACCTTATGTTATGAATGTTATGATACATATTCCAAAATCGGCTTTCGTAGTTGTACCTATTCACATGCTCCATTGCCTGAATTGGCATTTTATAGCAACAATTACACTTCAAAAGTTCACAGTCACTTTAAAAGATAGGTTTTTAATTTATTACATAAATAATAATATTTTTCACAAAACATAAAAATTGTAACGATAGGTAGCTTCCATTCAGTAGAAATCTTCTGATTTGTGTTCGGTGTCGCTAGTGTCAAAATCAGCTGACAATATTATGGCGGCCATTATGATCCTTATCGAGGAGATAAAGAAGGGTCCTGGGTCATGTAACTTTTCGAACATTTGCAATAGGTTTGTAGAGCTTTTTAGAGATAAATAACGTTTATAAATAACGTTTTTGGGCTTCCGGACTTCAAGTAGGTTTGAAGGAGGTTGTAACTTTTTATGAATAAGGCTGTTAAGATTTCATATACACTTAAGAAATATTTTTCTGTATTTATTGATATGGACTTTAAGTCGTATTAACACCTAGTAAAACCCACCTGTTTACTGCAGTACTTGTTAAACGGCTGGTTTTGCCATTTGTTCTGTAACTTTACCGGCAGCGTGTAAAATAGCAAACATTTTAAAGAATTTCATTAGTGTTAATCCGGCCAGGAACGATCATTTTTGAATAAACTTTATTATGATTTAAGTTGAAAACCAAAACCATAAAAACATATCTTACTAAGTAATGTGCAAGCCAAAAATGTTATTTTAAAACTGCAAATTAAATCGATCGTAAATGGCCAGCTTTAAGCATTTCAAATGAAATATTATGTGATATAGAGTTATTATTAGGACATTTTCGACAATTTCGAGTAGTTTTGATTTGCAATCGGCTATTTAGGTGACTGTAAAAGTTTGCTAAATACTTTTATACGAATAATAGGAGACCTTACCGACAAGGAGCAGGGTACGGAGTTAAGGGCCCGCGCCAGGTCGATAGGCCCGATGCAGTCCTCGGGCACCTGGTACGGTGGCATCTTCTGACACAGCACTGGATAGAGCGGTTCCACTGCGATGCTGAAATCATACATCATATATTGAACAACTGGTCAATTTGTAAAGTTACAAGGTAATATTACTGTAGCACCCTTAAATATGTCTTTGGTTCGCCTTTACACTTCGCTTCGCCGCAGTAGCCTCGTAATCTAAAATATCGATGCGATTTATTGGGAAAAAATACGTTTACAAAACCTTAGTTTTCTAACGATAAGGTTTTTTTTAATTTGACTTGTGCAGCGTTAGAGCCATCCGGTTGTCTGGTTGGAAGGTAGCCGAGGGAATATCTAGGACCCTTCTACAATAGACTTGACTACCTACACTGGAATTCTCCTACTGAGCTTACGCTCCCAGCGAAGTCAATTGACGCGAGTTAAACCCGACGAGTGAGTAACTCATTCAATTTTATTCAACAACTAGCTTTTGCCCGCGGCTTCGCTCGCGTTAAATTCGGGGTAACAAACCATACAAACTTCCACCCCCCATTTTAGGGAAGTGGGGGGTTAGAAAGAGACAAAAAGTAGCCTATGTCACTCTCCATCCCTTCAACTATCTCCACTTAAAAAACCACGTCAATTCGTCGCCCCGTTTTGCCGTGAAAAACGGACAAACAAACAAACACACACATACACTTTCCCATTTATAATATTAGTATGGATAAAGGCCGAGCCACACCGGCTGCGTGTGCGTTGAGAGTGTTACTAATAGAGCAAGTAGAGCTAGTAAGTACCAAGCATAATTTTTAAAAAGTAATTAAGTACCTGGCGTCCGCTTGCATAAAAATCTCCATGTTTAAACAATTAGCCGCGGAACCCATTACGCAAACAACTTCGCCATAATCCTGAAACAAACATAATACGAAGTAACGTTTAAAGTGCAGATAACAAAACAATGGAAAAACTACAGCTGTGATCTTACTAAAGCATTTGACAAGGTTGACCACAATATTCTTTAAAGTCGAAAAAAAACGTGTTATACTCTTAGATAAAACAATATTCTGAAAACAACATCTAGTAAACAACATCTAGTAAACTTTCTTGGAATGGAAGAGAATATCTTCCTTTTCCATGTTGTTCTAATGTTCCACAAGGATCCAATATTGGTCCACTTTTGTTTCCGTGAACAGCGACACGAGCAGCGGCACGTTGTCAACTTGCTCTATGTGTGGACGGATGGCATCGATACCGCGAGGAAGTTTAGCCTGAACACATATGTTAATAGGGTTCACAATCACCTGCATGATTTGTATTATCATTTGTACGGAGCGCGCTGAACAGTCCCTGAACAGCGACACGAGCAGCGGGACGTTGCCAACTTGCTCTATGTGTGGACGGATGGCATCGATGCCGCGAGGGAGTTTAGCCTGAACACATATGTTAATAGGGTTCACAATCACCTGCATGATTTGTATCATCATTTGTACGGAGCGCGCTGAACAGTCCGTGAACAGCGACACGAGCAGCGGCACGTTGTCAACTTGCTCTATGTGTGGACGGATGGCATCGATACCGCGAGGGAGTTTAGCCTGAAATTATATGCTAATGTAAGTCTTATTACGAATGTCTTCTGGTTGCACTACAAGTCAATATCCTTGTTATATAACTGCTTCTACCTTATATACTTATTAAAACAATTTAATATTTTAGATACTTTAAGCATACCTATTGCAATTGCATCTTTCAGTAACATTTCCACTTTCTAATACTCATTTACATCGAGCCGGATAAATAATTTATTCTATACAGATAGTTATAGTTATATTTATATCTTCTCAACTTTTCTAGAGTTTTAAAAATGCAATTGGATTTTATGAAGAAAAGCAATATGATTTATGCAGCTACAAATGAGACGGTTATTTAAAGAGTTGCGGGTTGAATTCTACACACAGTAAATAAGTGTAGTTTCAATACAAAGGAAGGCTAATTACCTACCAATCTATATTAGCAGGCAATAGTGAATTCTTCGAAAACATAATAAAAGTGACGATACTTATACTTAGTACCCGTGCTCGCTATACTGCTGCTGTGACATACTCACGTTGTTGCTCATGTCGAAGTTGACGAGCGCCGAGTGGTCGGTGGAGTCGGTGAGGCAGGACAGCGAGCGACACGCGTCGCCTGGTGAGTCCGAGTCCAGCAGCGAGTCGGCTGACGGATGCGAAGTCGCTAAGCTGCTGCGTTGGAACTGTGGTTTGACTATAACTCACGCGGTTGCTCATGTCGAAGTTGACGAGCGCCGAGTGGTCGGTGGAGTCGGTGAGGCAGGACAGCGAGCGGCACGCGTCGGCTGGTGAGTCCGAGTCCAGCAGCGAGTCGGCTGACGGATGCGATGTCGCTATACTGCTGCGTTGGAACTGTGGTTTGACTATAACGCGTGTACTCACGCGGTTGCTCATGTCGAAGTTGACGGGCGCCGAGTGGTCGGTGGAGTCGGTGAGGCAGGACAGCGAGCGGCACGCGTCGGCTGGTGAGTCCGAGTCGAGCAGCGAGTCGCCGACGGATGCGATGTCGCTATACTGCTGCGTTGGAACTGTGGTTTGACTATAACGCGTGTACTCACGCGGTTGCTCATGTCGAAGTTGACGGGCGCCGAGTGGTCAGTGGAGTCGGTGAGGCAGGACAGCGAGCGGCACGCGTCGTCTGGTGAGTCCAAGTCGAGCAGCGAGTCGGCTGACGGATGCGATGTCGCTATACTGCTGCGTTGGAACTGTGGTTTGACTATAACGCGTGTACTCACGCGGTTGCTCATGTCGAAGTTGACGGGCGCTGAGTGGTCGGTGGAGTCGGTGAGGCAGGACAGCGAGCGGCACGCGTCGGCTGGTGAGTCCGAGTCGAGCAGCGAGTCGGCCGACGGATGCGATGTCGCTATACTGCTGCGTTGGAACTGTTTGCGATGGGAATGCGATTATTTGGGTTGGTGGTTAATTTGATGGCCAAATAATAGATCTGTCGTTATTTATAGAGGCGGTTTTCACGATATATTAGCAATTTTTGCTTGCCCTACTCGAGCGAGGAGTAATAGAAAAGTTACAGTACCTATTAATACGGACTGTACTCCTTAACTATATTGAGTTTTCTAGACAACAAAATGTTATTATAGGTTGGCCAATTGTCAGAAACAATCTGATAGTAATTATTGACGATAACAGATCGATTATTTTGGTATAAGGTAAATGAATGAAAAATATACATTGAATGACTGATAATGTTTCATTTTGTTCCTGGTCGCAAACACTCAAATCTCACACGCTACAGGCCGTTTTAACTTCGTATAAAATGTTTTATATACACTATACAGAGGTAAGTTTTATAATTTATGTAATATGTACGTTGCGATAATGTTCAAATTTGATGTAAAGGTATATGATATACAGAATTAATAAAGTTTCTTCTACGTACCTTGAGCCCAGTATGTGTGGTGATGGAATGCCTGGCCTTCTTGATTTCACTGTCAAACTTTACAGTAGTGTGATCCAAGTTTATGGCTCCAGGCGCCGACATGGACAATGCCTTGGAAGCGGCCATGTTATTGCTAGTAACAGTGGTGGACATGTTAGTATTATTTACCGAATCGAAAAAACTTATATCCAAATGTTATATTTATTTCGTTGCAATTAGGCTCATTACTGATAACTTAGGTATATGTCGAAGTAAAAATAGTAGATATTGGATATACATTATACATCCATGCGGATTCAATATTTTAGTCAATTATCGCGTATTGAACTTGTAACTACGGCACGTTTCTTAGTGTATTTTACTAACCGTGCCTACTCAACATTGATAATTGAACACTATAAGCATAGGCTCTGAAAATTAAATAAAAATTTCTTCCAAATATTACACAAAATCCGGAAAACATAAAATCATTCTAATTATTTCTATAAATTTAAGAACGAATGTTTATACATGCCGTAGTATGTAGTTATATCAATTACGCGTATATTATAGAATTTAAACTTCTTTCGGAACCTAAACTTTATTTAAATAAATGCAGGAACATACGCAAATATCAATAGATAATGAGCTGTGATGCGGTGTATAATGCAATTAGTCATTCCTTGTTAACACTATGTGTATCGTGTGGTTAGTTGTGTTAAAGGGCCATACAGTTGGGCAAAAAAATGTCGCATGCGTGAAGTCTGGTTAGTACAGTCGCCTGCCAATAATATCTTACACAACACAACACAACTCAAGCGCGCAAAAATTTCTGAAACTATCTTATTTTGGAGTTATAAGAGCGGGTCACATATTTTTGTAGCGTTATTTATGTAAGATACTGTTGCAGGCGAGTGTACATTGTTCCTACAGAAGGGGGGATAAGTAAACATAGAGATTTGGAAAATAATCTATGGATATAAACAAAAATATAATAGGTACATAGCTAAGTTACTGTGCAGGTATACGTTTCTAAATTGTCAGGTTTCACATCGATTTACTCAAAGATAACTAATTAGTCATGCCGTGCAGTGCTAAACTGAGACGGAGTGTTGTTATACAAATATGATTTTAAACGAAATTATATGACAACGTAGGTAGGTAGATACTATACTTTTGTTAAAAAGATTATCAATAAAATAACAGTCCAGAAAAAAGGTCGGACGAGACAATACGTTCCTGAGAAGTAGATACATTATTCGTGGTAATAATAATGATGTAACGGAAAGTCTTATTTTTAGAATAGATCCGTGATACTTTTGATATTTATTAGTTATAAAATTAACACGAATAATGTAGAATAAAGAATTAGATAAAGAGATGTTGACAATTGACTGCATAGTGCGTTTAGAGCTCCTAATTGTAATTCGACTGGGATTATAGTAAAGTGCCTACAGATTGTTGAAGGATGAAACACTTGAAACATACTTAACTTTACCCTCCATTAAAACAATATTTCACATTGTCACGATTTTTTTACTGTTGTATAACTTAAATTCAAGATAGTAAGTACTATTTAATGACAGAGGAGAAGATATTTTTAAATACAGTGGGTTTTGTACGCTGTGTGGATAACGTAAGTGTTTATTTATACGGATACTGTAACAAACGCGGCCATAAATAAGACTGCTTTTCCATAAGAGCTTTTTTCACGAACAAAACGGCCAAGTTAATCTATAAAGCTCTGGCCTACATTATATGAATGGGAACATAGCGCAGTTTAGCTTCGGTGAAAAACCAGCCTAATATTAAGAAGGAGTTATAGCAGCAGTCAATCATCATCACCATCAAACACAAACCTATTATAAAAGCCGAGCCTGACCGCGTCACAAGTGTCGACGGCCCGGTTGAGGGGCCTTGGGCGGACGAGCGTCTGCGAGGACAGCGGAGACGCGGTTCGGCTGCAACACGAGGCAGGTCAACTTTTGGCACGGACGGGGCGATTTTAGGACCAATCCGGATACATTTGGTTCTAAACAATTGTCGGTTTTTTATTTATCAGGAAGTGACCAGCGATCGACCCTATCTATAGTCTCTCCTGAGGAAAATTGAAGACAGAGCCACGCACTTGAGTGGAATTCAGCCCACCATAGACAAAATTCAGCTGGAAACCTGAATTGTTTATGTATTCCACCTTCGGACTTAGTATTGTATGTATGTATGTAAACACTTTATTGTACATAAAAAGTAACAAAACAAACATGATAAAAGAAAAATAAACAAAATACAAAGGCGAACTTATCCCTTTAAGGGATCTCTTCCAGTTAAACTTGTTGTATTGTTAATTGTCTATTTCACATGTCTATAACCCATAAACAATTCTCCGGAAGGCGGAACCCGTAGATGATTTTTCGCTTTCCGGCTAAATTTTGTCTTTGGTTGACTGAAGTTCGCTGAGCTCTGGACTGAATTCTGATTTTGTTTTAAAAACGGTCAGAGATTGACCCTGGTATCACGTAATGGAAAGTAATGACAGAGCCTAAGATGTAGCTCATTGATTCAGTAGCAGTCTATTCACTCTTGCGTTAAAGATACCTAAATCGTATTGGTCGTGAATGGAGACGAGGGGAGCGAATGGGGAAGGTCATCAGATAAACTGTGGAAACAGGTTTGCAGGGAACTGTATAACCGAATGTATACCGAATTTTTTCAACCGACTTCAAGTTTTCGAAGGATCAATTCGTCCAAGATCTTTGTTGCTATTTTTTAGGGTTCCGTAGTCAACTAGGAACCCTTATAGTTTCGCCATGTCTGCGCGTCCGTCCGTCCGTCCGTCCGCGGTTAATCTCAGTGACCGTTAGCACTAGAAAGCTGAAATTTGGTACTAATATGTATATCAATCACGCCGACAAAGTGGTAAAATAAAAAGTGAAATTTTTTTTTTTATTAGGGTACCTCCCCTATACGTAAAGTGGGGAGTGATTTTTTTTTTTCATTTCAACCCTAACGTGTGATATATTATTGGATAGGTATTTAAAAATGAATTGGGGTTTCCTAAAATCATTTTTCGATAATGTAAATATTTTCGGAAATAATCGCTCCAGAAGTAAAAAAATATGCGTCCCCCCCCCCTCTAACTTTTGAACCATAAGTTTTAAAAATATGAAAAAAATCTCAAAAGTAGAACTTTATAAAAACTTTCTTGGAAAATTATTTTGAACTTGATAGGATGAATAGTTTTTGAAAAAAAAAATACAAAATAATTTCTGAACTAAGTTTGTAATTTAACCGTATAAGCAGGTGTTTATTGTACCTGTAATTTCTACAAAATTACAATGAAATGACGTGCTTTCAAATAAAGTAAAAACGGTGAAAATCGGTTCACGCAATAAAGAATTATCCCATAATCCATACTTTATGCTCGCGCGCAATAGTTTACTCAATTTGCCGATAGATGTCGCTGTACATGGAACTCTCATATCATATCCTACATGGCGGTGTTATTAACTCTTAAGTGGGGACACTTACTGTGACGGACGGAAAACTACGGAACCCTACAGTGAGCGTGGCCCGACACGCTCTTGGCCGGTTTTTTTTATGTATGTTCACCGATTATTCGAAGATGGCTCGACTGATTTAGAAAATTCTTTTTTTGTTTGAAAGAGACCCATACACACACAGTTGGTCCTATTGTAACCAGGTCAGGATCTGATGATGAGATCCTGGAGAAATCGAGGGAAATCTTCAAATATCATAGGCTTCAAATTTACAGTAGCTCGGAAATTTCCTTTTGGAAAGGAGTAGTCTAAGTGAAGTCGGTTCTTTTTTGTTTAAAATTATTGAATAATAAATCTATCTATCTATCTATCTATCTAACTGGTACACTAGTATTGTACTATGTCTTCGAGGTTTCAATAATACAGTGTATAGTTTAGGTACAGTGTGTTTTTTCGGTGGTTTAGGGAGAGCAGCTACTTATCCCGTTTTTATGCGCGAAAATGATCTCATAATTTTCCAAATTGATTTAAGGATGACTTTTAAATTAAAAAAATCGAGTTTGCTAAAACTCACCTACGGAGTGACAGCTGTCATTGACGAAGCTTCAAGGTGTGCCTTCTCAAAATGTGATATGCGCCAGAAATGATCTTGATCAAGTTTTGATAGCTTTCGTTCTAAATGTATAGATAAATACATTAATGTAAAAGGTTAGTGTTTGAAAGATTGGTCCAAAAATCCCGCTGTCTGTACAGACACTTACTGTAAACTGTAAGAATCATGTTGATGTTATTGAATCGAAGTTCATTTCGATTTGTACCATGTTTGTTTGCCAAGTAAACAACACACTAAAAGTTAGAATTCAACACCTGTAGAAAAAGATTATTCGGTTTATTTAGCTTTGACATAATCTGTTTACCCTAATTTTTTTTCTTTATTTTTACAGAAAAGCTGAAAAATTGAAACGGAAATCTTATTTAATCATTATGTTAAAGTAAATATGATAAGCAATTTGACTTGAACAGATTCAATTACATCAAAGCCAAACAAAATAATTGATGAAAAATAACATCGATTAATATACAATCAGTACACACTAAAAATTAACACACCTAGAAAGTTTAACTAGTAAATTGAACCAAAAGAAGGGATAATACGGTCTAACGTTGTCTGTCTTTGTGTTGGATGAGAATGACAGTTATTTCAAAGCCCATATTTGTTAGAGCACAAAACTGATTATATTTAAGCATGTTTGCCCGTAAGCCTTTTTGAGATCAGATAGCCAAAGAAAAAACAGCATCACTCAATATTTTTCATTGATTAGTTTCTATTATAACTCGGCTCTGTGTTCGAAATGAAAAAGGATGGACCAATGAATGACGATAACGTTTTTTTTTTAACATTCTTATCTTTGAGTAATCTTATAAGGGCCCAAATGTATATTCCCTTGTGATATAGTCCCATGCTTTTAAACTACCCACTTGGGTAATCGCAGATATGTAGCAGTTCCATCCTAATTCCAAGTCCATCTTCTCGATAAATACACTACATTGTAGCTCGGTCTCTATGCTCAAGCGTACCCACCCACACGTTCCAATGACAAGCCTATCATAAACATTTAAAGTCTATTTTACGGCACGTAACCCAATGATATGTGGAAGTTCCACCCTGATTCGAATCCCATCTTCTCGCTAAACTCTCTAGAACGCCGTTCGTTCTCTTTGTTCAAGTGCACGTACATAAATATTGCAATAATAGGGTTGTTATTATAAACTCTTAAAGTATATTTTACCTCAGCAAAACCTCTCTTATCAGCGATATGTAACATTTCGATTTCAACTCTAAACCCATTTTCTAAAGTGTACGTAAATATTCTAATTTCATTCTTATAATAAACACCTTAAGTCTATTTTACCTTGGAACTTCCCCGCTTATCAGCGATATGTGGCAGTTCCACCCAGATTCCAAGCCCATCTTCTCGCTGAACACTCTGGATCGCAGTTCGTTCTCTTTGCTGAAGTGTACGAAGCGAATGCACGCCCGTTCGAGCCGCTCAATGAGTTCCACCATGTCGGATTGGGCTTGATATTGCATCGTTACCATGCCTATGAATACCTGTAATAGTAGTTTATGTAACTGTTACGTAATAAGTGTTTTAAGACCTAATTACGTACAGCTGCATACACTGCTTTATCTACACACATATCATAAATCCTAAATGAGGTGTTCGGAAACCATTAGAATGACTGGCCATTGCACCGCCATGGCCAACTCGATTGTGCCGGCGGTCGGGGAGGAGGACGAATTTTCATTACGTTACCGTTATATCGATGTGGTAATGAATTTTCACACGTTTTTACCACACTGTTACAGATAAAACACTGATATTACGTTACTGGTTGCAATAATAGTGGTAATTACATATGGTTTCCGAACGCAGAATAGAGGATTTATGATATGGGTGTAGATAAAGATTAAAAAAGAATAGGTTCACAATAGCAAATAAATGCATCTGGTCAACGCTGTAAAAATTACTGAACTTCCTTTCAACAGATTGCGCTGCGGCATCTAATACCGAAAACAGAGGTATAGTCAATAAGTATTTTGGTGGAAAACGAATTGGTGTAGACATTGTCTGTCCAGGCTCATACAAGTATCGTCTTTGAATCATGATCAGAAGTAGTCTATATTACACAAATAGTAGAAAAGTGAAATAAATCACCCCTATTGCGTACAGTCACGGATTTTGAATGTTGAGCCATAAACGGCTGGTTTGGCTAGCGTAAAGCGTAAACGGTCCAAGCAATTTTCTTTTGTTTAATACTTACTCTATGAAATTAACGTCCGTGACCGTACCCCCACTTTTATTTAATTTAGACTTTGTTGAACACAATTACAAATTGTACTGATAGTTTTTATATTACGACGGTGGCAAACAAGCGTACGGCCCGCCTGATGGTAAGCAGCTACCGTAACCTATGGACGCCTGCAACTCCAGAGGAGTCAATTGCGCGTTGCCGACCCTTTACAAAAAGGAGGATTCACTGTGTTGACGGCTAAAGGAACAAGAGGGTCCCTCATCGTCAACACACTGGGTCCTCTTTGACCTTTTTGGCAACCTTACTCACCAGCAGGAACACAACACTATGAGTAGGGTCTAGTGCTATTTGGCTGTGGTTTTCTGTAAGGTGGAGGTACTTCCCCAGTCGGACTCTGCTCCAGATTTGAGCGAGATGATATTCGCTGAACGTGCCCTACCGCACTTAGCGAGATGCCATTCGCAGTGCCCATACCTCTCTTATTGGCATAGTTTAAGGACATACCCAAGTCCAGACGTCCAAAAAAATTATGATGACGGGTGGTTTCTAATAATATTCGTAATACCTTTCGAGAAATAGGCCCTTGTGTTGCCTGCGATCACGAGCATTACGACACGTTCAAAACGTCAGGAAAGCAATTAAGTCCCATTTTTGTCAAAATAACAATTATAAAATGTACCTGATTGCATTGCATGTCGAAATATCCATCCGCATCGCTGACATCATCATCTGTCACCTCGTTAAATAACAACGAATCTGCAAGAAAAAATATAACAAAGGCTTGATTACCAATATTATACAGTACCTAATGTTGTAAGTAGCCTGATTGTAGATGACCTGATCATGATGTAGGGGTTATTGTAGCATGCCCGAATGATTATGAAATAAAACATTTTTTGCTGTAGAATTTTGCATATTGCTTAGCTTAAATTTTATATTGGTTCAGTGACATTTTATCCCTTATACCATTTATAGGTAGGTACGAGTATAGGTAATCGCTTTCAATGGGGACTATCGCGTATGAAATTTCCGCTAGGGGCGGTCGTGTAGACTGAGGTCTTCGAAATGTCAAACTCCATAGTAATTAAATGAGATTCGCGGAATTATTTCTAATTTAACAATGTTGTGAATATTTTGCCATACCAGGATATTAATTGTGGCAAATAAGAGTTACGAGTCATTAAATGTGAATGTTTTAAAAGCGGAACTAAGAAAATCCTCCTATTCTTCCAAATAAAGCGGAACTGCGCAACACTGCGGCCTCGTCGATATTTTTACAGTACGGTCTATTGTATTAAATATTACTTAAGCGTAAATTTGGTTTTCACAAACGTACTTAATAAAAATTACAGCTGGTACCCATAGAAATACGATCATGATTTAAAATGACCATGGCTTTCGTAGATGCATTAAGGCTGACATAACCAAAACTTTTATTTTTAGGAAATATTGTTTGCTTTTTATCTTCTTGCAAGGCAACCACTCTATAAGTAAAATTTTCGCCTGCTTCCTCAACATCAAACAGCTGGGACCAATAGATTTTTATGAGACGGTGACTTACATACAGCTGCTGGTGGAAAGAGCCTGCGGCTATCTTTGGCGGACGAGGCGGCCTCTCGCTAGTTGTGTTGACCATTATAAACGCATAGTCGGACCAGTACTGTTCCAGCTTAGCTCTCTTGGGTTTGATGTAAATTCTCACTTCATACTCCTAATGAGCATACGGCAAACTCAACTCATACTCATAAGTCCTATTTTTAAGTGGCAAGTCGGAGCCATCAACCCTGTGAAAGTATGTGTTACTATCAATTTCAGATATCTGATATTCAATTCGGTGGTCCAACCCCCCTTTTAACAAATCCACCATGTTATTATGTACTTTCCACTGTATTGTCACACTGTGAGAATCATTTTGAAGGACTTCTAATGCCATAGGTGGGTCAGGTTTTACTATTGAGAAATGGTCAATAGTGAAATTTTGAGAAATGCTTCCGACGGTTTTGTAGGACGTCAAATTGAAATAGTATACCTCTAGCTGTTGCCTGTACAGGGGTTGATTTTTCGTTGTCCACACACACCAGCATACATTTCCGTCATCGTGGACCTCACATTCGCGCATTGATCTATTATTTACCAAGAAGGATAGATTGTAATTAACCACCAGTTGATTACCTTTAGGGGGGACCCAGGAACAATTAAGCTCATTAAGGTTCTTGGACAGACAGGTAAACTCTTGGACCTCCTGTGGATATCCATCCACAACCACCTTGCTGGAACATTTTTTATTTGTTTTTTTATTGTGACAGTAAAAAATTATACTCTGTTTCTCAGGCGTTTCCTCATACAACCTTATAGTAGTTTCATTCACTATTTCAGTTTTCAGTGGAATATAGTTCACCAACAACTCAAGGTCTTCAGCAACATGTCCACCTTCAGCAACGCAGATTATTTCCAAAGGATCTCCATAGAATACCACCCTGTCCCCAGGAGGCGATATTGTTACCGTGATATTGTTTCCGAAACATTCCGATAATATACACGGGAAGCAGATAACATTGCTCCTAACAATGCAACATATCCAAGGGATCAAGTGTGGCCCCTTTCTTCTTTCCATAACGAATGATTTTTGTATGTCAGTCCGTCACGAACACGATACACAGTGCAGAGTCGTGGACAACAACTATGTTTAAGAATTTTTCCTTGTTTTTTTTTAATATTTTATTTTCCTTGTTCTAAAATAATCTGTATTCGTGGACGCGCATTATCAGCCCATACCGGTGTTATTCGACCCTGGATGACCTGTGTGGCTTGGCTCAATTGATAATTACATTAATTATCGGCCAAATGATTGGCATACACTTTTCGCGATTTTGCTCCTGACGCTTCACAAAAATGCTTTTTCACTTCTCATGCTCAAAAAATTCTTATTTTCTCGCAATCGAAGTGAAAAATAGTATGCATTACTCTGGTCTAAAAGCCATATTACCACTCGAACAATTTTCCCTCACTTCGTTCGGGAAAATAACCACCTCGTGGTAATATGGCCTACTTTAGACCCTTGTCTAACAATCTACTATTAGTCGAGATTCAGAACTGTTGAGGATTTTCTTTCACTTAACAGGGAAATCATAAACTATCTGGGTACATCCCATAGACTTAGAATCATGAAATTTGGCAAGAAGGAACCTTATACAGAAAGAGAAAAGTCCGAAAATCGTTAATTTGTTGTTACATCACAAAAACAAAAACTGTGGTTACATATTTATTTGCAGTTGGTAAAATAATCGCGTGATGCTATGTCGATGTAGGGGGACAACAATTTTTCAACGACAAAGTCAAAGTCTATCCCTCAATCCAATTATCGAACAAGCGGAGCGTAAGCGAAGTGACGTTCTTACAGACAACTTCGGACACAACGGAACTGTCAGCTGGCTACCTAGACGTCTGTGCATTTCGATGGCTTTTTAATTTTGAATAGGTGTTCCGCCATAACTTTAGTATCGAATTTCTGATCTTTATGAAATTTGGTAAGGTTGTAGTAGAGATAAGTACAATTTGAGAGTTCGTTTATGAGCAAGATCGATGAAGAGGTTATAGAGCTAGAAGGCGCGAAACGATCTTCATAAGGGTCTGGTTATATCAGTCAATTCGTTTGCAAGTAAATCGCGAGTTCTCAGTTCAAGGCGGACTATACTAGTTAATTTAGTATCAGCAATGTTCAGTGATTGTTAAAATTGTGTGACGTACCTACGGATTACGGATCCCTCAGGGCGCGAGTTCGACTCGCACTTGGGCGGATTTTTTTATAAATCGCGTGTTCTCAGTACGAGGCGGACTAGTATGTTTCAATAATAGACGGAGACCTGGCCACGTCAGATATGACACAATAATGAGAGCAACGAAACCCGAGTTAGTTTGCTATACTATGCTTATTTCTCGATCCGGACATCTGGCAGCTGTCACGTGGTCGAGGTCAATCAATGCAAACCACTTCAAGAATACAAATTGTAGAGTTCTGGTGTTAATGGAATTATATAAGAAGTTATATAAAGAATTTGATTATATCGTTGCGAAAAGTTTCTGGTGGGGGAAAGTACTGCCATACGACGTATAATATAATTCATAGTTAGTCGCCTACTGTTTTTTTTCCGCAATGTTTTTTGTTCTGATGTTTAAATACTGGTTATAAAGGAATATAGTCCTTTATAACTGAAACAACATCGGCAATTTTGGCCTATTTTGGTTTTACTATTTTCCAATTGAAAGATTTTGCTAGTCTGTCACTCTAACCTCCACCCATTAAAAGCTGCCAGATGCCCGGATCTAACAATAATGATAGTATAGCAAGCTAACTAGACGGGTTTTGTTGCTCATATCTGACGTGGCCAGCTCTTAGTCTATAACTACCAACATAATTCTGTGAGTGGTATTCTACAAACCTGTGGAGTGAAAGTGCAGAGCGGGGGCATCTGCCCACTGTTGGGAATGCGGCGCATACAGCTGCCGACTGTCCGCTGGCAGTTCCAGGTACATGCGTGACAAGGACGGCGATATGCCGCGGGTCAACGGTCTGAGGTGTAAGGAAGAGATAGAATCAGTATTGTTTCTTTTCAACCGACTTTAAGATTCCGAAGGAGGAGGTCCTCAATTCGTCGGGATCTTTGTTGCTATTTTTAGGGTTCCGTACCTCGAAAGGAAAAAACGGAACCCTTATAGGTTCACTTTGTTGTCCGTCTGTCCGTCCGTCTGTCCGTCTGTCAAGACCCTTTTTCTCAGGGACGCGTGTAGGTATAAAGCTGAAATTTATATCAAATACTCAGGTCAACTGTCCCTTGGAGCTGTGAAAAGAAATTCATATCAAATACTCAGGTCAACTGTCCCTTGGAGCTGTGAAAAAATAAAACTTCTAAGCCAACGCAATCAAAAGTTACAGGCGTTTATGGCGCAAATTTCCGCAAATTTTCGAAACTCGTTTTTTTTTAGTGCTGAGAGCACTAGTGTAAGAAGAGGACACTATGATTCTCTCTGTCTATGCTTGAAGTGAAACAAACCAGCTAAACTATATGTTTTCTTTTGCACCTTACTACTTTGTAATAAGGTACATGTTTACTAACTTGTATGCGAACGCAGTGCAGTAGGCCGTGAGCGAGTTGCGTTGGTAAAAATCTATGATCTTCTTGCGGTCAGAAGGCGAGATTGGCGTCAGGTCGCGCCCGTTCCAGTAGTCCACGCAAGAGTCCAGGATAATATCCGCTGTGCCCTAAAAAACATATGTGTCATAATACGAGCTGAAAGACGTCTTTTGAACAGTAGTGGAGTACGGGAACGCCTATTTAACCTATAAAAATGTCGAGTTAATTTTGTGTAAGTTTGTGAGATTATGTAAGTTTTATTTTTCTCCACCAGGCTATCGCTTTTTACTATTGCACCATAACTTCACATTTTATAACGGTTATGTCAAGAGCATATGTCGTCTTAGCCATTTGTAATTCGTTTAGAATTCAAGGTCACTTATATTTTGACAAATTGTTTTCGATTATGCTTACGTAATCTATTGACCAAACTGTTATAAAATGACAGATGATGTTGAAATAGTTTAATGCAATAGTATAGTAAAGGAAAATATATCTTGTATAATCTTTTCTTGTTGTTATTAAATAATATCTATATAATACCTAGCACGACGTCAAAAACTGTTAGAAAATATTTTTTACTATGTTAAGTAAACATATCATATTCTCTAACTAAAAAAGAAAATCGCACTTGTGAGTTATCGAAGCTCAAAACTGTTCGCGTACTTTAGAAGAGATCTTTTATCACATTTTATCTCTTCTCCTACACCCTTTATTATTTTAATGGACCATTAATTAATTCAAAGTACAATGCATTGATTGGGTTCTGATTCTGAAACGTGAGAGCATTTCACAATTTTCACGTGCCATTTTATTGTTCCTTAATCACAAAAATATTAACTCCTACTCCTACCCAACTTCAGATAATTCCCGTTTGTACGGGACCACGACAACGGTACATAATTCAGTGAAATGATGCAGTAGTAGGATGTAGGAGCGTACGAAGCGCGTCTCGCGACGGATCGTGTGCTTCCTGTGTACACGTATGTACACCTTGACAACACAGCATCAGACTCACTTGTGTCAGCATCTGCAGCTGGTTGGCCTGGTCCTTGACCACGACGGCGAGCATGTGCGGCAGCGGCACCTTGACGCGCGTGCTCAGGTGCAGCGAGCGTACGAAGCGCGTCTCGCGACGGATCGTGTGCTTCCTGTGTACACGTACACCTTGACAACACTGCACCAGACTCACTTGTGTCAGCATCTGCAGCTGGTTGGCCTGGTCCTTGACCACGACGGCGAGCATGTGCGGCAGCGGCACCTTGACGCGCGTGCTCAGGTGCAGCGAGCGCACGAAGCGCGTCTCGCGACGGATCGTGTGCTTCCTGTGTACACGTACACCTTGACAACACTGCACCAGACTCACTTGTGTCAGCATCTGCAGCTGGTTGGCCTGGTCCTTGACCACGACGGCGAGCATGTGCGGCAGCGGCACCTTGACGCGCGTGCTCAGGTGCAGCGAGCGTACGAAGCGCGTCTCGCGACGGATCGTGTGCTTCCTGTGTACACGTACACCTTGACAACACAGCATCAGACTCACTTGTGTGAGCATCTGCAGCTGGTTGGCCTGGTCCTTGACCACGACGGCGAGCATGTGCGGCAGCGGCACCTTGACGCGCGTGCTCAGGTGCAGCGAGCGCACGAAGCGCGTCTCGCGACGGATCGTGTGCTTCCTGTGTACACGTACACCTTGACAACACTGCACCAGACTCACTTGTGTCAGCATCTGCAGCTGGTTGGCCTGGTCCTTGACCACGACGGCGAGCATGTGCGGCAGCGGCACCTTGACGCGCGTGCTCAGGTGCAGCGAGCGTACGAAGCGCGTCTCGCGACGGATCGTGTGCTTCCTGTGTACACGTACACCTTGACAACACAGTATCAGACTCACTTGTGTGAGCATCTGCAGCTGGTTGGCCTGGTCCTTGACCACGACGGCGAGCATGTGCGGCAGCGGCACCTTGACGCGCGTGCTCAGGTGCAGCGAGCGCACGAAGCGCGTCTCGCGACGGATCGTGTCCGCTTGCTGTGAAAAAATATGTACATGAATAAATCATTAATCAATGAAGGACAAAAATGTCAAAAATTTACTTCGTTCAAAACTCATATTTAGCTAAAATCGTAGCGAACAGAAACGAAAATGTTGATGTATTTATTTCAAACTAGCTGACCCGGCGAACTTCGTACCGCCGCTACATTTTAAGGGTTCCGTACCTCGAAAGGAAGGAAAAACGGAACCCTTATAGGATCACTTCGTTGTCCGTCTATCTGTCTGTCTGACAAGACCCTTTTTCTCAGGAACGCGTGGAGGTATCAAGCTGAAATTTATATCAAATACTCAGGTCTACTGTCCCTTGGAACTGTGAAAAATCAAACTTCTAAGCCAACGCAATCAAAAAGTAAATTTTTTGTTACATCATATAAAAACAATTTTTTTATAGTTACTACCCCTATATACCTACAGGTTTGTACGGAACCCTCGGTGCGGGAGTCCGACTCGCACTTGGCCGGTTTTTATTTTTATTTCTTCAATATTTTAATAGTCATTCTGCTATTCGGGGCGGAGCTAAATCCAAAACTCAAACATCATTCTAATCGGTTCAGCCGTTATTGAGTTATAAATGGTGTACCGACACGACTTTGTTTTTTTTTTATATATACTTATAGATTACTACAAGTAAACAAAACAGATTTAAAATACATGACCAAGTATACTCCCTTGTGGCACTGCAAGTTATTTTTAGCCTTGGAAAGCTTTACTTTCGGTATTTTTGTTATATTTCTTCAAATTGGTTGGTAATAATGTAGCTAATAAAATATGCCTTCAACTCCAAATCTACTATTAAGTTCCAGTAACTTTTGTAGCGATACTGTGTCAAACGCTTTAGCCGTGTCCAAAGTAGTTAGAACTAAGAAAATACTTACTAAATGCCTGAAGATGGGCAGGCACTCTTGGATGGTGTAGGAATCCTCCACAGAATCAGTGAACCCTATTTGCTTGGCCAGCTCGCAGAGACAGCGGCGATTAGTTACTGGAACTAGATCCTCGCTAAAAAATATATTTTATATGACATGATTTTATCAAAATTAAAAAGTGTATGGAATATCTATGTAGAGTTTTACATTAATCTCAATGACTCTTGACACCATTTTATTTTGGAGGCGTTTTGAAAAGGTAGGTTTTGATCATCTTGTACAACTATATATGTGACGTTTTCAAGTCAAAAGGACATCATTGTCGGTTGTTAATAGAGTTTATTTTTCAATGAATTTTTACGAGTCTTGAAAACGTCACCTATAAGAACTGTGGGGTATCCCCAGTGAAGGATAAAACTGAGGAAGTCTTATTAGCTCCTTCGTCTAATGACCCCACAAACATCTAGATGTTATATACAAGTAGGCATGAAATGAAGATTGACATCTATAATATTTTTTACGCCACTTAAATCTTTGAACAATCCCAACTTTTTTAGGCTGCGGGAATGTGCGTATTGGGTAATATTCGAAGACGGGGATGAGGCTGAAGGCATAACTGTCAGAAGAATACCAGGACTGTTTTTGCGAGGGCGCCGTCTACATCTTTTCCGTCGCCTGTATGTCGCATAGATACCTGTACTGCGCCTCGCAAGTGAGATGCGCGCAAAAATGCGCGTACGTGTGCCGGGGCGCGGGCGCGCACGTGTTGAGCAGCGCGGCGAGCCCCAGCGGCTTCAGGCGCGCCAAGTGCTGGCGCCAACGTTGGTCGTCGAACTCCACGCAGAACGGCGCATTCTGGTCGTGGGTCAAGTCTAGAACCTGAGAAAGTTCAATACAATAGAGAACATGCGTGAAAAATATTTAATTGAATTTGTTCCATAAACACGTTCAACAACCCCAAATTAATATAAATAAGTGGAAATCCGTAATAATTTTTAATAGTTTTCTAAAGATACTGCGGTTTAAAAACGTAAAATTTTAGGCATTTTTTTTTATACCTCAAATGTATTTTCGAAACTTCAGTTCGATTACTTATGTTCTAACAAGAAAAAAAAATGTACAACAACTATATGGCTAAACGCATTTTTTCGTGCCTAAAATTACAAAAATCTTCCAAAAACTTGTTCCTTCCAAGCAGTTTTCTGCAACTTTGTGGTCGGTGACGTCACAAACCTCACACTTTTTGTATGGGGCTTTTTGACACGCGGCGCAGACGCCTAACGTATTTTCACATTTTTGACGTTTCAGGGCTATCATAGATAGTAGGTTTATTAGAGACATTTGAATCTACAGGGAAATAGAGTCGAATGACGTCTTCCAAAAAAATCATTCATGTTCCTAATAGTTACTCAATCCTGCGGTTCATCCTACGAAAATTGCCAGAGGAATTTTAGCCCAGTAGTGTATGAAATGACGTCGAATTTGGTATGTTTAAAACTGGAACAAAACAAATGTAACTCTGTTTCATTGATGATGACAATTCAGAGATATTAAATAGTTCCAATTCCAACTAGACTTTTTACCATAGACTGCTTGGAATTGACATATCCAAACCAACAATATTTTTAGAGAGAGAAATATCACATGTAAACTTTTCGAACCAAGAAAATTCACCAAGAGGGGAGGGGGATCCAAATGTAGATCATTGTATGGTGAATGTTTCTAACACATGGTTTTTGGATGAAACCTTAGCCAAACCTTTTTTTTGCAATTTCATTGAGAAGTTACCTACATTTCTGATTGAAATTACCTCAACAATAAGAAGAAGGTTCATTTTGCTTCGGCTCCTACTCAAGGTTAGTCTGGCTCTACCTCATGGAGCTAGCCAGACTGGTTTTGCTGGACGTGTTGGACGCAGAGCTAGAGTTGCGTATGAAGAACACCTTTTCGGGTATGGGGTTAGGCCAGGATAGATTGAGGATGTAAATTACCTCAACAATAGTTGATGGTTCATTCTGTTTGGGCTCCTGCTCAAGGTTAGTCTGGCTCTACCTCATGGAGCCAGCCAGACTGGTTTTGCTGGACGTGTTGGACGCCGAGCTAGAGTTGCGTAGGAAGAACACCTTTTCGGGCGTAGGGTTAGGCCAGGATAGATTGAGGATGCAAATTACCTCAACAATAGTTGATGGTTCATTCTGTTTCGGCTTCTGCTCAAGGTTAGTCTGGCTTTGCCGCATGGAGCCATCCAGACTGGTTTTGATGGATGCGTTGGACGCAGGGCTGGAGTTTCGTAGGAAGAACACCTTTTCGGGTGTAGGGTTAGGCCAGGATAGATTGAGGATGTAAATTACCTCAACAATAGTTGATGGTTCATTCTGTTTCGGCTCCTGCTCAAGGTTAGTCTGGCTCTGCCTCATGGAGCTAGCCAGACTGGTTTTGCTGGACGTGTTGGACGCCGAGCTAGAGTTGCGCAGGAAGAACACCTTTTCGGGCGTAGGGTTAGGCCAGGATAGATTGAGGATGCAAATTACCTCAACAATTGTTGATGGTTGATTCTGTTTCGGCTTCTGCTCAAGGTTAGTCTGGCTTTGCCGCATGGAGCCATCCAGACTGGTTTTGATGGACGCGTTGGACGCAGGGCTGGAGTTTCGTAGGAAGAACACCTTTTCGGGTGTAGGGTTAGGCCAGGATAGATTGAGGATGTAAATTACCTCAACAATAGTTGATGGTTCAGTCTGTTTCGGCTCCTGCTCAAGGTTAGTCTGGCTTTGCCGCATGGAGCCAGCCAGACTGGTTTTGCTGGACGCGTTGGACGCAGGGCTGGAGTTCCGTAGGAAGAACACCTTTTCCGCTGTCGGGTTAGGCCAGGATAGGATGCCTTTCTTATCCACGCAGCATAGGGCCTGAAATTACAACAACTTGCATAAATAAACTGTATTGTCTTGTATTATCGTGAGTGATTCCTCCGGGACACAAAAAGGGTCCTAATCATTTTGAACACACTAACACTACTATTCTATGGACACTTATGTACATAATCAACCTAGTGTCCTGTAGAATCAATTATTGAACAAAAATTTGTAAAAATGCCCTGGGACGCGTTTTGTAAGACTACAAGTTACAACTCCGCGGTTTCCCTTTTTTTCTAACAACTAAATTTGTTATATTATGAATCAAAACTTATTTCATCAAACACATTTCGGGTTCCTCAAAACATTTTCTGATGAAGTTTGTTTAGACTTTTTACGACTTACCGACAGAGATCCTTTTGGGATGCACAATATTTGCAGTTCAAACAACCATGTCCTCTCTCCCTGTGAGGAAGAGTGTCTCTGGTGTGAGAGTGTGTGAAGAAAGAGACTCTCTGGTCTCAAATTGGACTCGCTCAGGACTTGAATGAGGGGGTCAGTGGCTTCGACGGATGACGAGCAATATTTAGACATATTTTGGGTTTCTCAAAACACATTTTTCTGATGAAGTCGGATTAGGTACTTAGGTACTTACCGACAAACACCCCAAAACATGCACAATATTCGCCGTCCTAACAACCATGTCCACTCTCCCAATGATTATATTAAAGAACGTCTTCCACAAAGATTTAAGATTCTTTGGTCTCAAGTTGGACTCGCTCAGGGCTTGAATGAGGGGGTCACTCGCGTCCTCGGAATCTCTGCAAGCACAATATTCGCCGTCCTAGCAACCATGTCTTCTCTCCCAGTCAGGATGTTAAAGAAAGTCTTCCACAAAGACTTCAGGCTCTCTGGTCTCAAGCTCGACTCGCTCAGGGCTTGAATGAGGTGGTCACTGGCGTTCTCGGATATCGAACAAGATTTCACTTGGCTATATTTATGGTTTCTCAAAACATATTCACCGGAAAATAGTTACCGACAGAGACCCCTGATCGTGCACAATATTCGCCGTCCTAGCAACCATGTCTTCTCTCCCAGTTAGGATGTTAAAGAAAGTCTTCCACAAAGACTTGAGGCTCTCTGGTCTCAAGCTCGACTCGCTCAGGGCTTGAATGAGGTGGTCACTGGCGTTCTCGGATATCGAACAAGATTTCACTTTGCTATATTTATGGTTTCTCAAAACATATTCACCGGAAAATACTTACCGACAGAGACCCCAGAACGTGCACAATATTCGCCGTCCTAGCAACCATGTCTTCTCTCCCAGTTAGGATGTTAAAGAAAGTCTTCCACAAAGACTTGAGGCTCTCTGGTCTCAAATTGGACTCGCTCAGGGCTTGAATGAGAGGGTCACTGGCGTCCTCGGATATTGAGCAGGATTTCGTTCGGACGTACTTTTGACGGGTTTCGGAGAGTAGTTTGAACCTGTAAGGAAAGTTTAAATGTCATAATATATACAGTTTAAAAACGGGCCGTTTGAACTAAAATATGGTATGTACTTTATCAGAATTAACTACGTAGATACCGACCCAAATATTGTAGATTCTTTTGCCTTATGTTTTTAAGCGAAATGTAATGCAAAAAAAGGGGTGTTAGAAGTTTGTTCGCACGTGTGTCTGTCTGTGGTACGTTAGTGCTAAAACGGTTGAAGCGATTTAAATGCGGTTTTTATTTATTTGAAAGCAGGTTATCTAGCAGGTGATCTTAGACATGTTTTATGAAATTCGGTTCAGCCGTTTCGGAGGTTTTCCTACATTTTTAATTTATCAGATATTTTTATTAGAACAGGTACTGACCGCGCCATCCCGTAGCAGTTGAGAGCGACCCACACCACAGGGAATATGATTTGCAAGAGTGGCAGCGACGCGGCCACAGTTTGCAGGAAGTATACCTGACGGAATAAAATAATGGCATTTCTGCCACAATTCGTGCAGGAAACTGCACGAATGCCATAAAAATACTTAAAATAAAACTAATATTTGAATTAATATATAAAATAAAACTAAATCTGAATTGCTAGAAGGCGTGACAATTGCAACAAAGTCTCATTTCCATCCATTTACTTCGGCGTTTAAATGTCTGCGTTCGGGTTGCGCAGCGCCATCTACGGAAGTTGATTTAAAAGGTAATGAGATCAAAGCAATGAGCTATTGGAGCAGGTCCATTAGCTCATTGATGGCGTTAGAGCATTAGCCTTAATTATGAAGAATCGCAATTTTGTGTAGACATTCTCAGTCCTATTGTTTTAAGTATTCGTTTATTGTTATAATAGGTCTCGTCTTGGTCTAGTGTGTGACGCCGGGTAGCTTATAAACATGACGCCTCCACGACTAAAAGTGTGACGTGGTGCAGTGCTATGCCTTCTATGATTTTATAGTATAATAGGTCTCACTTCGGTCCAGTGTGTGACGCCGGGCAGATGATAAACATGACGCACGAAGGACGCCACTACAACTAGAAGTATGACGAGGGGCAGAGCTATGCCTTCCATGATTTTTACCGTACACTGGAAATACAAATGTAACTTTTACATAAAATAATATATAGCTATGCCATAGAGAAGTAACTAAGTTGCCTATGCCTCATGGATGTAAGTATTTATAACGAGTTACTGAAGTAATTAAGGAAGATTTTTGCTCGACATGTTTCGATCAATTTACGATGATCAACAGCAGCAGCAGCAGTTGATGAAATGAGTTAAATTGATCGATAATTCAGTTTTATGTCGTCTGATACCTTTGATAGGTGGTCTCGAGTAAAAACGATTATTTTTTGGTAAGCAAAAAAAAGCAATTTCTAAAAAACTATAGTTAAAATATTGTTTCAAAACAACGTACCAGATACCTCTGTTTCTCATAGACAGTGCGTGGCCGAGACGTGGCCTGTTCTAAGGCCAGTCGAAGGTTCTTCAGAAACGGCGTTTCGCACATGCGGTACGAGCGGTTCTGGTGCGGTTCGCGGACGCGTGGTGTGCTGAAGTTCTCCTTGTACTACAAACATTGCAGAAAACACACGAATTACAAAAAAATAATGCAACTACTACTGTTAAAGTGGATAGAGGCGTTCTTATGTCATAGAACACTCAAAGTGAGAGTGGGTGAATCCATGTCACTGGCGAGAGATATACACAGTGGAGTCCCGCAGGGATCAGTTCTGGGACCTGTGCTGTACGTATTATATACAATAGACTTGCCTCACTGCTTAAGCTGTAACTAAACATCGGTATCAACGTTCAAATTTCGTGGCAATGTACGGTTGGCAGAAAAATAAATACAAACAAATCACTTAGTATTTTTAACCTTTATTTTGTATATGTAAATAAAAAAGCCCCTAAATAGTACATTTCCTAATTAGGGTGGTAAAACAAAGAAAGGCCGCGCAATCGCAATTGTTGCGGCCCAAGCTGCAAGCGAGGGTCGTAATTATGCGATCGAGGGCTTTCTTTATTACCTCCCGTGTTGGAAAAATATGTGCACATTTGGCCAGAAAGCGGCTCTATCCGTACGCGTAGCGTGCGGAAAAAGCCACTTTATGTCCAGGTGTGGCATACAATATTTTACGAGTTAGAATAGATCACTAAAATTTGTTCCATAGATTTTGCTGTCAATCTTTGACGTCTGTAAGAATATATCCATTTTAAATGACTAAAAGATCTTTCCACGCTGACTGAGGTAATAGGAAGGTATGTCAAGCATTGAAAATTTTGCACACAGTTTTTATTTACACTTTCTGGTATTTCAGCCTCGTTGTTTTTAGATAGTTGGTTAATTATTTGTACAGTCTTATAACCAGGATTTTTCTTTAATACACTTTTTAATTTAAAATAAACTTTTCTGGCATTTTGATGTAACCTTAACGTTGATATTTTTTTTTGCAAACCATGAACAATGTTTAATGATTCTGCTAGACTCAGTTTTGGATCCTCCAATAATTTTATTGACTTAGCAATTATACTAAAGTGTGTATCGACGAATAGTAACTCAGTTTTTAAATTCCGGTTACGGAAAATTTTTTTTGCTTTAGAAATTGCACTCGCTTCACGCGGATTTAAGGCATCGATGACAGATTTGATTTTATCATAATGCATGTGATAATATGAGGCAGCATTTAACCATGTTCCCCATCTTGTTATCACGGGTCGGGGTGGTAGAGGAATATTTACACACATTTGATGAAATAAATTTGTCCTTGAAGGAGCGTTACGAAATATTTTTTTGATACAGTCAATCAAACTGTTTATGGTCGGGTAAAGACTTATAATTATCTCTGCGACTCGATTACATCCATGTGCTATGCATGTTACATGAGTCATATTTTTATATTTCTGAACAAGGTTTTTAGCTGCTTTTACCATGTAGGAACCGGCATCCGTTATAAAAAATAATAATTTATCCATGTTTTTTTTGTATTCATCGCCCCAAAGATCTTCAAGGGTTTCCTCAACGAGTTTGGTTATTGTCGAATGGTTAGTCGCCTCCAATACCTTAGAAGCAAATAAATGTGGCTGGGTACTAGTTCCATCTAGAGCTCCGATCAAAATATTTGCCACTTTTTTTCCCACGGAATCTGATGTTTCATCAACACTGAGGTAAATCATTTTATTTTGTAATTTCTCTTTCAATTCATTTTTTTTCTTTTCATACAATTCAGGTAAGCATTTTACTCGTATTTTTGTTTCACTCGGCACAGTAATATCGTTTCCATATTTATGATTTAAAAGGTTTTCTACAAAATTTCTAAATTTAGGATTGTCTAATTTTGACCACGGTATATTCGAACAAATCATAAACTCTGTTAAATCTTTATTAAATTTTTTTTGTGCATTATTTTTATGAATTTTGTTGTGTAAATCTGTTTTTAAATGGCGGTCGATACTAGATTTAGAGGGAAATAATTTCGAATTACACAATTTGCAATATACGATATCGTCTTTAATTTCGAAATCAGCATTATCTCGTATTATATCCTGTAAATGGCAGCGTGAATCAGATAATTTATCTTGATGAGATTTTGATTTCAAATGTTTCTCTATATTGTACCTTTTCTTTTTTATATTCATTTCGCAAATAGTACAGCAAGCACCTTCGTTAGTGAATATAAAATCAGTATACTGCGTCAAATCCATTTTCTCAAGTCTGATAGGGAGTTGGGTAAAGATTTATCAATGCTAAATTGTAGTTGTAAGTGTTTTTAAGAACTATTATCGTTGAAGATTTTACCACATATTATTTTGCATGACAATTAATGACATTTGTTGCCTATTTGGCATTTAGAATTTTTTTTACAAATGGATAATGAAATGAGTATTGAGGTTCTATGACGTATTAAGAATATAAACCTCTTTAAATATATGTACAGTTTACCAAAGTACGATTAAGAATAAAAATAAATTAAATGTTATTTATTACTAATAAATAAAACAATGATACCTATGTATTTCTTTTTTTGCGACCCTTACCAAGTGCCACGAAATTTGGACGTTGATACCGATGTTTAGCTGTAACATTAGTATCTTCGCGGATGATACCAAATTATTTGCCAACCCTTTGCTTGATTACAACCAGCTGCAAGATGACCTGAACCGAGTTTCAAACTGGTCTAAAGAGTGGCTCTTAAACCTGAACTCTGATAAATGTACTGTGCTGCATATAGGAAGAAACAACCCTCATAGGATATATAAGCTAGAGAACACCCCGTTGCAGGCTGTCAAAGCACAACTCGATCTGGGGGTCAAAATCACTGAGAATCTGAAATGGGAAGAACATATAACTGCAATCGTCAAGAAAGCAAGGAGCCTTATCTACCTCATAAGAAAAGCATTTGGACACTTGACACCAGATATGATGCTCAAAATTCACAACACGTATGTCAGACCGGTGCTGGAGTATGCCTTCCAAGTATGGAGCCCCTATTTCAAGAAAGATATTGAAATGCTTGAGAAAGTGCCGCGTAGTTTCACTAAGTTACCGAGGAAACTCAAAAACAAGCCCTACGAAGAGAGATTGCGAGTTTTGAACCTTGAAAGAGCGCAGGGAACGTGGAGACCTGATTGAGACATATAAAATACTAACAGGACACTATGACCTCAAAGACTTTCACGAGATATTTCAACGCAGTAACAACAACCGTCTCAGAGGTCATCAGCTAAAGCTAGTCACTCGCAGATCCTACAATATTCCTCACAAAAACTTTTTAAGCAACAGAATTGTAGAATCTTGGAACAAACTACCAGAGGACACAGTGTTGGCTCATAGTGTCAATGAATTTAAAAACAAATTAGACAAGCACAATAAAAATTCAAATTAAAGTGATAAATTTGTCAAGAGTATACTGGATACAGGCACTATCAGTTATTACAACTGCTTGCCTGCTTACAAATAATAATAATAATATCAGCCTTGTTTTGTTACCAATACGTTTCATTGCGGCTTTAAACTTGTGGTAGTAATAAGTGAGGTTTGTTTGTCACCCGACGATATGATAAAAGACTAAGAAGAGTCAGCACGCAAAAGTGGCACAGGAAAATGGGGATCAACTCAACCTCTGTGGCTAAAGTATGACTATAAATTATAAATAGGCTAGTGTTAAAAATACATATGTACAGTCACCGGCAATAGTATCTTCCTACACGAAGGACGCAAAGATATGTGACACGCTCTTATGGCCCTACAAATAAGAGCGTGTCACATATTTTTGCGGCCTTCGTGTAGGAAGATACTATTGCCGGTGACTGTACCGACATGGAGAAGATATATTGTAATCCGTCAAACTACCACGTCACGATACACCACACTACACTTTTTTAGCACGGCGTAACGTTACGAGCCCCCATTCCTACACTTTGGCACGCCTGATCCTTGTAGTTTTGAGAAGAAAAAACTTGTCTGTCGCTAGACAATCCACTTTCAGATAAAAAGAAAAATTGGTTCAACCGTTTTAGCGCTACGGTGTCACAGACAGACACACATACCAGTAAAACTTATCTTCTTTTCGCGTCAGGGGTTAAGAAATAATATAACTCAGACTAAAAGCTTGTCAAAGAATGAAATTTCTGATGGGAATTTCTAGATCATATAGATAGAGTATATTTTCAATTTTGGTCAGATTTACCTGTGAGCTAGGCTGAAAGGTCTGTCCAAAGAATAGCTCCGGGTCCTCAGGGTCTAGTCCACGGCAGTGGCCAGGAACCTCCTGCCCGGGTCTTAGCACCACTATATCACCCTCCACCAGCAGGGACCATGGCAGATTCACCACCATATCTTAAATCATGCAAGAATGCGTTTGTTAGTTTTAATATAAGCACAATCCCACCAAAAACATAAATGTAAAAAAGGAGAGCCAAGTTCAATACGAAAATTATGCTTGGCTGTGGGCTTCGCCGCAAAAAGAATGGAGATCTAAATGAGTGCCAAGTTCTATGCAAAATCCAAATATGTATTTATAGGAACAAAATAACATTATGAACAAGTATTAAACTGTATTTCTTTACTTTATTGGATACCTATAACAATTGCTGTTATTTAAAAATGTGAGATCTTAAAGTAGGTTAGATTTGACTTGGCCAGTTTTTATTACATCAGTCATTTTATAAAGTTATTCAACATATACATAATATATATATTTTTTAATTCTGATAAAAACTGGCCAAGTCAAATCTAACCTACTTTAAGATCTCACATTTTTGGATTCCAAATTTCATCCTTCTAGGTCATCTGGAAGTAGGTTAGATTTAGGTACTATACACGGTGCCCATGAGCATTGCGAGAGATTTTAACCACGCATTTCTGAGGTCAAAAGAATGAAAAAACATTATATGACTTTTGTTGTAAAACGCCAAAAAAAATTTTTTTTTTTTTTTTTTTTTTTAGTTTTTTGGAATGCTGTTCTACATAAAAAGTAAATGTCATTAGAAAAAAGTAACGGAAAAAGTAAATTGCTACATTTTTTCTCGTAAAAACTAGTCCATGAAAAGTCTTTCTTAGGTCTTTGATATCAGTCAATAAGAGATGTCTAGACTATGCCCCATACCGGTGAGATCGCCATCAAAAAATCATTTTACACTGAGAAACAATTCAAAATGCAATTTTTTGTAAGTAGTATTTACTCTGAAACTATGGCGAATTTCGGAAAAGTTTAAAGGACATTTTGTTCTCTAAATATGATCATGAATACACTGTTAAAGTATCTCGCAATGCTCACGGGCACGTTGTATGTCAGTCAGTCAGTCAGTGCTAAAATTTACGACTTTTTGACTTTCATATCTTTATAACCGTTTGAGCTAGCTTCATGAAATTTGGGCTTCTAGATGTCCTTATGGATATTATTAAACACACGTAATTTTATGTGTTTACGTTAAAGAGGTTTTGAGTTATAGAAGGGTCAAAAGTGGCTTTTACTTGAACTTGGCTTGACACGCTGCCGCGTGTCTAGATAGTAGATACATTAAAGGACTAACTAACTGGCATTCCTTAAAGTTAACTTCTATTATTATTCTCACTTCCTCTCACCATCCTTTCATGAGAAAAAATTAAAACATCAAAATCAGCTGTTCGTAAAACATGAAATACTATTATCTCTTCTGTGGTAAAACCTACCGCCATCTTTGACGCAAAGGTTACTTTGCAGGCCTACGCTTGAAAAATTGTATGAAACTCCTTTATAGTCCTCTCGAGTTACTGCGCCCCTACCAGGATATCCGAGCCTATTATAAGTAATGTAACAACAATATTTCATTGCATGTTTGAGAAAATTATATTTGACATAGCTCTAGTGTCAAATATAATTTTCTCAAACCTATACCTATTGGTGGAGGGTAGCTTTAAGTATGCACCGTGCGCCCTCTGGCGCCAGCCCGATTGTACCGACCTGCAGTCTGGAAATAAAACCTTTGTACCAAACACACGTCTTTTTCCGACTCCCGCAAAGACCCTCACCAGCCACCCAGAGGCTGATATATACCAATATTCACTAACCGATTAACTCCTTCAAACTCACTGATAGTTTAACTTACCATCTCTATAAGTCCACTGTAGTATAACACATGGGGAGAATGGAGCACACAAATGGGGGTAGTGCCCTTCCTTCCATATTGATCTATATATGGCATCATCCAGTGTTTCTGTTTTAACATAAACAATATTATTTTGTCAATTTTATACCCTGAGAAAACGGACCTTAATGTAAGTAACAATAAGGTTCAATTTCTCTCTTGCAATTTATAATATCAGCAAATCACATTGCAAGTCACTACATGATTTTTCACTTAAGATTTTGTTTGTCACAATATTAAGGTAAGAGAAACCATGCTACATCAAATGTGGCAACCACGGCCATGTGTGTAGATTGCATTAACAGATTAGAAAAAATAAATGTGGGTTAATATTTATCACAGTTCATTTGTTCAAAATCAAGATATGATAGTAGACTTCATTGATAAGTAGGACTTATCTCTTAAAATTGATTCTAATGTAGATAAAATATGAAATGCTACATACTTGTGGTTGTCTCAGTTTTATAAAGTGGTAAAGCGGGCAAAATGTCATGGGCCCCTTGCCCGAGGAGCCCCAATCTAATCAAAAGGTCTGAAAGCCTAGGACTCCCGGTACCCTAGTTCAATGAATTTACCTTCAGCTGGTATAGTTACACCACAGGTTTGGATGAGGCATTCACATTTAAAACTGGAATTGAATGATCAGCCAAAAAAATGTATTTTGAGCAAAAGAAAATTTTGATGGTCAGCATGCGTGGGTAGGTTAGACTGTTGCTGAGAAAAACATCATATTTAGCAGACTAGTTAAATCATACCCATTAAAATTATTATTATTATTGGACCCGGGTATGTCCTTAAACTACGTTCGGACATGGGTATGTCCTGAAACTACGTCCAATAGAGAGGTATGGATACTGCGAATGTCATCTTGCAATGTATCGTAGGACGCAGCACAGCGAATGTCATCTTGCTCATATCTGGAGCAGAGCCCGACTGGGGAAGTACCTCCACCTGACAGAAAACCACACCAAATAGCACTAGACCCTACTCATAGTGTTGTGTTCCTGCTGGTAAGTAAGGTTGCCAAAGAGCGCAAACCTCTTGTTCCTTTAGCCTTCAACACAGTGAATCCTCCTTTTTGTAAAGGGTCGGCAATGCGCATGTGACACCTCTGGAGTTGCAGGTGTCCATAGACTATGGTAGCTGCTTAGCATCAGACGGGCCGTATGATTGTTTGCCACTATAGTGGTAAAAAAAACCCTAATTTTTACATCACCATCATATTTTATATTATACTACTTAAAATAAAATTTACATACAAAATAAATAACTTACCTAAAACTTTCCTAACTCTATGAGGTATTTCATTTCTATATAAATATTCTTCATTGAGTGCTACCAAAAAGTTTATTATTAGTATCACAAAAAGGAAAAGAGCCTCCCATAGTAAATAGCCATCTGCTTTCACATAGTCTCCAAGAAAAAACGTCAAAATAAGGCAGATTATATATAGTAGTGTGATTGTGTAGGCCACCCCGGATAACAAGACCTTTTCAGAAGAAAATGATATGATGTTTTTAATGAATCCATATCTGAAATCAAAAACCTTAAGATAAAACTTAATTATTTATGATGATTTTGTAGTTTGTAGGATGTTCAATTACATTAAAAAGGGCTTCTTTGAATATTGTATCTATATTCTCATGTATGTCTCAACGGCTGTCTGATTAGTAAATAGAGTAGGTATTTGTGAAGTATGATATACTTACCTACTTAGAACTATTGTTCTATGGCCATCGTTGCCATAGTGATTTATCTATTTGAAAAAACACTTCCGTCAATCTATCCAAAAATATTCTGTCTTGACTTATGTGTACTACGATAAAATAAAACAAATATAAATAGCTTCAGCTTCTATTCTTATTTAACATTATTAATATACGAAGTTCATTAAACGTCCTAAAGATATATCAGAACTTCACAGTATTCTATTTTTGTAACAGCACGTTTTCGAGTTTTACACTTGCTATATACAAATTAAGGTGAGGGCAAGTGTGAAATAACTTTAGGTGTTAAACATGTTATGTAAACACGTACCCGGTCTTATTGTTCTGTTTGTGCTCCTCGATAACACCACGGATTGCGTCTCGGAGTTGCACGAGGGCTGCTTTAGTTGAATACCCTAATGTAGCTTGGGTATCCATGATAAAAATATACTGTTACGGATTCACATATTTCATATTGCACTATTAACACATCTCTAATTTAATTATAATTATTTAGTTCGATAAATAAAACTATTTATTAGATGATATAAATCTCAGCTGACTGATGAGATGAGATGAAGTTCAGTTCTGAATATCTGAAACATAATAATTTACCATTATGACTTTTGTAATAAGATTAAATTGAAAGTGTAATATCCCGTTATTTTATACAAAAATATTAAGAAATACAATTAAAATTTAAGACGAAGAATTTTTACTTCGATATATCATGTTTTTCTTTTTAAATCAAGTAATACATAAATTAAACTGTGTGTAAATATTTGAACGTAGTTCTGACAAAACCACCTTCAGACCAATTCGTTTAGAAATATGAAACAGTGGGTACCTAATGTACAGATGATAAATTCAACACAATATGAAAAATTATATATATAGGATGAATTTTAAGTCGTGAATCGTAATATGTTTTTCTAACTCCATAAACAACAAGCAATTTGATGCCCCAACTCTTACTAAAATCAGACAAGATTTTTTTTTGTTTTTTTTATTTTTTTCTCGTTTATTTTACTTTTAAAAGTGGATTTAGGATATTACAACGGCCTATTAGGATATTTAAATTAGTAAATTGAATTGCCTCTTTGAATCGGAACTGTCATTGACATCAAATTTGTCATTTGTCCTAGTTAGAAATGAAATTTACTTAGTTTCTCATCTGAAATATCTCATAAAGCTGTTTTAATTCCACATGATCACTTTTAAAAGTAAAATAAACGACAAAAAAAATTAAAAAAAAAACAAAAAAAAATTGTCTGATTTTAGTAAGAGTTGGGGCATTAAATTGCTTGTTGTTTATGGAGTTAGGAAAACATATTACGATTCACGACTTAAAATTCACCCTGTATACACCTCGAAGCACTACACGAGGAAAAATCAAAACAAAAAGAATTATGCAAAATGTTAGAGCTTGTTTTCAAAAACTCCACCGGAAAAAAATTGAAGCATCAGACTTTTAGAAATATATTGTTGAATATGGCAACATTACTATCTATTGATTGATTTGTTTTTTGACACATACTTCTGAGACTGAAGTGAAGTTGGCGATTCCAAGAATATACCAAAGTGTTTCTTTCTATTTTATGTAAGTACTTACTAATAGGTGTACTAAAATTTCATTTTAGCCCTCTTAATCAGGGCTATTTAGTGTAGAACCATGCGCCGACAAGATACTTTAGAACTGTGAGAGGGGTGCGCAACTGTTGTGTTGTGGTGTGGCTTCATTCGAGTGGTGTTGTTCAGTCTGTGTCATCGCGCCGCGAGTGTAGGCAGTGCGCCATTTACCGTGAAATAAAAAACAAGGAATGCGTACATCGCTGAGCTCGATTTAGTCCAGACGGGTCTGTGCTGTGTATCGTGATGGTCTAAAAAGTACAAAACATTAGTTATGGAAAGAAGAACTAAACACAGTGGTTTACGCAAGGGCCCTCACTTGAACTCTTGGATTTGGTGCATGTTTATCAAAGTTTTCTGCTTGCCGTGCATATTTTCGGAATGTTTTGGAAACAATATCACGTTAACAATATCGCCTCCTGGGGACAGGAGGGTATTCTATGGAGATCCTTTGGAAATATACTGCGTTGCTGAAGGTGGACATATTGCTGAAGACCTTGAGTTGTTGGTGAACTATATTCCACTGAAAACTAAAATAGTGAATGAAACTACTATAAGGTGGTATGAGGAAACGCCTGAGAAACAGAGTACAACTTTTTACTGTCACAATAAAAAAACGAATAAAAAATGTTCCAGCAAGGTGGTTGTGGATGGATATCCACAGGAGGTCCAAGAGTTTACCTGTCAGTCCAAGAACCTTAATGAGCTTAATTGTTCCTGGGTCCCCCCTAAAGGTAATCAACTGGTGGTTAATTACAACCTAACCTTCTTGGTAAATGATAGATCAATGCGCGAATGTGAGGTCCACGATGAAGGAAATGTAAGCTGGTGTGTGTGGACAACGAAAAATCGACCCCTGTACAGGCAACAGCTAGAGGTATACTATTTCAATTTGACGTCCTACAATACCTTCGGAAGCATTTCTCAAAATTTTGCTATTGACCATTTCTCAATAGTAAAACCTGACCCACCTATGGCATTAGAAGTCCTTCAAAATGATTCCCACAGTGTGACAATACAGTGGAAAATACATAATAACATGGTAGATTTATTAAAGGGGGGGTTGGACCACCGAATTGAATATCAGATATCTGAAATTGATAATAACACATACTTTCACAGAGTTGACGCCTTTGACTTGCCACCTAAAAATAGGACTTATAAATATGAGTTGAGTTTGCCGTATCCTCATTGGGAGTATGAAGTGAGAATTTACATCAAACCCAAGAGAGCTAAGCTGGAGCAGTACTGGTCTGACTATGCATTTATAATGGTCAATACAACTAGTGAGAAACCACCTCGTCCGCCAAAAATAGCCGCAGGCTCTTTCCACCAGCAGCTGTATGTAAGTCACCGTCTCATTAAAATCTATTGGTCCCAGCTGTTTGATGTTGAAGAAGCAGGTGCAAATTTTACGTATAGAGTAGTTGTCTGGCAAGATAATAAACAGCAAACTATATTTCCTGAAAACAAGAGTTTGAGCTATGTCAGTCTTAATGCATCTGCGGAACCCCTGCAGGTGATGGTTTGGTCAGAAAATGCTGCGGGACCTTCTGAGAAATACAGTTCTCTATATATTCCGTCCGAGGAAAATACTCAAGCTTTAAGTGTGCAATCATTCACAAAATTAACACATGAAAATGGTACTAATGAGTTATCTTGGAAAAAGATACATCATAACAAAATTGACAACTATACTTTATTCTGGTGTGAGCTGAACACTACACAAACTTGTACAGGACGTATGAACTTTACAACTTTATCCCCAAACATCAACAAACACTCAATAAATTTGCCCACAGCATTATACCAATTTGCCATTTCTGCTAATAGAGGCCTCAAGAGTAGTGGTATGACATGGGCTTATTGTGATATCCCTAAAAAAGGAATGGAGTGGTATCAGATTCCTGTGTCATTGAGTCATGATAGTGCATCAGTGGGTACCACACATGTTAACCTGACTTGGGAGGTTCAGTGCACATTTTCTGCTGGGTTTTTACGTGGATATATCCTTTATTATTGTCCAGTGATTGAAACCACTGCATCCTGCTATGGCAACAAAAATTATACTATACCTATTTATAATCCTGACAAGAAAAGTGTTAAAGTAGAAAACCTCCTGCCTTATACAACTTATCAGTTTACAATTGCCCTTGACACTTCTTCTGGTATTAGACAACACAACAACTCAGACTTTGTGACCACTTTAGAAGACACACCATCTAGTCCTACAAATATCAAGATAAAGGACATCACACATCACTCTGTGAAAATCACATGGGATCCACCAGAGCGCATGAATGGAAAACTTCTTTTTTACAATATTACAATGACCAAGGCAGATGGAACCACAGATTATAAAATAGAGGATTCTGTGACATATCGTGAGATTACTGGACTGCAAGGCCTCACCAATTATACATTTGCAGTGAAAGCCTGTAACTATAATGCCAAAACTCACTGCTCAAATATTGTTCCCAAAGGTGGGATTTTTCTAAGAACAAGAATTGGGCCCCCCGAGAGAATAAACAGTGCACCTCTTTATAATAACTCCTTGGGAACCATTAGCTGGTTTGCTCCAGGCCATGTTGATCTCTATCAGGTCATGGTCCTGAAAAACAAAAAAGAGTATGACATCAGTAACACCACAGACCTATACTTCTATACAGTGTCTTGTGAAGGTGATGAAATGTCGTACCAAGTAAGAGCAATAAATTATGATGCAGATGACTATCATGGAGTAATGGGCAACGAGGAATACGTGGAACGACCAATAAGATCTAATAAAGGTGTTATAGATGAATATGTGGGTGAATGGAGTCAAACATACAACATGCCTTGTGGCCAGTCTGGAGGTCTCACATTGGGACTCATTATACTAGGTGTATTTACTGTTGTTGGCGTTGGTTATGGATCACTGAAACTATATAAGAAAATGAAACAAATGGAAGACATAAAACCCGTGTTCCCTAACGGCTTAAATGTCCCCGAAAAAGATTTAACGAAATACGGTTTCGGCGGCTGGACCCAAACCAATAAAGACGAGAAACCATCTTCGGACGAAATGCTGCTTCTACCTAATAGTAAAAGTAGCGTGTCTCCCGTGTCGCCCAATGTCAAACAGAGCATCGACAACTGCGATTCAAGTGACCATACGGATAGCACCGCTCTATCCAACCATTCTGAAGGCCCTATTGATAGACAGTCCTCAGTGTCGGACACCGCCTCGGATTCTTCATTACGTTTAGACATAGAACAAGGAAGGGATGAAAACGCAAGCCACGGGGACGCGTCCGTGTCTGAAACTGAGAGCTCGCGCGAGAGTTCACCCTACTTGAATGACCCTGCGTTCAAGAAGAACCCTGGTAGTGGGTACGTGCAGTCTGTAATTAATCCTAATACCGATCTGAATCCATCACCCATTAAGAGCCCGCAGGAGCTTGCCAAATCGCCTGTGGTTGCCAGCTCGAGCTACGTGATGGCGGGTCTGCCACCGCCAATCTTCACGACCGGCCTGCTGCCCGCGAGCCCGCCGCCCGCGGGTTACGTGCGCGCTGACGACCCGCAGGCTAGACTAATGAACTTGCCAAAACTCGGCCCCTCGCCGACGAAACTCTTCGGTCCGGAGAGCTTGCCGACGTTACCCTTGCCTTCACCTAAAAAAGGTGAAGATACTAGCTACATTCAATTGCAGTGCTTAGAGTCGCTGCCGAATTTGAAGGCCCGCGAACAGCCAAAGCCGGCGGCTAGCGGATACGTGAGCCCAGAAGATGCTGTACTCAACAAGCACCTCAACAACATGATGGCGGCGCGGGCGCCCGTGCCCGACACGCCAATACTGCTCGATCCAGACATGAGCCCCGATGCCTACTGTCGGTTTTCCTGGAGCAAAGACCCGTCCATTGACAATTTTAATTCAATTCTCATCGATTCAAATTTAACCACTCCAAAAAACTGAGTGCGCATAGTGACTGATTTAATAGACTGAGTGAACGAATAGTAGATATTATTGAATGTGCTATAGGATTATTGAACATTGTCCGTTAAAAAAATCTAGTTGTGCTGTTTAGTGATAATTGTCGTGCCTTATTAATTTATTTTAGATGTTTTAAAAAGGAGATTACATAGTCGGTAAGGACATATTCAATCTTTAATCCGCTAATTAACGCCTAATTTTAGTAGTTATTAACGATCGCTTGGTTGCATAATTATAAACCATTTAGAAATGCGACTTTAATTAACAGGATAAATGCGATATCGGTTTCCATTGTTTCAGATAGCTTAGTGGGCTTATTCCGTTAAAATGGAAGGCTTATATAAAATTAATTTGGTACCATGCGATCTGAGTACAGAAGAGACGATACTGCAAATAGCAGACACCCTCGACAATCTGAACGGGATAGTGGAAGATGTGTTCGCGCGCCTGAATCTCAGAATAGAACAAAATAAGGAGAAAGCAGTGAAGCTCTCGCAAAGGGTAGAATCGTCAAGAGTTAAAGTTGAGAAGTTGACCGGCATTCAGACGGCGATCAAAGTGTTCTCGAGTGCCAAGTATCCCGCCTCGATCACGCATGAACACTACCAATCCATATTTGACTTGAACGGATACAAGCATAAGACTCAAAAGGTTACTCTGAGCAGGAAATCTCAGGGGATGGCAAATGACAAACAAGTACAGGTAAGCTTTGGAACTAAGTATTACGGTCAAAAATACTTTAACTTGACTAGAAAGTTTGCTAACGGTGTTTATTCATTAATTAATTACGTAATTAGTTAATTACACGGTGACACCCGTGAACCTGAAATCATTGAACTTGGTCCGCTTGTCGGCTTACACTAGGATACGAAGGTATCCGTGGACATAAGTAAAACTAATTGCATTTTCAGAGTACCATAGCATAGAACCTATAATATTTGTTGACAGCCTGCATTTATTGTTTTTAGCACGACGTGTCCATATTCTCTACATACATACATATATTTCCTTATTTCAGGAAAGGCTCCACTTCTTCCATGTCAAAGTGGGCAAGCCTAAAAACGCTAAACCGAAACCAGATTTCGATTTACAAACCGTAGTCGATACCATATCTACCGTAGGCGAGTTACTAGTCTTCAACACGGATGAGAGCCCATATCTCGGCAGCAAGACCAAGGCACCGGCGTACGTGCCGAATGTTGCCAGTGCCGAAAATAGGAGCTTGTTGGAAGAAGCGCCTTCGTCTATCATGAGAAGAGAGGTGCTGAAGAGGGAAATCGATGAATACATGTACGCGCCAGGAATGGGGATGGTAAGTTTAAATGCTTTGATTAGAAACTCTAAATCTCTTCGTGCAAATATATTTGTGTCCTCCTTCCTTATTGTTAAGAAATTATGCGCCTCTCGTCGCGTCGATACGCCTCCTAAAGTACAAGTTGGTACCCGACGTTGCTAACTACGTATGGTAAGGACCTTAAGGGGCGCCCCTCACTGATTGGGAGTTCTAGTTCTAGCTATGTTTAAAAGTCATATATTACGTAAAGATTAAGGGAGAGTCCTTACCTAGCTCTTTGTTACACAGGTTCCCGAACTGGAAATGCCTACAGATCTACCGGACTTACCAGGCATAGCCGGCGATGTTCAATTTTCCATCGCTCAAGACGGCTCTATAGCACCTTCGGCCGTTACCTCCCCCGTGGCACCAGTTAAAGAAATAGTAGATCCAACATATACAGAACTACCGAATATAGCTGACTTGCCGGATGTGAAGGATCTGCCTGATATAAAGGATCTACCGGATATAAAAGATCTGCCCGAGGTAGATTTGCCGGATGTGTCGGTGCCGAATGTGAAAGCGGTTGATTTGGGGGCGAGGGAGCTACCGCCACCGCCACCTCCCCCGCCGCCGCCTCCACCGATGGAACCGCCGACGCCGAAGGAGACCCCCAGCAAAAGGTTGGTTATTTGTTATTTTTTAATGCAGCATGCAATGTTTAATATTCATGAAATAACGCATAAATATTCGTACAGGTTCTTTGCCATAGATTTTGAAACTAAAATAAATGGTGACATAACATAGCTCCCCGAGCTCATCCAGTTCACTGGCTCTTCAGCGCACCGATAAAAATGTATTCATTGTAAAAATATTTTCGTAACTTTCTTGTGATGAAAAAGTTGCCCGCTGGTTTTCATCTGTTTTATTTAAGTCAGAAACTCAGCATTATCATCAAAACGGGCCCTTTGGATGATGATGGATCGGGAATAATAATTTAAATTAAACAGTGTTCGTAAAAGTGCGAGTAGATCTGTAGATTCATATTATAACCTGTCAAAAAAAAACAAAGTATCCAACAGAACAAACATCACCGATATTAACAATACTATCGCCGATATTAAAGAGAAAAATAAATAACAGCTTTAAACATATAAAGCTCACTTGAAATAAGTGCAACCGCTTAACGATTTATCATGTCGGCAATTTACGGTACGGCGGCTTCCCAAGCCAAGCAACAACCTAGGTTCCTAGGAACGTCAACGAGAGCTTAAATCAATCCACCGACTGGGTCAATACCCTTAAATCCTATTACAATTTATACGCAAGCTTCTTCCCAGCATAATTTGACTTCTAGAGCTGTAGCCCCTTTGTATAATTGGAGTTCAGATTTACTGATGCTCTACAAGAGTGGTCGGTCAGATTTGTATTTTGCCCAGAAATGGTGTTATCCCTCTGGCTATAAAGAAAATCCCTGAAGATTGTAAGAGTCACCTAGTGAAAAATCTAGCTAAATAAGCAAAATAATTATGAGCAAGTGGAAATTAAGTACTGGTTTATCAAATTTCCATAGGCGAACTATTATAAGTGTCCTTCTATTAGGCAAGCTTATGAATAGGCAAGAAGTAGTAAAGATAAAATTTGAAAAAATTACGCCACAAAATGGTCTTTTTAAATTTTCGCCCGAAAATGTCACTAGCTACTTCTGAAAACCAGTCTAGTTGTAACTGCGCGTCAAAGTTGTGTTTATACTGGTTAACACCGAGGCAATGTGGTTAGCTTTATCCACAGCTGTCCGCTGACTTAAGCCGCACTTAAGGCGATTTATACGTCGTTTATCCTGATTAATATGCCGCGCCCGCCGGCCGTAACTCTCCCGTGTACTTCAAGGAAGCAGTGGTTCCACCAATTAGGATTCCGGAGTCGTCTATACCGTAGATATTTACTAGGATGCTTTGTAGTTCAGGCAGGCTTTAAGCGTTTACTGGACAATGGGGAAAATAGTTAGTTTGTACTTCCGTCGTAAATAGACTGCATTTTGAACGAACAAATGGGATAGTAGGGACTTCAACAATAGACTGTTTGACGGCTATTTAACTAAAATATAATGTTCGAAGTTGATTTTAAGTCATACTAAACATGTGCTATAACGTATAAATTATAACCATTTTAACTATGTAATAAAAACCGGCCAAGAGCGTGTCGGGCCACGCTCAGTGTAGGGTTCCGTAGTTTTCCGTCCGTCACAGTAAGTGTCCCCACTTAAGAGTTAATAACACCGCCATGTAGGATATGATATGAGAGTTCCACGTACAGCGACATATATCGGCAAATTAAGTAAACTATTGCGCGCGAGCTTATAGTATGGAAGATGATTTTTATGGAATAATTCTTTATTGCGTGAACCGATTTTCACCGTTTTTACTTTATTTGAAAGCACTTCATTTCATTGTAATTTTGTACAAATTACAGGTACAATAAACACCTGCTTATACGGTTAAATTACAAACTTAGTTCAGAAATTATTTTGTAATTTTTTTTCAAAAACTATTCATCCTATCAAGTTCAAAATAATTTTCCTAGAAAGTTTTTATGAAGTTCTACTTTTGAGATTTTTTTCATATTTTTAAAACTTATGGTTCAAAAGTTAGAGGGGGGGGACGCATATTTTTTTACTTCTGGAGCGATTATTTCCGAAAATATTTACATTATCGAAAAATGATTTTAGTAAACCCCTATTCATTTTTAAATACCTATCCAACAATATATCACACGTTAGGGTTGAAATGAAAAAAAAAACCACTCCCCACTTTACGTATAGGGGAGGTACCCTAATAAAAAAAAACCACTTTTTATTTTACCACTTTGTCGGCGTGATTGATATACATATTAGTACCAAATTTCAGCTTTCTAGTGCTAACGGTCACTGAGATTATCCGCGGACGGACGGACGGACGGACGGACGGACGGACGGACGGACGGACGGATGGACGGGCAGACATGGCGAAACTATAAGGGTTCCTAGTTGACTACGGAACCCTAAAAATGATCCGTTTAAGGGCATCATTGGTATCGTTTTGCGAATGAGAAAAACTACAAGAAAAAATTCAAGAAGCGAAATTCTGTTTTGTATGGGACATGTCCATACATCGGGGTTTTCGGTGCGGGAACGATTTGAGAAAGAGTAGAAATAAACAATAGGTTAGTCTGAGAAAATATCATATTATGCCTAATGAATAACTACCTCTCTGTGAATAGCATACACACTATGATACGAGCTTTTTTTCTTAGAGGCATGTTTGTATTGACTATTATATAGTATTTTAAAAATGCAATTGCATATCCGAAATTTATCAACTAGATAATTACCTAAGACAAAGACACGGTATAATAAGTGTCAAATATTAATCTTGACGTCCGATATTTATGAACTATTTGGTTAACTGAAGAGGTTGACAATGATCAGTCATTACATGAATTAATAAAAAAATACTTGAAAAAATCATAGGTATATTTACCTACAATATATAAACATAATAGTCAGCTATTACATATAAATTGTATATACCTATGATTTTTTTCAATCAATTATTCATTAAGTAGAAACCTTTTTTAAGTTAATGCCTACTCTTTAGCTAATGTCAAACATTCCCGCACCGAAAACCCCGATGTATGGACATGTCGTCCCAGCCGGCCAACCGTCCCCTCCATACAAAACGGATATATTTTTTTGCGAGATTTTTTTTTCCTTAGATTTTAATAATTAGAACGATACTAATTATGCCCTTAAAAAGATCACCAGTATTTTCGTTACACCTTGTATAAAATTATCTGCGATGTCACTATTCACTATCAAAATTGTTACAAGAAGCGGTAGCCAATACATGTTCTTTATTGAATACGGATTATACACAATATGTACACATTCCTTACAATTACCTTAATAAAGAGAACTGGCAGTTGTGATTGAATTCTTAATGTTTGTTTATGATCACTGTCCTGATGTATTCATGCCCTTTTGTCCCGTAAAAAAGACATCCTAATTACGCGGGACGTACTATTGTCTACCTTTCTAGGATAAATAAAAAGATGAAATCTGTACAACATCACATTTCTCCGTAACTAATTGTAGGTCAATCCACTAGAATGTTTGGCTAGAAAAGCATGTCCCGAGTCAGCTGAACCAATAGATAAACCGACCATGACAAAAAATAAACTACACATATGGCGACTTGTTGTTCACAAAAAAATCAGGTAGGGGTCCGATAACATTTAAAGGTCAACGTGTAGAAATAAATACGACTTTCTTTTTGTTAGCAAAAGATTGAGACACCAAGTAGTTAAGTGAGTAATGTGTGCACCATGTTATCTAATCATAAGACCATAACAGTGGCTATGCTAATTCTGACCTTATGACCATTTCTCGAAAAAACACGAATTGTTTTATGTCTTTCTCTATTTCCTTTATTTCCGTATTTAATAGTAGGGTTAAACATATTTGAAGACCTCCTTAGGACATGCGGTTTGCCGACTCAGGTCAGGCCATAGATTCTAGCAGAAATACGGCGCCTAGAGCACCTAAAGAGTTTCGTAGGCGTCGTAGCCAAAATAGCAAAAACGCTACTCTAAATTGGGTTCCAAAAGGAACACATTTGAACCATTTACTCAATAATAGCTCAATCGTCGTGATCCTTACTTGTAAGGAAATCGCTTCAAGAGGCAAGCAACACTTTGTTTCGCGGTTGTTTCTAGTTAACAGAGTACGGGGAAGCCGGGGGTTTGTAAACATATAGGTACTCTACTTCGCAAACAGAGCCACTTAGCATTCATTCTTTCGCAATGTACGCTGAAATAAGCTACTTGTTCAATTTCAGCTCTTTTTAAATGATACATACATAAAATGTGGTGTTTTAATAGTACTTACTGTGTGATATATTTAGTTACCTTACCAATCACTCGTTAGGTATTATTGAAACTTTCCGATTTCGCATTTAGGTGATGCCATGTCTACTAGTCTTTTGATATGGTTTTAATTAATGGAGTACCTACAATTAATTAATAACGCCTGCGTGATCTCGATAATCACCAATTAGCAGACCCATTACTCATCATTAACGTTAATAATTTAGTAAATTACACATTTCTATATAACAGCTATTTAAATCACATTTCTTCACGATACGTAGAACCTCTCATAGGTTCTCAGTAACGCGAGCCCGCTATTATTCTAACATAACCTATAATTATTGTCTTCGTATTTTCCTAGTGCCAAAGATCGTTTGAACCTTCTTGAAAGCGTTTATCGTGTTATCAGACACGGAAGGAACTTCGTGATAGGTACGATCATTTGTTTCAATTATAAGTGCTTAAGTACCTACATGATTAATTACACATATCTATTTTAAATATTCTAATGGTACAAAAGAGCTTTTTAGTAACATTTGCACATTTTAATAAACATACTTCACCGTACTCCTGACGGTAGAGAGAAGTAGATAAATTGCAAGTGAGAAACATGAAAAATATCACGTGCTTCTTACAAAATACCATTCAATCTTCACGAATCAACGGTATCTTCGTTTAATAAGCGTTTGACTAATAAATATTTTTATCTACACTCATATTGTAAGTCCTCTAAAATGCGTTCAAAAACCGTAGGCAATGACCAGCATTACAACAAACGATTTCACTATGATAAGTTTCTTATCTGTGGCAGTTATGTAATTTTAACTTTACATGCTCAAATATTGTTAAGTTATGAGTTTCAAATTTGGAACAGCTGTCAAAACCAACACAATTTCAATGGGTTTCTATTCTAGTATCCATAGATTTTAAAATGTTGTCGATACGAAACGTCAGTACGATATATTTTTTGACATAAACCGCACGACATTTTGATCTCGGATGACATGAGAATAAGGACTTCGTTCGTTGGCTAATATTAAAAAAAAACTCGCGACAGAAGTTTGTACATATATATATTTCTCTATGGTTTGTACGGCCGCCATTTCTGTTATCAACTTGTCAGTTATCGTTTGTCGAAACATTTTTAATTGCGAAAATGTAAATGTTTACTAGTAACTACATTATAATAAATAAATATACTTTCCTTATCAGTTCTAATTTATTTATTTTTATTAAGCTTACACCTATGGGTATGTTTCAGCACTTGTATCTATCTACCTAGTAATGCAGGTCAATTGCCTTCGGCTTCTGAACCCATCTTTGAGTACTTGCAATATGTGTGTAGATAAAGTAACCATCAAAAACATAAATGTGAAAGGCTGCCAAGTTCGATACTATGGGAATGCTTCGCCTATAAAAGAAGTGAGATCTGAATAAGTACCAAGTTCCATAAAAATACCTCAAATCATAAATAGTTATGGGAATGCACACTTGATTTCCAGCAGTTTTTAAGGTACATTTTGAATAAGTATCACGTTACATAGAAATACCTAAAATTATAATAGTCAGAGAAACGCACACCGGTTTTTTTAGCAGTTTCCTGATAACATTTATTATTTTCAGTACTTTTTAATGATGTTACTTGGCAAGTTTTCACACACCACACACCTTTTCAATGCAATGAATCGACACCTTTGGACTGCAATGTGTCAAGTATATAATTTTCTATTAAAACTTGCCAAGTTACATCATTAAAAAGTACTGAAAATAATAAATGTTATCAGGAAACTGCTAAAAAAACCGGTGTGCGTTTCTCTGACTATTGTAATTCTATGTAACGTGATACTTATTCAAAATGCACCTTAAAAACTGCTGGAAATCAAGTGTGCATTCCTATAACTATTTATGATTTGAGGTATTTTTATGGAACTTGGTACTTAATATTGTCTTCGGTTGCCGCGATAGTTATTCATGAAATAAAACAATTAAAAACGGATTTTATCGCGTGTATTGAGCTTAAATTACATCCCGACGTTTCGAACACTTTACAGCGTTCGTGGTCAACGGGTCGACTCTTACTTAACTTGGTACTTATTCAGATCTCACTTCTTTTATAGGCGAAGCATTCCCATAGTATCGAACTTGGTAGCCTTTCACATTTATGTTTTTGATGGGATTTCATTTATTTTTGTAGGTTCTCTATTATTTTTTTATCACTTTTGCTTTAGGAAATGTCTCATTCCACTTAGGTATGTACTTTATACTATAACCCTTTTATACTAAGCGGCTAATTCTATTTTACTATTTATTTATAGGTGATTTTTACAAATAAACTGGCTCCCTACATCTATAAAATGTACCTACTTACATATAATTACATACATCAGTAACGTACTTTATTCTGTTTGTAAGTACGACCAGTAGGTATTATAATTGGTGGCCTATTATGTAGCCCTAGAAGTGCACCATCCCATCTCATCCCGTGGCGTATCGGAGGGTGAGATGGGCAGTAGTATATATAATTCCATCTTAGAGTATATATGATTTCCATGTTCTTGAATCTGCGATTTTATTAGTTGTAAAATTAGAAATTATTAAGACTATGCGAGAAAAAATAGTCTTTTCATTTTTGTTTGACTGATTTAGCGTACCTAGTGTACCTAGTGACCTGCTTTGCACTTCGTGAATCGTGGGTTCGGTTCCCGCAACAGACACACACAGAGTGGTGAACAATTTTATTGTTCTTGTCTTTAAGACAAACATGTATTGTCTTAAATTGGTATGTATCTAAATTTAAATAAGTCTTATCTCATTTCCACTCCATACCTACTTATAGTAGAACAAAATTACACATTCGTTGTTTTCGAAACTGACTCACACTTGGCCGTTTTCAGATTTTTACTTTATTTCGACCTAAAGACAAACCTTCGAGCCAAATTTCAGGTCGGTACGACCATTGGAAGATAGACCCATTTAGTTCATTATGACTTCATAGTAGAACAAAGTTACACCTTCGCTATTTTTAAAACTGACTCACACTTGGCCGTTTTCAGATTTTTCCCTTTACTTTGACCTTAAGACCTATCTCCATGCCAAATTTCAAGTCAGTACGACCATTGGAAGTGGTCTAGGTTTTTGATGAGTCAGTGAGTGAGTGTATAGTAAAAATAGCGATTTTCTGACGTCAATATCTCAAGAACTGCTATAGGTAGAATAATGAAATTTTGTATTCTAGACAATTAAGGGGATGTCAACAGACACTCGAAATTTCATATGCGTAGATAAAATATGTTTGGAGTTATAGGGTGGTCGAAATTGGCCCGAAATGGTTCGTGTAATATAACCCACGGCCGGTGTGTCGCTTTTTTTTGCTCGAACTTGGCGGACACACTGCCGTGTGTCTAGATGTATGCAACTGTACATAATTAGGCCTTAAAACACTCGTGTGATCCTATAATGAAACTCGCTGCGCTCGTTTCATTAAACCCCACTCGTGTTTTAAGGCCCCTCATTATGTATCAGTTGCATAAACTACTATTAACACATGCTTTTAACGCCTACTGTACCTACTTTTATTACTTCATCACCAGATCCTGGATACCATTTATAGACAAAGTACTTGTCAAGACGAATCATACCAACCCAAATTCTATGTGTTTGCGTATTCTAATTATTTATTTTACTGGGTCGTCATACAAAAACAGGATGGTATATGTATTCTTCATGCGTTCTGGAGTTCCTATAAGCGACAAGCGCCACCCGTTTTCGGACTACGTTAATGATTCAATTGTAAACAGAAATAACTACAAAACATCTGTTACCTAAACTGAACCATATTCCAATAAGCATACGTTTGTAATTATAATAAATAAACCGGTTTTCAAGCCGTCGCTCGTGCGAAACTATTGTTTCAATTCGAATTTCGGCTCGCCAAATATGGTGTCCGATATTCGTCATACAAGGTAACAACATGAGATTCGACATTCATTTGCAGGGCCCGGAATTAGGTGAGCTAAAATACCTAAAGTTCGCGAGAGGACATAATATAGAGTGGTTACAACCGGATGAAAATAATATTTTATTTGGATTCCGGGTATTCGATATTCATCCGGGCACTGCAAGTAATAGTCGTAATGATGAAAAATGGTTACATTGCAGCCATAAAGTTAACATTATAATAATAAATCTGAAAATGTGACATATATTTTAAATTAGTAATCTGTATTTTCTTATTCATTATCAATGCTTGTCAGAGTGGCGTATTAGCGTCAAAATAGTGAAAGCTACTAGTACTACTATAGTATATATAGAAAGATAAGGAAACAAGTACTTAGTATTAATCCAAATAAAATATTATTTTCATCCGGTTGTAACCACTCTATATTATGTCCTCTCGCGAACTTTAGGTATTTTAGCTCACCTAATTCCGGGCCCTGTTCATTTGTTTTAATTGAGGCGTTTAAAATTTAAAATACTAACCTCGCTATCCTTTTTCGGTGAAGATATTATTTTACAAAAAAACTTTCCCAGAATGATCGTTATACACGTAGCGTTTATAGAGAATGGTTAATGTTATTTTTGCATGTCCGACTGACAGGAACGTACTGTTTTTTTTTCGTTATTTCTGGATATTGTTGTTTAGTCGGCTTAAGGACAAATGCTCCATACTTAAAGTATGGCGCATTTATCCTTAAGCCGCCGGATAAACTATAAACACGTACACGTAAATAGAAAATAGGTTAATGTTATTTTATCTACACTCATATTGTAAGTCCTCTAAAATGCGTTCAAAAACCGTAGGCAATGACCAGCATTACAACAAACGATTTCACTATGATAAGTTTCTTATCTGTGGCAGTAATGTAATTTTAACTTTACATGCTCAAATATTGTTAAGTTATGAGTTTCAAATTTGGAACAGCTGTCAAAACCAACACAATTTCAATGGGTTTCTATTCTAGTATACATAGATTTTAAAATGTTGTCGATACGAAACGTCAGTACGATACATTTTTTGACATAAACCGCACGACATTTTGATCTAGGATGACATGAGAATAAGGACTTCGTTCGTTGGCTAATATTTAAAAAAAAACTCGCGGCAGAAGTTTGTACATATATATATTTCTCTATGGTTTGTACGGCCGCCATTTCTGTTATCAACTTGTCAGTTATTGTTTGACGAAACATTTTTAATTGCGAAAATGTAAATGTTTACTATTAACTATATTATAATAAATAAATATACTTTCCTTATCAGTTCTAATTTATTTATTTTTATTAAGCTTATACCTGTGGGTATGTTTCAGCACTTGTATCTATCTACCTAGTAATGCAGGTCAATTGCCTTCGGCTTCTGAACCCATCTTTGAGTACTTGCAATATGTGTGTAGATAAAGTAATGTATGCAACTGTACATAATTAGGCCTTAAAACACTCGTGTGATCCCATAATGAAACTCGCTGCGCTCGTTTCATTAAACCCCACTCGTGTTTTAAGGCCCCTCATTATGTATCAGTTGCATAAACTACTATTGCTTGATTGTCACTGTCTTACAGTGTAACTTTCTGTGTTTTTATGATGTTCAAAAGAGCCATGCCATAACAGAAGTTTGTGCCAAACACAACTTATTGGCATATTGTTTAAGTAAACTCAAATTTTGATATCCACTTAAATTAGATACTTGATCAATTTCAAATGTCATGGTTTTTTATGTGCTCAAGATATTTGTGGACGCATTTCACACATTTGTCCCAGTTATTTTTCCGGAAAAGTGCGCACTTAGTTTCACAAATGACCATTGACTGACCTTACATACTCGTACAGTCAACCAATTTGATTCCTAGGCCGTGAGCGTTCACGGCCTGTATCGGCTGTACCGCGTATCGATAGAATTGAGAATAACACCCCACTATCAGCCGGCGAATGATAGACATAGATAGATAGGGGTTATTCGAGTGATAAAGCAAACGTCGCTTTTAAACACCTCGCAATTTAACAAGATGCACTGTCAATAATAATCCGCTCTCACGTTGACAAGTGCGTGGATAATAAAGTCGGACGTTACGCCACCCACGCAAAATATGTATGGACTTTTCAATACCAAAATGTACAGCTGCCGTTACAAACGTCAAATTATATAAAGTCGTTTATGCTGACTCGTCCATTCCACACACTGCATGGAGAGATATTGTAACTAGTCCGACGCTATAAGTATACGTACCTATACCTACTAAAGTAGAATTTTTAATTGAGTTAAGTAATTTGACAGCAATTTTCATACATTTATGAACCACATTGTATGCCAGGAGCTCCCTTTACATTTTCATTTAATTCGTAACATACATGATTCAGATCGCGACAAGAGCTATTCGTTTATACTTACATACTTCTGTAGAAGCTGTGCGCTCGTGTGTTTTTGTAAATAAAGCTTACAAACAAAAAACTACATTCCATCTTTAAAGAACAGTGGCTCTGTTACAGAGCTGTATTCACAATTACATAAAGCCACCCTAATACGTCTATAGCAATACACCGAGTTACTTACATTAATTTACAATTAGACACGTGCACGTGTCGGCATTAATTATACATACATATACTAACTACCGAATTACCGATATGTAACAATACGTAGATTAGCATTAGCATATAAGTGATACATAAATATGCAACTATATGCAAATTGATGTATTGTCCTGTTGGCCGTTTGGCGGCGATCCCTTTTGTAGTGTGCATGAAAATTGACCTTCGCAATACATTGCAAAATAAATATTTATCTGCAGTAACTAAATAATAGAGTAAACACCTCCGATAATATGTACAAATGACCTAAACAGGTTTTTTGTATGCATACTCAGGGTTATCGAAGAAAATATAATTTACATTATAAATTCTGGTCATCTGATCCCTGTTCTTTATTTAAACAGCCATTTGGATACAACATAATATATGGATTATAGTTAATGGAATAACTTAATCTGTTAACTAGAAGCTGTCATATGTCAATTTGATTGCACCACGGTGCACTGGTTCACACCGATTGGATAATTTTATGCGTAATGGGTTTTAGCTGTGAGTCAACATATTGTAAACAGTTGCCTCTAAAGATATACTTAAAAGTTTATTAAGTAGAAGAAAACAAATCAGTTACACCCTTTTGCCGTTATAAATATAACGCGGGTTGTATTCGGAGAATTTATTTTAACTTTATGTTTAAGTTTGACTTAAGTACTTATAACCAATTTTCGTGAGCTTTGACCTTGAATAACTTCCGAGTTCCGACCCAGACACGAGATTTAAAGAGATTTTTGAGACAACATTAAGAACACTATAATACAGGTATATACGAGTATCCAGCTTTATTATCTCTGATTCCGAGGTTGATCCCTTAACACTGCTTATTTAACCAGACTATCCTGCATTTTATATACATATTAATATTTTTTGGGTTCCGTACCTCGAAAGGAAAAAACGAAACCCTTATAGGATCACTTTGTTGTCCGTCCGTCTGTCAAGACCCTTTTTCTCAGGAATGCGTGGAGGTATCAAGCTGAAATTTATATCAAATACTCAGGTCCACTGTCCCTTGGAGCCACAGATAAGGTAACCACGGTAGATAAGCCTTACAAGGCGACTTGGGGTCACCACTCGTTGGAGTAAAACGACTAATAAATTGCGCGGGCGTCCGCCGTGCCGTTCAGTTGCGACCAGGGACCGGAACCGGTAACCAATAAAGGGGTATTAGATTGGGTATTTGATAGAGTTGTTTTTAAAAACCCTATCAATTCGGTAAGCGTATCGTTTGACTTACCCGAACGAAAGGCTAACCATATCAATACAGTTAATTCGGGTAAGTGGTTACAACCCAGCATATGGTTTCCCTATCAGATAGGGTTTTTCAAATGCGATTAAGCTATTTTAAACTCTGTGACCAATACATTTAGCTTATTTATTATTCGAGCACCCTACGAGCTAAGCGCTGCCGGTATGGCGGCACGAGCGAACCTACAGACAAACAAGAATCTTTTTGCGTATGTTTTCGTACTTACGCCTTTGATCTAGATGCTATTATTGCTTGTTAGTACGCTAAAAGATCGTTGTGTGGTGCCGGTGTTTTTGTTTTTGCTATTCGAACGTGACGGCTCGTGTCGATTGAATCTTAGACCCAGGCTTATAGGAACCAAAATCAAATATTGTGAAGTGTTAAAATATATAATTTTGTGTTATTCTAGTTATAGGTAGTACTTTGTTTCAATGGCTCCAGCAAAATGTGACGCCGTTCACCGATACTTCTAGTATAATGAAACGATAAATATCAGTCAGTGTTGGAAACTGAAGAATAAAATCATTATTTGAAAAAAATATCGTAAGAATAAACTTATGTTGATTGTATTCCCGTTAAAATGATTCAAAATAATTTCGTATGGACTAATTCATATGCGAGAAAATGTAATAAAAATAATTGATTCTTAACATAATTATTTAATCATGCTTTTTATTTTAAATAATGTTCCTCGTATAAGAATGTAATCTGGGTTTTTCGGTGTAAGAAAACATCGTGTGGAAACTGGACCTGGACCTGTAACTGGACCAATAAGGCGTAGTTTCCCTTATGCCCAGCAAAAGTTATATCTGTTTGAAAATCCAAGGTAGGCAGATATACTCTTTTCACTTCTCATGCTCGTAAAACAAAAAAATTAAAAAAAAAACGAAAAAAATATTATAAACTTAAAAAAAAAAAAAAATATATATATATATATATATACGGTGAATCTGAGTAACCCGACAGATTTTAACCATACATTCCTGATAATTGACTGATAAGTAACTGACTGAGACTAAAATGTCGTATACACTTTTCTGGAATTAGCCTAGTTTCAGAGTTCTTCTTCTTTATCGTTACACTCTTTACAGAGTGGTCGTGGCCAAAATGTACTAATTTATTTTAATCGACAGTTTTACCAATAACATTTATGTTTTTATGTTCAAAAGCATTTTAAAAAATCCAAAAAAAGAAAAAAAAAATTTTTGGCGTAATCAACCTAAATTCATATAACATTTATTACAATTATTCACCGTGTATGATAATAATAATAAAAAAAAACAGTCCATCTTGAATTTTAAAACAGATATAATTTATACACCCCGAATAATTAACCGAAAATAACTACCATGACGATTTTTCAGTAAAAAGTATATAACTACCATCTTGGATTATAAAACAGAAATTATTTTCGAAATCTACATCCGCTAATTATAAATATTATTTGAAACGGGGTATTTACCTCGCACCCGAAATATCGGGTGCCCAATAATGCTAATATAAAGCTTGTCCCAGTAAAAAATGTCGTTAGTTTACGCAGCGTTGGTATATCAGGTTTCAATCAAAATGGTTGTAAGTGGCTGGTTATATGTTAAATGCATCTCGGTTCTTTATTTAATATTAGAAAAAAATCTGTCACAGTCACATTTTCAAAGATGTCGTCTCCACAAGAAAAACTTCATGAGAAAATATTGTACAAATATGTCCAATATCAAGGCATTTCCACGAAAATAGTGGCAATGGAGCTAAACACGTCTGTTAGAACTGTCCAAAGGGTCCTAAAACAATTCAGAGAGACTGGCGGTATTCGACGGCGTCCTGGAAGTGGTCGGAAGACCGGGTTTGTTAAGAAAAATATTGAGAAGAGTATCATAGCTGCGTTGCTTAAAAAACCTACTTTATCTGTAACATCTTTAGCTAAAAAGGATAAACGTCTAAATCAACTGTGCAACGAGTAAAGAAAAATAATTCTATAAAGACGTTCAAACAAACTAAGGTGCCTAATAGAAATTCGAAACAAGAAACTGACGCTAAAACAAGATCAAGAAAACTATATTCAAAATTAACGACAAAAAAGTACTGTGCTGTGATGGACGACGAAACATATTGCAAGCTTGATTTTAAATCACTGCCGAGACATCATTTTTATGCGGGGACCGATAGAAAAACTATCAATGATGAGTACAAGGTATTAAAAACGGATAAATTTGCGAAGAAGGTTCTTGTATGGCAAGCGATCTGTTCTTGCGGCAAACGCAGCACCCCATACTTTGCTAAAGGAACTATGAAAGGCGATATATATCTTAAAGAGTGCATGGAAAAGCGATTATTGCCATTTATTAAGCGACACAAGAAGCCAGTTCTGTTTTGGCCTGATCTGGCCACGTGCCACTATTCTAAAAATGTGATAAAATGGTACAAAGCCAATAATGTTGAATTTGTGGAAAAATACCTAAATCCTCCTAACTGCCCTGAATTACGACCTATAGAAAATTATTGGGCTCGTATGAAGCAGAAACTCTTAAAACATAAAACTAACGCCACATCAGTTGAAAACTTCAAGCGAAAATGGAATACAGCTTCAAAACTAATCACAGACACTGATGTACAAAACCTGAAGGCAGGTATCAAAAGAAAATTACGAAGTTTCTGGATGAATAAACAATATAACAAAAACATACCAAAAATATATTTTGTTTACTACATTTCTAATAAAATGTTGTCAAAAATTTGGTAACTTTTTATTGTTTATGTTATTCCATAAACTAGCTAATAAACGACATTTTTTTCTGGGACAAGCTTTACATGGTAAATATCCCGTTTCAAATAATATTTATAATGTGAATGACCATGTGAGCTTAAAATCGTATATCCCATAATTAGCTGAAAACGACTACCAATCCCTACGCCAATTCATGGGATTAGGTTGCCAAGCGGACCACAGGCTCAACTGAGCCGTGGCAAAAGCTGGGACAACCGCTAGGAGGATGAATGTATTGGTTTGTGTCAAATCGATTTGAATAAAAATTGTGTTTTTATTCTTATTCAAAATAATTATTGCCCAACTCATCAGTACGTGCGAACTATGCAAAAATAAACTGAAGGTAAGACACATTTCTTTAACAGAAATGATTTAAATTAAAGTTGTGTACGCGAGCAGAGGACTGGACTGTGAGTGTGACTTTTCCAGAATGAATAAACGACAGCAAATCTTATTTCTTTCATAATATATTATGAAAGAAATAAGATTTATATATTCAGCATAATCTTATTCACTCAATTTGTTCCGCCGCCACCTCTCCTGTTCAATTTCAAATGAGACAGATAGAACCGCCTGCCTGCGTGGAAAAGAGACAGGAAAAGGGTAGCCCTATGATAGGGTAAGCGGTAAATATTAAAGCTATCTTTACCCCATTCGACTCGGAAACCACATTGAAAAGGGTTAAGCCTATTCAAAATGATTTCCATATCGATAGGGTAACCCAATGATAGGGTAACCCTATCATTAGGGTAAGACTTTAATAGGGTTACCGTATCGAAACGATTAATCAAATGAAGGGGTTTTCCGGTCCCTGGTTGCGACCATGTTTTAGACCTTCACGTAGTGTGCGTGTATGCAAGTTTTTTTTTTAAATACGTATGAAAACTATTCAAAATTCTGGCATATTGTAGTGTAAGGTGGTGTGGCAAATGTTTTTAAACGTTAAGAATCAAAAGAGTTGGAGTTACAATTCCACTTTTACTTCAAAATTTTTTTTTTACTTTAATATGTTTCTAGCCAGCGGAGTTCATTTTGAATTAGTCAATTTAGAAGTAGTTAGTATGCCCGTCTCTTTTTATCATGTTAATAATGCAATGTGCTATTCCTTTCTTACGGAAGCACGTGTAGGATAGTGATGTGCGGATGATGTGTACCGGACTTATATACCGGCACCACGTACTTTCGACTTAACAAATATACGAAGTACAATAGAAAACAGAAGATCTTTGTTTTATTTTCTTTTTTCTTTTAGTTTGAGTAGTTGGTAGAATTTAAAGATTTATTCTGTCGGTAGTTTTTCTTTTCATATATGTAGTTATAATAAATATGTGTATTAAGGATGCCACATGAACGTTGCTTCTATAAGACACTTTGAATGGGTGTCACATGAGCGTTGCTTCTATGAGACATTTTCAAATGGTGTCTTATGAGAGTTGTTTTAAGGAACTTTTAATTGGTGTCACATGAGCGTTACTGCTATGAGACAAGTTCAATAGGTGTCACATGTGCGTTGCTTCTATAAGACGCTTTCAATGGGTGTTATGAGTGTTGCTTCTATAAGACGCTTTCAATGGGTGTCACATGGGCGTTGCTTCTATACAACGGTTTTAATGAGTGTCACATGAGCGTTGCTTCTATAAGACGCTTCCAATGGGTGTCACACGAGCGTTTCTTCTATAAGGCGCTTTCAATAGGTGTCACATAGGAGTGGCTTTAAGCAACTATTAATGGGTGTCACATGAGCGTTGCTTCTAGAAGAGACCTTGAATTGGGTGTCACATGGGAGTCGCTTCTAAAAGTACTTTCAATGCACACATAAGGTAATTTCAGATTAGTCTATAAGGTGACTAGGTAAAATTTGTTGGTAATACGATTTTAAAGTAGGCATATACATATTGCATTATTGTTATTTGTGATCAATTTAGTAAACAGTAAATACCTCAATCAACAACAACAAATTACGGTATGGTACGGTACAGTACCGTTTACTTGTAGTACACATGTCCCATCACTACGCAACCACGTGATAGCGTGGTGATAGCGCGCGGTCCTTGAATCGACCAATCGCAGCGCCGCTATCATCCACCCGCCCCTCACGTCTTCCGCAAGATTTGGTGACTCGCGGCGCGAACAAAATGAGCAACATTATTACTCTAATAGGAGGTTCTCTGTGCTTGGAGCTGAGAAAAAATCAAACTAAGCCAACGCAATCAAAAGATACATCCGTTTATATGCCGCAAATTTTCGAAAGTCAAGGGAATCAAAACCTACAGGGTACTTTCGGTGAACTCAGAATCTTAAAATTTGGTACGAAGCAACGTCTTATAGCACAGATAAAGGAAAAATTGCGAAAATCGTAAATTTTTAGTTACGTCATATAATAAAAATATTTTTAATAATTTTAAAGTTATTACCCCTATATACCTGCAGGTTTGTACGGAACCCTCGGTGCGCGAGTCCGACTCGCACTTGGCCGGTTTTTTTCTAGTTTCTCCCCGCTGTCCTAAAGTAACTTTTGCAGCTGGCTTTGATTATTTTATGCTTTTAATGGATCAGTCAGTATCTATGTTGGGTCAAATTATGCAAGTCACCCCGACTGCATTATATCAAGTAATTTGATTTGTTTTGCTTTCCACGTATTCGATGAACTGCTCTAAAAAGTACCGTTTCCAAATATCGTGACTAATATGTTATAAAAGAGGTCGATAAGGGACTGCTCTTGACTTAAATTCTGTCTTGAATTTGAATAATGGAGACTAATTAGGGGGTATTTTATAAAGTTATAAGGTCGTTTTACATTAATACAAATGCGACTGATAAGATTTCAGGCTCCGTCAGGATTAAAAATGGAATGGTGGAGAAAAAAACGTTTTGTAGAAATCAAGTCGACATTTCGAAAGCCCTATTTTAACCCTAAACTCATCCTAAATAAAGAATCAGGAGTCTTAACACTACAATTACAAAACAAGGCGCCAACGCCAGCCGTCATGAAAACGTACTAGTTTTCACAATAAACTAGTTAAGGCGCTAGGCGCTGAATGTGGCCGAAAACTGTTACTTTCTAAGGGATATATCTCAATAACGAGTCATGCAAAAAATTTGAAAAAAATATACGTTAATTACCATTTCATGTACAACATTGTCAACGTTTGAATAACTCGTGTAACGTATAGTTTCTTCGTTATTTAAATGTAACGAAATGTCGTTTTACGGTTAATTTTGCTTAACGGCTTATTCGATTTAAAATATTGTTGAACTAAAAAATGTGTACTACAGAACACTACAAACTCAACGTAGGATATTTAAATTTATTAAATTTTCTTAAACAACTTGATCATAATTCCACATTTCGTGCGTTGGTAGCTCGAAAACGGCGTTGCTGGCAGTCGTGAGCTAGCTTTGAGACGAGGAGGCTGTGTCGCTCGTCGCTCCGTGCTTCCCTTGTACTACATATACTTGTAATTGGCCCGTGAGCAATAATATCGGACTTACTGTGCCTAAAGACTAAATAACTGCAGAGGGTTCATGCGATGCGGACAAAACGTGTCTTCCCGGAATCTATAAAGTATAGACGTTTTATCTTTTAAGATAATGTTCTCGTATGCATGTTTATGTACGTTCGTATAAAAAGTGTATTTTATTTAGATTATAATACAAGTAAAAAACAAATAAAATTAAAATGGAGGAAAAAACAAAAATCATGAATCTCATAATTCTCTGAAAACAAATTTTGTTATGTAAGTAAACTACAATTATTATGTTTTAGTAGACTAATGCATCACGCAAAATAGGCGTTAGTCGTCGAGTTGTGGAAATCTGCTAGTACTGCAATACAATAGACTAATAATCAATTTAATAAAAACTCCGAAGCACCGAATTTATTTAAACATATTTATTTAAGAATACCGTGTTCTAAACGAATGTAATATGCGTTTTTTTTTAAGATGAAACACAATTTTTAATGTTATACTTTATACTAATTTATCAAATCAAGAAATTGCGAAGTAAACTGCAAAGGATTGCATATAAACCGGCCAAGAGAATGTCGGGCTATGCTCAGTGTAAGGATCCGTAGTTGCCGGCCTGTTACAATACATCCATTCAAAAGGTAGTTTATAAGCAGATGTTTTGTGGCACTTACGTTATTTTACTAAAGGCATCACCCAAAAACGGCTCAACCGATTTTATTCCATATAGTTTTTATTGAAAATACGTGATAAGTATTTCAATGGCCTCACTTCCAGGAATTTTTCCAAATTTTTTGGACCCACGGTTCAAAAATCAAAGAGCATGTTTTACTTTCGAAGCTATTATTTACGAAAGTATTCGTTTTATCCAAAAGTTGTTTAAGGCTTATTCTTCTTGAAAGACCTATCCAACAATGTGTTTCAGATACTTATTGTTTTACCACTTTGTAGGCGTAATTAAAACACATACTCATACCAAATTTCAGTGTACTAACTATCACTGAGCAAAGCCTGATTGAGATTCTAATAAAAAATGGCTGATATTTAAGAGTTCAATGTATGTAAGAATAAAGGAAAAAAAGCTTTTTTTTTATACCACGACGCTGGCAAACAAGCATACGACCCACCTGATGGAAAGCAGTTATAAAGCCTATGGACGCCTGCAACCCCAGAAGATTCAAATGCGCGTTGACTACCCTAAAAAAACTTTACTATGTTGGTGAAATAAATACAAATTTTATATTAATTATCAACACAAAGTAAATAAATAAATTACTAGTAAGGGTTAATACTACCTATCAAATATCTTTAAAGGGCCGGCCAAGTTTGTATCGGACCACGCATATTGTAGGGTTCCGTAGAAAGTAGTTTCTTGGAGATAACTGAAAAACGGATAAACCGATAATATCTGAAATAATTATTTTAGAAATTAAGTACTAAGCCTTCTTGGTTTTTTTCATATTTTTTAGACTTACGGATTAAAAGTTAGATGGGGAGCCTATTATATTTAGACTTTCGAACAAATATTTCTGAAAATATTGACTTAATAAAGCAGTTTTAAAAATCCTCTATATACAGGGTGATTCATGAGACGTGAGCAGGCTTAACACTACGGATTCAGTTAAAAATAAGCTATTGTTTGATATCAGTATTAGTGTGATAAGCGCAAAAAAAATTCTTTAAGTAAAAATAAAACGTTTGAAATTATTTACGACACGCATGGTCACTCTACAATTAGAATACTCCGTCGAGTACTGATATTCTCTTGTTTTTCTGTGATATGTGTCAAATTGATGTCTGGTTACTTTGGAAACATCGTATTTCACTTAATTTTTATTTTATTTTTCTTAATCAAAGTTCTGTCATGATTGTTAAAGAGGTTTTATCTTTATTGATTTGTTTATGTGGGGTGACCATGATTACAGAGAATAAAATTTCTAAGAAACAAAAAGGTTAAAAAAAAATGAAAGGCGTTATTGTTTCACTTAAACATGATGGCGGTCGATTCATTATCGTTAACTAAGTGTGTAGGGTTGTTCCTGCTCACGTCTCATGAATCATCCAGTATATATAAAATATTTTTAAAACCGTATCGTACAACATGTTCATATTTACAAAAAATATATTTTTACATTTAGTTTGGCATATGTATATATGGAGTGCCTCCCCTAAAAGTTTTTTAGCAATTTAGCCAGAAAACTAAGTAGCGGCACATGAAACACACCTCAAGATACAATTTCAGTAATATATGTTTTATAATAAAAATGGCTTTGACATACGGACGGACAGACGGACATGTTTCAAAAAACTTTTAAGGGTTCCGTTTTTGCCATTTTGGCTATGGAACCCTAAGAAGTGTTTGCGCTGTGTTATATTTTAAAAATCTAAATTTAATGGGCTTACAGCTGTATTACGATTGTATTACGATTTCGTGCACAAATACCGCTCCTTACATGTGCATTTTTACTATACGCAACTCAGAACAGGCTTAGTTTTGTTGATTTATCGTAATTAAGTGAATTTTTACGGTTAATATTTAAAATCGCAACAAAAACATAACCATCTATTAAGCTCACTTGCACAGCAAAAAAAATCCAAATTCACATGAAAACACCGCTATGATGTATATTCAGTTTTTTTTGCTATAATAGTCAGTATTTTTTTATTTTTTCTGATATGCGGAATATTTTTAACCATATTTCGTAAATTCATAAATATTTTGCCGCTCACTGTACTTTAAATTCAAAATCTAGGTTTTTATTTATTTACATAAAAATCTACTAATCGAGATCGTTATTACTTATCTTATTTAATAGGTAAGTAGCATTCCTAAAAATGTCACCGTAGTACTTAATCACAGTATTCAAATCACAAAACATCCGCAAAAGGATTATAATTATTATAAAGCTGCCCGCGCGCCTCACTCAAAGTCATATTCTTTGAACATTGTTGCGGTGCATCGCGGTGGATTTACGCACGATCGAAATGAGAGGGGTACGCGGGTGGCGCGGGTAGCGAGCTCCCAAATCCTCAAGGACATTCCGGCGACAATCGTCTTAATGCAACAAACTCCCAATGTTATTCGAGCGTAAGGATACCGATCGGCCTCACTCCCGCTTCGGGGAATACGAGCACTCAAGTGTTTTGTTTCTTACTTTCTTTATAAAACGTAAGTTCGACGAAGAGAAGCCTTGTGGAAGAAATGTTGCTTTCTGTTTTTTAGTTTCACTATTTATATTATTGGTGTAGATACTAAGGTTCAATCATCCTGTCCATGAAACACTGGTTTTATATACCTCCGTGCCATATATAAGGTGCTAACAAATTAGTCAAGGATATTTTTACCGCTGAGAGTACTCGGTTCTCGGAGTATATTTAAGTATGAAACATCAAACTTAAATATACTCAGATTTTGTTATGTTTTTTTGGAGAAAACTAGGAAACAAATTTCCTACGTTAAAACACCCTGTTAATAAGATAATTAATGAGACCTCTTTAGACCCGAATCATAATGACATTAAATAAAAAAAACGTTTGACGTGACATGACAGACAGACAGTGTTAAACATATTGACAGGTATATTATAGGGGATGGTTATTTTAAAAATTAATTATAATATTTTTTTTTGTTCGGTAAATGAAAACAAAAAATTATATACAAAGGTTCCTTGATTACAGTTAAAAGTTTATTGTAATATCCGTGACTAATTTGTTAGCACCTTATATATTCATCAAGTACTAGCCTTTGCCCGCGACCTCGTTTGCGTGGAATTAGCAATCCACCCCCTCTTCATTCCTTTAAGGGATGATTTCGGTGATGAAATCTATTCTATATTCGTCCCCAGAAGTCAAACTATCTTCATACGTCATCTAAATCGGTTCGGTGGTGATTGATTCCTCATACAACATTCGGGTTGATTTTCGAGATGGAAACTATCCTATGTCCTTTCCCGGGACTCACTATGTCTATACGATATCTCTCAGCGGTTTGAGCGTGAAGAGGTGGAGACACTTTCGCATTTATAATATTAGTATAGTATGTATGGATACCAAATGAAGAGGGAAGAAGTAGTGCAACTCAAAACCTGTCTGTAACAACTAAATCATAGACTCTAGAGTTGGGGAGTATACTTGCCATGGTGTACAATGTATGGCAGGAGCTGTCAGATTACTGTCTTGAATTAAAAATACTACGTTAGCGCTTTGTAAATTTCATCTTTGTCGAGACAAAGGGTCAAAGTTTAATTTTTGATGAGTGTAGGCTACAAGGCGGTTATTGTTAATTTTGTGGTGTAGTGCAATTTAGCACGTACCGTCTATGAATACGCTCTGTTTAGTGGAAGTGTTGAAAATATAACAATAATTCGGTGTTACGTAAATAAGTTGTATTTGGTTCTTTGTTTGTTGTAGAATAACATTGCATTGCATTGCATGCCATAAACATAAAACATAGAAATTATTCAAACTTTGTCTTACTTTCATAACAACACAGTCGCGTTACATAGAGAGTATAAAGACTGATAAACAAACAACACATAGCCTAACCCCCTTATTCATAAACGTGTTTGAGGTCTCAATTAGTTTATTTATGTTGTGTCCTTATCTGTCACTTTGGCAGTTGTGTTTGTTGGAAACAGACAAAACATAAATTAACTAATGGAGGCCTGAGATACGTTTATGAATATGGGGGTAAATCTTTAAATGTGACGTTTTCAAGTCAAAAGTACATCATTGTCGGTTGTTAATAAAGTTTATTTCTAAATGATTTTTTATGGCATCAACGCCTTATGGACAACCGACAATGATGTATGTACCTTTGACTTGAAAATACTACAAATCTTAAACATACATTCATCAAATCTAAAGCCCAACTAAAGTCCAACCTTTAAGGAGGTGAAAAAAGGGTTGAAAGTTTTATCGACTTCTACGCGGACAAAGTTGCGGGCAGAGACTAGTTTATCATATGTGGACGAGTTTAGTGTAAGGTCCTACTTTGTCGGTACTCATAAAGACGCCATTCTTTCACTAATATATAAAGTAATATTTTGCGTAGTTTTAGAAAGTACTGAACAAAGTGGGAGCTTTTTCCCTGCAGTGATTTGACATATGTATGTAGGTATATGACGTCGATAACAGTAGTGACATAAAAAGCCTGACAACCAGCTGTGCCAATTTTGATGCCGCACACCAAAATACACCAAGAGATTATTGGATGACGAAATGAACTGGCCTTTGACTAACTGACAAAGGTTGTCTCATATTTTAAAGTCATCTTAAAAGCTCCGAGCAATGTGTTCCCCGTGTCCCCTTTTTATTTGGCCTGCAACGTCATATATGGCCATGGTCGGCAGTAGTGACGCATCATTTAACTTTAAATGACTTATGCCGGTGAAGTGACGAAGGATAGGTGCGCGTACGCAAAGTACGAAGTACGAAGGCGCACAGAATTGCCCAATGGTAATAGTCTTTATTACGATGCAATAAGGTTTATAAATAGGCAGTTAATTATATTCTCAATGGAACTTAATCTTTTAAATATTAAACGTTTATAATTAAGGACAATTTAAACTAGGTTACTTTTGTATGGAAATTTGTAACTGTCCTTGCCATGGAAGAAATTTAGTCGAGTCGAGTGGCCCTTATCTATCACTGAAAGGTTAAGAACCACTGATCAATCCTAAGCAACCCGTTCTCAGATCGAAATCTGTAGCATTGTGTAAACTTAACATTGTGAAAAAAAACTATGGTCAAAAGTTTTTTCAACCTAATTCTAGTCTAATTATAATTACCTACTTATAAAATAAACAGTGAAACTGTATACACTACAAGTAACTGCTACAACAAGTACTTTACTCTTCTCCGCATAGCGCATATTCATGGCGCACCCGGTATATACATACCAATAAATGATACCTAGAAAAACGGTGCATACCGTTTATATTTTAGCCGGGGTTTCCCGCGATCTATTGCGCGGGCGGCGCCCAATTCGCTATCTTTATACCATTATCTCATTCATCTCATCTTAATATACGTATGTCTCTTTCTACGCTTCAGCGTCCCAGCCAATAGATAATTAGGACACTGACAGTGTAACACTAACAATCATCGACTAATATGTACTTCATTTACTCGATTCGTGGAATTCCATTAGGTGACATTTATATAACAACGTAATGAATGGCGTTGCGTAATACAAGACTCTTATACAAGTGTTAGGAAAATCAGTGTTGATATTTTTGTTTCCCGTCATGTAGTAGTTAGTGGTAGTTAGTAAATAGTAATAATATTAGATAGTAATTGTGAATTGCGTAATACAATTATGATTCTCATATAATAATTGTTGAGTTCAGTGTTAATGTTTGTTTCCAGTCCTAACGTTATCGTCTTATAGTATTAGTAAAAACACAGTCAGCAGCAAAAGTATTAGATAAGCGGGTGAAGTGATTAAAATTATCGTAACACGACTTTACTATTAAAAGAAGTGGTTCTTAACCTTAAAGATTTTATAAGGGAATTAATTCCATATTAGGGATCAACCATTTGGTGATCCCTAATATGGAATTAATTTCGAGATTTCCTTGGACGTATATACCGATGACGAATAAAGTCAGCAAAGGGTTGTATGGTTCATAAGTTTGCGGACCACTTCAGATGCTTCCAGGGACAGGGTCCGCGGACCACTGGTAAAAAAATAAATAAGAGTGTGTGAAGGTCCTTTTTAACACCTCACCCGCTAAGCTACTTTTGCTGCCGACTGCACACGAGATAATATAAATACAATTACAATTTGTACAATGGCGAACTGATCTTCCATATTCTTATGGTGACAGTATTAGCGTGACTATTACTATAGTAGTAATCAGACCCCGTTATCGGAGGTGCAATTTGGTAGCTTGACATTCTTAGGGATGGGTAAAAATTATTTTGAAATAATAGATGTATGTCGATATTTTTTCTTTACCATAATGAGACTTTAATTAAACGTATTTATTTTTTAAAACATGACAAATTAAAAAATGAGTATTTATTAATATTTTTCATTTTTAAAATAACAATTTTCAATCTTTAATTTTTTGGAGTTCAGGGTATTCTGCGAGAAGTGACTGCATTTTCAATATTATGAAATATTATATGGGTAAGGTTTATCTCAAGAGCGTTCAGGCACGGCCCTGAAACTTGAAACATAAGAAAAGTAAAATAGCAACCATATCGTTATTCCATTCGACAAAAAAAAACATGTAAAATTTTAGTTTAAAACTGGTATAAAAAACTAATTGCCAATAATTAGGAAGAGTATCGATATCGACATCATACATATTTTTACTCATCCCTAAAAACGTCAAGCTACCAAATTGCACCTCCGATAACGGGGTCTACTAGTAATAGTAATTTAAATTCAAGCTTTCATCCATGTACTATCGCGTTCATAATTGCATACCCAATTTATGAATGAATTCATTGATAAATTGGGTATGCAATTATGAACCCGATCGTACATTGGCATCACATAAACATTGATAATCAATTCATAACCAGACAGACTCTCAATAATTTCCCAGGCGGACAAAATAGAACAAATAACCGGTACCCAGATTTGTAGCTGTATCGATCGAGTCTGCAGCGCATCAGAGCGCTAAAGCTTCTGAATAACGTATGCATTTCAAGCTATTTGAGTATAGCCAATGCACAAAGCAAATAATCTCTAGAGATGAAACACGCATACCTACACCCAAGAAGGACAGAATACATGCAATTCGACTAATTTGGAACATCATTTCAAGATAGCATACCGTGGCTAGCCTACATATTTTAGTCGGTTTCTTTGTTATCCTTCAAAGAGCGCTGGAGGGTAACCTCAGAGCAAATTTAACGTATTACTTTTCATTAGAATACCTTTTCTAACAAGATATTAAGTGTAGTGGATGGTAGGATACTATTTATTACATGAAACAACAGGAGAAAATTGTAAAATGTGGTACTTTCCCTGTGAAAGGTTATGTCGTCGTAATTTTGAAGAAAATTATCAGTTTTAGAGCACAAAACGAAACAAATTACCATTGTTTTCCTTAGCCGACACAACTTTCTGACACAAACATCAGGTTTTCTCGTAGTAATCACATAGATTTCTTAAAGAAAATGCTAATTTTATCTGTTTGTATCCCTCCACTGTCAAAAAATATGTGAGACTATGACAAGGACTAATGATAATAAAATTGCGTCTTCTCTGTCATACCTGTTGAAAGTCCATCCCGTTCAATCTTGGTGTTACTATTACCATGCCCCGTCTATGCCTAATATTTATACTAAGTCTATGAGCCAATGGAATATGTTTAACTTGACATGGATTTACTTCACCTTAATGTTCTTTTTATGATCACAGAAAATACGGATTTATAAAAAAATCTGACTATTAGTCCTATTACAGAAATTAAATTCTACTACTCTTACCAATACCAGTAGGGTTGCCAGATCGACTGACCCTATTATCGGGAGAATAAAACAATTTTTCGGGATTTTGGGACTTTAGTCGGGAGAAACAAAAATAAAATCAAATTAAAGTAAATACATTAAAAACAACGACATTTAACATTATATTAGATTATTACTTATACATAGTCCGCTACCGATAGAAATGTCTACATAATTAAATACTATAAAAATATCGGCCAAGTGCGTGTCGGACTACGCATAATGGAGGGTTCCGTAGGTTCAATGGTATAAGAAAAAAAAACTAATACCAAAAGGTCCTATCTGATTATGGAAGAAGTTTTTTAGAGATAACTGAAAAACGGTTTAACCGATAATTTTCAAAATAATTTATATTGAAAGAATATATATAGAAAGATGTATTTTCTTATCTTGAAGAATTTTTGGACTAACGATACTAAAGTTAGAGTTGAGGGGATATAATTTTTTAGACTTTATAAGCGATTATTTTGAAAATATTCACTTAATCAAAAAATGTTTTAGAAAACTTCAACGTAATTTTTAAAGCCCTATCGATTGATGTGCAACAAGTTGATATTTGTGAAAAAAAAAAGTTGACATTTAGTTACATTTAGTGCCCCTCTTACTACAAAACTAAGTAGCGGCATACAAAACATACCTCTTAATAACATACGGACGGATAGACAGATGGACATGCCAAAACTACCTAAAAGGACTTCGTTTTTGCCACTTTGGCTGCGAACGGAATCCTAAAAAATGATCTACAATATTTAACAAAATATAAAAAGTACCTAATTTATTTTTAGCTTGCCACATGTATTTTGTGTTGCTTTTCACAGATTTAACCACGTTTTGTTATTTTTTAACCGACTTCAAGATTTCAAAAGAGAAGGTTCTCAATTCGGCGTGTATGTTTTTTTTTTTTTTGTTTTTTTTTTATGTTTGTTACTCCATAACTCCGTCATTTCTGAACCGATTTTGAAAATTCTTTTTTTGATTGTAAGTATATATATACAGATTGGTCCCGTTTTTGTCAAAACGCAGTTCTGATGATGGGATCCATGAGAAATCGAGGGAACTCCTCAAATCTTAAAGGCATACATTTAGTGATTTTTATATTTTTACCAACAAATCCATCATTTTCATTCAAACAGTGACATTTGATGAAGTAGAACTGCTGATGATGATCAGAACGGAACTCTTCAACGACGCATAGTTAACGTTTGGCGATTTGTCCTCTTCGCTGTGTTTGTTTAGCAAGTTTAATTGTCAGGACAAATTTTCGTCAAGCTCAAGTTCTGATGATGGGATCCATGAAGAATCGAGGGAACTCCTCAAATCTTAAGGGCTTACACATAGTGATTTTTGTATTTTTATCAACAAGTCAAGCATATTCATTCAAAAGGGTGACATTTGATGAAGTGGAACTGCTGATGATGATCAGAACGGAACTCTTCAACGACGCATAGTTCACGTTTGGCGATTCGTCCCCTTCGCTGTGTTTGTTAAGCAAGTTAGATTGTCAGGACCAATTTTCGTCAAGCTCAAGTTCTGATGATGAGTTCCATGAGGAATCGAGGGAATTCCTCAAATCTTAAAGGCATACATAAAGTGACTTTTGTATTTTTATCAACAAATCAAGCATTTTCATTCAAAAGAGTGACATTCGATGAAGTGGAACTGCGGATGATGATCAGAACGGAACTCTTCAACGACGCATAGTTCACGTTTATCGATTTGTCCTCTCCGCTGCGTTTGTTAAGCAAGTTATTTCATTGTATGGAATCTAAGTACACCATCTACAATAATGCTTCACCGGCTACCCCCATGGAAGTCGGTTTTTTTTTCTTAAAAATTATATAAAATGAAGTTGCTTTTCCGGGAGATATTTTAGTTTGTCGGGAGTCGGGAGGACATACAAAAATTCGGGAGAATCCCGCCAAATCCCGACCGTCTGGCAACCCTAAATACCAGGGGGGTTTCACTACGCAGTTTAGGTACATTTGGCCGGCGCGCCTCCCGGGGAGTCGTATAGCAGTGGGCTGCCGCTCGGCTCGCACGATAGTCGTGTTAGTGGCGCTCGCGCAAAATTTAAAATACACAATGGCTTCGAAACCTATTTTGATCTAATCCGTATAAAATATGTATTTACGGATGTCTGAATAAACGGAAGAACAAGGAAGCAGAAATAACATTTTTAAATTCCGGACGATATTGAAAGGTCCCAAAGTCCTTACTTAGTAATAGTTAAAATAAACATCCTTAATTTATTGAATATCGGTTGCCCAGAAATAATATTAGGAACTGACCGACATATTTTCAAAGGAATACGGCTGTGGCATACCTACTTCCGTGAGAATCAGACATAATCTCTATAAAAAAATCTATCTCCGGATAAAAATTTCGTGTTTACATAATCAACGTTTGTAATTCCTACATATTTATCTAACAATAATAAATCAGTAGGTATAGGTACAAAAACTTGTCAAGTGCCAACCCCGTGCCGACGCTCACAGCTCGGTCATAAAACTGCGGCGCGCAAAGAAGATTCACGGTTCGTGCGCGGTTATAAGTTTCAATTTTGCTTGCAGGCGGCGAGTATAGGTATAATTTTATACCTAAATCTGACTTTTGTTAAGGAGTGAATTTTCTGTACGGTAGTACTATTAGTTATTCTGTGCCAATACTCCTTGGAAAGTAGTGTTGTTAGAATTTTCCCTAATACATCTTACATCCGCGTCGTCAAAAATAGTATTTAAACGTTGCTATCTGAAATTAACAAATAAGAAAATAGGCAAATCGGATCTGTTTTGGCATTTATTTTCTTCATGTTCATGAGCGGATAAGAGCGACACTCTCAAAATTAGGGAAGCCGACGGGAATCGATTTCTTTGAACGCCCCGCCACTGTGCCTATATCTATATACTAACGTATCTGCTCAATACGATCAAAATAAAGCGGAAATTTCTTTCAAAACTATATTATGGTCTTGTTAGTTACACGAACTAGTTATTGTGCTAATATATTAGTGAGATTGTACTTAAGCTATAGTACGTTAACGGTACCATTTTATTTAGTGGATGTATATATATTGCACGTGTTATCCTTGAGCAAGGATGGCTCGCAGCCCGTTGGGAGCGAAAGTCGACGCCACTATTACTAAGAATTTTGACCGCGGACCGTCATGCGCGTTTTCAAGGTTGGAATACTGCGTCGGTATTCATTTATTTCATTATTAGACTTATTACACAATTATTGGTATAAAAATGGCACCCAAGGAACGTCTCTTTTGCTTTTTATAAGTTTATATTTAACTTACAATACAATGTTCGAAAGTTAATTCGTATGGTTCAGGGTACACGAAAGACGCGCTTTTAAAGTTTGGAATGATTCAATTACTTAACCATAATATTTTCGTATTTATGATTTACAGCTGAACAGAAGTTGTAAGTAGGTAATAGACTAATGGTTCATTGCGAGCTTTACGATTTAGTTTATAAAACTAGTTTTCCTTAAACTTTATTTTCTAGGTTAAAATGAGTTTCGGAAAAAATGCAATACTTTGGACATATGAATCGAGCTGATGATGGAAATAGAGCGAAGCCATGGTGCCCTTAGGAATAAACTAACGAATTCTCATTACTTACTCACGTACTTTAAGTCGATTTTTGCTCGACATGTTTCGATCAATTTACGATGATCATTTAATGTTAGAGTATTTTTAATACGGTAGAGTCTAACGGTCACAAAAGTTTTATAGTTAAATTCTCATTAGATTCTTCTGAATTATCAGAACTCTGCTGAATTTATTCTGAAATGCTATTTTAAGTTTCTGCGCGTCTATTTTCTTCTTCGCTTCACACTCGTTTTCATTGGGTAATCCGAACACAATACAATTCTAATTAAATCTTTGTTTAAGGTAAACTTTTTCTCAGGGAAATGTTTACGTTTAGTTTGGCCATGACCAGTTGTTTTGAATAACAATAGGTTCAGATATTTTTATTGATCTTGAAATGTAAGTTCCAAAACTTATGTTATCATTGTAAGTTTTCAATCTGTTGCTGGTGTTAGATAAAAGTCAGTTCAGACACAATTATAATGGAGTATTGTTAGTTTACCGCCGAGATCGCACTAGGTATGTTGAACAACTAAGATGGCCATAGAAAATCCATGATCTCGTCTTCCCTTGCGAAAAGCAAGCATTAGCAAGAAAAATAATGTAAGTGTACTGAGTATAAATACATAAAGCCTGACCAGAAATATATGATATTGTCAAGAGGGCGCTATTATTCACATTTATATGGCAACAGTTCAGTATAGTCATAGAGCGTATTATTTTCTATGGTATGGTGACATCTTGATTTGTTTCACAGCGAAATAGTTTTCTTTCCCGGGCGTATTATTTACAGCAGTTTATTAATATACACTATTTACAATGTCTCTTTATATTGACTATGAATAATTATGTATTTTTTGTCGTTTATTATTTAATATATATCACGTATAACACTTTATTATTATTCTAGTAACCGGCACAAAGACACTGACAACAGTGACAGCCTATCACATGCACTCACACATGCATATCATTCTGGCATTAAAATGATTGACAGTGTAATTAGTTCCAATAAAATTCCGCAACATGGCGCATCATCAATTCATCATATATTACTGGGCAGGCTTTATTAATTATGTGCTATCATTGTTAAGAATAGCCCCATATACGTATTGTATGTACATGTAGTAGTGATTGCAGCTATCGTTGTTTTCAGAATAGTCGCAACTGCCTCGCATGTCTGGCGACGGATCGATAGTAAAGGTCGGCTAAAGCTAATTTAGCTTTTGCTATACCTAGCTAACATGTATGCTATACAACAACAGTGTAATTGCAGACGGGTCGCTCTGGTCTGATACCGAAAACCACGTTCGTTCGTGTATTTGCCTCTTTGTCAGTCAAACTAGCAAGAGCGAGGCCTTACCTTACCGCCCACACGATTTATCGATCGACATGGTACACTCAAGAGCCATGAGGATGGGTCTCTTCGTATGGAAATTCTATACACAGGGGCCCGTTTTCATCACACTTGACGTACACCTGGAGGTTGGTAGCATTAATTTGTAACGCTAGTTAAAGGTGGGCGATTCAGCACTGTGTTCAAATGAAGCAGCGCCGAGTGGAAAGTTAAACGTTTATTTCTTTCTTGGCGCGTATATAATAAGCTGTATCTGCATGTCATATTTGGAATCAGTTTTTACTTTTGCAGAGTAACTTTAAAATTGCAATAAGTAATATTATTTCTTTTAAACCCGAACCAGCACTGAATGGTACTACACATCCACACAAGTTGGTATACTAGGTACTTATCATGATTTCATTTTCATAGTAAGTAACAGTTTTTAGGGTTCCGTAGCCAAAATGGCAAAAACAGAACCCTTATAGTTTCGTCATGCCCGTCTGTCCGTCCGTCCGTTTGTCACAGCCATTTTACTCGAAAAATATAAGACGTATATTAATAATTTTTCGACATAAGGTGTATTTAGTAGGCTGCTAATTGTTATGTAGTTAAATTGCAGAAAAATATTGTTTTAGGGAGGGCGCTCGGCTCCATACATGTAAGTAAATAAAATAAAATAAATTGTATCAAATATCAACCAGTTGCATATCAATTGAAGTTAATATTTTCAGAAATAATCGCTTCAAAAGTCAGGAACATTGTGCCCTGTAACTTTTGAACAGATAAGTCCAAAAATATTAAAAATTCTACAAAAATTGTTTTGAACATTATCGGTTCAGCTATTTTTGGTTATCTCCAAAAACTTCTGCCATAGGCATCAGATACTACCTTTTGATATTAGATTAGTTCGGTTCTTATTCCATTGAAGGTACAGAACCCTCCATTATGCGTGGTCTGACACGCACTTGGCCGGTTGTTTATTTTATTTATTGACGTGATCGCCATTTGTATTTGTGATTTGTTTTGTCGTAGTTACTGAATATTGATATGCATTTCTAGAACTGCTCACAAAGAAATGCAATGAAAATAAATTTTACTGTTAACACTCTGTATTTTCACGTTCGAGATACATAATATATCCCGCGGAATAAATAGTATCGTGGGCGGAAACGCGTCTGATACCCAGAACTCCCAGAAGCAGTTCGGTGTTGTCAGAAAAAGCTTCCTGTTTTGTAACACCGAATAACAATCCTTGTTGTTACGTATGATCTGATGCGTAGTATCAAGTACATAAATACATCAGCATCCCACTAGTTAGTTATATCAAGGAAGACCGAAAGCGAGACGTTTATTAGTGATAAGAGAAACTGCAATTCAATTGTGAACATTTATCAACAATTATAACTATCATTTGCAACGGCATATTTACCATATATATTGCACAGTTGCATGCGCCATTATGCCGAAATATCAGGTGCTCAAAAACTCCAATATGCATGGTAAATACCCCGTTACAAATAATAGTTATAATGTTTATGACCATGTGAGCTTGAAATCGTGTATTTATCAACAATATATTTTTCTAGGAATAAAAAATATCAAACAAATACGACTGGTATCTGAATTAACGATAAAGGTTTACATATTTTTTCTTTTATCCCCTCTGTATATTGAAAACACTTCATCATGTCGGCTTAACTTTAAATTAAAAATTTATTCATTTAAAAACATTATGAGGTTATGAATGGAGTAATTTATCTTATCAGGTTTCTGTATCGCCCACTTTGACAGCCAGTCCAGAGGTTATTTCAAAGTTAATATTATTTTACAGGTCCCAGTATTCTAGTCTTATATTTGTCTCCTTCGTTTCATCTTAATCTTATAATTACCTAATAAAGGCCTGTCCCGACTAGAGGGCCCTTCAATTACTCAAGATGACTGTGTGCACATTGAGAATAAAAGTACAGTACGCGAATGATTTCTTATAATAAAAATATTTTCTATCAGTTTTTGACGTCGCGCTAGGTATTATATAGATATTTGTTAATAAAAACAAGAAAAGATTATACAAGATATATTTTCCTTTACCATACTGCATTCCACTATTTCAACACATTCAACACACATACACAATTACATATTGCATTCAACTATTTCAACATCATCTGTCATTTAATAACAGTTTGGTAAATAGATCATGTGAGCATAATCGAAAACAATTTGTCAAAATATAAGTGACCTTGAATTCTAAACGAATTCCAAATGGCTAAGACGACATATGCTCCTGACAAAACCGTTATAAATGTGAAGTTATGTTGCAATAGTAAAAAGCGATAGCCTGGTGGAGAAAAATAAAACTTACATAATCTTTTCTATGTGTAGCAAACAAATACATGTATTATACCTAGCGCAATGCTGACAATTGTTAGAAAATATTTTTTATTATTAGTAAGTACTTAACGTATTCTAACAGGTCACAAAAAAAAATCGGACTAGTGATTTATGTCATTTTTATAGGTTAAAAAGGCGTTCCCGTACTCCACTATAAAGACTTCTTGATGATCAAACGAACTTACCAAGTGATGTTCGATCACAATTATGTGAGCAACTTCATTCGACGCGATTTATGTTTAACAATATTGTTAAACATAAATCGCAAAGAATGAAGTTGCGAAATATAATTATAGTCAAGTTTGACAGATGATTATGATGTTTGCCTCCCATGTGAGTCTAGAAAGGAATGTATTTCGAAGCTCAGTAATTTAAAGAAAGTTAAATATGCTTTACCTAATATCTTATTTTTTATTCAAGACAGTAATTTGACAGTTCTCTCTATACAAAGTGATTTACAATGTAGGGCAAGAGCTTGTCAGATTACTGTCTTCAATTTAAAATACGATTTTAGACATCGAAGAAGATATTCCTCATATAGACTGTGACCGATTCATTGCCTTGAATAAATAAGATTTTTTTTTGTTGTCATTATGTTTAAAATTATATCTTTTGGGTAAATCAGTAAATCTACGGCAGAGCGTAACGCCAGTCACCAATTGTTTGTGTGTTTTTTTTCTTATTGGTGCATATTTCATTGCAAATATATCTATGGATAAGTTATTCTAATGTAATAAATTATCAATTACAATTGCATCAGAAATTTTTTTTTTTTGATTGATTGCGCTTTCTAACTACATATGAGCTCCTAGACTTGGTTATTAAGAATCATATCTGACACCACTAGTTTTTTTTATACTACGACGGTGACGAACAAGCATACGGCTTGCCTGATGGTAAGCAGTTACCATAACCTATGGATGCCTGTAACTCCAGAGGATTGAAATGCGCATTGCCTACCCTTTGAGAACCTATACACTTCTTTTTTGAAGAACCTCATACTGTAGCCCTCTAGGAAAACCTCGGCAGGGAGTTCATTCCACAGCCGGAGCGTTCGCGGGAGGAAGTTTCTCTTAAACCGCACAGTGAGCGACCCTTTAGGCTCCAGGGTGTGAGGATGACCACCCTGCCGACGGCGAGCGATGCGGTGATAAAAAGCGGCCGTTAATAGTTAAATGAATAGTTGAAATAACATGGAAATCAGCCTGTTTGAAAGAATCACTTTAAACTATTCTTCGAATCTGTCTACCATAAATAAACCTTTAAGATGTTTCGAGTGATTAGCTTAATAACTCTTTAGAGCGGACTGCTAATTGATTGCTAGTCATAAACCGATACCAGACGTCGACATAAACATCGTGGGAGTTATTGTTTCTTTGACCTTTATCGAAACAGACTTCAAAATGTGAGCTAAAGGAAAATTGGAAAAGAAATTTAATCAATAGATGTTGACATTATGCTGACGTCAACTCACATTAGTCTAAATACAATACAAGACTAATGGTAATCAATGCTGAATCGTATTTTGCTTTTATGTTTATAGGTTAGGTTATGAACTCCATGGACGTATAAAATATAGGGACGTAATGCCGTGAAGACAAAAATGTGATTCCATAATAAGCCCATTTCCTCGTGTTTACGCGCGACACGCACACATGCACATATTCAACTCGTGGTCGAGCGGTGATTGATTCAAACGCAAGTGAGTGTGTGTATACGAGACCGCAGCTTTTTATAGAATCTCAGTTTTATTTTCCTGGGATTACGTCTCCGTATTTTAGATGTCTATGAGATGATACTCTTTGAGTTTTTAAGAGAAACGTGAGACTAACACTAATAAATAAGAAACATGTGATATCGAGTAAAGTATTGCAATCATAGTAACATCTTTTCAGCATCACCACCTTCTTAGTTATCTGCATCATCTTGCTCAGCTCCTCGGGGTCTATAACTCAGGGTCGGCAACTTTCCCCATCACGCAATTAACGTTATATCTAGAAATATTAGTTAAGGCTTAAACTGTAGTATGTATAATGTTAATTTGTATTGTCCAAAGGTCTGAAGCCCCCGCACCAGCTGGAGACGCTCACTCGAGCCTGATGGCCGCTATTCGACAAGCTGGGGGCGCCGGACGAGCCAAGCTGCGTTCAGCCGCCTCTGCCGCTCCTGCTATGGTAAGAACTTCATTAATAACACCTGATGAATTACAGTAGTCTAATTCTATGAAGGCCAAATGAACGACTGAATGTCACGTAATCTCTTGAATTGTTTAGTTTAGGGTTATGGACCCAAAGGATGCTATTGGAATATTATTAGTAAGCACTAAGCTGTCAGTGAGCTGTATCTCATACTGGGTAATAGGTATGCAAGGTAGAATTCATAATTCAGTGGAGTAATTTGAGAGCACTTACATACATTTGACAACCGCTTTGTATGCCAAGAGCTGTCAAATTACTCCACTGAATTATGAACTCTACCTTAGACAGTTATTCACTGATTCAGTATTTCTTAAAACTTAAGGCCATGCAACAAAAAAAACGTGACTTTGCCTATTAACAAAGATTGCACGACGACGACGGATTAAAAGGCTAGACTCATAGCATCAGATAGAGCAATCGTATACGCACTACGCACGGCCTTAGAAAAAATGTACAGTACTTACCTCAAGGAGTTCCTGGTAGCGCCGATACTTAGTCGCAAAATTTTTACATGAATCAATTTGAGCACCAGTCACGTAGTGTAATAGTGGCGAAGTTACAAACTTTGGCGTGATGTGTGCGTGAGGTGATAATAGATACACCAGACTGCTTGTCTGTTGCGCTTTCGCTATGAGCTCGATAGTGTAGTGATGTGATAAAAAATGATAATAGGCTAAGTACGTAGAATCGAGGGTTTTGGCTCATGCAAACAAATAACGACGTTTTGAGATTAAAATACAGCTTATGCGGATGGATTCCAATCGTTGCTTCATATTAGGAAAGTAAAGTAATGACCAATACATTTATTATGGACTTATCTTGGCAACTACGATCCTTAAAGTTGACTGTATGTTTGTAAAGACCTTTCTCCACTGGATACGCACTGCATCTACTGTTAGGAGACGCAACCTCACGACGGATCTCATACGAGGGTATGTCTCAAACGTCGCTGTTTGGGGTCTTATTTTGTGGCTTGGTTGAAACGCAATAGGGTTTAGTTTGAGTTCAAAACTGACGTATATTTTGATGTTATTTTGTGATGTTCCTCATTGTGATGATATTCGCAACGGGTTTCCATGTCGAGATTGGTTATATTAGTTTGTGTATCTACACTCATATTGTAAGTTCTCTAAAACGTGTTCGAAAACGGTAGGCAATGGCTAGCATTACCACGACCGATTTTACTATGATAAGCTTTGTATCTGTGGCAGTAACGTAATTTTAACTTTACATGCTCAACTATTGATGTGATATGAGTTTTGATAACATAATGTACACCTGCACCCTCCCGCGCATTCGCCGACAGCCCGACACGCGCCCGCGCGACCGCCGGCACAATCGAGTTGGCCATGGCGGTGCAATGGCGGCCATTCTATGGTTTCCGAATACGGCATTTAGAATAAATAATATGAGTGTAGATAAAGCAGTGTATGCAACTGTACGTAATTAGGCCTTAAAACACTCGTGTGATCTTATTATGAAACTCGCCTGCGGCTCATTTCATAAAACCACACTCATGTTTTAAGGACCCTTATTACGTAACAGTTACATAAACTACTATTAATTGTATTGTGTCGTTGCCAATTGGATATTAGCTTTTTACATGTCTCCATTCAAGGTGTAACACAAATGCTGGTGATCCGTTTAAGGGCGTATTTGGTATCGTATTATTATTATGAAATAACTAAAAAAAGCATTTTTCACGCGAAAACAAAAATTGTTTCGTATGGAAGGATGGCTTGGATGACGTGCCCCATACAAAGAAAAAAAAATTCCCGTCCAAAAAAATTTTCTCCTACTTTTCCTTAGTTGCATTGCAATACGATACCGATTATGCTTTTAAACGGATGACTAGTATTTTTTCACGCCACTGTTCGGATATGTGACAAAAGTTGGTTAAAATCCAAGCTGGAAAGTAAGCATTTGCTGTAGCAATTGAACCACCACTACAGCAATGTTATTGTAGCGATGAAATGTCATGAGTTGGAAAGTAAATTGTCCAGTTATGTCATTGCATTAATAAAAAAACATTAAAAGGTCTTTTTTGGCACAACTTTATGTTTCAAAAATAAAATAAGGTTGTTTATCGGGCCAACTACCTGTTTTAAAAAAAAAGAAACGTCAAAACCATTTATTCACCCTTAAGGTGTTTTTACTTTTTTAGCCGTTTGTGGTTTTCTATCAAAAACGCCTCTAAGTAATGAATCGGTTTGAAGCAAACAACAGAAAAACGCTTCTTGAAAGTGAAGAAAAAGTAAAAAGGCGGGAATGGAATACTGAACTGGATATTCTATTAAAGCATTTATATTATTATATACACTCTCGATCAAAAAAATCAACTCAAACTAATTTTTAATTTCATCGTTTAATATCTCCGGAACCAATCATGAGATCAAAAAAGCAACTGTACCATTTTAGAGCTAACAGTGTAAGCTTTCAATATGAGCATATTTTTCAGGCGAAAAATTTCAGTTCATGAAAAACAAGCGATCATACCAAGGATGTGTAAAATTTGGGTGCAAAAATGACCTTAACAACGAAAGAAAAAACATTTTCATGAACGAATAACAATTTATTTTTATCTTTAATACCTGGTGTTACCACCAAAAACCTTTTTCACACATGCCATGCGTCTCTTCATTGACCTTATCAGCTTCCTGATGGTATCCTGGGGGCATGCTTCCCACTCTTCGACCAAAGCTTCTTTCAGGGCCAAAATTGTCTCCGGAGCGGGATCGCGAGCTCGAACCTTGCGTTTCAGGTTATCCCACAAGTGCTCGATAGGATTTAAATGGGGACACAGAGGTGGCCACTTCAGAGTCGGGATGCCAACTGCGTCAAGGTACTCCTTTGTGACGCGGGCGGTATGACAAGGGGCATTGTCTTGCATTAAATGGAACCCCTCGTCAAGGAACCCGGCGTAGGGGACGACATGGTCTTGGAGGATGTCGGTGATGTACCTGTCTGCATTCAAACCACCGCCTCGACCCCCGCCATCAACAAAAACCAGCTCGGTCCGCCCCTTCATGGAAATCCCCGCCCACATCATGACGGAACCTCCACTGTTTCGGCGAAGCAACACTGGGCGAACCTCTCTCCAGGTCTTCGGTACACCCATCCTCTTCTGTCGCTGCCATGGAGACACACTCTGCACTCATCGCTGAAGAGTACGCGGCTCCATTGGTCGTAGGTCCAATTTTCGTAGGTCGCCACGAATTCCTTCCGAGCGTCCCGATGTCTCTGAGTCAATTTGGGCCCAGTAGCAGGTCTTCTTGGGGTAAGGTTGGCTTCCTTGAGTCTCCGCCGAACTGTTGGGGTGCTAACAGGCACAACCCGGTTCCGAATCAGGTCTCGCTGGATGGCAACAGCGGTACGGTGGCGATTACGAAGAATGGAGGTGACGATGAAGCGGTCTTCCCTCTCCGATGTGCACCGCTGACGGCCAGATCCTTGTTTCCATTTCAAGGTTCCAAACCGACGAAACCGACGGTAAACTCTGGAGACAGCAGACAGGCTTAAATTCAGCTGCTCAGCAACAGAACGCTGCGAGAATCCTCGATTCACCAAGGCGACGACTCCGGCGGCTTCAGCTTCGGTGGTATCCATTTTTCCAAGGTGATTCCGGTGAAAGATTGCGAGGAGATGTGCACTGGTCAACTTCTGATAAGCGAATGATAAGAAATAACCGGTTACATCGGTTTTCGTTGGTCTCAAGTGGGCACAGCTCGTGCATATCATAACCATGCAAAATGCCATTTTGTACAAAAACTGCAATAACCTAAAAACTACGCAAGCGAGATCGTTGTCTTTTACTGTTTTTGGTAGCTGAATAAATTCGTAATAAAATTGCATTCAAAGTTTTACTAAAATATTTCCCGCTTTCCGGAAAAACGACCAAAAGTAAAAAATGTTGCTTGAGTCGATTTTTTTGATCGCGAGTGTATAAACAACAGAAAAACGCTTCTTGAAAGTGAAGAAAAAGTAAAAAGGCGGGAATGGAATACTGAACTGGATATTCTATTAAAGCATTTATATTATTATATATAAACAACAGAAAAACGCTTCTTGAAAGTGAAGAAAAAGTAAAAAGGCGGGAATGGAATACTGAATTGGATATTCTATTAAAGCATTTATATTATTATGACAAATGTTTTTTTTATTTCCTCACAGTAGTCGTGAAAAGCACTATGTAATATCTCAAAAGCGCTATAGGTAGACTCGTAGAACTAACTCGATCCACCTATAGCTTACTTTCAAGCCTCTACAACAATGTACTATTCTTACATTCTGCATAATGGTTTTCACGACCTGCGTATGTTGTTCAATAATGCTGTATCGTGATATATCGTATGTTAGGTTTGAAATACTTCCAATAATAAGTTAGTGAGAAATCGTAATTCCCAGATCGACTTGTGTTAATACTTTGTATGTTTGATGATATCATTGTTTGATGTCCGAATGAATTTACCACTTGTCCAAGGTTATCATCAAGGAGGTTTAACGGCCTCCTAGCCCAGTCGGTGGTAGTGACCCTGCCTACGAAGCAGGAGGTCCCGGGTTCGAATCCTGGTCGGGGCATTTATTTGTGTGTTGATCACAGATATTTGTTCCTGAGTTATGGATGTTTTCTATGTATTGAAGTATTTATCCATATTTATCTATTATATATATCGTCGTCTAGTACCCATAACACAAGCCTTATTCAGCTTACTGTGGGCCTAGGTCGATTTGTGTAAGATTGTCCTATAATATATTTATTTATTTATATATAATGAAATGAGATTAAATGAGAAAAGCTACATGTCGAAGTTGTTACCTATCATCCACAGACTATGGAAAATGTAGAAATTAAAACGTTATACCTACGCGCTTAATATAATTAAACAAAGTACACTACACTCAAATCGCGTAGGTACCTAAATTCGTGGTGAATAGAAAAGTAAAATAATGTAAACACCCCCCCCCCCCTACATATTGAAAAAGTATACTTCACAGTTGGTCCCATTATCATCAGTTTAGGACCTGGTGAAATCGAGAGAACTCTTCAATCAAATATTATTGACACACCTAATATATGTAGTGTTTGGTTTGGGGTACTTATTTTTTACAGTAACTCTAGCATTTGCATTTAGAAAGGTGGAGGCTAAGTGAAGTCGGTTCTTCTTGTTTAAATTATTTAATTTTTCCATTGACGCCTAATATAGGTATAATAAAATGTAATTCAGAGAATCCTTGCCCGATAGAGGTAAACATCAGTTTACAGCGCGCCGTAATGTCTAGACGGCATCTAGGATATCATAAACAAGTAAAGGTGACCCGATGAAAAGGTTGTAAGGTAAAGGTTGTTAAGGTTAAATCTCTGTTTTGTTTTGAAACTTGAGATGTTTAAGGGTCTAACATTCCACCGTTTCTGTAAACACATTTAGATACCTTCTCGAATTGCTTTGAGCTAACACTTTTGTTAGATGAAAGGAGCCCGAGAAAGGAGCATTAAACATTGACAAATAAAAAGTTGCGAAAGGCAAAAATGTTATAGCGGATACTTGGAATCCAGTTTTGTAATGCCTTATTCTGTGGCTAATGTGACACAATGCTACTTTCTAGTAATATTATTTTGGTGGTATCTAGTCCCATGTATCACTTTAGGTATTTATTAATGAGAAACATACATAATGATTTATAGGAATCGGAATTATTAAGGGGCGTTGCCTTACGCCAAATCAGGTATGGCTAGTTTTTTTGTATAGAGTCATTCCATATGAAAACAACTGAAACTAATTATTTTTGTTGCCGCGTGGCCACAGATTTCAATGAAAAAAAAAATGAGGATGTACCATGACACATTTAAGCATAAAAACCGTTGTCGTTATTTTTTTTAATACTTATCTTTTTATCGGCACCTATCCAAAGTACAAAATGGTGTCTTTTCCTACTCCCACAGATTATGATGAAACTTTGTTCAGAAATTATGTACAAAAATGGTGTTAATTGAATAAAAGCCTTTAATAAACATACTATCCGATATGCATTATAACTTTTCCTCCAAATACTTCAGCATAAAATACCGTGTCACTAAAAATCTTAAAAAATTGGCTCATTTTCGTGGTATTCGGATAAAAATCCTGACTTTTGTATTAGACCTAGGAATTTTTTTTATATCACAGCTTCAGTAACAGTTAAATTCTAACTATTAACATTAATTTTAAATGGCAAAATGTATTTATTATATAGCATTAGAAAACACGTACTGAAATTTTTGAAAAATAGAAACGTGTTCACTTCGCATGCTGAAAAATCCTGGTTTCAGTATAAGTAAAAAAATGAATTTACCACAAAATGATAGATCATATGCTGAAATTAACATCGCTACTTGATTTTATAGTGTTATTTTTGCTACGTTATGATATGAGATATTTTTCAGATAGTTAATAAAAGTGTCTTAAACACATAATACTGCACCTAAATATTATTTATTTCTTAACTAAATTAAAAGCATTACTATAATAAAGAAATACTTAAATAGAAAATTACAAAATTAATTTAATCCTTACTTCTACGTTTCGATAACTGCCTCCTAACTGTCACAACTTCAAAAGTTTATGATGTTGAATATTTACGAGCTTTTAAAGTGTCGAACGACAGACGTTCGAAATGATGGTATGATCTAGTATTTTTAATCGTGAGTAAATTCTCGAACCTCTCTGTTAAGCTCGATTCTGAAGCCTCGACATCTGCTTTTGACACGAAAAAGAATGTAATGCCAGGTATCCGCTCCGTACAAAAGTCGAACATCGCTTGAGGGGTTAATATATGTGACTTTCCGCTGTTCTTTGCAAACTATCTTTTCGGATTATTATTTTGATGGTGCCTCCTGCACCATCACACGGGCTTTTCCCATATGCTGTAGCAAAGAAGTTCCAGTCTGCTTGCAGTCCAAAATCTTCATCATGGTAACACAAATTCGCCATATTCTTTTTATTTTGATACTGCGATGCGGCTCCGTCACTAAAGTAATGAATTTGTTTTATTATAGGATGGGTTCGTTTAATGTGTATGTATTATAACAAAATTTAACCCTTCCTTTTATGACAGAACTTAATAAAACTCCTTTATGATAAGAAAACCATTATTTATTGGCATATAACTATAAAAAAACGACTTTGTCGTACTAATACTGTTCTGCAATATTTAAGATTTTCAAAAAATCATATCTTCCTTACCAAGCAAAAATAACACTATAAAGTCTACTTGCTATGTAAAGGTGAGCTTACGATGTAACATTTGATGGTAAACTCAAATTTTTATTCACACTGAAACCTAGATTTGATAGCGGTTAAAGTGGACCCGTTTTGTTTTTTTTGAAATTTCAATATTTTTTTTCTAAACTAAAAATACATTTTGACAATTTAAACTCACATCAGTTGCTTAAATTGTCATGTTCTAAAGACCAGAAAAAAAACTAAGTATCTTAATCTTATAGGAAAGTCAGAATTCTAGTCTGAAAACTCCAAAAATAGCATATTTATACAAATTTTCAGTGCCTCAGAACCCAGTTTTAAAGCATACTGATTAGATATTATAACTCATTGTGGAATCGGTGGTTAGTAAGCTACAATTTAAAATAAACATCATTGTTAGCAAAAGCCCATAAGCAGAGTTCGAACCTAGTTTATGAGAGTCAGAAAATGACAACTTTTCAAATTCTAATGAGTGCCCAATCGAAAAAAAAAAACAGAAAAAAAAAAATCTCAAGGATTTAGTGATTTCATGCCTCAAAGTACATTCATGATTTTTTTCAAGTAAATTCAAAATTAGTCAGCACACCCACAGCTGTTTTCATATGGAATGACTCTATATTGTTTGGCATGAAATACTTATGTTAAACATGCGTTGGCGACCTTGATATTCCACCGGGTCAGTTACAAATTCTTGAAAAACACAACATTATTCGATTATTATTATGTATTTTTTTATCAGTCTTTTTCGAGAATTTTTAAATGAACCTGGTGAATTTCGCGGTCGCAAATGGTTGTCCACAATAAGTCTTCTATCACTAAGGTATTAACATATAAAAAAATCGGCCATTCCTGATTTGATGTAAGGCAAGTACCATTCCAATGAAATAAATAGCTACACAATAAACTTATTTGAATAAATACCTACATAACAACAATTCAACAGTTTTTACCGACCCAAATGTGAAAGTAGCAGATAAAGACAAACTTATTATAACGAAATTTTAAACACAATTTGTGTAACACGGTCTATAATTAAACTTTACCTAATGTACTGAGCATTGAAGCCCTATAAAGTATTATTCACCCGTGCAAAAAAGCAAATGAATGAGTCTTAATCCCTGAAGCCTGTTTCAAGGAAGGAAGTTCTAAAGAAATTTTAAATAAAATTTGTGTGACACGGCATATAAACGAGTTCTCTCTAAAAGTACTAAGAAATCAAGCCATATAACCGATTAATTAGTCGCGGAAAGAAAAAGCAAATGGTTGAATCTTAATCCCTGAGCATGTTTCGAGGAAGGATTAAAGACGCAATTAACGTTTTGCCCGTTAATGAGCCTCGACCGATGTGGCTGGTAATTGATACGTCGATTATCGACACGTGGTCAACTAGGGCCTGGTACCGTGAAAATCTGAAATCGAAATTTCTTCTCTTTCCTTCGAATTAGCAAATGCGATTGAAGTGGAGGTATTAACGAAATTTCGAATTTCGACATTTTCGACGTTTATCATAACGCCGCTGTTTAGTTTTCCCTTTACACCTCTGACTTTCGTCTGCACTTTTTTACTGTAAATTTCTTCCATCAGTTTAGCGATCTCGCTTGAATCCTGACAAATCCTACTTCAAAGCCAAAGGTATGTTTTCCGACTTTTCGTTATCCACGGTTTTCATCATCCTCTTTTCAAACCTCCAGTTAGTAGTTCTAGGTTTCCCCCTTTAGTTTAAACCGATGCTTTAAATGCTTTTAATAAGCGCCAACTGATGTCAGAGGGAGGACTAACTGGTCAAAGCCTTTTGTTATTGCTATCTTGGTTGAATCCTAAAGGAGCCCGGGGACCCCTCGGATTTTTTGTCTTATCTTATTGCTATTTTCATAAAAAGCTGTAACCTAATCGTATGTATTACGTAGGTAGTTGGGTACCTCATTGATAGAAGACCCCAGAATCCGAAATATTTTTTCAGTTTCTCGTTACAGTTTACTACTAGAACAATTGAACTTGATCTACTTACTTACTTTCTTTTATCAATTAAAAGTAATTATCGCTTGAAACGCAACTTAGTGCTGGTTAATGATAATAATGCAAAGTTCAAATTTGCATGGCACGACCTTCCCTTAGAGCACGCACATAGCGCCTACGTTCGTAGTAGACTGGACATGAACTTTAACATTGATGTATTAAGGTTCAATTCTTCTAATCACACTAAGTTGTATTAAAAAAGTCGGTAGGTCCGGAACCCGGAGAAGTTCGAGACATATCGGTTAAAGTAGTTTTAATGTGAATTTATTCCCTCTAGTTAAGTACAATGGAAGGACAATGAAATCCGGTCGCCTTGTATGGATATTTTTATTTAAAGTGACCTGTTTTGTGTGGCCGTACCGTAAGCTTACTTCGTATAAAGAATCGTTCTAGTATACTTTATATAGAGAAGTGACTCGTTTTTCGTTGCGTCTTACTCTTCTTAGTAGGATTGAAGTGAATAAAAAAACTTCCAAGATTTTTTTCTTATCAGTGAAATAAGCGTTTATCTGGGAATTATATAATCGGCTTTAATAATTTTATCTTGTACACAATAACACCGTTCTTCACTTATAAATATTTGCTTACTGACAAAATGAAAACCGATAATAGTACTTTATCTACAAAATATCTGTCTGTGTTCAAAAATCAACCCACCTGCAACTTTATGTGCTGACTATAGCTAATGTGTTATCGCACAATTATATATTTTTTGCTTAAATCCAAGTATTCGCTGAATTGTTTTCTTATGGAATAAAGGTCAAGTTAGTGCACCAAATTGTGAGAATTTCGATAATATTAATCGCATCGACCATAACGCATAATATATAACTATACATATTTTTAATAAGCACTATACCTACATATGATTTAGCTGAAACAGGTTGCATCATCAAATTAATTAAGCTAAAGCGACGTGTAGCTTGCGGCGAAGCTAATTTGCGGTTACCTACTAGTTACTTACTCTTGATTAAGGTCAAATATATACATATTTGTATGTATTAATAATCTACTGCGTTAACCCCTATTAGATAAACAGATTATAACCAAAGATACCTTAATTAATCTTATCGTTCGTTAAATAAATCCAAATACTAGTAATTAGTATTAAAATTATGTCTTGCTTGATCAATGTGCCTCTAACTTAAAAGACAAAATAAAACAAATTATTCGCATTTTTATTAAATTAGACCAGGGGGCTGATTTTTGACAATCCAGCGCTCGAATTCAAAGAATTTAACCTCGAATATAATCGCACACAAAAGTTTGTCGCCATTATTACCCATGAAATGAATAGTGTAAATAATCATGATTTTAAACAACTATCAGTGTTATTTTTGAAACATCATTTCTTCGTTTTATTCAGAGTTTTAAATTTCATATTCGAGCGCTCGAATCTCAAAAATCGCCCCCAATGTTTCGAATTTAAAATCAAAACAAAAGATTGTGATGGACTCGGGAGGCTGCAGTTCAAATACGAGTAAAATAATTGAACATTCACAACATATGTGTATGTCAATACCAAGGTGTACCTCAACGCCAAAAATATGTTTACACTTTTGCACCTTACCCCTTTGTAATAAGGTTCAAAACTGCGTAACTATTAGGGAACGTACCCATACTACGTGACCCGTTTAGGGGGGGGAGGGGGGTCGTCAAAATACTACTCTTGATCACAATGGGGAGGGGGGGGTTTAGGTTTACGTCACGTAATCAATAATTATGCTGTAGGGAAATCTCGCGCAATTTTTTTTTTCACTTTTTAATTATGGTTTGCACACACCTTGAGGCGTTACGCGGCAACCGCCGTTTTAATAAATACAAATATGCGCCAAATTATGATATTTTTTACTTTCTGTTTGCAAAAAAACAATATTAAGAATTACTACGTGACAACCATATACTACGGTTGGTCACCGAGGGGGGAAGGGGGTGAAAATTGTAAAAAAATTGGTCACGTAGTATGGGTACGTTCCCTTAGCGTTGACGGTACACGTTTTGTATGAATGAGATAATTATTTTCACATGTAAATTAGAAACTCCACAGAACACGTAAACTTGAGATGCCATCGTCGTTTTCTGAGTAAATGCTAATCTAGTTTGTAATTACATAAAACTACGAAGAAGTTGGATTTTTATTTGTAACTTGATAACAGCCTACATGGTACGTTTTCTGATAAATTCCTAGAATGGTTAAATGGAAAAAAGGCCTTGGTGGTAAACTTGTTTGCCTTAAGTTTATGTTTGTACAAATAATTTTATTATACTAGTTTGAATTCATTAACGTAATATAAATAGACAAAAAACACAAAAAGATGGTTTTGTTCTTAAGTACGACTATCTAAGTATAACAGGTTTTAGTAGTAGTAGTAGTAAAACACTTTATTGTTCAAGAAAACACAACGAAAGACATATAACACGACATATACGTACAAAAGCGAACCTATCCCTTTAAGGGATTTCTTCCAGTTAAGCAATTGAGAGAGAAAGTTGGAAGTGCTAGGTTTTACTGAGTCCATTTAGAATATCTTCTAGAAATTCCACACCAATTGTTAATGGTCACGCAGTACCGTGCTGTTTAGGATAAATCAGATTGGCTACAATATGTCGAAATGCCAGTCTAATATAGTCATGGTTATAGTTAATGGTTAGCTAGGAATTGAAAAGGAATATAGGAACCAAGCCTCGTGTATCCTAGAACAGACAGTCTCAGACTTTCAAATTACATACTTCTCACAGTCCTATTTGGACTTAAAACCCTAGTATAAGTATGTGGCGGAGAAGATTTATTACACTCCGTGCTATTTTAAATGAACGCCGCGACGAACAGTAACTGTCATGTTAAATATATCGCCATGATAATGCCTTCCGTATCCTTGACCAGAGTAGTTGGAAGACAGGATGCTGTTATCCTAGTGATAAATGACAGTGGGATTATTCTCATTATTGATAAAACACATGGTTTCTGGCTTACATATTTCATCTGACTTCTCGCAAATACGCAACATATCTTACATATTGTTGTATCGTGCCTAATCAAATAAAATATATATATAATAATATTACACTATGACTAAAATATAATAGGTAAATAAAGCATTTGACCTAAGTCCCGGAATATCGGTCAAGGTTAAGGTGCCCAGAAGGCTGGCCGCAATTTTTCGCGCATAGCCATGCTGATGCGCTTGGCGAAATAGTGACCAGACCTCTGGTCACAGAAACCTCAATCAGGCGCGCCGGTATGTTATTGTAGAGCCGACGCTTGGCCCCCACCGCCCCAGGGTTTTGACCCCAAACGCCGCGAACATGTAGCTACTGCCAAGGGCAGCATACTTGCAACACTTGAGTTTTTCGGCTGAGAAGGCAGTCGCACCAGGATTAACTTTGTTGGTACATATGAATTTCGTTTTTAGGGTTCCGTAGCCAAATGGCAAAAAACGGAACCCTTATGGATTCGTCATGTCTGTTTGTCTGTCTGTCTGTCTGTCCGTCCGTATGTCACAGGCATTTTACTCGGAAACTATACTACTTATCTGAATAAAATTTACACATAAGGTGTATTTTGTATGCAGCTACTTAGTTATGTAGTTAAATTTGATAAAAAAATATTTTTAGGGGGGCGCTCCATACAGGTAACTAAATTAAAAAAAAAAAATAATAACCAAATATCAACATGTGACACATCAATCGATAGGTCTTTCGAAATAATATTGAGGTTTCTTTGACTATTTTGTGATTAAGTGAATATTTTCTGAAATAATCGCTTCGAAAGTCAGAAAAGTTGTGTAGCCCCCCCTTTTAGTTGTGTAGTTTTGAACCGTAAGTTTAAAAAATATGAAAAAATTTGAAGAGATGCGCCTTATCATATACTTTCTACGAAAATTGTTTTGAACATTATCGGTTCAGCCATTTTTGAGTTATCTCCAAAAAACTTCTTCCGTAGACATCAGATACGACCTTTTGGTATTAGTTTGGCTCTTATTCCATTGAAGGTACGGAACCCTCCTATGCGTGGTCCGACACGCACTTGGCCGGTTTTTTTTGTTTGTACCGAATCCAGTTCAAAGGCACTAAGCTCTCTATTCACGCAATATTTTTGTTGTACAATAAGGGATAAAAAAAGATTACGCAAGCCCAAAGTGAAGCAATATCGTAGGTGCATAGTTACCTGACCCAGGGGTCCCTGGGTACCTGTCAGCAAAAAAAAATATATCACAACCCCGACGGGTCGCTGACACACATTTAATGGATGAACCTTAATGGCCCGGAAACTATTAGTGCTAAATAGCAGATTATCGTCCTAAGCGATAACGATTCTTTACCTGCTTTGAACCCTGGCGATGCAGGTGGGTTAAGAGATATGAGGCCTGAATTCAGTTCAAATATAGCACTAATAGTCTAAGTTAAAAGGTTCAAAATCCAAATAGTGAAGACAGTTTTCGTTCATTAGATGGTGAGGCGTGTAAAGTAAGAGATATTTTATACGGAACGTGATATATATATTCCAAATCCAAAAGGTTTCGCAATAGGAATAGCATACTGATTCGGGTAACAAATTCTATAGGGAAAAAATGCGTAGAATCTATGGTAGCAATCAAGCTTTTGTACGCAACTGGCTGGGACGATCGTCTTAAGAAATTAACCACTTCTGAAGGCTGATCTAGGGTGCCTGGCACGACCAACTCATCCCGACACTGACGGGATCCGAGGCGGAGCAGCTTTTACGTAGCAATGGTTCCTACAACACTTATCGTTCATCTCTATCCTCAAGTGTATATAATTACATGCTCCGAGGAAATTGCGATAATTGACCACTTCTAGGAAGGGCAATAATGGCCCTTGATAACGTAACAATGATAAATGGTATCAGCATTTCCCATTGTAAAATCCAAGCCAAAAATATCTGTTCATTATTCGCCGTATTGTAATGGAATAGAGCGCATAAGTGTATACATTTATTTGATGCTGTCTGTGCAAACTGCCCACGTGGATAGACATTATTTGCTTAGGTCGAGAAAGATCTTATGTTAGTTCGAATATCTAGGCACTTAGGTCGTTGCATTTCGAGGTGTTCAGTTCGTAAACAAAGTTGTTTATTAGGCATTATCCTTGTTCGTACATTGTGTGTTTATAATTGGCTCACATAGTTTTAGTCCAAGACAGTTCGAATATTTACATCGAAGAACCACATTTAAAAAAATGTTTGGGACACGTTATCATCCCAACAGGCCAATCCTACATTTTACAAAACCAAGAAAGAGAAAAAACTTCCTTATCCGATTTTTTTTCTACTTTCTCCTGATTAAAATACGCTACCACTTATGACCTTAAACTGATCTCCAGCATTTTTGTAACATCTTATATACGCTATGATGGGAATTACCTTATTAAATACAATTCTGCTAATTATGAGGGTCGGTACATAAATTCTGAATTTCATGAACAGCATTAAATTTTAGCATAGTATGTACTTGTACGCATAGTAGCGTACAATACATAATTATATACTACACTTCACCCCAAACCCAATTTTATAATAAACACATTGAGGACTAAAATAATATTATACTTAGATACTTCTTCGATCGTAACGAAACTGGAAATATTACCTAGTACTTACTAGTAAGTAGTAGGTACTTTTAAAACGTAGTTTGTATGTTGTATGTGTTTTCCTTATTTGTCTGTCAAAGGCATTAACAATTCTCTAGAAAATTGTCTGAAGATAATTTCATGACTAAATAGTGTAATCAGATTATAACACTTCATAGAAGGTCATTAAAATTGCACATATTTAGGTAATTCATCAATGCCCAACTGATCTTTAACAACTTACATAGATGTCATATACAAAAGAAAAAGTGACCTAGTCCTCCGACCCGCTAGGCTTCGACCGGTGCCGTGCTGTGACCCGGGTCGTCTAGAGGTTAGGGCGTCCGCCGCGAATGCAGAAGACGCTGGTTCGTTCCCAGCCCTGGACACCGGAGGACCGGACACAAATATTTTTTTCATTATATATGACATCTATATAAGTTTATAATTTATAAAGTAGTGTCTCTATATAAAATAAACAAATCAAAACATTTATTAAAATATCTTTAGCATTTTTTATTGTTAAAAATCAAGTTGTATCTACTTATCCAGTATACTAAAACAACAGAATTTATAAATAATTAATGTTGTCATAAACACAATATGTTGAAAGCCTGCCAAGTTGGGTTGTTTACGGCTCAATTATGACGACAAGACCCATTTGTCCAGACAGTGTCTAGAGAAAACCATTAGGCTCGAATATATTTTCTACGCAGCTACATTTAAAGACAAGACAATAAACTCGGGAATGTCTTTTTATAGATATTGGCCCTGCTACACAGCATACATATACCCACCACATCTCTTCTCTTAACTTACTAGTGAACTTAGGGTAAAATTATTCACGCCTTGGCGTTCGCCTTATATATTACTGTCTGGGATTATTAATGTTCTAGCTAGGTAGACTCACTGACACAGCATCACAATAATGTCAATATGCTAACATACCTAATGAAAAATAGCTCTTAAACATAATCCAAACCTAATCTAAACAGATTTTACAAGAAGCTACCTCCCAAGCTACGGGACGAAATGCATTGGGTATTTTTTATTGTATGCGTACAATAGTGCACAATACAGTGGGTGGTAACTCTTAAGGCGCTAGGCGCTGATTGTGGCAGAAAACTGTTACTTTCTAAGGGATATATCTCAATAACGAGTCATTCAAAAATTTTGAAAAAAATATATGTTATTTACAGGGCCCGGAATTAGGTGAGCTAAAATACCTAAAGTTCGCGAGAGGACATAATATAGAGTGGTTACAACCGGATGAAAATAATATTTTATTTGGATTCCGGGTATTCGATATTCATCCGGGCACTGCAAGTAATAGTCGTAATGATGAAAAATGGTTACATTGCAGCCATAAAGTTAACATTATAATAATAAGATTACTAATTTAAAATATATGTCACATTTTCAGATTTATTATTATAATGTTAACTTTATGGCTGCAATGTAACCATTTTTCATCATTACGACTATTACTTGCAGTGCCATGATGAATATCGAATACCCGGAATCCAAATAAAATATTATTTTCATCCGGTTGTAACCACTCTATATTATGTCCTCTCGCGAACTTTAGGTATTTTAGCTCACCTAATTTCGTGCCCTGGTTATTTACCATTTCATGCACAACATTGTCAACGTTTGAACAACTCGTGTAACGTATAGTTTCTCCGTTATGCAAATTTAACGAAATGTCGTTTTACGGTTAATTTTGCTTATATCTACTGAACGGCTCATTCGATTTAAAATATTGTTGAACTAAAAAATATGTACTACAGAACACTACAAACTCAACGTAGGATATTTAAATTGATTAAATTTTCTTAAACAACTTGATCATAATTCCACATTTCGTACGTTATTAGCTCGAAAACGGCGTTGCTGGCAGTCGTGAGCTAGCTTTGAAACGAGGAGGCTGTGTCGCTCGTCGCTCCGTGCGTCCCTTGTACTACATATACTTGTGCTTGGCCCGTGAGCAATAATATCGGACTTACTGTGCCTAAAGACTAAATAACTGCAGAGGGTTCATGCGGTGCGGATATAACGTGTCTTCCCGGAATCAATAATGTATAGACGTTTTATCTTTTAAGATAATGTACTCGTATGCATGTTTATGTACGTTCGTATAAAAAGTGTATTTTATTTAGATTATAATACAAGTAAAAAACAAATGAAATAAAAATGGAGAAAAACAAAAATCATGAATCTTACATTGCTCTGAAAACAAATTTGGTCATGTAAGTAAACTAAAATTATTATGTTTTAGTAGACGCATGCATCACGCAAAATAGGCATTAGTCGTCGAGTTGCGGAAATCCGCTAGTACTGCAATACAATAGACTAATAATTAATTTAATAAAAAACTCCAAAGAACCGAATTTATTTAAACATATTTATTTAAGAATACCGTGTTCTAAACGAATGTAATATGCGTTTTATTTTAAGATTAAACACAATCTTTAATGTTATACTTTATACTAATTTCTCAAATCTAGAAATTGCGAAGTAAACTGCAAAGGATTGCAGATAAACCGGCCAAGAGAATATCGGGCTAAGCTCAGTGTAGGGGTCCGTAGTTGCCGGCCAGTTACAATACATCCATTCAAAAGGTAGTCTATAAAGAAATATTTTGTGGCACTTACGTTATTTTACTATAGGCATAACTCAAAAACGGCTCAACCGATTTTATTCCATATGGTTTTTATTGAAAATACGTGATAAGTATTTCAATGGCCTCACTTCCAGGAATTTTCCCAATTTTTTTGGACCCACGGTTCAAAAATCAAAGAGCATTTTAACTTTCGAAGCTATTATTTACGAAAGTATTCGTTTTATCCAAAAGTTGTTTAAGGCATATTCTTCTTGAAAGACCTATCCAACAATGGGTTTCAGATACTTATTGTTTTACCACTTTGTAGGCGTAACTAAAACACATAATTACTCATACCAAGTTTCAGTATCACTGAGCAAAGCCTGATTGAAAATCTAATAAAAAATTGCTGATATTTAAGAGTTCAATGTATGTAATAATAAAGGAAAAAAAGCTTTTTTTTTATACCACGACGCTGGCAAACAAGCATACGACCCGCCTGATTGAAAGCAGTTATAAAGCCTATGGACGCCTGCAACCCCAGAAAATTCACAGGCGCGTTGACAACCCTAAAAAAACTTTACTATGTCGGTGAAATGCAAATAAATATACATTTTATATTAATTATCAACACATAAGTGAATAAATAAATTACTACTAAGGGTTAAATTTTTATCTATCAAATATCTTTAAAAGACCGGCCAAGTTTGTATCGGACCATGTATAATTTAGGGTTCCGTAGAAAGTAGTTTCTTGGAGATAACTCAAAAACGGATGAACCGATAATATGTGAAATACTTTTCATAGAAAATTAAGTACTAAGCCTTCTTGGTATTTTTTCATATTTTTTAGACTTACGGATTAAAAGTTAGGGGCTATTATATTTAGACTTTCGAAGCAATTATTTCTGAAAATATTGACTTAATAAAAAAGTTTTAAAAATACTCTATATATATAAGATATTTTTAAAGCCGTATCGTACAACATATTCATATTTACAAAAAAAATATTTTTGACATTTAGTTTGGCATATGTATGTATGGAGTGCCTCACCTAAAAGATTTTTTAGCAATTTAGCCAGAAAACTAAGTAGCGGCACATGAAACACACCTCTAGATAAAAATTCAGTAATATATGTTTTATAATAAAAATGGCTGTGACATACGGACGGACAGACGGACATGTTTCAAAAAACTTTTAAGGGTTCCGTTTTTACCATTTTGGCTATGGAACCCTAAGAAGTGTTTGCGCTGTGTTATATTTTAAAGATCTAAATTTAATGGGCTTACAGCTCTCATTTGTATGACGATTTCGTGCACAAATACCGCTCCTTACATGTGCATTTTTACTATTCGCAATTCGCAACAGGCTTAGTTTTGTTAATATATCGTAATTAAGTGAATTTTTACGGTTAATATTTAAAATCGCAACAAAAAAATAACCATATATTAGGCTCACTTGCACAGCAAAAAAAAACAAATTCACATGAAAACACCGCTTTGATGTGCATTCAGTTTTTTTTGCTGTACTAGTCAGTATTTTTTTATTTTTTTCTGATATGCGGAATATTTTTAACCATATTTCGTAAATTCATAAATATTTTACCGCTCACTGTACTTCAAATTCAAAATCTAGGTTTTCATTTTTTTACATAAAAATCTACTAATCGAGATCGTTATTACTTATCGTATTTAGTAGCATTCCTAAAAAATGTCACCGTAGTACTTAATCACAGTATTCAAATCACAAAACATCCACAAAAGGATTAGGTATGATTATTATAAATCTGCCCGCGCGCCTCTGAGTAAAGTCATATTCTTTGAACATTATTGCGGTGCATCGCGGCGGATTTACGCACGATCGCAATGAGAAGGGTACGCGGGTGGCGCGGGTAGAGAGCGCCCAAACGCTCATGGACACTCCGGCGACAATCGTCTTAACATCCATGCAATGGAAGTGTTCTTTGTGCTTTTCTCCGGAAGCCATCCGTTACAGGACATCGTGCCAGGGACAATAAATAGTCGAATTATAAAACGATCATGACTCATTACCGCTCAAATGGTCCTTTATTCAAACGGCCCACCTATTATGTCAGTGCCAGTACTGCGGCAAAGCACAACACTACAGACGCATAACTTAACAAGTAACGACTTCAAAATAGATCGAAATGAGAAATTTAATTTGAACTCACATTGCATTGTATGGAATCTCACAAATCTAACAATTTCCGCGGACAGGACACCTCTTTAACTGCGACTAGTAGATTTGAGGCTTTGTCATTTTTTTTTACAATAAAGTTAAAACATCCAGTGTTTTATTCATACTTACGATGTTATAGGTCACAAGTCATAACACAATTTCGCACGATGAAATGGTTCTATTATTTGATTGTGCATATTTTGATTCGGCTCGATACTCAATTTCAGAGGACGGAATGCCCACTCTGCTGCTCAATGGTGGAGGCCATCGCTCAATTACATATGATCTTTGGCCATGAACTTTTATCTGGATGATATCCTTTCTGAGGACATTTTTACTTCTTTCAGATTGAGAGTTTTATAGTTCAAAATCTGTAAGAATGAACTTTTCACACATCGCAACGCCCGTAGAACGTAAACGCGCAAGATACTTTGAAATTATAAACAAAATTCCATAACGATTTTACAGCTTGTCGTGTACGTAAACACAATATTTCACTTTTAATAAACATTACTTAATTAATGTTACATTTTTTCATATCTTAGTTATTGAATATGTTACGATAACAATTTAGCATGCAAAACAGTTACGATCTACGCCTCCTTTTTTTAGGGTTCCGTAGTCAACTAGGAACCCTTATAGTTTCGCCATGTCTGCCCGTCCGTCCGTCCGTCCGTCCGCGGATAATCTCAGTGACCGTTAGCACTAGAAAGCTGAAATTTGGTACTAATATGTATATCAATCACGCCGACAAAGTGGTAAAATAAAAAGTGGATTTTTTTTTATTAGGGTACCTCCCCTATACGTAAAGTGGGGAGTGATTTTTTTTTTCATTTCAACCCTAACGTGTGATATATTATTGGATAGGTATTTAAAAATGAATAGGGGTTTCCTAAAATCATTTTTCGATAATGTAAATATTTTCGGAAATAATCGCTCCAGAAGTAAAAAAATATGCGCCCCCCCCTCCCTCTAACTTTTGAACCATAAGTTTTAAAAATATGAAAAAAATCTCAAAAGTAGAACTTTATAAAAACTTTCTAGGAAAATTATTTTGAACTTGATAGGATGAATAGTTTTTGAAAAAAAAATACAAAATAATTTCTGAACTAAGTTTGTAATTTAACCGTATAAGCAGGTGTTTATTGTACCTGTAATTTCTACAAAATTACAATGAAATGACGTGCTTTCAAATAAAGTAAAAACGGTGAAAATCGGTTCACGCAATAAAGAATTATCCCATAAAAATCATCTTCCATACTTTATGCTCGCGCGCAATAGTTTACTTAATTTGCCGATAGATGTCGCTGTACGTGGAACTCTCATAGCATATCCTACATAGCGGTGTTATTAACTCTTAAGTGGGGACACTTACTGTGACGGACGGAAAACTACGGAACCCTACAGTGAGCGTGGCCCGACACGCTCTTGGCCGGTTTTTTTAGTGTTGTGACCATGTCCGCTGTTCCGATTCATATAACATTTCCTTAAGTCGATAAAATCGATTATGTAATCAATAGCCTATATATATATATATATATATATATATAACATTTCCTTAAGTCGATAAAATCGATTATGTAATCAATAGCCAATAAATATATATATATATATATTTATTGGCTATTGATTACATAATCGATTTTATCGACTTAAGGAAATGTTATATGAATCGGAACTTAAGGAAATGTTATATATATATATATATATATAATAATAATAAAAACCACAACAAAACGAAAATAAAATGAAGTACGATGTGAAAAAAGGTCATTAATGTAATTGTATCGGTTTTTTGGGTAATACTTCAGTGTTGAATTGTCCTGACTGACTGACTGACTGACTGACTCACTCACTTAAATCAACGCCCAGCCCGAACCGTTGGACCTAGAGAGCTGAATTTTTCACAATAGGTAGGTTTTATAACGTTAGTATCCACTAAGAAGGGGTTTTTCAAAATTCATCCCCTAAGGGGGTAAAAAGGGGGTTGAAAGTTTGTATGGATGGGGTTTAAAATTTTGAGTTAGAGATTTGAAACTTCGTACGTTTATTAATAATTAAAAAACCGGCCAAGAGCGTGTCGGGCCACGCTCAGTGTAGGGTTCCGTAGTTTTCCGTCCGTCACAGTAAGTGTCCCCAGTCCCCACTTAAGAGTTAAAATAACACCGCCATGTTTTTACTTTATTTGAAAGCAAGTCTTTTCATTGTAATTTTGTAGAAATTACAGGTACAATACACACCTGCTTATACGGTTAAATTACAAACTTAGTTCAGAAATAATTTTGTATTTTTTTTTCAAAAACTATTCAACCTATCAAGTTCAAAATAATTTTCCTAGAAAGTTTTTATAAAGGTTTACTTTTCAGATTTTTTTCATATTTTTAAAACTTATGGTTCAAAAGTTAGAGGGGGGGGGACACATTTTTTTTTACTTCTGGAGCGATTATTTCCGAAAATACTTACATTATCAAAAAATTATTTTAGTAAACCCCTATTCATTTTTAAATACCTATCCAAAAATATATCACACGTTGGGGTTGAAATGAAAAAAAAAATCACTCCCCACTTTACGTATAGGGGAGGTACCGTAATAAAACATTTTTTTTCCACTTTTTATTTTACCACTTTGTCGGCGTGATTGATATACATATTAGTACCAAATTTCAGCTTTCTAGTGCTAATGGTCACTGAGATTATCCGCGGACGGACGGACGGACGGACGGACGGGCAGACATGGCGAAACTATAAGGGTTCCTAGTTGACTACGGAACCCTAAAAACAATAAAAGTGATTTCAGCGTTTTTCCAAAATTCAACCTCTAACAGGGTAAAAAAGGGGTTGAAAGTTTGTATAGAGATTTTTTTTTTGCGACAGACTTGAAAGTTCGTTTATAAGCTACTAACTTCAAGGCAATAAAACGAATTCCAGCGTTTTTCAAAATTCTACCCGAGGGGTTGAAAAGTTTGTATTAAAGGGAGGCCGTAACTACTGAAGCTAGAAAGTTGTAATTTGCAGGACGAGTTAAATTTACAATTTGTACAACTAACAAGAAGCGATTTTGAATAATTCAACCCCTTAATGGGTAAAAAAGGGGTTAAAAGTTTGTATGGGTGGGGTTTAAAATTTAGAGTTAGAGATTTGAAACTTCACACGTTTACTAATAATTAAAGAACAATATAAATGATTTCAGCGTTTTTCAAAATTCAACCTATAACGGGGTTAAAAAGGGGTTGAATGAAAATCTGTTCGAATAGCAAATGTCAATGTCGTTATAGCGTTGAGTTGAGTTGGGTTGGAGCTGTGTCTGTCCATTGTGTGTGTTTATTTTTCGAATCGCGGCCCGGGTTACATTTACAATCTGTACAACTAATAAGAAGCGATTTTGAAAAATTCAACCTCTGAGGGGGTAAAATGGGGGTTAAAGGTTTGTATCGGTGGGGTTTAAAATTTAGAGTTAGAGATTTGAAACTTCGTACGTTTACTAATAATAAAAAATAATAAACGCAATTCAAGCGTTTTTCAAAATTCACCCTAGAACGGGGCTAAAAAGGGGTTGAAAGTTTGTACAGAGATTTACAATTTTTTTGGTTTGAGATTTACTAGGAATTATTGTTCCTATTTCCGTTCCATTTCCATGTTCCAGACTCAGAGTGAGCTCTGACAATAGTTTGGTCATCGAATCGCCAAATAAAACCACCACTATATAGTACACGAAGAAGTTACGCAAATAATAGGATACATTCACGTTATTATTTGCATATTAACACTTATTTGTAACTGAAACTATGTCTACGTTACCCGTTTTTTCGCCAAAATAGCTATAAGTATAAATATATTAAGAAGATGGTTCGGGGATTAATAAAAGTTAGTTAAGAAGATACACTTGGATATGAAACTCTGTATCAGGAACCGTATTATACGCGGACGAAGTCGCGGGCGGAAAGCTAGTTAATAATAAATGACAAAAACGCACAAAACCTAAACTGTTGCCATATACATGGTGGAAAAAAATAATGGGCACTGGAGGGGAACTACCATAAAACGTTGAGATAGCTCAATTCATTATTATGACAAAAACGGGACTTAATCGCGTACACTTACTTTTATTATTTTCCTGACGTTTCGAGCATGCCGTAACGCTCGTGGTCGCAGGCAGACTGGCGAGGAATTGTATCAGCATCTCCTAGCTGCACGGGTTTTTCGAACTACCCGCACTTGGTCTCGATTATGCACATTCACGCTAGGGTTATCACTTTGCCTACACACAACACTCACGACATCTGGTGGTTTGGAAATGCAAGTATTTACACGCTTACATTTGCTGATCACTGGATTCCACGAAGACGAGATCCCCTGTCCCTCGTTCTGGTTGAAATTTTTATACTTCCTAATTTCAATAGCCTCTCGTAGTTTCCTGCTATAACGAAGACGTTCTGTAGAGAGGACTTTTGGATTATGGAGCTCAATCCAGTGGTTTGGTCCAGATTCTAACAAATGTTCGGCCACAGCAGACTTGTTTATTTGCCGATTTTTGACTGCTGTGATATGTTCCCTGACCCTTTCCGCTATTGTGCGTTTGGTTTCCCCAATATAGGAACTACCACAGCTGCAATCAATCTTATAAACGCCCCGTGTTTGTTAAGGGATAACATCCTTATCGGCTGGATAACGGCATGTATACGGTTTGTATAGAGTACTTCCTTAGTACTGTACCTACTTTGTCCGTCACTCCTTTGACATAAGGCAAAAATGCCGGTCGTCTTGCAACATCCGGATGCTTCCTTCCCGGTTTCCGTCTGGGTTGCCTACTGTCCACCCTGTACCCATTCCTCCTAAGGACCTCCTGAATATGTGACATCTCACTCTCTAAAAATTCAGGGTCACAAAGATCATGTGCTCTGTTCCTTAGGGAATTGACTACTGACAGTAGATGGCGAGGGTGAAGGAAGCATCCGGATGTTGCAAGACGACCGGCATTTTTGCCTTATGTCAAAGGAGTGACGGACAAAGTAGGTACAGTACTAAGGAAGTACTCTATACAAACCGTATACATGCCGTTATCCAGGGTGTCGGGGCATTTAAGGTCGGTTAAGGATGTTATAGAGGTTTGTTATGTATTGAAGAAGTAAATACCAAAATAATGTCAGTGTCAAATTGTGAATATTATTTACGTTGTGCATATATTTTTACGTCTGATTTTATTGTATTCTCACAATTATCAGAATAATTTTGTGTCAGCCCGTACGACTAAGTGTAAGTTACATAATTTTCAAAAAATATGGCAGTGAGTAATTTTGGTCCGATTGAGAGTCAAAGCAAGCAAATTACTTTTACCGGTTATAAATATTTTGAACTTGAACTGAAGAATAATTTAAATTCCCCTTACAACGCTGCCCAGTTAGTTGAAAAAGCTACAGGTGTTTGTCTCTCTACTGTTTATAATACTGTCTGAGAGCAATAGTGAGAAATTCGCAACAACAAATAAATTCACCTCCCCGAGAAATAAAAAGTTACGTACTTGTCCGTCATCAGCAGTAGACGATTTTGATCAGGAAGTCATCCGGAGAACTATATACAATTTTCATCTGTCCCATAAGCAATTTCCAACCTTAAAGGTCTCCACTCTGTGTTAAAATCCGATATAGATTACTAATTTGGCATTTCCACCTTACGAAAACAAATACAAAAATTAGGATTTAAATGGAAAAAGACCGAGGACAACCGAAAAATATTAATGGAAAGACACAACATACGACTGCTAAGAATAAATTACCTTAACAAAATTGCGAAATATCGGTCTGAGGATAGACCACTAGTTTATACTGATGAAACCTACATCCACACTTCACATGTGTCCGGAGAGGCTTGGACCGATGGAACAGAATTTGGTGTAAAAAAACAAATCAGTACAGGCCAGCGGTTAATAATAGTGCACGCAGGAGGAAAATATGGTTTTATTCCCAACGCTTTGTTAATGTTTAAGGCAAACCAAAAAACTTTGTCAACTACGAAAAATGGTTAAAAGAAAAATTAATACCGAACCTTAAACCGAATAACGTACTTATCGTAGATAATGCGTCCTATCACAACAAACTTTTGAATCGTGCTCCAACGTCAAATTCTCATAAACAAGAAATGATGGATTGGTTGACAGAACACAACATTTCGTATAGCCCGTTGATGTACAAAACCAGTTTGTATGATTTAATTAAACAAAATAAAGAGCGGTTTCGTGAGTACCACATAGATGCAATTTTAAAAGAACATGGCCACTCCGTTTTACGATTGCCACCGTATCACCCGACATTCAATCCGATCGAAAATATTTGGTCCATGGTAAAAGGATATGTAGCGAAAAGAAACGTTTCATTAAACATGCAAGGCATTATGAGTTTAGCAACTGAACGAATGAATACTATTACTGCTGAGGACTGGGAAAATATTTGTCGCCATGTCGAAATTGAAGAAAATAAATATCGATGTCAGGAAGGGGAAATGGATCGAATTTCAAACAATCTTATTATCAATACTTGTGACAGCTCAGATGAAGAACATGATAGCGACTAAAAGCAAAAAACAGAGGACTACTACTTATTCCATTTCTTAAGGGTATGTAATTTTATTAAATTAAGAGAAAATTATTCTCCTTTTGTTGCAAACGGTACAACCATTACAAATGCAATTCCATGATCTCGATAATTCATCATGTGACGCGCCGACTAAAGCTCTCTAGGACTGTGACGAATTCTACATGTCACGAATCAATCTTATTCCAAGATTTTAAGAAACCGACTTTGAGTAATACATTGGTATATTCAACCTTGTGTCACGACAATAGGGAAAACATTTGTATAACAATGAAATAGCGTGTCTAATTTAAGGTCTTTTACGGTACCACGGTTTTTATCGAGCGTGTTTTTGACCGATATTGTATCTTATCATTCTTTTACACGTTTCTGAGTAAAAATAGTTAACAAAAGCACAGTTTTTGTGTTGCTACTTCGTACTTACGCAATATTTGCGATTTTTGGCGTTGACTTGAAGTAACAATTCATACATTCTCATACGTGTCATGATTAAGTAACTCTTGCGTTATTTAGATAAGCGTTTCAACTTTGTGAGGTTCGCGGTTCACGTCAGTATCAATAGTTAGATTTACTATATAATTTATTTTAAAAGCTTATAGCAGGTATCCATCACCACATTTTATTGTAAACAGTCTTTGTTTATAGGTAGGTTACTGGCTTTTAACTGTCTGCGACGTTCACAGCACAGCGCTAGGTAATGAATACACCGTTTCATACAAATTTCTAACCTAAAAATAATCCGGGATAAAAATACATTGTGTATTTTTCAGTAATTTAACTATAAAACCAAATAGCGGTACATAAAACACACCTCTCGATAAGGTTTCATCAATAAACCTCTAGTTTACCAAAAAAATGGCTGTGGAAATAAAATAAAACGGGCGGACGGAAGGCCAGATGGACATGACAAAACTATAAGGGTACTGATTTTGCCATTTTGGCTACGGAACCGTAAAAAGCATGTTCGAGTATGCCCTAATTAAACCCAGCCTGGGCTTACAAAGTTTTGTGGTGAGCTTCCTTCTTTGATGGACTTATGTGGCTTCGGATTAAGATATTTATAGCTGCAGATTATTTCAATGGCGATTGTACTGTCGGGCATAAAAGGGATGTCTCGAGTACTGGCTTATTTCAATGGCGATTGTAATGTCAGCCGTAAAATAACGTAGTTTTGTTTTAAACATAGTTGAATAGTATAGCATACTAGAGCAATGAGAAATGTCGTTGGTCTGATCGCTTTATCACTACACTGTGACTGTAATTTCAGTTTAATTATATACGCACATTTGAAGGTTCTTTAGTTTTTTATTTTTCTTTAAAAGAGGGTTAGTAAAAATTTCGAGGCTCAAAATTTTACCGAACCTTATGTGCACGTTGGTCTTAAACACAACAAGGAGTATAAGAAGGATCGAGAAGGAAGCGTTCATTGACAACTACCTCTAGTTGCTCACCCAGTTGGGCACCCTCGTGCTTGAGGCGACAAATGACTTGAAATGACCCGAATATCCGGCTGTGATTGGATAATGGCTGGCAAGTGATATATAAACACACAAAAGCGCATTACTGACTGGCCTGTCACGCTCACATGTCAATTTCAATGCGCACATTCGTACCTCTATCACGGAGTAAACAACAGCACCTACTTATATCTTAGGCGTACCACTAATAATAGTGGAAACAAGAGTCGTTCAAAATACTCGCTGATATGGCAAATAAACAGGTAAATGGGCGAAATCGATCGTTATTTTTGTAATCTTTAAAAAAACGAGGTATAAATTCAAAACGATTCAACGAGATCCCAAGCCCTGTCTACTGGCATAAACACAGGCATAACCTTGCCAAGGACGATCAAATTGCTTGATTAGCATCAACATGTGAATAATTTAATGATACACAATGCGATACTAATGATGTATGGTGTGACTGTGATACCCCAAAGTACAAATTTGGTGTGGTAGGTAGGTCTTTTAAACAATATAATAACCGGACGGAATAACAAGTCCTATTTTCCATCCATGGTTTTACACCCATTAGCCTAGTATATTTAGCCTTGTGTATATAGATTCCTTAACTGTCAATAGTCCTTATACCATGGCTGGTGCTGTCTATATAAATATTTAATTGAATAGTAAACCATCCTATTTTTCCCACGATTCTTATTAGAAGCGTTATTTTGGGGAAAGAATTGCGAGGCAATTTGTGCAAGCATTATCCCAATTTAATCATCAAAAATTGAAATTTTTACCCGCTGGTGACTTAAGTTAGAGTTAATTGAAACTGCGCGTTTAATTAAGGTTTGCTTTGTTACATGTGGTACATCAGATAACTGTAGGTGTCGGGTAGTGCGCACAGTCATATCATAAACATCTTTATTAATACTTTACGACTCTGGACTTGATAAGCGAAGCGCCATTTATCGTGGAAGGCGTCACAATGCGTTTCACAGTCATAGTTAAAGTATTACTTGAAGTACAATTGTCTCTTTAGTCTTAAATATAATTTTAAAAAAGTAGATAAGAAAAAAAAAATAACTCAATTCTTGCTAGATCTAGTTAGACTGCATATTCTTTATATTTAATTTTTGCAAAAATACAAAGTTTGCATGTTGCATTCTCGGAGAGGGATTACACAAGACATTATACTGTTTATGTTTATTGTGATACCCGATTGCGTCCACGCAGTAACCAGCAACACTAATAAAATAAATCACGTCGCCTCCACCTCATGCCAATGATCTCTGACTCCACGATAAACAAGGCGTAATTAAATGTTTCTCAATCTACAAGTTCCATTATCTGTTAGGAGATAGCTCGTTTTCGATATTCCAAGTAATCTGATGTTAGGATCTTGAGATTTCTAAACGGGTTTTAGATTCTGAGTATAAGTAATATAATAAGTAATGGAAAAAGTCCTCGATTCGACCGGTTGGCCCGGTGTTCACGCTGTTCAACTACAGACCGTGGTGGTTTAGTACTCATCAAAACTCTTTTTACTTGCTCCGTCTTATGGCTGTTTCCACTTGTATTGTTCGGGGCCATAGTTGCATTCTGGGGATCCATTTTGGTAATTTCACTGCACTGCCATTCGTATCATATTTATTTATAAAATTATAGTTATGCCAATGTATGACAGTCCGTGTGTCAACAACCGAGTACGATTGCACGTTCCTCTGAATTGTCCTTGCACTTTTTGGCCCGACGTTAAACGTAACGTGACATGTGCTAAAATTGGTTTGTGCTATATAATTCAAATAATTGAATTAGTGAAGACAGTTGTCAGGGGCAGGCTATCTATATGCGAATATGTTTTCACACTATTGCAAACTTAAGTACTTAAATAAATAAAAGGTCTTGATTTAACATATTTCATTTAACCAAAAAAATACCTTATTTGAATCATACTAAGCAGTCAGAATTAATGGTTTTGAATAATCCTTGCTATTATGCTCTATTAATTAATACATTATACGTAATGTGAATGAATGACATCTAAATATTTGTTACAGCCCGCAGCGTCCGGTGGCGACCTAATGGCCGACCTCCACGCTAAGCTGTCCATGCGTCGGCGCGGGATCTCCGGCGCCGAGCGACACGGAGGCTCCGTGCTCCACACGCTGGCCAGCGTCATCCCCGAGCCCGGCGAGTCCACGCCGCAGGCCTCCTCGAGCGGCGAGGAGTGGGAGTAAGACAACACCTGTTACGACACTGTGCGGCGACGAGTGGGAGTAAGATGACACTAGATACCCCAGTTACGGGCATATGCTGGCCAACGTATTATGGAGCCACACAAACTAGCTACGACTGTTCCGTTTTTATCGGCGACATTCCAACATTTGCAACCAACGACTCAACACTACAGGCGTCCAGCAGTCACGGGTGGGATGAGCGGTACAAAAGCCATATCCTCATGTCAAGTTACTGGTAGAATTGTCAATTTGGGAACGCCGGTCAAGAACTAAGGTCGGAAAAATTCGGTCGCCGACCGTTAATTGTCATATTAGTCATATACACTGCATAGCTACAAATTTTACAGTTTGAACCGCGTCACGTAATTCTCATCGGCGGCCAAATCTTTCCGTCTATTTGGTTTAGAGCTGTACGCCTATAAAAGCTAGCTAGAAATTTCAACTAAGTTTGACAATGTCTCCGCAGACGTTTAGCGCCTCCGGCGCCATCTTTTATGTGATCGTCGTCCAACTAAAGTTTTTTGACACGTTCGGTCCCAAATTGCAACACCATGCGTGCGTTTTCATGCGTTACGTATTTCAAAACATTCCGGCGCTAGAATTAAATCTGAATATCATTCATCAAAAGGTTTTGTCACGTATTTATCAAACATCGTTAAAAATTTATTCTTTTTCGTTGAAACGTTAAGAATACATTAAATATTTAGGTACTTATCAATCAACTTGCAAGCTTTCATCGAAAGGCATTAGGCAATAGAGCTAATATTAACAAAGTGTTTATTTAATTAATATTAACGGTTTCTCCATAACAATGCATCAAGATTATTAATTTGGCTGTTTCTTATAAACTTGAACTATAAACCAACCGAGCTTAATCATCATTAAGTAGGTACTGACGAAAGTAATAAAAATGGAAATATGCCGCATATACTTCGGGAAAGCCAAATCTTTTGTCATTGGGTATTCAGTATTCATGCTAATTCACGGAGAATGGCGGTCATATGCAAAATATTGTGTAAAGAGTTCGAAATAGTATTTGCGTAAACCTCGGCCTAAGGCCACGCGTCAGTTCGGCAAACATTTATATTTCCGCTGCGATTACCTACGGTGGATACCCGACTCAGAAGCTCATTCAAATTTCTCGTCTTACTTTAATTTAAGGGGTTTTCCTTTTGTCATACGTAGTGTACTTCCGTTGGTTGGGCGAATGAGGGTGAGTCGAGTTCAAGGACGCCAGTGTAACATACAACATAACCCCGAGATCGTAACAACTTTCCGTAATAGGAGAGCTCACAGGAATGACACCCTATCTATTCTCTGGGAAACCATTATGGTATCCTATTAGCCCGTGCTCTGAGGTCGACGCCCAACGCAGCGTACAGCGTCACATCGTAATGAGTAAACAGCGACATGTATATAGTAGGGTCTAATATGAGCGACATAAGCGTTGCGTCTGGCGTCAACTGCAAACCGCGGCCTCACGGAATATGAACAGCTTACAAGTATTCATCACGCAGATGACGTAGAAATCTTGTGACGTGCATAATTGATAACAATCAATCACGGTATTTGCATAATTGAAGCTATTGATTACTTGTTAGTATCGTTACATATTCAAAGGACATTTCTCATCCTTCGCCTTTTTTTTATTACAAAGACTAGCTGATAACTAAAAAGCTATTTCCACTCTGTTCCACGTCATTGCTTCTTAGAAGCGACTAGTATTTTATGAATTGGCGCGTGATTTATTGAGTATTTACGACAGTATAAGAAAAAGAAAGACATATATTAGATACCAATTGTTTCCCAATAAATTGTATCTCCCTTGATGTCTGTTTATTTAAGTAATATCAATTAGAAGCACGAAGAAAAGAATGTAGTACTTATACACGGTGAATCTGAGTAACCCGACAGATTTTAACCATAAATTCCTGAGGTCATAAGGAGTAATAAATCTTATATGAATTTAGGTTAATTTCGCCAAAAAAGAAATATTTTTTTTTGCTTTTTTTCGTTTTTTTAAATGCTTTTACTAACATAAAAACGAACATAAAAACATAAATGTTATTGGTAAAACTGTCGATTAAAATAAATTAGTACATTTGATTTCGTAAAAAATAGTTTACGTAAAGTATTCCTTGGCACTTTGATATCTGTCAATAAGAATGTCTAGACTAGACCCCATATAGGGTGAAATCTCCATCAAAAAAGCGTTTTACACTGAGTCACAATAAAAAATGTTTCTTTATTTAATTGGTAGTAACGCTGAAACTAGGCCAATTCCAGAAAAGTTTATACGACATTTTAGTCTCCAATTGTGATCAGGAATTTATGGTTAAAATCTGTCGGGTTACTCAGATTCACCGTGTATGGTCAGGTCATACTCAATCATTGATCTACTATAAATAAATGAATCAATACTACGATCGATAACCAAGACAGCCAAAGAAGTATATGCTCAAGATATATTTGTAGCTAACCAATATAACGTCGGTAGATCGTATCGTTTATAAAGCTCAATATTATGCCTTCACGCGCTTTTCTTATACTAACATTACTAACAGCCAGTTATTGGGTTATGCAACTCAAATTTGAGGCCACTATAATGCAAATAAGGAGATGACTAATACGACGGAGCTCCTGTCAACTTTAACAGAGCTTTGGGTTTCCAAACAAGTCCTCACGAACCAGAGTTCGTTCCGGTTCGCAGCGGTGACGTCTGTTTACTCAGGTACGCGTCACTGATCGAGTTTGTCGAGCAAACATCGCGGCTCGTGCGTGTTCCAACTGATAGCGTGTATTTGTTTTTGTTAAAGCTAAATTTAAACGCGCGGAGGGTTATTCTGGCATGCAACGGGAGACTAGTTTCTTAGCTTTCAACCCGTAAAAAACGCATTAACTGAATATAAACACCGACAGATAATGCCCCAAAACTTATTATCGCGCTCAGTTGGTCGCCAGTTTTTTATCGAATCCTATAAAACAAGGGTTAAAGGATCGCGGCGTTATTATTAGAACCACTAGAAATTTTGTATCGAGATCTGTAACAAATTTGAGATCTACTTATGCTGGGTTATCTCAGATCTGGAGCAACAGGTTTTCCGTTTAAAAGGTGACAACGACGCGAGTTTCACATCACCATGAAACAGGAGTAAGGAACGAATAAGAGTAACAGATTCATACAACCGCAACCGTACTTGAAAGATAACGCTACCTACAAAACCTACATTTGTTTCTTTTGTAGCTTAACTAGAATGATAGTTCGGTTTTACAATTTCAACCATTGAATCGGTCAGAGCATGTAGTTAATTAGACTTCTAAGTATCTGATTTTGTATTAAAATCATTAAAAAAAAACCAATTGGATTGTGTCGATTTGGTCAGATTGGTGCAAATCGAGCTGTAATTTTAGTATTTGGAGAAAAAAAACTGAGTTTAGTGAAGACTACGTAGTAGTTGATTTGATACTCTGTTCCGTTTCTTGACTCCCGCTTGCCTTTCCCCGCGTTAATGCAAGTATAATGGCGTAAACTTCCCCGAAGCTGCGCGGGCGCACATAAATCCACCAGCTGATATCGGAAAAGGCTCGTATTAGAATAATCACATTTCTCACTAAGGCCCTATCTCGTTTTTAATTCCGAGAAGGGATGCGAACTATCGCGTCCACTGATTATATACAAAAACCTGGGTTTATTTAGAGACTAGTAAATACAGGCTTGATGTTGTTATACCATTTGTTCACTCAATGCGAACTGCTAAGGAGTGGAATTTTACCCTATCGCACATATTCCCGGATAAATTCGCAGCTACAGCAAAACTTCACTGAAAACCTATCATTCTCTTTTCTTGTCATTATAGATGGCGTTACTGATTTCCGAACTGTATAATATTGTAATACCATGACTGACATAAAATGGGCTTTAGTAAATACTAAACGAGTCAAAGCAGCTAGTTCTTAAAAAACCGCAAAACGATTTCTCACCGTGAAGTTTCTGTTAGGAAACTTACTCGTATACTGTTATGTCACGATATATGTTTGACAAATGCACCCTTTATGGCCTTTATTTAAATACTTTTTTGTGAATTTTAAAATATTGAAACTTGAAAGTGTAAAAATACGCATAAATGTATCTAAATTTAATCAAAGAAAGCGTTTTTGCTGTTTTTTGTGACGTTTTACCGTATATTTTCATTTCATTACTTCTTTAAAATAAATACTTACATTTATGTCTAGGAAAATAGTGACTTACTCAGTGAGCTCATTCATAAACGGAATTCTAAATGCTTACAAAATATATGAGATTCTGACATTTGACGCCAAACGCCATCTACACAATGGTGAAAGACGCATTGGCGTTTTCAATTATTAACATGTCTTTGATGTATTAATTGTACACAGTGCAATACGTATTTTCAAGTTTGCCCACGAATATAATTTATGTGTATTTTAGTGCCTATGCTAATTCCAAGTAAGGTTAACGAAGAGCTCTGAGAAGTTGACTTCGTTATAATATAATTTATACATGCTATATGGAATACGGCGTGATTTGCAAAAATACAGTATGAATTCGCGATTTTAATCTGTGCGCCAATTTTTACTTTATGTTAAATTTTACATTTTTTAAAGCGACTCTGTTATGTTTATGTATTGGCCCTAAATATATTGGTGGACATTTGAGAAATATTATAACACGCAATTTCATGCTATTAGTAATTTACATTGTAACTATTTACTGTTAAAAACGGGGTATTCACCTTTTTAGTTATACCTATATGACTGTGAGTTGTCGATATTTCGGGACTTTTGCAAGCGCCATTATCACAAAATAACTAAGTTATGTTTTTAATAGTATGTAGTTATAAAATATTACTTATATAATATGAAACTTTAAAAACGTATGCATAAATTGATCTTGGAATTAATACGTATTAAGTATATATTTTTACTTAGTTGTACTTAGTGTTTATTAGACTTGAATGAATCGATAGGAATCGTTATATATTCTACTGCATACGAGTTAACACAATCTGGGCAATAAATATCTGCACATTTATTTATTGTTTTATAAATGTCAATGACATTAAGCTGATAAATGATAATCTATACATGTTTGTTATCTCTTACTGTACGACTAAGATAATACATACAAGTCGTTATATAAATTGTTGCTTTAGTACTTGCGGTGCTATTATATGCATATAGCTTTCATTATAAACTTGTGCACTAGTCTTGGAATGTACTGACAATTTTTTTTATTACGAGTATATACGTGTTTAATGTCTTCTATAACAAAAAACTGCGAAATATCAGATTGTTAGCTTCATGGACGACTGGTTCAGAAGTATATGTTTTGTAAGCTAATATCATCTTAGCATTAGACCTCTCCTGGCTAGGTATATCCTAAGAGAAACCGAGTTCAGCTCCGCCATTTAATCATAAGTATATTTGGTATTAATACGTAAGCGAATGATACATGTAATTATAATATGTATATTAACTTTTAATTACCTAATACGACCATCCACTTATGGAAATGCTGTTATAAAATTTTGGCCGAAACCAACGCCTTGCGGCTTTTCGGAATCCAAGGGAAACCAGTTCAATAACAGTTACATCCTGCTGGGATTCCGCGAAATCGATGTTAGACAGTACGTATTATAAGTAAATCGTAAACTTACTTATACAGTTCTCTATAGTAACCGTAGTTACATAACAATTCACGTCAAATGGTTTCAAGCAAAAATAATACGTAATATTAATGTAATGGAAATCGGAAGGGACTCCACGTGGACCTACGTCTAATAAATAAATTTATATGTACTTACCTGTTTGTGTAATTAATTACACATAGTAGTGATATTATTTCACTATCTACTTACACATAAAAACAACAAAGCCGATAAACTAATAATATAATACATTGTTTTTTTGCCCAAGGGTACGAACTTATCAAGTTCATTTCCTTTTAAATACGCAGCTACGCAATGTATGGACATAAGTACCAATTTTATATTATGTTGTCAGGAGTAGAATACGCAATAGGCGGTTTGTACAGTGGACTACAAATATATGTACCCACTTTTGGACCTTAAAACAACGCAATAAGGTGCAAAACTGGATACATCTTTTTGTAGTCGATTATACTTACCTTCTTCTGTAGGATAAATGGACTTATGGACGTATGGATTTCTTGAACTAACGTAACTTAATTAATGACTCTTACTAAAACTTTTTCGTATTTATAGTATTTTTTTTTTGTTATAACGCACATTTGTTGGCTAAAATCGCTTTCTAATCGCTAAAATAAAATTCGTTCAAAAACGATGGGACGGGCAAAAAAGTAATCCCACTACCAACATGTGCAAAGCCTTGCTCTACACACGTGCTTACCAAACCACCGCCCCACCCTGGCTTGCACCCCTGCGGAGAAAAAACATGTTATTTTGACTCCACAAGCGGTCCCATAACAGACCCATTTCTAATAAATTACTTACAAAAAACGAGAGCTCCTCAATTTGTCTAATATATTATTAACCTTTTAACTGTGAGGAGCTCTACATATAATTTCCCTTATTGTAATTGTTTAATGGATAAAGGGATAATCTCGATCCCTTTTTCTTTTCGCCTAATGGCTTTGTAGTATGTAACTATATATTTCCTTCCAAAAAAGGGCAAATCAATAACATTGCGTTTACTATGATTATAAATAATATACGATAGATAAACTTCTTAATTGTTATGTCATAATTCATAAACAATCCATCTAACTCCATTCAGAACGAGTAACTCAAAACCAGTTAGAAGAACTTTTTTTTTTACTCAACGGATAACAATGCACCTGTGTAAAACAGGAAGGAGTACAGTAAATAAGCAACTAAACCGACGTATTATAATAACGATAAGAAACTCTTTGAAATACCAATTAGTGACGGCTTAGCTAAAAGCTCTCGGCCTTAAACGTGATAGGCTTCGTCTATAGGCGTATTAGTCAAATTCGCGGCGGCGGTGCCTTTACTGCGCCCGGACAATGCTTATTTGTTTCCAACCTCGTATCTGGTATAGCTTGACCTCAACACTCGTCAGAGGAGCATGTTTTTAATGGTCAGTTATACTTACATTACATTGGTCGATAAGGCATGGTGAATAGCCGGTAGCATTTGTATTCGGGAGGGGCGCGTGCGCAACAGTTACGTTCCGACGAATAGCTGTGTGCGGGTTAAGAGAAACTCGGATTAGTAACGTGGGACTTCATTCAGAATTCTGTGTGCGGTTTGGCCGTGAATACACTAAACTTACTTAAAGCATGGTTAAGAATTATATAAGAGAAACACTAGCGAGATACTAAAGGGTTTTCCACAAAAAATACCCGAGAAAATTATATATTTTATTTAGACACTTCTGCGAGTCTGCTGATTCTTTGAAACAATACGAAAGATGTATTCATATGTGACGTTGAGCGCCTAAAATTATAATTGCGGCAATATCCAACTGCCTGCCGATCTTTGATGTCGGAGGCCAAGATCCACTTTGGGTCACTGCGCCACTGCAGTAAGTAAGTAAAATGTAACTGCAGTGGAAGGCTGGGAGTCCGAGGCACGTCGCCGACGGAAACGGATGCCGGGACTCTTAGGCGGCTTTCACACGCGGTTTCCGCATGTGGCGCCGGTGCGCGAGCGAGATAGCCCTCTGCACGAGCGAGATAGGGCTGTCAGGCTTGCACACCGTCGCCGCACCCGGCGCCAGTGTGATAACCGCCTTAGACTAAGAGGCTTACTGCTTAAAAATAGAACCCTAGGCTCCCCGAAACAAGTCGCGCGTAGTTAAACTTTAAAATTAATAAAATATTAATGACTCATGAGTCATGAGTCATGACAGCCTCAATTAGAAGAGGTTGAAAGTTATGCCTATGTAAATAATAATTTCCATTAGTTATTTGCCAACACGATAAAAAAGTACGATATCGAACTCTGCAGTTCACTTGTTTACTATTATGCGTCGATTTTCCTTGACGCTAATTAAGTATAAATGTTAATTACAATAACAAACATACGTTATGTTTACAATTTATTTTGAACACGGAAATTTTCCTTATTCCGTTCATGATATAAAATTAACGTCTTATATAATAATGTCAGTGCCTGATGATAAGTGTCGTTATTTTATAACAAACGTTATAGCGGTCCAGACACTATCAGTAATAATGTCATTATTTCTGTACCCGTCCTTTTCTATCTACATGAAGGATGAGAAGGATGAGTAGATAAATATTATTAACAGTGTCTGGTCAACTTATGATGTTAATGTATATAGATGTCATATACAAAGGGAAAAGTGACCTAGGCCTCCGTTTAGGTTTATTAAAAATAATTTGATTTTTTCTTCAAAGAGTTATGTTAAAGTATAATTATTACAATGTGTATGAATCGTAATATGATGAAATGAAACAGTGCAAGTGCAATCAAGTGACGACATAAATTATGATGTTCATAATTTCCTCTCGCCCATACCCATACCTACCCGTTAAGGTACCTATACACAGCCAAGTCTTGCCCGCAGCTGTATCATAAAACTAAATTTTACTACGAATAAATATTATACAGTTCCAGAGAGCCCCGTTTAACGACACCAAATAACAGGTCACTGTGAAATTACACATTCTGTAGTGATGCTTAAATGCCTATCGCGGGCATAGAATCGTCCTTCTCGAACCGGTCTGGATTGAAAGAGGTGCAAGTTCTGCGTTAGACTCAGGAGCACGGGTTCCCAACTTTTCCTCTGTCCCTTTTTCATGTTTTGCACGTTGCTCCTAGCTGTAATTGTATGCCAATCAAAAGGGAGCATGCTCCACTTGGGAACTCCTTGACTAAGATACAATTCATAATTCAGCGGAGTGATTTGACAGTTCCTGACGTGTAAAGCGATTGTCAAATGTATGTAAAGTGCTGTCAAATCACTCTGCTGAATTATGGATTCTATCTTAGAATGTGTACATACAGTCAAAGATTTTCTAGCGCCACCTTTTAGAGTTGTATATCAATAATTACCTACATAATATTGTTGTGGGAATAATATAAAATAACACTAGCGCAGCTTTTTAACCTTTAATATGCTTACTGATTTTAAATACATAATAAATAAATAAAGATTGTATGTCTAAATGCTTAGGAAACTACGAGAAATCGACTTAGTACAGTCATGGACTTTGTTGAGCCATTTACGGATCAGGCTGGTTTATTTATTTTAGTACTTACTCTGTGATCCCTAAACTAAATGGCTCAACTATTAAAGACCGTACTATTGAATTAATAAAAACGGCTGTCCTATTATACATTATGCCGAATTTTCTTAGTTTCACCGGTCAAACACTAGTGTCTAATGCCATTAGAAAATATGTATGTACCTATAAGAATGTTAGTCAGTTAACTAATACCACGCCTAATTGCAATTAATGTAATGTACCTACTATTACATTGATCTGCCTTAAAGTGCGTAAATAGTATTTCATAAAACAGTCCAATCATTTGCTTTATAATCGTAATCGTTTCTAAATCGGCCTATGTAATTTTTGGTAACCGCTTTTGGTGTTTTTAGCTACATATAGATGTTATAGGAAATAGTTTCTCGTAACTTTGAAACTATAAATTCCAAATATTTCTGGAATGTTGGAACTAATGTTGTGATACGATTGCCTTGATGCGTGACGCTGACGCTTCTTCTTATTATTTACATTAGGTAAGTTTAGAAAAAGGATAACTTTAGACATTTTGAGACTTAACCCTTTAGCGGTGCGACATTCCGATCACATTCGTTCTTAAACCTTAATTCATTCGTTGTAAAAACAACTTTAATTTTCCCAATGAAACAAATATTATCTACTAAAGGGTTAAAAACAAGTAGCGATAGATTTTGTTAAGAAATGTTATGTAGGAAACTGCAAGGTTGTAAACCAATATTGGCTAGAGCTTAAAGGGTGCAAATATTTGAATTTATTAGACTTGTTGATATTATATTGAATTTAATATTAAATTATGTATATAAAGTAGCAATAAGTAATACAATGTAAAATATAATCTGTACGTATTTACATAAAATAAGATTAATTAATTAAGGATACTTGCCTTTGTAGATTTATATAAAGTTTTGACTGTTTGATTTAAATGAACTACTGTTATAGTTATATAATTTAATCAATGCATTTCCTATTTGAGTCAATGCAGTACTTTGACGTAATTTAATGTACAAGAATGTAGTCAAATACGTCAGAGTAATCATGGAGGGGTGATTTTACAAAAGGATTTATAGTATCTATAAACTACTAAACTGAACAAAAAAAAATATTTTGGAAGTTTACCCCTTTCATAAGACCCAGGTTAGTCATTATTTATGTGCAGCATTTTGTATCAAATAAATTGTTAATAATCTAATGAGAGAGCACTAGCACTAAACGCTTTGTTTCCGGCGGGCAGCGCCGGACTAGGATTTCATAAACATCTACACAGGTTCTTGTTAGCTACTCAAGAATAGTGTAATGATATTTATGAACTCCTCGTTAGTGCTGATCAATAAATTTCCGTATTTAGGTCTCTTCACGCAGCAAAATAGATCCCAGAACCATCTTGGATTACAAATAATAAACCTAGTTTTAAGGAACTCTTGTTATTGTCAATTTGACATGGTTCTATGGCAAGTCCGAAGTTTCCATTTTGAGGAGTGAGCTTAAGGCGATTTAGTTGATCACAAATGTTATAGCAAACCTACTTATCTCATGTTATTCCTAACTTAAACCTCGTAAGTTAAGTACATCCGTCTGGTAGTTTTATTTAAATTGTGTAAATATTCAGGTGCCCATTTTAACGTTTTAATCATGTTAATACCTAATTATAGTCTTGTATACCAACGTTGTATGAACGGTTTTAAATGTTATGCATGATGTATGTAATATACCTGTCATTAATTAAAATGAGATTCTAAATATTATGATGTCGTATTATTTATGTCTTTAATTTTTTTGTTGCGTAAAATGATCACAACGGTGATAATAATATTCTGGAGAGTCGAATAGACCCATCATTTTAACGAATAAAATTATCTGATTCCTATGCCTGGAAGTTTTTTTACGAAAGTTTGTGCTTATCATACAACAAGTACACATGTATACAGAAAGCTGAGAATCATAGATCCTCATCTTGGGTCGACTTTGATATACTACCCCATCTCCCTTGCATGTTACTGTAGTTTCTAACGAGTCACTTGTATAACTAAACTAAAATCAAGTAACTTCGTCTAATAAATAAACGATATGATTTCAATGCTAATATAATGCAAATATAATGCTTCTATTTCAAAGGATTTATCCTACAGACAGGAGAACAAAATTACTGTATGCAGCGTGTAAGTTAATGCCTTTAATGAACGTTCAAATTTCAATTTACTTACAAGTGTGTTTCCATGAAAAATTTAATAATCCCTTAAGAAACAGAAATAAGCGTTTCCCGGTAGAATAAATACGGATTGTGTCGTAATTGGGGGTCACCGACTTCTCTTTACGCATTCTGATTATTTATAACGACTCGCTAGCGCGGGTTTACGTCCCAGAATAACGCCTCGGAACTTCTCGGTATCACAGCGCCGCCGATTCCGAATCGGAAATAAGGATTCCGGGAAACCGCCGGCCTCTCGTCTCTCGCGCACGCGAGCGACAAGGACGCAGCAGCTTTTTGTGGCCCAATGATAAATGGCTTGCACGGGCCGTGTAAGGTGCTTCAGTTATCTGGAAATGTTTAATGCGACCTTTGACACTGACTTTTATTGGAAACTCGTTCCTAGTATTGTCTCTGGTTTTATGAGTTTTCCGTATGGATATGTATTGAAGCTTGAAGCTGTTGCGTGGGTTTAATGGACATGGTGGTAATAAAACTGTTCACAGTATAACCACGACAGGTATTCGAACCTGTCCTGGTTAAAGGTAGGTACTTCAATCATTAAGTTTCTTGAAAATATTTTGGAATTTTAAATATTTTTGGTTAAAAAGCGCGAAATGAACATCTAAACTAACTCGTAGTGACTACTAGTAACTTTTAAAAGAGATCCGTTTAACCAGTCCGATTTTGATAAATCTCGGTTTTTATAGATTTCTTTAGTCAATAAGAAATTGAGCCTTTGTCGTCTGCGTGTGAAGGTACAATTCTGGTACATTTTGAACTCCTCACCCGCTTAGCTACATATGCACTACATCCGCTAGAGTCGGCAAACCGCAGCTCTTTGAAGGGCCAGTTGTGGCGCTTAAGTTCCCCAAAAATGTTTAAAAATCAAATATTACAGTGAAGAACAGAAAAATGCGGCTCTATGAGCTTCCAAAAATTCCATATTTTCCGCCATCAGGCTCTGTCAAAAAAGTTTGCCGACCCGTGCGCTAGAATCTTGAAACAAAACAGGGTAGGTGTAGTGGTAATTTATAAGATGTCAGAATCTTACTAAGGAGTTCTACCGACAATCCCGACATCTTAAAAAATCGTACTATAGCCTCAAGTGCCTCGGTAGATGGTAGATATAACCCGCGCGATTTGCGTGGATAAGTAGAGCAATTAAGTCTTTGTATAAAGACGCGGATATGTACAAGTGGGCATCTCTCTTCTGCATGTCAGTTGGGCTATATAGCCCTCACCTCAACTTGTTCCAGTAATTTACATCGTGTACAGCAAACATGAAAAAGTATTTGGTGCATCCAGTGCGATTGATGAGTTCGCCTAAGCACCTCAACTTTTCTAAGTAAGTTACTTGTATCTAGCTGAAAAAAACTCATGAGGTAAGAGTGTGGGTCACTTCACCCAAAACAAAACCCAATACATAATATAAATAGTATTCACATTCATAAACCAGTTATGTATATATATTAAGTTACTCTATGTCATAACAGGCAAAACAAATCCAGTCGCCCGTACTCAAGCCGTAAGACAAAAACGCGGCCAAGTACCAAGTACTGACATTTTTCGACTTTCGGAGCTATGCTTTTGAAAATGTATCCTTAATCCAAAAAACTAGTGCCTACGCCAATTCATGGGATTAGGTTGCCAAGCCGACCCCAAGCCAGGACAAACGTTAGGCTAGGAGGAAGAAGAAGAATCCTTAATCAAAAAGTGTTATGAGAAACCTTAAAGTTATTTTTGAAGACCTATCGATTGATATATTCAGAGCAATGACGCGTAGTCAAGGTAACCGCGAGGCAACCGGATGGCTCGCGGTATTTAAGCTTATGAAGTGATGAGGAACCGCACTGTGCAACCGGAACTGACACAACTAGGACTGGGGCGGAAATAGAGGAAGGGGGTGCGAAAAATAAAAACGCGAGGCAACCGATTGCAACAGCGGTTGCCTGAAAGTGCGTACACTGGTTATAAATATAATACAATTTTAATGCCATCCCTCCAGGTGCGACTGACGCCCTTTACGAGGGCGAAGAAAAAATTAAAGAAAAAGTTGGTAGGCAATCGCTTGAAAATTAGCATGCTTGTTCTACATCACACCTGCCCCTCCTTTAGCTCCCTAAAGGGCCCTAACTCTTATTATATTAAGACCATAGACATACGATATTAGGTATAGACGGGGCATGGTAATTAATTCCAAGACCGAACGGGATGGTCTTATAGAACAGCGGTTCTCAAAATTTTTTGGTGACGGAACCCTTTTGGCAAGCGAATTATTTGACGGAGCCCCAAAAAAAATATATAAATAATAATAATATGTTTGTACGTTACGTAAGAATAGCCATACATTTGACGTACCCCTCTCAGGTAAAAATCGGCAGACTTTATTTGTATGGAAAATGACAGACATGGCCGCTCCGATTGGTTGAATTCTCTAAGGGCAAAACCCTTTCCCGTGGCGTTAATATACAACATATTAATTTTAGTGTATTTCAAAAACCGGTGGATTTCAATTTCGGAATAATTCGTGAAAATAAATTAAAACTACTGCGCGCCATACAAATTTAGCTGTTGACCAATGAAGGACCAATGTTGGAGGTGCTACTTTGACTAAACTTGACAGTTGCTTTCCCCATTATGTAGGCTGGTTAGGTTATGCTATTCAGTCATCTTGAAACGTGTTTTAAAATTAGTCGCGTTGCGTAACGTGTAATCTGTCCTTCTTGGGCGAACGCGTGTTTCAATGACTTCCTTAGAGTTTAAGACTAAAATGGTTGTGACGTACGAACAGCCAGACATGACGAAACTATAAGGGTTCTGTTTTTGTTTTTTTGGCTACGGAACCCTAAAAAGTATGTGGGGTCTGTTTTAGATACATTTAAAACCGCCGCTGGGTTAACCAAAAATTACGCCCACAGGTAATGTCAAGTGTCACAAAAGAAATGTCATTTAAATGTTTTGTTGTGATTGTGCTGTTAGTTGTGCTGGTTCTGTGATTTGGATTTGTTTTCTATATATTTATTTGATATAAATATAAAAAAATTGTGTAATAAATAAATTTTAATCTATGAGTTCGAAAATGTTTATCTCACTAATTAGAAACTAGCTAAAATATTATAAGAGAAATGGCAGCAGCATTTCAACAACAAATATTCGCTTTGGACGCTCGCTTCAATGCATACAGGGCTCCAAATAATCCCAACTTCAGTGAGATCATTTTATTTAACATATATATATACTATGCTATAGCTATAGATCTACTAAGAAACCCAGCTAAGCTTAGTTTCGAGACTAAATCTGGTACTCTTAACTGGCCTATTTTTTCTTCCTCCTAGCGTTTGTCCTGGCTTGGGGTCCGTTTGACAACCTAATTCCATGAATTGGCGTAGGCACTAGATATTACGAAAGCGACTGCCATCTGACCTTCCAACACGGGAAACTAGGCCTTATCGGGATTAGGTCCGGTTTCCTAACGATGTTTTCCTTCACCGAAAAGCGACTTGTAAATATCAAATGATATTCCGTACATAGGTTCCGAAAAACTCAGTGGTACGAGCCGGGGTTTGAACCCGAGACTTCCAGATCGAAAATCAGACGTCTTACTGCCAGGCTACCAACTAACTAGATACACAATGAAATTTTATCAGTAATCAGAAACCAATTTTTCTAATTCAGTTTTCGATACTGAACAACTTTTACCGTGTATAGGTAGGTAATTCATCAATATGTAGTTGATCATAGTAATTGCTTCATGCTTATCAACCACCTCAGTTAAGTATAAGTCCTTATTAACTTGTATCTAGTATGACTCATTTTGGAATATTTTTACGACATTATGGTTTTGTATGTTTTCAGAAACCTTATACATACGACGGCGTAGTCAATTGCTGAGAGAAAATGCTAAATTCAAAGTAAGTTTTAATCTACATACTAAAGAATAGACTATACCTAAATAGAAAATTTGTTGACCTTAAAAAGTTTTTCCCATATATTTGTAGCATTTTAATTAAGTGGACGGTAAACTGGAACTAGACAGGAAACTACCATAATTGTCCTATGAGGAGTCTTTTAATCCTCTAGAGTATATCATCCCAAATACTAACAAAAGAAAAAAGAACTGTTTTTTTTTAAATTTGGAGGGAAAACTATGCTACTATATATATAAACTTTTCTAACGCAAGAAAAGTAGTATATAATAGCATAGCTGGGCATTAACTCGTTAATCCGTTAATCGTTAATTAACGAAGTTAACATTTTGATTAACGGATTAACTTTAAAGTTAACTTTTAAAAATGTTAACGGACACGTTAACTTCCGTTAATATGCAGAAGTCCGTTAATCGTTAATCCAATGCCTACTATTTACCGCACGGCACCGCGGCGCGGCGCGAAAAACAGGTTCAGACAAGTATGAAACGAACGACAAGTGCCGGGCGGCGCGTGGCAGCGAGTGAAACAAAAACAAAACTAGATATATTTTGCCGGCGCGTGCGAGTGAGAAAACTGCGAAGAGATTTGTTTCGTTTGATCATTTCATTACTTAGCGCCGGTGCTTAGAATGACGAGTGTTTTGTTTGTTGTTATTATAAATTACGGAACCTTAACCAACATGTTTTATAAGTTCACTAATGAAAAGATATAAAAATGCAATTTTACACATATTAACGGATTAACGGTTAACGTTAACTTGCGTTAATTCTTCCGAAATGTAACGCTTTAACGTTTAACGAAGCTAACTTTTTTTGTAGCGGATTAACGATTAACGAAGTTAACTATTTGATTAACGGTGCCCAGCTATGTATAATAGCATAGTCTCTCAGATTTGGCATTGAAGAGCCGCTTGTAAATATTAAATGATATTTCATACATAATTTCCAAGTTACTCATTGATTAGAAGCCTGGTTTCAAACCTAAACTTTCAGTTCTTAGAAGATGTTAAGTCTAGTTTTATTGTCCGTTAATTCATTCTTACTAATAAATTTATCTTTACAACAACTAAAACAACTTTACAACAAATAAAACAACTTTACAACAACTAAAACAACTTTACAACAAATAAAACAACTTTACAACAAATAAAACAGGTCAGTCAAGGCATTTTTCCATTTAACTATTCTTAGAATTAGTTAGGAAGCAGATAATGGAAAATGTTATCAAGTTCCAAATAAACACTGAACTCTTTATTAGCATAATTTCAACAAACTAGATTAGCATTTACTTGGAATACAGAAAAATCACGAATTTTTTGGTCAAATATGATAAAAAATATTGCAGTTATAGAGAATTTGTCATCTTATGAATAGCAAAATTATAAAATAAAATATATTTTATCGAAATTTACTTGTTTGTCTAATCATAAGACCATTACTAAAACATTATGTCACACATCTGAACGTGAATTTTATTAAGCTTTTGTTTTTTCCATAAACTAAGGTATGTGCCTTCTTAAATAATTTTAATATTATAATAAATATGCAGATAATACATTTAACCCTTATAGAAATAGAAGAAAAGTTAAATAATATTTCTTGTATAATTTATTTAGTTAAAAAAACTGGGGGAGGCCTTTATCGCACACGCGACATGCAAATAAAAACAATAAATGTAAAAAATAAATAAAATACTTACATGAATAAAGGCTATTACTATTACTGCTAATTTATTTAGTAGACATATTGTAATATACATAATGCATTGTATTAATTATATTCTAGGACATAGACACCATAAAGAAGTACCTCCACATCCGGAGTCAGCTGTTGCAGCGCCGCTATGGTGTCCAGGATAACATATCCATCAGCTCAGCTTCCTCGCGCCAGAGGTCTAGCAGCAAGGTTTTTGGCTATTTATTTTTTTAATATAATTATTGATTTTTATAGGGTTTGGTAGGAAACAGTACAAAAATGAAAGTGTGCAGGTCAAGCAACATGCTCATTGCAAATAAGATGACCATATAATGAGATGTTATAATTTTATAAACAAGTTATATTTTCATTAGTAACATGATTTTAACACATTCAGTGCCACCTAGTGCTACGTGCTACGCTCGTAGCCCGTAGCCACGTATCCGTCGTATGTAGCGCGTAGTAGCTACGAACAGAGAACCCGACAGTCGGGTTCTTGGCCCTGAATGTGTTAAAAAGTTAAAAGCTTGGACACCAATTAAAGTCCAACACCAAGTATATTTAGATTTGGATTATAAAGGGGAGTATTTCCCGTTAATACAAAGCCATAGCATAGCAAAGACCAATTTTAACTGATGAATATGTTTTGATTATGATTTTATTACTAACTATTTATACTTTCGGAAGCGTGTCATGCAGATATTATTCATGTATTTATTTTTATATTGGGAGAAAGGATCCACAGATTCTATACTGTGGTTAAGTTATATAAGCGAGGGACACGAGATAATACTACTATATCAACTATTTTGTTATAGCTCTTGATCATGAAAAAATGTATACCAGTTATATTTATGTTGGTTTTAGGGACCTTTTGTATGCATTGGATGCCCCTACTGTGTGACGACTTGATTGAGAGCTTTTGTTCATTTGATTGTCTACCTTATTGTAATAATCATAACATCTATATTACAATCTTCCAATGAAGAAACTCTAATAGTACTTTTACTAATACGTATTTTTGCACCACTGTTCGGAAATGTGGCAAAAGATGGTCTAAATCCAAACTGGAAAATAAGCATTATCTGTACACCTGAACCACACCAATACAACAATGTTTTTGTAGTATGTATTTTATTGGTTGGTTTCAAGCACTTAGTGACATTTGACTAATCGTAGCGTAGCGACCAAGCGTAGAAAGTAAATTGTCCAGTCCTTATGCCGGCGATCGGGGAGGAGGATTTCGCTTCTAATAGATATATTTTCATAAATTTAGGAGACATATTTTAATTGTTTGGTGATAGATCTAAGATTATGGTACTAGAAGTACTAGAACGCATTATGTGGTACCTATATTTCCTCACAGTAGTCGTGAAAAGCACCATGTAATATGCCTCTGCCGAAAACGCTAAAAATAGGCTCGTATAATAAAGTAAGTAACTCACTCGTCCATCTTTAAGCGCTTTCCCAGCCTCTCCAACAATGCACTAGATATGGTTTATGTCTAAGTTATATTCTTAGCTCTTGCTTTCCAGGCAAGTCTGGCGCTTGATGACTTCCCACAGAGCTCCAACAACAAGAAGAAAAATGAAATGTCAATATCAGAAAACTACGCATTTACAGGAGTACACCATATTTTTGACCAGGTCAGCAAACATATGTATAATAAAAAAACACATAACTAGAACAATCAACTTCGAGAAAGAGGTCAATCGACGAATCCGACTCGGTTGGGCAGCGTTCGGGAAGCTACGGCACATCTTTTTGTCCAATATTCCGCAGTGTCTCAAGACGAAAGTCTTTGACCAGTGTGTGTTGCCAGTGATGACATACGGTACTGAAAACGTGGTCGCTTACAATGGGCCTCATAAGGAAGCTCAAAGTCACCCAAAGGGCAATGGAGAGGGCTATGGTTGGAGTCTCTCTGCGTGATCGCATCAGAAATGAGGCCATCCGCAACAGACCCAAAGTAACCGATATAGCCCTCCGAATAGCTAAACTAAAGTGGCAGTGGGCGGGGCACATTGCTCGTAGAACCGATGGCCGTTGGGGCGGAAAGGTTCTCGAGTGGCGACCACGAACCGGAAGGCGCAGCGTGGGTAGACCCCCCGCAAGGTGGACTGATGACCTGGTGAAGGTCGCGGGAGTCCGCTGGATGCGGGTGGCGCAGGACCGGTCATTGTAGCACTCTTTGGGGGAGCCTATGTCCAGCAGTGAATGTCTTTCGGCTGATATGATGAGAACAATAGGTCAAGCAACGAAAAGGTATAGAGGGAAATGCTTGGAACACAATTTTTGACTTCGTAACTTTGTTTAGACTAGTTAGGAGGTGAACATATCAAAAGTCCCCGGCCGTAGCCCTTGAGCCGGGGGGAGGGGGGTTTGAAAGTCACATTTTTTGAATTTTCGCTTATGTCTCGGAAACTATGCGTTCTAGCGAAATGACCTCTCACACGAAATAAAAGCTGATTAAATTGGCTACAAATTTATTCCGTTAAGTTTTTAGATATCTTGTATAGTATTCGAGATATTGGTCTATAATTTTCGAAAAATCATGTTTACCTCACACGTTTTGCTCTTTTTGACCGGATAACTGTTCAATTATACGCCAAAAAAATAAATACCGTCAAAGGAGTTAAAGAGCATACATTTTTTGCCAGTGCCTTGCCACCTCTAACCCCGAGGGGTAGCTTTCAAGGTAAGTCAAACATTGTGTTCCAAGCATTTCCCCCTATACCTTTTTTTGAGCATTTAATGACTGGCCTACAACAAATCAAATTATTTTATTAAATATTTCCAGCTAAAGGCACTGGAGACCTTAGTACTTTCTCTTTCGTATAAGACATCTTCTTCAGCTCACATTGAATTAATTGATGTATTCAGTAGAGCCTGATATTGAAATCTTCGAAAAACTATAATCCTGACTTTTGAACTTACTTGCCACTGGCTTATTAGACAACCAACTAAGTAACCGTGGTCAAGTTGGTTAAGAAATGGCTGGTGACAGTATTATTTTTAAACCATTAAATAAATGTGAAATACTTATTTACGTCACACCTGGCCATAATGTGAGTTTTATCGCACGCTACGGGTACGGTAAAACTCGCATTATGGCCAGGTGGAGATGTAAAATTGTGTACTCACCACGGGCAGTAAAAAAAAAGCTCTCTATCGCATATTTACAACCCTTGCCTGCGGCTCGGGTTACAAATACCTGCGATTTCGCGCTTTCTTTCTTTTACAGTCCTTGGTAAGTAATGTACTATTAAAATTCCTATTGTTATTCCAGCACTCAGAGCAAGTGAGTGTAGTGAAGTTCGCAAACAACGACCGTTCGAAACTAGCGTGCGCGTCTCACGACGGCTCCGTCTCCATCTGCGACGTGACGGCGTCGCCGCCTCGTGTCAGCTTCGTACTGGAGGGGCACACACAGCCCGTCACAGGTGACTGTACATGCGTGTATCAACGACCGTTCGAAACTAGCGTGCGCGTCGCACGACGGCTCCGTCTCCATCTGCGACGTGACGGCGTCGCCGCTTCGTGTCAGCTTCGTACTGGAGGGGCACACACAGCCCGTCACAGGTGACTGTACATGCGTGTATCAACGACCGTTCGAAACTAGCGTGCGCGTCGCACGACGGCTCCGTCTCCATCTGCGACGTGACGGCGTCGCCGCTTCGTGTCAGCTTCGTACTGGAGGGGCACACACAGCCCGTCACAGGTGACTGTACATGCGTGTATCAACGACCGTTCGAAACTAGCGTGCGCGTCGCACGACGGCTCCATCTCTATCTGCGACGTGACGGCGTCGCCGCCTCGTGTCAGCTTCGTACTGGAGGGGCACACACAGCCCGTCACAGGTGACTGTACATGCGTGTATCAACGACCGTTCGAAACTAGCGTGCGCGTCGCACGACGGGTCCATCTCTATCTGCGACGTGACGGCGTCGCCGCCTCGTGTCAGCTTCGTACTGGAGGGGCACACACAGCCCGTCACAGGTGACTGTACATGCGTGTATCAACGACCGTTCGAAACTAGCGTGCGCGTCGCACGACGGCTCCATCTCTATCTGCGACGTGACGGCGTCGCCGCCTCGTGTCAGCTTCGTACTGGAGGGGCACACACAGCCCGTCACAGGTGACTGTACATGCGTGTATCAACGACCGTTCGAAACTAGCGTGCGCGTCGCACGACGGGTCCATCTCTATCTGCGACGTGACGGCGTCGCCGCCTCGTGTCAGCTTCGTACTGGAGGGGCACACACAGCCCGTCACAGGTGACTGTACATGCGTGTATCAACGACCGTTCGAAACTAGCGTGCGCGTCGCACGACGGGTCCATCTCTATCTGCGACGTGACGGCGTCGCCGCCTCGTGTCAGCTTCGTACTGGAGGGGCACACACAGCCCGTCACAGGTGACTGTACATGCGTGTATCAACGACCGTTCGAAACTAGCGTGCGCGTCGCACGACGGCTCCATCTCTATCTGCGACGTGACGGCGTCGCCGCCTCGTGTCAGCTTCGTACTGGAGGGGCACACGCAGCCCGTCACAGGTGACTGCTATATGTGAGCGTGTATCAACAACAAACCTATACAAATTAAAAGCACTATACTTATTTTTTTATGATTTGAAAACTCGTGCGTTGTCGTACGATTCCTAGCAAAACGATTTTAAAACTCGCCATTATGCCTCTTATTGTCTTAAACGTATCACTGATAATGCAAATAAGTAGCCTCGTTTGAATTTTTGTCTGTATGGCTGAAAAAAATAAGATACATCGGCGAACTCGGCCATTATTTTTATTTTAAAAAAGAGGTATAGTGTCCGTAATCGAAATTTCCGCACTTTTTGTACTACTGTATCATGCTGGCACTTCACATGGCGTGGCGTGTTTACGTATTTGCTTCATTTGGCCTAGAACGACCATGTGAGGGGGATTTTATTCGTCTATTTTTGCCATATTTCCTCGAATAATCCAAACACACTCTATCCACCTGCTTTTCGGTTTTCGGTCACATATCAAAGGATTTAGGACGCAAATATGGCAAATATTTGCGTCCATTGTCACACATGGCTCGCTGAATAGTGCGAGCGCTATTAGCGTATTTGATATATTTCCTGTTGGCATCCCAAGTGTGGACGTCATATTAGTGACTTCATACGAATATATTTTTTATACCACGACGGTGGCAAACAAGCATACGGCCCGCCTAATCGTAAGCTGCTACCGTTGCCTATGGACGCCTGCTACTCCAGAGTTCTCACATGCGCGTTGCCGACCTTTTACAAAACGGAGGATTCACTGTGTTGACGGCTAAAAGAACAAGAGGGTCGCATATGTAGACAAACACTGCGAATACGCTATGCGAACACCGCAACGCCCAGTAGTGGAGTACGGGAACGCCTTTTTAACCTATAAAAATGACATAATTCACAAGTCCGATTTTATTTTGTGACCTGTTAGAATACGTTAAGTACTAATAATAAAAAATATTTTCTAACAATTGTCAGCATTGCGCTAGGTATAATACATGTATTTGTTTGCTACACATAGACAAGATTATGTAAGTTTTATTTTTCTCCACCAGGCTATCGCTTTTTACTATTGCAACATAACTTCACATTTTATAACGGTTTTGTTAAGAGCATATGTCGTCTTAGCCATTTAAGAATTCAAGGTCACTTATATTTTGACAAATTGTTTTCGATTACGCTCATATAATCTATTGACCGAGCTGTTATAAAATGACCAGATGATGTTGAAATAGTTGAATGCAATATTATGGTAAAGGAAAATATATCTTGTATAATCTTTTCTTGTTGTTATTAACAAATATCTATATAATACCTAGCGCGACGTCAAAAACTGTTAGAAAATATTTTTTACTATAAGTAATCATATCATATTCTCTAACTAAAAAATAAAATCGCACTTGTGAGTTATCGAAGCTCAAAACTGTTCGCGTACTGTACCAAAGTGGAGTGGCAGCGTTAGTAAGAGTGTCGTGGGATGGGACAGGGTGCGACTGGTCGGCGTCCAACGAGCTGGTGGTGTCGGTGGGGCTGGACGCGCTGCTGGTGGTGTGGCACGTGGGGCGGCGCGCGCGCCTGCGCAGCGTGCACGACCAGCTGCGCGCGCCGCTGCTCGCCGTCGCCTTCCAGCCCGCCAACAACAACATGGTCATCGTATCCTTTTATACAGCCAAGGGACATGTAAGCCTGTCTTTACATAAAAAACATCCTCAAAAATACAGATGTGGTGCAAGTTTTCCATCGTATATTCTCGGAAAACTTCATTTTTATCGTGCTCTCTCAATTAGCTGCAGTACCCATCGTACAACCACTTTGACTTTTTATATTTACATTTTGACATTTGACACTAAATAATAAAGTTCCATACTAACCATACTAATGAATATGACACTCAATTAATACAATAATTGACTGAAACTTCTGTGTGCCGTCGTATTACGATTGAGATCTGAATTTTCCCGATAGAAATACATTATGCTCTATATCTGTACCTCCAAGTATTTGGTGTCGCAGGTCAGTTAGATATACGTATGTACATAGTTACTTTTTAATTAATCACCCATTACATATATCATGTACTAAGAAGAGAACGCCTAGCTGCTAATTAAAGTAGATTTTTTAAATAAAATAAAAATTATATAAATATTTTGTTTTCATAAACATTGTCAGTCCAGGCTTATATCACAATGATTTATGCTTTTATAGAAAAAAAGAAGAAATAAATAAATTTATTCAGGACGTTACAATAGATATTAGTTAAGACTAACAAGTAAAACTTGCTTATTCATACAGTAGACACTGTCCACACTCGTCCATACAAATCATAACATCATATCGTTAGACAACGGTAGGCCAACATATGAGTCTTGTTATGACAAAACGCTGTATCTTCCGATATAGTGTGAGAAGTTAAGTGTTCAGTCCAATTAAGCTACTAAGGTATAAGAGTTACAGTCTAAAGTCGTGTGAGGTGTTTCAATGCTTTTGGTACGAAATGAAGTGGATGTAAGTATGTATATTATAAATATTGGGGTTCAATTATTCACGTTACCGCAAAACAATGTAACTTGAGATACAGCGTTTTGTCATATCACGGCAGTCGGGGTATGCGATCTCGTACCAATCATCGCGCGCAGTCAGTAAATTTCACGCGTGAGATCAGGGCAAATCTTGTGCCCTGCTAGACTTTTACTTGTCTTTGCGCTTTACAGGTTGCATTCTACTCGTAGATCCTACTTTACTTGGTTGCCCATATTATAGTCACTATTGGTCTTAGTCGATTGTACATTTCGAGTATAATGATGATGATGAACCCCCAGTTAAAGATGAAGGTATTTATTAGCGCTCTAGTGATGCTGTGTGTGACTGGCGCTGCTGCAACGCCGCAGGACATGCCGAAAGTCCCGGAATCGCCGAACATTACAGAACTCTTGAACGTCACGGGTTCGGTGAAAAACCTAGAATCGCCGAACATCACGGAATTGGTGAACGTCACGGGTTCGCTGAAAAATCTAGAATCGCCGAACATCACGGAATTGGTGAACGTCACGGGTTCGCTGAAAAACCTGGAATCACCGAACGTCACGGAATTGGTGAACGTTACGGGTTCGGTGAAAAACTCGGAATCGCCAAACATCAACGAATTGGCGAACGTCACGGGTCCTATGCAAAACCTGGAATCGCCAATAATCACGGAATTGGTGAACGTTACGGGTTCGGTGAAAAACCTGGAATCGTCGAACATCACGGAATCGGTGAACGTTACGGGTCCGGTGAAAAACCTGGAGTCGCCGAACATCACGGAATTGGTGAATGTCACGGGTCCAATGCCAAACCTGGAATCGCCGAACGTCACGGAATTGGTGACCGTCACGAGTCCGGTGAAAAACCTGGAATCGCCGAAAGTCACTGAATTGGTGACCGTCACGGGTCCGATGAAAACCCTGGAATCGCCGAAAGTCACGGAATTGGTGAACGTCACGGGTCCGGTGAAAAATCCGGAATCGGTGAATGCCACAAATTCGAAAATCTCGGAATGGAAGAACGTCACAGATTCGAAAATATCGGAATCGGTGAGTATGATACTAGCTCTAGTTTGTTTTGATATAATATAAATAGGTACCAGTTAATATATAAGTTAAACTGCCAAGGCGGAATACCAGTTAATCGCCTTAAAAACCGGACATTTTTTTTATTACAATATTGGTCGAGAGTATTTGAAAATATTGATAATTTCCATTAAAAACACTCGCGACAGCTTATCTTATCTGAATCTCTGCGAAATCATTGATTGAGTGCGGCAAACCAAAGAGCATTTACTTTTCGGACTGCATAGCAACATATAGTCAAAATAAGTGGGCAACTTGTCAGGTGAGTGGGCGAACTACAATCAACAGTATAACATGCCTCACGTAGCCATCACTCGGACTCACTTGTTTTCAACCGACTTCAAGATTTCGAAGGAGGAGGTTATCAATTCGTCGGGATCTTTGTTTTTGCTATTTTTTTTTTTATGTATGTTCACCGATTATTTAAAGACGGCTGGACCGATTTGGAAAATTCTTTTTTTGTTTGAAAGCGTATATTTCACAGTTGGTCCCATTGTAACCATGTCAGGATCTGATGATGGGATCCTGGAGAAATCGAGGGAACTCTTCAACTATTCTAGGCACACCTATGGTGATTTGAGTATTTTTTACAGCAGATCGAGCATTTGCTGTTGGAAAGGCGGAGGCTTAGTGAAGTCGGTTCTTTTTTGTTTATAATTATTATTTAGTTTGTTTGTTGTTTAGGTAGTATCTTGCAAGCCAAATTTGAACCAGTCTCTGATGTCCGGTTGAACTGTCGTACGGCGTATTTGTATAATAATACAATATATTAGTACTATCGAGCTGGTTTGATGATGGAGACGGATAGTGGTGATAAGAACTCGTTGTGTTTGCGTTGACATTTGCAAGAAAGGTACAGTCGGCGTTAAAGGTTTGTATTAAAAAAGGAATTTTTTGACTACAACTTATTCTATATTACTTTTTTTTAGATAGAATTCCCGTCGTTAAGGGCACCCTCATCTAGCAAACCAACCCCGCCCGACTCGCCGTGCCAACGGCATTCAATCAACGTGAGCTCTGATGATATCAGCTGGCCGTTCAGGATCATTTTACCGCGAAAATATGACGCGGGCTACTGCGCCGGTGCCTGCTCCGTCGATCATCTATTATCACACGGCGTCATAATCTCGCATAATGCTAATGCGCCTAAACCGGTTTGCGTGCCGATAGAATACGAGCCTGTCAGGATCGTATATTATGACGCTAAAAATAGAGTAATCGTTGGGAGTAAGAAGGATGTGAATGTGAAAAGTTGCGGCTGCCGCTAAAACTCAGGCACATTTTAGCTAAAATACGTTGTAGTGTTTTCTACGCCTTTTTAATACGCCTCACAATATTATTTTAACTATAAAACTCTCTTGAGACTCTTAACATATTAAAAATATTATTTTAGTTATAAATGCCGTAATAAACTCAAATGTTACTTATACTCTTGATCCTTCCGTTACATATACACTCAGCTCAGCTCTGCTAGCAAACATTTCACCTTGACACCGATGCTATTTTATTTGTTTACGAATATTATATACTAGCCTTTTCCCGCGGCTTCGCCCGCGTACTATAAGTACTCAATAAGGATACGATACCCATGTTGATTTTCTGACTTTGTGACCACATTTGCCCCTTTTAGGGGTTGAATTTTCGAAAAACCTGAAACACGTGTTTACTCATTTATCGTGAGGAATACTCCTGTGAAGTTTCGAATAAAATGGTATAACAAATCTTGATTCGCCATACAAACTTTGGACCCCCATTTTACCCCCTTAGGGGGTGAATTTTGAAAAATCCTTTCTTTGTGCATCCCTACACCTTATAAGGAACCTACTTGCCAAATTTGGAATCTCTAGAACCAGCGGTTTGGGCTGTGCGTAGATATGTCAGTCAGTCAGTCAGTCAGTCAGTCAGTCAGTCAATCAGTCAGTCAGTCAGTCAGTTTCTTCTTTTATATATTTAGATTTTGTGTGTAATATACTTATAGGTAGCTAATTATCTTAGATTAAGACTCATGTTATTTGGTAAGTGATTGTGGGCTATAATACAACCTGGGTTGTGTTTGTAATATCTTGAAATAATACGCAATTAATCAATACGTACTATTTATTTAGCACTTGTAACGAATACATACATACAGACTACACCATATTGAATCAGAGAGAGTTGCCAAACGACAGACAATACTAGCTTACAGACAAGGATGATATAGACATGGATTGACAATATCCATACAAAATCACGTTCCCTTATTTCAGGTTAAAGCACTAGCGTCATCTATCGGTCACCACAAACACTAAATTCTAGTTTCTAATATTTTGTTTGGCGCTTAACGCTGACAGAATAACTCGACTCCAGACTCGACAGATGGCGCTGTGGCACTTAGTACCGAAAACAGACGTATAACCTAAAGGTTCGAGGAACGCGATTTTGTATAGGCATTGTCAATCCATGTCTTAATCATCCTTGCTTACAGATAAGGCTGATCCAGACAATATATCACATTGTTCAAAAACTACAATTCACAATTTCACTGTACCTAAACAAAGTTGTAATTTGAAGCTTCATGGGAGCCAGCCTAATCTTAACTTAAAAAAAAACCTTTTTTAGTATTTTAAGTGAATGTGTTCTCTACTTCTCACAACTATCATAATTTCTTTAACGTAAGTTATCAGGCCGGAAACGCGAAGGGGATGGTGGAAGTCTTGAACGTTTCTACAGGCATATACCCAAGAGGTAAGACAAATCAATGGATAAACGCTTCAAAGCACTTGCTTTCTCTCTCTATCTCTAGATTTGAAAGACGCCAACACTCAAGAAGGACGGAATACACGCAACGCGACTAATTTGTAAACGCATTTCAAGATGGCTGAAAGCATACCGTAGGTAGCCTACATAATTTAGTCGGTTTCGTTGTTCCCCTTCAAAAATCGGTGGAGGGTAACAATCGTTTATATTGTACTGAGCGCCTTTTAGCCCAAAAATATGCGTAAATCGCGTCGCAATCGCAAAGAAACAAACATATCTTTGGTTATGGTTTGGAAATGTCAAATCAATACAGATTTAGTTCATAGTCTCTAGACTCTCTAGAAGAATACACCTCAGAAAACCGTCAGAAATGGTTGCACAATACCTGTTAAAAAGCACCATTTATTATCTGTAGGTTTTTATCGTTATTAAAAAACCAACTATTACTTACCTAATGTTCATTACACGTACCAGCGCCCACACTGTTAACTGCCCATCGGTGGACCTTATGCCTCTTGTAATAAGGCCCACCAATGTACAGTTAAGAGTGTTGCTGTTTGTACAAGCCAAATGGTTTCTTCAGTTTCTTGACTAGGTATGAAGTGAAGTGCATATATTTTCTTGTGTTTGACAACGGCCTCCTAGCCCAGTCGGTAGTGACACTGCCTACGAAGCAGGAGGTCCCGGGTTCGAATCCTGGTAAGGGCATTTATTTGTGTGTTTATCACAGACTAGCCTTTTCCCGCGGCTTCGCCCGCGTACTATAAGTACTCAAAAAGGATACGATACACATGTTGATTTTCAGACTTTGTGACCACGTTTGCCCCTTTTAGGGGTTGAATTTTCAAAAAACCTGAAACACGTGTTTACTGTGAATTTTCGAATAAAATAGTCTAACAAATCTTGATTCGCCATACAAATTTTGGACCCCCATTTTACCCCCTTAGGGGGTGAATTTTGAAAAATCCTTTCTTAGTGCATCCCTAGACCTTATAAGGAACCTACGTGCCAAATTTGGAATCTCTAGAACCAGCGGTTTGGGCTGTGCGTTGATATGTCAGTCAGTCAATCAGTCAGTCAGTCAGTTTCTTCTTTTATATATTTAGATATTTGTACCCGAGTTATGGATGTTTTCTATGTATTTAAGTATTTATTATCAATATCTATCTATTATACAGGGTGGAAAGATAAGTCGGGCCCTGGAGGAAAACTACCTTAAAACGTTGAGATAGCTCAATTCACTGGAAGGAAACATTCTTTAATTTCTTTAAAGGGACATAACATAACTGCATTTACAAATTTTTGGAAAAGAGTTCTCAAAAAAAGTATTAATTTTTTAATTTTTGCCATAAATAATTTATATGACAATTGATGCCAATCGATCCTGTTTCCAACGAGGATAAAAACTTCTAAATACCAAGCAAGTTTAGGGCACAAGAGAACCCATAAATAATAATAATAATATTTTTCATACAATTAGTATGGAAAAAAGTGAAAATTAAGAAAAAAACTGGGAATGCAGTTTTAGTTTTTAGGAAAAATAAAAGAATGTTTCCTTTGAGCGAATTGAGCTATCTCAAGGTTTTAAGGTAGTTTCCCTCCAGGGCCCGACTTATCTTTCCACTCTGTATATATCGTCATCTAGTATCCACAACACAAGCCTTATTGAGCTTACTGTGGGACTAGGTCGGTTTGTGTAAGATTGTCCTATAATATTTATTTATTTATTATTTATTTGTGTTCTACAAAGAATGTTTTGGTAAGTTGGTAAACAAGTTAGCATGGACAAGTTACGAGATTAGAAAATAATAATAGCTTCACCAAGCTACAATATAAACGCGTCGTTTGATTTTGTCTCGAGTTAACATGAATGAAGTGCTTAGGAAACCAATTTGATTTGACCCGTTGCCTTTTCGTAATATTGTTTGCAGGAGGGAGCAGCATTCTGGGCGGGCGAGTGCTTTCGATAGCGTGTGAGTCCAGCGGACGAATGTTCTGGGCTGCTAACGACAAGGTACACATATATGTTTCTATGCGATCAATGATCATAGCGTATAAAAACCAGCATGTCAGGCCATGCTCAGAGTGTGGGGTTCCGTAGTTGCCGGCCTGTTACAATACATCCGTTCAAAAGAGATATTTGGCAGCGCTTACGTCATTTTATTATACGGCACTTACGTCCTTTCACTATGCGTTTTTGAGTGACAAGTTAAAAACTGCTCAACCGATTTTATTCGTTAGAGTTTTCATTGAAAGTACTTATCAGGCCTCACTTCCATGATTTTTTTCAAATTTTTGTACGCCCTTTTTAAGACTTTCAGAGTTATTATTTACGTAACTTTTAGTTTTATCCAAAAAAAATTTAAAAGACCTCTATTCTTTTTGAAAGACCTATCTAACGATACCCAACACGATGGGGTTAAAGCAAATAATAAATCCCCCCCCCCCACTTCATGTGTACCTTTATGTGGAAGGGGATGGGGGGGGGGGGAGGTACCCTAATAAAACATATTTTTAAGTTTTTATTCTACCACTTTGTCGGTGTAATTAATGCACATATTCATACCAAATTTCAGCTTTCTAGTGCTAACAGTCACTGAGCTAGAACGCGGACAGACGGACGGACATGGCGAAACTATTAGGGTTCCTAATTGACTACGAAACCCTAAAAAGGCAGAAATGTACTTGTATTTTTCAGGGTGTGATAGTGAGCTATCGTTTGGAAGGCGCAGGCGGAGCGTTGAGCAAGTTGCGGCGCCTTTGCGTAGACGGCGCCGTCTCGTGCCTGAGCTGGAGCCCCTGGCTGGCGCGCCATCCCGCGCTACTGGCCAGTGTGGCCACCGACCAGCTCTACCTGTTCAGGTGAGGAAGGTAGTGAAGCGCTGAGTAAGCTGCGGCGCCTTTGCGTGGACAGCGCCGTCTCGTGCCTGAGCTGAAGCCCCTGGCTGGCGCGCCATCCTGCGCTGCTGGCCTGTGTGGCCACCGACCAGCTCTACCTGTTCAGGTGAGGAAGGTAGTGAAGCGCTGAGTAAGCTGCGGCGCCTTTGCGTGGACAGCGCCGTCTCGTGCCTGAGCTGAAGCCCCTGGCTGGCGCGCCATCCTGCGCTGCTGGCCTGTGTGGCCACCGACCAGCTCTACCTGTTCAGGTGAGGAAGGTAGTGAAGCGCTGAGTAAGCTGCGGCGCCTTTGCGTGGACAGCGCCGTCTCGTGCCTGAGCTGAAGCCCCTGGCTGGCGCGCCATCCTGCGCTGCTGGCCTGTGTGGCCACCGACCAGCTCTACCTGTTCAGGTGAGGAAGGTAGTGAAGCGCTGAGTAAGCTGCGGCGCCTTTGGGTGGACGGCGCCGACACATCCGACGTTTAGAAAATGATGTTTTTTTATTAAATTACAGTGCGTTCTACGCGTTACTTTGCCCTTTTATCTACATTGAAGCTAGCTAGTTGAGAATCACAGAGTACGTATCACTTTTAGAGCGTTTTCACATTCCTCGAACCCATATGTGCATTTTCACACTTTTCTGTAAAATTTAGCACATCTTTGTTGTGTTTTGTATATTTGTTACTCTGCAGCCTTTCTCCTTGGGCCATCCGACGTTTGAAATCGGATCAGAATTTGAAGTATTCAGAGCAATGGTGCGTAGTTTCAGTGTCCGCAAGGCAACCGGATGGCACGCGGTATTTAAGTATTTAAATACAGCGAACCATCCGGTTGCCTCTCGGACACTGTAACTACGCGCCATTGCTCTAACTAAAGCTCTTACCCTCGAGTCGAAAACATGACACAAATAATTAGCTACTACATATATATTCTGCGTATACGTTAAGCTGACTAAATAAATTGGCAACAGGATCGCGGACCGGGACGGCACCCTGGCCCTCAAGAAGAAGTTCTCGACCATGCACCGCGAGCACAGCGTCAAGTCCACGTTCTGCCCCATCATGTCGTTCCGGCGCGGCGTGTGCGTGGTCACGGGCAGCGAGGACGCCACCGTCTACTTCCTGGACATCGAGGGCGCCTCCAACCAGCCCGTGGTCAACAAGCTGCAAGGTTAGTATTATCGCACAGTGTGGGATTTTGCCTTAGTTGCGGACATCCTTATTTTATTTTATATGATGATGGGTTTTGCTGTAATAAAGCATGCTAAGAAACTCTCGTTGGAATATGTCACTTAATTTCGTAGTTATATATTTTTTTCTGAGAGTTCAACAACCTTCATAAAAAACGTTTTTATCGAATTTTCCTAAAAGAAGTCAGACTACGATTTCGAATTAAATACATAATGATTGCACGTTTAAAATATACTAGTTGTGAAAGTTGCAGAACTCTGAAAACACAGGGACAGGCTATATCAATAAATTTAAATATTTCAGAAAAGTGTAAATAATTAATTAACTATAAAAGGGTCGCATTATTTTTTACCCGTAAAATTAACTTAATATATGTACCTATTAACTGTAAAAATTGTATTATATTATCTTTCAAGAACTCGGAGAAATTGCGTTTCTAAGTTTTTTTCTAATTTCTATGGAAATAGGGTTGTCACATAAACGTTATCTAACGTTACTTTTAGAAGGGGAAGAACTTTTTTTGGTATAGGTAAACGTTTATGTTTTTTGTTTTGTAGCATGCGGGAAGACAGATAAGGGTCGACGATTCTAGTGCTTAACGGCCTTCTAGCCCAGTCGGTAGTGACTGCCTATGAAGCAGGAGTTCCCGGGTTCAAGTCCTGGTCAGGGCATTTATTTGTGTATTTATCACAGATATTTATTTGTTCCTGAGTTATGGATGTTTCTATGTATTTAAGTATTTATCCATATTTATCTATTATATACATATATCGTCGTCTAGTACTTACTTAGCTTACTGTGGGACTAGGTCGATTTGTGTAAGATTGTCCTAAAGACTGTGTACGATAAAATCCGGACATGCATGATCTGGTTTTTTTTTCGGTACCACATATTCAAGCAACACTTCTTTTAAATAATTTGTGGTCATCAAGCTACATAATAAAATTACAAACATAATATAACATTACGTTATCTGTGACTTTGATCACTATATATTCCACAGTGCCTGTATTTTTTTGTACACGGTGTTCTAACAGTGTTTACCAAATTTTCCTGTGAAAAATAGTTTTTTATTTTTTATTAGATAAACCAAATTATACCTTATTACATTATCTTTTCATAATAGCTTACATTTTTCTAATTGTACTTAGATGTAAATAGTTCTGAGGTGTTCTATCTTTGGTGAGCTTGACTTTTTTACAAAAATATGCCTCCCATATAAAAACTACTTTTAGTGCTTGGAGTAGAAAGTCTTCCTGACTGCCTCAAGTAGAAAAGAGTTTCAAATCGCATTTTTTTGTAAGATAACATTCTAATGAGCATAAAACAGCTTGTGAAAATATAAATACAATTGTGGCATTGTAGCAGAAAGTGAGTGAAGATTCTCAAAAAATGCTGGACAAAAAATTCAAGATATGATGGAATATATTTGGCAAAAACTCGTACAAGCCTATACAATTGTAATATGATTCTATTTTTAGTATATATTACTTTAATTCCAGATTATTAAAATAAAAGAAATGCTTGGATATGTGGTACCGAAAAAAAGATATACCAGATCATGCACGTCCGGATTTTATCGTACACAGTCTTTATAATATTCATTTATTTATTTAGTGCTCTATAGAACAAGTCTAAACTAGTTGTTTTATGATTGGTATGGTGCTTTCGATCATAACGCCAGTATTTATTTCGTGATTCCTGCTGTATGTATTTTACGTTTCACTGTATTAGAATTTGCATGTCATTACACCAATGTATATCATCTTTATTTTGGAGGGTAAACTCAATAAATGTCATCACAGAGTTTTTATATTGGTGTGAAGTTATGAACACACTCACTTCGATCTGATATGGTTGTTATTTAAACGAAACTGCAATAAGGAATACCAACTTAAATATAAATAAATGGAAAAGGATACTACGGGAGCTTGGGATCGAACGCCTGACTTCTTGCACTCAAGAGTGAGTTGCCGAATAACGCCGTGGCTATCTAATAGATATGTATGTAGCTATATGAGTATCATTGAAGAATGGACCATATGTCCAATGGTAAGAGTGCAAATTCCAAAACTCATAAAATAACCAGTATATGGTATGGACGAAAGGAGTTGAAATGATTCAGAAATAAATAGTTTAATTGTTATGTATGTGACAACCCTAACCAAAATTTAAAAAATTGACATCTCCGTGTTCCTGTGTCGCACGCGTTTGATTTTTTTAGTGCCAATAGTTATTATCTTACTTAACATTTGTGCACATAAAAGAAATGCGACCGTAAAGAGAATTGCCGAAAAACAATTAATTTCAATATCATGGAAATTAATAAATTGACGCCTATAGAAGATATTTTTTAAATGTTTAAATACATATATTAGTGCTCTTATATATTGTCTATCATACCATGGATCATTCAATAGTAAAACTGCTTAAACAAAACAAAAAATGCGTTTCTATGGTTTCTCAGGACTTTTCTCGATTTTGTCAATATCTCAAAAACTGTGATAGCTAAAACCACGGAAGTTATAATAGAAGATGTTTTTAGTTATCGGGTATCCAAAAACTACAAAACATAAGGATGTCCGCAACTAAGGCAAAATCCCACACTGTGTATCGGTATCACGTCCGATCACCGAAGTTAAGCAACGTCGGGCGCGGTCAGTACTTGGATGGGTGACCGCCTGGGAACACCGCGTGTCGTTGGCTTTTTGCTTTTTTCGGTACATTTTATCAACTTATTGCGTATTTTAATAATGCCTACTATTATATTTATTCTTGTTATAGGTACCTGAATTAATTGAATGAATGCTTCCTCACATTACAACGTGTATCTAACTTCGAACAAAAGGAAAACACTATCTCCTTGTACTGTGGTATAATTCTTGTACGGTTCTATAACTAGTAGTCCGCCTCGAACTGAGAACTCGCGATATCCTTGCAAACGAGTTGGCCAATATAACAAGACCCTTATGATGATTTTTTCGCGCCTTCTAGCTCCATGACTCTAGTTCAATCCTGCTCATATGAGCATATATACGAACTCTCAAATTATATGTATCTTAGCTACAACCCCAACAAATTTCATGAAGATCAGAAAAGCGTTACTAAAGTTATCGCGGAACAAACTCTCAAAATCAATAAGCCATCGAAATGCCGAGACCAGGGACCGGAAAACCCCTTCATTTGATTAATCGTTTCGATAGGGTAACCCTATTAAAGTCTTACCCTAATGATAGGGTTACCCTATCATTGGGTTACCCTATCGATATGGAAATCATTTTGAATAGGCTTAACCCTTTTCAATGTGGTTTCCGAGTCGAATGGGGTAAAGATAGCTTTAATATTTACCGCTTACCCTATCATAGGGCTACCCTTTTCCTGTCTCTTTTCCACGCAGGCAGGCGGTTCTATCTTTCTCATTTGAAATGGAACAGGAGAGGTGGCGGCGGAACAAATTGAGTAAATATAAGATTTGCTGTCGTTTATGCATTCTGCTAAAGTCACACTCACAGTCCAGTCCTCTGCTCACGTACACAACTTTAAATTAAAGAATTTCTAACACAATTTTTATTCATATTCAAATCGATTTGACACAAACCAATATTCATCCTCCTAGAGTTTGTCCCGGCTTTTGCCACGGCTCAGTTGAGCCTGTGGTCCGCTTGGCAACCTAATCCTATGAATTGGCGTAGGGATTGGTAGTCGTTTTCAGCTAATTATGGGATATACGATTTTTTAAGCTCACATGGTCATTCACATTATAAATATTATTTGAAACGGGGTATTTACCATGTATTATGTATATTAGCGTTATTGGGCACCTGATATTTCGGGTGCGAGGTAAATAGCCCGTTTCAAATAATTAATATTTATAATTAGGGGATGTAATATCGAAAATTATTTCTGTTTTATAATCCAAGATGGCGGATGGTTATATACTTTTTACTGAAAAATAGTCATGGTACTTATTTTCGGTTAATTATTCGGGGTGTATGGTTAAAATCTGTCGGGATACTCAGATTCACCGTGTATATATATAAATTTTTTTTTTCATTTTATATTTAAAAAAATTCAGTGTATTCATTTTTTTTTTCGTTTTATTTTCGTTTCGTTTTCGTTTCGTTTCGTTTTCGTTTCGTTTTCGTTTCGTTTTCGTTTCGTTTTCGTTTTATTTTCATTTTATTTTCATTTTTATTTAATTTTTATTTCATTTTTATTTTATTTTATTTTTATTATATTATAATAGTAGATTGTACAACAAGTGCATAAAACGTACGATTTTACGCGAGGCGTTTAAAAGTCGAGTGTAAAATGGGTTTTATGGACGAGGGTTACACTCTAATTTTCACTTCATTTGCGAGGAAATTATTTATCGGTAATCGTTAAACAATTTCAAGTTGTGACAAAAATATTACAATGAAAACAAATATGGTTCCAACCAATTAATTTTTTAATATATTTTTTTGAATTTTTAACATGTGTATTTAGAAATTTTCTGCCAAGTCATCAAAACATTTCGGGGCATTTCTAAACTATTATCAACTCCTATTTTATTTGATTTCATTTATTTAATTATAGAAAACACGCAATTCAAATAATTATAGCAATACTCAGATAGAATTAGCGGAAAAATCATAAAAAGTACAGTCAAATCATATTGGACTGGAAAAAATTTGTTTGTATAGGTCAAAGTGGCAGGAATTGATATCAATAAAATTTATAAGTGAATATTGGGCGCTAAGGTGCCAAAAAAATGGTAAAAACCAGTTTTTCGCTTCTAGAGGAAAAACTACGGGTCGGACAAAAAAAATAGTTAAATATAACAAATGTGCGCAATTATAAAACAAAGAGAATGAGCCCCGGTAGAGCAAAATCGGTCCAGAGGATCGTCCGCAATTCGCAAAAAAACACATTTTTTTTTGCAAATATTGTAAATTCAATAACTCGCGTTCCGGAAGTGCTGGAGAGCTGAAATTTGAATATGATGTCAGTTTTGTGGTCTTCTAACTACAGTTAATTGTTCAAATTAAAATGTTGTAAACTTTTTGCAAACCGTCGACTTTTGCAAAAAGTGACCTTTTTAGGGTTCCGTAGTCAACTAGAAACCCTTATAGTTTCGCCATGTCTGCCCGTCCGTCCGTCCGTCCGTCCGCGGATAATCTCAGTGACCGTTAGCACTAGAAAGCTGAAATTTGGTACTAATATGTATATCAATCACGCCGACAAAGTGGTAAAATAAAAAGTGGATTTTTTTATTTTATTAGAGTACCTCCTCTATACGTAAAGTGGGGAGTGATTTTTTTTTTTCATTTCAATCCTAACGTGTGATATATTGTTGGATAGGTATTTAAAAATGAATAGGGGTTTACTAAAATCATTTTTCGATAATGTAAATATTTTCGGAAATAATCGCTCCAGAAGTAAAAAACTATGCGTCCCCCCCCCCCCCCCTCTAACTTTTGAACCGTAAGTTTTAAGAATATGAAGTAGAACTTTATAAAAACTTTCTAGAAAAATTATTTTGAACTTGATAGGATGAATAGTTTTTGAAAAAAAATTACAAAATAATTTCTGAACCAAGTTTGTAATTTAACCGTATAAGCAGGTGTTTATTGTACCTGTAATTTCTACAAAATTACAATGAAATGACGTGCTTTCAAATAAAGTAAAAACGGTGAAAATCGGTTCACGCAATAAAGAATTATTCCATAAAGATCATCTTCCATACTTTAAGCTCGCGCGCAATAGTTTACTTAATTTGCCGATAGATGTCGCTGTACGTGGAACTCTCATATCATATCCTACATGGCGGTGTTATTAACTCTTAAGTGGGGACACTTACTGTGACGGACGGAAAACTACGGAACCCTACACTGAGCGTGGCCCGACACGCTCTTGGCCGGTTTTTTTTTAAATCGATTGGGAGGGTATTTTAATTTTCGAAAAACGTTATAATTTCGGTTTCTATGCATTAAGGAGGAGTTGAACTACAAATTTCCAAATTTACAGATCATTTGACAAGGAATAAACTTGTTTAAATAATCTATGACCATCAGACACTTTTTGCGCGCGCGGCAGCGGCGCACTATGGCCGAAACGCCCGATCTAGCTGGACAAAATTATTTTACACTCATAGACTAAAATTGACTATTTTTATTATTATTTTGGTATAATTAATGTGAAAAAAAATTAACCAGTGTAAGTTGACCTTTGTATAAGAATAATTACTAGGGCAGAAGAGGTCAGCTAAACATGGTTTTTAATTTTAAGAGAAATGAAGCATTATTGCAAATGGCACCTAAAATATAAGAATAGCAGAATTAAAATACTTAAATATAGTTTAAGTTAATTATTAATTTTTTTAGGTGCCATTTGTAATAATGCTTCATTTCTCTTAAAATTACACAACCAAGTTTAGCTGACCTCTTCTGCCCTAGTAATTATTCTTATACAAAGGTCAACTTACACTGGTTACCCTTTTTTCACATGAATTATAGCAAAATAATAATAAAAATAGTAAATTTTAGTCTATGAGTGTAAAATAATTTTGTACAGCTAGATCGGGCATTTGGGCCATAGTGCGTCGCCGCCGCGCGCGCAAAAAGTGCCTGAACTTATTGGGATTAGGTCCAGTTTCCACACGATGTTTTCTTACACCGAAAAACCCAGATACATTCTTAAACGCGGAACATTATTTAAAATAAAAAGCATGATTAAATGATTCTGTTAAGAATCAATTATTTTTATTACATTTTCTCGCATATATTAGTCCCGACGAAATTATTTTGAATCATTTTAACGGGAATACAATCAACATAAGTTTATTCTTACGATATTTTTTTCAAATAATCATTTTATTCTTGAGTGTCCAACAATGACTGATATTGATCGTTTCATTATACTAGAAGTATCGGTGAACGGCGTCACATTTTGCTGGAGCCATTGAAACAAAGTACTACCTATAACTAGAATAACACAAAATTATATATTTTAACACTTCACAATATGCATTTGATTTTGGTTCCTATAAGCCTGGGTCTAAGATTCAACCGACACGAGCCGTCACGCTCGAATGGCAAGAACAAAAACACCGGCACCACACAACGATCTTTTAGCGCACTAACAAGCAATAATAGCGTCTAGATCAAAGGCGTAAGTACGAAAACATACGCAAATAGATTCTTGTTTGTCTGTAGGCTCGCTCGTGCCGCCCGGCAGCGCTTAGCTCGTAGGGTCCTCGAATAATAAATAAGTCAAATGTATTGGTCACAGAGTTTAAAATTGCTTAATCGCATTTGAAAAACCCTATCTGATAGGGAAACCATATGCTGGGTTGTAACCACTTACCCGAATTAACTCTATTGACATGGTTAGCCTTTCGTTCGGGTAAGTCAAACGATACGCTTACCGAATTGATAGGGTTTTTAAAAACAACTCTATCAAATACCCAATCTAATACCCCTTTAATGGTTACCGGTTCCGGTCCCTGGCCGAGACTTCCCACTAGCCAGAAGTTGTTTGTAAGAACTTGCTTCGCTTACGCTCCGTTCGTTCGATTAGGGCTATAAAGCCACTGAAAATCTAAACATACCGCAACATCCGTCGGGTTGTCTGGTTTTACAAACGGCACAAGTAACATTGCAATCCCATACGAGTATAAATATATCAAATCAAAATCAAATCAAATCATTTATTTATTTCGGATAACTTTTAGACCCATAGTTTTGGTTAGTATGTACTTATACTACTTATAGCTATGTTAATACCTACATAAATTACTTCGGTATAATTTATTAATTTTTGTGTCATGCATGTTTCTAGAAGCACCTACGTAGTAGTTACACATAATAAGTACTTCTAGAAACATGCATATCATCACAGTGCCTCAAATATGGACAGTCAAACCTCTCGGCTATCGAGCGCAGGATGAGGTTGGGAATATATGAGATTACAATGTTACTTTTCCAGTTGATAAAATTTTAGTCTTTTACATCACGTAATTAGACAGATAGATGAGTAATGCTTATAGATAATACCCTCGGATGTGGACATGCGTACGGGAAATGGGTATGGGAATGTCCACGTGCACGGGTATGAAGAACGTGGAACGGAAAAAGGGAGCCCTACGTACAAAAAGGAATGAGATGAGATCTCATCAAAAACATTACATGCACAAAAATGCCAGTCTCGCAACGCAGTTCTCCTACTGCAAAAAGTATTGAAATCTACTGTAAAACCAGTCGGTGTCCATTGAACTCCAACCTCACTGGATTTAACTAACATGTCATTGTAACCCTTTGAATATAAGATGTCTACATTTTTATAATAAATAGGCTTGGTAGTCGCACAGGACAATGAACCATCTCATAACATCACATTATGTAATGATATATGTACCCATTTATAGGCCGGCTAGCCATATACGTATATTTAGCCGTGCGTAGTACTGTACATATAGTTCAAATTTCTTCATAGAAATGTCCAGCACGATATCAGTAGACTTCAAAGATATGTTTGTTTAAACTTTCGCACCATACCCCTTAAGGTGCAAATGCAAATTATAAATGTACTGGCCTTTTCCCGCGGCTTCGCCCGCGTACTAACTATAAGTACTCAAAAAGGATACGATACCCATGTTGATTTTCAGACTTTGTGACCACATTTGCCCCTTTTAGGGGTTGAATTTTCAAAACATCTGAAACACGTGTTTACTCATTTATCGTTAGGAATACTCCTGTGAAGTTTCGAATAAAATAGTCTAACAAATCTTGATTCGCCATATAAACTTTAGACCCCCATTTTACCCCCTTAGGGGGTGAATTTTGAAAAATCCTTTCTTAGTGCATCCCTAGACCTTATAAGGAACCTACGTGCCAAATTTGGAATCTCTAGAACCAGCGGTTTGGGGGTGTGCGTTGATATGTCAGTCAGTCAGTCAGTCAGTCAGTTTCTTCTTTTATATATTTCGATGATTTTTTTATACCTAAACATATATTTGACGTCGATTATACATAAAAAGATATACCTACAGGGTTGCCCGGTAAATAATGGATTAGACTTCTAACCATGTTCAGTGCGGCACCTTAAAATGGTCCAGAAAAACAGTTTAATATACGGTTTAATAGTATAAGTCCCCTGGTATTCGAGATACTTGTTTCCTACATTATCGAACAAGCGCATCGAAGCGAAGTTCTTACAGACAACAGAACTGTCAGCTGGTTACTGGGACGTCTGTACATTTGGATGGATTTTAGATTTTCAATGCAACTGTTTTTCTGTTCTCATGAAATTTGTTGGGGTTGTAGCAGAGATAAATATAATAAGAAAGTTCTTATATGAGCTGGATTGAAGAGGAGGTCCTGGAATCAAGAGAAGGCTTAAAAGAGTTTTGTCAAGGGGTCTTGATATACTGGTCAAGTCGATTGCCGGAATCGCGAGTTCTTAGTTCGAGGCGAACTACTAATTTATTCACCATTGCGAAATATTTAAGAAAAAAAAGTACGATGGTCTTGAAAACCAGTGAACTCTTACTAATCATTTTAGACCTTTTTCTGGATCAACCTAAGGTTTTCTGTCGGTGGTTAGAAGGTTATCCCATAATTATCAGACATCCGGTATAGTTTGATTTGATGTGTTGGAAACTTTCAGGGCACGCGTCCCCGGTGCTGGGCGTGAGCTTCAGCTACGACGAGAGCCTGCTGGCCACCAGCGACGCCTCCGGCCTCGTCATCATCTGGCGACGACCCTGAGCTGGTCTCCAGATGACACATGGCTAGTTGGAGCCACAAATTAACAAATAGCTTAAAATACCTATAGACGGAGAGCTAGCCACGTCAGATATGACACAATAATGAGAGCGATGAAACCCCTCTGATTAGTTTGCTATGCTTATTTCTAGATCCGGACATCTGGCAGCTGTAAAGTGGTGGAGGTCAAAGAATGCAAACCACTTACGAATACAAATCCTAGAGATCTAGTTTTGATGCAGTATTATGAGAAATTATATAAATAATTAGATAATATCATTTCCAAAACTTTCTGGCGGAGCAAAGTAGTCCAAAACGACATATAATCCCTTAGAAGAGATCCCTTAAAGGGATAAGTTCGCCTTTGTACTTACGTTTTCCTATTATTGTATTGTTTTGACTGGTTTTTGTACAATAAAGAGTTTTTACATTACATTACATTACATATAATGTAATTCATAGTTTGTCGCCTACTGTTTCTGTTTCCGAAGTAATACGGAATGTTTTTTGTTGTAATGGTAAAATATAGGCCCTGTCCTTTATATCTGAGACAACTCAGACAGATTTTACCTATTTAGGTATTACTATTTTCTTATTCAAAAATTTTGTTAGTCTGTGACTCTGATTTCCACCCATTAAAAGCTGCCAGATGCCTGGATCTAGCAATAAGGATAGTGTAGCCATCTAACTAGACGGGTTTTGTTGCTCTCATTATTGTGTCATATCTGACGTGGCCAACTCTTAGTCCACTAAGCAGGGATGAAACTGGATGACTAAATAATGTACTTAATTTGATTAGCTATGTGTATACATCAACATGCAGGTATATCAACATTCCTGATAGATTAAATTAAAAATTGAATCTCAAAAATTTATTGATTATGTTGACATTATTATAGTTATATAAGAAAGTAATTAATTTAAACGTATTGTTATATATAAAAAGGATACATTGAGTTACGAGTTTTTTCTTTTTTTCTCCATATAAATAATTTTAAAGTTATAAGTACCGTATTTGCACCTGTACGTTCTTTGACCGTCAAAGACGTCAAATCACGCGCACGTAAAATCGTGCCCTCAGCGCCAGCGAGTGATAGGTATCATGTCTAAAATATAACCGAGTGTGCTTGCGCGCGCGCTCTCACGTCAGTTGCACGATTTTTCCGTCAGTTGCCGTAGATCCTTAGACGCCGTAGAGCTTTAAAGCTAGAAAGCCGATTTTTGCTTGGCTAAAATATTACAATGTAAAACCAATAATCGGTTCAACAAAAGCGTTTGCAAGCTCATATACACTGGCAAGACAGTCCGTTTGAAATTTCACATATTTAAAAACAAAACCACGGAATTTAACGATGAATTCCGCCTTTTGTACATCAAGGTTTTCTTTTGTCCAATAAAGTTTAAATAAATAAATAAATACTTGCGTTAAGAAAACCGCGTTTAAATTGGCACGGTCTCTGCTTATGTGTAGTATGTGTTCGCTGTAAAAAACCCTCAATTGTTAAATCAATCTCGAATGTCAACGGCTTACATTCACGTGTAATAAAAATGGATCACATTATATGGACATCTACATTAAGTGACCCATTCAATTGCGTTAAAAGCGTACTTGCAAGGTGAAAAGTACGAATTCATTAGCTCACTTGGCAACGTTTTATCCAACATTCTTAATTTCAAAATTGCCACACATATTACCCGAAGTGAAACAAGTACCTATATATAACAACGAGGCATGTGATCTTGCACTAATCTCGGGCTCAGTTCAGTAGGTGCCAGGCGTGCTGGCGTGTGATCAGATCAAATCGAGTGCGTTAGACTACTCATCTTTGCGCTTTTCTGATTGCAAGGGCTGGCTTGGCTGCCGAAATCAGTCAGAATTGGTGGTAGTGCGGTCTTCGATTGTACGTACATTTCGGGATAATCAAATCTGCAACTAAGGATGCGAGCCTTTGTTGGCACTCTTGTCGCGCTGTGCGTGATGGTAGCTGGTGCACCGTCAGATATGGAGGAGTCGGTGAGTAAGATACAGTAGAACCCACTTAATGCGATTTCTCGCGCATACGCCATTTAATACCTGTCCTTGCAACTTGAAGTCCTGTAGGACAACTGTCCTACAGGACTTCAAGTCTGTGGGACTCCGCATAATATGCATTCCCGCTTAGGACGCGTTTTTGGCTGGGTCCCCCTCAAATAGTCTTAATCGAGTAAGCTGTTGGTTGTTTTATAATTAAAACTGGAATTGGACATTTCAATTTGTAGCATAGATGAATATGTATATAACTGATTTGCATTACACTATATTTGCAATATAATGACTAATGAGCCTAATTAGATTTACAAACACCATAGTTCTTATATCTTATATTAGTTATAGTTCTTTAGAAACAAATCTAAAAGTATCATAAGTATTCACTATTTGTACGTCTTTCCCGACCACGGAACAATGGTATTCCGGACTTTTGGGAGGCGTATGAGGAGCCGAAGCCAACGCGCAGATCCCCTTTCGACAATTTAATGAATAGTGACGGGTACACTAAGCGGATGCTGGCCCTGCCCGTGTCATGAGACGCACGCAGACCCAGCACCCGCCGTGGTGTAAGGACTATATGGGTGTAAAATGTACTAGGCTATTGGGTGAAGAGTATGGACTAACTACTGGGCTATTCATCACTATTATTATTATTTAAGCTTTGTTTTCCATATTTTATCTCTACTTACAGATATTCTAACATATGCGGAATGAAATCTGGACAAGATTCAATTTCTTTTTATAATTTTTCATGGTTTTTAATAATGTATTTAATCACATTAAACGCCAGAGTAAGTTTACTCCAATGCGAGGTTTCAAACGAAAGCTGTGGTACTTTATGTCCATCGCTGTCGACAACAACAATGTACACATTTTTTAAGATCTAAATTTATCTTCCATCGGATAACTTTTTAAGGAAGCTTCGTATACTTGACATTTTTCACATTCTTGACCGTAAGTAAAATAATACTTACCTTGCCACGAATTTCCATTTTAAACAACATAATATCAGTCATTCAAAAAATCCAAAAATGAATAAAACACCTGTTTTTACATTTTTTTACCAAACGACGTGGCCGTATTTTCGGTTATTTTTTTAAAACTTTGGGGACGATGGGCGTAACTTTTCTTAATTGTTAAGTGATACCTATGTCTTCAAGATATTTTAAAACAGTTTTACTGCCACATTTGAATGCCTTCCTGAATTCTCTATAAGATTTTGTGACTCAGCGGGCTGTCATTTTCTTTAATCGATCTCCTCAGCAAACTGGCTAATGCTGGAATGTTTCCCTGAACCAGGCTTTCTTGTGGCAATTTTTGTAAAGAAAAAGGACGTAAAAATATTATAAATAGCTCTTTAGCAAAATCCCATATCCACAGTCTTCGCTTTCAGCCATAGGGAATTAATACTGTAGAAATTACATACTGTTTCGCGACGTTGTTCTCCTCGATTAACCAAAATTTTAAGATAAAGAATCCAATGCCCATTCAAAGTACGGGATTAATTAACAGATGTATAAGCTTTCAATTGGCATTTATATACAATTTGAGTTTATTTCTTTACTTACATTTTACGTCTTCAAAACTTTGTCCAGATTTCATTCGGCTGCCGCTAGAATTTCGGGCTCGTTGTATTAATTTCCTAAAATATTTTGTTATGTGTGATACGCTTCACTCATTACACCGTTTTAGTCATGTATAATATACCTACTTACGCATATATGTATTTTTTTAGTTGTACTCTTATCATATCATCATATAATAAACTTAGCTCTGAAGAATTAAAAATTTTCTTTAACCTTTTCAACACCGTCGTCCTATAGTCGGTGGTGTACACTTTTTTATACGGAAAATGATGATGATGGAATTTCCATTTGCAGAGCTAATCCTTTAGGCTCTAAGATTAATTTAAGAAGGGGAGCCAATCAAATTTTTGACGAAGTGGGGGGTGCCCCCCATAATTAATTAAAAATAAAATAGAGCTACTATATAGTCAAGTTTGATATCATTTTCATGTAAAGCAAGGATGCCGAATTCATTTTTGGTATTTTATTTATACCTTTCCATATAAGAAAACTGAGAAAACATAAAAAATATGAAATCAACGTTTGATATTTTTTTGAATAAATGCCTATATTTTTTTTATTTATGGTCGCAACCTGAAAAATATGTTTTCATGAGAAAGCCCTGTTATTCCCCTTTAATAAAAGTATATAAATCCTATATTGGTTATAATATCTTTAACGAAAAAAAATAATAATAGGCCTGTTATCAAACACAATCTAATTATGTAGGAAAAATGATGTGGTTTGAGCTCTAATGCTTGCCTAATAACAACACACAACTAAATCACAACAATCACAACTTACAACACTTACAATCTTTCACAACTAAATGGACGTCAACCATTTCAAACGCTATTATTTACCTTGCCTTTGTATGCTTGTTATAATCCGTAAGTGAAATAAAGAGTTCGTTTAGAAGATACCGGAACCGGTTACCAATAAAGGGATATTAGATCAAGTAAGTATTTGGTAGGGTAGTTTAAAAAAACTATCAATTTAGTAAGCATATCATTGAGTTACCCAAAGGTAAGCGCTTGGCGAGTACGGTTTGGTGGAGGACAGCAGAAGATCGAGCACAGTGGCGTGCCATGGGAGAGGCCTATGTCCAGCAGTGCACTGATAGGTACTGGCTGCTGCTACTGCTGCTGATAATGATAATGTAGCGCTTACCGAAATGAAAATCCAAAATGACGTTTACCTATCAAGCTAATTTCATCTCTATTGCTAAGACATTAGACAGGGACATAACATTGAATATAGGGTTACCATATAATTTTGTAAACAAATAACAGCGTTATCAAATAGAGGGTTTCTCCAGTCCCTGTTATCAAGTGACGTTTTCAAGTGAAAGGTACATCATTGCGGGTTATCAATGTTATCAATAAGGACCCGTTCATTTTTTAGAGAGAAAACTTAAGCGGTAGGTATACATCTTCAACTGAGGACAGTCTTTTGGCGAATAGTGCGCTCTAAAATAAAAATAACAATTCTGTGTTATACCTACTTAGACATTACACAAACTTATTTGAAAATTTGTTAATTTATTATAACTAATATTTATCTATAAATTTATCTAATTGTAAGATGATAATTGTTGATTGTTGTCTAAGACGCATATGGGATATAGTGGAGAAATTCGCAGCCATCAGGTGTGTCTCAGTAGCCCAGTTGGTCAGAGCGATGGGCATGTATCCCAGAGTCGCGAGTTCGAGTCTCGCCTGAGGCAGTGGATTTTTCTACTTTTCCATTTTTTCTAAGCATTGTGGTATCGTTAGCAGACGTTCTGCTTAATACAAAATTAATTGTAAAATTTGTGCTTGTAACTGTATGAGGTGTGCAATAAAGAGTATTTATTTATTATTATTATTATTATTTACATAACTAAATGCAAGTCTGCATATCTACAGCTACATGCTTCATCCCACATCTCCATAATTTTGTGGTTGAAATTATACCCTCGTTCTGTTGACAAATTGATCCGATATCTGGTGCACACCTTAAGTTCTGATGACAATTACAATTTAATAGATTCAGTGTCATTGTAAATCCAAGATAGCTGCCGCTACAGAATGCCGCGTATTACACATTTCTTAACAAACCTCTCAATCAAGTATAAAATGAAAGGGATTTATTAGTAGAACACAGTGCATTGCGGATCATAAAGTAAGCCTAGTTTAGACAGTTTTAGTAACATAACAACTTGAAAAGAAAATAAGTATTGTTTAGGTAAATTCAAAAGCTTTTATTGAAAATAAACAATGATATAGATACTGTACAAACACCTATAAAAATAATTCGGTAGGTTCTAGGTACCAGTCATCACACCACTCTTCTCATCAATGTAGCTAGAGCATTGAAAAGACAAAAAACTAAAATCGTGGGGCGCTTGAATCTCTTGTCAACCGACAACGCCTAATATCATTATAATACAGGGTGTTTGGTCCATCGTTGGCCAAATTAAAATGGCGTATAGGTGGGGTCGTTCCCTATCTCACCACGCTTTCCAAAAATTTTTTTGACCGACGTGCATTTTTTTTTAAATTTTTTGGTTGTTTTGAAAAGAAAATCAGGACCAACTCGTTTAAAATTAAATTTTGATAAAAAATAAGTGCTAGAGACATGCAATTGTTATTGCATCGTGATGTGCAACGTTGCACTGCTTTATTAAAGTGAAAATTTCGGACACCTAACGCTTAGTTTATTTTTTATTGGCCCTCGAAGGTTTTACAGCATGTAAAAATTTTGCCAAAGGTCAACTTTGATTTGCAATGTAAAAATAAATAAAAAAGATTACGTTCTTAAAATTCTTTTACTAAATTGTGTGTTTTATCCTCTTTCTAATGATGTAAAATAATCCCGGAAAACCTTTCATAAACTTGATTTTTCCGCGGTTATTGTAACGGACGCGACAGGCAAATCATCATTGCCCAAACATTGACGCCTCTTTTTTGAAATCCCGTAAGTAACAAGCGGGTTTGTTTTCTCGATGACCGATGAGGTTTGCAGGTTATTAAGATTTAAAACTTATCTTACGTTAATTTGGCCTTGGAGTTGAAGGTCAACTTTCACATTTCAGCGTGATAAGATAAGGAAGTGTTTTTGAAAACAACACGTGCAAAGCCGGTAAAGACTGCTATCTCCCTCTTACACAGCACAATACGTGCAGTTGTCTCTCTCTTTCATGGGTTAGACGTCAAACTGATCTATCAAAGGCCAGCAGTAGGGCTAGATAAGAAGACTACACTTTACTTAGGTAGTGACATCAGATTAGACTTGAGACGTGATTTAACCATCTTATGGTACATTAATCCTGAACCTTTCCTGAAATAAATTTTTCCCCGGTTCTTGTATGGAAGCATCAGAAAAGTATGGACATGCAGGTTAAAAAAAAAACATTTTCTTTTTAAATTTTTATTACACGTGTTATTTTTACAAATTTTGTTCAAACTGGCGACCTCCGTTGCGAATGCATGCATAGCACCTTTTTCTTATTTCCACTGTTGTTATTCGCAATCGAACTTCTGCTTTGATCACCTCGAAGGCCGCCAATATTCGTTGAGACAAATCTTCCCGCGATTCCACCTCCGTTTTGTAAACAAGTTCCTTCGCCCGTCCCCAGATGTGAAAGTCCAACGGAGTTAGGTCAGGAGAACGTGGAGGCCATGGAATAGGGCCATCTCTCCCAATCCATGAATTAGGGAAAGCGTTGTCAAGGTGCTCCCTGACTGTTGTCCTCCAATGGGCCGGACATCCGTCTTGTTGGAAGATGATATGCCTATCCTCGTTAAAGTGCGGCACATTCTCCAGCAAATTAGGTAAATCATTTTGTAGAAAATGAAGATAGTTGTCTCCATTCAAATTGTCTGGCAGGAAATGTGGCCCGATGACTTGATCGCCAATAACTCCTGCCCAGACATTGACACAGTATCTTCTCTGAAACCCCCTATGTCTTTTTTGGCGTGGGTTTTCATTTCTAGGTGACCAGTGGTGGAGGTTGTGCACATTGAAAATTCCTTCTCTTGTAAATTTTGACTCGTCTGTCCACAGAATGCTTTTTAAAAAGTCACGGTCTTCTAAATCTGTGTGCAGCAATAAACGGCAAAACTGAACACGATTCCCAAAGTCGTTATCTTCAAGACCTGAAAAGAAACAAAAATCGAATAAGAACCTGTTCCTACATGTTTAATGATTGTTAGGTACAAATGACATGAGCAAGCCTGTTTCTTCACGGTTTACGGCCTCTACCTGCATAAAAAGCGTGAAAAAACAGACGTGCTCGCTGCGGCGGATTTCAGTTTTTAATTACGGTTATCAAACATCATGTTAAAATGTATGAAATTCAGTTCAAACGTTCAATACCTTGTACGGGAGTGTAGTGAAATGCGTGCTGGTTATTTTGGCGAAGAACTTTCCACACCTTCCAGATAGAAAGTTCGAGTAATGCAGCTACATCTCTTATGCTTCTAGTCGGGTCTTCCTCAATCATTGCCAAAATCCGGTTATCAACTTCAACATTGTGTCGCACTACAATCCCCTCTTGGTTCATTCACGTTCAAATTTCCAGTTTCCCGTAAGCGTCGGTAAGTGTTTTGAAACACGTTCCGGTGTGGTAAGCGTCTGTTAGGGAATCGTTCCAGGTAGATTCTTTGCGCTGCTCGTGCAACACCATCAGCATAGATGAATATGTATATAACTGAGAAATCAAGTTTATGAAAAGTTTTCCGGGATTATTTTACATCATTAGAAAGAGGATAAAACACACAATATAGTAAAAGAATTTTAAGAACGTAATCTTTTTTATTTATTTTTACATTGCAAATCAAAGTTGACCTTTGGCAAAATTTTTACATGCTGTAAAACCTTCGAGGGCCAATAAAAAATAAACTAAGCGTTAGGTGTCCGAAATTTTCACTTTAATAAAGCAGTGCAACGTTGCACATCACGATGCAATAACAATTGCATGTCTCTAGCACTTATTTTTTATCAAAATTTAATTTTAAACGAGTTGGTCCTGATTTTCTTTTCAAAACAACAAAAAAATTTTAAAAAAAATGCACGTCGGTCAAAAAAATTTTTGGAAAGCGTGGTGAGATAGGGAACGACCCCACATATCCGCCATTTTAATTTGGCCAACGATGGACCAAACACCCTGTATATATATATATATATATATATATATATATGAACTTAGGTTAGGTACGCTACGCTAGTGGTGTGATCAGTGGTACCTAGGACCTATCGATTATTTTAGCCTTGAGTATATTACCTGCATCATTATTATCATTATTTTCAATTAAACCGTTTAATATACGATTTTTAACATACTAATTTAACTACTATTGGAAACGGGGTGTTTACTTAACTCAAATATACATGGTAAATACCATACCAATAATAATATTTTAATAGTGTCTAGTCAAAACAGAAAACAATAATTGTACTTATTTTATTTATGGCCTGGATACGAGAAATCTTTATTGGATGACCCTGCACTATAATGTGTTACAAATATAACAATTGTTTACCCCACTTCCCACAAAAGTAGGAAGATTCATATAATTTTTGCAAAAACGGTTGAAGTTACCACAAAACTTTCAATGAAGGAAATATTCTTCATGAAATTCTCTTCAATTCTTGCCTTTGAAGTATGTTGCTAAGACTTATAGTTTTCAATCTATGTGTCGCGAAAATTTTATCCCCCCCTTTTTACCCCCACCGCACCATAAATTTAGGTGGCTCTGCTTCCTAAAATGGCCTATGGGTCCTAAAGTCTCACCATGCAAAAGGTGATCCCATCATCACTAAAATCCGTATAATGCCCTTTGTTGTCGTGTGCACCACCGACTACTAGTAGTTAGCACACTCAAAATTACCTTGACACCATGAATGATATACCTTGATCCTATTTGGGGTCGTTCACAAACTACGTAACGCAAAATTTCGACTCCCTCCCCCCCCACGTACCGCTTAACAGTACCGTAACGCTTGGCTGGGACTCCGCTCCCTCCGCCATTCCGATATGTAACGGGTGCTTTGTAAATATTTCGGCTTACGAATAATAATCCGCTTGCTGCGCAGGGGTCCCGGGTTCAATTCCCCTCCAAGGTAGATGTTTGAATGATGAATTTAGATTGTCTTTGGTCTTGTTTTTTTTGTTCGTGTTTGTGTGTGTCCATGGTATCCCCGATACAGGGAATCCTAGTGGAGATCTATGAGTGTGAGTGGTTTTTTTTCTGAATCTAGAACATAAAAATAGTAGATATCGTGACGTAACGTAAACCTTGAACTCGTTCCCTCCATGTAACAGGACCGTAACGCCTGACGTACCCCCTCCCCCCAAATTGCTTTACGTACGTAACAGGATCGTAACGCCTGGCCGTACCCCCCCCCCCCCCCCCCCAAATTGCTTTACGTATTATGTGAATGACTCCTTTCATTGGTGTTTAGGTAGTTAATTCAAAATGAAAGTAAAATGTAATAATTACGTAAGTTAATTAACGTTATTTACCAAGTATGCATATAAGATTAACTGTATTGTTATAAATAAAATACATAATTGAGTTACGAGTTTTATTCATTATTTTTTCTCCATAGAAATACTTTTAAAAGACGAGACAAAGTCACAATATGAAAACCTTCAACGTTCACATTCACGAAATACTGCGGACAGTTCATACAAATCAATAACAACTTACAAACAATAAATACCATAATTATTGGACAATTCATTCAAGCAAATAATTCCTTGTTCTTTACAGACGTAGTATAATGGAATCTGTTTAGAGATTTCGATTTAGCCGTTCGGAACGAATTACTTAAACTCGAAAACTCCACTACATCATAACAAAATGGACTCCTACCGTATTTACAACTGTACATTAACGAAAACATTTTAAAACTGTAAAAATAATGTTCCGAACAATAAACGTGTCGTACAATACATATAATATAAGCAATAAAATTTCATATTAAAAATTTTCCTTGGATCATTAAATTATATTTACATTGAGTAACTAAACAACTAAAACACCATGATATGGAAATGAGAAGAATTGCACATTAGGTTCACACTTGGACGTATTGCATATTACATGTGTCGTGTCGTGGCGCGGCGCGGGCGCGGCTCTTGGCGCGTACACTCGGCAACTAACGTAGCTGACGAGACACACCCTTGTTGCCTTCACAATAAGGGCTTGCTTGGCTTGCTACTTGCAACTTTGCTACCGAATTTTCAGACGTGACTGTACAGCATAAGCAAGTTACGCAGAATCATAATGTATCTATGTATTATCTTCATTAGAAATCATTTTGGAAACTGATTGCCAACCGAACTCTTGCTATACCGAAAAAAAATCCTTTTTGATGTCAAAATTGGCAATAAAATTTTACCATGACATAATAGTATATTACGTCACACCTGGCCATAATGTGAGTATTACCGCACGCTACACGTACGGTAAAACTCGCATTATGGCCAGGTGGAGACGTAAAATTGTGTACTCACCACGGGCAGTAAAAAAGAAAGCCCTCTATCGCATATTTAAAACCCTCGCCTGCGGCTCGGGTCCCAAATGCCTGCGATTTCGGGCTTTCTTTCTTTTACAGTCCTTGGTAAGTAATGTACTATTACTTACCAAGGACTGTAAAAGAAAGAAAGCCCGAAATCGCAGGTATTTGCGAATTTGCGATAGAGGGCTTTCTTTTTTACTGCCCGTGGTGAGTACACAATTTTACGTCTCCACCTGGCCATAATGCGAGTTTTACCGTACGCGTAGCGTGCGATAAAACTCACATTATGGCCAGGTGTGACGTAAACAATAATGCTTGGCACGGGGCCTAAGCATACAAGAATTTCTGTGATTAATTGCAAATCCTATTACCGTAAAAACAAAATTAGATCTAGGTACAGTCGCCATCAAATATATCGGAGCAGCCAAGGTACTCAAATATATCTAAACATGCACTTTATCGCCTTGACAATAGAGGCGTTGTTCAGATATTGTGATCACCTTGGCCGCTCCGATATATCTGATAGCGACTGTACAAATAATAAAAAAAATATTTCATTTGTACACAAGAGTATACAAGTGGAGCCAGTCCGCCGGCGCCGAATACGCAATATCACCACAACTCTTTACCTCTACTCCTACCTTATCTAATATAAATTTTCACTTAACTAACAATTGGCTTTTCAATTTTATACCGATAAGTATATTTAATTTAGACTTTCATAATGTCGGGGTTCGATCGATGGAAGATGCGAATTCACTTGTGCGTATTAGGCTAAGAAAATGAGATTTTTTTGAAGAATTAATCCCCAGCAGGCTGGAGATCGTTTTAATACCTTCACGCGGTCCTAAATGCATGTGATCTGTGACCACATGAAGGTATTAAAACGATTTCCAGCCTGCTGGGAACTAATTCCTCAAAACACTTTTTGATTTTATTTGCTTGGCCTATATGTGAAATCACCGTAAATGAAATAATTTAGACATTGAATAACTTAGGTCGCGTTCGGGTCTTGCTCTAGGTTCTAATGAGATTCTGCCTCCAAGCTGCGACAATTTTTTTTTAAGTTGACAGACATGCTTTAAAATCTAGGTAGTTTTTTTATTCGTCGAACTTTACACTTTACTAAAAAACAACGATTTTAAAACGACCTATATTTTACAGTAAGTATCCGACACTATTTACCTTCGACTCTCGCGCCTAACTTATTAGTACATATATACAGCAATACATTTTCTACTCGAACGAAATGCTTTCAAAGACACCGTTATATTGTCATGAGATTAACATCCAGTGTGAATATATTTGAGCACTTCGTCCGTGTAAGTGTAGCTGCTGATATTTCCTTAACCATAGCGTTCTCTTTACATACCAAACGCAACTACACTATGTTAAAAATTAGAGTAACACTTTACGTATGAAAAATCTAGCAAGTATAAGAATGGGCTTAAACTTTACAAAAATGGATAGGCCATCGTATTACAGTGTGACAATTAGGCTTCTTCTCGGGACTGTAAAACGTATCAAAGCACTTATATTAGATGCTGTCGGTTATTTGTACCTTACATCTGTTGTCTTCCTAACGTAATGTTGGTATTTAGCATTCATATGGAGTGCTATTGGACGTAGCTTTAGATAGGCTAAATTACATATATCGTTAAATTCTATGTAATGGTAATTTCTATTCGATAAGTCAAATTAACATTCTAAGTTCATTCTTTTGGCGAATGTCAAGACTATTCAACATAACATTTCCATCTCCATATAACGGTCACATCAGGGTCGCGTTTTATAATTCTAGTTTACAATTCGCTGCTTGCTTCTCTTTCTAATAAATATAGTTGTCTAGAAGGAGAGGTCAACAGCAAAATTATAACTTGAAGCTTTATAAAACGACTAAGGCATTATTTTAAGATGTTATACAGATTAATTGCATTGCAAACGGCATAAAATAACGCACTCTTTCCGATATGTATTCAGTGAGAAACTAAACTAACTGATGGCATGATGGTGCTCTAAACTGTAAACGTCATTTTAATGAGATAAACTCTTTTAGTGATCAATCAAATGAATCTTCAATGCTTTATGCATTTAAACTCTGACATTTAATAGTAGTTTATGTAACTGTTACGTAATAAGGGTCCTTAAAACATGAGTGTGGTTTTATGAAACGAGCCGCAGGTGAGTTTCATAATAAGATCACACGAGTGTTTTAAGGCCTAATTACGTACAGTTGCATACACTGCTTTATCTACACTCATATTATATATACTAATTGCCGTGTTTGGAAACCATAGAATGGCCGCCATTGCACCGCCATGGCCAACTCTCGTGTGTCGGCGGCCGCGCGGGAGCGTGCAGGTGTACATTATGTTATCAAAACTCATAACACATCAATAGTTGAGCATGTAAAGTTAAAATTACGTTACTGCCACACATGAAAAGCTTATCATAGTAAAATCGGTTGTGGTAATGCTAGCCATTGCCTACCGTTTTTGAACACGTTTTAGAGGACTTACAATGTGAGTGTAGATAAAATGAATAGTATATGCGAGTATCATATCAAACGCCTCGAGTTAATTTAATCTTGGTAATACTACAAGCTAAACTTACGATCGGGCCGTAGGCCTCGGAGCTGCAACAATCTACGCCAGTGGCGCGGTATATACATATACAACCCGATTTCTACTCCATCGTTTAGAAATATTTTAAGACCGACTTTGCATTCAAGATTAGATTTCCCATACACAACGGGTAACGTTATCGAGAATGGCACAACTCTATTCAAGATTAACCTTAACTCGTTGAAATCGTATACTAGATGTTGGACGTTTCGCTCCGTAATGTCAGCTATAGACATACCATAATGCCGTATAGCTTAGTATTTCACTAGTTACATGCACACCAGTAATCTTATCCGAGCGACTTGTAGGTCTCAAAGAAAGTAAACCAAACTAGGAACTGGCCATGGTCCTACTACGCTTTAAGAAACGTTGGGGGTTTTCCGCTCCAGCGTGGTTTTAGCGCTGCTCTCTATGCCCGAGTCCTCGTCCCCGCTATCCAGCACCGTGCCCTCGCCGCGCACGGGCTCCTTCACGGGACTCGCGGCCTTCTCTCCGTCATCAGTTAGGATTATCTTCTGCTCCGGATCGGCTCTCGGGACGGTCTTCCCGAAGGTAGAGAAGGTCGGCTCCGGGCCCGGTACCGGGACGTCCTCGCAGTCGGCACCGCCCGGTACCGGACAGCCGGCGACGACGGGGGTCTCGTCGGTCATGACGAGCGGCGCGGTGCCGAGCTCCGGCCGCTCGTCGGGCGCGCGTCTCTTCGGCTTGTCGAGGACGAAGTTGAACACTCTGTTGTGTCTCGGTGAGGGTACGTGCGGGCTGGGCGGGAGGTCCAGCTTGAGCTTGTCCCGGGTGTGGCGGAGGCCGCCGAGGGCCTCTCCGCCGGGGGAGCTCGGGCTGACGGACTCGCTGGAGCTGCCGCTGTCTATGCTCCGCCACTGACTGACCTCCTCGAGCTTCTTGGTTTTGAAGTCTTCATTCGTGGAGGTGGAGCCGGGGGTGATGTCCTCGACGCCGGAGTCGGGCGTGGTGAAGTCCAGCGAGGGCGTGGTGTGGGGGAGCGGCGACGGGGGCGGCGGGAAGTCATCGTCGTCGGGCAGCTCCAGCGGCTTGAGCCGCATGCCGGGGAAGAACTGGCTGGTGGTGGACATCACGCCGAGGCTCTCGAACGGTCGGGCCGATGACGATATGAAGAAGTCCTCGTCGTAATCTGGAAATTATGTTCATTATTTTTGTTAAAGCCATCTTGATTTTTTTATTCATCACCATCAGTCACACGGGTCGACTAGTCACAAGCAAACCATGAGTGTTCCTTTTTTAAACGTTTTCCAATGAAATCTGAATATTGGCATTGTTAATTCGCATTAAGCTAGCGTGGGAACTAAAGCCCAAACCGCGGAGCTTGTATCCCGCTATGTAACGTAACGTATACAGGTTGTTTTTCAACTATAACTCTCCCTGATAATCTGAAACTATTGAATTCAAGAAACATGTTCAGAACCACCTATTTTTTTTATAGTTTCGGAAAACCCTTTAAGATCTGATGAAGCGATGACAAGACTCACCAGCTCCGAAGGCGATGGTGCCGCGCAGCGGGTACAGGTCGAGCGGCGAGGCCGCGCCGAACAGCTGCCCGTAGCCCAGCTCCGCCTCCTCTGCACTGCCAGAGTCCCATTCTGGAACAATCGATTGTCGACTGTAATGCTAATATAAAATGGTTGGCATTGATCAGCTTTATCGCAAGAACCGGAGATGACTCAACGTTTGCGTTTTTATTTCTTTCTTTTTTTTGGCAAACAATATTCCGCATTAAAAATCTGAATGCACATCAAAGCGAAGTTTTGATGTAAATTTGTATTTTTGTCTCTGCGCAAGTCATTAGCGGGCCAGACACTGTCAGTAATAATGTCATTATTTCTGTACCCGTCCTTTTCTATGTATATGTAGAATGAGAAGGGTGAGTAGATAAATAATGTCATTATTACTGACAGTGTCTGGTCAGCTATTATAATATAGGTAGGTTATGTTTAATTTTTTGTTGTGCCTCTAAATAACAGACTCTAAATAAAAAAACAGACCCCCGGAAACGGAAAAAAGGGCTAGCCTTTTTTCCGTTTCCGGGGGTCTGTTTTTTTTATAAAATTTCTAAATGTTAATACAGTGATGCAACGACGACATTTTAAGTTCTATCGAGCAAATATGTATAACAATCTTGCTAAATAGGAATTGTCCGTTTGTCTGTTTCTAACCTTTTTTTTATCCTATGTTATGTCCCACTGCTGGGCAAAGGCCTCCACTCTCTTCCGCCACTCGTCACGGCTTGGTGCATGTTCCCGCCACTCGCTACAATAGGCATCCAGGTCGTCCCGCCATCTCTTTTTCGGTCTGCCTCTGCTCCGGCCATCCTGCGGGGCCCATTCAGTAGCCATTTTGGCCCACCGTTCCGGGTGCATTCGGCAGACTTGTCCAGCCCAGTCCCACTTGAGCTTGGCGGCCTTAGCACCCACATCCGCAATACCTGTTCTGGAGCGCAGTTCGGTGTTCCTTACACGGTCGATTCGACGGACTCCGAGTAAACTGCGCTCCATTGCTCGCTGGCAAATCTTTAGTCGGGACTTCTGGGCTTCCGTCAGTGACCAAGTTTGGGCGCCGTAGGTTAGGATAGGCAGGATACACATGTCGACGAGTTTGCGCTTTAGTGCTAGTGGGAGGTTGCCCTTCATTAGCGTCTTCATGGACCAGAAGCTCTTCCAGGCGTTCTCGATACGTCGATCGATTTCCTTGGACTGCCTGTTGTCGAAGGATGCTATCTGGCCCAAATATATGTATTCGTCAACATATTGGATATCCCGCCCATCTACCCTGACCCTATACTTCACGCCATTGGTCATTAACTGGGTTTTTGCCCTATTCATTTGGAGCCCGACTTCAAGACTTGCCGGGCTGAGGTCTTGCAGCATCTGCTCTAGATGGGGTGCTTTGTAGGAGAACAAGACTATGTCGTCGGCGAAACGCAGGTTAGTCAACCTTTTCCCGCCGACAAGTCGGCAAGTATGAATGAGTATAAGTGAGGGCTGTATCCAGTCTGGCTAACCAAAAACCGCAGTAACAGTAGATGAAATAAGCTATACTCATTAATTAAAAAAAAAAAAATTAAATTTTTAAAATTGTGTACTGACCACGGGCAGTAAAAAAGAAAGCCCTCTATCGCATATTTACAACCCTCGCCTGCGGCTCGGTTCACAAATACCTGCAATTTCGGGCTTTCTTTCTTTTACAGTCCTTGGTAAATAATGTACTATTTTAGTGCAAGTGTAAGAAAAACAATACGGTTCTATCTGTGTATGCTCGAAGTGAGACAGTCCCTGGCCAGACTACATAATGGTACATACCTGTGTAGGTGGACAGGTCGGGCAGGTAGGCGGGCGAGTCTGCGTCGACGGTGGCCAGCTCGCGAGGGTACTCGTACACGCAGTGGTACTTCTGCCGCTTGAACACCACGCGCTTCTTGTTGTCCTGCAACAATTACACACACTTAGCTCATTTTGCCCGGAATATAAATAAAAAAACCGGCCAAGTGCGAGTTGGACTCGCGCACCGAGGGTTCCGTACAAACCTATAACAAGCAAAAGTTGTAGTATGTTTATTAATAATTTCAATTAAATACCTCTACGCGTTTACGAGGAAAAAGGTAGTAAGTTTAAAAAAAAAAAAATGTTGTATGATTTTACTAAAAATGACAACTTTTCGTAATTTTTCCTTTGTCTGTGCTATATGAAGTTTCTTCGTGCCAAGTTTCAAGTTTCTGAGTTTTCGGGAAGTACCCTTTAGGTTTTGAGTTTCTTGCGAGTACGCAGTTTCAAAATATGCGACTTAAATTGCTATTTCTTTGGATTGCGTTGACATAAAAGTTTGGTTTTGCTACATCTGAAAGGTCTTGTAGCCCTGAGTATTTGACATGAATTTCAATTTAATACCTCCACGCGTTTACGATGAAAAAGGTAGTAAGTATAAAATTTAAAAAAAAAATTTGTTGTATGATTTTACTAAAAATGTCTACTTTTTGTAATTTTTCCATTGTCTATGCTATATGACGTTGCTTCGTGCCAAATTTGAAGTTTCTGAGTTCACGGGAAGTACCCCGTAGGTTTTGCGAGTGCCGAAAAACTCTAAAATTTGCAGCATTAACGACTGTATCTTTTGAATGCGTTGGCTTCTAAGTTTGATTTTTTCACAGCTCCAAGGGACAATAGACCTGAGTATTTGATATAAATTTCAGCTTTATACCTCCACGCGTCCCTGAGAAAAATGGTCTTGACAGACAGACAGACAGACAGACAGACGGAGAACAAAGTGATCCTATAAGGGTTCCGTTTTTTCCTTTCGAGGTACGGAACCCTAAAAAGAGAGAGAACACTGAGCAATAGAATGTATACTAAATTAATAATATGACATAATATGTAATGAAATTAATCCATACTAAAATTATAAATGGGAAAGTGTATGTGTGTGTTTGTTTGTTTGTCCGTCTTTCACGGCAAAACGGGGCGACAAATTGACGTGATTTTTTAAGTGGAGATAGTTGAAGGGATGGAGAGTGACCAAGGCTACTTTTTGTCTTTCTAACCCCCCACTTCCCTAAAATGGGGGGTGGAAGTTTGTATGGAGCATTCCGGGGGGCAATCAGGAAAGGGGAACCGTGTTACCCCGAATTTAACGCGAGCGAAGCCGCGGGCAAAAGCTAGTAATTCATAATATGTGGCATTAGAATTGTATATAGTTTTAGCATGCTAGTATAATTAAATACATATAGCAGAATAAGCCACAAATGTCTGTACTACACCTGTTGACACTATATCTGTACTTATTATATGCAAATAAAGATTATGATTAGCATTATGAAATAGTAGTTTATGTAACTGTTACGTAATAAGGGTCCTTAAAACATGAGTGTGGTTTCACACACAACTTCACTTCGCTTAGGCTCCGCTCGTTCGACGAAATAGAAAAATATATGATATGTTGTATAACATAACTATACGATTTATTAGCGACAACGTATTTCAAAACTTTTGTCTGATTTGAATATTGTAGCATTTCAGGCTGTGACATGATAATTTAATTTCCTAACGTTTATGGATCCTTTAAATGGAATCGTATTGGTAGTGTTTAGTACAACATTACACTTTTCGATACTTTTTATCGACATATACCCATGACTATTTTATTTTTGCTATTCCAGGCAACATTTTAACTGTCAGTCATGTGTCAAGTCACTTTTTATAATTAGAAATTCAACCGTAGAACAATTTTTGTGCGCCATGTTTGGCGGTTGACAGCTGTCACTGAATCAAAAGGTAGCTTTAACAAGAAGACGTGACACTGTTTTGACATAATTCATATTCTGCCGAAACACATTTTGTAAGGAAACGTAATTAACTAAATAATTGTTTTATTTGTATCTAATGTTTATTTTGCTCTTTACCTTAGAGTTTAAGGAACGAATGGAGAAAAATACATTTTTTGCCGACAAGAGCCTTTCAATACGAACTTTGAGGGTTAATGATCCTTGATATTTACTTAAAATGACATTGATTTCCTCGCACGGATGAAAAAAAACATTGTGTAAGCAGGTATAACATGGATGATATTTAGATATTTAAGTTTTAAATCCAAATATCAGTATTTTACTCGCATTAACAATTTTAGAAAATTCGCCCTCGTTGTAAAATAAAATATGTTTAATGTACTACTGTAACCTAATTAACATACTTATTTAAAATATGTTTTTTACGTAAATATGTTTATGCTGAGTACTACTAAACAAATAATGTAGGTAAATCAAGTGTAGGCACATATGTTGTTACTTCTGCGACATTAATCTGTGCGCCAAGGAATATGGCGTCGCATCGCCAACATTAATATTTTAAATTAGGGGGCGTCCATTAATCGCGTCATACGTTTTTGGCTTGTTTTAGACCCCCCCCCCTCCCCCATGGTGATCTTTGGTGATATTTTAAGGACCCCTCCCCCCTGTCCAATATGACGTGTAATTTTTTGCTAACTAAAGTAAGTACAGTTTTCTAACACGTGAACCTACTTACGTAACGTAAGTACACGTAAAGGGTAAAAAAATGAAACTACATGTATACATATAAAATAAAATTATCTTTAATAGAAAAAAAACCGGCCAAGTGCGTGTCGGACCACGCCTACCTACTATCGAAAAAGTAATATCAAAAGATCGTATCTGCGTATGAAATGAGTTTTTAGGAGATAACTCGATAATTCCTAAACCGATAATGTTCGTAATTTTTTTCATATTTTTTGGATCTCCGGTTCAAAAGTGACAGGGGACACAAGTTTTTTAGACTTACGGGGTGATTTTTCCTTAAAATATTCACTAAATTAAAAAAAAAAACAAAAAGTCCTCAATGTTATTTTGAAAGACCTATCGAGTGATGTGCATCATGTCGATATTTGGTAAAAAAAAATTTTTTTGACAAATAATTACATGTATGGAGTAGTGCCCCTCCTTAAAATAGCTTTTTCAGCAATTTTACTACAAAACTAAGTAGCGGCATACAAAAACACACCTTACATTTAAATATTTATTAAGATACGTTTTATAGTTTCCGAGTAAATTAGCTGTGACATACGGACGGACGGACGGACACACGGACATAACGAAACTATAAGGGTTACGTTTTTTCCACTTTGGCTACGGAACCCTAAAAACCTACTTCACAAAATAATATATCAAATGCCATTACAAATTATTTACAATCACAGTGCTAGTGCAATTTTACTCTACTTTTGACAGATTGATTCATTTAAAAGTTGATAAAAGAACAAAAAAATTACACGTGATATGTGTCCAGACCCCCCTCCCCCCCTGTGGTGATCATTGGTGATTTTTTCTTGACCCCCTCCCCCCCCTATACAATATGACGCGATTAATGGACGCCCCCTTAGTGTAACACCAATCTTTGCCCTTACTTACGTATGAAATGTAATTCCATGGCTTTTATTACTATTTTTAGAATTATTTTTACAGTTTGTTATCATGCAAAAAGCCTTTCCGTTTAGTATTTGATTTTCAAAAATGTTTGACACTTGCGTGTAATCATGTCAGTGGTCTAAGAGCCAATGTCAGACTTGTAGTGATTTTCACTAAAACTCATGGTACAAATAATTTCTTAGGGATGTCATCTCCTGTTACTCAATGGTAGGGCCGCACCGTCATTGAAACCGAAGAAATGTTGGATGGATTTGAATCTGTGCCGTGTCCCACGGATACACATGCTGGTGGCTCGGATTATCGAAATCATAATTTTGGATCTTAGCCAACCCATTACTACACTAAGGGATCTGTTCCACAGGTCAGCGATGGCTTCACCGAGATGTTTGATGAAGGTGGACATTTGCGGAGCGAAGTCTCCATCGACGGATGTGATGAGGGGAGTGAAATTTGCGAGACGTTTTTCACAGGCGTTCGTGTATTTTCTTTTTTCGCTTCTTCGGCGGATTTTAGGACTGATGCTACCGGACGTGAGATACAAGAGGGAGCGTCGGTGTCTACGACACGGATATCAAATAACGCCTCCCTCTGTGCATCCCAGACGCCGCGGCAGCAGAGATCCCCGCGAAGTCCACCGTCGCGTTCGGTGATCATGGGTTCTTTGACCACGTTCCTCCAAGCGGGCTGGCATAGCTCACAAAATAGATCTCTAATTTCATTGTGGCGTCGTGTTATTAAACCACCCGTTTTGCAGCAGGGGGCGTGGTCGACGTTGAAATCATCATTGCCGCAGCCATCACATATTAATAATTCTAGGTTTTCTAAGTGCCTAATAGCTTGGAAGCATCTACCTCATCATGAGACCTTATTAATTATGCAAGATACTAAGTAACGTACACCACGCGTTTTATGTGTGTTCGGTGAAAAATCTTCAATCAAATTATATTCACGAAATACTCAGTGATCAGAGCAGAGGTCCGAACTTCGCAAAAGAAAACAGAGTAAGTATACAATATAAATACTAGATGATCATACGAATAGTAGTTTACGTAACTGTTACGTAGTAAGGCCCAATTACGTACAGTTGCATACACTGCTTTATCTACACACATATTATAAATCCTAAATGACGTGTTTGGAAACCATTAAAATGACCGCCATTGCACCGCCATGGCCGACTGGATTGTGCCGGCGGTCAGGGAGGAGGGCAACAGTGGTCGGGGAGGAGGGCTGGATTTTCATTTCGTTACCAAAATCGATGTTCCAAATTTGAAACTCATAACCTATCAATATTTGAGCATGTAATGTTAAAATTACGTCACTGCTACAGATAAAAAACTTATCATAATACAATCGGTTGTTGTAATTGTGGCCATTGCCTACAGTTTTTTAACACATTTTAGAGGACTTACAATGTGAGTGTAGATAATAGTACATTATTGCAGAGGACGGGAAAGATAAATTCGTGGACGAGCGATATTCAAAAATTAATTTTCGTCAAAAACAATTTAAGACAGTATTAAATATGCTCCTTTCACACAAATGTAAAAGCTTAAACCTTAAAAAAAGTTGTTTTGTCTATGATTCTTTTTAAGCCGTATTCGCACGACCGGCGACCAGACGCAGTGGTCCTGCAAGCTATGACACAGAACAAGACAACCAAGGTTTTTGATCTCACTATCTCGCTCTATCCTATAGTTTGAAGGGATTGCGGTTCAGACGGTGTAGATGTGGCTAAAGTAATTGGCTGTTAGAAATGATATTTCTTAGTCGAATGAAATGTTTAAAAAGTAAAAAACAATACAGTAATAGACTGAAAATATATGTCATATACTTCAGAAAAAGTGAACAAGCCCTCCGGTGTCCGGTATGGTCAACGGCGCCTAGCCGTTTCAAATACAGAGATTGCATATACATGAGAAAATTTGTCAAGTTTCGCCGTGACCGGGTGGTCTAGTGGTCAGGACGTCCGCCGCGAAAGCTGAAGACGCCAGTTCAAATCTGGCCTCGGACACCGGAGGGCTTAGTCACTTTTTCTGAAGTATATGACATCTAAATTTTAAGTTTATAATTTATATATAGTAGTGTAACTACTTAAAAATTGCAAATCAAAAATATTCAACAAAATTATTTGATTTGCTTCAAGATTCAATACAATAATGGACTTTAGTACAACTTGTCTTCCGCTAAAATAGGACAATAATGATTTTAACTTATTAAAATTTGTATTGGTAAATAAGGATAAACTTGACGTACTAATTTTGCTACAGTAAGGTGAACATTTCCAAGCACATTGGAGAAAATACATTTAAAATGCAGCCGTGTTTTTTCAACCGTCTTCAAGATTTCGAAGGAGGTTATCAATTCGTCGGGATCATTAATTGTTTTTTTTGTTATCTTTTTTTAAATGTATGTTCACCGATTATTCGAAGACGGCTGGACCGATTTGGAAAATTCTTTTTTTGTTTGAAAGAGTATACTTCTCAGTTGGTCACATTGTAACCAGGTCAGGATCTGATGATGGGATCCTGGAGAAATCGAGGGAACTCTTCAACTATTATAGGCACACCTATAGTGAATTGAGTATTTGTTACAGCAGCTCGAGCATTTGCTGTTGGAAAGATGGATGCTAAGTGAAGTCGGTTCTTTTTTGTTTATAGTAGTTTATGTAACTGTTACGTAATAAGGGTCCTTAAAACATGAGTGTGGTTTTATGAAATGAGCCGCAGGCGAATTTCATAATAAGATCACACGAGTGTTTTAAGGCCTAATTACGTACAGTTGCATACACTGCTTTATCTACACTCATATTATTTATTATAAATGCCGTATTCGTAAACCATAGAATGGCCGCCACAGTACCGCCGTGGCCATCTCGATTGTGTCGGCGCGGCCTACTCGATTGTGCCGGCGGACGCGCGGGCGGGTGTCGCCGGCCGCGGGCGCGTGCAGGTGTACATTATGTTATCAAAACTCAGAGTACATCAATAATTGAGCATGAAACGTTAACATTGCGGTACTGCCACAGATAAGAAACTTATCATAGTGAAATCGTTTGTTGTAATGCTGGTCATTGCCTACGGTTTTTGAACGCATTTTAGAGGACTTACAATATGAGTGTAGATAAAAATTATTTTTGTGTGCAATGTATTTTTTTTAAAGAACCGTGTTGCAAACTGTTGCAATGATATAAGGTTGAATATTGGTTGTCTCTGTGATTCTTTGTCACATTGTCATGAACAACCTACAAACCTAAATATAATAAATGAACAATACTATTTCACGGAAAATAATGCATCATCGAGTGTTTCTACAAGTAGGAAAACAAATAAGCCCCTCTATCACTTCCAGTGCAGTTCTCGAGTTGTATCCGAGACGACGTCGAGGTAAGTCCGTCAGCATTCAACGCTGTATCAGACAGGAAGGCAATGATTCGTTTTTTGTTACGATGCTCAATAGTATATATTTTGTTGGTTCTTTTTTTTGGCCTTCGTTACATAATATAATCGTCAGCGAGTACGCCGCGAGATAAACAACTTACTTGCTTTTTCTAGTCTGTCTGGTATTTGTACGATTTGATAGAGCCCGCTATACGTGTGCCAATATTTTAAATAGTATAAATCACAACACATTATCGTGATATTCAGCTAGGTGATATTTTATACGCACAAACTTTGTTGATATATAGCTTAGATCAAAATAACAAGTTCAAGAAGACAAGTAAGCGAAAGCCCGTATTGCCCCGACTGAATTTGTAAGAACTCGCGACACACAAACAGGTACCTAATAGGTACAGTCAACGCCGAAAATATATATACATTTTGAACCTTATTACAAAGAAGTAAGGTGCAAAAGTGTAAACATATTTTTGGTGTTGACTGTACCTACTAATTATTGTGTTAGGAAGTTTTATGTGTCTAAGGATTGGGAAATAAGGTTAAAATATGTTGTTTATCTGTACATTTATATGCTATTGAATGATGATACATAATTACATGGAAATATAATTAGATCATCAGCTGACCGACACTGTTTTTCTTTCTTGGGTGTGGTTTTGCGACGTGTTGGTTTTTGTATGTCTGTAAAAGGAAAATACCTATAATAAAGAGGAATTCCCGCCATTTAAAACAAACCCGTTTTCGCGAAGGTACCTACAATATATGCATGTAGGTAACGTACGCGTAGGTCTTTGTTTTATGCTTTGGCATAGGGTTAGGCTTTGGTAGTAGACAGGACTTCATTCCGTCCGGTTTCCCCGGTTTTGTGTGTTAGTACTATGGAACCTGATCGGGTAACACCCGTTAGGATTTTTTAGGATGCGGCTCTTTGAAGCGTCAGTTGTGGCTCTTGGATTTCCACTCATTTTTTAAAAATCAAATATTACAGTAAAAAAACATAAAACAGACAACTGCGGCTCTATGAGCTCCCGAAAATTCCATTTTTTTCCGCCATCAGGCTCTTTGTCAAAAAAGTTGCTAAAGCATATAAATGCGTTGATAAAGCAGTGCCGGTAAAATGACTTCACAATGTGTCCTTGCGAAAAATTGTTAAGCGATACTACTCCTCGACTCGATAAAAACTCATATTTTGACGCCTTTTACTCTCTTTTACAGTGAACAACAATGTCTTGGCTACCAACTATTCTTCTGGCTGCAACCCTTGCCTCCACCTTCGCGCGCCCTCACCCCGCGCATGAAATTCAAAAACTTGAAGTCCTCAATCCGTACACACACCAATCCGCCAGTCGACAAGACGCAGTCGTCGCTTGCATCACTTGCGGTGTCAGAAACTGCCCGGTTGGCACCACTCCGCTTTGGGCTGGATTTTATTTAATATGCAAGAAGAAAAGAAGCGCAAAAACTACAGAAGACTTAAGCTAAACATTATATTTTAATGACGCATGTATTTGAACAGATATGATTTATGACATGCGAGTATATTTTTAATTAGTGACTGATGAAGTTTCTGAACCATTACCGACCCACTATACGGTCAAATACATTTAAAAATCCCTATGTAGATCAAATTAGCCAGTCCTGTTCACTAGTGCCCCGTGCCACTGTTGTAATTGTAGGTATGAAATATTAAATACTTCAATATTATTAAGTTATTGTAATAAAAATGCGTAAAAAAAATGTCCAAATAGTTTTAATTCCTTCTTCTCTTGCTAATTCTAGACGCGAAGTAAAGAATTTTATCGGATAGCTTTTAAATACCGACGATTTTTTTTTCTAATTAAAATAGTCAGTATTTTAGTAAAAATTTGATGTAAATCTTTGATCCCTATAGTGTGTTAGTGTTGTATGCATATTCATTGTTAAAAGCTTAGCAAAGTTCGATACACCTAATCCATTTGGCTATAATTAAAAACAAGAGTGAACAATTATTATTTTGATGAGCAATTAAAATTACCGTTATGATGCGTCAAAAAAAAACCCATTGTTAAGGTGTGTCCTGATTGACCGAAAACACCACTCGTTGATTTACTATAAGACTCGCTGTTAATACGAATCACGCTTATACTCGTAATAAAGCTTAAATGAGTACGAGTTTACGGCGCAATCGAGCAATCTGGACGCACCTTTAGGAACCGCAAGTATAAATTGAGGAGTTGAATATTGTTCAGATATAGTTTGATATATAAGGTTCACCTAAAGGACGTCTCTGTAAGTTACCTTTGTGAATTATTTAGTACCAAATGTCCACTTACTTGATTTTTTTCTGAAGTCGATTTAAGCCCGTAGAGTATATTTTTTGTCGCATTCTACCCCACTCATGAATTTTACCAAATATGTACATTAATTCTGCTTAGTCTTATACATTTCTTAAACGGCAAAACTTTTATTTTTAATCTGGTCTGCTACCAAACCAAAGGCCACAGTGAAAAATATAAAAAAAACGTGACGGATTGAAGTTGGCCTTTACACCTATGTTGACTAGGGCATGCGATACCGGTATTATTTGTATAGCCAATATCGGAATTCCAGGATTTCCCATACAAACAATACAAGGATGTCGTATCGTAGACCAACCCCTAGACTCTACGGGCCGCAGTTGTCCCCCCTATGCTCTAAAGAGATTCGTTCGCACACTGGGAATTTCAACCAACCGTGTCGTTCAGTATAGTAACGCATTCGTTACGAAACTGAGACACTTAACTCGGAAACCAACCTTCAAATGAATTATTATTTAAAAATATTTTCAGAATAATGCGTCGGTTTTTATTACTGGTGTCTCTACTGACATCGAGCTGGGCGGTCGCGCAGGCTCCGGGAGACGATGACAACCCTCTCCACTCTTCCTCACTCGTTGTGACCGCTGCTGCACCTACTAAACCCCATGGCACTGTTGACTTTATAGATCCGTTGCCGATATGTCCGAATAACAAGATCCCAGTATCCGATGGACGCGGGCGATTCACGTGCAAGGACAAGAAACATAATACTACAAGCGAAAATGCCGAATTGATCATAAAGACCCATCATAGGGAACGACGCGGAATCATGTGTCTTACATGTCTCTTACAGAAATGTCCGATGAATAAAATCCGTGTACCAGATGGAGCCGGAAGATTTAGATGCAAGGATAAAACACACCATACTACTAGTGATAGCGCCGAATTGGCAAATGTCCGTCACAGAGGACGAAGCGATACCGTCTCTCAGCCCTTACTAAAAAAAATATCGAGTAAGAATCTAGTACGTTTCCCGAGCGGAAAATTTTTACCCAAAGATAAGGTTATAAAAGGCATTGTTAGCGAAAACGGTGAAATAAGTAATATCCTCGTTAGGAAACGTCGCGGGCTCGCCTGTTCCACCTGTTCTATGGCAAAATGCCCGTCTGACCAAATTCCAAAACTCCTTCCAGACGGTACATATATATGCCAGGATAAGAGACATAAACGCGAAGCCGATGTTTATTCCACCAATCTTCTAACTAAGTGTCCGTCTGACAAGATTCTGGTACGCTTACTGAACAGAGACTTTAAACGCAAGGACAAAATTCAAAAAGTCATTACTAAGGACAGCGGTAAATTGAAGAATGTCCATTATTCCGGAAGAGGAGTTCAAGCGGAAAATAAGAATCTTGGACCAATTGGACCTTTAGCTAAATGCCCATCTGATAAGGAGCCTGTATATCTTGGGAACGGAGTAGTTATATGCAAGGACAAGAAACAAATAATTACACGCGACAGTGGTAAATTCAACGATATCCGGGTTCGTCGCGGAATCAATTCTATTCGTCCTTTATACAAATGTCCGTATGACAAGGTTTCTGTTTACCTTGGAGACAGTTTTTGGATTTGTAAGGACAAGAAACAAGCCAATTGACTAATGCCCAATAATGTAAAAAAAGTATTTTCGCCTGGATTTTGACACATTTCCCAAAAAATCTTTCAAATTTGAAAGCATTTTAGTCCTTTATGGCCAAAAAACATATTTTAGTACTCCTGACTATCAGTATATACCATTAAATCTTTGAATTTCATTGGGTAACTTGGCAATAAATGGCCCCGAAGGCAATAGGCGAAGTTTGGGTGTTTTCTCCAATCTTCGCCTATGGCATGCCTTACCGCTAATTATAAACTTTTCTGGGACATACACCTATCAAGTCTTATCTCCCTGGAACGTATTAATATAATATGAACCTTAACTACACCACACTAGGCACATTTAAAAAAAATGTGTAGTAGGCGAAGATTGGCAACAGTCTGAAGTTGTTTACATACATTTTCTAAAATGATGCTAGGGCTGCCAAAAATTATCCAACATGTCAAATAAAGGAGAGTAATGGTTTATAAGTAAAAAAAAGTTTTATAAAAATGTTTATTATATAAACCAAAAACGTATCTCTTTTCGCTTATCAGTATTTTCGTAATTGAGATCAAATCAACCTTTGGCTTCTACACATAATTACCTTTTCAAAGTGAGACCTTACAACCGTACAATGATTGCCTTCTAAGGGTCCCTTGTTCATACCACGTACCTACTAGTACTACTGGGTACATCTACATATATCTTTAGGGCACAGCTTACTAACTTTCCTCCAAATCGCTAATGCCATTTCCGAAAAACCAAACATAAGAAAATATGTACATTTGGAAACAAGTAATGTCACTCGCCAATTAAAGTGGTACAATAAATTTGACAACCCTAGGGGTAGGCGAAGTTCGGTAACAAGATGGCCGCCAAATACCCTCACCAATGTTTTATCCAATTGTGACTTCTAAACGTAAGCTAGCCATTAAATAATAGTTACATATTAAAAAGAAATAGTTACAGGATATAATCATGTAAAAATTGTAACATTACCTAGCCTGTATCACTGTTTAAAACTGAAGTTAAAACACTGGCTTAAAAAAACGTGTGGTCGGTGTCGCGCAAAAACCTCACTGAATGTCAACTATACGAAGTTAGCCACAGATCGTTCGAAGAATGTTGACACCCGTAAAAAATACTTTGTATTTAGTAGTTTTGTGTAAGGCTTGCACTAGAAACATTTTGTTAAAGTCAATTTATTTAAAAATAGGCGAACATAGGTAGCACAGGCGAAGATACGCAACACGACGGTAATTAAGTCTTTGTATCAACATCAAAACTACCTAGAAGTTGTGAAAACTTCACGGGATAATACAGTATCGATCAGTAAATCATTTGGTTTAATGTTAATTCCTTTATGTACCTACTGTTGGTGTCTTTAAAATAAAATGTGTTACACTTTCACAACTTAATTACCTACATGAATGTACTATTGTTTTACTCCAATTTACTAAAACATTTTTCATTCATGCAATTAAACAACAAAGTTCAGCAGTCTGCTAGTCGTATGGTATGTCTTCGCATTCTTCGCATTCTTGAAAAAGAAGGTATAGTTAAATCCAGTTTCGAACTCTTATAGATAGGTTATGGGTTAGGAAAACCACTTGCAATGCGGGTTGTATTGCCACTACATAAAAAAGATCCAGTGCTACCGCTAGTAATCTAGTGCTAAAGTTCTGGTACCTAAATGAAGGGGTTCTGTCTAAAGGTATAACTGGGTCGGTTTCTAATTGCATCTTTGTGTCAGTAGTGTCTTATTGGCAACAGACAATAACCAAGGGGTTCCTTTGCTTGAATATTCTATAAGTATTGCGTTTGTACGTATGAGTAATGAAAATGTACGTTATACAAGGAAAGTCAAAACTATTAATTGGAGCACTGTACTGCGGTTAGATATAGTTTCAACCAATTAACTATAGGATGCTCTGAAGAACTTCCCGGCCCCGGTAAGTCAGTTATTCTTGATTTAGATTTATAGGAAAAACTGCCAAAAGCATTGACTTTCACGAACTATTCTTTGTACCCACGGTTCAAAAGTTACAGGTTTGGAACGACGACACATTTTTTTGGGCTTTCGGAGCGGACGCTTACGAAAGGATTGTCTATTAAAAATTAGTTTTGAATATCCCCTATTCTTTGTGAAGAGCTATCCAACGAAACCTCACGCAATAGGATTAAAACCACGTATTTTTAGGGTTCCGTACCTCGAAAAGAAAAACCGGAACCCTTATGGATCACTTTGTTGTCAGTCTGTCAAGACCCTTTTTCTCAGGAACGCGTGGAGGCTGATGATGATGATGTAGCGCTTACCGGAATGAATATCCAAAATTACGTTTCCCTATCAAGCTAATTTCATTTCTATTGCTATGAAATTAGACAGGGAAACAACATTGAATATATCATATATCATTGTGTAACCAAACAATAGGGTTACCCTATCGAAAAGAGTAATCAAATTATTTTACTTATTTTATTTATTGTATTCCCCACTTCCCACAAAAGTAGGAACATTCATATTTTTAACCAAGTATGACCATGTCTCTCACTTTCGTTCCCAGCTCAAATGGCTTCCTATTCGTCTGCGCCGTGATTCTCACGTTCTTATCCTCCTCTATAGATTGCTCTGCAACACCTCAATATCTCAAAGAGCGTTTTAACCGACTCTCTTCTATCAGAGCGTCGCAAAAGCACATTCTTGCTACTCCATCATCTTCTACCAAATTTTACAGAAGCTCTTTTACCTTTCGGGCCGTTCGATTGTGGAATGCTTTGCCAGTAGATGTAAGACGTGCTAAGTCTCTTACAGTTTTTAAAAATCTGTTGAAACAAAATTACCTATCGCTCCCTTAGGTTGCCTTTATATATATATATATATAAGGTGCCCGCGAGGAAAGGGATAAAAATTAACCACGCATTCCAAGACCAAAAGAAGGAAAAAATATTATGTGACTTTAGGTCAATTTCACCAAAAAAAAAATTTTTTCTCTTTTTTTTTTTCTATTTTATGAATGTTTCTTGCACATGAAAAGTAAATGTTATTAATAAAATTACCGTCTAAAAGAAATTGGTACATTTTTTTTAAATTTAGTTTTTGCATAGTTTTCCTTGTCACTTTGATACCTGTCAATAAAGACGTGTAAACTATGCCCAATAGTGGCAACAACGCCATCAGAAAGGCGTTTTGTGCGGAGTTATAATAAAAAGTGTATTTTTTATAAATTGGTATTAACTCTGAAACTAGGCGAATTTCAAAAAAGTTTATATGACATTTTTGTCTCTAAATAGGATCTAGAATATACTGTTAAAATCTTTCCCTTTCCTCGTGGGCACCGTGTATATATACACCGTGGGCTGGAATAACCCGACAGATCTTAATCACGAATTTCTAAGACCAAAAGAAGGAAAAAATATTATGTGACTTTATGTCAATTTTGCCAAAAAAAAAAATTTTTTTTTTTCGTTTTTTTTCCATTTTTTGAATGTTTATTGCACATGAAAAGCAAATGTTATTAATAAAATTATCGCCGAAAACAAATCGATACATTTTTTTTTGTAAAAATTTAGTTTCTGCAAAGTTTTCCTTGTCACTTTGATCTGTCAATAAGGACGTGTAAACTATGTCCATTAGGGGCAACAACGCCATTAGAAAGGCGTTTTGTGATGAGTTATATTAAAAAGTGTATTTTTTTTAAATTGGTATTAACTCTGAAACTAGGCGTATTTCAGAAAAGTTTATAGGACATTTTAGTATCTAAATATGATCAGGAATACACTGTTAAAATCTGTCTAGTTATATGGGCCCACGGTGTATATATATATATATATAGGTAGTTATTTATATGTGTATTATATGTATGTGGGTATACGTATGTATTTTTATTTAGTATCTATATGTGTATTTTAGCTTGAAATTAAGATGTTTGTGTTATTTTTCTCCCTTTTGTTATTTGTGCACTACCATGTCCCTAACTCTTATTTCTAAATCTCCTACTACCCAAAGGTTATCTGGTAGAGATCGCTTTTTAGCGATAAGACCGCCTGTTGCTACCTAAGTTAAATGTAAACCTTTTATTGTTGTAATTTTTTTATTTTGGTGCAATAATAGTAGTTTATGTAACTGTTACGTTTTAAGGCCTAATTACGTACAGTTGCATACACTGCTTTATCTACACTCATATTATATATATTAAATTAAGTGCTCGGAAACCATAGAATGACCGCCATTGCACCGCCATGGCCAACTCGATTGTACCGGCGGTCGGGGAGGCGCGTGTCGGCGGCCGCGCGGGCGTGTGTCGGCGGCCGCGTGGGCGCGTGCTGTTGGTCAGGAAGGAGCACAGGATTTACATTATGTTATCAAAACTCATAGCACATCAATATTTGAGCATGTAAAGTTAAAATTACGTTACTGCCACAGATAAAAAGCTTATCATAGTAAAATCGGTTGTGGTAATGCTAGCCATTGCCTACCGTTTTTGAACACGTTTTAGTGGACTTACAGTGTGAGTGTAGATAAAGAATATATTATTATTATTATTTGTATGTCTTTCCCGACCACGGAACAATGGTGTTACGGACCTTTGGGAGGCATATGCGGAGCCGAAGCCTACGCGCAGAGGCCCTTTATTAACACCCGCCATGGTGTAAGGACTATTGAGAGTTGATGGAGTCTAAAGTGTACTAGGCTATTGGGTGAAGAGTATGGACGCCTGCCTAATAAAACGGTATCCAATTTTATTTCCGGCAGACCATGACTCGCCCTCCGCAAGATGGGCCCCCATAAAAAGCGACATCAAAGATGGCTCAAGGGCAACACCGGTGCGGGGGCTTGGGGTAGAGAGTTGTCACTGGACTTTAAACATATAGCCAACTCGCCACTTAGGTTTCCACATCTACCCTCGAGAACGCAGCTCTAACGACCCCACTCTGGACAGCCGGCTAAGGCAAGCCAGAGGCAGGGGACCTGTCCCACCCATCCGACAGGGCACCCCCGGGGCACTCAGGTACGTGAAGTCGTTACTCTCCAACAGCTCGCCACAAGCTGCCCTGCGTTGACTGATTGCGCTGGTGAAAACTAGTGGGCGATGGGGTCGTCACATCCCTACGCTTTATTATTATTATTATTTTTACAAAAAACGGTTGAAGTTACCAAAACTTTCAATAAAGGATATATTTTTCATGAAATTCTCTACAATTCTCGCCTTTGAAGTACGTTGCTAAGACTTATAGTTTTCAATCTATGTGTCACGCAAATTTTAACCCTCTCCCCACTCTTTTTACCTCCACCGCACCATGAATGTAGGTGGCTCTGCTTCCTAAAATGGCCCATGGGTCTTAAAGTCTCACTATGCAAAAGGAGATCCCATCATCACTAAAATCCGTATAATGCCCTTTGTTGTCGTGTACACCACCAACTACTAGCATAAATGAGTAAGAATACGAACTTGTAATAATATAGTGACCGCGATGGACGCATGTCAGTATGACAGGCGTTCATCCCTCCACTCTTTTTACCTCCACCGCACCATGAATGTAGGTGGCTCTCCTTCCTAAAATGGCCCATGGGTCCTAAAGTCTCACCATGCAAAAGGAGATCCCATCATCACTAAAATCCGTATAAATACCATTTGTCGTCGTGTACACCACCAACTACTAGCCTAAATGAGTAAGAATACGAACTTGTAATATAGTGACCGCGATTGACGCATGCCAGTATGACAGGCGTTCATCCGTCTTTGTTACACTGAACTAAATAAAAAGGGTACCTACGGTCATTGTTGTGGGTATCCTCAATGTCTGAATTAATTAATTTTTACCCCTTGTGCGTAGATTGGTGATATCATCATTCAGTTTAAATAGCTGGCTGTACGTACACTGTGTTAGATTCCTTGAGGGAGCTTTAGAGCGATGTTCAGGTAAGTCTTTATTATATTTATATCCTTTAGCCGTTAACGTTGAATATGAAGTTCGGCTTTTTTCGTTACAACTTAAATGTGTGTGAAATCCGGTTAAGGAATAGTTTTTAATTATTTATTAGTAGGAAGATGTCTAGTTGTTGGCGCTTTCAGCCAAATTTCACGTCTTAAGTAGTTAAAATCACGCAAAAACACTGATAATCCAGCAGTTATGTCGAATGAAGGTAAGGGTAGCTGGAAAGTAATCCGAACTCATTTGAACATTAACGGATAGTTTGGGGGTATACTACGAAGACTCTCTTAAGTTATCGACCTTGAGGAATCTGTGGAAACTTGGTGGGGGGGGGGGGGGGGGGGCTCAAAATTATCTAACTTTTGTCAGTTTCTTGCTTATATCTCATGATTCTCATAAACTAAGCACATGTTGTGTATACGCCGTATGACAAAGTTAAAGAGTAATAATTTTTTTCAAAGTAACCTGTCAAAACAGATTTTAAGGCCAAATATCAACGAAGATACAACACAACAAAATTAGACAAACTTTATTAAAATGTAGAATGTAGTATTATTATTTTTGTACTTATTTCTATGTAATTTTGTTTATCAATATAAAAGAGGGCTTTCATAAAAACGATTGCCTACGCCAAATCATGGAATCAGATTGCTAAGCGGATCCCAGGCCAGTATAAATGCTAGGAGGAAGATTCAGCAATTTTGACGTCTTAGAAAACCAATAACATATGACATCTTTGGATATTAAGTAAAATTAAAGTAAATTCCTCTTTATTGCACACCTCAAAATAAGAATACAGTACACCAAACCTATTTACATATGAAGAGAGGCAAAAACAGGCAGTCTTATCGCTAATAAGCGATCTCTTCCTAGACAACCTTTGTATATATTATTTTCCGTTAATCTGTCACATGTCATGATCATGATACTTGAAAAGTCATGACTATTCAAATATGCTTAAAAATATTTTGGTCCTGCCGCCATATTGAAATGTCAACAATAAACTGGCTGTATATTCGTTAATATTTGGCCTGAAAATCTGATATGACCGCTAGCTATCAGGGAAATTTTTGCTCTTTAACTTTTCTATACAACGTGTACACAAAAAGTGCTTAGTTTATGAGACACATGCGACCCGCCCCGGCTTCGCACGGGATAAGGAATGGTTATTGTGGGTTATCCGTAAGAGATAGACATATACCATCGCGGACTTTTTTGTAGACCTTTTTAAGATGTACAATACTGTAGCACATTATTTTGATCTATGTCTTAGGACTCAGCGAGCGTTTGCAATGTAATCGCAAAAATGGGTTTATTTACGACATCACATTAGAAACCTCTAAAATCATCAGTGATTCTCTGCTATATTATGCATTTATTATACATATAAACCTTCCTCTTAAATTACTCTATCTATTTAAAGAAAACGCATCAAAATCCGTTGCTTAGTTTTAAAGATCTAAGCATACATAGGGACAAACAGCGGAAAGCGACTTTGTTTTATACTATGTAGTGATTCAACTCAATCTCACAGCTGTTTTGTGATTTTTGCTTGGAGAGATGAAAATAGTAAGATTTTTATTGATTAAAATTATGTTAAACTAGTATGTCAAATATATAAAAAAAGAAAATAGTAAAACCATCTTGAGCTTTTTCCCCCTCAAAGTTTCCACAGGGTTCTCGAGGTCGAAAACTTAGGAGAGTCTTCGTAGTATATACCCAAACTATCCATTAAAGTTCCATTGAGTTCGGATTACTTCCCAGGTGAAATGTACATAACTGCTGGGCTATGAGGACCTGACAACATGACGGAAACAGAATGAGAAATTCGATTCTTAGCTCAAAAATCATTCAAACCGCAAAAAGTGTTTACTCTGTTTTTAAGTAATTATTTTTACTGGTTATAAATTTACACACTTAACTTAATTTCACTTAATAGAAACACTTTAATTTAAATATATTAGTATACAGTGTGGAAAAATAAGTCGGGCCCTGGAGGGAAACTACCTTAAAACGTTGAGATAGCTCAATTTGCTGATAGGAAACATTCTTTTATTTTCCTAAAAACTAAAACTGCATTCACAGTTTTATTCTTAATTTTAACTTTTTTCCATACTAATTGTATGAAAAATCTTTTTATTATTTATGGGTTCTCTTGTGCCCTAAACTTGGTTGGCATTAAGAAGTTTTTATCCTTATTGGATATTTCCAATAAGGATAAAAACTTCTTAATGGATCGATTAGCATTAATTGTCATAAAAAAATATTTATGGCAAAAATTAAATAATAAATAGTTTTTTTTGTAGTTTTGTTTCGAAAATTTGTAAGAACAATTATGTCCCTTTAAAAAAATTAAAGAATGTTTCCTTTGAGTGAATTGAGCTATCTCAACGTTTTAAGGTAGTTTCCCTCCAGGGCCCGACTTATTTTTCCACACTGTATATTTAAATATAATTTCCAATTATAATATTTTTCAGAGAAATGTGTCGGTGTTCGCTGTTGGTTTTACTGTTGGCGCTAAGCTGGGCTGCCGCGAGGTCGACAGACAGCGATGACATCCATTTTAACAGCATACGGCAGTCTCATAGTCCCTCTGAGCCAACCAACGACGTTACCGAGTATGCTAGTGTTGTGATCGAGGCTAGGCAGCGACGCAGTTTCCCGTCTAGTACTATAGACAAATGTCCGACCGACACGCATAAGATACATATTGGGAATGGACGATTCATATGCAAAAGAAAACGCAAGCATTTTCGCAAATCTTCGTAAGAAATAAAAATCTACTAGGGGCTCACAATTTGGACACTCGTTAGACAATTCTCTTGATTAGCACAAGTAATGCTAAAGACAACGGTTCAGATCGAGGGTCAGGTACCGGAGGTTGTTGTAATTTTTATTAATATCAATACAGCCTGTAAATTTTATACGGGCGTATACTTTATCCACCTATAGTATCCAGCAATAGGACTCATATAGTATAATCATTTTGTTAAATAGTGTTATTAATTATGCGTAACGATGTTTTAAAGTCGTACCGGGCACCAATGTACGCTATACAACTGATTTAAAACTGACATAACTGACATGACGCATCGGTAATTTAATTGTCATGGATGCAATACATTGCGGGCTGAATTATTATGTATGAAAAAAAAACCTTATTTTCATAAATAAATAAAAGTAAATAGGTTCCCTAGGTCCAATACTAATCGCCAGTACAATATACGCCCGTATAAAATTTACACACTGTATAATAGGCATGGTGATTTTTTTCATGTATGGTATCAATCGATTCGTTTTGTTTGTGAGGATCAAATGTCTTTATGCGGCCAATTGCGTTAAAGCAACACAAAAGTCAGAAATTAGACTTAAAGTCTGAGATTTGCATTTGTTTCTTGAAACGCTCCTAACAAAATGACGTGCAAAAGTGACGTCACGATGATATAGTCGCCCTGTTTAAAGTATGGAAAAATTATGAAATTGCTATTTTTGCAATGAAATGTTGCGTTTCTGTATATGGTTACCATACAATTTAATTAACAGTAAAATGTTAAAAATCGAATGGTATCATTGTATTTTTTTAAATTTCGTACTTTAAAAAATTAAAAAAATTGAAATTTTGAAGCATGATATAAAGATATCATGCTTCAAAATTTCAATTTTTTTTACCATTTCAATTGATTTTTTTTAACAATTTCAATAGATTTTTTTTTGTTTTCACTTTATTTGGATACATTGGTAATTCTGCATCCTATCAACTAAATTGTATTGCATAATTCAACATGTGTCATCACATCATCGCTATTGAAGTAAAGGAAGTTATTACTACTTTTGGATTGATAATAATAAAATTCCAGTTTTGCTACGAAACAATTTATGTTACTCTCGTGTACCACTTTACCTTGTTTTTATGGAATAAAACAATCAAAAACAGTTAATATAATAATGTAGTTAAACATGAACTACTGTTTAGTTATTATAATAAATCTTTAACCACTCTATTTTATAAATATTAAATAACAATTGGTACTACTACACCGTCACGTGTATGTACAAGTGTCATTTATACTGAAAAAGAGAAAGACAATCTTTGGCATAAAACGATACTGTTATTGTCAAATATCTTAGTACAAACAGCAATACTCTTAACTGTACATAGGTGGACCTTATTACAAATGGCATAAGGTTCACCGATGGGCAGTTAACAATGTGGGCGATGGTGCCAATAAAACGTGCACATATTTAACGGGTGGAACTAGCTTGTGGAACTAGAGTGTGGTAGTATATTTGCAGTAGGTTGTAAAAATACATACCCACATTATGAATTCATTCATAAATTTGCAGCTGATAGTATGTACCATTGTAGCGTTTATACGCGCTGGCTGTTTTAGTTTTCTTGAGACTAATTTTCTCAATATTTACATGTTATTCTCTATTCTGTTCGATGTTATTCTCTATTCCACGCGAGAGCACAATATAATTAGTTATTTTATTTGGTTTTTTTTTTCGTAATCTAGTCTCCAACAGTATATAACAAAAATTAAACAAAAAACGACTTCACTTAGCCTCCACCTTTCCGAAATCAAATGCTCGAGCTGCTGTAAAAATTACTCAAATCTATAGTGATTTGGTACCTATAATAGTTGAAAAGTTCCCTCGATTTCTCCAGGATCCCATCATCATATCCTGACCTGAAGACAATGGGGCCAACTGTGAAGAATACTTTTTCAAACAAAAAATAATTTTCCAAATCAATCAGGCCGTCTTTGAAAAATCGTTGACCGATTAATACATTAAAAAAAAATGCAAAAACAAAGATCCCGACGAATCGAGAATCTTATCCTTCGAAATGTTGAAGTCGGTTGAAAAGGGCACTGACCTGCGACACGGGAAGGCTGCGCAGCGAGGACTTGGCGGGCTCGGCGCGGCAGTCCCACGACGAGGGCACGAACTCCACCTCGTCGCCCTCCGAGCCCGAGCCCGAGCCCGAGCCGGAGCCCGACCCGCTGTTGGAGCCCTGCGCCGCGCGCCCCGCGGATCCGTTGGAGCCGCGCTGTCGGTGCAATTTATACTTAATATATAATGCAGATACCAGACCCTCTAGAATTACTTGCGTTGTCGCGCTTGAAGTATGGAGTCGCGGGCGACGTAAGTTATGCTATCAGGGCAGGATAGTCTGTATAAATGTTCAAATGTCTATACATAATTTGAGAAACTTACACCAATTTCAGTATCTCAACAATAGATATTGCCCAGAAGTAGCAAATCATGACTTAAAAGAAATATATATAAACGATACGATCCAAGGATAAAAAGGATTCCTTTTTTCTATGATAAAGTATACTAAAATATAAATGTGTAAATATTATGGCATTAATAAAACACTGATACAAATATATCGATACATTAGTAGGTATATGTGAAAACATTTATAATACTTATATAAACACTTACATGGTCGAATTGCGTGGTTGGAACGACGGACGTCTCTTGCCCGTCGCCGCCCTAGCACGCACACATACACAATATTATTCACACACATGCAAACCACTACCAGTATACTATGGCGTTATTAAATATGAACAGCTGTCAATATATTTAAAAGATATTCTATCACGCAAAATAGGCGCAATTATAGACGTCGAGTTGCGGAAAACAGCCCGCGTTAACCTGAACCTGAACGTCATCATGTATGAGCATTCATCCAAAGGCGGGAACTATATTGCAGAGGCGTCATAGGCACAAAATAGTAGTTTTCGATACAAGTGCAAGAAGTATGTCATTTTGCCCGAGTACCGAGGTTACTTGGCCCGAGCCGAGAGGCGAGGGTCAAGACTCGGGACGAGTGAAAATGACACTTCTGCACGTGTGTCGAACAACGTTTTTTAATACAATTGCGAAAAAACTACAATGAAATAATAGTAGATTGTTTGACAAGGGTCTAAAGTAGGCCATATTACCACCAGGTGGTTATTTTCCCGACCGAAGTGAGGGAAAATTGTTTGAGTGTTAATATGGCTTTTGCGATTGCGAGAAAATATCATAAAAATACTTATTATTTACGCACAATAACTAAACTAAGGTGAAATTATGGTATAACTTGACGGTCTTTTAATTTTTTTAACTTCTTTGACATAGATACAAAATATCAATACCGCGAATAAATGCCACAGACGACGGTATAATTAGCTCTTTAAAACGGCTATTAAACATGGCAATTTGTAGGGCCCTACCTGTCGTGTCTAACTCCTGTCTGTTTTGGACCCGGGGTATGTCCTTAAACTACGTCCGGACCTGGGTATGTCCTTAAACTACGCCAAAAAGAGAGGTATGGGCACTGCGAATGGCATCTCGCTAAGTGTGGTAGGGCACGTTCAGCAAATGTCATCGCTCAAATCTGGAGCAGAGCCCGACTGGGGAAGTACCTCCACCTTACAGAAAACCACAGCCAAATAGCACTAGACCCTACTCATAGTGTTGTGTTCCTGCTGGTGAGTAAGGTTGCCAAAGAGCTCAAAGAGGACCCAGTGTGTTGACGATGAGGGACCTTCTTGTTCCTTTAGTCGTCAACACAGTGAATCCTCCTTTTTGTAAAGGGTCGGCAACGCGCATGTGACTCCTTTGGAGTTGCAGGCGTCCATAGGTTACGGTAGCTGCTTACCATCAGGCGGGCCGTATGCTTGTTTGCCACCGTCGTGGTATAAAAAAAAAAAAAAAAAAGTATACATTAAATAAAAGAAGAAACTGTTTTTATTATTATAGATATTTAAATGACCGCTCGAGCTGCCTGAATCTAACTTCATCTGCCCAACCCTTCTATTATTTAAATACAAAACTAGATAAATATATTAATTACCAGCGAATCTACACATTTTGACTTTTATTTTAAATAAAAAACCAGACGGAATGTGTAGCAAATGGCTAACATTATAAATAAAAAAGGTAAAATAACTCTAACGACCTCCATAAACAGCTGCGGGTGTCGGGGCACTGCCGATCGCCCCGATCGCCCTAGATCGGGACTCCTACTCCCTAGGTGCCATTACACCTACCAACCCGACAGATTGGGCCCTACAAATTGCAATGTCTAATAGCCGTTTAAACAGTTTAAACACACTTTAAAGCGTTTCCCAAAAAATTAAATCTGTTTTAATGATTGTGAAGTAGGAACTAAAAAACACCTCACGTTTTGAGAAATAAATTGCGTTTCCTGATTGGTAGATTTTAACATTGCTGTATTCTGATTGGTTGATATTAAATACAATGTTTTTTTATGGACTTAAATTATTTACACAGTATACGCACCAAAAAAGTATCTAGCGTTCCGATTAACTCCGATATGTGTTGTGATTGGTGGATTTAATATAGTGAAGTGTTCTGATTGGTCAATTTAAAATGCAATATATCTGCAAATCGTGCGTAAAATCAAACTTTACGCACGATTTGCAGATCAGATTACTTTTTAGCACTAGTGCATAAAATCAAACTTTACGCACGATTTGCAGCTACATAAAGTAAACTTTTTGAGCAATTGTATTAAAAGTCTTTATCTACACTCATATTGTAAGTTCTCTAAAACGTGTTCGAAAACGGTAGGCAATGGCTAGCATTACCACGACCGATTTTACTATGATAAGCTTTTTATCCGTAGCAGTAACGTAATTTTAACTTTTCATGCTCAATTATTGATGTGCTATGAGTTTTGATAACATAATGTACACCTGCACCCTCCCGGGGATCCGCCGACAGCCCGACACGCGCCCGCGCGACCGCCGGCACAATCTAGTTGGCCATGGTGGCGGTGCAATGGCGGCCATTCTATGGTTTCCAAATAAGGCATTTAGAATAAATAATATGAGTGTAGATAAAGCAGTGTATGCAACTGTACGTAATTAGGCCTTAAAACACTCGTGTGATCTTATTATGAAATTCGCCTGAACCACACTCATGTTTTAAGGACCCTTATTACGTAACAGTTACATAAACTACTATTATCTACACTCACATTGTAAGTCCTCTAAAACGTGTTAAAAAACGGTAGGCAATGGCTAGCATTACCACAACCGAATTTTACTATGATAAACTTTTTATGTGTGGCAGAAACGTAATTTTAACTTTACATGCTCAACTATTAATGTGTTATGAGTTTTGATAACATAATGTACACCTGCACGCTCCCGCGCGGCCGCCGACAGCCCGACACGCGCCACCCCGACCGCCGGCACAATCGAGTTGGCCATGGCGGTGCAATGGCGGCCATTCTATGGTTTCGGAATACGGCATTTAGGATAAATAATATGAGTGTAGATAAAGCAGTGTATGCAACTGTACGTAATTAGGCCTTATTACGTAACAGTTACATAAACTACTATAGCAGTGCTTATTATATACAACGTTTGATTATGACTAAGAAATCCATACATTACGCTACAAAAAAGGTTCTAAGTGAATTTGCACGACGCTGACGCTAGGAAAATCAAATTCGAACTTACAATACAGTCGACGTCAAAATATGTTTACAGTTTTGCACTTTACTCCTTTGTAAAAAGGCGTAAAAACGTAAACATATCTTTGAAGTCGACTGTACAGTCGCCATCAAATATATCGGAGCAGCCAGGGTGCTCAAAAATATCTGGACATGCACTTTATCGCTTTGACAACAGAGGCGTTGTTCAGATATTTGTGACCACCTTGGCCGCTCCGATATATCTGATGGCGACTGTACATTGTACATTTATTAAAACGTGAAACAAAGGAAAATGAACTCTATTTTCCAAGTAATTTGATTCATATATTGCTGGCAAAAATTATGAACGATGGGCAAGAGTAGGATATTGAGCAGCTGTTCACATGCGTAAATATATATTAAATAAGTATTATGTATAAGGTAGGTATTACTCGGCCAAAAGTTGGTTTCATTTGTGATTTTTATATAAAGTTTGTTTTTTTTTGTTCGCTCCAAGCCCACATTGATAACCACCATTTGATAAGTGAAAGTTACTATGGTAATAGAGAGGTGGTATAAAGCATGGGTATTTTGGTCTTCATTTAGACATATTATGTTGAATGTTGATATGCAATGCTAGCACATCAATAGAAATAATGATTTAATTCTCACATCTTTAATTTAGTTCACAGTTTGTACCGCATTCTTTATGTCGATAAAACTACATCAAATATTATAAACTGAATTAGATGTCATATACTTCAGAAAAAGTGACAAAGTCATCCGGTGTAAAAAAAAAGCAGCGAAAGCTGAAGACGCCAGTTCAAATCTGGTCTCGGATACCGGAGGACTTGGCCACTTTTTCTGAAGTATATGACATCTGATTCAGTTTATAATTTATGTATAGTAGGTAAATGCAAATAAAAAATATTCAACAAAATAATTTGATTTGCTTTTTTATATAATAATTTAGTGTAATATGGACGACGGTGGTGAAACACCAGTGTGTGTGTTATGTTAGCTGTTTACATAAACATAAAATGTTAAGTGTAAGAATAAATATGTCAAGTTATGGCCAGATGGCATGGAACCACAGCCCTCTGCCACGAGTCCTTGGCAGAAAACAGAGATTTTAAACCATGTAGCCAGTGGTTGATGCCAAATTGTACATGACCTTTAAACGCCCTTGGTGGCTAGGCGTGCTCTGCCAACCATTGGCAGAAGCGGTTGGTTGGTTGTCAGCCATGTAGACGCTTGCTTCAACAACTCGCTTCAATCAAGGTCACGTGGCAGAATCTGCGGCTATCTGCCGTCTGGCCCCAACTTTAGAATGATAATACACACAAAACAACAAAACAAAATCTCTTCAGTTCATAAACACGAATAAATAAAACCATGAACCTTCATATAACCTGCAGTTCCTTTTTAAACATCTTGCTAAGCTAAATTGAACCTAAATATAGCTGTTAATAGGGGACTAAACGGACCGTTAGAGAGCATAAAGTGGGGTGCGGTGTCGCGCTCGCATGCGTTACAAAATTAACACTCATAGACGCTTTGACAATATATACAATAATGCCAACATGACCACATGTTAGCATTATTTTATAATGACGTCATTACTCCCTTAGTACAGACGAGATGCAGTGCCTTACTTAGACTTCTCTTTCGGTCTTACTTTTTAGAAGAGGGAACTCCACATTCTATAAAGCTTCATACAGAAAACAAATCGAATTAAACACATAAAAGGCACTCCACACTAATAGCAAAGGTCACTGACCTTCCAGATGAACTCGCCGCTCGAAGAATTACTGGAGCGCGAGTCGGTGTCGCTGTCCCACTCCTTCACGTCGCCGGGCTTGTCTCCGTCTCCCTCTGGCGCGGGCTCGGTCGGCGACTCTTGCGTGAACGATGTGCTCATGATCTCGGAGGCTGGTCCTATAATTGGTTTACAATTTGGTACTTATAGCATAACACTGCACTTAGCATTGGTGGACCTTATCTCAGTAGCAATAAGGTTTAAATATAGTTAATTTTAGGTTTAAATAGATTTAATGACGAAATAAGCTCACCGTAATAGTTTAATGTTTTTATCTACACACACACCATAAACCCGCTAAAATGCGTTCAAAAACTGACCGTAAGGACCAGCATTATTTCAATCTTCTTCTTCTTTATCATGTTCCTCTAAATCTTCTTCTTCATCATAGTCTACTTTTTCTTCATCATCATCTTCAGCTCCATGGCCTTTTTCTTCACCACCTTCTTCGTCTTCTTCTTATCCTTCTTCTTCTTCTCCATAATCTTCTTCTTCATCATCATCTTCTTCACCATCAACATCAACTTCTTCTTCATTTTCTTCTTTACCTTCTTCACCATCTTCATCTTCTTCTTCATCATCGTCTTCATCACCTTCTTCATTTTCTTCTTTACCTTCTTCATCATCTTCTTCTTCTTCTTCATTATCTTCATCTTCGTCTTCTTAATCTTCTTCGTCATCATCTTCTTTTACTTTATCTTCTTCCTCGTCTACAGCATCATCTTCTTTTCCTTTTTCTTCTATAGGATAGAATCTTTCGCTTATGGGTATGTTAGTTGTTGCCCTGTTATCAATGCAGGTCATTACATACAGTTTCTGAACCATTTTATAGGGTTTATAGTATGTGTGTAGATAAAGCAGTGTATGCAACTGTACGTAATTAGGCCTTAAAACACTCGTGTGATCGTTTCATAAAACCACACTCGTATTTTAAGGACCCTTATTACGTAACAGTTACATAAGTTACAGAAGGTTTGGTGCTTCCGACACCTATTGAATGGCAAAGAGGTCTTAGTAACAGAATTAGAGGATAATAAACGTTTATAACTTAAAAACTGTAAAATAGTATAGATTGTGAAATTATTAGTAGTTATACCTGTGAATCTTATATCACTCAGAAGCGGCAGGTAAGCGTCGACCTCACAGAACTTTTTCTCATTCTGTAAAAAATCCTCTGTCACTGCCACCATTTTCTCTTCCACCCTATTCACATCAGGGACACGCTTGACAGGGCTATCTTTAGAAGGGAGTGTCGCATCCTCTAGACAATCTTCTAGAATTTCATCGTTTTTGATGTCTTTGTCTCCATCATCAACATTGCTTTCAACTAATTCTTCAAACGATTCATTTATAAAGTTAACCGTTGCAAATTTCTCGCTGTTGCCATTGCATTTTATTTCGAAAGCGTTATGGATAACTTTCGACACTGAGCCGTTTGGGATATCTTTAAGCGTGTCAACGTTATTTACAGTTTGTTCCTTTTGTTTCGTTTCCTCTGTCTTTGTTTCTGGTGATTTAGCTTCAGCATGACCGAAATGATGACTTTCATCACTTGTTCCATTGATTGTTATTTCTTTGGAATTGTCACTGTTGCTCTCTTTCACCGCGCCTTCCAGTTCCTTTCTGCTCGTATGAGAATCGTATGTATGATTCATTTCGACTATATGAGAATCAAAGGTCCTATTAGGACTATCTTTTTCATTAGAAATTTCGGCGATAATAATCGAATGAGGCTGCTCCGTCTCATCCTCTTCCAAGTCAGTAATGATTACGGTATTCTTACCTACGTGAGATTCTTTAAAATTTGTAATGATAGGCGGACTTAAAACTAGACCTGTCGATTGACTAGGCCTGGTGGAGTCTTTAGGAGCTACTTTCTCGCTGGAAAGGTCTTGGGGGCGTATTTTGAAAGACTTTTCGAATCGGTCGAATTCGCCTGAGCCGTTTTGACTAGAGTGCAATCGCGACGTTTCCTGGGGTTTGGAAGTGGCCGCTTGCATGAACTCGGTGAATGACGGAGTCGCGTCGGATCCGATTCGGCTTTCCTCAAACGCCTCGGCCTCGTGAGGGTACGCCTTATGGGCTGTCTCTTGATGCCGTAATTCTGCAGATAGCATAAACGACTGGTAGTTGGGTATAATGCTAGGTAGATTTTCCGGCGTTCTCATTTCTACAACTAATGCTGGAGTTGTGCTCTCTTCAGATGGAATCTCTGAAACGGGAGTGCTGGTAACACCGGCCGCCATATCGTAGTGGCGTTGAGGGCTATGGACTTCTCGTTTCGGACTCTCGTCTAACAAATCGTCTTTCAGACAAGTTATTTCAACGCTGTCCATTTTTTTGATACAAGGCTCGCTTGTCAACTGCGGGCTGGTTATGATGTCTTTACTCTCCTTAGGTATCGGGGATATATCGACGTCAACGTCTATAGGGGAGCGTCTTACTAGCTCAGGTTGGGGTAGCATAAAGATCCAAGCATCAGATAAAACCTCTGTAGTGCAGTTAGAGTACCCTGTCACAGTTCCATACGCTAAGTCCCTCTTGGAGCCTTCAGACTTGGTCGGCGAAGCTCTCGCTTTGGTATACGTGTAGTTATCATTGTCGTTCGCTGTGATGGAGTCTGGGGAGAAGCGTTCGTCGTCCGACTTGTCGTGTACGATGGAGGTTAACACGTGGCTGAGTTCTTTATCGTCTTCTAGGGTGAGGGTGTCGCTTTCGCTGTTGTCGTGTTCGGGAACCTCCTCAAACGGGAGGTCCTGATCGCAGGCGAGGTCGTCGAAAGCCTCTTCTACATTGTATAAAGTGTCGTTAGAGCACCAGGAGTCGATGCTGGTGGCTTTAGAGAGCGTTTCGGAAGGTTTGATGTCGGTCGGCTGGGTGGTTTTGGACAATGTGGAGACGCCGGTGACTGCGGCGTTGGAGGAATCCGTGGTGGGGCTAAGCACGAAAGGGGAGACTTGGGAGATACGTTCGCAGGGCGCTTCGTCGACGGTGTACGTGCGGTCGTGTATTCCGGTGTTCGCCGGGCTGACGTTTAGGCTGTCGGCACTCATTGTTATCCTGGAAAAAACATAATGGGTGTAAAAAAACGTTTACAACATTTATACCTCGAGAACTGCTGGACCGATTTAAATAATTCATAATATGTTTGATTTGTCTAAACTATTAGAGATCTATAATAGAGAAACAAATTATTTTGTTAAACCTGGTCTGTGGGAGTGAATTTGAGTTGTTAGCGGTACGAAGTTCACCGGGTCTGCTAATTCTAATATAAAATGTAGTTCTTAACTTAAATGTCCAATATTACAGGGAAAATATGTATAAATATTTATGATTTACAAAACATTTTAAATTGACCAATCAGAACACTTCACCATATTAAATCCACCAATCACAATACATATCAAAGTTAATCGCAACGCTGGATTTTTTTTGGTCCGTATACTGCATAAATAATCAAAGTCCTTAAAAAACATTGTATTTAGTATCAACCAATTATAATTCAGCGATGTTAAAATCGACCAATCAGGAAGCGCAATTTATTTCGCAAAACATGAGCTGTTTTATAGTTCCCACTTGACAATAATTTAAAAAGAAAATCCATTCATTTGTTTCCTGCCACCTTGACACTTACAGTTTAATCTGACTGCTTCACAAAACGTTTGATATGCTTTCCTACCTGTACTGTGTCCTCTAAATGTTAGATGGTTTTGGAGTAGTTTCATCTAAATACGTACAGCGGTTATTGGTTGTTTATTCCCCATGTAATCTACCACTTTTTTTGCATCCCCTTAAGTGATGACTTCTGAGATAAAACTATTTTATATCGTTTTCCAGAGTTCAAATTATCTCCATACCAAATTTTATCTAAATCGATTCTGCGGTTAATAATTCCCCATATAAATTTACAACCCCTTTTTCACCCCTTTAGGGTTGATTATCGGGATGAAAACTATCCTGTCCTTTTTTGAGACCCATACTATCTCTATACCAAATTTCATCTAAATCAGTTCAGCTATAAAAAAAATCTCATACCAACTTCCAACCCCCACAAGGGTTTGAAAACTATCCTATGACGTTTCTCGGGACTCAAATTATCTCCATACTAATTTCTATCTAAATCGTTTCAGCGGTTAGAAATTCTCCATACAAACTTTCAACCCCCTTTTCACCCCCTCCAGGGTTGATTTTCGGGATTAAAACTATCCTTTATCCTTTCCCGGGACTCACACTATCTCTATACAAAATTTCATCAAAATCCGTTCAGCCGTTTTGACGTGATGCGCGGTCAAATAAATAGACAATAATTCTAAAAATTGTTGGAACGTGTTCTGTTATCGATTCTAAGTATCCCCAGCCAACTTTTTTTCGATTATCTTCCATGTACAGACTTTCGACCCTCTTCAGCTTTATTATACATATGTATAGAAGATATCTCCTGTATTAATGTACTTTCTAAACGTCTAGCAACTAAAGAGAAATAATACTCAATTTATTTTTTGGTGAGTACAAATATTGGAAACATTACAATAAAGACAACACTATCTGGATTAGAACCATCATCGATACTCCTTATGGCACTTTGCAATCAAGTTTATAATATTTTATATATTCACGATATATGTACTTTCTGTGTAGTTGTACTTTCTTAACAGTTTATTTAAAATAAAAACTCATATTATTTTATACTTTACCTATTTTTTATTTCGCTTGTTAACTCTTTGGAAACCTGAGAAATATCCGAAAACTCACCATTAATTACTTAGATTGTTGAGTTTCTTTCCCGTATCGAGCTTCCGTAACGCCTGCATAATACAGATTACTGGGTCGCATAAAACTCTATAAATGGAGCTTCGCCTTCGCCTCATCTTTCCAAACAAAAAAGTTGCCAAAATCCTAGGGGGCGATGTAGCACGCATGTGATATTTTCATGTCAAAGGTACATCGTTGTCGGTTGTTAATACAGTTTATTTCCAAATGATTTTTTATGGCAGCAACGCTTTATTGACAACCGACAAAGATGTACCTTTGATTTGACTTGAAAACACCAAACATATTTGACATATTCTTTTTATACTTCATAACACTAAATGGAGCAATAGATAGTCAACTGTACGAATGTTAACATATGGTTCAATATTGGATGCAGTCTTTGCAAATGTCAAACAAAAGAGCCAAGGATCATTTTTGATTGTATTTTAAAACAACATATAGAAGACAGCAATCCTTAAACGCGTTAAATATGGAGAAGTGTCAAACGTCAAATAGTTACTGTCCGTCAGAAAGAAAACGATTGTCTTTGAATCGATTCTGTAAACGAAGCTTGATTTCCGATTTAGGTTAAATCTTTTATTACGAAAGTAATGATAATTGATAAATAAAGTAAAACTGTACTTACATCTGAAATGCTATTTCATCTTTTTGTAAACTAGACGAAATATAACATTTTTTACATCCAAAAATAGCGCATAAGGGCATTTTCACGGAGCTTGTTATCCATTGACAGCGATGACGAAAATGCGTGACATCGATTATTTAAATAGTTTGTATAGATATACTAGATTTTCCTGCCAATACTTTTGACAGACGGGAAATGATACCTAAGGCCTCTCCTGCACGCCTAGCATAACTTGACGTTTGACGCGACAGTTCATACTTCAAGCGCGACTCGAAGTATGGAGTGATAGGCGACAACGTAACATATGCTAGCCGACCTGGTTTAGAACTCTCTGCTGGGTCGTGATTTGACATAACCAAAACTCATATTATACAGAAGTTAATGCCCGAGAAAACTTCATATAAACCTATTTTTAGGGTTCCGTATCTCGAAAGGAAAAAAACGGAACTCTTATAGGATCACTTCTTTGTCCGTCTGTCAAGACCCTTTTTCTCAGGAACGCGTGGAGGTATCAAGCTGACATTTATATATATTTAAATCTTTTGGAAGCGCCTTAAAGCGCTGATTATACCGTCGTCTGTAGCATTTATTTGCGGTGTTTCTCCGTGGAGTTGAGCATGTATAACCTTACTGTTAGAAGGTACTCACTCCCTGCTGCTAGTCTGAGGCTGCGTGCAGGACGGCGCGGGCAACGTGTAGGTGTCCTGCCCGGTCGGCGGCTCCGTGGGCTCCTCCGTGGAGTTGAGCATGTATAACCCTTCTGTTAGAGAAGGTACTTACTCCCTGCTGCTAGTCTGAGGCTGCGTGCAGGACGGCGCGGGCAGCGTGTAGGTGTCCTGCCCGGTCGGCGGCTCCGTGGGCTCCTCCGTGGAGTTGAGCATGTATAACCCTTCTGTTAGAGAAGGTACTTACTCCCTGCTGCTAGTCTGAGGCTGCGTGCAGGACGGCGCGGGCAGCGTGTAGGTGTCCTGCCCGGTCGGCGGCTCCGTGGGCTCCTCCGTGGAGTTGAGCATGTATAACCCTTCTGTTAGAGAAGGTACTTACTCCCTGCTGCTAGTCTGAGGCTGCGTGCAGGACGGCGCGGGCAGCGTGTAGGTGTCCTGCCCGGTCGGCGGCTCCGTGGGCTCCTCCGTGGAGTTGAGCATGTATAACCCTTCTGTTAGAGAAGGTACTTACTCCCTGCTGCTAGTCTGAGGCTGCGTGCAGGACGGCGCGGGCAGCGTGTAGGTGTCCTGCCCGGTCGGCGGCTCCGTGGGCTCCTCCGTGGAGTTGAGCATGTATAACCCTTCTGTTAGAGAAGGTACTTACTCCCTGCTGCTAGTCTGAGGCTGCGTGCAGGACGGCGCGGGCAGCGTGTAGGTGTCCTGCCCGGTCGGCGGCTCCGTGGGCTCCTCCGTGGAGTTGAGCATGTATAACCCTTCTGTTAGAGAAGGTACTTACTCCCTGCTGCTAGTCTGAGGCTGCGTGCAGGACGGCGCGGGCAGCGTGTAGGTGTCCTGCCCGGTCGGCGGCTCCGTGGGCTCCTCCGTGGAGTTGAGCATGTATAACCCTTCTGTTAGAGAAGGTACTTACTCCCTGCTGCTAGTCTGAGGCTGCGTGCAGGACGGCGCGGGCAGCGTGTAGGTGTCCTGCCCGGTCGGCGGCTCCGTGGGCTCCTCCGTGGAGTTGAGCATGTATAACCCTTCTGTTAGAGAAGGTACTTACTCCCTGCTGCTAGTCTGAGGCTGCGTGCAGGACGGCGCGGGCAGCGTGTAGGTGTCCTGCCCGGTCGGCGGCTCCGTGGGCTCCTCTGTGGAGTTGTTGCATGGAGACGGGTAGCTCTCGGAGGATTCTGTGCGAAGAGATGCGTTCCCTGCAAAATTAAACTGTTGTTAATGTTGCCACATAGGTATTATAAGTATAATATAATTTATACAACGTTGCAAATTAATAATATCGAAGTAAGTGTGTGTCAAGTTTTATCTTCGGTACAAGCTCTTTCCCCGACTATACTCATAAGCAGGGCCCGTAATTTTCATGCCGATGACGTCAATTTGACGTCACGCTCCATATAGGATGATCCCAAATAGTTTTATTGTAAATTATTAATCATTAGTCGTCAATCATTTTAATCATGTACAAACTTCGAAAGTACTCTATTTACACATGGAATAAATAATACCTACATGATACGTGAAACGTAACGTAAATAAAACTATTTGATTTGTTTTTATACATACATTTTATTAAGTGGTATTGTTAACAACACATGACAATTCATTCGAAAACAGAATTCCTCTCTAACGTAAAGCACGCCATCCTTCTTGCATTAATTCCCATGCAAAGAAAATCTAAGTCATCTTCGCTTTCATACGTAATGTAATATTCATAAAAATATTTTTTTTTGTAGTCGTTTTTTGTTTGTTGTGTCACACATTTGGTTAATTATTCCAAATTCTCTGCTAAAAGGAAAATGTATAATTGATGGACACATTTTTTATGATTTTAACAACTAATACAATTAGGAAATCAGTATTTTTATTTCTCAGTGGCACTTGTAACATTTTTGACAGAACGTTTTTTTAATGAGAACGAATAAAAAAGGTTACATTTAAAAAGGTTTTATTACATATTGATTTATAAACAGTCAAGGAAATTGATTTGTGTAACATTACATACTTTGTCATAGTGACAATCAACATCTAGACGCTAGAGATTTTATATTATTGTCACTGTGACAAGGTTCTAAATGGTATGCAAATCAAAGTCCTGGGCCGTACCTACACGAATAACTAGATACTTAATGATATTATTTACAAACGAGGTTTTGTACAGTAATATATACAGCCTTGGCCAGAAGTGTTGAGCACCCTTGCGATTTTCATACAAAACTCGAAAATTTAGACCAGCGTTTCTATCTTTTTTGAAGTTATTTTATCAATTAATTTAAACTGAACAGGCATGTTTTTTTGAAATGAGTAGTAACTGCATTGAATATTTGCAATTTTTCGTACCGACCTAAATTCCCATTTTTGTGAGCTCCACTTTTCATATTTGATAGGTACCTTGAAAGTGTTATTAAGTGAAGTTTTCTAGATATATCAATAAAATATAACATTTTACGTCATCGTACATTGTTATGATAGGGAATTAATACTTAACATCAAAATTGTAAGCAAAAAAGAGCTATGCTCAACACTCCTGGCCAAGGCTGTACAAGTTAGTTTTGTACATAATTATTTACAAATTAATTTGAAACATATTTACATTTCTCCTTTTTTGTCCCTTATATTTAGATTCGAAATTTTTAATTAGAATTTGCTCAAGGTTTTTAAGGGTCATAACTGCATCGCCGGTTTGTAAAAATCCATTTTAATATTGAAAAGGACCTTTCAACTTCTACAGATGTAATACTTAAAATAAGGACATAAATCTATTTTTCCATTGCTTCCATCAAGACGAACTTCCTTATTGTCGTTTAAGTCAGCCATTATTAAACAAAAACAAGAAATTACCAACCATGCAAATAATTTTCATTTTAGCAAAGAAGTTGGAATAATTAACCAAATGTGTGACACAACAAACAAAAATACGATTACAAAAAAAAATATTTTTATGAATATTGCATTACGTATGAAAGCGAAGATGACTTAGATTTTCTTTGCATGGGAATTAATGCAATAAGGATGGCGTGCTTTACGTTAGAGAGGAATTCTGTTTTAAAATGAATTGTAATGTGTTGTTAACAATACCACTTAATAAAATGTATGTATAAAAACAAATCAAATAGTTTTATTTACGTTACGTTTCACGTATCATGTAGGTATTATTTATAGAGTACTTTCGATGTCATTTGTACATGATTAAAATGATTGACGACTAATGATTAATAATTTACAATAAAACTATTTGGGATCATCCTATATGGAGCGTGACGTCAAATTGATGTCATCGGCATGAAAATTACGGGCCCTGCTCATAAGACTTTAAAACGGTCATCCATCACTAAGGTGCCTTAACTAAATGGGATTTCGTAGTTTTGAGTACAGAGTTTCGGCCCACATTTGGTAACGTTTATCACTAGAATATTTAGTTACTAGCTTTTGCCCGCGGCTTCGCTCGCGTTAAATTCGGGGTAACACGGTTCCCCTTCGCCCCCCGTAATGCTACATACAAACTTCCACCCCCCCATTTTAGGGAAGTGGGGGGTTAGAAAGAGACAAAAAGTAGCTTATGTCACTCTCCATCCCTTCAACGATCTCCACTTAAAAAAATCACGTCAATTCGTCGCCCCGTTTTGCCGTGAAAGACGGACAAACAAACAAACACACACACTTTCCCATTTATAATATTAGTATGGATTTAGGTTTCAGCAGGCTATTTAATAAACTGTAAAAAAAACATCGACAATAACGTGTTTTATAACGGCGATTGAGGATGTTTACTAGGTTGCCGAGTTGAGCCCAGACTCCCATGGTAAAAAGCAGCGACAAATGCTACGAAGATAATACCTACTACATTCATATTTATTACATTGGCGCAGTTGGTAGGATGTGGCAGCTCCGAGCACATAAAGCTCCCACTCTCGCATACGTTAGAGTATAATAAACAGCCTTAATGGCGTGCGTACGGCTACGCGATCGGCGGGCGAAACCAGCATTGCGTTGAGTTTCCAGGAGATTGGAGCGTTCACCGAGGCCACCCCTATAAGTTTTCCTTTGTTTAGTATGGATGCGGCAACAGTTTGCTTACATAGCACGTCGTTCTCGTAGGCGGACAGCTGCGGGTCGGTCTCCTCGGCGATGGTGCAGAGCGCGCCCGGGTAGCTCACCACCAGCTCGGGCGGCGGCGGCAGCTCCGACCAGCCCGAGGGCTCCGGAACCGGGCATGCGGGCTCTATGCCCGCCACCTGGGAAAACAGGCGGTTCTAGCATATTCTCCTCACTATTTACTCTTTGAGCACCAACGCCAATGACGGCCTGTCACGGCGTCGGTAGTCGGGCCACTGACGCCACAAACGTCAATAGCCCTCGGTTCAAAATACCATTCCTAAGAACCTTTTTTATGATGTTTAGCATTATCACTTATAGTAGTAATGTTTTAAGATGTCGGAATCTTACTTAAGAGTTCTACCTACAATTACGACATCTTAAAAATTAATACAAGCTTTTTTTTTTACTCTGGCATCAGGGCACGGCGTATTATTTCGCCACCTGGCGGTTAAAACATGACTTTGTGTTGAAATATGAAGTAAGATTGTCATTCACTCTGGCTCCGTGTATGTCGTTTAATTTCGACATGTATTGTATATGTTTTGGTATGTATTAAGTTCGCTCTAACAAAATGTGAGGTTCTAAATTAATAAAACAAGTCTAATATTGTACAAACTTACCTGTGCAAGAGGTAGCTTCAGTTCCAGCTCGTTCCTCAAAGCGTTGACACAGTCTTCATCCAGCGTGAACCTCTCCCGGACTTCATCAATGTTCCCTCCGTTCCCCGCTAGAAATATCTCTGGCGCAGATTCCTCTTCCGTCACCAGATCACTCTGCACTAAACCTTCTACAGTTAACGGTCCAGAGTACTCAATGTTCAGATTATTCTCGTTCTCAGCCATTGCTAACTTCGAAGTGATTTGTAGCTCTATTTGGTTCAGCTCGATTTCTTTATGCAATGAACTTAAACCTGAATCGGATTCTACAGGAGGAGGTTCCGTTGCTTGGTTCAGATCTACATCTACCAAATATTTCTGCTGAGATGTAGAGGCTAGAAAGTAGCCTGGAGAGTTGGGAGGCGTCGACGGTGAAACCTTTTTTTCAGTTATTGACTGATCAGTGACATCACTTTCAGTCTTTGCGTCTATTTCATCCTTTGAACCACTAATTATATCACGGCAATTATCATCGTTAACTATGTCCGGTACTTCTATCAGAAAGTTGCCGTCACGAAGCGGCGAGGGCGTTTCAACATTCATTTCGCTGAAATTTGAAGAGAATGCGAACAACTCTTCTTTCGGGATGTCGGCCTGATCGCCGCCAGATTTGACTCCTTTGAACAAATCCATAGTGCAGTTCTCAAAAGGGCCTAGGACTACGGAGCTGTTTTCATCGTAGGTGTCAGTTGGATGACTTTTAGTCGGAGAATCGAAAGGGCTTAGAAAATCTGAAACAAATTGTTGTTCCAATTTAGTTAGAGTTACTCCGGGACCATAATCAGGGACTTTAGTTTCTGATAGTTCATCATATTTTTGTTCTGTCGAGTTTGTGTCATCCGCTGAGCTTTTAGGAGTACTTGAACATAGAGGATCCTTCTCATCCACCTGGCTGCTAAACTGTCTTTCCGCGTGTAAATCCTCATCTATCTTCCTCGCAACGGTAGGCAGATCAAAATGCTTTGTGGATGCAAGCTTGGTCAGTGAGCAGCTATTGTTACCAGGAGTCTCTAAGCAAGGGTTGACAGCCTTAATGTTATCATCCATAGGGTTTTGATCAATGATTTGAGCTTTTACACCATCAGTAAGATTCATATAAGTTGTGCTACCATTTGATGGTATATGCCCATTTTCAACAGTAGTATTATAAGATTTAGGAACAACATTTTGTTCTTTGATATTGTCTTTTGCAATCGTTTCTTCGGAAACCAGTGCTATTATTTCCATTTCATTCTGACTTGGTACCTTAGACAATGGCTTTGGAGTGTCTTCAGTACATATACCTTCTGTTAATCGTTTTTCAGACTCAAGAAATGTATTTATCACAGTTTCTGTTTTACCTTCAGGCTTTGTAATTTCGCGTACATCCTCGTCTAGTAAAACTTCTCTAGGACTTTCAGATACAACATTTGATTCTTCATTCAGAGTATTTTTTGTGAGACAAGTATTCGGTGAAGAATCTGCACTAGCTGATGATTCATGGTCAAGTGATAGTTGAGGGACCACTGACCGTGTTTCAATTAGTGCACTAGCTACTTCTTTATCATCATCATGAATTGGTTTATTTTCGGGGTGTGTAACGTCTCGTACAACATCTGGTAGAGATTCGATTTCAGGGGATTTGTTTGCAAATTCTTGTAAGTTAGAGTCAAATACATTGTATTTGTAAAAAAAATCCGGCGATTCTACTTTTTGGATTAGTTTAGGTACTTCTTGAAATGCATCTAACAAAATTTCTTTTGCAATATGATCTATACTGCTAGGTGAGGGTATCTTTACTGCGTCTTTAAGAACGTTAGGTTGAGAATTAACTGGTGAAGGCATAGGCTTATTTAATAAGTCTTGCTTAGATTCAGGATTAATTATTTTATCCGCAGTTGAGATTTCAGAGGATTTTATATCGGTATTAAGAAACATGGTTGTTACTTCATTTTTAGTAATATATAATGGTTCAGGTAATAATATTTTAGCCTGAGTTTTTTCAATACAGTTCAGAGCTGCAGTCTCAGCTTCTTTAATTATTTTGTCTATAAATTCCTCAGCGACTTTATCAATATTTTCTGAGATTTGTGGGTTGTCTATCACTTCAGACAAAATCAGTGTAGGAGTATTAACATTAATTAGAGTGTTTGCTTCTACAGCTTCTTTTTCAACCAATCCTACAAGTACGTCGTCGGTGTTTATAGAAACATCTGTTTCCTTAATTGACTTAGGAACATTGCTTTTAGTTTCATTTTCAGATGAGTTGTCAATAACTGGATTCTCGGGCCTAGTTTGTACTGATTCTGGTATATTTGATTCCTCTTTTCGTTCATAAGGTGTTATAGGCGAATCGCCTCGTTTACTTTCTTCTAATCTAGGAGGAGATTCCAACTCTATTTGGCAAACATTGTCTAAGGTTTCGACTTTTGACAATGGAGCTATTTCCAGGGCTACCATATCTACTGGCGGTGTTATTTTACTATCAGTTGTACTTTCTGCAGGTGTAATGAGATCATTATTTATTTCTTTTTGACTATTTGTGCTAGATGTTTCGGGCCGTGGGTCAGTTGCATCTTTTACTCCTATTGGGGCATTTGGTAACAGATCTGCATCCATATTATTTTCAACTATCTCAGGGAATATCGGCAAGACCTCTTTATCTTCTACATTCACTGGCACATTTTGTTCTAAGCTTTGAACAGTCTTATAATTTACTTCTTCCACGTTGTTACAAACTGGTTTAATATTGCTAACTTCGCTTATTGACTTAGCTTCCACTGTTTCCTTATCATGCACTATATCATTTAACTTACTATCACTCGGCGTTTGGCAGTCTTCATTCACATACACATTCTTATCTTCATTAACACTAGGCATTGGCGCTATACATATATCAGTTTCTACACTATCACTATTATCTACTTTACTTTCTTTTGGCAATACTGCATCAAGTTGTAAATCTTCAGATATTTCAACCGTATGCAGTTTATTTTGTAAATCGGCATTCGTCTTTTCAAACGGTAACTCCATATCTCTTATGGGAGTGTCGGGAGTTAAATTCTCTAAGGTGTGTTGACTGGTGTTATCGCTATGCCGCTCAAACGAATGGCTAAGCGTGCCTACAGTATCTCTATCTTCATCATCATCATGTTTCTTTTCAGGCGATCTTTCATCAAAACCGACTTCCAAAATATTCTGGAAGTTCGTAATGCCCGGCGATTTGACCATACTCGACTGCGTCGGGTAATCTTTTTTACAGTCCAAGCTCAGATTGTCTCTCGACGGGCTCGCCTGGTGGCTCGACTCCGAGCTGGAGGTCTTTTCCGAGTTGAGAATATTATCGAGATTCTTTATAACATCGCTGACATCTTTGTAGTAGCTGACGTCGTCCTGGCTGCCGGCTATGATGTCCTTGAGCCAGGGGTCGACCGAGGCGTCGGAGCGGTCGTTGTCTCGGTCCTCTATAGTGTTGCCCTGATGGCACTCAAGGACCGCCTGCTCGTTATGCGTCAGATAAATGTTGCGGACGTCCTCGAGTGAGCCATGGAGGTTCGTGAGGCTCTCGGATTTGATCTGAACGAGTGGGTCTGACATGATGCTGCTGGATCTGGAGACGGCGGTGTCCATATCCGTTAGTTCCTGTGAGCCGGTGAAGTGCGAGAGCTCGCCTCCGGGCGCGTGCACGATGACTCGGTGCTCGTCCAGCTTGGGAATGGTGTTGGGTTTGAGTCGCTGCCAGCGCTCCTCGAAGTCGGAGCTGCCGTAGCCGTCGCGCGCGCCTGTAGCCTGCGCGTGCGTGGAGCGGAGGTGCTCGAGCAGCGCCTGCACTTGCGGCGCGCTGGGCCGCGACTCGGGCTGCGAGTGCCAACACAGCTGCATCACTTGGTGTCTGAGGAATACGAGAACTCGTTTAAGCGGCTGACGACAACCTTCAAATTGACTTAGCTATAACTGTTTGTTTTGGGAAAGTAAAAAATAATTCATTATAATTTAAAGAGTTTGGTTATTAATGGTATCTACCATTGGACGAAATCAGTTCGATAGAAAATAAGTCCGATTTTACTTCTTATAATTACCATAATATACTTCTAATAATTACAATTTTATGTTTGTAGTTTTTTTACTTGTACATCTGTAATTAAGAACTAAATTCCAACACATTCATACTAAAAACTTCATTATTATTTCAATTTATACAATGAATGCGTAGTAATCATTTTTCTGAATTTGCGATGAGCTCCCATACTAATCGTTACAACGGATTCTTCTTCGTTCCCGTTAAAAAAGAGAGGGACTGAATTTCCATTTCATTTTCGTTTTTTCGGTGTAGTGAGCCCCTTAATAATGAATTTCCTGTTTAAAAATAATTATAAAATTTAACAAAATGCTTCCCTGTTTCACCGGGTATTGTAATTGTAAGGTTGTCGGTAACTTACAGATGTTCTTGATATGGGCAGTCGGGCTGCGCGGGCGCAGGCGCGGCGCCCCACGAGCAGATGTCGCGGAGCACGTAGCCCAAGGACGACACGTCGCCGGCCTGTGACTGGAATTACCATTTGGTTATAGGTACTTTATATACTAATAATTAGGTCCCGGAATTTTGCGTGCGGTTTGTGAAACGTCATAGGGAGAGAACACCAATGTTTATCGATATATCGATAAATCGGGAGTTTTTTTATTAGCGTCTTTAAAAAATAATACTTGAAACGTTCAAATGACACATAAAGTTAAAGTACCAGTGCTCGACACGCTAATGCCCAATAGATGACACCCTTGTCACCTCTTTTGGCAGTGTACTAATATAAAATTATATTTTCTCTTTTATTTTATCAAATTATCATTACGCCTCTAGGCGTTGTTCCGATATTTGTACCCACCTTGGCCGATCCGATCACAAAACAGAAAAAACGGTAGAAGCGGCTTACGTCGTGATTAGTACGAGAACCAGCAGTGTCGCCAAAACGCACACTACTTTAAACACAAACACATCAGTATTTGCTAAATTATCTTGTTTAAAAAGTAATATGAGCCTTGACCAGTTCGATAATTTGAACTTTATGATTAATACCACATAGTCGAAATTGTATTCGCAATACTTATTTCATACAAAGTAGCGTCATCTAGCGTCGAGTAGCTTGACCTACGGTATTTCCAGTTCAGCAACTCGACAACAGATGTCGCAAATATCAAAATCTTCGTGTATATTCTTTCTCCCTTACACTTGTGTGGTCTAAGTAAGAGTAAGCGAGATAACATGGAGATAGGGCTTTACGTCGTAGGATGCGATAGTGATGTAGAAGAGTCGGTGTCATATCGATAAATAATAATTAGCATAGTTTTCCAAATAAATTAGGTACTTATTTTTTTATCAATACATAGTGCGACTTGCGACATGACGTGTGAAATATTTTTTTTATGGTAGCTTGTTTGTTAATAATGTAAATAGTTTATATTGTCGTTTTTTAATACCACGACGAAGGTAAACAAGCATACGGTCCGCCTGATGGTAATATGGAGCTACCGTAGCCTATGGATGCCTGCAACTCCAGAGGTGTCGAGACATTCGCAGTACCCATACCTCTCTTTTGGACATAGTTTAAGGGCTTACCGGGGTCCGGACGTAGTTTAAGGGCATACCCGGGTCCAAAAACGTCCGTGTAAACTTAAATACTAAAAACAAGGTATATACATGTTTGTGATTGAAGAAATGAATGATTTGAAGAGTTCCAAACATATGTCATGAACGTTTTTTTTCTTTTTTACTAAGATTTTTCGTTATTATCCGACTTAAAAAAAAGTAGGTGCTCAGTTTGACCTGTATGTTTGTATGTATGTTCGTTTGTTCACGATTATCTCGTGTTTTGCTAAACCGGCTTTGACGCGGTTTTCAGAAAAGTATTTGTTACATTCTGAAGAAGGTTTTAGTATACAACAAGGCGTTCATTTATTACGTAAGACAATTTTTGCCACTTTTTGACCACCTTCGATCCCTATGTAAGAAAAAACAAGAATAATAATAAAAAAAAACCTCCTCTCGTAAGTAGAAGTAAGACATGGTCAATTTATTCCCCTGAATCGTCTTACGTAATAAATGAATGACAATAATAATAAATACGTAAATACATAATAAATAAATGAATTACGGTACTTACGCACGGAAACTCAGCACTATTATTATTGTTACGTTTCCTCTTTTCAAATTATTTAATAATTGAAATGCAGTGAGTGTTAGAAATAAATTATTAGGAACACATGTTAACATAAATCAAAAACCATTACGTATATGCCTATACAAATATCGATATCGATAAGTTTTATCTAACATTTTCCTCGCACTGGCTGAGTAGCGGACGACAGTTGAAACATTCGAGAAAGTTATTTAGTGTTACGCTAAATAGATATCGACCTTATTTCTTTAAGATACAGTTGAAGTTTCTATAACGTATTAAGAAATGTTTTCCGCAAAACGAAATATGTAATAAATATTTATCTACACTCACATTGTAAGTCCTCTAAAACGTGTTCGAAAAACGGTAGGCAATGGCTAGCATTATCACAACCGATTTTACTATGATAAGCTTTTTAGCTGTGGCAGTAACGTAATTTTAACTTTACATGCTCAACTATTGATGTGTTATGAGTTTTGATAACATAATGCAGGTGCAGGTGTAGCACGCTCCCGCGCGGCCGCCGACACAATCGAGTTGGCCATGGCAGTGCAATGGCGGCCATTCTATGGTTTCGGAATACGGCATTTAGGATAAATAATATGAGTGTAGATAAAGCAGTGTATGCAACTGTACGTAATTAGGCCTTAAAACACTCGTGTGATCTTATTATGAAACTCACCTGCGGCTCGTTTCATAAAACTACACTCATGTTTTAAGGACCCTTATTACGTAAAAGTTACATAAACAACTATTAAAAAATAATGAAAATTAGACTTAACGATGGTATGAAATGCCACCATGGGCAAGATTTGACCTCCGGTCGTCGTTATTGTACTCTAAAATAGCACAATAAGGCATATTTGTATATTTTTCTATACTTTTCAATGCACATCAGTCTCGCTTAACCGCTCGTGCCGTCCGTGACGAACTGACTGCTATCTGTGGCACAGAATAGATAATAGTATTTCATATCTGTCTGTGGTCAGGGTTTGAGTTGCTACGGTTACCTTTGCCACACGCGCCGCGCATACGTTACGTTTCTATAGTTTTTTTCTGTTTTGTGGATCCGATATATATCTGATGGCGTCTGTACTTTAATTGTCAATATTATTCAATATATTTTAGTTAAAGCAATGGCTCTTAGGTACAGTGTCCGAGAGGCAACCGGATGGCTCGCGGTATTTAAGCTCCCTACGTGTTGTGGAACCACCCTGTGCAGCTCAAACTGACCCACGTTGGACTTTGTTTTTCATCCCGCCCCTAATTTTTTTCCGACTTCCAACTCTGACGGATCTATAACCGACCAGCCGGCGTGAATGGCAATTTGCATGCTCGTTCTTCATCACATACAGATACTGGAAATTGAAGGGGGAGAGGATGAAAAATAAAGTCCAATGTGGGTCAGTTCGAGTTGCATAGTGTGGTTCCACAACGCGTACGGATTTTAAATACCGCGAGCCATCCGGATGCCTCGCGGACACTGAAACTACGCGTCATTGCTCTAAATATTTAAATTGTTCATGTTATTTACCGCATGCTGTACATTGTCGTCATTTGGCCGCGGATCCAGGCCGTAGTTGCCGAGCACGGCGCGCGCCGCCTCGTCCGAGCCACGTATTAACACGTTCCGGGTGCTCAGCTCTCTGCAAACACACACATATAGATGTAATGACGATAAACGCTTAAAACGATGCCTACTTAGGATCATATCGAACGGGATGGTCTTATAGAACGTTGAATAGGTATGACAGAGAAGGCGCTATTATCTTTGGTTCTCATCGTAGTTTCACATTGTGATTATTGCCTACTACTAACAAGGAAAGGTACCCAACTGTCCGGCACCGATTTGATTTATTTTTATAGATGTTATAGAATAGTCAAAAATAACAAACACGTATTTTTTTTTAGCTACCCTAACTCAACCTATAGGGAGAAATTATCCTTCAAAGTACTGAAAAGTGACCAAACCCTCTAACTTCTGTGGAGAGTTTTGTCTAAGCAAATTGCTAATTAATTACTGGTTTGATTATATGTTGGAGAACATGAAAAAGTATTGGACACGTGTTTTGTTTTTTCGGCCAAAAACCCATATTTTACAAAAAAAAATACATTTCAAAGTTTCATCATTCTCATCGGGCTCCCCCCGGTTCGTTGAAAAAATTGCCCAATGTTTGCATGAATGACAATTATTCATCTCATCATTATCAATTATTTAAGAGCTGGGCTCTTGTCGGTGGAGCAATTCCCATGTATGTCTCTCCTTTGCCTTCTCCTTGACAGCCTGATACGACACGACGTTTATTTTCTATTTTTATTTTTTTTCATCTAATAGGTGCTATATTATTTTGAACGTTTTTATTTACAACATACCCATACGTGAATCCCCTAGAATGTAGATAGGATAAAGCGGAAGTGACGTCACACATGAGACGCAGTGGGACACCGCTCTCGTTCAGTGTAGCCATCTTTGGACGGTTTGATGTCAAATAGTCCTGGAGATCCTGGAAATAATGAATGGTAAAGTAGAAATCACCTTTGATAAAACCAATTAAGTTCGTCGCATTCGCTAACGCCTTTTGCATTTCTCTGGCGAAACAATGGCGAAAAGAGCACTGAGATGTGAATGTGGATCAGCGAACAGAACGCGAAACCGCGCGTGACAGAGACAGCGTGAAGGTAGATATGTGCGTTAGAGCAGTCGGATTCGCTATTGTTTCGCGCTTCATACAACGCACAAGTCGCACAACCCGACGAAAACGTGCAGCGGTGCCGCGGTGTCGATGCCGCGGCGAAGATATGCAAAAGGCGTAATGAAAGAATTTTAAAGTCACTCCTAAATAGTTATTGAGTACGTTAAATAGGATCGTGTAATGATAAATTGTCAGATAAGTTTGTGTTCTACTTACTGTAGAGCACAGCTCAAATATAAGGAGCCAGGGGTCCTCCTGCAGACAGCTGGCCACGAAAGCTAGAACATTCTCGTTGCTGGCGTCCCTGTAGAGCCGCGCCTCGTCCAGGAACCGCGCCTTGTCTTCGAGACTCGCGTTCTGGTTGAGTATTTTGACTGCTACTATCGTTGTTGTCCCTTCGTCTTCGATTTCGCCTTCAACTACCTGCAATATGTTGAAATAACAGACGTTTCAATTAACCGATTCGTTGCGTCTTCCATTTTCGAAAACTTTTGGCTGTGGCGGCGAACAATTATTTCATGACACGACAGGCGTGCCATACGCCATAGAATTTGATGACACGCCTATCGTGTCATCAGCCATGTGTAAAAAATTATGGATTTTTTTGTGTTTTTTCACTGATTTAGACTTGATTGAGTTCATTTGAAATCAAACCAAGGAAGTAAACTGATTAAAACGTTGTTTTAAATTTTTAGTAGCATTTAAACTACCTGTTTTACTTGAAATTGATGGTAAGTGACTTTAAAAATTCAGGTATCACAAACATTTTCTACTAAGTACAATTTTTATACATATAATGTATAGTGTGCTAAGTTAGCCCGGCTAACAGAATGGGTAAATATATTTTTTTTACAGTGCGACGCGATTTAAAACTATGCATTCAATATTTTCATGATTTCTCCTTGAATTATTTATTCGAGCCATATAGATACAAATAATTTGTCTTGAATCACAAAACGTAAAATCTTCATTCTAATATTTTTGATGTATATATACAGGCATACATTTTTATTTTATAATAAAATATTTAAAGAGGGTAAATAGGTAAATAGTTTTGGTGTCTATGACATTAGGCCGTATTCGCAAGCTAAGAGATAGAATGATACAAATGTTTATATCTCCGTTTGCCCTACAGTTTAGAATGACCATTCCATATCGGACAATGTACACGCGGCTTTAATAATTGCCATTGGCTGTTTGCATTGATATTTCGTAGTCAAAAGGAATATTTAAAAGGTAAAAAACAATACATTAATGGATTGTAGTAGAGTTTGTGCGTAAAAAGAAGTGTTATGGTTTATATGAGAATTCATACGAACTATGTCACTTCACTTTCCGCATAGATTTCAACTTTGCATCCGTTAAAACGGTACAATAATGAAAATCATTTTACGGGTTCCGTACCAAATCGGTAAAAAACGAACTCTGTCTGCCTGCCTGCCACAAAGCCAATTTTCTCAGAAACTACTAGACCGATTGAGCAAAAGTTTTGTACACATATGTAAGTCAGCAACCCAAAGGCATGTAACGCCAGTCTATAAATTTTAAATATGGGGGGGGGGGGGGGGGGGGGGCATTTGTGGGGATAAATGAGAAATAAATAAAAATGTGCAAAACTATAATTATGACATATCAAATAAAACGGCTTAATATGAGGATCTCAAATATATTTTTTGTATAATTTTAACGTATGTAGTTTTGAAGTAATAAAAAAAACAAAAATACCTGAACCTGTAATGTTCAAAATAATTTTTGTTGAAAGTATGTGAAAAGACGCATCTTCTCAATTTTTTTCATATTTTTTGGACTTACGGTTCAAAAGTTACAGGGGGAGACACAATTTTTCTGACTTTCGAAGCGATTATTTCTGAAAATATTCACTTTATAAAAATATAGATGGCAGCACCAAAATCACTTAAGGAGTGGTCCTGGAATAAAGTAGCCGTGTACAATCTTGTGTATTTTTTAATTTAGTGCTAATTTTGAAGCAGTATATTTATTTTATTAATCCGTAGATACCTACAATACTAATAAAAATAAATACAATCATAATAAAATATGTGAGCATATCATAGACATATAAAATAAGAAGACGTAGCGCCGTAAAGACAAAACTGTGATTCCATAATAAGCCGAGTTCTTCGTGCTTACGCGCGACACGCACACGTATACAACTCGTGGACGCGCGGTGATTGGTTCAAACGTCAAAAGTGAGTGTGTGTGCACGAGATCCCGGCTTATTATGGAATCACAGTTTTATCTTCGTGGGATTCCGTCTCCTTATTTTATATGTCTATGGAGCATATATAAGTTTTCGCGTTTTTATTTCAACATACTTTGTAACTTTTTTAACAACATAATTTGACAATCTTCAATCGACATCCGCTACAATGCCACAATTGTATTTCCATTTTCACAACCCGTTTTATGCTTTACAGAATTTCATCTTACCAAGAAGCTACATTAATTAACTGTATTCTAGCTAGGATAGTCAGGAAGACTCTCTAATCGAACCTCTGACAAAGATTTTTCTATGGGAGACAATTTTCTATAAAAAAAGGCAAATACATTTAATTAAAAATGACTGTAACTTAAAATAAAGCCAGATAAAAAAGTTTACTATTGAAGAAAGACAATTTATTAAGGTATAAAATAGCTCATCAAATCAAACTACAAGAAAAAACATGGTTTTGAGAAACACCTCAAAAATTCTGTCAGAAGACGCTGTTCAAAAAACTATATGTGTGATGGAATACAAAAGGCGAAAACTTCCAAACGCTGTTTCATTTAAATATGCTTGTATTTATGTGTTGTATGATTGTATCTACAGATTATTTAAATATAAACACTGCTTCTAAATCGGCACAAAATAAAAAGATAAATCAGAAAAGGCATGGCTACTTTTTTCCCGGACCACTCCTTAAGTGATTCGGATAGGAGGTGCAAGCACGTACTGCGCATGCCCTTAGAGTATGGTCAACGGCGCCTAGCCGTTTCAAATTCAGAGATTGCATATACATAAGAAAATTTGTCAAGTTCCGCCGTGACCGGGTGGTCTAGTGGTCAGGACGTCAGCCGCGAAAGCTGAAGACGCCCGTTCAAATCTGGCCTCGGACACCGGAGGGTTTGGTCACTTTTTCTGAAGTATATGACATCTATTTTCAGTTTATATATAGTAGTGTAACTACTAAAAAATTGCAAATCAAAAAATATTGAACAAAATAATTTGATTTGCTTCAAGATTAATATTCACTTAATCACAAAATGTTAAACCTCGATGTCATTTTTAAAGACCTATCGATTGATGTGCAACATGTTGATATTGAGCGTTGGGCGCCCTCTCAAATTTTTTTTTCTGCAATTTATCTACATAAGTAAATAGCGGCATACAAAAGACGCCTTATGTCTAAATTTTATTAAGATACGTCTTATAGTTTCAGAGTATAAAGGCTGTGACATACGGACAGACGGACAGACGGAGATGACGAAACTGTAAAATTGACCGTCCCCGTCCCCCCTTATCTCTGAAAGTGCTGGACCGAAAATTTTGAAAAAAAAAATACTGACAGTCGTTATTTACGTATAGATTACAGGAAAAATAATAGGATTCTACACCGTGAGTCGGACTTAAGAACTCGCTCTCGGCCACCCTATAAGATTCTCATAAAATCATGCTGAAACCGTCTTTTTTTCACATAATGTATTTCACATAAAGTCGGTTGATGTGATAAACAGAGCTCGGATTTTTCACGGCAAAACAAAACCCGTAATTTAGCCAGTGCTTGAAATATTATTTTATCGACACCTATCGAGTCTTACTAGAGTATATGACAGGTATTGCCTCAGTACATTTTTTCTTTTTTTATTCGATGGTACACCTATCAGTGTGAATGTCAAAATTTAAAAACTAACAAACGTGCGAAAATTTCGAAAAACAGGAGACTTACTAGAGCTCAAAATCAATATTTTTGACCAGTCTAAGGTGACCTACTGGGGGTTAGAAGGTTGTGCATTAATTACTGGACATCCTGTATAAGTAATAAAATAACTTTTCATTTTAGCTTTGCCATAGTCGAGCAACAAAGAGGTAGGTCTGCATGTACAACTTAGAACGAAGTAACTATACCACCTCATTTAAAATGATAGAAACGACTGCAAATTTCATCTCACATGACATATGACATTCACACTTTAACTGTCATTTCATTACGTATAAAACGTAAATTGCATCTAGGTATTATTTATTTCGCAACGCATTGAATCCGACGTGTTGGATATACGTATAATAACTTAATATTGCAAGGTATCAATTAATACAAAAATGAGTAATGTACAAGATCGGATCAAAACGTGGATTGAAAATCACCCTGAGTTAGTCTATAATGAAGTGACCTCCACTATATACTGCTCTATGTGCGATATGCATCTAAAACTGAAGAAATGCAATATTGAGAATCATGTGAAAAGCAACCGCCACAATTACCGTTCGGGGCAACCAAATAGGAAACATCAATTTTATTTCGATTTAATTATTTTTCTTATTTCATGCAACATACCATGGGCAACAGTCAACAACAATAATTTTCGTCATTTTTTTAACAAGTATTTATGTTGCGACTGCTCTATGACTTCTTTACCGGACGAATCGACCCTGCGAAAAATTTATTTAAATCTCGTGTACAAAAAAACTATACAGGGTATAAGAGAGGTAAACAAAACCAATTATTTGTGGATATCTATAGACGAAACACCAGATTTCATGGGAAAATGTGTGACAAACGTGGTGATTCGGTCTTTGCAAAAAAATTGTTCTAAGCAATTTTATCTTTTGGGGTCGAAGGTTTTAGAGAAGGTAAATGGGGAAACAACAGCAAACCTAATAATAAACCAATTAAAATTTTTGTTTCAAAATTATTTCAATGATAACGTAAACAATTTGCTTTTACTTTGCACAGATAGTGCCGCATATATGCTTAAAGCCGGTCGTATTTTAAAAGCAACGTTTCCTGGTATGAAACACATTACGTGTTTAGCTCATGGTCTGCACCGGGTTGCCGAAGAAGTGCGAGATAATTTCAAAGGTGTGGATGGGTTGATATCGAATGTCAAAAAGATATTCCTAAAATCTCCAGAGCGTGTACGCCTTTTTAAGGCAAAATATCCGTCCATTCCCCTACCTCCCGAGCCAATTATCACCAGATGGGGAACTTGGATATCTGCTGCGGTATATTACGCTCAATACTATGAGCAAATACGTGATGTCGTCTCCATACTTGCTAATGACTCGGCAGCTATAAGAGCTGCAAAAAAATGTTTTCAAACACGCAAACTACGACCGGAGTTAAATTTCATTCGCGACAACTACGAAGTAATAGCCTCTTCAATAGAACAATTGCAATGTTCGACTTTATCCATTGCGGAATCCTTCCTCATTCTGGATACTGTTCGTTGCTACGTAAACTGGAGTAAACTTTTACCAGTGATACGTAAATTTGAAGCCGTGCTCGAACGAAATCCTGATTACGAAATTTTAAGAGACATATCTGAAAATATTACCCGAACTGATAATGAGTTCTATAAATTTGCTCCCTTGACGTCAACTGAAGTTGAACGTACATTTAGTGTACATAAATGGATTTATAGTGATAAACGCAACTGTTTACTCCCAGAGAATGTTGAAAAGATAATGATCATCTACTCCTATCACTATTACCCAAATAAAATGTCTTGTGCTGTTGTGTGTACTGACGTAGATTTTGAAGAAGAAATTGCGTCTGTTTCTAATATATAGTAACTTTATACAAATGTTTTTATTAGTTTTATTACATATTAATTTTATTTGGTGACTTTTATTTCTTCTAGTTCTGAATTATCGATATCGATAAAATAATATTTCAAGCACTGGCTAAATTACGCTAGTGTTTTGTTTTGCCGTGAAAAATCCGAGCTCTGGTGATAAATAATGATCCGTCAAATACCAACATTCGTACGTTAGGTAGCAAAAACTAGTGACACAACTTTCCAAAAGATGACCATGCACCCTGTACGGGAGGGTGGGGTTCGACGTGCCGATTTTCGAATATCATAAGATTGTCATAAAAAAAAATAGTTTTATAAGAATGTTTATGTTTCTTTGAAACAACGCAGTAATTGCAACAAAAATCTTAATAGTTTTTTTTATACAAGCATTTATGCGACCAATTTCGGAGCGGAAATTTTAGCCCCTCCTTGGGGCATTCAAGTTGTACCACCAGTGGGGCATATTGTTCCGGATAGATTATGCTAAAAGATTGTCATAAATGTCTATGCTCTACACCACAAAGCTATGCTTTTTCGGGCGTCATGTAAAAATAATATTTTTTCTAGTCACCCGTTTTTATTTGATTCTACTACTCCTTTAGCTAATGTTTTAAATATTTTACATCTTTTAGTCCTATTTTAGTAGTTTCGCATCGTATCTAATGATCGACCAAAAATTTTTTTTTGTATAATTGAGGTCGATCGAGGTGAGCTGTTTTTGGGAAAAAGTTGCCCCTTCAAAAGGGAACATTGAGCCCCAATTTGGGGATATGGACTAACGTTGGCGTACTGGGAACGGTGTCGATCAATTTAAAAAATAATTAAACAATATCACCTAACAATAACAATACCTAAATAATATCATTATAATTTAGGAAAACAACGCTTGAATCGATTCAAAGTGCGCAGATACAGGACAAATAGGTCAAGCACGAAAAAATGTACAAGTGTATCATTTTGATAGCTTCTGAATGTTTGCGCACCCATCCACTCAACCGTCAGGATTAGTGGAAATAAAATTGTTGCCAATATGGCGTGTTATCTGAGGCTATAATTGCGCATTTTGACCGTATCGCTATCTTTATTTAAAAAGTTATTGAGGTCGGCACAATAAACCCCCGGCACTTCCAACCCCACTCTCCTCTACGTTCGTTTTCTACTTCGCGGTGTTAAGATTTTTCCAGGATTAATAGGGGAAAAAACGATGTATATGAAGAATACCCGCGAATACTTGCATGCGTTTATGGAACGTTCGTACGGAACCCTCGGTGCGCGAGTCAGACTCGCACTTGCCCGATTTTTTAAAATTTGTGTTCTGAAGTTTGTCGATAATGTGGAACTTCACGTATCGAGTTTGCTACAGTACGGCGAGCATACTCGAGAAAAAAATATAATTTTATTTCATTAACGTATATTATATATTTTGGCTGTTTGTATCCTTGCCTTGGTCTAAGAATACTACCGAAACGAGATAAAATAAGGAGTTTATTCTGTCATTTCCGTCTATTTGTTTATAATTTACGTCTCGAAGTAATTGTTAACGGATAAAGCACGCAAAATGATTGTTACGTTTTTACTAATTTAACTAATTTGATATATAGATAAAGAGTTTTTGAAAATCATATAATTTGAAGTTAAATTGAAACTTGTTGTAAGATGTTATTATGATTAGTTATTCAATTAATAATAATATTTAAAAATAATGCAACTTGAAAAGGTTGTTAACAACTGATTTTGAAATATTCAAACAATATCTAGAATATTCCAGAAATGAAGGCTACAAGCTTGTTCTACGTGACAAACAATAATATTTTTTTTCGGGGTGAACCCTTCTGAAATGTAATTTGAAGAAGTTTTAATCGATTTTAAAATGACACACCTCTCGTGTCATACGCCACACGTTAAAAACATTGATGACACCCCTGTCGTGCCATCCGCACCGAATCGGTAAGTAATGTTTAACTCGTAAAAATAATGCAACTTGAAAAGGTTGTTAACAACTGATTTTGAAAATTTTAAACAATATCTAGAATATTCCAGAAACGAAGGGTACAAGCTTGTTCTACTCGTACGTGACAAACAATAATAATTTTGTTCGGGATGAACCCTTCTGAAATGTAATTTGAAGAAGTTTTAATCGATTTTAAAATGACACTCCTCTCGTGTCATACGCCACACGTTAAAAACATTGATGACACGCCTGTCGTGCCTTCCGCACTGAATCGGTTAAGAGTATGGATATTATATTATAAATGCCTCTACTACTCGTAAGAGATAAATTAAAATTAAAAAACAAAACAATTGGAACTTGATTGATTCAACACACAGTGGTGATGTCAATTATATTTTTTTATAGATTCGATTACCCTTTTTCCTTCGCACCGTCCATATTGGTTAACTTGTACACATAACGTTACTTCCCTCGTATCAATAAAGCATAAATGAAACGAATCATGTTTACTCACCCTGCCGAACCACCCCCGCCCGATCTCGCGTAGATATTGCAAGCGGTCTCTCGGAAAATCTTCGTCGCCTGAAAGGGATATAAACGAGTTTTATCACTACAATAGTGAAGTTCTTTATTGTGTTGATTGTGTGAAAAGTCGTCTAGAACGTTTATGACGTATCTTTAGAATTGTTTTTAAGTACAGACCCTGCCGACTGTACCAGAGTTCGACCTTCTTGTCAATGTCATAGTTATGACACTTATGACGAGGGTTCCATTCCCTAAACATCCAAATACTAATGGAGTGTCAATTTATAATGTATGACGTAAATAGGTATATGAAAAAAAACCGTCAATCTCATTATTATTTTAAACTGCTGCAAGATAAGATAATACGAGTACTATAGTTTTATTAATGTATTTCTAGGAAAAAAATATGACTAAGTCATGTTTTGCGCTGCGGTATTGGTAAAGGCAATGTTGCCAATTTTCCGGTCATAGAACGTTGATTGCTGTTCCAAAGACATTCCAAGTTAAGTCATATGGTAATTTACTTACCGAACCAATCCACGCATCTCTCCAACGGATCAGCGACTCTGATGCCACTGGGCAGCGGCTCAAACTCCACAACGGACTCGCGGCTAACTCTATTCCGCTCTTCATTCTCGCTGACAATGTATGCTGTTGCATTGTTGTTGGCGATGTTCTGCATCTCTCGCAGCGATATGGGGCCATTGTTGTTGTCCTCGCTGATGTTGTTGTTAGCGGGTTCTGAGAAGCCGGAGTCGGGCGGGTGGGAGCGCTGCTCGTGAAGGTGTGTCGCGCTGGCAGTGAACAGCTGGGGAACAAATTGTATAGCTATTAGTCGTACGTACTTTAACAGTAGCATAAGTATAACGGTCATCATCGTCATCAATGTCATCATACTTCGCCAAGATAACTACTAGATATCTAGGTTTAACCTTAAAAAACGTGATGTGCCGAGCAAACTTCCAGAGGAACGACATAAGGAGTGAATGATGAAATGCTTAAAATGTACGTATACAGCAAAAGTTGTTGCCGCGAAGAAACTACGAGTACGTAAAGCTTAAATGTGCATGCACATGTAAATCGGTACTTAATTCAAACTTACGTCAGTGTCTCAAGTATACTCGGTACGGCTGCTACAAATGAATGACTTAGAAACGAATTTTAAATATTTATTCAACAGCGACAACGGCACTGTTGTAACTGAACATTTTTCATCCTGACAATCCTGTGATATGCTTATAAATCTCTCATTTTCTTTCTGATATATCCTTGTACTTATGAACTAGAACAGTTAGCTTTCAAGTTTGACGGTCTTTTGGAAAACATGACATTGGACATGCTAATTTTCCGCACGCCTGTCTTCTAAGAGGCAAGTCACGTTCCAGTAGTTTCTTAAACGCAAACTTTCCATGTATGTACGTGCAAATATAAAAAGTGAGTATTAAGTACCGAACAAAACTACAAAATGAAAGTTACTAGATCATAAAACACACGCATTTGTCTATCCACATAGACTTTTGATAATCAAGTATCTAAATTAAGAACAAAAGCCGTTTTTTAAATACATACTTATAAGTCATGAAAATATCGTGTTTAATTTGAAATATGTAGATTATTTCTATGACATTTTACTGTTAAAGATACTGTAAAAACTCAGAACCATATTGTGATTAGGAAGAATGAGTATCAAAACTATAAAACCCATATTAAATAACAGAAGTCGAAAACCAAAAAAGTATCTGAATTGACTGAATTCAACAATGGATTGCATGTTAATGTCAATAATAAGGTACGAGCTAAGTAGCAAGGTGGAGCCGCCGGGTAAAAACTAAATGCGCGCTTATGAAAGATTTACGAGTCGCCTCTAATGAATTAAGGAGGTCGCTTTAAAGGAATCAATGAGATTAGGGTCAGACGTTTCCAGGCAACGCAGCAACGACCGGCAGAAATTCATTCAATTAATTTTGGCGATAGATCCATCAATCAGGAAAGTTAAGGCTAAGTAAGATTTTAGTAACGTTTTTAATCATAAATGCGGAAGTAGCTGATTGATATTAAAAATACACCTTAACTACTTAGTTACATTTTTTTAATTAGGATTGGGACATTATAACATTTATAACGATTTCACTGAGAATTCACTGTAAAGTTGTAAAAAGTTTTGGGAAAGGTTCAGCATACACAGTCGGAAGTTTTTTTTGAGGTTTTATTACCTCTTTGCCGTAGATAGATTAAGCAAAGGAAATCTAAGAATACCCTTAATTTATTAAAGTATAGTTCATATAGAAATGGCACGCAGTTGTCGCAAGTTAAAAAAATATTTGATGTCAATAATAAGAAAATGACGATCGCAATTCAAAGTCAATATTTTGAAGTCTTAGCGCCAAAAGTTTGATTCGGATAGGTCTATGAATTTCGAAATTTTAGACGATGGAAGTTGAAAGACGAAAATTGATAGTGAACAAATACTTAGAAAATCCCTCTTCGTCCGGATCGAATATCGCTAAATCGTTAAATTGACCGAAAACCACGGTATGTAGGGTCTTAAAAAAATATCAGGGTTTTCTGTCTTTCGATAGAAAGCCTCAACTCAACCAAAAGTCTGGCACTAAGGACAAGAACTTGGTAAAAAAAGTGTTAAGGGCTATTAAACAAAATCCAGGTATATCGGATTATGATCTGTCTGGCATATTAAAAAAAAGTCGCAGTACTGTAAGACTTATACGCCTTCGAGCTGGGGAGATAAAGGCATATAACAGCCAAACCGAACCGTGAAACAGATCAAAACAGCAAAAACACGTGCTCGACTCTTATACGACCGAATTTTGACGAAATTCAAGGGCTGCCTGTTAAGGATGATGAAACTTACTTCAAGCTAGATTTTAATCAACTACCGAGTACCAAGTTTTATATTACCAAAGATAGAGGGAATGTTGAGGAAAAATATAAGTTTGTAAAACTTGAAAAAAATGCCGAAAAAAATGTGATACAGCAAGTATCTGCTGTTGCGGTCTTAAGACCAACACTTTCATTACATCATCAACAATGACGTCCGAGGTTTACATGAAAGAGTACTTACAAAAGCGACTTTTGCCTTTTATTAAAAAGCACTATGGCGTATCTCGAAAAGGGTTTTGTTTTGGAGTAGTATGCTTCAAATAACATTGATTTTATACCCCGTCATATGAATCCTCCAAACTGTCCTCAGTTTCGTCCAATTGAAAACTACTGGGTAATAATGAAAGCTATATGAAGCAAAACTGGCAAAACGGTATAGGACATCAATTCTCTGCGTTCCACGTGGAAACAACAGGCTAAAACGTTGAAATAAGTCTTGTTCAGAAGATGATGACATCCATCAAGAAAAAAGTCCGTAAATTCGCTTGTAACAATAATAAATGTGTAAAATTTCATTAAATACTATTAAATAAACAAATATTATTTAATTTTATCACTTAAAATACACGTGTCTTAATTTAGTTGACAATGCTACGTATTTGATTGCGGTACCATTTCTATGTGAACTATACTTTAAGTAAATCACCTTACAGCCAGCACTGCCAGCAGCGATCTGAATATGATTTAAGAGACTATGAGGATCTAGTTATTTTGATATTCTAGTGTTAAAAGGGATTGTATGGATAGATTTTTGCGTCGTTTCTATCCTGCTGCCTGACGACACATTATAAACCAACAACCACAAATTATAAACCAAAAATAATGCCACTACCAACATAAATACATAACCAGACAACACAAATGTTTCAAAGGAACACAAACAACACATTAATTATCTGAATTAATCTACCTGGTTGTCCGCTCCTTCGTTTTGCTGGAGACAAGAGAAAACAATACATTCATTATTTAGGTATGTGCAATTACTAATGTACACACTTTTGCGCTTTTCCAATGAAACAATGCACAATTGTAGAAAATGGATTATGGGTAGGACGAATTCATTCACGAATCCTATAATTAAATTCGCCCGTTATCTAATCAGTAGGTACTTAAGAACCAAGTTAGCCGCGCTTTCGTATACTGATTAGGTATTTACCACTATAAATACTGTCTCAATCAATGCAAGTCAATGGCAAAAAAGTTATTGTATATTCAAATAGATCTACCGTACTAAACGGAAGCCCAGTCAGCCGCGGTGAGGATGTACTGCCTGTTCACAAAACATCGTCACTGGTTCTTTCCAGTATAACCTGACCATTATACTCCTAAGAACTATAGTTAATCGAATGTGAGATTTATATTGGTGTGTATACTCTTGTGTTTCTGAATAATAACCCTACTGATTATTCCTCGACTGTGCTTTGACCTTCATTGGAATTCAATTCACGTTCAGTCGTCGAATGGTGAAGGAATTCAATGGACGTGAACAGCTAATCTGACAGGCAGACATTTGAATGATTACATTTTAATGTGACTTTAAAGCTGTAGTATAATTGTTTCCATGCCCGTTCCCATGAGTCATCAATTTATCGTTAAGATGAGGTTTCAACTCACAGTGGCCAGAAGGAATACGTTACCAACTGTTGCCATAATAATGTTTGCCATAAGGTTACGCGAATTACAGTCATATCGGAAACGGTCGTATCCGATGCCTATGGAAGAAGTTTTTTGGAGATAAGTGAGATAACTCAAAAATTACTGAACCGATAATGTTCAAAATTATTTGCGTAGAAAGTATGTGATATGATAAGGCGCACCTTCTCCAATTTTTTCACATTTTTTGGACTTACGGTTCAGTGGGGGGGGGGGGGGGGGGGACACAATTTTTCTGACTTTGGAAGCGATTATTTCTAAAACTATTCACATTACAAAATGTTAAAAGAAACCTAGATGTTATTTTTAAAGACCTATCGATTGATGTACAACACGTTGATATTTGGTGGTTTTTTTTTTTTATATTTAGTTACATGTACGCAGCGCCCCCCCTAAAAATTTTGAATTTTACTTGTTTTTATTTTGAATTATATATTTTAAAAGCATTTAATTTTGCTTAGATTTTTTAATATTTTATAGCTTATATTTTTCCTGTGACGTGAAAAATGTTGTATTACACTCTGCTCGGCAGCAAAGTTTGTTCAACCTCTCTTGATAAAAGCACGAGACTTGTATAATAAGTAACTATTTACAGAGCCTTGCAAAGTCTTAAGAATGACAGGTTACTGCTACTGCAAAATTGTATAATAAATATAATAATAAATAAATATTATAGGACAATATTACACAAATCGACCTAGGCCCACAGTAAGCTCAATAAGGCTTGTGTTATGGATACTAGACGACGATATATATAATAGATAAATATGGATAAATACTTAAATACATAGAAAACATCCATAACTCAGGAACAAATATCTGTGATAAACACACAAACGAATGCCCTGACCAGGATTCGAACCCGGGACCTCCTGCTTCGTAGGCAGGGTCACTACCGACTGCCGTTGTATGAACATGTAAATTCAATTACAAAGTGTCCACGCAATTATGCACCGGGGTGTAGGTGCAGTCACCGGCAATAGTATCTTCCTTCCTATATGAAGGCCGCAAAAATATGTGACATGCTCTTATGGCCCTACAAATAAGAGAGTCACATATTTTTACGGCCTTCATGTAGGAAGATACTATTGCCGGTGACTGTACCTATTCTATAGCGTAAAACTTTCTAGCGGTGGGACCTAGGATACGCTGTAATTACTGAAGTTTGTATAGGTGACTCGAGTTCGCGTGAGCGTTGCGATGTTAGTTTCTGAATTTGACGAAACTCACGCTAGTTACATATAGTTTGTGTCACTTCTTTATATCATGAACTAGTTTACAAGCGTAACTTAATTAGGTATCACGCTGCACTGCAAGCTGTAACTATCTCAGTTTGCATGTGTTTGTCACTAGTGCGTGTGTGCATTGCAGAGGAGTTGCTGAATTCGTAGAACATGCGTTGTGGTCACCGATCAAATAATACGAGGGATACACAATCAGCCCAAAAGCACGGCCCCGCAATAGTACCGCAAGAACGACTTGTGCGGTACTTTCTCTGACAGTCTTATTTATTACGGTATAAGACTGGCCGGTTACAAATTACGAGCCATATTTTCAGTAAATCTTGTTTGAATATGTACCCCTTTACATTGTTGCTCGGAGGTTGTGAACAAAAAAGCAACTACAACAAACAGCAAGAATGTCATTTGTTTTATTCTTCTTTTAGATACTGTTGTTTATAAAATAACAGGCGAGAAGTAACTAGAATGTTATTTACGCCTTTGTAACGTTAGCGATGCGAGTTTTTAAAATAACGAGACCAGTACTTGTTATTCAATCACGCAAAAACGACCTGACGTAAGTATTCGGAGAAAACCCTTCAACTGAGGAAGTAAAATATTGGAGGTTAAGGGTGGTGGGAGTACGATTAACGAGCTGTATTTATTTTACGAGGTAGTTTGTAGATATGAAATGCTAGTCCATAACTAAGAAATCATGTCAATAGCTACTTCACGTTTACAAGAACTTGGATGGAATGGAATTTACGTATTTATTTCTTGCATGGCCTAGCAGTTCTTGTTAGTTGATATATATAATATTGGCACACATCAATATTAAATTAAACAATTTCAGAAAACTGCTAGCAAAACAGATACTTGTACTGAGTACTTACTTTCTCCTACTATTCAGTACACATGACATTACTATAGTTCCATTTCTTAGAACTAGGTATACCTAAGTGCATGTTATATGCTAGCATTAAGGCCCTACTTTGACTGCAAAATACCTATTCCTAAACCACGCCTACGGGGCCCCACCCTTCAAATTAACACGCACACATAAAAAGGTCCGCCGCGCTTGGAAAAATAAAGCTCCATCTAGCGTAATACTTGTTAACTACCACTGGATTCAATCGGCCACAAAGTTAATATGAACCAAGCACCGTCAGATGGCGCTGTTCTTAAAATGTTTATTGTTCTGTCCTATTTAAGTATTATTTAAATGGAATAATAATACAGTTCCGGTTGTCATAAAAATCTATAGGACTACGTGCTTATCCTTATTTTAGTTTTTCGGAAGAAATTAGCTGCATAATGATTTAAAAAAGGAATTTTCTTCTTAACCCCAAATTTCTAAGTATTGTTTTGATAAGTACCGATAAAACATAATAAAAACCTTAAAAATAACTTAAGAACAAGTTTAGCAAGATAGTTTCTAGATTTTGAAGGAGGAGATTATCAATTCATCGGGTTTTTTTTTATGCTCACCGATCATTCGAAGACGGCTCAATCGATTTAGGAAATTGTTGTTGTGTTTTAAAGAGTATCTATCTACGATTGGTCCCATTGTCACCAGGTCAGGTTCTGATTATGGGATCCTGGACAAATCGAGGGAAATCTTCAAGTATTATATGATGATCAGGGCCCGGAATTAGGTGAGCTAAAATACCTAAAGTTCGCGAGAGGACATAATATAGAGTGGTTACAACCGGATGAAAATAATATTTTATTTGGATTCCGGGTATTCGATATTCATCCGGGCACTGCAAGTAATAGTCGTAATGATGAAAAATGGTTACATTGCAGCCATAAAGTTAACATTATAATAATAAATCTGAAAATGTGACATATATTTTAAATTAGTAAAAACTAACATTAAACATGCTGCACTGTAAACAAAACATATCATGTTCAATATTACGACAAGTCCCCGAATAAACATCGAATACCCGGAATCCAAATAAAATATTATTTTCATCCGGTTGTAACCACTCTATATTATGTCCTCTCGCGAACTTTAGGTATTTTAGCTCACCTAATTCCGGGCCCTGATGATGATTTTAGTGTTTTTTACAGTAGCCTGGGAATTTGCTTTTGGAAAGGTGGAGAATAAGTGAAGTCTGTTCTTTTTTGTTTAAAATATTTTTTTATTATATTTGAAATGGCTAAACTGATTCTGATGCGGTTTTCAGAAAAGTATTTGTTATAGTCTGGAAAATGTTTTTAGTATAGGGTCAGATAGTCGTCAGTGGGACACTTTTTTTTTGTGGCCATAACCAATGACCATAAGAGGTTATATCAAGAAGGATAGCATACTTAATTTAATGTAGTTTTTGTTTGGTTTTGATTTTTTTCAGTTTTTATTGAATCATATTTGTCAGTCGCGACAAATCCCACTAACATCATACAAGAAACATCATTTACAAGCTTAGCAAGATATTTAGGGTGGATCATTCCACCTCCATCCCCCACTACTTAGCCAGGCCGTTGGGTTATTTTTATGACAGATATAGTAAGATTGAAATCGAAACAATACGAACCGTATACAGATATCAAGCAGTTAAAACACAAACTCACGCGGGTGAAGTCACAGGTAAAATTTGTTTCTGATTATTTTTTACTAATAACAAGTAGATATTATATATGGGACAATCTTACACAAATCAACCTTGCACCACAGTAAGCTCAATAAGGCTTGTGTTGTGGGTACTAGACGACGATATATATAATAGATAGATATAGATAAATACTTAAATACATAGAAAACATCCATAACTCAGGAACAAATATCTGTGATAAGCACACAAATAAATGTCCTGACCAGGATTCGAACCCGGGACCTCCTGCTTCATAGGCAGGGTCACTACCAACTAGGCTAGGAGGCCGTATATATAATAACATGTTAAAAAAGACAAGAAACAAAAAATATTAATACGTTATTTCTCTTCAATAATCAATATTAAAAAAATAATGATGAAACCACAATACAACTAAAATGCCATTATTATCGATCTTTATACGTTATAAGTAACAACTATAGTACTTACATTAATAATATTTTCAATGCCCGTCATAAACTGAACGAGAACAAAATAAATGTAAACTTTATATAATAATAAAGCCAAAGAGATAAGATTTTTCAACCTTACTTACCTACTATTTCTACCCTGATGGAATTTTCTACTTCCATAAAAATATAAAAATATGAGTTTATAAAAGGTGAAATCTGGGTCGTGATCCTGAACCACTTTTTATGACTTTGTAACTGATCACCATAATATATATTATTACATATTATTATATCAAGATCTTTGAATATTTTTCCACGAAAATTATTTTGAACATTATCGGTTCAGACGTTTTTGAAATATCTCCAAAAAACTACGTACATAGGCAGATACGACCTTGCAATATTAATTTTTTCGATAGCCGGTACGGAACTCTCTACTATGCGTGGTCCGACTCGCACTAAGACGGTTTTTTCAGAATCGACACGCTCGAAACGTCAGGAAAATAATAAAAGTAAAGTGTACGTGATTAAGTCACGTTTTTGTCAAAATCATGCCAATATGAATGAACTTTACATCAATGTCATCAATAAAATTCACAACAAGGTCTCACAAGGACATAAGGCTTTATTTAGGACCGAGCTTGATGTTTTAAATCCGTTATCGATTGTGAGCTGATGACTTGATGACTTATTAGATTATTTATTTATTTATGTTAAGGAGAACCAACAGCTTTTAAGTCACAGTTATACAATTAAATATACACAGAAAGCCAATTAAAGGAACTCACAAGTAATAACAATATAGTCTAAATTAAACTAATACTAACGCATACACATATGCGAACAAGAAGAGAAAATTCGATAACATACTAATTCTAATATAATGAAAACATTAGTTCTATTAGTATTATTGATTATCATCATCTTATTAGGCCCGGTGTGCAGGAGCGTTGAATACCGAAATACTTTCATTTCAACAGAAAATACAAATTTTAACGAGCCAGTTGGATATGGACTACAATATGAAGAAAGAAACCAATAGAAGAAGCGAGAACATAACAGACATAATGAAATAGATAAAAGTGGCGTTTGAAAATAGGTACTCATCGTCATCATCATCAGCTATTTATCGCCCACTGCTGAGCATAGGCATCTAATAGGAAAATAGATAGTGGGGAAGTTCATGTTAATCGGAAATCGGATTGTTTTATTTAAACTCAAGGAAGGAAGGAAGGAGTTCGTAAAAAACTTTTTCGCATTATAGTACATTGCATTTGATGCATGACATGCAATTTCAGGTTTGGTTTCTGTTGAGTCTATACAGTACATTCAATGAAGTTTGATTTTGGTATACTAGAAAAAGTAAATTGTTTAAATAAAATACGAAACAAAATTAAGTAAAAAAATCAAAACAAAAAAGACTATATTATATCTTTTTAAAAAAAGGGCCTTCAAACAACCCACCCACTGAAAAGCACAATTTTTATACATAAGTTCCACCCCTATCCTTATCCAGATTTAAAATAAATAAAGAGAAAGAAAATTAAATTTGTCTGTGTATTTACTTTATTATTGAAGTCAGTCGGTGCCAAACTAAAATTTTAGGACACTGCAGTTGCAAATACATGGTTTACTCATTATTTTATTTTTTATTTTTTTAATACCACGACGGTGGCAAACACGCATACGGCCCGCCTGATGGTAAGCAGTTACCGTAGCCTATGGACGCCTGCAACCCCCGAGGATTCACATGCGCGTTGCCTACCCTTTAAGAACCTATACACTCCTTTTATGAAGAACCTCATACTGTAGCCCGCTGAGAAAACCTCGGCAGGGAGTTCATTCCACAGCCGCAGCGTTCGTGGGAGGAAATTCCTCTTAAACCATACAGTGCGCGACCTATTACGCTCCGGGGTGTGAGGATGAACACCCTGCCGGCGGCGAGCGGTGCGGTGATAAAAAGCTGCCGATTAATTAAGTTCTTTCACTAATTTCCCGCTCCAAAGAGACAGTGAAATGGTTTGGCGGTGGCACCGACTTCAAAAAATAAATTATAAATTTTCTTACTATTATGTATTAATTACTATCTGGCAGAAATTTGCGTTACAGGGTAAAAATAGAGACGGGATAGGGACTGGATAAAGATAGGGGTGAGATACTTATATCAAAAATATTTTGTGCTCTTCAGATCATTGCTTTTTAGAAGACGGTTCCCATTTTTAAAAAAGAAATTAAATTAAACTATCATTTTAGTTTCAGTTTTTGTTTTGTTTTTTTTTTTTACAAGTTTTTGTGTTGTTTATTTATTTAAACTTTTTATTTTTTTATTTCATATTTTGTTGTGATATGTACATTAGGTAAGTACTTCGTCTATTTTACAACAATTATTATATACTTAAAACTAGTTAAAACACATAAAATTAATATGCTATCCTTTTTAATAGCAACCACCTAATGTATGATCATATTGATCATTGGTTTCGGACTACTAAAAAAAAGTGTTACACTGTCGACCACCTGACCTTATACCAAAATCTTGTCCAGAATGTAACAAATACTTTTCTGAAAACTGCATCAAAACCGGTTTAGCATACTTACATACATACAGACATATGTACATACATACAAACATATGGGTCAGTCGTTTTGACATGATATGACATATTAGTTTAACTCGATCATAAATAGCATATAAATTTTATGCGTTTTAAGTATATATTGTTGTAAAATAAACGAAGTTGCAGTCACTAAAAAGTATAAAATAAAAAACAACACAAAATTTAGTAAAAAAAATTAACTAAAGCTAAAACGATAATTTAGTAGTACATACCTGTATCGTTTAATAACGGATCCATGCGGACGACGTCCTAGGTATCAATAATAATAAATAATAATAATAACGTAGGGGGTCAAAAAGTGGCAAAAGTTCTCTTACATAAAATAAATAATTGTTATTGCAAAAATAAATAATCGTAAATTATTGCTTAGGTACTTACTTTTTTGGTAAAATTTTTGCTAAACGATTATACAAGTAACTTCCTTACGAGTACCTACATTGATAGACTGCTAAATAAAATCATAACCCTTCCTTTTAGCTTCGCTGTAGTCGGGAAAAAAAGGAAGGCTAAATGATTGATTCTTCTATCCATAGCTTCAGAACCTACCAGTACTACTACCTAGACAGTTACGAGTACATATATATACCAAGACCTAGTAGGCATTTATCCTGCGACACGAAGAAATCACTTGTTTAATATGTTATAGGTACCTGATATAAAGTTACTACTCGTACATACCTAGTAGATAGGCATTTATGTTGCCACACTGACGGGTTATTATTATTTTTAATATCATCAAAATTATTTTATTTTATGTTCATACATGTTTTATTGATGTAGGTACAGTCGAGGACAAAGAGATGTATACACTTTTGGACCTTATTGCGTTGTAATAAGGTCCAAAAGTGTATACATCTCTTTGTCCTCGACTGTAAGTAATCAATTACCTACACTCGCATCCACATCATCATTCTAATACCTACCTAACGCAAGCGAACATAAGGCGTCCTCCACACTGCTGCGGTTTCCGCGTGCGGCGCTGGTGCGCGAGCGAGATAGCGTTCTGCGTGTGTATAGCGATATCACGCTTGCACACCGTCGCCCCATGCGGTTGCGGCGCCAGTGTGATATACTTAGAGCGAGCGAGATAGATAGTACCTAATATCTGGCACGCACTCGTACTTACGCAGTCCTGCTAAGGGAACTAAGTGTTATCCAAACTGGACGTTGCAGGTTCGAACCCGGGCGAGTACTAATGATTTTTTACATCTTATTTTAGGCTATTTAATAATTTATTTATGGTTTCATCAAAGGGTTTAGCAGGCTAAGGAAGGACGTGTGGCCCCTGTGAGGAAAAGTTGAATTAGTAAATGTCAATTGTTTGTCGCCTCATAACTAGTAATCACTCCAACTTTCAGCCCTCTATCTTGAACTGTCTCAGAGATAATGTCAAAAATGTATTTTTTTAACAATTTTTTCAAACTCGTATATCTCCTAATCCATAGCAGCTAAAGCGTTGAAACAAAATCACAGCTACGTAGTTTGAGTGGGAGTATACCCTATAATTTTATTAATATTTTATACGTGAAAAATAAAAGAAATAAATGTCAATTTATTTTTTGACAGCTCTTTCCAACACGTTTTTTTGAAAGTACAATTATGAAAAAAATCACGTAAATTGCTTATAGTATTAGCTACTAGCATACAAAAAATCAATTGATTATATTTGGTGCAACATACTGTAAAAAAAAAACTAACGTAAGTATTCAAGTATAAAGAGTAGGCTTCTGAACTGAAACTTCGTTTTTAAGTTTTTTGTTTGTTGCCTAGCAACAAAGGGTGTATTGTTTTTAATTTGACGTATGACTGTCAAAAAAGATCACTGAACTACTGCTGTGTTAGCATTTGTAACTAATTTTACTAACTACTAAATCAACGAAACGACGGATGTGCTATATGTTTATTATTTTATAAACAAAATTAATTGGTTTCATTATAGTACACGTATTAACATAACGAAATAAATAACTCATTAGAGCAGATATCACAATATAAGTCACTTAGATAATGACTATCGTAATATTCGTCGTCCCAGGTATAGGACAATGTTATCCTGCAGTCATCGCAATATCCTTTTAACATAACATTTTCGTCAGAGTGCGATATCTCAATACTGGTAAAGACTGTAAAAACAGTTGCTTCGCTATTAACCGTGGCATGTTGAGCCCAAATATTTTTGATTTTATGATTTCCATCTGAAAGAATGTATATACATGAAGTTTCCGTTTTTTTTTATTTATTTACATTTAAAACTTACTTTCGCCATTATGGAAAAATCGGACTCCTCTTCTACATAACGTGTTGTATATTCCCTTAAACAATTCACTATTATGTTAAATGTGCTAGCGTATAAATTGTATAATAGTATTGTATAATTTAAAGATAGCTCATACCTAATAAATCATAATGTCTAATGGTATGTTACTCGGAATCGACAAACGCATAGTTTATACGCTAGCACATTTAACATAATAGTGGATTGTTTAAGGGAATATACAACACGTTATGTAGAAGAGGAGTCCGATTTTTCCATAATGGCGAAAGTAAGCTTTAAATGTAAATAAAATAAAACAGAAACTTCATGTATATACATTCTTTCAGATGGAAATCATAAAATCAAAAATATTTCGGCTCAACTTGCCACAGTTAATAGCGAAGCAACTGTTTTTACAGTCTTTACCAGATATTGAGATGTCGCTCTCTGACGAAAATATTATGTTAAAAGGATATTGCGATGACTGCAGGATAACATTGTCCTATACCTGGGACGACGAATATTACGATAGTCATTATCTAAGTGACTTATATTGTGATATCTGCTCTAATGAGTTATTTATTTCGTTATGTTAATACGTGTACTATAATGAAACCAATTAATTTTGTTTATAAAATAATAAACATATAGCACATCCGTCGTTTCGTTGATTTAGTAGTTAGTAAAATTAGTTACAAATGCTAACACAGCAGTAGTTCAGTGATCTTTTTTGACAGTCATACGTCAAATTAAAAACAATACACCCTTTGTTGCTAGGCAACAAACAAAAAACTTAAAAACGAAGTTTCAGTTCAGAAGCCTACTCTTTATACTTGAATACTTACGTTAGTTTTTTTTTTACAGTATGTTGCACCAAATATAATCAATTGAGTTTTTGTATGCTAGTAACTAATACTATAAGCAATTTATATGATTTTTTTCATAATTGTACTTTCAAAAAAACGTGTTGGAAAGAGCTGTCAAAAAATAAATTGACATTTATTTCGTTTATTTTTCACGTATAAAATATTAATAAAATTATAGGGTATACTCCCACTCAAACTACGTAGCTGTGATTTTGTTTCAATGCTTTAGCTGCTATGGATTAGGAGATATACGAGTTTGAAAAAAATGTTAAAAAAATACATTTTTGACATTATCTCTGTGACAGTTCAAGATAGAGGGCTAAAAGTTGGAGTGATTACTAGTTATGAGGCGACAAACAATTGACATTTACCAATTCAACTATTCCTCACAGGGGCCACACGACCTTCCTTAGCCTGCTAAACCCTTTATACCTACAAAAAAAAAAACTAAAAATAGAATGAAAAAAAAAAACAAAAATCTGTATTACCTCGGTATGTAATATTGATACATCACATCATTGACATAATTTGTGTTGATTTGCTAGACAATGGATAAAATGAAATATTTGCATAAATATGTATATTGCTTATTTTATTTATAAAGTTGTTTATAAAATATTACCAAACTTTAGATTTTTCTACGAGTATAATTGCTTAAAAAACTGAAGTTTTATATTTAGACTGACATATTAAAAAAAAAAATGAAAAAAGTTTTCAATACTGAGATTTGATCCACCGACACCGGATTGATTCTTTATTCACTTACTACCAAAGCCACGAACCGCGAGGCTACCATTACATTGCATTGGATAACGAAATTTTCCATCCTTTTGTAATTGTTAGATGTGAGTGAAGCAACCAAAATACGCACACAAGCGTATCGCATAGTCTCGTAAACACTGCCCAATTTTAGAAGACCTCCGGATCCAATCGTAATGAACGGAGCCGTAGGTCATCGTTTATTTGATATTAAATTTTTACGTAAATCAGACGGGAGCTCAAGCGGCAAACGTCTGCCCTCTGTGACATTCGCCGGCGTTATGGGCTGGCCTCGCGTAAAGGATGGATTTATGACTTCGGCGCGTGAGGAAAAGAGAAGCGGAACGTGAAGTGGTGGGCGTTTGATGATGAATTCGTGAAATCAAAAATGGTAACAAATATTTGGATTTTATTATGAATACGATACGTTTTCGTTTAAGAGATATTAGAATACATGAAAACCTTTACTTTAAAGTAAATAAGACTGCATAAAGATGTTTTGTTTAGTTGAACCAAGGAAAAAAAGAAAACTGAAGACGTAACTTTGGATTTATTTTCTATCGAGGAAAGTTTAAGCATTCGTGTATCGGGTTAGTAATATGTTATATCACATAGTCAAGAAACATATATCCGAAAATCATATCTGTTAGTTTCCGATGCTTGCCACTATGACGTTTTAAAGATCGGGTTATTTTTCAAAATAGGGCCTTAAGACGTACTGTAAGGGCATACAGTACCTGTACTTAGATGCAATTAAAAATAAGCTTTATTCTTTGCAACATAAAGTTTAATATAGGTATTGATAGGTTTGTAGCAAGTGCGATAATTGGTGTAATTTGCAGATAGATGAAGCCAGGGAAATCAGGTCAGCTAATTTTAAAGAGATAATTTGTGGAATTCACTGCACGCGAGCAAAAAGGGAGCAATCCGTTGGTCCCTACCCTAAAAGCAAATCTAGTTTAACCTAAGACTCTATTTTTAAATGCATTTAATAAGTAAAGGTTGAACACGCCAAAACCTGGGCATATAAAAATAGCTATAGTTATTCGAAAAATTGAGATATTTAAACTTTTGAAACAACAATTTTCTCACAAGGAACTGGGCTATAAAATGATGATAGTTTTATTTTCTTTTATTTATTCGTTGGCAAAATGTCGAGCGTACAATATCAAAAACGTGAACGCATTTTGCACGAACTTGTAAAAAATCCCATGTTAAGCTATAGGTAAACCAGAACTTTGGGAGTATTGTCAAGAGGGCGCTCGTTTTGAATTTTATATAGCAACAATTTGTATAGTGGGGACAATGGAAATTGGCAGATGATTTTTGTTTTATTCCGACAACTTTAATAAGTGCGAAGTTTGATGTTTGGATGTTTCTTCGGTTTTTACGCTTAAATGGCTGACTCGATTTAGATAAAATGAATAGCGTAAAGTTAATAAGTAACGCAAGAGTTATAAGTAAGAATTTATATAGATAATTTTACAAATAAAATTATTTAACGTACCAAATATGTTCTATTCAGCATAGTTGAAATCGGGATCTAAATATTCTTCAGTCATCAAGGAATTTGACTCGTTCTCAACATTATACTCAAAATCGGGATCTAAATATTCTTCAGTCATTAAGAAATCTGACTCGTATTCTGACTCTGACTGACTAGACTCGCTGCTAGAATCAGACCCAACCTCAATAACAATTTTTTCTATAAAGGAATCAATTGCATGATCTGACTTCCTGTAGTCATTTTCGACTTTTATTACATGATCGCAACATTTTTTCCACGTTTCAGCAGTTATTTCCTTAAAAAGAAAAGCACTTTTAAACGTTATTAAGGATGCGAAACAATCGTGCAGTTAAAAAAGTCATTAGGTGCGTCTAAAAGAAACCGACGGATTGGTCGCCGTTTTTTTTTTTTTCGTATGGCTTGATGTGTTACTCTACTTATGCCGTTATACTCGTATATGATGAAACCATTAAAAGTCTAACCAGCTGGCGTAAGTAGTATCAGAATAGCGAAGTGTGGCACGATTTCTGGTTTAGGATGCTAAGATTAGCCTGCCATACACGCAGGGATTTGTCCGGCGGACACATCTCAGATCTGATCCGCGATCACCCACAAACGGCGGCGGATGGGCGTCGAAGTATTGAGTACGGACAGCGGAAGGACGTCTGGCAGACAAATCCGTGCTCAATTCTCGCCACACATGGACGGATGTGTCCGCCGGACAGATCTGTCGGACACATCTGGCGGACAAATCCGTGCGTGTATGGCTAGCTATCATCTCTCGATTACTAAGCTAGCATAGTAAGTACTTAATGCCTACATTTAATGTGAAATGAAAGTGGTGGTACCTGAAAACTGCTTTTCACTAAATCTAAAAAACCTTCTCCGCCGTGTGCGACATTTTTCGATGCAACTTTATTTTTGACTATGCCCCATATCATTTCGATGGGGTTGAAGTCACAATGATACGGTGGTAATCGAATCACAGTATGGCCATGAGCCTTTAATAGTTCGTCAATTTCATATTTAGGATCGGGCTTATTTTTCCTCACGATAACTAGCAAAGTGGCTATAGTTGCTTTTCGCGGATAACTAATATTATTGTCATCGAGCCATTTGACAATTGTTCCCTACTTCCATTGAAAGTTAGGTGCTTTATTGACCTGAAAAGAATGATATCTTGCGTTGTCCATGACAACACAGGAATTTTTGTCGAGATTGGGAATAAGTTTTTCTGTGACCCACTTTTTAAAATTATCTTTATTCATGGACTCGTGGTAGTCACTTTTTTTTTCTTTGTCATTATATAACAACAATGCGTTTGGAACAAAACCTGTGGCTCCTCCAGCATGTACCATTATAAATCTTTTTCCTGTCGATACAGTTTCTGCCACACCCGGTTCCTCATTACTTTGCCAGCATTTGTTATAATTTATAGACGTATGTATAAATGATTCATCTAAATATATTATAGGTCGGTTTTTTCGTCGAATGCTGTCAATTTCAGTTAAGTATTTTTCACGCCAAGCAACAATATCAAAACTTTCTATTAAAATTTGTCTCTGGCTTCGGCATTTTTTGAATTTGTACCCCATCTTGTGCAATAACAGTCTTAATGATTCTCTACCCCCTGGGTAATTTATGTCTTCTTTTAAAACAGTCCACAATTTTTTTATTGTTGGTATTTCTTTTTTTACGCTATAAAATTCGTGAATTTTACGACGTATGACACATAAATCAAAATCATCCAAATCTATTTTCTTTTTTTTAGGTTTGGTCGTTTAATTCCGCCCTTACGCCCTTTGCAGCAATCCGTGATACCGATGCATGCGATACACCTAATACACAAATCAAATTATTACAAGACATGAACCAAATCGTGACGACCTGACTATTGTGACATTTGTCCATAAGTTTGAAACTTACCCGTCAATTCAGATGCTAATTTCGTTATGTTTTCTAATGGAAGAAATTTCTCTCCCGCACGTTTTTTTTCCAATAAATAACTATATACACTGTTTACAACTTTTTTCCCTGTAAAATCTAAAACTTTCGGCATGATTATTACAGTCTAATAATAATTCACACGAAACTAGACAAAGCAATGTTTACATTGTCAATATTGACAACTATCATAGAGGGTAGATGTTATCTATTATTAAAATTGTTGCCATTGCTAGAAATTAGTACCAACAAATTTCCGTAACATGGCGCACCCTCAATAGATCCTGGTTCACCTATACATAGATATCGCGAAAAGGCTGAAATATCCACAATCTACTGTTGGTCACGTATTAAAAAGTTTCCGTGAACGCTTGACAATAGATAGAAAGCCAGGAAGTGGTGGGTTGCAGGGAGTCAATAATAAGAAACAGGAAAGTATTTTAAAGATTTTTGCCTCAAATCATACGATTTCATCTCGTGATGTTGCTAAAAAAGTGAAAATGTCTTAGTCCTATGTCCAAAAAGTGAAACAGATGGCAGGACTGAGGAGTTATAAAGCCCAGGCCGCACCAGATCGAGACTCAAAACAGAACTTATCCGCAAAGATACGGTCGCGACAACTCTATGAAGATTTTCTTACAAAATTTAAATGCGCGGTGATGGACGACGAGAAGTATATAAAATTGGATTGTAAACAAATACCTGGTCAAGAGTTTTGTACTAGCAAATCTCGAACAGATACTCCTGAAGATTTTGAATTAAAGAAATGAGGGCAATTTCCAAAAAAATACCTTCTTTGGCAGGAAATATGTAGCTGTGGTAAAAAAAGTCGCTCGTTTATCACCACCAGGACAATAAACGGCGATTTCTATCAGACAGATTGTTTACAGAAGCGTTTGCTGCCTTTTATAAGACAGCATGCCTCACCACCGCTGTTTTGGCCAGATCTAGCCAGTTGCTAATACGCAAAATCAGTTATGGAATGGTACAACGCTAACAGGATAATGGTGGTACCCAAAATATGCAATCCGCCAAATAGTCCGGAACTGCGGCCTGTTGAAGAGTATTGGAGTATTATGAAAGGAATTCTAAAAAAGAAAGGCGGAAAAGTAAAATCAGTCCCTGAGCTACAAAAAATATGGACCTGGGCGACAAAAATCTTTTCTAATGAGATGGTGCAAAGTCTTATGAGCCGTGTGCGTAGAAAAGTTCGATCTATGGCTTACTGTGTAAACATTAATTAAAATTAAAAATGTGATTTTAGAATTCATTAAATTTGTCATTAAATGTGGTATTCATAATGTAGTTATTTATTTTCAAACTGGTTTAAAAACAAATTTTGCGTGCCCAAGTTTTGGCGTGTTCAACCTTTACGACGTAGGTATGTAGGGTAAATCGCCAATAACTGGCCACCGACGTTCAGAAACTGACCAAGTTATACTAAAATGAATTCTGTTTGTAGGTGAACAGAGTTCATTATATTAGTATGAGGTGGCCAGGGCTTGAAACCCGGTATTTGCTACATACTAAAATAACGGTATTTTTTCGTTTTTTTTTCGGTCATTCGTTTACTATTTCATTTTTAATTGAACAATCTTATAATACGAAGCAGTGTTGGCCGTTAATTTCAATTAGAATTGAAAATTGATCAATAAGATTGAAGATTAGTTACGTAACTAATCAATTACACTAACATCAATTTTTACTAACGTTAGTTCGCATTGATTTTGTGACGTCGTCAATTACACTAACCGTCAATTAGAATTAACCTATTAGTTACACTAACGTCTCGAAAATTTAATAAGAATTACAGTTAATTAGATTAACGTGAGTGTAACTAAATTAATCCTGTCTTACACTAATAATTAATTTTAAAACTGAATCTCGGGTTCGGAAGTAGGGACCAATATCACAAGATGGAGCTCATGCTGGACCCTAGGGCTACCTACTGGATCTCGGGTTTGGCGCATCATAGACTCATGCTGTTTGGGCTCATTCGACTTGTACTGATGAGAAGATGGTACCGGTATCAAAATCTGGAGCTCATGCTGGACCCTGGGGATCCCTATTGGATCTCGGGTTTGGCGCATCATAGACTCATGCTGTTTGGGCTCATTCGACTTGTACTGATGAGCAGATGGTACCAGTATCAAAATCTGGAGCTCATGCTGGACCCTGGGGATCCCTACTGGATCTCGGGTTTGGCGCATCATAGACTCATGCTGTTTGGGCTCATTCAACTTGTACTGATGAGCAGATGGTACCGGTATCAAAATCTGGAGCTCATGCTGGACCCTGGGGATCCCTACTTGATCTTGGGTTTGGCGCATCATAGACTAATGCTGTTTGGGCTCATTCGACTTGTACTGATGAGCAGATGGTACCGGTATCAAAATCTGGAGCTCATGCTGGACCCTGGGGATCCCTATTGGATCCAATAAAACAAAACCATGGCAACGGAACAACAACTGTGATTTATTGGTTCCGCGTATAATTTTCTCAAAAAAATTAAATAAATAACACCGTTTGACGATTTACATAAATCCGGCCGCAATAGACAAGCGGTACTAAAACTCTTCTCTGCGGAGACCGCAAGCGCAGACCTGCGGGGCCCGCCTGGGACACGCTTAGCCGCCTTGACAACTGACATTGTCATCCAAGTGAAAAAATCAACAATATACATCTTATTCGCATATTTCTACCTAAATTGTTTCAACAATTGTGAAAGCACGTGCGTATGCCTGTTGTAAATGTGCGTGCAGTAACGGTGTTCTTGTTATTGAAGATACTATACTGACGTTTAATACCAAGGTCTCTCGCAACCTCAGAAGACCGCACCCTGCACCCGATAATCGTTCTGCTTTATTTGTTTGTTGTAAAAGTGCGTGCAGTAACACTGTTTTTATTGAAGAAACTATACCCACGCTTATACCATACCAAGGTATCTCGGAACCCCGTAGGACCGCACCCCACACTACAATCGTGCGGCTTTATTTGTTTATTATAATTTTTAATTTTTAACAGTTTGTACATACCATTTTAAGTTCTATTAGTTTTATGTTTATTTTGATTTAAGTTTTAATATGAGTTCCTCTTCCCATACTTTGACTTGCTCCCATTGCCCTGGTTCGTCTCGCAGATTCACGTCACACGGACTTAAAATACACATTGGACACCTTCACAAAGATGTAGCTCGCCAGCGTCACCAGCCTTCGGCCCCTCGGGTGGCTCCCAGCACCAGCCAGACTGACCGTAACAACACCTGTCCACAGGGCCCGCAAGTCACTCAACTACCTGGCAACGCCCTTAACCGACTCGGAGCCCTTAAATCATCGGTACGGGTGCTTCGCCACATCCCTAAGGGAGCGAGAAACCTGGCTGCGGAAAAATTAAGTAGTGTTATTAGTAAATGTATTGATACCAATGAGACTGCGGACTGGTGTGCGCTACTTACATTTGCGTACTCTGCGCTAAAAGCTCCAGACGTCGAGGGCCCGGGTAATCTCACCACAAAAGTGAAACATAATATCAATAATTATTTGCCTAGTTCTTGTGAAAGTGTTAGCAACGTGCAGCCTTCCGCTCGCTTGTCCTCTGCACAGAGGATAATCGAGTCCAAAGTATTCGAGGGTGATGTGAGAGGGGCCGCTCGAGTGTTGATGTCAGACGACTGTATAGCACCCCCGGGCCCTGAGACTCTTGCTTCCTTACAGTCGAAGCACCCGTCCCCGGCCCGCCCTTTAGTTTTTCCTCGGGAGCCGGATAATTCCATTCAAGCCTTAACTGTCAACTTGGAGGAAGTAGTTCAAGCGCTAGGGATGTTCCACAATGGGTCAGCTTCTGGTTTGGATGGAATTAGACCGGCTCATTTAAAAGAGTTGACTGCGAGCTCCGCTGGCGATAACGGACAACGTTTGTTAGAATGTCTCGTTAAACTCTGTAACTTTTTACTCAGTGGGCAACTAAACCCAGAAGTCTGTCCGTATATCTATGGAGCGTCTTTGTGCGCGTTGACTAAAAAAGAGGGGGGTATACGGCCAATTGCTGTAGGTAGCACCTTTCGCCGTTTGGTAGCCAAGCTGGGATGCCGTGCCGTTAGGGAACGGATGGCTGGGTACCTTCAACCTCATCATTTAGGTTTTGGCACACAAAGAGGGTGTGAAGCCGCTATTCATGCCACGCGCACGTTCGCAGCAGATCCAGGGAACTCGAACTGTGTTATCATCAAATTGGATGTTAAAAATGCCTTCAATACCATAGAGAGAGATGTTCTTTTAGGCGAAGCCAAAGAACACATACCGTCATTGTATCCTTTTCTGTATCAAGTTTATCACTCACCTTCCAACCTTTATTACAATAACTCCCTGATTCTTTCACAGGTGGGTGCGCAGCAGGGGGATCCACTCGGACCACTCACCTTCAGTCTCGCCATTCAGAAAATAATACCGTCTTTGAAGTCACCTCTGAATTTATGGTATTTGGATGACGGGACCTTGGGTGGAAATCCAGATATCATAAAGCAAGACTTGACTGTTCTACTTCCGCGTCTCAAGGAGTTAGGACTAGAGGTGAATGCGACGAAATGTGATTTTTTCTGCTGCGGACCCACTTCTTCGTCTAATACGTTGTCATCATTCAGGACTTTGCTTCCAGGCCTAAAAGAACTATCGCGCAGCACATTTTATCTTCTCGGTTCTCCAATATTCCCAGACGCTATCCCAGATGCTTTAGAGACGAGAAGGCGACTTCTTCTGCTCGCTCGACAGCGTCTCTCTAACATCGGTGCCCATGTCGCCCTGACTCTGCTTCGAATGTGTTTCGCAGTTCCAAAAATTACTTATCTTTTAAGAACAACACCAACATGGTTGTATCCTGATGAGGTATCTACTTTCGATGAAACTTTAAGAGATACAACAGAAATTATCCTAAATGTGTCCCTTTCAGACGGTCAGTGGAGCCAAGCCTCGTTACCCATTCGGCACGGAGGGTTGGGTTTAAGACGCGCGGCTGACGTAGGCCTACCAGCATTTCTTGCGTCGGCGTATGGGGTTAGTAGCTTGGTATCTAAAATTTTAAAATCCAATGGAGACCAGGTTACCATTCCTTATCTCAGTAATGCCCTTGCAAAGTGGAAAACCCACTATCCAGATACGTCCTTACCAGAAATCCCGCAAGTACAAAAATCATGGGACGAGGCCGGGGCCAGAAAGGAGCTGGCATGTCTAATGGATGCTGCAACAGGTGTGGATTTGGCTAGACTCAGGTCGGTGTCAAGAGCTGAAGCTGGTGCTTGGTTACAAGCTCTGCCTGCACCTTACTTAGGAACCCTTCTCGATAGCGATTCAATGCGTGTGGCAGTAGCTCTCCGCCTGGGCTGCGATGTTTGTGCATCTCATCAATGCATCTGCGGCTCCATGGTGGAAGCCAATGGTCATCACGCGTTGAGTTGCTGTCGCTGCTCAGGCAGATTTCCTAGACACCACGCACTCAATGACATCGTCCGGAGGGCCTTAGTATCTGCAAATATTCCCTGTGTATTAGAACCCCCCGGCCTCAGTCGCACAGATGGGAAAAGACCGGATGGGTTAACCTTAGTGCCTTGGGAGAGGGGAAAATGCCTTTTATGGGACGCCACGTGCGTCAGCACCTTCGCCGCGTCCCACCTCCCCCGAACGATACAGACGGCTGGTGCCGCTGCAGAAATTGCCGCAGTCAGAAAACACGACAAATATTCATGCCTTGCTGGCAAATATTTATTTGTACCACTTGCTTTCGAGACGACAGGGTGTTGGGGGTCTGAGGCAATAGCCTTTGTTAAGGATCTAGGACGACGTATTGCCGAAAGGGGGTGTGATGTACGCGCGGGTTCTTACCTGGCGCAAAGGTTGTCCATCGCCATCCAACGTGGCAACGCTGCCAGTGTGATGGGCACCTTCGCGCCTGGTACAGCTCGAGGGGGGCTCTTTGAGTAGTTTTTAGTTTAGTTTAGTTTTTACTAGTGTTTTATATTTAAATTTAATTTACGTAACATGTATTGTAACTTAAATAGTAGATACTAATAAAATTTTATGCTCATTATTAGTTATTCGCAAAGGATTAACACGTTAGTTACAATTAATTTCAATTCTAATTGAAATCAATTTGCACTAAACTATTAGTGTTCAATTTTAACTAACGTGTTTCAATCTTCAATTTTTAATTTTCAATTACACTAACGTTCGGCCAACACTGATACGAAGTCATTTCCTAAATACAATACCGAGTTCTACATAAATACCATAAAATAATTAAATGTACCTAGTTGGTTACTAAGTTCTGTTACCAGATTTCTAACTGATAAAATATAAAATAAAGATTGAAAATCAAAAATTAAAGTAATTATTTAATAGCCTAATTTCTAATGAACATAATATGGTATAATAATACAAAAATCAGATGAGAAATTTTATTGAAAATCCTTGTAAAGCACAAGATTGCCTGAAGACGCAAACACGCGGTAAATTTAAGAAAATTACACTTTACAAAAGTGCATCAAATAAATATTGCACCTTTGTTTAGAAGGTTACATTGCTTGTTTGTAAGAAACCTGTTTATTAGAGGTAAATGCGTGACCACCATTTAATTTTCTTGCGATTTTATCCCACGGATATTCCCATTTGAAATATTGCCTATTTTTAAGTTTTTCACAAAAGACATATTAGACTTATCAAAGATATTTAGACTTATCGGATAGCCCCACGTGAACTATACATATACCAAATTGAAGCTAAAGAATATAGCTATCGAATTGTGTAAGACTGATGCGTCTTAAAGGTGATTAAAAGTAAATAGGATTTAAAATCAACATGATCAAGGAGCGTAATTTTGACGTATATTTTTCACGCCTTTTTCCGAGTTTTATAAAGAATTCTGAAAAACTGCGACAATAATTTTCAATTAAATATATAAATATATGTTATATGTGAATAATTAAAATGTTGCTACCTATTCCTATTTATTTAGTGAAAACTCTAGTAACAGAACTTAGTAACCGACTAGGTATTGGGTTTTTCGCGAATACCGGTTTCAAGCGCTGGAGGTGGCCACGTGGTGGTTTACCCTATATTTATAATTTTATATCATGCTGGCCTGTTTCACAATCTCCAGTTAAAGCATATCTGTCAGATAAATGTTTGCTGTCCTTTTCTTTTATATGACTGGAGAAAAGGATAGCAATAATTTTAACTGGCAGATAAGTTTATCTGGAGATAGTAAATAACGCCGCCGAGTAAAAGTCAATTTTTAAATCGGTTATTCCAATGTATTTTCTTTTCCAGGAGCTCATGCTCATGATAGTCATGATCTATGTTTACGTAGTATTGGAAAACAAAACACCCGCAATGGTTATTTGACCACACTAATTTGACCTGTTCAAAACATCAACAGAATGTAATTGACAAACTACAGGAACAATGATTCGATGTTTACATTCTTAATTTATGATTTGCCGAGTAATACTTACTGTAATCGGTTACAACTTCTTTAATACCATGTAATACAACAATAGTGGCGCCATGCAACGCCGTGTGAACGGGGACGAACTCGACATAATAGTAGTACTACTTGTATGTTCAGTTTTTGGTAAGAAGTCATTTATTAAAGAAATAGCTAATAATAATGTATATAAAATAATTCAACTTGTATGTTCAGTTGCTCTATTAATGTCTATCGCTTTAGAACGTATTGCAAGCGAGCGTGGGTATCAGGCATTAGAATAATTTCCGGTTCAATCAATCGATTATCTACCGCCTGTAATGTACCGTACCTATTTAATTCGCAAACCCGGGCACAGGCCTCTTGCACTGTGCGAGAGGGCTTGGAGTAGCACAGTAGCAGATCCGCTCCCTCGTACACATGTATTTACAGACGTCACCTATTTCTTTATATACACATGTAAGTTACATTTGTATGATGTTTCTCCTTTACCGAAATGTTCGGCACATAAAATCACAAAAACTCTTTGATACGAGCCAGGATTAAAACAAATTCTGGTTTGACAGTTTTATGCCAGTAACACGAATAATCGAATACAATGAGGGTTTCCGCGATAGAGTTTTTCACTAGATGGCAGCACCGTGGCGAGAGGTCTAGCTGTCATAATCCACCAATCATGTTTAATCATTTTTTTTTTTGATTGGTGGATTTTGACAGCTGCTGTCAAAAAGACCTATCGTCACGGTGCTGCCACCTATAGCGAAAATCTCGATCGCGGAAACCCTCATTGTTTCAAATCTCGACACTGGTTCACTTGACTGGTTGCCTGCAAAGGCATACAGATATCGTTTGTTTCTATTTCTTTGCCAGGTTAAATCGCTAGGGCCCGATGATCCCAACATCCAGATATTTTTTAAATAAACTGCCTGTCTGGTGTTCGGCTGAGCTCGGAAAGAATGGATAATACTGTCTACGTCAACTTTATATGCTTAAACGAATATCCTACGCTGTTATGATCTTTGAACACTAAACCGCAGTCGCACCCATAGTTAGGAGCAGATATATAATGTACCTACACTATGGCAGCGAAGTAGATTGTAAATGATGACGTAATGATATGACAGACTGATGGGTATCAACCGATTGAAAATGGTGGGTGTGCGTGAGACTAAATGTTAATCAATAGATGTCGAATTCAGGATAGAATGGCTATTGAGAAGAGTTTTTACTGTCAACAGGATTGCGGAGACGATGTCTTGATAGATGTACTTGCTTTCTTTCAAGTCAATCAAATAATTGCAAGGGTTGCGTCTAACAGTTTACGGTTTAACTCTAGTTTATTGAACTGTCAACAGGATTGCGGAGACGATGTCTTGATAGATGTATTTACTTTCTTTCAAGTCAATCAAATAATTGCAAGGGTTGCGTCTAACAGTTTACGGTTTAACCCTAGTTTATTGAAATATTTCGGAGAGCCTGGGTCTCCATCTTCAAGCACGTTAAGTGAACGCATTTAGGTCCCGTTTTTATTTAAATTATGGATGAAAATCGTAGGAGTTTTAAACAGTACAAAACATAGGAATGTTAATAGACTGATAACAATTCAAAATACTCTCTTGTCACCAAATAAAACTATAATAATAGTAGGAGAGCCCATGACACTGGACCTAGTTCGATAAGTCTCCTAGATGAGATATTAATGGGGGAACGCGAAATGCTGATGTTGCAATGCAAAAAAAGTGGTGGCGTATTTTAATTTTCTTTTTGAAAAAAAAATAAAAAATCCGGTTTCTAGTACGATAAGTCTCTTAGATTTCCTTTGTTCCTCGAAGCAGGAGAGGGGTAGGGCTACACGACAATGCGGTGCTGCAAGCCCCCGTGCGTGGCCTTGTGGCAGCAGCATCAAAAGATTGTAGATGTATGAAAAAACAAAGCGCCTGACCTTTTAAAATATAAAATCATTTTAATAACGTAACATCTTTTTGCAGTTCAGGCAGTAAGTTTAGGTTACATAGCATGTTGTTTTTGTTATAAAAAGATCAGGCGTTTTGTTTTTTCATACATCTACAATCTTTTGATGCTACTGCCACTGACAAGGCCACGCACGGGGGCTTGCAGCACCGCATTATCGTGTAGCCCTACCCCTCCCCTACTTCGAGGAACAAAGGAAATCTAGGAGACTTATCGTACTAGAAACCGGATTTTTTAATTAAAAAAAAATATATTTAAATAAGCCACCACTTTTTTTGCATTGCAGCATCAGCATTTCGTGTTCCGCCATTAAAGACGCGTCTAATTATATATATCTCATCTAGGAGACTTATTGAACTAGGTTCAGTGTCATGGGCTCTCCTGCTATAAGTTGATTCTATTCTAGTTAAACACGATGACAATACTGAATTTTATAGCTGGGATATAGGACAAACACATAAAACAGAAGAGCTTTATTGGAAAGAGCTTCGCTTTAGATATTGTACGCTTTTGTATCCTAACAGAATAAGCTAATGAAAATTACGTTATAAAGAATGCAGCACGCAATCTAGTACACATTGTAGATTCTTTTGCTCGGGATATAATTCAAGCAGGGGATCAGAAACCTGTATTTCTCCATAATATAAAATATTATTTGTAGGTTATTTTTCGTTCTTTTGTTTTCTATTTCTTTTTCGGACAATCTTAATTTATTATTTAATCGCATAGCATACATGATGATATTGATGACAAACGGAAGCAAAAGCAATTATAAGTAAAGATTAAGACCAATCTAAATACGGAGTCAACGCGTGAATACATTATTGACTCCTATGGAAAGAGCATAAATTAATATTGGGCTATTTCAGGGCTTCTGCAAACATCGGTATCCAATCTCTGAATTCAAGTACTTTATTGCAATTAGGCTGTTACATAGATGACAGTGTTTACAAATTAAAGTTTCTAACCTTTTATTTATGTTAAACAATATTAATGGACATGGCTTAGAGCTGGAGATGAATTGCTTGACTAATAGACAGCTGGTCTTGGATATCTAACTGCTCTTTTGCCCTTGATTACTGTGGAATCTTGTGGACCACCGACTGTGTTGTGTAAGTTGTGTACTACGTACCACTTTACTACAGTAAAGAAGTTTTCCATTGTAGATTCGACTCGTACTTTAGCCATGCAACTCCCCTAACGCTGTTTCCATATCTACACGGCGGAATTGACACGTTCGCGGTACCGCGGTGTCGATTCTGCCGCGGAGATATGTGCCCTAAAGGTTTGAAATACATGAGTACATGACTTGTCGTTGTGATACCTAAGGTAACGTAAAGTCTCCGTTTTTGTCACCATTCTACAATTAATAAGACGTACAGGACTATGAAAGCCAATGGCGTATGTGACCTTCTGGAAATGTGAGTTAATACAATAGCCAGAACACGACAATCGCAATCCGAACAATGATGCTGTAAAATGTTTTACAACTTTACCAATAAATTTGTTATTGGATTGTGTGAGGAGCTATTGAAGAGAAGGAAACGCGTAGTCTGGTTATTATTTCATAAGGACATAACATAACACTTAATTTGACATAACAGTAGATAGGATAGAGGTCACTATTTTGAAGGGCTATAGTATAAACTCTACATAGTTTTGCATGTTTGAATAGGAAGCAAATTTGTGGTTAGAAGCTATTTCTAAGCCAAGTAGGGTAAATCGCCAATAACTGACCACCCTCCACTTACTAGCCAAATACTAAAATTGCGTTATAAAGCAAGGATCTAGATACAATCTATAGATTCAAACTTCATTACATTGAAAGAACTACATAATATAATCATAGGTACATATAAAACATACATTCAAATAGTAAAGTAAATGACGACGAAAGTTGTGGCCAGCAACTAAATAAACAGGGCCAGTTACTGGCGATTTACCCTACTAGTAGCTAAAAAGCCGTATTTATATCAAATGAGATAGGATTGGAAATATAGTGTACGCTTGTTTAAAATTCACTTCAACATGAGTAGCATCAAGGCTCGCATCGCGTGTGGCCGGACTAAAGGCAACGATTGTTGATGGAAAGCAAATGGCTCAACGGAAATGGTCACGCGGGTGAAGGGAAGAATCGGAGGAAGTGCGCGGATCGACGGACGTCGACGTTTAACGGTAAAGGGCGTCGCAGCAGAAAAATTAAAAATAATTGCTACCTCGGTAAAAACCCTAATAGTATCTTCACGTACGCATTTAGGTGAGAATGTTGTCCCAGTAAACGCGGTTGACGGTTCCGATAAGACTTAAGAAGCTCTTCATGTCCAAGATCATGTATTTAGTGCGATTTATATTTGCTTTGCAGCTTACATACAGCCAGAAGTGTTGAGCACCCTTGCGATTTTCATACAAAGCTCGAAAGTTTAGACCGGCGTTTCTATCTTCTTTGAAGGTATTTTATCAATTAATTCAAACTGAACAGGCATGTTTTGTTGAAGTTAGTAGTAACTGCATAGAATATTTGCAATTTTTCGCACCGTCCTAAATTCGCATTTTTGGGACCTCCACTTTTCATATTTTATAGGTACCTTGAAAGTGTTATTCAGTGAAGTTTTCTAGATATATCAATAAAATATAACATTTTACGTCATCGTACATTGTTATGATAGGGAATTAATACTTAACATCAAAATTGTAAACAAAAAAGAGCTATGCTCAACACTTCTGGCCAAGGCTGTATATGTATAGCTTGAAAACGTTTTCGCAAAAACCTAGCAATCCCTTCGATGTCACGCCTTGATCTCAGCGGTACCATTGAAAGGCAATATAAATAGCTGCTTCGATGTTTGTAATAATGCACAACTCTGTTTCAATCGATAAAGTAGCTAACTACCTAACTATGTTTATATTGATTTTGTATCCTTTAAGTTATTCTTGTTTCTTCGTCTTATAACTGCCCGATTATATTAAAAAGGAGCTATGCTGGGCTCTAGAATTGGCATTCATACTACTTTGTACAAAAGTGACTGCTCATAGTGCTCATACCCTGCATTCAACTTAAGGTGCTCGACCATGAGCGCTCTTCATTGGATAAGCCCTTTTTCTATTTGGATTAAAAAACTAGTTGTTAAATATTAAAGCAGTAGTTAATAAGTAGGTAACTATTTAGGTACGAAAGTTCCGAGGATCCATGATTAGAACAGAATGCGTTTAAAAAACGAAACGTGCCAAAACCACTTCGCTACCACACTGACCATTAACCATTCTCTTAATCTATACGTTCAATTGTTTCGTGGCATCGTCGTGCTCGATTAAATCAGTCATAATTTGTTGATAGGATCGGATCGGATGCTATAGAAGACAATACATCATCGATCACTGGAAATGAACTGTGCTTAAACAATGATTATCCTATTTATCGCCAAGTACTTATATCGTACACGTGATTGCATTAGTTGGATGTTGTGCTATAGAACAATGTTAACCAGTACATATTAAAAAATCAGGACTTATGCGCCTAAACTTCGCACTACTTGCACTGTTGCCATGAAAATGTATACTCATTACATTACCGGACTCAACGATTGGATGACTGAATTAGCCGATAAATCTATGAGAAACTAGCCCTTTCTTTACATACGAGTACCGCATGATAAACAGAGTTTGTGATATAAGAAGTACATACGCATGTGCTTGCTCTATTTATCGTAGTCAGCGTACTGTTAATGAGTTGTACTGTGTGTTGTACAACGTGTGAATTGATGATGCTATTGTAATCTTCGTAACAATGTTATCGAGTTGTTCACATAAGTTCTCAATTAATAGATTTTACAAGCCCTTTATGGATATCTTCTTGATAATTTTATAAGTTGCGGTAATGTAACTGTACCAAAAAATATACAGTTTTTAACCATGACATAATTTGTATGCACGCATCTCTGGCAAGGCAAGAGAGGTGTTCCTATTGCCCTTTTTTTAGTATAAAAGCAGCGAGTAAATGTCAATTAGAACCATTACCGTGGTGGTTAATGGCACGTTTCCCTTGAATCAATCCAATATAACGTGTAAGTTGTTTGCTTTCTAAGTTTAAACAATGTAAGGAGTGACTTTAAATGTATAATGTTTCTTCAGAAAGATCGGAGTTGGAAACCTCGTGAATAAAATCATGGATACCACCAGGAACGTTCTCAAAATTCATCTTAGAACTTAGAACGAATAAGAAATCTTAAGCAAATATTATATTGATGTATTTTACGCCTTTTGTACATCTACGCGGCATAATCGACACCGCGGTCCGCCGCGGAGATATGCAAAAGCCCTTCAATTCAACTTGAAGACACACAAATTAGGTAGTTGTCGTTGAAAAACAAGTTGAAGAGCCTACTTCTGATTCTGCCTTGTAAAATAACAATATATCTGTCTGTTGTATGATTCACTGATTTTGTAGTATAGGGAATGAGGAAAACACTGTATCGCTAGTCACTGAGCAAAGATGAAGTTTCTTAACAAGTTTAGCTGTAAATAGATTGAATCAGCCAACAAATTCTAGGCAATGTTTTAGATGTAAATAATTGAAGGAAATGTTTCCGATGTCGATGAAATGTTAATAATAAAAACTAATGTGTACTAGTGTTGATATTATATCCTATATATATTGTATTTCGCTTTCACATTTAGGATGCATACATAACTTTTTTTGTAACTAAGCGCGCTACAAAAATACCCAAACATCCCCGAAAAACAACACAATTACGGCTATGTTTTTATTCCATCAAAACGTAATCAAGCTAAGTAAACACAACAGTAAATATGACTATGTAGTTTGTATGATTTTATGCCTCGTAAATTAAGCATTCGGGCACGTACCCAGTTCATTTATATCAATATCACGCAACGGGGCCTCATGACATGACGGCTGTCATACAACGTCATACTCACAATCATATTTTCATCGAGTCACCATCAATATGAAATTATCAAAAGATTTAGTAGCTCACCAAACGAAGACGCTTAACTGCCTGATAGGGGAAGTAATTCGTGTATAGCTGAATTTTGGTGTAGTTGTAGGTAAAGGTATCTTACACAACATACTAAAAGTACCGGTGGATGGGGGCGCCGCTAGCGGGGAGAGGGGGGTGTAAAGGTCCCTTATTTTGGTTTTTCGTAAATAACTCGGTAACGGTAGCTCATACGAAAAAATGTTTTATTGCTTAATTCATCCACATCTAAATTTCTATAAAAAAGATTCTTTGCAATTTTTTGCTAGGATCAATGTTTAATGAGATATCGAGGAAATACGATAAACACTTTTTTAAACTTTCGGAGCTAATATTTACGAAAGTATTAGTTTTGTCCAAAAATTGTTTCAGAATACCCTTATTGTTTTAAAAAGACCTATCCAACGATACCCCGCACATTAGGGTTGGAGTAAAAATAATATTTACCCCCCCACTCCATGTGTACGGGAGGTACCCGAAAAAATAATATTTTTTCACATTTTGTTTTAAAACTTTGCCGGCGTGAATAAAGTACATACTCACACGATTTTTTTATTTTCTAATACTAACCATCACTGAGCAGGCTGCTCACCCTGCTACCTCACTTCCTACCCTTATAGTTTCGCCATGTCCGTCTGACCCCATCTGTCCGTCTAGATGTCTAGTACTAAACATCACTGAGCAAAGCCGTGGACGGACAGACGGGGACAGACGGACATGCCGAAACTCCAAGGGTAGGACCCCTCCTCACCCTGCTCAGTGATGGCTAGTACTAGAGAAATGAAATTTCGTATAAGTATGTGTTTTAATTACGCAGACAAAGTTTTAAAACAAAATGTGAAAAAATATTATTCTTTCGGGTACCTCCCGTACACATGGAAAGGGGGGTAAATATTTTTTTTACTCCTACCCTAATGTGTGGGGTATCATTAGATAGGTCTTTTTAAAACAATAAGGGTATTCTGAAACCACTTTTGGATAAAACTAATACTTTCGTAAATATTGGCTCCGAAAGTTTAAAAAAGTGTTTATCGTATTTCCTCGATATCTCATTAAACATTGATCCTAGCAAAAAATTGCAAATAATCTTTTTTATAGAAAATTTGATGTGGATGAATTAAGCAATAGAACATTTTTTCGTATGAGCCACCGTTACCGAGTTATTTACGAAAAACCAAAATTAGGGACCTTTACACCCCCCCCCTTTCCGCTAGCGGCACCCCCATCCACCGGTACTTTTAGTATGTTGTGTAAGATACCTTTGCCTACAACTACACCAAAATTTGGCTATACACGAATTATTTCCTCTTAGTTTTCCTTCATTAGGTGGGCTATAGAGCGACAGTGCTAAAATATGACGATATTTACGATTGCGAATGGACATGTCGTGATTAGTAATTTCACCACATTTTCTTTCACATTTGACGTACGTTGGGAATTCCAAGCGAAAATAGAAGGCAAATATATGATGCAGACGTTCTGCCAAATAATTGGAATATCGGTGTGGCCATTGACATTCTTTATTGAAACAATAAAACTATACAGACGAGAGATTTACAAACGTCCTTCAGAATGTCAGTTATTGTTGAATTACGTCTCAATGTTTATATCGAGATGGTTTGAATTTCAAAATTTAGTTTGTATAGAATGTGGTATGGCCAAATGAAAAGGACAAAGAAGAGGGTCATTCCACTGTTGTCATTTGTCGACTGCCTATTCGAACTTCGTAGATGTGAGGGGAAGTGGAAAAGCTTTGCTAGATAGGCTACTTAGTTTACGAGCTTGCTCTTTACAAGTCTTTATTTAATTTGCCGTGTTAATTAAGTATGTGTGGGTCCAATCTTCGAGGATTTGAACCACTTGTTGACCCCTGATATCTAATAATAGGGTTGAAATTGCACATGGAAAACTCATAATCATTTGCAATCTTGAAGTTACATATATCAATGATGCCTCACTGTCCGACTACTAAGATGATGCTTGATTTTGGTTTGACAAGACTTAACTAGTGAGTTTTTGTATCAGAAGGCTGCGTTTATCAAGCTCACTTCAAACACGTGTTGGAAGTACATTGCAATTGGCACATACGTGACTCACCAATGATTCGCGCACAATATGCTATCTGTGTTATCTTGGCAGCTGTAAGACGAAGATTAAGTGGTCATTAGTCGACTTTAACACATTGTAATAAGGTTATACTTTGTACGTAGGATTTATGTCTTAGTAGGAAATGTTAAGTCTTTTTTTGTTGCGCGCAGAAAAATTTAAGACCGTTTTATTAGTGGGGGTGACTGCTTTTGATCTGAAATGTATGGAATATAGAAATTAATAATCATTTTTACGAAGAATTAAGCTATATAACAATTCAAAAACAAACAGGGGTCTGTTGTTGAGGATTGAGCAAAACATAGTCTTGAGTAAGTACGGATGCTGATGTTTTAAAACAGAAAACATTCTACTCGGCGCGTTTATTCTTCTATTTACATATACCTACGTCCGATTCACAAATGGAGTCGGGGACGGATTAAATTGGTTTAAACTAAGTTTAAAATTGGTTTCATTTCGGATTTTGCGATCAGATTAATTAGATTGTTGTGCAACCCGAAGTATCTTTACAAATGCAGTCTAATAAATTTAGAAACTCCGGACCCAATTCAATATACAAGGCGTAAAATTGTAGCCGGAGATAAAGTATCAGCAGTCATTAGCGGGATGATGATTAACGGGATGGAGCTCCCGCGGACGCGGATAAATAAACAGAAGGTTAATTGAAGCAATTACGCAGGTAGGTACCTCCATTAAAACTGAAAGCTGCAATCATCTTCAAAAGTGTCTTAATATGCTCTAGACAGTTATGTACATTCAATAAACTCATACTCTTAGCATTTGGGAAGATTAAAGATAAATTGGGTCTCTATATAATCTCTTTAAGACACACTAGGATTGAGATTGAGAATCAGCTTGATCTTGATGCTCGTGATCCCTACATATTTTGGGGGTTATAAATTATACGCCTCAAAGAAGTGGGCTCCAACAATAACAAAAGATGCGATAAAAGATATATGACTGCGCGACATTATTATAAATATGTGTCGCGGGGAATTAAATGCCCATGTACTTAATACACTTATTTATAGATCGTTAATTACAAAGGTAATCATGAAATTTCTAATCAGGATTGTAGAGTTGCGGTGAGACGAAATACAGAATTTAGTATTGCATATACAAAGTAAACATTGATCAGCACTCATTTTTATTGTACAGTCACCGGCAATAGTTCTTATTTGTAGGACCATAAGAGCGTGTCCCATATTTTTGCGGCCGTCGTGTAGGAAGATACTATTGCCGCTGACTGTACACCGCTGGATGCCCTACTTTGTAAATACTAATGACTTATGAGTTCTCTAACCCGACCTTGAGTTAAGCGTCGATTGTTTTTCGCTGACAGGGGAAATAAGTGGCCATATATATATTTTTAATACAAGTACAGTTGCTCAAAAAGTGATTTTTTCCTACTGGTTTAGCGTGTGGAAAGTTTGGTTTCTCGCACTATTGCTTTTTACTTTCTAGCGTTTAAATTTCAATGAATTGATTGTTTTTGTATAAAATTAATTATGTCCTGTGACTAATTTTTGGACTATATTTAAGTAACATCGCTAAAATGTAGTGTAATAAATGCGTAACTTTTCAACTTGGTGAAGTTCATGCAATAATTTGTAACTGTACGTATATAAATACATATTATTCTACTCCAGCACTTCAATATGCCAATTAAATGACTGATAGTGGTATCTAAAACTACATCATTTAAGTGAAGGCGCTAAAGTCTATTTGTCTATATATAACTGCTAGCAGTCACATAAAAAATATAGTGCAACTGTTTTTGTTTTTTTAATGCACAGACTTCCAGGCACCATGTCTAAAAAGGGTTCGTTCTTGTTTTCAATATAAATTATATTTTCAAATTAATATGCACAAAATGTGATAAAAACATTAACATGTCTTATTTTAAGTATTAATATCTGAAATAATTTAGTTTTCTAATTTATGAAAGACATAATTGTTCCTTAATTTAAACTTTGAACGAAGCCATATTTTTTTGCAAGTGAAAACCAACTCGTGGTCTATTGTCTACGAGTACGACATTTAAAAAGTTACAGCACAAGTTCGGCTTCATTTTTGTATTTAATCTCTTATATTTTGTTAATATCAAGAAGCTTGTGTTAATTTTGATAAAATAAGTGACAAGAAAACTTCACAGTGAATATCCGAAGACTCCGGCACAAGAGTTAATTAGTTGACAGAAAAATCTTAAAACAAAATTGATTTATGTACCTATACTCTTTAAACTCAAGAACTTTAAAACTATTTATTAATTAAGTTTTTGCTACTGTCCTAGAAAAACTTTCGTGTGCAACGGTACGGTCTTAAAATACTTCGGCTTCGCCTCATTTTGTAACTTCGACCCTCGAATCTTAAGAACCCTTATTATGTACCTGCTGCACAAAATATTAGTGTATTATTGTTATTTTCTATCAACTGTATTAAAAAAGTCGTTTCATGCACGGATGGAAATGTCGCTGACCACCCGTCCCAAGCCCAAGTCTTGCCACGAGCTGTAAGCGAGTGGCAAGATATGTCATTACTTACACGCTTTCCGCCCTTGTATCGGAATGTACCTCTACTATTAAGCATTTTTCTATAACGGGTGACAAACGTAGACTCAAGTAATCTATAATAATTACATACAAGCAATATATTGCAAAACCCATGGATAGATTGAATAGACATCAGAATCATCAGATATGATAAGATGATGCGTCTCACCACTAATAGTTAATAAGACTACGAGATTGCTTCTGCTTAGAAAGGTAGCTTTTAATGATGTAGGAGAGATGCCCTGGTATTGGCCACTTTAAGAAGAGTTTGTCTATTCTAAGGAATTATGACACTCTTTATTTACTGAGTCATTGAAAATACATGACTATATTAATATTAATCTGTACTGTTAAGAGTCTGACATTAGATCTTTTTTTTTCCTTTAATGAAATGTCAGAAAGGGCCCCAGTTTTGGTCACTTTTTTCCATGACGCTCCGGATAACTGAATGACAACTGATACATGACAGTGCCATCTATGCTGTCATAATTCACTCTTATATTAACTATAAACCATAGTCTAGGAAATTTATTAATATCTTAATAAAGTTGAAAATGGCCAAAACCCGCACTGTGGCCACAACCGGGGCATTTGCCTTATTTAGTAGGGTACACGAACAAAATCAGCTTCGATAACTCACAAGTGGCCAATTTTTTGTAGTCGGTTAGAATACTCTGAGAACTACTCCTTATAAAAAAATATATCGGATTTTGGTGTAGATTTAGGTATAAAGTAGGTATTTGTTAACAGGCCTTCTCAATTCAAGGTAAGATTATACAAATGGCATTTTTCTTCATGATATAATAGTATTTGACTGTTTGAACAGCGGCTGTCATTTAATAACGTATTTTTCAACAGCTTAATTCAGTATAATGTAAAACATTAAAAAAAAACATATTTCCACAAAAACATTTTTCAAGTGTTTTATGATGACTGCATTATATTGAAAGCTATGTAAAGTAACTATCATGTTTAAATTATAATAGATTCATCAATAGATTGATTTTATTACAGCATTTGAATTTTAAAAGCGTTGTCTTGACCATAAAAGAAATCTCCGAAATTTTCAAGTCAGCGTGTTTAGTTTATTATTATTATAGTAATGTTTATCAAAAAGAAATAACGAATTTATCAATCGCTGTAAGTTTTATGAACTTATCAGTTCAATTCGTAATTTGAACGCATGGAGATTGGCGCGGGAGTCTTGTGCGCAGGCAGCGCGAGCGGGTCCACCAATCACGAAGCACCGTGTCACTGTCTTTGTTTGTGTTTAACTCTCACCGCTCAACCGCGATGGCGATGATCCTCTCAAACAACAAAATGTCGGAGATAAGTGCATTTTGTGGTCAATTATTGAATTTTACATGGACATGTATATTTATGAGCATGTTATTATGTTTTGTGCCGAATTCAAATAGCTGTCTGTGGTGTTGTGGATTCAAATAGCTTTCATATGCGATATGAATATTACATTACTTATCCCAGTAGTGGATCGACAAGTTTAAAGAAGTAAATTCTTAAAGTCTTATCGGTTATTGATGTTTTTGTTAAGTATATTCTCACCTGTCTCCGCCTGTGGTCACGTCGGTTAGGCACAGATGAAATACAAACTGTTCCCTTCGGTCCACGGTGGGCACAGATGGGAAAAGTTACGTTATCGTTTATTAATGAACGTCTTTGGTTAGATGATTAAATTAAATAACTTATTCCAGTGGATTGACCAGTTCAACTAAATAAATATGAAAGACTGTAATCGTTAATTGATGCCGTTACTTAAGATGTTCCTTAATTTGTACAGTCAGCAGCAGAAGTAGCTTAGCGGGGAGGTGTTCAAAAATTTCTTGACACTATTTTATTTTTAAGAGAATAAGAGTGAGTGAACGTAATTTTGAACACCTCACCCACTAAGCTACTTCTGCTACTGACTACGCCAGTTGTAAATGACTTGGTCAAACAAATAAATATGCAAAGTTGTTATCGTTCATTAACTAATGTCTTCCTTTAGATATTACATAACTTCGAGTGGTTTGTTTAGTTAAAAATAATAAATAAGATAATTTATTGTATAACTTACAGTAGCTGAGCTAGTATATCGTTAATATAAATATTTTTGATACTTGCATCAAGAGATACTGCTCTTCCACAGATGGTAGGTTACAATGATAATCTAAATATATAAAAGAAAGTGGTGTTAGTAAGACCGTTTATAACTCGAGAACGGCTAAACCGATTTAGATGATTTCGGATTAGTTTGAATGGTCACAGCCCTGGTTAACAGAATAAGTATTAAAAAGTCACAAAACCCTTGATTTCAAAGAACAAATATGACCTTAATTAAAAGCCGGCCATGTCGGCCATTTTGTTTATTGACATTGATACATAAGCCTGTTCGAGCTCAATATTTAAAAGTGGGTAGCAGCTCAATATTTAAATGAGAGTAGTTATAAAATTGAATTGAAGCATTTGTAACATTGGCACGACGAGTCTGTTCAAGATCAATACATAAACGCCGGTAGCCGAGTTTGTATTACCATTTTCAAATAAACTTTTATTTTATTTTTGTGTTTGACTGTCTGTTGTCATTGTCTGTCATAATTTAATGGTGAATTGTAATAATGTGTACAAGTCGTCATCTTTGTGTTGTACCTTCGCAATCAAAGAAAAGTCTATTGCAATATTTTGAAAATCGACTATCTCAACTCTAGATAAAGCGTCAGCAACGACGTTGTCCTTTCGCTGTATACAGCCTTGGCCAGAAGTATTGAGCATAGCAGTTTTTTGTTAACAGTTTTGATGTTAAGTATTATTTCCCAATAATAACAATGTACGGTGACGTACAATGTTATATTTCATTTATATATCTAGAAAACTTCACTTAATAACAATTTCAAGGTAAATATAAAACATGAAAACTTAAGGTCACTAAAATGCGACTTTAGGTCGGTGGGATAAATTGTAAATATACTAACTTTAACAAAACATGCCTGTTCAGTTTGAATTAAAAATATAGAAACGCTGGACTAAAGTTTCGAGTTTTGTATGAAAATCGCAAGGGTGCTCAACACTTCTGGCCAAGGCTGTATGTCTTATGTCCGTAGACAATCTTTTATATTATATATATAAAAGAAAGTCGTGTCAGTTACACTATTTATAACACAAGAACGGCTGAACCAATTTGGCTGAAAATTGGTGGGGCGGTAGCTTAGAACAAGAAGACGGACATAGGATACTTTTTATCCCATTCCCGCGGAACGTGACATAAAACGTGGTATAACAAAACGCTATATACCATTTATAACTCAAGAACGGCTGAACCGATTTTCATGATCTTTGATTTTTAACCGACATCAAGATTTCAAAAGCCGAATTGAGAACATCCTCTCAATTCGGCGTGTATGTTTTTTTTTTGCTTTATATATATATATTACAGATTGGTCCCGTTTTTGTCAATACGCAGTTCAGATGACGGGATCCATGAGGAATCGAGGGAACTCCTTAAACTTTAAAGTCATACATACAGGGTGTTTGGTAACCGGATGCAAAGCCGAAAGTAGGAGATAGCCTAGGTCATGTAGAACATTTTTAGCCATACTTGTCTTAGACAAATGTTATTAGTTTTTTTTTAATTTAAATTTAAAAATTTGTCGGAGAAAACTGCAAAACTTCAGACTAAATCGATAATTAGTACTTTTTTTACTGCAGGTAGATTTTTTTTTGTTTTATTTCGTATTGTGCAATGTCTATCAAACACTAGAAAAGTGATTTCAAACATCTGTGTCTAAAGAAAACAAGTTGACAGCGATTTAAAATTTTAGTTACATGAAAATGTAAACGATTTAAGTGATTTCAAAGTACGAAAAAAAAAAACTAAAATAGCCACGAATTTTCAAACCATTTTAAAAACATGCTTGGCTTTTACCCTTTTATTTAAGCTATCAAACACGACTGTAGCTACTGTATCCTTGAAAATAAGCCACCTAAACCAACTGGGTAGCTAAAATGTTTCACTCTACTTGTGATACTTGTGGTAGTTGTGGTGACGAATCTCATTATGATTTTACAATAAAACATTGGTTCTGAATACTAAGTTGGCGTTGACTTGACATTTGACTTGTTTTAAAAGGGTTAAGTGTACTGGACAAAACTACCACATGCAATTTTAACAAACAAAGGCTTGCGGCGGTGAGAGACAAAAGGGACTGATAGCGGCAGGCGGCGGGCGATAAGACAATCATGTCTCAAGCCATTTTATCTTTGAAAATAGGCTACCTGTACTAATAAGAGGGAATGTTTAGGGTAAATTAAAACAAAAGCATAAAAGATAAGTTATTTATTTTTACGATCAACACATTAAAATTACACATCATCGCTCATTTTCAAAATGTGACCCGCCGTTTCGAATACAAGCACGAGCCCGTCTTCTTACTTCTGTGGTGGTTGTTCCGAATATCATTTCTTCCCTCATCCTTTCGAACGCCGCTTCTATCCTCTCCCTCAGCTCTTCTACGGTATTAATGACCTCTTGTGTGTAGACTAGCTCCTTAGCTCGGCCCCAAACGAAAAAATCCAATGGTGTCAAATCAGGTGACCGAGCGGGCCAAGGGATTCGTCCGCCTCTGCCGATCCAACCGTCCGGGAAACAGTTATCCAGATGCTCCCTTACAGCCAGAGAGTAATGGGCGGGACAACCGTCGTGTTGAAATGTCACTGCACCGGGCAGCTGGTCTTCGTCAATAAGCCTGGGCAAATCGTTTTGTAAAAATTCCAAATAATTTGCCCCATTTAAATTATTTGGCAAAAAATGTGGCCCAATAAGGACTCTGCCGATGATTCCAGCCCACACATTGACGGAAAACCTTCTTTGGAAGGACACTTGCTTTTTCCAATGTGGATTGTTGTTTTTGTCAGCCCATTGGTGTAGGTTATGGAAATTTGTGATCCCCTCCCGGGAAAATTTCGATTCATCGGTCCAAAGAATGCTTCGCAAAAAACGTCGGTCTTCGATATCCGCATTGAGTAAAAATCGGCAGAAGTCCACTCGGCGTGCAGGATCTCCTTCGTCCAAACCTTGAACTCCGATGCCGCGAAAAGGATATTTTCCCTCACGATTCATTGTGGCCCATACTTTCCATGTGGACAAGTTCAGATTACGAGCTACCACTCTGATGCTCGTATTCGGATCCTCTGCAAATGCCTGTAGAACGTCTTCCTCCACTTCAGGGCGATTACGTCCTGGATTCCCTCCATGTTGCACAGCAATACCATTCTCACGTAGCCTTCGGAATTAATTGTAAAACACTCTCACATTAGGCAATCTCCGGTTTGGAAAACGCTCTTGGTACATCCGTCGGGCCATCGCTCCATTACTGTCAGCTTTGCAGTACATGTAGATAATGTCGGCGTATTCTTCGTTCGTAAACTCCATGTTTACAATGAAGAAGTCGTAATTACACGTGAAGGAGCGCCTACGGCAGCTACAACTTGACACGGTAAATTGAGATGAGAGCGGGAAATTAAACCACAATGAACGTCTAATCGCAACTGAAGTTGTAACTAGACTAAATTACTAGTTTTTGCACAAATACTCATGTAGCTAATCAGTTTATCTTTGTCAATAAAGCACAAAACCGATCATCTTTGTTTAACGCCGCTCACCGCCTGCCGCTATCAGTCTCTTTTGTCTCTCACCGCCGCAAGCCTTTGTTTGTTAAAATTGCATGTGGTAGTTTTGTCCAGTACACTTAACCCTTTTAAAACAAGTCAAATGTCAAGTCAACGCCAACTTAGTATTCAGAACCAATGTTTTATTGTAAAATCATAATGAGATTCGTCACCACAACTACCACAAGTATCACAAGTAGAGTGAAACATTTTAGCTACCCAGTTGGTTTAGGTGGCTTATTTTCAAGGATACAGTAGCTACAGTCGTGTTTGATAGCTTAAATAAAAGGGTAAAAGCCAAGCATGTTTTTAAAATGGTTTGAAAATTCGTGGCTATTTTAGTTTTTTTTTATCGTACTTTGAAATCACTTAAATAAAATTTTCATGTAACTAAAATTTTAAATCGCTGTCAACTTGTTTTCTTTAGACACAGATGTTTGAAATCACTTTTCTAGTGTTTGATAGACATTGCACAATACGAAATAAAACAAAAAAAAATCTACCTGCAGTAAAAAAAGTACTAATTATCGATTTAGTCTGAAGTTTTGCAGTTTTCTCCGACAAATCTTAAAATTTAAATTAAAAAAAAACTAATAACATTTGTCTAAGACAAGTATGGCTAAAAATGTTCTACATGGCCTAGACTATCTCCTACTTTCGGCTTTGCATCCGGTTACCAAACACCCTGTATAGATATTTTTATCAAGAAATCCATCATTTTCATTCAAAACAGTGAATCATTTCAAGAATTATTTGTTTATTTTCTAAAGCTGTTTTATTATTAATTGTACCATCTTTTATAATTTCATATTTGTGTATTAAAATATAATAGGGTAGAAACTAGAAGCCGATAAATTTTTTTTACCCCTACTTCATGTGAACCTTACCCAAAAAAATGTTAACTTCAGTTTTTATTTCACCATTTTTCCAAGAAGATCATTTGAAGAAGTAGATCTGCTGATGATTGATTAGAATGGAACTCTTCAACGATGCATAGTTCACGTTTGGCGATTTGTCCTCTTCGCTGTGTTTGTTAAGCAAGTTTGATTGTCAGGACAAATTTTCGTCAACCTCAAGTTCTGATGATGGGATCCATGAGGAATCGAGGGAACTCCTCAAATCTTAAGGGCATACACATAGTGATTTTTGTATTTTTTTCAACAAATCAAGATTTTCATTCAAAAGAGTGACATTTGATAAAGTGGAACTGCTGATGATGATCAGAACGGAACTCTTCAACGATGCATAGTTCACGTTTGGCGATTTGTCCTCTTTGCTGTGTTTGTTAAGCAAGTTTGATTGTCAGGACAAATTTTCGTCAACCTCAAGTTCTGATGATGGGATCCATGAGGAATCGAGGGAACTCCTCAAATCTTGAGGGCATACACATAGTGATTTTTGTATTTTTTTCAACAAATCAAGATTTTCATTCAAAAGAGTGACATTTGATGAAGTGGAACTGCTGATGATGATCAGAACGGAACTCTTCAACGACGCATAGTTCACGTTTGGCGATTTGTCCTCTTCGCTGTGTTTGTTAAGCAAGTTATTTCATTGTATGGAGTCTAAGAGTACACCATCTACTTAATAATCTTTCACCAGCTTTCCCCATTGACGTCGGGTTTCTTTCTTAAAAAATATTTGGATGTACATATCTCCACCCCGAATAACAGAATAACTATTAAAATATTGGAGAAACTAAAAAGAAAATGGAACATAATCTATGGAAGTAGGGTTACCAGGTCCAAAAATGAAAAAGCCGCTTAATTTAGCCGGACATTTGATCCCAAAAGCCGGACATGCCTTTTTTGCATACGCTACGCTGGTCTTTTGAATCGTGCCACTGGCGTGACTGGCGCGTAGCCAGAAGCCAAACAAAAGCCGGACAGTCCGGACGAGGAATTATTTGGCCGGACATACTGGTAAAAAGCCAAACATGTCCGGCTAACACCAGGCCACCCTATATGGAAGTTAAGAAAGTGTAATTCCGTTAATAGGAGTGGATGAAGACAATGGGAGGAGGTGGAGACGATGAGACTGACGTAGTGTAAGAGTCAGTGGGAATGGAGTCGATGGGATGGGAGTGAAGTAGGAGTCGGTGGGAGAAGGGTGGTGGAAGAGAGTGAGAGAAGGGTGGACAAGAGTGGGAGATGGTTGAACGACAGTGGGAGAGTGGTGGGAGACGGTAGGACTGGCGTAGGAGTGAACTTGAGGTCGACGGGAGTCTGTGAAAGTTGGCGGTACGAAGTTCGCCGGGTCAGCTAGTGTAATATAAAACAGTAACTTGCAAAATTAAAACAATAGAAAAAACTAAATTAAATTGACTAATTCTAACATTCGAATTTGCATGCTAAACAAAACTAAACAAATCATTAGAATTTACAGGAAATTATTATATAAAGCAAAATTTCTTTCATTACAGTATATTCAGAGCAATGACGCGTAATTTCAGTGACCGCGAGGCAACCGGATGGCTCGCGGTATTTAAGCTCCTGAAGTGATGAGGAACCGCCCCGTGCAACCCGAACTGACCCAACTTGGACTGGAGCGGAAATGGAGGGGGAGTGCAAAAAAAAATTTTTTATCGCTAGGCAACCGATTGAAACAGCGGTTGCCTGAAAGAATGTTATATAACAAAATTTTACTGCCATCCCTCCTGGTTGGAGAGGGATGAAGTTTCATAGGAGAGGGATGGCATTTGGGCATATCGTTTTCCACATCATACAAAACTCATAAAACGAATGCCATCCGATTTCAATGATTGTAAGTACGTTTTTCCTAAGTTCTCCTCCACCGATTGAAAAATACGCCTTGCGTCCGACTTCCAAATCTGATGGTTCGATACCTGCCTGGCCTGGGTGGATGGCAGTTTCCGGTGTCTGTATGTGATGAAGCATAAGCATGCTAATTTTCAAGCGGTTGCCTGACAATTTTTTTTTTATTTTTTTTTCGTCTCGTAAAGGAAACCAGTCCAACCAGGAGGGATGGCAATAAATTTTTGTTGTATAATCAGCGTACATTCTTTACGTACAAATAAATAAATATGAAAGACTGTTATCGTTTATTGATGCCGTTACTTAAGATGTTACATAATTTGTACAGTCCGCAGCAGAAATAGGTAAACGGAAAAGGGATTCAAAATGATCTTCACACTACTTTATTACATAACTTGTACCAGTTGTAAATTGACTAAATCAAACAAATAAATATGAAAAGTAACTAGCCTTTTCCCGCGGCTTTGCCCGCGTACTGTAAGTACTCAAAAAGGATGCGATACCCATGTTGATTTTCAGACTTTGTGACCACATTTGCTCCTTTTGGGGGTTGAATTTTCAAAAAACCTGAAACACGTATTTACTCATTTATCGTTAGGAACATTCCTGTGAAGTTTCGAATAAAATAGTCTAACAAATCTTGATTCGCCATACAAACTTTGGACCCCCATTTTACCCCCTTAGGGAGTGAATTTTGAAAAATCCTTTTTTAGTGCATCCCTAGACCTTATAAGGAACCTACGTGCCAAATTTGGAATCTCTAAAACCAGCGGTTTGGGCTGTGCGTTGATATGTCAGTCAGTCAGTCAGTCAGTCAGTCAATCAGTTTTTTCTTTTATATTAACTAATGTCTTTGTTTAGATGTTACATAATGTATTCCAGTAGTGTACTGACTAGTAAAATAAATCAAAATGAAAGACTTATCGTTTATTGATACCTTTATACGCTGTATTCCTATCGGTTCGTCACATGTGGTGTGGAAAAATGGAAATACACTCTTAGTTTAGATGTCACAAAACTTGTTCTAGCAGTAAATAATAAATATTATGGGACAACCTTACACAAATCAACCTAGTCCCACAGCTTACTCAATAAGACTTATGTTGTAGTTGTAGTTACTAGGCGACGATAGGAGTATATACAACATGTTACTTGAGCCACTAAAAACCCCAGACCCCCCAAATGATTTATAGGGTTCCGTAGTCAACTAGGAACCTTTATAGTTTCGCCATGTCTGTCCGTCCGTTCGCGGATAATCTCAGTGACCGTTAGCACTAGAAAGCTGAAATTTGGTACTAATATGTATATCAATCACGCCGACAAAGTCGTAAAATAAAAAGTGGAAAAAAATGTGTTATTAGGGTACCTCCCCTATACGTAAAGTGGGGAGTGATTTTTTTTTCATTTCAACCCTAATGAGTGATATATTGTTGGATAGGTATTTAAAAATGAATACAGGTTTACTCAAATCATTTTTTGATAATGTAAATATTTTAGGAAATAATCGCTCCAGAAGTAAAAAAAAAATGTGTCCTCCCCCGTGTCGCCCCCTCTAACTTTTGAACCATAAGTTTTAAAAATATGAAAAAAATCTCAAAAGTTGAACTTTATAAAAACTTTCTAGAAAAATTATTTTGAACTTGATAGGTTAAATAGTTTTTGAAAAAAAATTACAAAATAATTTCTGAACTAAGTTTGTAATTTAACCGTATAAGCAGGTGTTTATTGTACCTGTAATTTCTACAGAATCACATGAAATAACGTGTTTTCAAATAAAGTAAAAACGGTGAAAATCGGGTCACGCAATAAAGAATTATCCCATAAAAATCATCTTCCAAACTTTAAGCTCGCGCGCAATAGTTTACTTAATTTGCCGATAGATGTCGCTGTACTTTGAACGATCATATCATATCCTACATGGCTGTGTTATTTTAACTCTTAAGTGGGGACACTTACTGTGACGGACGGAAAACTACGGAACCCTACACTGAGCGTGGCCCGACACGCTCTTGGCCGCTTTTTTATTATTGCTAATTAATCTCGAGTATTTGTTTTTCCACCGGTTACTTATTTTGAAAGATATTCGTATGTTTCGTTTTCCTTGCAATTCTATTCAATTGTTAACTACATATTTGTTGCGTTGTTGTCACATCTCTACATGTGTCATGTCATGTCAACCTATCAACCTACTTTGTCAATTTCTATGACATGACATAAGATGATATACTTTGACAATTACAACCCATATGACACTATGTACAGTGAAAAAACAAGTTTGTCAAAGCTGCCAGCCTTTATTAAATAGTCAACCTCTATCTCCTAACCTCTCGATAAAATAGTAAACTGTAGTATTAGAAACTTTTAGACTCAACGCGTATAAAATTGGAAAATTAAAGAAAAAGTATACCCATAGTAGTGTATTTAGGTATAAGTAATTAAAGTAAGTGCTTACTATTTAATTACTAGAATCATATCGGCACTACCCGATCATTGTTTACAGTTCAGTTTCCTGCTACCCAAAGGTTGTCTGGTAGAGATCGCTTTTTAGCGATAAGATCGCCTGTTGTTACCTAGCTTTTATCACTGTATCACTGTATACTTTATTATACCCATGTAAGGATATACTGCAATCGATTCCACTCTACATTCTGAACAAACAGTTTTTAGGTTTCTAGTCTTGGGTATAACACGTTATATAATAGATAAATACTTAAATACATAGAAAGCATCCATAACTCAGGAACGTGATAAACACGCAAATAAATATAAATATTCAGGATTCGAATCCGGGACCTCCTGCTTCATAGGCAGTGTCACTACCGACTAGGCTAGGAAGCCGTTAACGCAGTAAGTTGATTAAATCATACTAATTAATATAGATGACTGTTATTCGTTTACTGATATATTCAGAGCAATGACGCGTAGTTGCAGTGTTCGCGAGGCAACCGGGTGGCTTGCGGTATTTGAGCTTCCAACGTGTTGTGGGACTGTGCAACCCGAACTAACCCCACTTTGACTTTTTTTAATTTCCAGTGTATGCGTGTGATGAAGACCGAGCATGCAAATTGCCATTCACCCTGGCCTGGTCAGTCGATCAATCCATCAGTGTTGGAAACCGGGAAAATATAAGAAGGGGGGGGGGACAAAGTACAAGTTGGGTTAGTTCGAGTTGCACAGGGCGGTTCCACAACACTTCGGGAGCTCAAATACCGCAAGCCATCTGGTTGCCTCTCGGACACCATAACTACGCGCCATGGCTTTAACTAATATCTTTGTTTAAAATGTTACATAATCATGTGTCCATCTGTGCCCGCTGGGAACCGATGGAAATATTTCCCTCCATATGTATATAGGAAAGGGTAAAAAAAACTTTCCATCTAAAAAGCCATAAAAAGCCATATGGGAGCAGGTGAAAATGTTTTATTCCGCTATTAGATGTATTCCCATCTGCCCCGGCCTCGCATGACCAAGGCGGGCATAGATGAGATGGGAACAACTCCTCTCGTTCGAGGTCAGTACCCGCCGGGACCGGATGAGAACATAGGTAGCTATTCCCACATGTGCCCGCTAGGGACCGATGGGAATAGTTCCCTTCATGTAAAAATAGTAGGAGGCATTATAAACTTTCCATCTACTCCCACATGGATAGTCATGTGGGAGCAGGTGGGATTTTTTTATTCCCGTATTAGATTTATTATCTGTCCCCACCGCGCATGACCTTCATCAAGGCCAGCGCGCATGTGAATGACTCCTCTCGTTCGACGTCTGTACCCGCCAGGAACGGATGAAAATACACCTATTTCCATCTGTGCCTGCTGGGAACCGATGGAAATATTTCCCTCCATATGAATATAGGAAGGGGCAAAAAACTTTCTAACTCCTCGCACATAAAAAGCCATATGGGAGCAGGTGGGAATGTTTTATTCTGCTATTAGGTGTATTGACTGTTTTTTCTTCCCATTCTTATTTAGTTTCACCAAATCATTATAAATGTAAATATATAGTTTCAAAGTCACTTATAACTCAGAGGGATTGAAATATCGCAACTTCAAAAATATGTAGTAGTTTTTTACATTTTATACCTAAGCCAGCAATGTGTTACTCAACCAGTTTGACATCATACTCGAGTACATGCATAAGAGAAAAAAAGAACGTGTCATGAAAGAAGAAGTGACAATATGACTAGTAGGTACATACGGGAACGCCTTTTTACGTATAAAAATGAAATAACTCACTGACCTGTTGTAATACCTTTATATTATACTCTCCAACTAAAAAAATAAATCGTTATCAACGCTCAAAACTGTTCGCATTCTGGGCAGTACTATTATTTACTCTGTGCCCTAAACTAAACCAAACGTCCAGATACAATATTCGCGTACCTACTGGTTTACCATGGAAACAGCGCAGCGGCCGGGCAACGGCGCACGGCGAACAGGCAACGTCGCGTGCGCGTAATGATTGGTCCCGCCGCTAGCGCCATGACGGCTGCCATAATCTCCGCGCGTTTGAATTAAGTTAAGAACTGATAAGTAAAAAAAACAGGGAGCGATTGATGGATTTGTTATAATTTTGGTGCAAGTCTTAGTAAAATGATAATGAACACAACGCGTTGACTTGAAAATTTCGAGATTTCTTTTATGCCTATTAGAACGCTTTTAAAATTCAATTGTTCATTAAAATTTAAGCGATTGAATAATGTGTTATAAATCAAACCCATTACTTGCCTTCGATAGTTTTTAACATATTTCAGTTGCCATATAACACTTTAATTATCTTTTGGAGGAAGCATATATTTTTTATTTGTTTTAAAAACGGCTATCGATAAATCTGTTAGTAAATGTCAGGGGACATTCATATAGTTAAATACGATAATCTAATGAAAAGAAATACCACTCGAATTATCTTTTATTAAACTTATAAATGTCGCTAACAAATTAATTTTTAATACCTACAGCGACCTCAAAAACAGTTAGAAAAAAGTTTTCGCCATTAGTGCTCAGTGTACTCTTGCTGATACCAAAAAAAATCGGACTTGTGAGTTATGTTTTTTTCAGGGCAATTTTACCGTTCCCGTACTCCACTATATTGTGATTATTTGATAAGTGATAACACTAATTCAATCTAGAATAGAACGATTCACAATAAAATATTACCAACACAAACGCATTCGTCATGATATGCTAGGTGCGAGTGAAGAACAGAGAGGGGGCAGGGGCCCGAACTCGGGCTTTATGCCAAGTTGAAGCGCCACTGCATCTCACGCTGACTTTTCTACATTTGCCGTCGGATAACCCTTATCTCAACTACATAAGGCGAGTTTTTAAGTTTCCAGGTGCAAGAGTAACATAGTTGTCGTGTAGTGTGAATGTCTCGCGCGTAGTCTAGAGTTTTTAATGTGAAGCATTTCAAAGTCCACCTCGAAGGAATTCGCGCGAAATTGTAGCGCCGTATCGTGGGAAATAAAGTATTTTTAGTTTCCTCTTATCCTGCGGGAGTTAACAAGAATCCAAGAATGTGACACATCACAAGAATGTGATGATGATGATGATGATGATATTGTTGTACGTCACCTACCACTACTAGGTATTCATAATTCGTTTGGTTGGAGTTGTTGATGATGATGTCAATAGGCCGATAAAAGATTTAATCTGCATTTTGTTCTAAGCACAAATAGGTCAAATAGTAATATGCATACGTCGTTATCGCGGGAGCAAAAACGATTTGACAGTAGTCAAAGATTATGACAAATAAGAAATAACAGAAGTGACAGTAGTTTCGACGCGTTTGTACCTACAAGTTCAAAATTTATCGATGTTTTTTCTAATATCTAAACTTCGTAATCGACTTGATTATAGTACATACTAAAAAGATAGCCACGCAATCCTAACGACAACTTCTTCAGTCACCTGTTATTCAAAACAATTTTCATTCATGATCGATTTGTCTGGACTTGTAAGTAAAGGATTATTTTAGACACACGAAGAGTATTTTTTTCTCAACAATCAACGTTAGGTACTCATAATTTTCATGAAATATTAATCTTCTGTTAAACGAAATTTCTACATAAAAAGACGCACTTTAACGAACGTCGAAAAGGAGCAAGTCGAGTTTGATTGATCATTTCTAGCAAAAACATTGTGCTAGATATGAAGAACTTCTTAGAGGCTAAGACGTGTAGGCATAATATTCTGTTTATAATAAACGGACATTCTGTTATACATATTCTTCAACACATTTGTATTTGCTCCCGCGATAACGATGTATGGTAATATGTGATAATATCAGTATTTTTGTACCGTTGATTTATACCAAACAGCAATAATTTAGAGAACAGACAATAAACAGCAATAGTTTACACCAGGAGAAATATTAGTCTTCTGCACCTCCGCGCAAAAATCTCAACTGAGGATGTTTTACAATTTATGGTACAGTCACCACTGTCACCAGCAATAGTACCCTCCTATACGAAGGCCGCAAAAATATGTGACACGGTCTTATGGCCCTACAAATAAGAGCGTGTCACATATTTTTGCGGGCTCCGCCGTGTAGGAAGATACTATTACAGGTGACTGTACTTACAGGAAAAACGATACTTGGATACAAAAGTTTAATAATCAGTTAGTATAATACAGGTTATATCAATAACAAGTACCATCGAAGGATTGTATAGAAAGAAACTACTGTGTTGACTACTTTGTCTAGTATTCACGGTTACATTGATGATTCAGTTTAAACATTTATCCGCTGGTGCTGCCAACAATGCAACTAGATTGTTATTTACCGATATATGTTTGTATAGCATCTTTAGGTATGGATCTGTTGTTAATCTCCTGCTGCTGGCTTCGTGTCGAGGGCAGTATTGCGATAAGTTTTTCCTGTTGCCTTTCTTCTTCGTCTTTAGCCTGAAGAAGAGCCTGTCACACTACCTAAATACACGTTGTCATCCCTTATTATTCTATTTTAACGCGATATACGTTAGATATACTGTTGATATGATAGTAACTTAGGGCCAGTAGTAGAGCGTTTTTGAACTTTTCAAAGTTCAAATTATTTATTGTATGTAATGTTTTTTAGCTTGTGGTAGCTTGACCCGCTCACTCCTCCCATCTCCCATTAACTTGGTAATTTGGACGGCTTATACAGGAAATTGACACTTTACCCTTTCCATGAGCCAATTAGACAGAAACAAAGTGACGCTACATTCGCAAAAGCGTTGTTTTTAATTTCTAGTAAACATAAAAATATGTGCGCATGAGTCAGTCCCGCCCACCTGCGCGCGATGAGACAATGTACGCAAGCGCTAAATGCGTAGGCACGAAACTGCAAGCGGGTTGCAGTTTGCAGTCGTTGCCACGATGAAAATATTCAGTATTTCAACTAATTTCAATTGAGCCGACCGATTGTACAATCACCGGCAATAGAATCATCCTACACGAAGGCTGCAAAAATATGTGACACGCTTTTATTTGTAGGTTTATAAGAGCGTGTCACATATTTTTGCGGCCTTCATGTAGGAAGATACTATTGCCGGTGACTGTACCTATAATATACATATGGTTGAAATCCCTTGTGTGTGTTGCAGTTATCGCATATTATTTTTGAACAGAAAAAAATAAATTAATTTTCTCAAGCGGCCTCAGACGATCTGACGGGCCATGAATAACTTAGTATTTTAAATATTTGTCAACAAGACTACTGCGATTATTGATGAATGAACATTGTTGTTGAATCGACGCGATTATGAAGGATGACTCAGACTACTCAGTACCTACATACTAGGCCTTTATCAATGTAAACAAGAGATTGTTGTGGGCGATGTATGACTGCCATAGTATGTGTATGTACACAACTACTACACACTATAAGTATTTATCTATTTCTATTTATTATATATATCAGCGTCTAGTACCCACCCACCACACATAGCATAGTCCCCGTGTTCTTAAGCCTGGCGGTACTAAGAACTCGATCTGCACGAACCCGCCAACCCGCGTGTACGGTACACGGAATACGGACACACGGGTGCACGGGTACACGAATAAACGGATCTTATTTACCCGCGGTCCGACTCGTCTGTGTTGTGAAGTGTATATCCGAGTGGTGTTTAAGAGCTACTCGTAAGATCGGAACATTCGAAACTCATATTTTTATTTGTAATTAGTTCTAAAGTTGCACAGCTCGAATCTCGGCTACATGTCACCACGGGTACATGGATCTTAATTACACGTGTCAGAAAACCGGGTAGAGTAGTTCGGAAACGGGTATTAGACACGTCTCCACGAAACCCGGAAACGACCGCGAGCACTAAAAGGTACGTCTACTTCTGGTAACGCCCAGCATCCGACTGGGCTGAATACGATCACGTTTAATACGATTTCCCACCATAATACGCCATTTTATACCATGCTGGCACTCTACTTGGTGTTTTGGTGTTCGCGTAGCGGTAGAGTATTCACCGTGTTTGTCTAAATATCCGTATTGATGTCCGAAAATCACAAACATGACATCCACATTTGGGGTGCCAACACGAAATATATCAAATACCTACGCGAATAGCGCTCACACTACTGAGCGAGCAATGTGTAGATTGGTGAACGCAAATATTTGCGTCTTACGAAATTACAATCTGACGGTCACGTGACCTGACGCGAGTTTAACATTTTTTCTCCATCACAAAAAGTGCACAGCGGCGCTAAAGAAGTTTTCACTTCAAAAATCCTCCTCATATGGTCAAATAAAGCAAATACGCGAACACGCGAGGCCAAATGAAGTACAGCATCAGTCTCTGCACCCTGAGTTACCGCAAAACAGTCCCGAATATTACGCTTTCCCGCTCAAGACTAGAATACAAAGATACATAAATCAAAATAAATTATGAAATAACAATGAACATTACTTGATTCTGAATTTTAGTCGAAAACATGCAAACCAGCGCTACCTTTAAATTTTTTAATTATTACTATTTAGGTAATCTGCCCAACTGTCCATTTTATGCGAAAGCGTGATTATGAACATAAAGGTGTCGTTTCATTAAGCGATAAACGCATCCATTGTTTGAAGAACTTACGCGCTGGCGCCGTTGTGTATCCGATTCTATACTCACTTTATGGACAATAATTACTTCAGTACTTGTAAACTTCTAGAAAACGATGAAATCAGAATTGAAAGTTATCTTTGAACGGAACGTTGCCTGATAACAGTCACAACATGACATGACCCATTTCTTTTAAATAATTTAATCATCATCTTTGCGTGTCAATCGCACGACAAACGCACGCGATTATCTTACAAACGAACCGCCAGCCTATCACCTACTTGAGAACAAAGCGGCAGTTAATTACGGTAAGTGCTAAGATAGAGCCGGCGCTTTGACCTCAGACTATCAATAAAACCATTATATGCCAGACTGGGAGCTTATTTCTAATATAACTTGACACCTAGTTCTAGTGACTAGCAGAACTAGGTGTCAAGTTATATTACATATTTAGAATGAGAAGTAGATTAGAAGCCATAATACCGACCTCGACGACCTTGTGCTAACTTGGAGGGGGGGCAAAAACTTCAAAATTATGACTTTTTTAAAGTGCGAGTTCACTAACATACTTAGCAATACTTTTGTCCAAGGTCGTTTAAACGCGCAGCAAAGCGCAAGTGCAACTTGCTAAATAATACGGCTAATAAAACGGCTAAATATGGTCTACTTAAGAAACAGAAAAATTTGTTATTCAATATCCGATGTCAAACTTAGACTGGCTCGACTGGCCCGAGTGGCCCGCCTGTAGAGAAATGGTCGGTAAACTTCGCGAATGGCATGGCCTATTCATTAGATTTATAAGGCAGAAAACAAAGTAGGTAGGCAGTTAGCCTTTAAGTTGCGAACTGTTTTGTTTAGTGACGTCATGGTAGTGGGTTGGTGACTTGACGACGAAAACAATTAAATGTGTTACAATGAATGGCGACGGGGCAACTGTTTATATGAAAGAAAGAATAGAGTGCTCAAAATATCTAAATACGCCTGGCTTACTACAATAGGGTTAGTTAAATTTAATAGGGCCGGGAAAAGCCGCAAAAACAGACTAACATTATACTTTCATTTGCATTGTGTTCTGCATCATTTTTTATTTATCCGCAAATTCCCATTCATATGTCATAGTTATTTTCGTATTGACATGGCATTTAGTACGTCCTTGAAATTGTCAGTGACGCAAGCAAGGGTTCGCGATGACCCCATCCGGGCATCCGCACACAGTAATGGGAATGGTTCGGATGTTGTGTAGCTTATGATGTTGTAGTGTATTATGGCAATTGCAAATTGCGTGTAATGGGATTGGAAATGATTCTCGGTTTTGGCAACTGACACCATGATTTTTGAAATTTAAAATCGTCAGCCTAGTGAAATGTATCCGGTGTCCGTAAAAATAAATTAACTACAAAAACTGTAAAACGTACCCACGTTCCTTTAATCAGTGTCAACGATCTAAAAAACCCAAAGGTTGAGGTTGCCTTCTTTATTTATGTGTATCAAATTTTAGCTCAATCGAGTAGGTTAGGTATATACTACAGGTGTCAAAAAGGATTAAACACAATTTGAAACTGACGACGCATTGTATTGGATTGTATTATCCTATTAATTGACATCGGATCATCACCATCAATCGTGTAACCAAAGGAGCGAGGATATCGGCTTTAGCACATCTCCGCCGCGGAACCGTCACCGCGGCACCGCAGCACAAATTTACAACAGAGCGGGAAAAAATAGAGCATCCGAAAGCTCTAACTCGCATATCGCGCTATCTCTGTCACGCGCCGTTCTGCGTTTCTGTCTTCGCGGTACACTGGCGAAAACAGCGAGATGTGACACCACTGACTAGCGGACCGAACGCGAAACGGCGTGACAGAGGCAGCGCGAAGGTAGACAATGCGCGTTAGCAGTCAGACTCCCTACGCACTGTTGCGGCTTCATACAACGGACAAGTCGGCGGAAATATGCAGCGGTGCCGCTAAGTCGATTCCATCCTAGAGATGTGCAAAGGGCCTAAAGGTCGGACGAACACTCAGATTCAATAACAAAAAACGTTTCCAAAGCATATATGTCGACTAATACGCATAAGTCACAAAATCGTCTTTCGGAAGTCTCTTAGAAGTATTTTAAGCATTCTTAACTTTACTCGTTGCCATTAAGTATTAGCCAAAGAGCTGCAACAAGTATAAGCAGGTCATGTCACTTGAATCCAACACGGCGTGTACAGTACAGGCTCTCGATCGGAGCAGTCGGAGCCAGAGCAACGACGACAAAATGGGCTCGCGAAGCATGCATTAACTGACATAGGATCATCACCATCGGTCGTGTAACCAAAGGAGCGTGGATACATTAACAAAAGCATAACTAACAAAATCTTCTTTGGGAAGTCTCTTAGAAGCTTTTTAAGCACTACCAACAGCAAAACTATTCTCGTTACAGCAAAAGGCTTGCAACACGTAAGAAGGTCATGTCACTGATTCCAACACGGCGTGTACAGGCTCTCGGAGGCAGAGCGACACAATGGGCTCGCGAAGCATGCTCGGTTCTACATGGAGTGCACTCGGCCTATTTATCCGAGCAAGGAGCTTACAGAAGCTCCTTGCTCGTGCTATACATAGCACGGGTTAACTACACGTTCATTTTTAGTCAGGCTTACACAGGTAGGTAGATTTGAGTGTAAATAAATCTGGGCTTATGGGTAGAATGGAGTGACTTATTCCATTAAATAGTGGCAACGTATAAACAAATGTATCTTGAATATCGACTGTGAATAGTTTCGACGAGTGCTATGAGCTATCCATGTAGTTACACTAATTACCTATATAATTATACTTCTCCCCTATAGCTAACATGTGTTTAAGGAATAAATAAATAATCTAGGTAGTGCAATATGACCCGGAGTTGTTCCATTTTAGATACGAGGTCATTGTCCTAATTTACGAGTATTTACAAAAGTCTGTTTAATTATGTTATACTTATTTATGTTAAAATATCTTCACATTGATACAGGCTGTGCGGAAAGAGAAGTGTCTTGGTAGTTCAACCTCATATCATAAATAAACATCATAATTATTAGCGATTACGACCTTATCCACGATACAATGTGCGTATTTATTAGCTTTAATATGCTTCATCAATAACAGAGTAATTTAGGAGCGGTCAGTGCCACAGTTATTAATATTCCTGATGCATACTGCCGTTCTATTCTTAAATGATTACTCCTCAGTCTCAGTGGCCAAGGAAGTACGGTCCAAATATTAAAAAAAAAAAATTTTTTCGCAGCGGGTTATGTTTTACAAATGTAAGCCGATTTATTTGGTACGTCATGGCGCAACCTAAAAGGATTTGGACGAGTAAGGTATCTTCAGAATAACACTAATCGATTAATTCAAGTTGCATGCAACGATTGACATCCAACCTACCGACCGAACAAAAATTGTTCGTCACATTGATCGACAACCACCGTCGTTATCGTTACACCCTTACGAAGGTCTTTATGCTCAATGGTTATCCACGATATCGGGCGATTCCAGTCACTGTACAGTCAGCAGCAGAAATGGCTGAGCGGGCAAGGTATTCAAAATGATTCAACACGCTCCTGTTTTCATGACAACGAAGCCGTGTCAAACTTTTTAACACAAACGCGTTGCTTATTTTGCTGCACACTGTACCCAGTGGCATGTGTTTTTCTCATTGTTGGGATTACCTACACACTACAACTAAATTGTAAGTACACATTACAAGCCATGTTGTTATTGTTACTAATAATATTGGTGCATATCATTATTATCATTACACAGAGTCACGAATAAGGATTTGTATGCATTGTATATTTTTGTTTCATGCTATTTAACGAGTAGCTGTGGAGATTCGAGTCTAGATAACTACGCAGCTACCTGAAATACTATCGTCCAAATGAGATACTATCATCAACTGGCAATTTGTATTCGAGATGATATAATAGGTCAGGTCACACCGTTTGCGTATGCTGTTACCGTATCGTATCCCCGTCATGTCTACGTCACGTCACCGGTGCGACGCTCTTAAATCAAGTTTCTTAGTATCTTTATCAACACTCATATTGTAAGTTCTCTAAAACGTGTTCGAAAACGGTAGGCAATGGCTAGCATTACCACGACCGATTTTACTATGATAAGCTTTTTATCTGTGGCAGTAACGTAATTTTAACTTTACATGCTCAACTATTGATGTGTTATGAGTTTTGAAAACATAATGTACACCGCGCGGCCGCCGACACGCGCCTCCCCGACCGCCGGCACAATCGAGTTGGCCATGGCGGTGCAATGGCGGCCATTCTATGGTTTCCGAATACGGCATTTTGGATAAATAATATGAGTGTAGATAAAGCAGTGTATGCAACTGTACGTGATTAGGTCTTATTTTATTACGTAACAGTTACATAAACTACTATTTTCTACTCCTGTACTTTTATCTGTCATTTATACATTCGTTAACACCTTTATAAGAACATAGATAATACACTCGATGAAAAGTCTATCTAGTCTATTCCCCAAAATAACACTTGTTCTATAAAAGCGCCAAAATAGTATCGCGGAATCGCGTGCAAACACGGCTATTAATATAAAATAAATTACTGCCAACCTAAGAAACCTAAATAAACGCAGCGTTTTTAGAAAAAAAAACTTTAAAAAAGAAAAAAATATAAGAACCACAGACCTACTTCGTAGTTTTTTACGTTTCCCGTTCGTTTGTTGGGGCGAATTGCAAACTTTGAAAGTAATTTAGGTATTTTTACTAATCTCTGTAGCTCTTTAATAATTGATCAAATAACGACGGTGTGTATTTGTGTTAGTAATGTTAGTATTATTGAAAAATAGTGTTTTAAAAGCTAAATCTTAAATGATTGTTGATTATGTTGACAAAATAACTGCGATATCCATGAAGATTTCAATTTCGCATTTTATGTAAAAGTAAGTGTATTCGTAGAAAAAGTATTGTATGCAACGTCGTATAAGTAGGTAAAAAAATGTTCGTGGCGTTTTTCTTAACAATTTTCGCCTACGGCTCAAATTGTTACCCACGCCACTCACCTTTTTTGACCCCTCTTATACAACTGTTGCATAAACTACTATTATTTGTACACAAACAAGTGTGGTCCGAGTTTTATCTCACCGAAAGAGCCGTGAGATGCTGACCTAACTGCTAAAATGACCAAACTGTGAAATGGAGCGTTAGAGCACGTTATGTCGTGGTTTAGTGCGGAACATGGGATTTTTGAAGTTAATAACCCCAGAACGTCAGAGGATATCGCGATATCAGAAGATTTCGTCTACTTCCACTAGCTTAATAAGCTAGTTATTCTTATTATACTTAATTGTAACAAAAGATACACAGACGGAGTAATATCGCAGTTATCTTAAGCAAAGAATGTTGATAGGTACGTCTTATGTTGTTATGTTGATATTTACTTTGCAATGCAAGTCTTCTCTTCTTCTTCTTCTTCCTAGCCCAAGTAGCACACTTGGCTGTATAGCAGCTGAATAATAGAATACGATTACGCTTAAAGCTGAATATAAAAGCTGCATAATAGCTGTATACGAGCTTATTCAGCTTTAATGGGCACAAATTATACAGCCTTAAGTTCACATAGCTGCTTAAGAGCGTTGTAGCAGACATTTAACAGAGTTATAAGGGGTAATAGGAGTTATAAGAGCGGAATACTGACTGTCTAAGAGACCTCTAATGACCCTTTATTCAGAAAATATATCTCAAATGTCTCCTAATACCGGGGCAGGCTGACATTGGTCTGAATAAAAGAATAATAAAACATAATTTGGTGTGCGATTTGGCACCGCCGGTAGTATTTCGAAACATATATTAAACGTAAATCGTACGCGCGCCGCCATATCACGCTGTGTTAATTTATTCGGATCATTATACACGGTGCCCGTGAGCATTGCGAGAGACTTTAACAGTGTATTCATTATCATATTTAGAGAACAAAATGTCCTTTAAACTTTTTCGAAATTCGCCATAGTTTCAGAGTAAATACTACTTACAAAAAATTGCATTTTGAATTGTTTCTCAGTGTAAAATGATTTTTTGATGGCGATCTCACCGGTATGGGGCATAGTCTAGACATCTCTTATTGACTGATATCAAAGACCTAAGAAACACTTTGCATGGACTAGTTTTTACGAGAAAAAATGTAGCAATTTACTTTTTCCGTTACTTTTTTCTAATGACATTTACTTTTTATGTAGAACAGCATTCAAAAAAAGTGAAAAAAAAAGTAAAAAAAAAAATTTTTTTTTTGGCGTTTTACAACAAAAGTCATATAATGTTTTTTCATTCTTTTGACCTCAGAAATGCGTGATTAAAATCTCTCGCAATGCTCACGGGCACCGTGTATGTTCTCTTATATGTATTAATCCGAGAAAGATGTATGGGAATGCAAGTTTACTGACATTATATATATATATATATATATATTATCTAAGAAAATTTTAGTGCGCCACCGCCACGAAAATACTCAGTTTATAATTTAATTATATGCTATAAATAAGATATGGGAAAATGTTGACCATACAATTTCAAGTACTTTTAAATAATTATTACATAAAAAGTTACTATTACGATATTAGGAAGTACAAATTAATGCATACGTTCATAATTTATGCACAAAGATTATAGAATTCGGAAAAGTAAATCAAAATATTTATAGGTTATACACATAAAATGGTGGCTGATGTTAAACAGCGACGTTAACCGTTACATGTCTAATAAGCAGCATAAGGCTGTTTAATGATGATTCGTGTACTGTTAAACAGCCTAAATCTGAATAGAATTCAATATATGAACCTGTATGTAGCTGTAAGCTGTTTACTTTACGTTTAATTCCTCGCACTCTCGCCTTAAACTTAAATGTAACTATTAAATAGGCGTTATACGGACATTTTAGGGAGCCGCAATTTTGCAAGTAAAGCCATTGCATTGGCTAACTGATACTTCAGAATTGTCAAAGTTATAGTAAAATATCGCGCATCAGTTTAGTATCCCCATGCAGCAAATGGCAGACTACGACTTTTTATGGTACCACATATGCTATGTTACTAAGATAATATCTGATTAAAGATACTTAAATGAACCACTATGAAGTAAAAGACGTTAATTCGATACACTACTGAACCGCTAAACAGCTATGAGACATCTTCTGAACGTTTAAACAACCGCTATATGCGGACAGTATCAACGGCAGTATAAAGGCTGCTTAGCGGTAAACATGTTCAGCTTTAAGCTGTATTATGCGCCATATTATGTTCCATTATACGTCTATTGGCTGCATAGTAGTTCATTTGTGCTCCCTTATTAAGTCAGCGTAATAGAAGTTCACAATTACCTTGTTAAACAGCACTTGGCATAATTTTACCCACTAAACAGACCTTATTACGGTTAAAGCATTTGAAAACGTTTAAAGCTGTATACAGTCGTAGCAAATTCACCTTTATAGCACCTTTTGCGTATTAATGTTAGTTTTCTCGACCGTAATGCAGCTCTTAATCAGCCCTAAGCTATTTAATTATCACTGACAGCTATTATGCAGCTTTAGGACCGCGAGTGTGTCCTTATACCTGTCTTAATACGCGCAGAGCTCTATATAAATCTATTTGTGAGTAGTTATCTGTGCTACTTGGGAGTCGATTTCGGCCACAGCGACTGCATAATGTTATTTATCGCGGGAATTAAGCTAGTCCGCCCGCTCGTGCGCCCTCATGTGACTGCAGTAGCCAATCTTAGTCCAGTGTACGCCCACACTGAGGGCATGTCAATACTCCGTCTAGGTTCTCGTAGTGGCACGTTAAGGCTGCAGGTGGTCGAGCCTTCAGAGCATCCCTCTGTTGTCAAGGTAAACTTTCCGCTGTTCCTCGAAATCATCAACTCTTAGCTGCAACAACCGTCCCTTCTCCGGACGCTTCGCCGTATGTGCTTTGTGCATTTGCAAAGCAAGTATTGAAATTACCAAGCATCTTGTTTAATAAAAATATTGACGGCATACCTATATACTCGTTACTCTAGGATTACCAATGAATACCTATAACATTCACAAAGCGAAACGATCACTTCGCAAAAGCTAACCAGTAATATGTCTGAGCTTCTACTACTTAGTTTGTATCAATCGATATATAAAGGTTAAATAACATTGGGGACGAGTGCAGAAGATATTAAATGTTTTGTGAACACCTAAATATGTCATCAATAAATCAACCGCAAGCCTAGTCGTAAAAACAGTTAACCGTTACGTTCAACTTGCTAGAAACAATGGAAAGTGACAAAATACTTAATAGATTTACGATTTCCCACGTCCGACGCTTGAAGATAGGCTGTCAATAGACAGTTACACAATAGCCTCAGAAGTGCGTAGGTAGGTAGTGCAGGTATATATGTATATGTAGTCGTATTAATCGAGTCGTATTTCTTTACGAAACAAATGTATCGTTTGTTATAGTTACATGCCGCCGTCAACGAGTATAGCAAGCAAATTGAGAATGTCTACACTGCAACTACACATTTGACCAATTAGTGCAGGAAGACAAGGAGAAGGAGTTGTGTTACGGCTTCGTGGGCAAACCATTCTTTAAAGAACTTTATTACAATAAGCTAAGGCCCATGCACTAACCGCAATGTGTTCATTTGTATGTGCACAGCATATCCCCTTAACTCCCAATGATCCACAACGCAGTAATGACTCATTAACGGCAGATGGGACAGCTCGCGACGGATTACTCATCAGCGTCTGATACTTGGCAGCAATTGACGTTCTATTCTTTACGGTGATCTGTCGGCCGACGTCAGCGGATGTCGATTCTTAATGATTGGAGTTTTATTTTTGAGTTAGTACAGGTATTATATTTGAGAAGCTCGCCTACAGAAAATTTTCTCAGTTACGAAGCTGTAGCAGTCTAGCCGGCGCAATATCAGAACTCTTCGTATAGTAGAAAATTGCCTTTGCTGTCGGTGAAATTTCTATGCTAAGTTACGGACTGCCAAAACATTCTCTTCATGAGCATTTCATGCGTGGCGCAAGGGCGATGACAATCAAATAAATGTAGATATGTCATACACTAGTTAGCCGGAAAGTCAAGGACTTTGGAATCTACACACATACAGATATTAGGGACCTGTTCGTGAAAAACTTGATGCTCCTCTCTTGAATTTAGTTTACAAAACATATACATTGGCTAATAAAACGTGGACATCATTCGTAATTTTATGAACCATAATATGATTCGAGTGACCAGCAGAATGGCGTTTTATTAAAACATGAACTATGAAACTTTTACTTTTGTCACGAAGACAAAATTTGTTAATATACATATTGTAATCAATGTAATCATAATAAGCATAAAACGAGGAATATCATGAAATATTCGTGCATCGCATTTATGAGCGTTATGCACTGAGTGACAAGCGACGGGATAGTAAATGGGTCATACGCGCGTGATAAAGTCAGGGCGCGTCGGTCCGTCGACCCCGTCTGTTGATTATAAGTGCAAGGGAAAAAGAAGATCTGATGCGCGTTTAGTTAAAAGACCTTTGGTTTAGTAACAGACTGTTAAACAGGAGGACATGACAAAATCATTGTGACTGTGTGACTTTTGAATTCCTTAGCCAATAAAAATAAAGAAAATACCCAATGTCGGTGTCTCTAACTCATTTGACTGGATTTCAATAATGTAACTATCATCATCTTTTTGTCAATTATTTATGTAGTTCAACGCCTTGCCCGGCTAGTATTGCAACTTCAGCGCATCACAACCGCTGGGATTCTCAGAGTAACTCATATCATAAGCAGTCACAGGTACCATTTGTCAAATTCCTTTTTACCGTGGCGTAGCGTCTTTTCCACTTAGGATCCGCTCCCTGGGGCTGGCCGAAAATTTGCCGCCTTGGTTGACCAAGAACAAAAAATGAAGCCTGCAAAAGAGCACATAAAAATGTGCCACCCGAGGCCATCTGCCCCATCAGCCCATCACTTCGCAATGATGCGGTCTTTATGTCACCAAGTAACAGCATAGTGTACTTGACTTAGTTGGCATCCAGCTTTGTAAGGCTTGTTTATTGGTTCGGGCGAAATACCACTGATATTTGGCCAATATTCGAAATCCGATCAGCATCTCTTTTCCTTCAATACTGCGGTGACGACATGACAATGTCAGCACAAAAGTCATGTCCTATTATTGGATTAGTTTAAGTGGCTCGACTTTTTATCATGCTATTTGATGCTGATGCATTAGGCTCGTCTGATGGGTGAATTGCATATGCTTAAATATTCACGTATGCACTGCAGACGAGTTCTTAAAATTTTCGCACCAAACTTTGTTCAAACACGTAAGGAACTCTTCGATGTCTGTGTTCTGTCCTGTGTTCGTCCGTATGTCACTAGCTTTGCCCAATGGATTTTTCAGATAGCTGCTTCCTGCTCTTGCAGGACTGCAAGCATAAATTCTAACGTGTATGCGCGCGCGCGCGCGTGTGTGTGTGTGTGTGTGTGTGTGTGTGTGTGTGTGTGTGCTGACAGAAATATAAATCGATTGGCGAGAAGAAGGGCCTCGTGTCGTCGTATGTTAAGGGCACACTGTTGAATCCCGAGAACCTTACATAGACTTAGAGATTCAGCCCTAGCATGTGCAAAAGGCCTCAACACGATTGCAGTTTGAGTTGACGTCACATTATAAAGATAACTGTATCTTGTTACTGCAGTAATTTGATACAATATGCACCAGAAAGTGATGTTATGTAACAGCATTATGAAATTAATTCACACGTCTGTGATACACATATTTATGTCACGTTTTAATTGAAATATAACGTGTGCGCGGATTATTTTTTTAAAGTAACACTCACTTGAGACGATTTTGAAGGGACCCAGCCAAAAAGCGTAATTATGCGGGACCTCAAGTTGCAGATACTAATATAAAATGACGTATTATGCGAGACATCGTATACGTGATCGTATTAAGCGAGTTCTACTTGGATGGGAGCTATGCTTTTAACAGTGGTAAAACGTATTATTTGTAAAAATTGGTCTTCAAATACTGTCATAATTATGAAAAAAGCAGATCCTTTAGCTGCTCGGGTGATCTGTCAAACGAGGAAAGACCATACATTACACTTATAATATTAGGAGTGGTATGTAGGTACAGTCGCTATCAAATATGTCGGAGCGTCCAAGGTACTCATAAATATCTGAACATGCACTTTATCGCTTTGACAATAGAGGCGTTGTTCAGATATGTGAGACCACCTTGGCCGCTCCGATATATCTCATGGCGACTATACGTATGACGACGTCATAATGACATACGACATGATGTAATCAAAAACATACAAACTTTTTATGAAAATAAATTTACTACTTCCGCTTGCAAGGTTCAGTGCAGTTATCACCCAATGAATACGAGTATCATTGCAGTGTAACGTACATCACAGTAGGCAGCTTATAATTTTACTAAGTATGTGCATACATACACAGAGGCGTATTTTGAGATTTGACATAAGGGCCTTATCGGCCGGTACTGGACTGACCAGCGCCCTAAACCCAGGGCGTTAGGTGGCTCACGCCGCCCATGGCATACTGATGCACCGGGGCATGGCCCCCTTGGTCCTAGGGTAAAACCTCCCTATACATACATATAAAGTTTTAAAAGGGTAATAGCCCAGGTTTTTAAAGTATAAGTATAAACACGGTGGTACACAACACAGTACACACACGGATAGGCGAAGTATTATTCTAGTACCTAGTTTACATTACTTCGTCTATAGACTAATTACTGATAGTATTTTTGGCAATTATTTGTATTAGTTTATACAATAAAATTTACATTAGGATCACAGTTTAGTTATGGTTCAGTCCAAGCAAAATGCAAATATTTCAACTAGCATAATCTATATATATAAAAGAAGAAACTGACTGACTGACTGACTGACTGACTGACATATCAACGCACAGCCCAAACCGCTGGTTCTAGAGATTCCAAATTTGGCATGTAGGTTCCTTATAAGGTATAGGGGTGCACTAAGAAAGGATTTTTCAAAATTCACCCCCTAAGGGGGTAAAATGGGGGTCCAAAATTTGTATGGCGAATCAAGATTTGTTAGACTATTTTATTCGAAACTTCACAGGAGTATTCCTAACGATAAATGAGTAAACACGTGTTTCAGGTTTTTTGAAAATTCAACCCCTAAAAGGGGCAAATGTGGTCACAAAGTCTGAAAATCAACATGGGTATCGTATTCTTTTTGAGTAATTATAGTACGCGGGCGAAGCCGCGGGAAAAGGCTAGTAATAACTAAAAACTCTCCTATAAATAGTCCCGAACAAACGCAAACTTTGACAGCTACAGTATCGCCTTGCACAAAACGCATTCTATTACTATTTTACATTTACAATAGATACAATTTATTAGTTGTATTGTGTGACGGTTGTTTATAACCTTTAGACCAGGATATAAAGCGTACACAGGAATTACGAGCCCCTGCAATGCTGGCACAGTCAACAGCAAAAGTAGTTAAGCGGGGGAGGTGTTCAAAATGAACTTGGCACTACTTTATTGTTAACGCCTTTTGCACATTTCGGAATCGACACCGCGGTACCGCACTGCACGTTTCGCAGCGAACCTGAGCGGATCGCGAACGAATCAAAAGTGGAAACGACACCGCGGAACCGCGCCGCACGGATTCGTTCTCGTTTCGCTCTCGATCCGCCCAGGTTTCGCGGCGAAACGTGTATAAGTTGGATTTATAAAATTTTATAGGTACCTACTTGCGAACAACAACCGTATAGTAAACAAACCACACAACCACCAGGTGACTCGGGCATTCGGCAAATGTTACACCCGTAATATAATAAGTAACTATATTAAAGTCGCATGTTTTAAATTACACCTACAACCACAAAATAAAATACTTTGGTTAACGCGCACGTGATTTCTATTTTAATTTGGTATTTGCAAAAGCTCACAATATGTTTACTAGTTTATTTAATTCGCTTTACTCGTTGTGTCATCTTTCTGCTGCATAATAATATTATATGCAGGATCCAGGTTCCCTGAAGCTTAAGGAAACGGACAATCTATCCAATAAAGACATACATATTTCAAAGAGAGATGTAGAATGTAATAAGGACTGTATAATAATCATACGTCGGGGTTTTTGGGTGCGGGAACGATTTGAGAAAGAGTAGAGATAAACAGATAACACACCCACAGCCACATAAGTACGTACCTAAATTATGTATTAGTACAATGGTGGAGGGTAAAATAAGTTTTCTGCCAACAAACTGCTATGCAGTTTGGCAGATAGGTGAAATTGATTAAAATGTATCTCTTTATGTCAAAAAAAATGAGTTAGGTTAGACTGGGAAAATATCATATTATGCCTAATGAATAACTACCTCTCTGTGAATAGTATACACACTATGATGCTAGTTTTTTTTCTTTAGGCATGTTTGTATTAACTATTATATAGTATTTTAAATATGCAATTGCATATGAGAAATTAATCAACTAGATAAAATAATTACATGGTATGACGATAAGTGTCAAATGTTAATCTTGACGTCCGATATTTATGAACTATTTGATTATACTTGATTAGAGGGACTTGACTGAAGAGGTTGATAATGACTGACTATTATAAATATTTTATAGGTTTGACCTATGATTTTTGCAAGTATTTTATTTTGGGTTTGTTGTGTGCAGACCGGATTACCACGTTGAACCAAGCAGCGCTGACCCGCTGTACCATTTACCAGGTCATGTAGGGAGATGAATAATAACGCTTATTTAAAATTGTAAAACATTTGAGCAGTGTAGTTGCAGGTCATAAAGCTCTATAAATGGAGTACGCTTCGCCTCATCTTTCCAAACAAAAAAGTCTGCCAAAATCTGAGGGGGGCGAGGTAGCACGCATGTGAAGTTTTCTAGTCAAAGGTACATCATTGTCGGTTGTTAATACAGTTTATTTCTAAATGAATTTTTATGGCAGCAACGCTTTATTGACAACCGACAAAGATGTACCTTTGACTTGAAAACACCAAACATATTTGACATATTATTTTTATACTTCATAACACTAAATGGAGCAATAGATAATCGACTGTACACGTGTTAACATATGGTTCATTATTGGATGCAGTCTTTGGAAATGTCAAACAAAAAAGCCAAGGATCATTTTTGATTGTATTTTCAAACAAAATATAGAAGACAGCAATCCTTAAGCGCATTAAATATGGAGAAGTGTCAAACGTCAAATAGTTACTGCCCGTCAGAAAGAAAACGATTGTCTTTGAATCGATTCTGTAAACGAAGCTTGATTTTCGATTTAGGTTAAATCTTTTATTACGAAAGTAATGGTAAATAAAGTAAAACTGTACTTACATCTGAAATGGTATTTCATCTTTTTGTAAACTAGACGAAATATAACATTTTTTACATCCAAAAACAGCGCATAAGGGCATTTTCACGGAGCTTGTTATCCATCGACAGCGATGACGAAAATGGCGTGGCATCGATTATTGAAATAGTTTTTATAGATGTACTAGATTTTCCGCCAATACTTTTGACAGAGGGGAAATGATACTCAGGGCCTCTCCTGGTTTAGAACTCTCTGTTGCAGGTGTTTCCCCGCTGGGAGTTGTTGTAGAAGTGAGGTTGAAGTGAGCAACGAGTACGAGTGCTGGCCTCTTTTATGGGTTTTTTAGCGTGCTCGTACTAGTGGCTGGTATGTGCCGTGTATGTGAGACATTTATTGGCTAATAAGCTTACAGTATTACATGTTTGTAGGAGGGTTAAAATTGATATTTATATAGGACATTTCTTCGTAAATTAGTACAAAATTCTTATAATCTAGACATTTTGCGTATTATGACATGATATCAATAAAATTAGACACAGATAAGACTTAGCAACTAGACATAGAAACACAATATTTATACACGTTATTGACACAAACAAATTGGTATAAACCGAGAAAATGATTGACTTAGATCTAGTTATACACAAACAATGGCAATTTTAAGCTATCTGCGACAATTCTCCCCCACGTGCGTCAGCACAGTCGATTGGTGCAGAGCAGATGAGAATGAGTCTGGAAACCGGGCGGCGAACTTCTCCTGCGCGAGTACGTACAATGGCTACTCTTATGTGGCCATCAGGACCTGGAAAGAGCTGTGCGATCACGCCTCTAGGCCAAGTACCTCGTGGCATCGTGCCGTCGGCTATAATTACTACATCTCCTACGTGTAGTTTCGTCGCGTTCTGGTGTGCACTGGATCGTGGCATCAGGTTTGGACGATATTCTTTCAGCCAGCGTTTCCAGAAGTTGTCAGCTAGTGCTTGAGCTGTTTTCCAGGACGAAAGGCTCATATTTTCGTCGGAGAAGACTCCCAGCGGGGACATAGCGTTCGATCGGCCGATGAGAAAGTGGTTCGGCGTGAGCGCTTCAGCCTCTAAGTCAGGATTCACTGGGGTCAGCGGTCTGGAGTTTACCAGGTGTTCAGCTTCCAGCAATAGCGTATGGAGAACTTCTTCATGGGGTGCTCTGTCTTTTAGCGTGACTTTCAGAGCTGTTTTCACGCTTCCGACTAGACGCTCCCAAGCCCCGCCGGCGGAGGGGTTGCCAGGCGGGATCTTCTTCCAGATCATGCGTCGTTCGGTCATAAATGGTTTGAGACTATCGGGCAGAGAGTTTTTGGCCTCTGATAGCTCGCGTTCTGCGCCGTAAAAGTTTGTGGCGTTATCTGAGTACAGAACGGTGGGTGCGCCGCGTCGAGACATCATTCTTCGTAGCGATAGGATCATAGAGGCTGCCGATAGGGAGGCGGCTAGCTCTAGGTGCACGGCTCTAGTGGTGAGGCACGTGTAAAGGACGCCCCATCGCTTTTCTCGGCGGCGGCCTATGACAATTTGCATAGGACCGAACAAATCGACGGCTGCTGCGGTAAATGGCGGTTGATTCGCCTTGAGCCTCTCTGGCGGTAGGTCGCCTACAGGAACCTTGAGGGTAGCTCCTTTATAGGTCCGACACCATTGGCACTTATTCGTCAGATAACGAATTGTACCGCGCAGTCCGACTATGTAATATCTTTGCTTCAATTCGTTGATCACCGTCGCATGATTTCCGTGGTTGAAAAGTGCGTGGAAATGATGGATCAACAGCTTGGTAAATGCCTCCTTAGCGTGCAAGACAGGTATATGGGCTTCGTCTCTGTCTATTCGGGCATTTAGCACAATTATTCCGTTCTTATCAAGCTTCATAGCAACTCGATGTAATGCAGACTTCCTCGGCAGCGCGCGCCCGGCTTCCATTAGTCGTATCTCTTCGGCATACGACTCATTTTGGCTCCGTTTAATCAGCAGTATCTCCGCTAGACTTATGTGTCTTTTATTCATTTCTGTTTCTGGATTTCTATTGACAGACAATCTGGCTTTGAATACCTCGGCAGCAATCAAAACTCTGGCCGTAGTGCGAACCAGCCTAGTGAACTTCGAGAATCTACATGTCTCGGGCAAGTATGCGAACTTGTTTTGAACGGTATTTACAGAGCAAATCGGTTTTATGACGCGCTCTTCGCACGTTTCTACGACGGGTTCTACTGTTTTCTCGCGCGGCCAATGCTCCTCGGCTTGCCGTATAAAATCAGGCCCTATAAACCACCGGTGGTTAGCTCCGAACTGGGCCGGGACGCCCTTAGTAGCGTCGTCGGCGACGTTTAACGCGCTAGGTACCCAACGCCAATCGGTAGGTTTAGTTGTGTTTTCTATTTCGGCTACTCTATGTGCGACAAAGCTTTTGTACCGACGTGGATCCGACCTTATCCAGGATAACGCTGTCCGAGCGTCGCTCCAGAAATACCTATGTTTGATGACATAATCGGACTCCTTTACTACTGTGTCGGCTAGCCGTGTCGCTAGCACACAACCTTGCAATTCTAACCTAGGAATGCTGACAATACGCAACGGTGCGACTCGCGCCTTGGCGGCTACTAAGGCTGCGGACTTTTGTCCGTCCGGGCCTTCGCTAACTAAGTATATCGCGGCGGCGTATATCTTTTCGCTAGCGTCGCAAAAAACGTGCATGTCGGCCTCTCTATTTCTCGCGGGTACGTATCGCGGTATTTCTAACTCCCTAAGTTGCTGAATATTACTCACGAATGAATTCCACGCGGGTGCGAGCGAGGTGGGTATAACGGTATCCCAGCCTATCCCTGTACGCCAGACTTCCTGCATCAATGCCTTCCCTAAGACAGAGATCGGGCTTACGTAGCCTATGGGATCGAATATCGACATCGCGCTACTCGTCACCTGTCGTTTAGTGGGTAATTTCGTACCGTTGAGCACGTCTTCGGGCGTGTTGCGTAAATTTACGTTAAACCCTAACGTGTCGCGTTTATGGTTCCATTTTAAACCTAATGTGCGCTCGCTTTCGCCTCCCCCGATGAGGGACGTATCCTCTTTGCTAGGAACTACGTCAGAAATTACGTTTGGGTTGTTAGAGGCGAACCCGCGGAGCTCGAACGACGCGCGTAAATTAAGCGCGTAAATTTCGTTTACTATGCGCCTAACGTCGCTCTCACACTGGTCAAAAGCTACGACTAAGTCGTCCATATACGTGCTTTTTATAGTTTTCTCAGCGGCGATCGGAAATTCTTTCGCATGTTCGTATGCGTTTTTGTTTTTGACGTACAATGCCGTCGTCGGCGAAGCCGCGGACCCGAATATCAGTCTTTTCATCCTATATTCTTGCGGTGAGGCTGAGCGGTCCTCCCCCCGCCAAACAAAACGTAACGAATCTCGATCGCGTTCTACAATCTCTATCTGCAGGAACATTTCTTTAATGTCGGCTATTACCGCGGTCCTGCCTTCCCTAAAACGGACTAACACGCCGAATAAGGATTCTAACAGATCAGGACCCGCTAGAAGAGCACTATTTAGCGACCTACCATACGCGGTAGCGGCTGCGTCCCAAACTACGCGCATTTTTCCGCGCTGCGGATGAAACGTTGCGAAATGCGCCAAGTACCATGCCCTAGGCGCGTCCTGCGGGGGCGGCGAGTCTACTTTTTCCGCGTAACCTTTGTCTAACAGGTTATTTATGTGCTTAGTATACTCGATTTTCAGAATAGGGTCGCGATCTAACTTATTTTCCAGGCTGTACAGCCGCCGTAACGCGTGCGCTTTATTATTTGGCAATTCTTCGTTATCGGTACGCCATAACAAACCCGCTCGGAACCTATCTTCCCCGGGGATTTTTTCACATGTCGCTTCTAGTAAATCTATTGCTCTTTGATCGGGATCGGCCCGAGGTAACTTTTTAACTACCCCTAGTGACTCGATATCGAAATGTTCCTTCATGAGAGCTAAAGCTTCATCGTCGGCCGTTTGTGGCCCCATGTGGCCTACAAACGCTACGGTTGCCTCCGATGACCTATGCGGTCCGTGCAGTGACCATCCTAGCCGCGTCAAACTAGCTACCGGGAGGTGCGATTTACCGCTGATAATTTGGCGCGTCACTATCAAATGCCAATTATCTTGACCTATAATTATTGAAGGCGCGGCAGAATCGTAACACAGCTCCTCGGCTATGTCGGCTAAATGGTCGCACTGCGCGACTATGTTTTTGGAGACGCCTTGCGCTCCTACGTTCAATCGATTGATGGTAAGCGCTTCCATCATTTCTAGATGCCTACTGCAAAAGCCGCGGATTGCGAATCGCACGTTACAAGAGTCCGGATCGCTCACGCTCCCACCTATACCTTCTATGTCGAGCGTTTCTCCCCGCTCTCGGGGCATTATACGATCGGCTGTTTCGTGTGAAATCAAACTAAGGGCCGCCCCTTCATCTAACAGGGCTAAGGCTTGCGTAGTACCTAGTGGGCCCGTAACCTCTACGGGCATCATTTTCAAAAACGTGGGCGCTATTCTAATCGCGTGAACGTTACTGACTTTTTTGTCTTCCACGGGCGCTTTAGATGCGTTCAAACCGTGTAGTAACCTGTGATGCCCAGCTTCGCACTGTTGCACTCCGCAAGCCACATACCTGCATTTGAAGCGACCACGGTGCGCCGCGCCTAGACATTTATAGCACAGCTTTTCGTTTTTCGCCCAATCCCAACGTTCGGATACCGATGCATTCAAAAATTTAGTACACGCTTCCACTTTGTGTTCATGATTATGACATATTAAACACTTATCACGTGACGTAAATCGTGCTGGTACCGAATGTTGTTTGGGCTTGGTCCCCGTATACGCGGGCCTTTTAGCCTCGCGGGGCTTCGTTTGAGCTACCGTCGGCGACCTATACTCCCCCGTGTGAGCTCTATCTACTCTATTTCGCGGGCGAGTGCTCTGGTAGCTGTCGTTGGAGTCGCTCGAATAGTCGCGGGAGAACACGGGGGCGGGAGTACGGGTGGGGGCGGTATGACGCCCTGACCTATTGTCCAGCTCAAAGGAAACCGTGTTCACGGCATTTTTCGGCTTCGGACCTCGATGACGACTCGTTCTTTTAGCCGCGGAACTAATTTCTAGCAGAAATTCTGATATCGCGACTAAATCGGGCGAGTTCAAATTAGCTTGTTTGAACTTGCCCCATTCGTACCTAACAATAAGGTTCAACTTATCGACGATCTTGTTGACTAGCTCTGGCGCGTACAAGTATTTTTCTTGCTTTAATGATTTTATTGTCGCTACTGCATTTGCGACGTGCGCGGCAAAAGACACGATATTACTGTTATCTTCGGCTAGGCGCGGCATGCGTTTAACATTATGTAGCTCAGTCAACACGATCTCTTCAGGGTCCCCGAACTGCCTCTCTAAGGCCTCCATTATCTCGTATGGATCCTGGACGGTATACATTATGGACTTCACCGCGGTACGCGCTTCACCTTTCAACGCGCGCCTAATTCGACTGACGTTATTTACGTAACTAAACATGGGCGCGGTATCGTTAAATTCGGCACGGAATGCGATCCATTCTGTGATATTACCGTCGAAAGCGGGTAATTCGGGTGGCCTATGCATAATGGGCGCATACTGACTAGACACATCTCGCGGCGGGCGATGAGTACTCATATGCGGCTCGCGGGGCGCGGGGGCGCTGGGCGCCGGCGCGCTAGAGGCGAAATTACGTATTGTGTGTAACGCGGACGCTTCATTTTTAGTTACGTAATTGCTCTGATCTAGCTGGGACTGTCGTTCTACCCAATTCCTCACGCGTTGCTCGTCTTTTTCGACAAGAGGTTCGGACTTACCGCTAACAGATTGCGCCTCATGCTGGGCAATCTGTAGCCTTAACTTGGCAGTTTCCGTCTCTTTATTAGCAACGGCGAGGGCGGCTTTATGAACCTCGAGTTCCGCTAGCAACAGAGCTAACTTTTCGTCGCACTTTTCACTATACACACTTCGATTTTCGCGCACTTTTTTACTACCGCGGTCGCCGCACTGAGAAAAGCGGTCTTTTTCCCCGGCGGACGTGTTAGGTTTACACGATGTCCCCGGTGGACTTTTAACTAACGTCTTTTCCGCCTCGTCTTCCGATATTTCCGAATAAGCGGGCGCCGGCGCTCTTGCCGGCGGCGGCTGTAGACGCGGTTCGACACTAGGACCATCGCCAAGAGTGCTGCTGGTGCCTTTGTCCCATGTATTGGTATCGCCGGAGGTTGTTTCACCAGACGGCGGGGTAACGGCTCTGGAGGGTTGTCCCTTGTGTGAGCGAAGAGACATCTTGAGCGTATGATCGGACATCTTCTTCTTTCTTCTTGCTTCTTGACGCACGTGGGGTTCCCTAACCTTACCTACCTAAAACCTAATGGCTGACACTGCCTAGTGCAGTGAAAGCGGCCCTACGTTCACTTTACTTACTCGTGGGCGTTAATCCCTGATGCACTGAATCTCGCGCAAAGGCTAAGTGCAAGTGCCAGAGCGTCCGAAAGCAGTGTGAAGACGTCAACCATGTGACGTTGCAACGAAAGTTGCCAGGACACGAACGTGGAGTATGGCCTCTACACGAGCGGTCCGTCCAGCAAGCTGGTAAATAGCACAGGGCTCTTCCGCGAAAGCGGGCAGGTGTATCAGCGGTTAGGCCGGACACCGTATGAAGATTCTGAGCGAAATTAATCCAGCTCAGCGCGTACTTGTTTCTTTCTTCAATTGGCCGCAGTTTTCTGATATCCGGAGCTCGAAGGACCAGCTGTTGTGTGCAGACCGGATTACCACGTTGAACCAAGCAGCGCTGACCCGCTGTACCATTTACCAGGTCATGTAGGGAGATGAATAATAACGCTTATTTAAAATTGTAAAACATTTGAGCAGTGTAGTTGCAGGTGTTTCCCCGCTGGGAGTTGTTGTAGAAGTGAGGTTGAAGTGAGCAACGAGTACGAGTGCTGGCCTCTTTTATGGGTTTTTTAGCGTGCTCGTACTAGTGGCTGGTATGTGCCGTGTATGTGAGACATTTATTGGCTAATAAGCTTACAGTATTACATGTTTGTAGGAGGGTTAAAATTGATATTTATATAGGACATTTCTTCGTAAATTAGTACAAAATTCTTATAATCTAGACATTTTGCGTATTATGACATGATATCAATAAAATTAGACACAGATAAGACTTAGCAACTAGACATAGAAACACAATATTTATACACGTTATTGACACAAACAAATTGGTATAAACCGAGAAAATGATTGACTTAGATCTAGTTATACACAAACAATGGCAATTTTAAGCTATCTGCGACAGGGTTAATTATTCATTAGCAGACATAGGAATCCACGGGGCATAATTTTATGACAGGTAGGGAATTCCTATATCGATGAACTCAGTTATCGATGCTTTTCTCATTTAGTTACCTTCTAGCGATCATTCCATGTTTTGTCCGACGACATCAAAAACCATTGTTTCTTATAAGTGTAGTAAGTAAAATATTTACGTGATTGTCTAAAGGGGTTTGATTTAATAATCAATATTTTATAGCACTTAAAACTTAGCAATCATTGAAAATATGCTTTAGTGTAAATTTTATCTTTGTCGTCGAAATGACACTTACAAAAAATTACATATTTACAGACAAAGCTGAGGGCAATCACTAGTCTATGGGTAAAACATCGATAACTGACTTTATCCATATAGGAATTCCCTACCTGTCATTAAATTTTGCCCAGTGGATTCCTATGTCTGTTCATTAGGTAGAAACCTGCTAGAGTACATTCTGTTTTTTTAAGTCATTACCTACTCTTTGACTAATGTCAAACATTCCCGCATCGAAAACCCCAATGGAAATTAATGATAAATTGATAATAATAAACAGCAGCGTTAAAATTCATAAAAACTTGTTAAAAATCAAGTGGATGTCTCTTACCTTGCAGTCCTTATGTCTGTAGCACCACGTGCAGCCAAAGAGGAGCCCTACGGCAGTGAGGATGAGCGCCAGCGCCGGCACCGCCGCGTATAGGTTCCCCTCCCTCCATCCTGGTAGGATAGGCCCGTTTGTGTCTTGAAAAAAAAAAGGTAATAATCAGTGCCCTATCTTATGGTACATTTCCTTACCTTACTTATGTTGCAATACATTCAGTCACTGTCATTGAATTACTAAAACCCAGTATACACCTGATGCTTTATGCAGAACAGCTTCCTTGGCAAATGGGCATAGACCATGTTTTTTTTTTTAACCCAATGCAGAATAGGGACTTAACACACAACATTACATTTCTGCTTTTTGTTAAATGTGACTGGTAGAGAATGCCATATGGCATCTAGCATTAAATCCGCCTACTTACTGTTAAAAATCTAGCTAAGCCAAGCATACATTCAGGCTGGAGTAAAAAAAAAAAAACAGTTGATACAAATAACAAATGTGCAAATAAAATAAAATAAAAATAGCCTTTATTATTATATATATATAAGTTTTTACATTTTAATTTATATTATTCAAGTTTTCCATCGACAACTTCAACTCGTCCTTTGACATAGGCCTCCTCCAAAGCCTTCCATTTAGTCCATAATGTGCAAATAAGAACTTAATTAAATCAGAAAATCTTCCTCAAAGTGTTGGTAAGCTTCCTACAAAAACCACACTTATACAGCAAGTGAATGGCATCCTGCAGACATTCCTAGCATAGATTTTGTTAGAAGTTTTGGTGAGTTTGGAGATCTGTGGGTGGAGAATTAAGAATATGCACAAAAAATCTTGTTTTATTCAAATTCAAATAATTTATTTCAGATCATATGTCCATAGTGTTTATGTTGTTGTCAGGAAAATAAGCTACTATGAATGTTTACATTGAGTACAATATCAACAGACATAGCATAGGGTCTCGCAACCTTGCAATTTTACTTGTAGATTGCTATGATTTGAGCAGCGCAACTGAGTAGCCTATAAATCCTACACCAATTTGAAAAATTATTTTCTTGTTTGAAAGAGTATAATTCACAGTTGGACCCATTGTAACCAGGTCAAGATCTGATGATGGGATCTTGGGGAGATCGAGGGAACTCTTGAACTATTATAGGCACACCTATAGTGATTTGAGTATTTATACAGCAGCTTGAGCATTTGCTTTTGGAAAGGTTTCTTGTTTGTTTAAAATTATAATGTATAGCAACTGAAACTGTACTACTTTAGTAAGGTAGTAGCTATGTTTTATCATCTTATATTGTATTATATATTCCGTTTTGTTGTTAAGGTATGTGGGGTATGGGGGGTTTGAAAAATATAAATATATTTACGACTAAAGATAAATCTAAAGTATTTCATGAAACAGGCAGATTTACAGTTAGAGTATTCACATTATTGAGACCCAATCAATAGAAACTTAACAAGAAACTAGCCCAATGTGGATTTAGCAAAAAGCATGGCATACTTTTAAAGTAGGCATTAGCAAATATTAACTATTGAGTAAATAATCACACCCAAAAGTTTATTACCATAGTTTTATCAGAAAATTTATAAATTTTTATAATTTTAATCACACCTATTTAAGCTTCTAGTTCCTCTTATAGTTCTGAAATATCATTTCATAAAGTAAAAAACGTAATTTTAAATATTAAGAATCATCATGGAGAATGCCAAATCCGTTATGTATTCGATTTTTGCTTGACAAATAGGTACCTACCGAGCAACAACACATCAGGTATTGTATTGTATTGTATTGTAGTACGGGCAGGTTTCCGCAACTCGACGTCTAGCGCCTATTTTGCGTAAAGCCCACATCAGGTATTAATTGATTTGGGATTCTTAACAACAATTTGGTTATCATTTAGTTCTATTAATTATTACATAGTACGCTCGACGCTGCTGGAACGTACTGGGAGACTGCACATAACACATTGGCAAAGTCATGAGAGATGCAGACAGACTAAACAAGCCATGCCTAGTATTAATGACGGACTCACCAAAACACTTCTCCGTTTCGGCAAAATCCACTTAAGGATGGTAACTAGTGTGATAACAGGTCATGGACCATTTAACAAACATCTCTTTAACTTATGTGTTACAGAGAGTCCCCTGTGCCGTGGGTGCATGGAGACAGAAGAAACAGCCTCTCACGTGGTGCTGGAGTGCAACGGAGTGGCCCCGTACAGGGCAAAACACCTCGGATCCCCAGGTGATCTCCCCGAGGTCCTACTCAACATCAAAGGTTTGATAGGATTCCTCAAGGAGCTGGGCTGGCTGGACTAGCCGTCCTTCCTTTATGCAAAATAGGTGCTAGGCGTCGAGTTGGGGAAACCTGCCCGTACTACAATACAATACATAGTATGTATTTTTTGGAAATACTAAGTAGCATAAGTTGGAATAATAGTAAGTTCCAATAAGGAAATTATAAATAAGAATGTGGGTAGCACATATAAAAAAAAATTGAAACATAATGAGCCAATCAAATCGATTTAAATTATAGTAAAAAAAATTTAAGATGTCTGAATTGTCAGTAGAACTTCTTAGTAAGATTCCGACATCTTAAAAAATCACCACTATATGTGAGTAACCAGTCATAAATGTTTCTTTCTATGTTAGAGTCTCACGAGAGTTTTATAATTAAAATGTAGGTAACCATGATTTTTGAAGAATCTATATCATATCTTACAGTTATTGCTGCTTTTTTTAATAATTACGTGTAATATAATAAAGTTTAATGTAGCCGAAGGGTACAGTCAAAGTCAACTGATGCTGGTGTTTTTTTTAGAAGTTAGTATTCTTGATCACCAATTTACAGTTCAATTTCTTGATGCTGTTAGGACAAAACTTTGCAATACTAATCCATGTGTCTGCTACTTTAATTTTGCTGATGTACATATGGTTTTTGTGAGTAAATTAGCAAAAACATGATAATTTCAAGTGTAAATTGACTTACTGTGCGGGTAGCTGTGCGGCGTTGATCGCAGCGGCAATCCCTGCCCAAAGTGTGCGCCGGTCAAGGCCACTAACAACACCACCCATAACTTTTCCATCATTGTTACATTATTTGCACAGCCGCATAAGTTTTCGTTTCATTATTTATCTTCCGAACATCACCACAACACAAAAAAATACACAGTCCATCACAGCTTTGAAAAACGAAAAAAAACACTTATTTATTCTACAATATTCACAGTGTAAATTTTATAAAACGGTCACATATAGTCTTGCGATTATTTGTTGCACTTGAAACTTCGGATTTATTATAAATTTCGTGCACATTTACATAAAAATTGCGCAACCCGCAGCTGTACCAAACGCCATTTTCCTAATTCGATGTTGCCAAGCTTCATTCTTTTTTCTTTTTTTTTTCGTCCAATTGGACAGGCTAAAGCACTAAGCCATACTGCCTCGTCATAAGTAGTTTTTTTTCCTTTTAATAAGTTCAATCCGATTAACATCTTCAGTAGGATAAATCGCCAGTAACTGCCCAACATTCAGTTACTGGCCACCTATACTAATATGAATTCTGTGTATAGGTGAATAGAACTCATTTTTGTAAGAGGCGGCCAGTTATTGAACGAGTGGCTAGTAGGTAAATCTCCAGTAACTGGCCATTTTCCTCATACTAAAATGAGTTCTCTTCACCTTTAAATCATCGACATATAATATCAAGACGAGTAAAGGCAAGCAAAGTTCATGTGAAAACACGACCCATTTTCACGTTTACAAAACTAAAATTTCTTATGTCTTATTAACCAATCAAGTACTCATTCTTTCAGCATATTTTATTGTGTTAACCTTAATTCCGCAAAGGTTTCATGCCATTTCACCAATAAGAAAAGTTGCCGTGTTGTGAGTGGTCAAAATCAATTTGACAATGAAGTTTAATTGGACAGGAGATACTCAAATGAAATAACTGAAATGTCAAGTTAACGTATAATAAATACGCCTAAGTTTGACGTGGATGTGTTCACGTAATAAATAATATGCAATCAATTAACAATTTATTTTTTAGTGCATTTTTCATTATTTATGTAATATACGTAAATTTAATCGTTCTTGGAATAAGGAATAATATGAAAGCCCATCACCATCTTTCATTTATTTAATAAAAGTGCTTAATTACATTATAGGGACTTACATACTACAAAATAAGCATAAATTAACAGAAAATAGTCAAGATTTTGAACTTTTTTACAATTTTATAAATCCGTTACATTAGCGAGACCTTTTTGGTCTCAAGCAACATAATGTTAAGCAATTAAGGTTGATTATGGCAAAAAAAACGATTATTTTTGAACTTTATTTATGACCAGACTAGAAAATAATAGCATATCTTCAATATAAATAGTTCTCTTTGCTTCCTCGTTTTTTAGAACTAAAAAAGTAACGGATGAGTTCGTTTATGTGTACTATTTATTTTAGCAGGCTTAGGGAAATACAAAGATTTTACATTTTGTATCCATTTTTTTATACTACAACGGTAGCAAACAGGCATACGGCTCACCTGATGGTAAGCAGTTACCGTAGCCTATGGACACCGACGCTTTCATATAAAAGAGGATTCACTGTGTTGACAGCTGAAGGGACAAGAGGATCCCCCTCGTCAACACACTGCATCCTCTGAGCTCTCTGGCAACCTTACTCACACAACACTATGAGTAGGGTCTAGTGCTAATTGGCTGTGGTTTTCTGTAAGGTAGAGGTAGTTACCCAGTCTGGCTCTGCTCTAGATTTGATAATTAAAGACTATGCTATGAAGTTATAGCATTCATTATTAATGAAAAATAAGAGTCATACCTATTAGTCAGTTGTACTAGAAATGGCATACTGTATGTCGAAAAAAACAAACTGAAAAGATTCTTTGTTAACAACGGAAACCTAACTGCTATTACTACTAGGTAATACTTATAAATGAACATACTTTTCCTCAAATGAGTTAAGTTTACTTTTCCAAAACTTATATTGCATAACATCGACCAAGTCCGTAATGTATGAGAATATCTATGCGTGATTTACTTACCGATGAAAAGAAATATCACCATCTTTGGCGCCTGTGTGGCTCTTGCAACAATGCACGGCACAAGCCGGTATTTTAATACCGATATATTATCGAAATTTCATGGACCGAAAAAACTAATATTTTGACGACATGACAATTTCAAAATGTTTGACATGACATTAGGGCACCGCTGTCACAAGCTCCGCCCACTTTGGCACCAGGAAAGTGGAGCATGTTTTGAGCGTTGATTACGCTTCCTTACTTATTATTCTTCCAAGCTTTAAATAGAATTAATTTTTAGTATAGGTGGCCAGTAACTAAAATGTGGCCAGTTATTGAAATTTTTACTTAATTTATACCTTGTACTAAAATGAACTTTATTTACCTATAAATAGAAATCATAAGGTGGCCAGTTACTGGCGATTTACCCTATATACTATTAATATTAGGTCAATTCCAAGTTCAATGTCTTTAGTAACTTTTATCTTTTTCATACAATTTCTGGTAAAATGTGTTGCTTCCATGTATTTAGTCAAATCTATTATTTATTACATATTTATCATAGTCCTGTTTTATTATTGTCTTATCCAAGTAGTCAAATCCTGAAATATACTAGTGAAAAATATTAATATTCTGTTCAAGTATGTACTTTATGCATTGACTGCATTTAGAACCTAAAATTAAAAGTCCTATTCATATATTTACAACATATTTACAGTATTATGTACAAATTTATACAAAGACATATAAAAAAAACTCTTTATTGTACACCTCAATAAATCAGACAGAATTATTACAAAACTTAAGGTAAACAACAGGCGGTCTTATCGCTAAGAAGCGATCTCTTCCAGGCAACCTTAAGGTAGCGGAGATTGGTAAAATTATTAATGTTTATATAAGTTGTATTCTCCCTTAACAAATCTGTTACCTGAGGCGGGATTAAATTAGGTGCTCCGTAAACATTAAGCAGCTCGTCCAACAGCACAAGGCGCTGAATGCCGAAGGACGGGCAAACGAAAAAGATGTGATCCAAAGACTGAGCTTCTTGCATTTGACAAAGCCACATCCAAATCCTTAATGGCTAAACTCGAAGATGAATTGGGATCTACTCCCCACGTAGTCCCACAAACTGATTTTAGTACATTATATGCTTTGTTTGCCTTTATTGTTATACTATTAATGTATTTAGTCCATGAGATAGTTATGGAGTAAAAGTTACACCTAAAAATTTTACATCACAAGATGTAGGCAGTGGAATACCATTGTACACAATATTAGGTACCTACGACAACGCATTTCCTGCCGAAAACAAAGACTTTAGACTTAGTTGGATTAACATCTAAATTAAGGTATGAAAAGTATTGAATTAAATTAAAAAGTGCATCATTTACAGTAGAAGCTCCTGATACATAAACTAGTAAATCATCTGCATATTGTAAGTTTTTTTTTTTTTTTAATACCACGACGGTGGCAAACAAGCATACGGCCCGCCTGATGGTAAGCAGCTACCGTAACCTATGGACGCCTGCAACTCCAAAGGAGTCACATGCGCGTTGCCGACCCTTTACAAAAAGGAGGATTCACTGTGTTGACGACTAAAGGAACAAGAAGGTCCCTCATCGTCAACACACTGGGTCCTCTTTGAGCTCTTTGGCAACCTTACTCACCAGCAGGAACACAACACTATGTAAGTTTTTCACATTTGGCATAAAATAAAAAGTAATGGGGATAAAATTCCTCCTTGACAAACTCCTAACTAGGGATGTTACGGAGCTTCGCCTCCGCATCCGTAAAGAGGGAACTTCCGTTAGGTTTTACACCTTCGGATTCGCCTCCGCATTCGCTATTTTTTATTTCACAACTCCGCCTCCGACTCCGTTATTTTTTTACCGATGTTTTACCGGAGCTAAAGGTATTCCATTTGCCGCGGCAGCGCAGCGCACACCTACAAGTTTTGACTTGTGGGGGATTTCCGGGGATTACTTAATTACTTACCTATAATTGACGATCGCCCCTTTTTTCTCTTATAAATTATTATGTAGGTATTATTGCTGCTTCACTTTCGTTTAACGTACTCATTAAAGACATGCAAAGGGTGCAACCAGATAACAAACCAGTCAAACAAAACTACGAAGTGAATTGCCGGGATAAAGTTCAGTTTAGTAAATAATGTTCATTCTACTAAGTAATAACATAACTTACGTACGATTTATTGCGGCGGGCCAGCTTTAAATTTTAATTGATTCATTTCATAACATTATATTTTATTGGTATAATATCATATCACATTATGTTTGCATTTCATTTATGTTTCGCGTTGATATATTCGTTATAAACGAATGAAAATTTATCTAAATATAAAAAAACAGCCAAGAACGTGTCGGGCCACGCTCAGTGTAGGGTTCCGTAGTTTTCCGTCCGTCACAGTAAGTGTCCCCACTTAAGAGTTAAAAAAATGGGCCCATGGTTGGGTTATTTGAAAGCACGTCATTTTATTGTGATTTAGTAGAAATTACAGGTACAATAAACACCTACTTATACGGTTAAATTACAAACTTAGTTCAGAAATTATTTTGTAATTTTTTTTCAATAACTATTCAACCTATCAAGTTCAAAATAATTTTCCTACTAAGTTTTTATAAAGTTCCACTTTTGAGATTTTTTCATATTTTTAAAACTTATGGTTCAAAAGTTAGAGGGGGGACACATTTTTTTTACTTCTGGAGTGATTATTTCCGAAAATATTTACATTATCAAAAAAATATTTTACTAAACCCCTATTCATTTTTAAATACCTATCCAACAATATATCACACGTTAGGGTTGAAATGAAAAAAAAAATCACTCCCCACTTCACGTATAGGGGAGGTACCCTAATAAAACATTTTTTCCTTTTTTTATTTTACCACTTTGTCGGCGTGATTGATATACATATTAGTACCAAATTTCAGCTCTCTAGTGCTAACGGTCACTGAGATTATCCGCGGACGGACGGACGGACAGACATACATGGTGAAACTATAAGGGTACCTAGTAGACTACGGAACCCTAAAAAGACATTTAGTTACACATAATTAAAGCAAAAAGTTTGATTGTATTGTGTTGTTTAATTAAACTTTCCCTTCAGTTCAATACATCAACCTTCCATTTAAGAGATACTCGGCTCCGGCTCCGCATCCGATATACCTCCGGATCCGGTAAACCTCCGGATCCGGTAAACCTCCGATTCCATCTTCGACTTCACCTCCGGCTCCGGATCCGACTCCGTTATATAAAAAAAATAAACTCCGGATCCGGCTCCGGCTCCGGTAAAACCGCCGCGAGGACTTACAGTGTGAGTGTAGATAAAGAAGCTTTTCATTTTTAAGATAAACATTTGCATTATTAGGAACGTCAAAAGTAATTCCAATTTTGAAGGCATTAATTGACCTGAGACGCAATGTTTTCTGATGCCATTAGATAAGGCCAACCTATCTTTGTCCGTAATTTTAGTATTATCATCTTTGAGATTGGGGAAGACAATAAATTCTTTCTTTTATGAGTTTTCATCATACAACTTGTGATAGTTCCCTGCTTTATAAGGTGTGTACTTATCCTTGCTGTACTTGTCCCGTTTCTTAGCTAAATGCCGTTCATTGTTTTCTGCGTTTTCTGTATCAGAATATGAAGACGACGATGAATATGAAGAAGGTAAGTCCTGATCCATTCCTTGCAATTGTTTCTCAGCTGCAACGCGCGAACGTTTACTTTACGGCCGCTACGCCCCGTGCGTTCCCCATTATGGGGAAACGCACTAACTAAATATTTACAAAACTAACACTTTAGAAACTATTTTACATAAAAAATATACAAAGAAATGTTCAAATTTACAACTTAAAATTAATTTGCAAAAAATATTTTCACCAACGCGCCTATTTCTTTCAACGTTCCCGCCAAAAAAATAATAAAGCAAGCTTGACGACTAAACGTATTTTAGGAATGGCAATGTAAAGTACAAAGTCAAAAATTAGCGGAACATTTTTCTTGAATTTACTGCAAATATTCTTTTTTTTCAAATGCTGATTTTATTTACATTTTAACGGTGTACTTGTATTGATATGCGTATTTCCGTAAATCCACCCAACCAAGAAAATCGTGTATAAATGCCCTATGCTGTCATTTGTAACTGACTGTCAAAAACGACATCAAAATAAAAGAAGAATTCGCCAAGAATTTTTCTGGAAAATGTTCTAAACCAAAAAAAATACTTCACAAATTGATAAAAAAACGTAACATGGTTCTATTTCCAAAACAATAATCCAATACCGTAAATCTCACATGCTTGTAAACATTGCCTCACAATAAATATAACCTTAAAACACATGTACGGTTCAAGTGTTTTTAAAATAGCTAGAATAAGTAACGTTCGTAATTTTAAGAACGGTAGTACAAAAAAACTGTTGGAATTTCTAGCCGACATGCCGAAGGTTAATACCGCTCGGATAACGGAGGCCCAGCAGCAGCGGCATAACATCTCGAAGAAGGGTGAGAAATACGGCCCTAGCACAGTTTATTTACAAGTGCTTGGCTCTGGCGCTCGTGGGGTACCTAACACGCTGTATCTCTTCACCGATCAGAAACGGTAAGTTAATAAAAATCAAATATGCTGGTAGTTAATAGTTATTCTGACCCTGGCTTATTGTTTAGATTCCATATCTGGTCATTCTGGAAGGACTGCACATTGGCAGGAGCGGAGTTCAGGGCTCATATTTTTTTTATAGATAGTACTCACCATAAGGAGTTTCCTCACCAAGGCTTTTGGTTCCCATACAAATTTCCTATGAACAGAACATTGGAAAGGCTCCTTCACTGCACTTGCCTTCCACATATGCAACCATCAGAACTTGAGCTTGACAAAAAATTGCTTGAAAATCTAACTTGCTTAACAAACATAGTGTAGAGGACAAATAGCCAAACGTGAATTATGCGTCATTGAAGAGTTCCGTACTGATCATCATCAGCATTTCCAATTCATCAAACGTCACTCTTTCAAATGAAAATGCTTGATTTGTCGATAAAAACACGAAAATCATGCAATGTATGCCGTTAAGATTTGGCGAGTTCCCTTGGTTCCTCATGGATCCCATCATCAGAACTGCGTTTTGACAAAAGCGGGATCAATCTGCATGTATATACTTACAATAAAAAAATAATTTTTCAAAATCGGTTCAGACTCTGACATGACGGAGTTATGGAGTAACAAACTTTAAAATAAACTACTATAAAAAGACATACAACCAAATGGAGAACCTCCTCCTTTTGAAATCTTGAAGTTATGTTATAGATTAGAAATATGTATACATAATTAAAATTAAAAAAATAGCCATTGCCCTTCAGTATTGAACCTTAAATTTTAACTCAATGAGTTTAAAACATTATGTTTTAAATATAACAAATCCAATTTGTCCTTTGACATAGCGTAGGCCTCCTTCAAAGCCTTTTTATTCATTTTATGCTGTCCCTTGCTGCCTGTCCTCCAATCTTTTAGGTTATTGGACCATCTGTATTTTGTGGGCCACTTTTTCTAGTGTTGTATTATGGGCACAACTCCACAACATACCTTGTCCATTTCTCCACCAGAAATACACACACCCATGTATATACCCTCCTTTGTTTGAAGATTGTTATAAATTAACATGTATTGTTTATTGTTAAATAAATACATTTGTACCTTAACAGCTAATGCCAAAGTGGCACAAATTTAGACAGTAATGATTTTATTACAAATAAATTAATATTAAAATTTAATTTATTCTTACGGCCTCCTAGCCTAGTCATACCCAGCCTACAAAACAGTAGGCCCTGGGTTCGAATCCTGGTCAGGGCATTTATTTGTGTATTTATCACGGATATTTTTTCCTGAGTTATGGATGTTTTCTATATATTTAAGTATTTCTATGTATGTATCTATTATATATGTGTCGCCTAGTAACCAAAACACAAGCCTTATTGAGCTTACTGTAGGACTAGGTTGATTTGTGTAACATTGTCCCATAATATTCATTATTATTCTTAAACCAGGTACCTTTTTAACTGCGGAGAGTGCACTCAGAGATTGGCACATGAGCACAAAGTGAAATTGTCAAGATTGGAGCATGTATTTATTACAAGTAAAACATGGAAGAATATTGGAGGTCTGCCGGGGCTGTCGTTGACGCTGCAGGATGTTGGTGTCCCAAAGATCACATTACATGGACCTGAGGGCTTGGTGAGCATCCCTATATACTATCCTACTAAAAATAAATAATAAACAAAATAATTAAACGAAAATCAACCTTGTTTTGTTACTAATAAGGTTAATTATGGCTATGAACTGTCATCCAACAACATTATTATAAATGTGAAAGTAACTAAACTCTCTGCCTATCCATACTAATATTATAAATGGGAAAGTGTATGTGTGTGTTTGTTTGTCCGTCTTTCACGGCAAAACGAATTGGCGTGATTTTTTAAGTGGAGATAGTTGAAGGGATGGAGAGGGACATAGGCTACTTTTTGTCTCTTTCTAACCCCCACTTCCCTAAAAGGGGGGGGGGGTGGAAGTTTGCATGGTTTGTTACCCCGAATTTAACGCGAGCGAAGCCGCGGGCAAAAGCTAGTTTTAGATAAAATTATGCATTGAGTCCTGGGGAAGGACACGGGGATAGTCACACTCGGAACTTTTTGATCTGATAGCATGTCTCTTATGAGCCTTACAAAAACTGAAGGCCGTTTATATAATGAATGTATTCTCAAGTAATTCATTATATAAACGGACAGATATATAAGAACAAATGTCTAATCTTTTAACTTCTTGCTTTCTGTATGTTTTTTTTAACTCAGTATATAGTGACCATTTAAATCATAATTTCAGGATGATCTGTACAATGCAACAAAGAGATTCGTCATTATGAAAGAAATGCAGGTGACCATGGCACCATCTCTCCCGGCAGAAGATTTTGAGGATGGCGTGATGTGCGTCAAATATGTCCACCTGTACGTATACGATCTGGAGAGTGGAGACTTCCGGTTGAAACTCAAGATAGCGAAGATGCCTTGAAAATTTTATTTTTCGATCAAGGTCATAAATGTCTACATTCTTTTCCCAGATTACCACGAATGAGCGAACTTAGCGACATCCAACCGAAGCCTAGCAAGCGAGCCAGACTGGAAAAGGCGCCGACAGAGTTCGAGCAGTTCATACACGACAATACGGACTACTACAGTAGGCCTGAGCCCGAGGATCAGGAAAAGGATCAGGATAAGAAGGATAGAAGACCCCGCTTGGCTCGCTCTGCAAAGAGTCCAGGTATAAAACCTGCCTATGCATCCTACACCTATACCTCAGGGCGGACACGCCATATTAAAAAACTCGTTTCAGCGCTTACGTCTGCACGGCACGTCTGTACAGTACACACTTCAATGTGCGCGTGAGTTCTTGCCTTCAATCTGACTGATAACCTACTAGTTTCCTACCAATCGGCCGCCGCGGGGTGAGGTTATTCCAATCGGGGCGTGGCGTAGCGTGGCCATTCTATATGAAATACAATAGTATTCTGTGGCTATACTATCCGCAATACTAACTGGTGTTGGAGGTCATAACGCTGTCTCCTTCACTCTTGCTGCGGTCGTGCAAGTCTGAAAGAGAAGTTTTACGACATAAATAAAATAAATAAATATTAATGGGACAATCTTACACAAATCCCAGTCCCAGAGTAAGCTCAATAAGACTCGTGTTGTGGGTATTAGGCGACGATATATATATAATAGATAGATATAGATAAATACTTAAATACATAGAAAACATCCATAAGTCACGAACAAATATCCATGATAAACACACAAATAAAAGCCCTGACCAGGATTCGAACCCAGGACCTCCTGCTTCGTAGGCTGGGTCACTACCAACTAGGCTAAGAGGCCATATAAGGAGCAGGAAGGCCGGTCAAAAAATGAGAGAATAAAACGGATTGTAGATGGACTTTAACTAATTTACGGAAACCATATACAGTTAGGAATTTCCCCTTAGGGTTAATCTAGCGCAATTTATTTTTAGGTGATCCCGGTGGATTTCCATCTAGGAATAATTTAAGACAAATCGCTGAGTCATTTTCGTGAATGGCATATACTACTCGCTGATTTTATCTAAATTTTTAGGGTTCCGTAGCCAAAATGGCGAAAACGGAACCATTATAGTTTCGTCATGTCCGTCTGTCCGTCCGTCCGTATGTCACAGCCATTTTACTCGGAAACTAAAGACGTATCTTAATAAAATTTACACATAAGGTGTATTTTGTATGCCGCTACTTAGTTATGTCTCCCCCTTTAACTTTTGAACCGTAAGCCCAAAAAGATTGAAAAAAATGAGTAAATACGCCTTATCATTATCCCATACTTTCTTCAAAAATTGTTTTGAACATTATCGGTTCAGCTATTTTGAGTTATTCCATAGGCATCTGATACGACCTTTTGACATTAGTTTGGTTCATATTCCATTGAAGGTACAGAACCCTCCATTATGCGTGGTCCGACATGCACTTGGCCGGTTTTGGAAATGTCATTTTGACAGTAGCCTTCCCCAATTTTCTACGCCAAAAAAGTTACGGGCCAATAAATCTTAGAGATCCTCTGTTATAAATGTTATAAATTATAATAGACCTATTACTGATGCACCGACGGAAACATTCCCAAAAAGTGGAATTTTTCTCATAGGAAATACTAGATTTTCTGGTGATATTTTCTGGAAATTTCCGAGAAACTTTTTTGAAACTTTCCGCAACATTCACATCAGTAAATAGACCTGCACTAAATTTTAAAATCGCGTGCAACAGATAAGCGAATGCGTCTTCGACGGCACCCTGAAGGAGAAGCGACCCCTATCCGGACTTCAAACATTAAAGATACAAGTATACCATTATAGTTATACCTAATCTCTATTTTTGTACAACATGTAACAAATATAAAGTTAGTTATACAGGGTAAGTATACCATTATAGTTATACCTAATCACTATTTTTGTACAACATGTAACAAATATAAAGTTAGTTATACAGGGTAAGTATACCATTATAGTTATACCTAATCACTATTTTTGTACAACATGTAACAAATATAAAGTTAGTTATACAGGGTAAGTATACCATTATAGTTATACCTAATCACTATTTTTGTACAACATGTAACAAATATAAAGTTAGTTATACAGGGTAAGTATACCATTATAGTTATACCTAATCACTATTTTTGTACATGTAACAAATATAAAGTTAGTTATACAGGGTAAGTATACCATTATAGTTATACCTAATCACTATTTTTGTACATGTAACAAATATAAAGTTAGTTATACAGGGTAAGTATACCATTATAGTTATACCTAATCACTATTTTTGTACATGTAACAAATATAAAGTTTGTTATACAGGGTGACTTCTGAGTCGAGATCCGGAACCACTTTTTCTGACTCTGTAACTGATCAAGATTATCGTATGGGAGTATTCTCTTAAAACACACTTAATTTGGTTTTTTTAATTAAAGTAAAATTAATCTTAAATTAAGCAAATCATGGTCACCCTATGACTTTTAACATACGCTTAGACCCCGTTATCTTGCCGCATAGATTTTGTTTTTCAGTAGAGCGTGAATGATTTTTTTATCGACCTTCTTGATATCGATGTTTATATAATGCAATTGAATTTTCGCCTTTTAAGTCTATACTCAATTTCAATTAAAACTTTTTGTTTACAAATACATAAGTACATAACCTTATTGGTCTTACGTGAAAGTTTATTGTAATTATTGTGGAAAAAATAAGATTAATCCTAACTAACGAACACCCTAGACTTTTATTTCTTCGTTTATTATTATATATATCTTTATACAAAAGTAATAAGTAGTACCTAGTGACACCTCTTTGAAATTATCAGTGACATACAGTATCGACATTTAGATAGTTGATAAAAAAATCATTCACGCTCTACTGAAAAACAAAATCTATGCGACAAGATAACGGGGTCTACATACGCTGTACAAGAAACGACAAGATGTCAAATTGAGTAGGGTGACCAAATTGTATGGAAAAAAATATTTTCTACTAATCATCTGAAAAATAGTTATCAATGTTGGTGATAAAAAAAAGAATAACCAACATCATTAGTTTCATCTTTAAGTCCTGTATCGTTTCTTGTACTCTTGCTACACGTCCCAGAAATCACCCTGTTTTTAGAGACGGCTGGGCGTCATTTTATGACGTTTTCGAAAATGTATACCTTATATTATTATTCGTATCTCTGGGTCTTACGAGTTCGGTCATTTTAAGTATGCGTGGGGTTTGAATAGCTTTGATGTCATATGGAACCTATGGACTAAGAGCTGGCCATGTCAGATATGACACAAAAATGAGAGCATCAAAACCCGTCTGGTTAGATTGCTATTCTATCCTTTTTTCTAGATCCGGGCATCTGGCAGCTTTTAATGGATGGAGGTCAGAGTGAGAGACTAGCATTTTTTTAAATTGGATTATAGTATTACCAAAATAGGTTGAAACTGCCGAAGTGGTCTAAGTCATAAAGGACAGGGCCTAGAGCAAAATAGATTGCGTATTAATCTTCTTCTTTAGGTACCATATCCTCTACGGATGTCGGCTACCACAGTCGGCTACCGTATTATTACGGTAACAAAAACAGTAGGCGACAAACTAGGAATTACATTACACGTCATTTGCTATTTTGGCATTAGTTTCCCCCAGCAGAAACTTTTGGCAATGATATAATCTAATTATTTACATAATTTCTCATAATATTGCATCAAACCTAGAACTCTAGGATTTGTTTTCTTGAAGTGGTTTGCATTCTTTGGCCTCCACCACTTTAAAGCCAGATATCCAGATCTAGAAATAAGCATAGCAAGCATATAGCAAACTGACTAGAGGGGTTTCGTTGCTCTCATTATTGTGTCATATCATATCTGAAGTGGCTAGCTCTCCGTCTACAATTTACCGGATATAAATAGACACTATTATTATTATTAATAATTATCTTCCGACAATACAGTGACGCCAATCCGCCCGGTCTGGTATTATAAATAAAATAATTTTGATTCTCCTGTGTAATATGAATTGTCAGTTGGTTTTGATATCCGTAGTTAACATTGTTATCTTTTATTGGCTTAGTAGTACTAAAGCTAGGTTTTTAATAATTCCTTGATTTGATAGTTGAGAGGGTTTCGAGCGCCCACAGTCTCATTTTAAATTGATTAGTTTAATGGATTAGTTTAATTTATTTATGTTTGATTTAGATTTTAATTATAGTTAAGGTATTTATCTAGTTCTATTATGCATATACCTTATTGTATTTTATTATAATGTTTGTTTGTTAATAGGCGGGTCCACACAAACCGAGCAGCCTCGCGCGGATATTTCCGCGCGAAACGGTTCAGGCAGTGTAAACGCACCTTGGTCTCGGCCGCTCGATCCTTTGCCGGCCGAGGCAGGTCTACCCTGCCCGAGCTGCTTCGCGCATAAATTTCCTCGCGAGGCTGTGAGGCCCGTGTGGACCCGCTTAATGACCCGCTCTCCGCGTCATTTTCCTCATTGATGAGGGTCGTGTTTCGCTTGTATTAATCTTGTTCCGGAGTGTGTTCCGCCATTTATTCCCGTCCTTAGCCTGCGGTCACTGCGGTGTGAAACTCTTAACGAGTGAATTAGCCGACTTTATGCATATGGAATACAATACTCTTCAGAACTAACACGACAGGGCATAGTTTTTATTTTTGTAATTTCTGTTTCAGATACGCGCGATAAGAAGAAACCTTCAAACGATTATATCGCACAAAAAACTTATGTTGCGTACATTTGTACACTAAAGGTGAGTACCTACTCGCTTTCCCATATAGATGGCGTTCTATAATAAAAGTGGTTATTTTTTCTCCTAGGACTTTGTAACTAATAGTGACGCTTTTTTTCTTTAAATTTCTCAACACTCTTTTTAATTTCGAATTGCCATCTTTGAAATAACACTTTAAAAACGAATATAAAAAAAATAAGGAACACAAATGCGAACTTCCATATTCCAGAAACGTCTAGGCGCTCTCGACTTAGCCAAGTGCGTAGAGAAAGGGGTTCCGCCGGGTCCTTTACTTGGACAGCTGAAGAGCGGAATTGATGTGGTACTAGCTGATGGTACTATCGTGTTGTCTAAAGACGTGAAGAATCCGGACGACCCTGGCCCTGTCTTCATTGGTAAGCGTACAAAACAACCTTATCTCTTACAAATAAGATACTCATTCGGGCCCTGCCCGAGTTGCTTCGCGCGGAAATTTACTCGCGAGGCTGCGAGGCCTGTTTGGACCCGCCTAATTGCGTACATCAGAGCAAGGGCTTTTGTAAAGAGAACAGGTACGCTAGACTTAGCCAAGTGCTTAGAACGATAAAAGTCCTGGTTCCTTGTAAACGTTTTTTTTATTTTATTGCTCAGTAATAAAAATACTTAAAACTACTACAAAAACTTCGCCAAACTGCGAAACAGTTTGTTGGCGAATGGAATACACCCATTGTACATATATTTCCTTACATTATCTAACTTAACTACTACTTACATCCAAGCACTATGAAAACGGGTCACTTTGTATGGACACTTCCTTAGGTACTAAGTAACCCGTCTTCACTGCAGATACCTAATAAATTTACATAGGATATACCTTAATTTATTACACACCGACTCCACGTGGGGTTTCCAATTAAAACAACTATCAACATTTAAACCCAAGTACCTATAATCAGTGACTATTTCGAGGTGACTGCAATTACACAACATCATATCATTCATATGTGTGCGCCACTATTCCGAAATTGTCAAGGGTAAGTTTGAGGTACGGAGACTTTATCAACATACACTTGGTCTTAGCTACATTCAGTATTATACCGTTATCGTGAGCCCACCTCAGTATGTTGTCAAAGTCTGCCTGCAGTCTGTCCCGCATGAGTGCGACGTCCCGGTCGGCGTACACCAGGCACGTGCCGTCCGCGTACATGTAGGTGGAGCAGTGCTCAACGACGTTGCTGATGCTATTCACGTGCATGATGTACCCGACCGGCCCGTACACTGACCCAGTCGGCACCCCGTATTTTATATTGGCTTCATCTCCCGTTTCCTCGATTATCTTCGTGCGAAGCGTACGGTTTTTTTAAATAGCTATGAACACAGAAGCCGCACTCTTGCATAGCGCTGAGTAGCACTGTGTGGTCCAATGTGTCGAAGGCTTTTATGAAGTCAATATATAACACTGCCACACACATTTTCTTATCCAATTTATCATTCACATCGTCCACAAATTGCGATAAAGCAGTCGATGTACTGCGCGACCTTCTAAAACCATGCTGTGTGTCGGATAATACGTTACTTGTTTCTAAGAAAGTACTAATTCTGCTTACTATTACTTTTTCTGGTATTTTATTTACTATAGATAGGATTGCTATGAGGGTTTCCGCGATTGAGATTTTCACTAGATGGCAGCACCGTGACGACAGGTCTTTTTGGCAGTAGCTGTCAAAATCCACCAATCAAAAAATATATGGTTAAACATGATTGGTGGATTGTGACAGCTAGACCTGTCGCCACGGTGCTGCCATCTAGTGAAAAACTCGATCGCGGAAACCCTCATTGGCCTATAATTAGAATAGTCACAGTGGTTGCCTTGTTTAAAAATCGGGCGAATAATCGCCTTTTTTAAGTAGTCTGGATATACACCTTGTTTCGCACACATGTTAATAAACTTAGCCAGTACTGGGCTTATTTTTAACCTACTTCAAGATTTGAAAAGAGGAGGTTCTCAATTCGGCGTGTATGTTTTTTTTTTTTTTTGTTTTTGTTTTTATGTTTGTGACTCCATAACTCCGTCATGTCTGAACCGATTTTGAAAATTATTTTTTTGATTGTAAGTATATATGTTAATGTTATAATAAAAACTGCACTGGTTCATTAAATATAGTAATTATATTGCTAAGAAACTATGATACATTGACAGAAAAAGACCAGAATGAAGCATAAAACAAAATCTATCAAATAATAGAAAAAGTATAAAAAGGTAAAAATATGTGCCAAGAAGGTGCGTCGGGCACATTTCCTCCCTTTTTTCATGAGGATCCAGCCACGTCCAGCTTCACCAGCTTCCTTAGTGGCCGCCGCAAAACGCCCGCCAGCGTGCGCACGTCCGCTACACGGACGATGCCATCAGGGCCTGGGAAAACAGCTGTAATCCGTCCGCGGGGCCAGGTTCCTCGAGGAGTGTTACCGTCCGCAATGAGCACTAGGTCGCCGATCACAATTTGGGGAACCTCTCCTCGTCCACGTCTTGGAGTCAGGGTTGGGAGGTACTCCCTCATCCAGCGGCGCCAGAAATGGTCAGCTAGTCGTACGGCTTTACGCCAGCTGGCTCGTGACACTAGGTCAGAATCGGTCAGTGTCGCCGGTAATGCACGTCCAGAAGATGACGACAGTAAAAAATGCATTGGCGTCAACGATTCTTCATTTACAGGGACAACTGAAACATGCGTCAGCGGTCTAGTATTCACTAAATACTCTGCCTCCGCCAGCAATGTTCGCAGGACTTCATCTTTCGGTGCTCGTTCAGTCAACGTCACTTTGAGCGCTGTCTTTATACTTTTCACGAGCCTCTCCCATGAGCCTCCCATAAACGGAGCAGATGGAGGGATAAAACGCCAATTGATTTGCTCCGTTGCTGCGAATTGGGATGTCGCATCGGCGTATAAGCGTCGTAGCTCTCGGTCGGCGCCTACGAACGCAGTCCCATTGTCCGACCATAGCTCCGATGGTGTACCTCTTCGGGCTATGAAGCGGCGGAGGCTCATAATTGCAGAGTCAGTGGAAAGGCTGTCGACGACTTCCAGGTGGACGGCTCTAACAACGAGGCAGGTATATAGGGCGACATATCTTTTTTCTCGTCTTCGTCCAACGGAAACTTGCACAGGGCCAAAGTAGTCAAGCCCAGTGAACGTAAACGGTCGCTTGTGATGACCTAAGCGCGCCTCTGGTAGGTCTCCTGCAGGAGGCTGAAACTGCTTGGCATTCCGGATTCTGCAGAATTGGCAGGTATACGCCACCTTGCGGACGGTACTCCGAAGACTTAACAGGTGGTATTCTTGCCGGAGCTCATTAACTACAGTCTCTGTGTTTGCATGAGCGGCCCTGCGATGCACGTGTGAAACAAGTAAGCGTACGGCTGGGTGTCTGCCGTCTAGTACAATAGGGCTTTTCATTGAGTTCTGTACGCTTCTCGCTGCTCCAATGCGGCCGGATAAACGCATGAGCGTGTCATCTCCAAGATTAACTGTCAATTTGGATAAGCGGCTGGAACGTGGCACCGGCTGGGTAGGATGATTTATAAAATGAATCATCTCGTCAGGAAATGTGTCTAGCTGTGACCGGTGCAAAATATGCAGCACAGCTAGATGAAGGTCTGCGGCAGTCAGTGCCGCAGATGTTTCGCGCGTAGAGCGCGGGTCGGTGTACTGTTGCCATTGGCTTGAAGGCTGAAACATAAAGGTACACAACCCTCCCTCGATACGGACTAAATTATCTACACACAGACCCCTTCGAGTTAGACTACGCATTCGCAATAATGTAAGATACTTATGCGCTGTAGCTGTTGCACGTACCAACCTTAGCCAAGAACTGAAACGAGTAGGGTCGGCTGAGACTGGCTCATGCTTGTCACTGTCACTAATGAGATGAACTAAGTCAGAACGAGCTGCACGTTTGCTTTCTTCGTCTATACCTGGATACTCAGGTGTAGCAGGCTCGCTGGGCCACTCTGAAGAGAGCAAAAATTCAGGACCCGATATCCAACGTGACTCTGGAGATAACGTGACTCGCTTCATGCGGGTAGCATCGTCCGCAACATTAAGCTGACTTGGCACCCATCGCCATTCTTTGACGTCAGTTATCTCCATAATCTCAGCTACTCTGTGAGAAACAAACGGCTTAAAAAAGCGCGCCTCGCTTCGTAGCCACCCCAAAACGGTCATACTATCACACCAAAAGATGCGGTTTACTGGCTTTAACCTGTGGGCTTCACAAATCGTAGAAGCGAGGCGAGCTGCAATCAAAGCTCCTTGGAGCTCTAAACGATTGATGGAAATTTGCTTCAAAGGGGCTACACGAACTTTGCTACATATAAGTGCTAACTTCACTTCTCCATTTTCTAAGACAAAACGCCAATACGCGACCGCAGCGAAAGCTGACTCGCTCGCGTCGCAAAAGAGGTGAAGCTCGGCTTTCTCAACTTGCAATTCGCTAAGGCAGTAGCAGCGTGGATTCTGTAAACCTGAAACGGCAAATAAATCTTCAAACCAAAGTCTCCACGCTGCACTATCACTCTGTGACAGCTCCTCGTCCCAATCGAGACCCTTACGCCATGCATCTTGGAACATGATGCGACCCGTGATCACTACTGGCGCCAGGATACCGAGTGGGTCGAAAACCCGCATCACGTGAGCCAACACTTCACGTTTGGTGAGCTTATTTGGCAACGAACATTCTCTTTTTATCCCAATGTTAAACCCAATTGTATCGGAAACGGGTTGCCAAATAAGTCCAAGTGTACGCACGGGCGCAGAAAGGTGACCGAAATCAACGTCTACGTGATTGCTAGCTACAGGCATTTCAACCAGGCTCTCTTTTGGAAGTAAAGCGAGAGCAGAGGTATTGTTTGAAACCCACGGACGCATCTCGAAGCCAGCATGTCGGTGAATAAGGTTGATATCAGCAGCAAGTTTTGCGGCTTCGTCAACGGAATTTAAGCTCACAATACAATCATCCATCTAGTGATCGACTATGATGGCTTGAGCAGCGTCTGGATAGCGATCTTGCCATTCCTCTGCGTTTTTGTTTTTAATATAAATCGCAGTGAAAGGACTAGAAGCGGCACCGAAAATCATAGATGACATCCGGTATGTCCTTATGGGCTCTTTTGGGCTGTCTCGCCACAAAAATCTCTGCGCATGGCGGTCCTCTGCTCGTATTTTTATTTGAGGGAACATTTCGCGAATATCTCCCGTTAGAGCAACCTTTCCCTCCCTAAAACGCAACAAGATTCCGAGCAGAGGTTGCAGTAAGTCGGGCCCAGTAAGTAAAAGCGAGTTTAGTGAAACTCCATTACTTTTAGCAGCAGCGTCATGGACAATCCTTAATTTATTGGGCTTGTTAGGATTGGTTACGCCGAAATGTGGTAAAACCCAAACAGGTGACTTAGCGCTCAGCTCTTCCGTGCACAGTTCAGCATAACCTTTCCCAATCATACCGTTTATATTTTCCCGGTAACGCTCTGCGTATTGAAAATCTCTTGCCATTTTTCTTTCGAGACTAAGAAATCTAGATAAGGCAAGCTTGAAACTATCAGGCACGGTTAAATCATCTGCTTTCCACAGCAAACCGACTTCGTAATGCCCGTTAGGCAGGCGACGCGCTGTACGGTCAAGAATTTGGATAGCGCGCTCGTCATCAGGGCTGCGCGCTTCGCGTTTGGAAATACCGATTGAATCTATGCTGTATTGCTCACGAATTAATTGCTCTAATACTGCGCGATCGCCTACCGAAGCAACCTCGGGCTCACTAACCAACGCGTGGTTGACAGTTTCAAGCGGTGCAGTTTTGCTACACCCAAAGGCGAATAAAACCCAACCGAGAGCGGTTTTAATTGCGACCGGTTGTGTTTTAGTGCCCTCACGCAAGTCCCTAGGTATAGTGAGATGCCAGTTGTCGAGACCGACTATAATCATCGGCTGCACGTGGCCGTAACAAAACTCATCTGCAATATCTGAAAGATGAGAATACTTGGACACACTCGATTTATCAGCAGCCTGTGACGCGAGACCTAACCCTTTCATCGCCCGGGCTCTACTAACATCGTAAGTTTCGTTAGCACGACGACCTTTTATTTGAAAATCAACATACTGCACTGTCGTATCTTTTCCTAAACCGCCTACGCAGTCTAGTCGCATACGTCTTTCGGATCCACAAGCGCCTATCTTCGATCCCTTCGATCGATAAAGATCCTGTGGCCCCGTCATCTAACATAGCGTATGTATTAACGGAACCTAATGGGCCGGATACGGTCACGGCTACGATCTTCAACAATGGTCGAGGAGGGGGCAATGGCTGAGTTGATAAGCCCACAGCAACAGAGGTCGACGTGTGGGTAAGAGTATCCTTGGTTTCGACATCGTATGAAGCAGGGTCGTGCGTGATAGCGGGTGCCGGAGCGAGGGCAGGGCCCCGCGGCGCAGCGCCTGATGTTCCCGCAACCAGCTCGTCTTCCTCTACTTCTACATGCGCGGCTGCAGAGCGGTCATAATTCGGATTATGCAATAATCTATGGTGACGGAACGTACATCCGTCAACGTCACAAGTTTTCTTCGCCTTACAAAAATTCAACCTATGCCAACCTACTTTGAGGCATCGATGACAGACTTTTTTCTTTTTAGTTAGATTCCATCTGTCATCGATTGACATTGACGCAAATCTATCACACTCAAATAAGTCATGCGGTTTTTGACAAACAACGCATGATTTATTTTTAGGTGCAGTCGTCGATGAATTCAATTTAGCGGTATTTCGCGATGTTGAATTTGAACTCACGGATTGATCGTCAGCGGCGACATGCACATTATCCCTGGCCCGCCTACTATCTACGGCGTGTGAAGCAGTAGTCGGCTCAGGGAGTATGCCGAAGCGAGACTGCAGGTCGACTTCGTTAGCTAGAAAATCGGCCAGATTTTCGAGCTTCGACAGGCCGGCAGTCTCATAACGAACGGCATAATCTAGCCATTTGGTTCGCAGCAGTGGGGAAATTTTTGAAATTAGAGCTTGGAATAGTTCTGGCGAAGCCAAATATTCCGTGTGACCTAGCAAACGGATAACTTCTACACAGTTGCGAACCTTACAGGCAAAAACAGCTAAATCCTTACCTTCCGAGCTTACGCGCGCCAATGCGCGCACCGCGGCTACTTCGTGCGCTACCACGATCTCAGGGCGGCCGAAGCGCGCATCAAGCGCGCGCACCACAACGCCGGGCTCGCGCGCCGACACCAGGAGCGCTGCCACTGCCTCGCGCGCTGCGCCCGTTAGCGCCGAATTCAATCTTGATAGATTATTTGCATCTGTATAGGACCCTTGCGTATTTTCGAATGCTTTTTTCAAACTGAGCCAGTCTAGGTAAGATTTCCCGTCGAACTTAGGTAACGGAACGCGGTTTATAGCGTGGCCAATGCCTTTATTAACACTATCAACTAAAACACCTAAGCTCTTCACTAGCTGCGGGACTCCCGCGCTCGCAGGAGGCGCGGGAGGGGCCGCTGACATCGCGGCACCGCAGTCATGAGGCACGGTCACTGTCCGCGCAAGAGACGCGACACGGATCTGTGGTGCTTTAATTTCAGAATCCCTGAAATCATAATCAATATTTAGTGCTTTTTTATCGTTAAATGCAGCCTCTGACTTACGAAACCACTCGTCCAAATGGCTACTTCTTGAGCTATGCTGACTCGCGTCTGCCTCGATGGCTGCGATTTCAGCTTTTAGTTCAAGCTTGGCGGTTGTACGCTGCAGGTCGGCAAGGCAGCGTATTTGTTCCGCCTCAAGCGCGGCGAGGCGGCGCGCGTGTTGTGCCTCAGCCGCTAACTTTTTGGCCAATACTGTGGCTGAAGAGCGAGATGACGTACTTACACGGGAGGAATGGGACGGCGCCGGGAGTACGGTTGTCGAGTCGACAGGAGGGGCTGAGGGCGCGGTAGACGGCCCTGCCTCACTCCCCGTAACGGTCTTACCTTTTTCACTTTTCTTACCCATGGCTGTTTCGGATCTCGTAACAACCATTTTCTTATTGCAACGATGTAGCTTCTTCAGAATACTATCAATTACTTTTTTAATCCACGAGGGACCAAATGTTAATGTTATAATAAAAACTGCACTGGTTCATTAAAGATAGTAATTATATTGCTAAGAAACTATGATACATTGACAGAAAAAGACCAGAATGAAGCATAAAACAAAATCTATCAAATAATAGAAAAAGTATAAAAAGGTAAAAATATGTGCCAAGAAGGTGCGTCGGGCACAATATATATATACAGATTGGTCCCGTTTTTGTCAAAACGCAATTCTGATGATGGGATCCATGAGGAATCGAGGGAACTCCTCAAATCTTAAAGGCATACATATAGTGATTTTTATATTTTTATCAACAAAACCATCATTTTCATTCAAAACAGTGACATTTGATGAAGTAGAACTGCTGATGATGATCAGAACGGAACTCTTCAACGACGCATAGTTCACGTTTGGCGATTTGTCCTCTTCGCTGTGTTTGTTTAGCAAGTTTAATTGTCAGGACAAATTTTCGTCAAGCTCAAGTTCTGATGATGGGATCCATGAAGAATCGAGGGAACTCCTCAAATCTTAAGGGCTTACACATAGTGATTTTTGTATTTTTATCAACAAGTCAAGCATTTTCATTCAAAAGAGTGACATTTGATGAAGTGGAACTGCTGATGATGATCAGAACGGAACTCTTCAACGACGCATAGTTCAGGTTTGGCGATTTGTCCTCTCCGCTGCGTTTGTTAAGCAAGTTATTTCATTGTATGGAATCTAAGTGCACCATCTACAATAATGCTTCACCGGCTACCCCCATGGCAGTCGGTTTTTTTTTCTTAAAAATTATGTTTTTCACATATTTCAGGTCACTGACCCTAATGTCATCTAACCCCGGAGATTTCCGACAATTTAAGTGATCTATGATTCTTTCAACTTCATGTGAAGTTACACATTGATACCTAAAAGAAACATTACTTGGTCTTACATAAGATGAACGGTTTAAAAATTTGTAGTTACAGTGATGTTTTACATTGTCAATTTCTTCTGTGAAGGTTTTGGAAAAGTTCGTTCATATATTTCGCACAGAATCCGTCTTCCCTAAATATTTCATTATGACGGTATCAACGTCATCCTTTTTATTACCTAACCACTTGTTTATGACTGCCCAGATCTTTCTACAATCCCCCTTACATTCCAATATTTCATTTCTTCGAAATTTATTTCTAGCCGAGTTTATTAATTTATTAGTTCTATTCCGGTGTCTAGTATAATCTAGCCTTAAAATCATATTTTTAGGGGCAGCTTTCCATTTTCTGAATAACTCATCCCTACGTTCTATCATTAATCTAAGGGAACTATTAATCCATGGTTGATTTTCCCGTTTGCTTACAGTTTTAACATTTTTCTTGCAGATATCGTATATATTTTTAAAAGTGCTACACATCGAATCGTATAAGAGCAACGGACAGTCCAGTAACAGAAACTCGTTCCAGTCTATTTTTTCTAATTCAGATCTCACTAATTTATTGTCTAACACACACCGTAATGTAGATACTGACGACTCAATTCGCTCACCGAAATTTATGTTCGTGCCTATCATGTAGTGATCTGATAATTTGCATGTAAATATGTGTGTTTCGGCACGCGCGCGCATGCGTGTGCGCACCCACACATGGTCGATGCACGACGCTGATAACACACCTGCTACCACCTCCTCCCTAGTGCACTCGTTGATACCACTCTGCAGGCCGTATTCACACAAGGTGTTTTTGTAATTATCAATACTGCTATTAGATTCTAACAAGTTTATGTTCATATCTCCTGCGAGGGCTGCTATTTATATATTCGGAAACCGGGATTACAATCTTCTTAAATAGCATATTTGACCTCCATGGTAAAATTTGAACTTTTTTAAGTACTGGCCGGTATATTTTTTCTTTCTTATTAACGCTCGTGTTTTGTTTTTGACGGGTTTTAAATGTCATCTCGCAGCAAGAATGGAACTCACTCGTGAAAATATTCGTGCTATGATTTATTATGATTTTCGGCGTGGTTTAACGCAACAACAGTGCATAGATCAACTAACTTCAACTTTTGGTGATGAAGCCCCATCTAAAACTACTGTGTATCACTGGTTTAGTGAGTTCAATCGTGGACGTAGTATGCTTACGGACGAAGTTAAGGCAGGTCGCCCGAAATCGGTCGTTGTACAACAAAATATCGAGGCTGTGCGAAAACTTATAATAGTTATAATGGACGACCGACATGTTACGTACCGCGAGATAGAGGCGACTCTGGGTATTTCTATGACCAGCATTAATAGCATATTACATAATTATTTGGCTGTAAAAAAAATTTGTTCGCGTTGGATACCCCACAACTTAACAAAAGAGCAAAAAGATGCTCGCGTCGAATGGTGCAATAAAATGTTAAAAAAATATAACCGTGGTGACTCAAAAGCCGTTTATAACATCTATACAGGTGACGAATCCTGGATCTATGCATACGATCCCGAAACGAAGCAACAATCAACGGTATGTGTGTTTCAAAATGAGCCGAACCCTACGAAAGTTACTCGTGCAAAAAGTACATTGAAACAAATGGTGGCCTGCTTCTTCGGTATTAATGGCCATGTAGCTACAGTGCCACTAGAAAACCGTAGAACGGTTAATTCAGAGTGGTACACGACCATTTGCTTACCGGAAGTATTTGAACAAATTCGTAAAACTAACCAGCGACGAAGAATCATTCTTCATCATGACAATGCCAGCTGTCATACGTCACGCGAAACAACTCTATTTTTGGAGGGTCAAAATGTGGAATTAACGGGTCATCCGCCGTACAGCCCTGACTTGGCACCCAACGATTTTTATTTATTTCCAAATATAAAGAATAAATTACGCGGTCAACGATTTTCGACCGCTGAAGATGCTGTCGACGCATTCAAACAACACGTTATGGAGGTACCTCAGGCGGAGTGGCAGAAGTGCTTTAAAAATTGGTTCACGCGAATGCAAAAGTGCATAGATCATCAAGGGGAATACTTTGAAAAACAATAAAACCATTTTCAGCCGTGTACGTTTGTTTGTTTTTTTGTTTCCGGATATATAAGTAGCAACCTATGTATTACTATAATAATGTATTTGTTCCAACAGATTTTTTAATTCCTCTGTAAAAAATAACTTATTTGTATCGGGAGGTCTGTATAATGCAATGATGTGTATTTTATTAGTTCCGAAGACGTCAAATATGTCTAATTCAAACACTGACAAAAAGTCTCAAAAGGTATTTAGATCTCAAAAAAAAAAACAGTAGGTACCGTTTATTATCTGAAAGTTTTTATCCTATTTGACATCCATTTTCAGTTCTAGAAATGCCGGACATAGGTTACCTGTGCGAGGCGGAATTTATAGCCCACTACGATAACGGCACCAACCCGCCAGAGAACATACCCGCACTCATCGTTCACATGTCGCCGCCTGAGGTGTTCCATCATCCAGAGTGAGTTTAACTAAGCTTGAGGTACTAATGGTGTCCGTACATGGCGCAATTACGACGCAAAAATCTCATACCGATTCGAAACATTGCCGTCTAGGTAGGTTCAACGAAACCAGTCGATAGATCAAAACCAGCAATTTATTGCAAATCGCCGGTGATTAGTTGCGGGGTCAGTAGAGCCCTTAACTAAACATATGTTCCTTAAATAGCTCCCGGTGCCCAGGGCGATAATTCAAACAACTTGTGAACAACGTCGCGGCTGATGCTCCTTTTCTTTCTTTCGCATATGACGTTAATTTCAGTTTATAATTTACATAGTAGTATTCAGAGCTGACGCGTAGTTTCAGGTATTTAAGCTCCCTACTACGTGTTGTGGAACCACCCTGTGAAACTCGAACTTACTCACGTTGGACTTGGTTTTTCACCAATTTCCAGTATCTTTATGTGATGAAGAACGAGCATGCAAATCGCCGAGTTTTTGGCTGGGTCCTTTCAAAATCGTCTTACGCGAGTTATACTGTACTTTCTTACAAATTCTACAATTTGTATCCACAGTTACAAAGCCTTCATGGCCAAATTCGGTCCAACGACAAACCACCTCATCGTGAACTCTCAGAACTCGTGTCTAGGCTCCGAAGCTGTGCACCGCACACAGCACAAACTACATTTGCTGGACCCTGAGGTCTTCCCTCTACTTAGGGTAAGTTGGCTAATAGTGGCAACATCGGCCCAGTTTAACATTACACATGGCAAAAAGATGTCATACTGTATTCAAAAATGTCATTATGTAAGATGTCAAAACTGGTATTTTTTTCAAAGAGGTGTTTCCGCTGCTCAAGGTAAATTAGCAGGAGAACTTTTCTCTTTCTTTTTTTAATACCACGACGGTGGCAAACAAGCATACGACCCGCCTGAGCAACCATAGTCTATGGACGCCTGCAACCCCCAGAGGTGTCACATGCGTGTTGCCGACCCTGTACAGGGAAGATTCACTGTGTTGACGGCTAAAGGAACAAGAGGGTCCCTTACGGTCAACACACTGGGTCCTGTTTGAGCTCTTTGGCAACCTTACTCACCAGCAGGAACACAATACTACGAGTAGGGTCTAGTGCTATTTGGCTGTGGTTTTCTGTAAGGGGGAGGTACATCCCCAGTCGGGCTCTGCTCCAGATTTGAGCGAGATGACATTCGCTGTGCTGTGCCCTACCACACAAAGCGAGATGACATTCGCAGTACCCATACCTCTCTTTTAGACGTAGTTTAAGGACATACCCGCGTTCTCTAAGGTAAGTTGGCTAACAGTAGGCAACATCGTCCAGATTCTCCAGAAACTTCCTGCTTCGCGCACAAAAATGCGTGATATAACCTTCAAACCTTCAAGAAAGGAGCTTACTCCCATTTTAAACGCCGGCAACGCACTTATGGCCCCAGTAGTGTTGCGGTTGTCCTTGGGCAGAGGTAATTGCCGTCAGGTGATATATTTGTTTGTTTGCCTCTTAAGTTATAAAAAAATTACATTGCATGTTCACTGTCCTCTCTTAGAGAATTGGTATTTTTGGGCAAATTCTGTCCAAATACAACCTCACTCGCAGAAATCTTGTATATGGGAACACCTCGAATAATTTTCTTTAAAAGCAAAATGTAAACAAAAGAAGAATTTCTGAAATTGGGCCACTGATCTCTGAATTATCGGCTAATGTAAGAGAAGTTCTACATCACAGCCAATCCCTAGTCTTTATCATCAGGTCTAGTTCAGCTAATAGGTCGTTTTAGAGACCAAATGGTCTTAAGAAAATGCTCAAATTACAATGTATTTTTGAAAACGACTCTGCAACAGATGAATGATCTTAAGTAGTGCGTTCATTATGTCACAGAATAAATAATAGTGTTTCATACAGAATGCCACACTACGCCCCGCCCCGAACAGAATTACCTCACCCCGCGGCGGCCGATTGGCAGGGAACTAGTAGGCTAATCCGTCAGGTTGGCAACGCATCGATAAAAATCAAATAATCAAAATAAGACGCACGCACACATTGAAGTGTGTACAGATGTGCCGTGCACACAAAGGCGCTTAAACGAGTTTTGTAATATGACGTGTCCGCCTTGTGGTTATGTTATGCCTACATTAAAGTTTGGTTGTACTGTGTTATTTTCGTACAATACTTATATTATTTAAAACATTTTTGTCATTTCTTAAGGACACAAGCATACCGGCCGAATGGAACGCCAATCCTCCCATACCGAGGACCAATAGTCCATCCAAGATCAAAGGCTTCGAAGATCTGAAGAATAGGGTAAGTTGATCTCTTGATTGGTTGCTGGGTACTTTAAGTTTTAACATAAATCAAGTAATATAAGTGCATCCGCTTAGTTCGCATGGCATTGTCAATAAAACAGTTGAAAATACTAAAGAAATAAACATCAGCATTTTGTTTATCAAAAATTTCTTCAAGAACTTTTCAACATAGGTACTGAGCCACATCCACCAGTAAATGTAAATCCAAAATGACCGGGTGTGGGATTATGGTTCTGTCCATGTGATATTCTTAATTCACTCGCATATTTTAAACAACTGCATGGCTTAATGTTTATAAACTGTAAATATATAATATGGCTTTTATAACCTCTTAAAACTTCTTATTCTGGGAAGTTATTCTAAATGTACGCTTATCGCTTCTTGCTGTGACGGCACTAAACATCTTCTAGATTGCAATGGCCCAGTTCCAGAATATTTGCAACATGGATTGTCCACTGAGAAAGGAGTCTGAGAAGGATGAGGGCCCCAAGCTGGAAACCTACTCGTCAAGGACGCTTACCATGTTCCATTTGAGGCCCAAGAAGCAAATTGACAGGTGAGTCTTTTAGTCGATAGGTGCATTAGTATGTGCTATTTATTAATTATTTTTTCTCAAACATGCAATGAAATATTCTCTTTACGTTCCTTATAATAGACTCGGAAGTATCCTTTTTCGGGCGCAGCATCTGGAGGCGGCCTGAAATGGGATTTCATACAACTTTTCAGGCCTAGGCCTGCAAAGTAACTTTTTTTTTGTTTCAACATCCAACCTCATTCAGACGGCGTCAAAGATGGCGGCAGGTTTTACGAACAGCTGATTTTAACTTTTTAATTTTTACTTCATGGTCGCTTTTTAGATTGAATAAAACATTGTTTTTTTGGTTTTTTACTTTATTTTATTTCATTGCATGTTTGAGGAAAGCACTATACATGCCTCGGCGTGAAAACGGATTCCCGGGGTCCATATTGGGTTGCATACAATTTGAAGTCATATCCTTGCTGCGCATAACCACTTGTTTCATAGTCATCATACTCGTCAAGGACGCTTACCATGTTCCATTTGAGGCCCAAGAAGCAAATTGACAGGTGAGTCTTTAAGTCGATAGGTGCATTAGTATGTGCTATTTATTAATTATTTTTTCTCAAACATGCAATGAAATATTCTCTTTACGTTCCTTATAATAGACTCGGAAGTATCCTTTTTCGGGCGCAGCATCTGGAGGCGGCCTGAAATGGGATTTCATACAACTTTTCAGGCCTAGGCCTGCAAAGTAACTTTTTTTTTGTTTCAACATCCAACCTCATTCAGACAGCGTCAAAGATGGCGGCAGGTTTTACGAACAGCTGATTTTAACTTTTTAATTTTTACTTCATGGTCGCTTTTTAGATTGAATAAAACATTGTTCTTTTGGTTTTTAATTTAATTTTATTTCATTGCATGTTTGAGGAAAGCACTATACATGCCTCGGCGTGAAAACGGATTCCCGGGGTCCATATTGGGTTGCATACAATTTTAAGTCATATCCTTGCTGCGCATAACCACTTGTTTCATAGTCATCATTGCGCATACAATTAGAAAGTTATATTATTTTGTGTCATACATTTTTAGTCATAAGAATTTTGATCATACTCAGTAGTGGTCATATATTTTTTGCGCAGATAAATTTAAATTATAATAAATTAAATGTCATAACAACTAAGAGCATAATTGTCAATAACCTTAACCCGCATAACGATTTGAAGCATAATAATAATCAACCATAAAGCTTTAAAGCTATAATATTATTATGCACCGTTACACGACGGGACGGTGACGGGAGAACTTATGTGTTGACGTCTCAATAGTGCGAGGACACACATTTTATAAGTCGATAAAATGTCGATAAAAAGCACGATGTACTGGACCACTGTTACGATATTCAGAAAAATTATAAGTAGTTGTAAAAAAATTAAAATTAGCTGTTTGTATTTTTTTATATTTTATATAATCTACGTAATAAACAATTAATATTTTTTCTACATTTTCGGATTTTTTACTGTTCGTTTCTGTAGGGGTCGCAATTCTAACATAACCCACTTTTCTAGTAACAGTTCGTTTCTGTGGGGTCGCAGTTCTAACCTAACCTAACCCACATTTCTGGTAACAGTTTGTGTCTGTGGGGTTCGCAATTCTAACCTAACCTAACCCACTTTTCTGGTAACAGGTTGGGACTGTGGGGGTTGCAGTTCTAACCTAACCCACTTTTCTGGTAACAGTTCATGTCTGTGGGGGTCGCAGTTCTAACCTAACCCACTTTTCTTAATCTAAGTCTCTTCCTAGTTTCGTTCTCGTGTTTCTGTAAAGGGTGTTTCATTCAAGTAAATTATCAATAGAATAATAATATTTGAATTAAAAATACAAGAACCAAATAATACGTGAAAATTTTTCTGCATAACAAAATTCTATGAAATTTCTATCTGCGAATGAAGGGGACACCGTTTTTTGGCTTATACTGACTTCTTTATAATTTGCAGGTTTTATGTAATTTTGTCCCGCCCAAGAGTAGATGTAGCCCCGCGAAGCAGGGCTCCTATTTTCGGACAACAGATACCGCATTGTTCATAAGCTAATTCAAGCTTTGTATTTTTTTTATAAATAAAATATGTTATGAGCCTTAAATATATGACTAAATTTTTTATGAAATATTAATAATATGCGTTGCAATACTTATGACTAAAGACAATTATGGTCATCAAACATATAATTAAAAATATGATGCCGAATAAAAGTATGACTATAAAAATATGCTTTAGCTCATTTATGACAAAAAACGAGGTATGCTCAAAAAGAATTATGACAAAAAAAATAATTATGACAAACTAATATATGCGAAAAGTGTTATGCGACCTGAGGGAGACCCCCCGGCCTCTGATGTAATGTACTAATTCTTAAACATCAAAACTCGGAAATGTTGTAATGACGTTAGTGATAATAGGAAGCATCACTGGATTTTCATACTACTTTGCAGGCCTTGGCCTGTATAGTGGCTCGGCGCTCCACACCCAGTCCGCACGCTTCAGGTCTCATGCAGGGGCACGCGGGTGCCGCGAGCCCGAACCTACATTATACCTAGTGATTCCGAGTGTGATAAACTTTTAAATAGGCTTTAAGTATTGGATTTTAGGTATTATTTTCTCGCATTTTTTTGAGAAAAGCACTATACATGCCTCAGCGGGAATATGGATTTCCGGCCTCGTATCCCAATCGTCAATACTCACTTGGCCGGTAATCCCTGTTTTCCCAGCCTCTGCTAATGGTAATGTATTTTATTTTTTCTAGAATTCTAGATGATCGAAAGTAGGTCATGTGTGTTTGTCCTTCTATCATATGTTTAGGTATCCTAATGAATGATATCTCCGTTTTTAAGATCGACCGAGCCTAAGCTCCACGTGCAAGAATACTACCAGGAGACCATGGACGTCGAGGGCTTCGTGCCCAGCCTCGATAAGTTCCGCCGGGAAGTCCACAACGCGCGTTACGCGAAAAACGAATCTAGCCTCGAGTACCCAAAGATCGTTTTCCTAGGAACGGGCAGCTGCATACCGAGCAAGACTAGGAACACGAGTTGTATCGTTGTGCATGTTGAGTAAGTATTATGAACTCTATGTGGTTAAGATAAAGTTTGAAATTCAATGAGCCTTCCCATAAGTGAAAGTTTTAATAGATATACATGATGTGCGATTGATGAAATTTTAGGACTACACTTACTTTTACATAAAATGCGAAATTGATAATTTCATGGATATCGCAGTTATTTTGTCAATATAATCAATAATTTAAGTTTTACCTTTTAAAACACTATACACACAATCGTTATTTGATCAATGATTAAAAAGCTACAGAGATTAGTAAAAATACCTAAAATAATACTTTCAAAGTTTACAGTTTGTCCCTACAAACGAACGGGAAACGTAAAATAAAAACTACAAAGTAGGTCTGTGGTTCTTTTCATTTTTTATTTTTTAAAGTTTTTTTTTTCTAAAAACGCTGCGTATATTTAGGTTTCTTAGGTTAGCAGTAATTTATTTCGTCCTATATTAAAGTGCTTGCACGCAATTACTCCATACTATTTTGGCGCTTTTATAGAACAAGTGTTATTTTGGGGAATAGACTAGATATACTTTTTTTCGAGTATATTATCTATGTTCTTATAAACGTGTTGACGAATGTATAAATGACAGATAAAAGTACAGGAGTAGAAAAATTAAACTAGACTTCAGTGTAAGTACCCAAATATCGTTTTACAATTTCACATTACCCAATTCCAGGGTACCCGGGAATTCTCGGGAACGGTAGAAGTTACTTTCTGTTCAAACATTACCGTGCAACTTTGGCAATCTCGTTTAAACAGTACTTAAATTTGTAACCCTAACCCTACACTTGTAAATAGTCATATAAAATTTCGTAGAAAACTGAATCGATAAATCACTCGGTCTGAGCATATTTCACCTTAGTATGACTTTATTTACAGCGATCAAAGCACCATCCTCCTTGACTGCGGGGAGGGTACATACGGCCAGCTGGCCCGCTTCTACGGGCCGAGGAAAGTCGACGAACTGCTGAGGACATTGAAAGCCGTATACATATCACACTTGCATGCCGATCATCATATAGGTTAGTACGGGTTACACCGAGGGCTGTAGTACAGGCGCCGTCAGATATATCGGAGCGGTTACGGAGGCCCGGATCCACAGAGGATTACGTGTTGCAAATAACGGCCTCCTAACCCAATCGGTAGTGACCCTGCCTACGAAGCAGGAGGTCCCGGGTTCGAATCGTGGTCAGGGCATTTATTTGTGTGTTTAACACAGATATTTGTTCCTGAGTTATGGGTGTTTTCTATGTATTTAAGTATTTATCCATATTTATCTATTGTATATATCGTCGTCTAGTACCCATAACACAAGCCTTATTGAGCTTACCGTGGGCCTAGGTCGATTTGTGTAAGATTGTCCTATAATATTTATTAATATTTATTATTTTATTAAATATGGTCTGTCAAGGTGGTACAAATATCTGAACGACGCCGTTATTGACAAGGCGATAAAGTGCACCTTCAGTTATTTTTAAGTACCTTTGCCGCTCCGATATATTTGATGAAGACTTTACTTAACGTATTTTTGATGGTATTGCGCGTATAAGGTTTTAACAATTAATATTTTAACTGAGTAAATATCGTTTCAATACCGTTTTGAAGCGTTTTGTAAATATAACCTTGTAAACAATGCGGGTTTTATCGGAAGTAAAGTGTTTGGATGATTATTAACTAATAACAATTCGATCCGCTCTTGATTAAACGTCCGATAATACTGAAATTTCGTTGATAAACGTTTGTGCCTATACGTCTTTATGACTTTTGTCTTAAAAATAGAGAAATTTCAACCGTTGTTTACTAAAATGCAAGTAAAGTGAAGCCATATTTAACTTTATGGGTGAATCAACTTTTAAGTGTTCATCATCAGACGTACTGAGTCCCTGATCGATAATACAATTTATATAAAAGTAATGAGTTTTATTTGTATTCCGTTATGTTCCTATTAATATTATCTAACACTTTATTACAAAACATTTTATTTTGTTTACAATTTATCCGTTATTTAGTGGTTGTCCGACAGACCAAAACTTGGTTTTCAATAGTAGGACAAATTGTCCCTTTGTGACGGCGCCCCATAAAACTTTGTATTACGAAGAAAATACTGTTGCGGAATTGATATTTATACACATAATCCTTTTTATGAATAATATCAACAATAAAACATACAGATTTCTTAAGTTTCATTAAACGGTGTATTAATTTCTTGCGTTTTAAGTTTGTCCCTTTAATTATCCACGCCATGCAGGTCAACTGGACAACCATACATTAGTAATAAAATATTAATATAGATGGCGTAGTAAGCTACTTAACAACAAGCTCAAATTTCTGGTAAGCAGATAGTCCCAGTCGCCATTTTAACTAAACGAAACTCGCGGCGTCAGTCAGTCGCGTACTGTTGGAGAGTGAGGGTGGCTTTATTGTCTGTCCATCGGACCACTGTCACAAATACGTAAGTACTTAACATTTTACAATAAATTAAATAGTACCAAATACTGTTTTATATGTATTTTACCGTAAGGGTGATTTAAAACACAAAACATGTTTAATATTTATCATACGGCTCAAAGTTTTAGATAAGTCCCTCGGACAACCAGTCACTTGGACAACGGAAGTGGTTGTCCGTAGGATATTTTGGTTGTCCCGTGGATAAAAACGATGTGATAATATTTTTTCTACTCCCGTACTTTTATTCTTCATATAAAGGATCGTGCACACATATCCATGATATTTTAAACGTCATGTCTTATTTAAATAACCCATAGACATGTTTTTTAATTTCATTCGTTCTTTTTCCGCCTGTACCCTCCATTCTTTTCTACTTCTTGAATGAAAAATATTTGTTTTTTTTGCAACGTTGTTTAAATGAGTCAAAAAATACTTGTGGCGTCTTTATTAACAATTTTCGGCATCGCCTCAAATTGTTACTCACGCCACTCGCCTGTTTTTACCTCTCTCAAACAACGGTAGCATAAAATACTATTGTAAAATACTACTAGCTATTTCATTACAGCTTTTATTTCACTTGCCCTGTTAGTATGTACATATTTTTGAGACAGTTAGTTAGGGTGGGCCAAATCTTGGAGCTAAATTTGACCCACTTGTCGATTTCCGATTGTGCTGGAATTTTGCATATGTAATATGTAAATCGGATAACAATGCAATAATAAGATGACATGGAGCTGATCTGATCATGGAGACAGGAGGTGGTCATTGTGTTTGGGTTAGGTACTTAAAATTGTCTTGATGAAAATTAGTTGCCTGTGGAAAAAAAATATAGTCAGTGATAAAAGCTTGTACCAAAGATGAAATTTTGCATAAACTTATTTTTATTTTAGGTAATGGGATTGTCAGAGAAGGAAAAATCAAGACGCTATAGAGAAAGGCTTAAAGCAGACCCAGAAAAAATGGCTGAACGGAAAAGAAAAAAAAGAGAAAGTTATCATAGAAACAAAATTTTAACTAGTTGATTTATTTACTAAAAAAACTTATTATTTTGTAAGGTTGTTGATTATTAAGAACTTTGATAAGGTTTTTATTGTTTGGTGTGCCGAACCATTAAACCTGCTTTCTGATACATAATTAAATGTGTTTCATTTAATACCCTCTTTTAGATTTTGGTTCTAATATTTCCATTGGACAACCAGATATGTCTATGGGACAACTAAGTTGTCCCGAAATTGAATAACACATTTCATTATTTTTTTCTTTTTAAATTCAAGGTATTACACATATTTTTTTTTACATACAATAGTACAATATAAAGCAAAGTAATAGGAGGCATTTTCTTACATTCCGATTACTGTTTCGCGTTTTAACTTAAAAGTTCCTAATCTGTGATGTTAGAGTTGTCTTGGGGACATGATTATGGGAAATATTGTAAAATATCGTGAGATAAATGGCATTATAAAGATAAAAAGTTAAACGGTACTGCTTTATTAATGTAAGTAAAATAATTGTTTTAACAATAATGGATGTCTAGTTTGTTTAAAAACACTTTTGATTAGTGGTCCAGGGGACGGGGCAGATTTGGGCTGATGACCTTTTTTAAGTCAATTTCAGTAAACTCTTAAAGAATTAGCTCTGCTCTATACAGAATTATAAACACGAGAAAATTATCTTTTAAATAAAATATTTAAACATCGACAGTAATCAAATAAATAAAAAATCCACAATTTCAACATGTGGACCTTTAAAAGTTGATTCACCCTTATATACTTCAATAAGTCACCTTCTTAAAATCGGGCATGATTTAACGGGTCTGCAAAAAAAATAATGAAAATTGGGTTAATTAGTCTATGGAACGAAATGATTTTTCGGCTGACCGAAAAATCATTTCGTTCCATAGACTAATTAACCCCTAGACCCCGCATAGCCGGGCGACCCCCGCTGCCAGGCTTGAGGTAATTTCACTCTACAGTGAGACACTAATTATTGGAAGTGACAGTAAACTTAGTATGTCTCCATGGCAACCATAAACGTCTGACTCTCTCGTACGCCCCACGGAACAATGGTGCGTTCCCTGTCTAGTCATTGCGTGTTCCCCTCCCGCACCCCTTCTTTTTGGCAGCTTAGGTTTCAAAGATATAACGCGCTAAGCGGAGTATAGAGATATCTTGTATATGGTTCTTTCTAACCCTTACCGACCATTAAAAACATCTGCTGACCAAAATATATTTTTTGTCTAACCTTTATTACTTACCTTTAATATCTGATGTATTTTACAGGTCTAATAGGAGTATTGCAGGCCCGTGCGGCCGCCTTTGCCTCCGTGCCAGATAAGAACGTCCCACTACTTCTACTGGCGCCGGGACAAATCGTTACCTGGCTGACCATGTACGACAAACAGTTCGAGAGAATAGCCGCCGAGTACACGCTCATACCCAATCAGAACCTGGTAGGTGGATACACATAGATATGTGATATTGATAGTCTAGATAAAAAAAAACCATTTGGCGGGCTTACACTCTCATTACAAAACTACAACAAAATCAGAATGTTATTGGCCTTTTCAACCGACTTAAGATTTCGAAGGAGGAGGTTATCAATTCGTCGGGATCTTTGTTTTTTTTTTGGCTATTTTTTTTTTTTTATGTTCACCGATTATTCGAAGACGGCTGGACCGATTTGGAAAATATTTTTTTTGTTTGAAAGAGTTTACTTCACAGTTGGTCCTATTGTATCCAGGTCAGGATCTGATGATGAGATCCTGGAGAAATCGAGGGAACTCTTCAACTATTATAGGCACACCTATAGTGATTTGAGTATTTTTTACAGCAACCTTAGCATTTACTTTGGAGGCTAAGTGAAGTCGTTTCTTCTTTGCTTAAAATTATTGTAACATACTAAGCAGCATTCTATTATAGAGTGAAAACCCGTACATGCTAATAGGGCAATAAAAATGAAGCAAAAACTGCAACGCGAATCACTAAGAGACAGCGAGAGCGAGGGAGACAAAGCCATCTTAATGAGTTTCGACTCAATAGGCATTGGGCATTTTGGGTTTGTTCTACAATAGTCTCATATGATGGAGAGAGATGATAAAGCCTAAGATAACATTCACAAATCCACTTATCGCATATTCACTTAAATAACCCTTTCACAGCCGACTTAAAAAAATATTCGTTTAAATTTGGAATCTGACACGTTCTCAATAGAGTTGGGTTTATAATATAACAAGAATGATATAGGCATGGATGGACAATATGGTGTACCCTTGTTTTGTCGACAACCTTTTCATCGAATATTATTTCATCGACAACGATTCATCGAAACTTTAGTACTAGTAATATTGTTTGGCGTTATTTTATTTCAACTACTATTTATTTAAATTTATCTTACTACGTAGAAATATTATTCAACGAATATTACTTAATCGTTGATTTGTTTCAAATTATCTTAATTGCCACAACTACAAAACATTGCAATTCATTTCTTCGACGTATTACTTTAATACAATTTTATATGTAAATACACATTTATACTGCTGCATATTTACTGTTGCCAGAAGTGGGTTAGGTTAGGTTAGAACTGCGTCCCCCAAGAAAACGAACTGTTGCCAGAAATGGGTTAGGTTAGGTTAGAACTGCGACCCCCAAGAAAACGAACTGTTGCCAGAAGTGGGTTAGGTTAGGTTAGAACCCTGATCCCCAAGAAAACGAGCTGCTGCCAGAAGTGGGTTAGGTTAGGTTAGAACTGCGATCCCCAAGAAAATGAACAGTGGCCAGAAAAACCACACATGATCAGATAAACAATTTCATATCTGAAACTAACCCACATAGATATAATCGCGCAGAGTGAGCCGACTGACTTGATTGCGTTTAGTTTCGATAACGAAATATTACCAATTGAAATAATTTTATGCGGAATAAATATTATTGCATGTAAAAAAAAATTAATTAAAAAACCCGAAATGAAAAACCATGACATGAATTTTATTGAAATAAGTCAACTACCAATTAAAAGACCTCGGTTCAAATTACCTAGTAACGAGTCCCCGACGCAATGACTTGTCGATGAAATGAAAATACCTGAAACGGTGTCTTTGAAATGATATTCGATTAAATGTCTGTCGGCAATTCAATGGTAAACCTGGACAATATCCATACAAAATCGCGTTCCTTTTAATTCAGGTTAAAGCACTAGCGTCATCTATCGGTTATACCAGATACTAAATCCTAGTTTCTAATACTTTGTTCGTCGCTTAATGCTGACAGAATAACTCGACTCCGACTCGACAGATGGCGCTGTGGCTCTTCGTACCGAAAACAGACGTATAGCCTGAAGGTTCGAGGAACGCGATTTTGTATAGGCGTCAAGGATGATTAAGACATGGATTGACAATGCCTATACAAAATCGCGTTTAGGCTATACGTCTTTTTTCGGTAGACAGTGCCACAGCGCCATCTCTCGAGTCTGAAGTCGAATTATTCTGTCAGCGTTAAGCGACGAACAAAGTATTAGAAACTAGGATTTAGTGTCTGGTGGGTTTACCATTGAATTGCCGACAGACATTTAATCGAATATCATTTCAAAGACACCGTTTCAGGTATTTTCATTTCATCGACAAGTCATTGCGTCGGGGACTCGTTACTAGGTAATTTGAACCGAGGTCTTTTAATTGGTAGTTGACTTATTTCAATAAAATTCATGTCATGGTTTTTCATTTCGGGTTTTTTAATTAATTTTTTTTTACATGCAATAATATTTATTCCGCATAAAATTATTTCAATTGGTAATATTTCGTTATCGAAACTAAACGCAATCAAGTCAGTCGGCTCACTCTGCGCGATTATATCTATGTGGGTTAGTTTCAGATATGAAATTGTTTATCTGATCATGTGTGGTTTTTCTGGCCACTGTTCATTTTCTTGGGGATCGCAGTTCTAACCTAACCTAACCCACTTCTGGCAGCAGCTCGTTTTCTTGGGGATCAGGGTTCTAACCTAACCTAACCCACTTCTGGCAACAGTTCGTTTTCTTGGGGGTCGCAGTTCTAACCTAACCTAACCCATTTCTGGCAACAGTTCGTTTTCTTGGGGGACGCAGTTCTAACCTAACCTAACCCACTTCTGGCAACAGTAAATATGCAGCAGTATAAATGTGTATTTACATATAAAATTGTATTAAAGTAATACGTCGAAGAAATGAATTGCAATGTTTTGTAGTTGTGGCAATTAAGATAATTTGAAACAAATCAACGATTAAGTAATATTCGTTGAATAATATTTCTACGTAGTAAGATAAATTTAAATAAATAGTAGTTGAAATAAAATAACGCCAAACAATATTACTAGTACTAAAGTTTCGATGAATCGTTGTCGATGAAATAATATTCGATGAAAAGGTTGTCGACAAAACAAGGGTACACCGTCTGGTGTGACCGATAGATGACGCTGTGCTTTAACCTGAAAAGAGAACGCGATTTTGTATGGGTATTGTCCATCCATGTCTATATCATCCTTGTAATATAACTGCCATAATAACAAGTTAGGTTCGTAATTGGCTTGTTGTTAATACCTAGATGAGCTACATACTCTAGCGAAATCCATGCATTAGCAAATCACTTTGTGCTCTTATTCTTCTAATGTGCCCACTCTCAAAAATGTATACTATAATGAGGGTTTCCGCGATCGAGATTTTCACTAGGTGGCAGCACCGTGGCGATCCACCAATAAAAAAAAAATTAATCATGATTGGTGGATTATGAGTATTATGACAGCTAGACCTCTCGCCACGGTGCTGCCAACTAGTGAAAATCTCGATCGCGGAAACCCTATTATTAGGCACGACAGCCCTACTGATATTTCAGTATAGTGGAGATGGCTTAGGGCGATTATTTTATATGCGGTCGTGATTGTGAGACACTGATTATGGTCTGTGTATTAAACGAATGCGGTTTTTTTCTAGGGTTTACAAAGTCGATTGGTGTGGTCGATAGCACTTATTATTAAAGCTGTTGATATTCTCAGATGGGGAACACCAAAGAACCAGGCCTCACACCTGCTGCACTTGAAAGTATTGGGCTAGAAGACATTCGGACTTGCCTCGTCCCGCATTGTCCCAACGCGTTCGGTGTCGCTATCACCGCCGCAGGATACAAGATCACGTACAGTGGCGACACGCTGCCTGCTGACACACTGGTCAAGATTGGTGAGTAGTGCAGGCCTTTAGAGGCAGTCTGATTATAGCCGCTTGCCAGTAGTAAGTAGTAGACAAACTGACTTGCCTCGTCCCGCATTGTCCCAACGCCTTTGGTGTTGCTATCACCGCCGCAGGATACAAGATCACGTAGTGGCGACACGCTGCCTGCTGATACACTGGTCAAGATTGGTGAGTAGTGCAGGTCTTTAGAGGCGGTCTGATTATAGCCGCTTGCCAGTAGTAAGTAGTAGACGTATTGACTTGTCTCTTCCCGCATTGTCCCAACGCGTTCGGTGTCGCTATCACCGTCGCAGGATACAAGATCACGTCCAGTGGCGACACGCTGCCTGCTGACACACTGGTCAAGATTGGAGAGTAGTGCAGGCCTTTAAAGGCGGCCTGACTAAAGCGGCTCGCCAGTATCGGGCTAGAAACATTACTGACTGTTCTTTTTCCACACTGCCGGTTTAGGTCACTAGTACGGCCGCTGAATCGGTCTTGTTTGCAGCCAATGAGATATAGAAATTGTAAAAGCGACATGTTTTATTTCATTTCAGGTGAAAACTCAACCATCTTGATCCATGAAGCGACTATGGAAGACGAGTTAGCCGACGAGGCAAGGGTCAAGATGCACTCAACGACATCGCAAGCGATAGAGATCGGCCGCCAAATGAACGCCAAGTACACGGTATTGACCAAGCACAGTCGACCTCAAAGTTGATATTATGTACAAATTTTTTTTTTTTGTAACAGCCTATTTCGTGTCCCACTGCTGGGCAAAGGCCTACCCTATTTTGCGCCACCCGTCACGGCTCAGTGCACGCTCCCGCCAATCGCCACAAAATGAGATCGTCTCGCCAAAATAAATTAAAGGAAATATTTTTATTTCTTTAAGAATTATATACTTTTCTCTTTGCATTTGGGAACTTTAGACCTTCGTGCGAGGAGGTATGTTGCTACAGGTTTGCGGAAGATGTTACTAAAGTCCATTTGGCACTAAGCTCACCATTTGTATATTTAGTTTTGTATTTTAGGTGGGCTTTATAGATTAATATATTATGCGTAAAGGGTATTTGGTATTTAAACGCTATATGTAATTTACTTAATTTAAAACGAGGGCCGTAAGTGACATTACGAACCTAACCTTTGCGAATATTAAATCCTGCAAAGTCACTTGTGGCTTGTGGTAATGGATCAATCAAATATATTTGCATCATACATTCACTTAGTCTCCACATAAAACGTTATTCATTGATAACAAAGCTACTTTTTTTACTCTTATTACAAAATCTAATACTATCTTCCGGTTTTACTTTCATTTTAGTCACTACGCGCCGATCGCCGACCGGCAGTCGATAGCGCAGCGACGGGTCACAGATCAGTTCGCTTAGCACTTTTAGTGCTTGGATATGGAGACCTAGACTCTCCGAAACATGTCGCGATTAGTGACTAACAAGTGAATAAAACCGAAAATTTAAATTAAATCAATAAATATTATGGTTTCAGATACTGACTCACTTCAGCCAGCGATACGCGCGCCTGCCACGACTCAACGCGAACATACTCAACGACAACCATACGGTCGGCATCGCGTTTGATAACATGCAGGTCAGTGATACGATCAAGTAACATGTCTACCCAATGGTTGGTAATTAAAGTGCTAGTTATATACCCAAGGGTTGGTAATTAAGTACCAGTTATCTACCCAATCGTTGCTAATTAAAGTACCAGTCATCTACCCAATGGTTGGTTTTAAAGTACCAGTCATCTTACCCATTAGTTGGTAATTAAAGTACCAGTCATCTATCCAATGGTTGGTAATTAAAGTACCAGTCCCTACCCAATGGTTGCATGGTAATTAAAGTACCAGTCATCTACCCAATGGTTGGTAATTAAAGTGCCAGTCATCTACCCAATGGTTGGTAATTAAAGTGCCAGTCATCTACCCAATGGTTGGTAATTAAAGTGCCGTCATCTACCCAATGGTTGGTAATTAAAGAACCAGTCATCTACCCAATGGTTGGTAATTAAAGTACCAGTCATTTACGCAATGGTTGGCAATTAAAGTGCCAGTCATCTACCCAATGGTTGGTAATTAAAGTATCAGTCATCTACCCAATGTTGGTAATTAAAATGCCAGTTATCTACCCAATGGTTGGTAAGAAAATATTTTTTTTAGTTATCTCGAGAAAACTTCTTCTATAGCATCAGATACGACCTTATGGTAGTAGTTTGGTTCTTATTCCATTAAAGGTACGGAACTCTCATTTATGCGTGGTTCGACACGCACTTGGCCGGTTATTTACAGTTAGAGGAAGATTTAGAGAACTACTAATGGAAATTTATGAAAGGGCGACCAATTAATAAACTAACTAGAAAAATAAATTCGAATGATCCATTACAGCCTTTGGAGGTACAAATTCCTAATATATTTTTATAATAAACGGTAAACTAGGTTCAGGATACCCGTTTAATAAATCAGCAGGATAGTCATAAAAATATATAATTTGAATGCCTTTTATTTATTTCATTTCTTAACCCAGTCCTTATAGTAGGTACTGGACCCACGGGGGTCTAAATTTATCATATTTTGTACCCATTTGCTTCCATATATGGCTGCAGGCACATGCATAAGATTTTAAAAACATTTCAAGTCTCAAAGGTCCTTGCCTGCTGTAGCATACTTGCAAGTTTGGACCCACGTAACCCAGCTCCAGTACTATTATGTAAATAATAGCATTTATACATCAGTAGAAGTAACTCAAATTCGTTTACCATTTTACCAAAGACCAAAATATGGATGGTACAAGAAGGATATAAATCTCTATGTTACAAAAATGTCCGTCAAAAGGCGATAAACTGATGGCGCCACAGTAATATTAAATTTGATTAAATTAATTTTGGATATTAAAAAATCAAATCCATACATATTTACAACATAATTATTTGCTGAGAAGAAAAACACTCTGAATATTAATATTATTTAGAATGTCATATAAGTATTAAATATCGGTAATTCATTACCTAGCGTTACCCGGAGATATTTGGAACTATTGTTTAGTGATTACCGCATTTTTCGACCGTTTTCCTATAAGAGAGATCGATCCTCCTTGTACCATCCATAGACCAAAATATGAGAAAGCGCTGCGCAAAGAGAAATCCGTCATTTGACGTTTGAAAACTGATATTTTATGTTTAGTCTAGCGGCGGGTCCGAATCGTATGAATAAATAAAAACCCATTTCAACCTGTATAACCACTGCTGACTAATATGAGGTGGCGTCCTCAGTAAGTACAAACATGGCACCCAAACACGGTCCTGGTATGTCCCTGAAAAATTATCCCTTCACGCCCTAAAAAAAATATTTTCGAGGCTCATGTATGGGTAAGACAACGCATATTTCCCTTTTTAGGGTTCCGTACAGTCAGCTGCAGAGAACTGACCGTATTTAATGTATGCAAATCTTGCATCAATATGCATTCTCAACAATGCCTCTGAACCTAGCTAAGCAATGTCTAGGTCCTGTTTAGAATACAGGCAGACCTCGAGCGCCGAACGCAACTTTGTCAAAAATCGAAAAATCGTTTTTTTTCCGGACTTTGGCGATTATGACCCTAAACGACTGGTTTTTGATAGTACCTTCTTAGGATTTTTTAAAGAAGACTTAATTTGCTACAATATGAAACTAGAATTGCCTCTGTAGACCAAATAGTTTCCGAGATAAAGCTTTTCAAAATAAAACCGTTTACCTTTTACCCTTCCCTTCTCTTCTGGGAAAAACGGTTCTATTCGCCAAAAAGACCAAATACTCATCTCCAAATTGCTTCAATACTAATAATGGTGAGGAATCGTTACTCTTCAAAATTTCGATTACTCGCCATTTTCTTCTCGTAAAATAAAAAAAACATTTGCTGTAGTGTGGCTGTAGTTAACAAACGTTTGGTTTCAGAAAGCAAAAAGGCACAGTGCTTACTGTTCACAAATTTAACCAAGAAGAAATTCGTTTAATAGACAACAATCGGAATGCGTTTGGGCTATTGCTCGATATGAGCAGGGCATATGACTGAGTCAGGTCATAAAGGTTGAACACGCCAAAACTTGGGCACGCAAAATTTGTTTTTAAACCAGTTTGAAAATAAATAACTACATTATGAATACCACATTTAATGACAAATTTAATGAATTCTAAAATCACATTTTTAATTTTAATTAATGTTTACACAGTAAGCCATAGATCGAACTTTTCTACGCACACGGCTCATAAGACTTTGCACCATCTCTTTAGAAAAGATTTTTGTCGCCCAGGTCCATATTTTTTGTAGCTCAGGGACCGATTTTACTTCTCCACCTTTCTTTTTTAGAATTCCTTTCATAATACTCCAGTACTCTTCAACAGGCCGCAGTTCCGGACTATTTGGCGGATTGCATATTTTGGGTACCACCATTATCCTGTTAGCGTTGTACCATTCCATAACTGATTTTGCGTATTAGCAACTGGCTAGATCTGACCAAAACAGCGGTGGTGAGGCATGCTGTCTTATAAAAGGCAGCAAACGCTTCTGTAAACAATCTTTCTGATAAATATCGCCGTTTATTGTCCCGGTGGTGATAAACGAGCGACTTCTTTTACCACAGCTACATATTGCCTGCCAAAGAAGGTATTTTTTTGGAAATTGCCCCCATTTTTTTAATTCAAAATCTTCAGGAGTATCTGTTCGAGATTTGCTAGTATAAAACTCTTGACCAGGTATTTGTTTACAATCCAATTTTATATACGTCTCGTCGTCCATCACCGCGCATTTAAATTTTGTAAGAAAATCTTCATAGAGTTGTCGCGACCGTATCTTTGCGGATAAGTTCTGTTTTGAGTCTCGACCTGGTGCGGCCTGGGCTTTGTAACTCCTCAGTCCTGCCAACTGTTTCACTTTTTGGATATAGGACTAAGACATTTTCACTTTTTTAGCAACATCGCGAGATGAAATCGTATGATTTGAGGCAAAAATCTTTAAAATACTCTTTCCTGTTTCTTATTCTTGACTCCCTGCAACCCACCACTTCCTGGCTTTCTATCTATTGTCAAGCGTTCACGGAGACTTTTTAATACGTGACCAACAGTAGATTGTGGATATTTCAGCCTTTTCGCGATATCTATGTAGCTTAACATGGGATTTTTTACATGTTCGTGCAAAATGCGTTCACGTTTTTGATATTGTACGCTCGACATTTTGCCAACGAATAAATAAAAGAAAATAAATCTATCATCATTTTATAGCCCAGTTCCTTATGAGAAAATTGTTGTTTCAAAAGTTTAAATATCTCCATTTTTCGAATAACTATAGCTATTTTTATATGCCCAGGTTTTGGCGTGTTCAACCTTTAATATACTGCTCAATAAATTAAACGGTATAGGGATACGTGGGGTTGCACACAACTGGTTTAAGCCATACTTAGAAAAAAGAGTAACACTGTTATGAAAGTAAATTCAAAAAGTAGACACTACATGCTCAATACCACAAGGCAGCGTCTTAGGCTGTATCCTATTCTTAATTTACGTAAACGACCGCAAATAGCGAATTCCCCTTAATATTAAATACTTTGTATATGCCGATGATGTGTCCATAGTATTCCCTTGTCAAAATAACGATGAAGTCGTACAAAATATGAACACTATCTTAGATGTCGTTACGAATTGACTCGAAGACCACAACTTACAGCTTATCAGGCGTTTTGTTTTTTCATACATAGGCTGCTATTTATATATCCGGAAACCGGGATTACAATCTTCTTAAATAGCATATTTGACCTCCATGGTAAAATTTGAACTTTTTTAAGTACTGGCCGGTATATTTTTTCTTTCTTATTAACGCTCGTGTTTTGTTTTTGACGGGTTTTAAATGTCATCTCGCAGCAAGAATGGAACTCACTCGTGAAAATATTCGTGCTATGATTTATTATGATTTTCGGCGTGGTTTAACGCAACAACAGTGCATAGATCAACTAACTTCAACTTTTGGTGATGAAGCCCCATCTAAAACTACTGTGTATCACTGGTTTAGTGAGTTCAATCGTGGACGTAGTATGCTTACGGACGAAGTAAAGGCAGGTCGCCCGAAATCGGTCGTTGTACAACAAAATATCGAGGCTGTGCGAAAACTTATAATGGACGACCGACATGTTACGTACTGCGAGATAGAGGCGACTCTGGGTATTTCTATGACCAGCATTAATAGCATATTACATAATTCTTTGGCTGTAAAAAAAATTTGTTCGCGTTGGATACCCCACAACTTAACAAAAGAGCAAAAAGATGCTCGCGTCGAATGGTGCAATAAAATGTTAAAAAAATATAACCGTGGTGGCTCAAAAGCCGTTTATAACATCTATACAGGCGACGAATCCTGGATCTATGCATACGATCCCGAAACGAAGCAACAATCAACGGTATGGGTGTTTCAAAATGAGCCGAACCCTACGAAAGTTACTCGTGCAAAAAGTACATTGAAACAAATGGTGGCCTGCTTCTTCGGTATTAATGGCCATGTAGCTACAGTGCCACTAGAAAACCGTAGAACGGTTAATTCAGAGTGGTACACGACCATTTGCTTACCGGAAGTATTTGAACAAATTCGTAAAACTAACCAGCGACGAAGAATCATTCTTCATCATGACAATGCCAGCTGTCATACGTCACGCGAAACAACTCTATTTTTGGAGGGTCAAAATGTGGAATTAACGGGTCATCCGCCGTACAGCCCTGACTTGGCACCCAACGACTTTTATTTATTTCCAAATATAAAGAATAAATTACGCGGTCAACGATTTTCGACCGCTGAAGATGCTGTCGACGCATTCAAACAACACGTTATGGAGGTACCTCAGGCGGAGTGGCAGAAGTGCTTTAAAAATTGGTTCACGCGAATGCAAAAGTGCATAGATCATCAAGGGGAATACTTTGAAAAACAATAAAACCATTTTCAGCCGTGTACGTTTGTTTGTTTTTTTGTTTCCGGATATATAAGTAGCAACCCTCGTACATCTACAATCTTTTGATGCTGCTGCCACTGACAAGGCCACGCACGGGGGTTTGCAGCACCGCAATATCGTGTAGCCCTACCCCTCCCCTGCTTCGAGGAACAAAGGAAATCTAGGAGACTTTTCGTACTAGAAACCGATTTTTTATTAAAAAAAAAAAATACGCCACCACTTTTTTTGCATTGGAGCATCGACATTTCGTGTTCCCCCGTTAAAGACGCGACTAATTATATATATCTCATCTAGGAGACTTATCGAACTAGGTTCAGTGTCATGGGCTCTTATACTAATAGGTATACACCGTGGGCCCTTATAACTGGAAAGATTTTAACAGTGTATTCCGGACCATATTTAGATAAGTACTAAAATGTCCTATAAACTTTTCTGGAATACGCCTAGTTTCAGACTTAATACCAATTTAAAAAATACACTTTTTATTATAACTTAGCACAAAACGCCTTTCTGATGGAGTTGTTGCCACTATTGGGCATAGTTTACACGTCCTTATTGACAGATATGTGACGAGGAAAACTATGCAGAAACTAAATTTTTCAAAAAAATGTACCAATTTGTTTTAGGCGATAATTTTATTAATAACATTTACTTTTCATGTGCAATAAACATTCAAAAAATAGAAAAAAAAAATGTTTTTTTTTGGCGAAATTGACATAATATTTTTTCCTTCTTTTGGTCTCAGAAATTCGTGGTTAAGATCTGTCGGGTTATACGCGCCCACGGTGTATAAGCACGTTAGAAGTACATATGTCAAAACTGACTTTTTATTTCATTGTTAAAAATAGCACGAGGGAATTGGCAATATATTTTTGACAGGGCAAAGAGGAGTAAAAAAATCATTGGTGAAAAAATTAGCATATTTACAAGCTTTATCACTTATATTTATAGACGAAAACACTTATACACGGTGCTCGTGAGCATTGCGAGAGATTTTAACCACGAATTTCTGAGGTCATAAGGAGTAATAAATGTTATATAAATTTAGGTCAATTTCGCCAAAAAAAATTTTTTTTTTTTGTTTTTTTTTTCGATTTTTTAATGATTTTGAACATGAAAACATAAATGTTATTGGTAAAACTGTCGATTAAAATAAATTAGTACATTTTTTTTCGTAAAAAATAGTTTACGTAAAGTATTCCTTGGCACTTTGATATCTGTCAATAGGAATGTCTAGACTAGACCCCATAAAGGGTGAAATCGCCATCAAAAAAGCGTTTTGCACGGAGTCACAATATTTTTTTATTTAATTGATAGTAACTCTGAAACTAGGCGAATTCCAGAAAAGTTTATACGACATTTTAGTCTCCAATTATGATCAGGAATGCACTGTTAAAGTCTCTCGCAATCCTCACGAGCACCGTGTATTTATACCTTAATTTTGGTACATATGCCTTTTATTTTTACTACCTTGGTGGAATTATTGCAAGGCAGGGGTCCAAAATATCTAACGTCACCAACAGCATCTTGAACATTATTTTTATATTTCCGGGGTGTGGTGCTGGTGGGGCGGTTTTCGTAGCCTCGAACATTATCTACATAGAACCACTTCCGGGTTGTGGTGGGATGGTTTTCGTGGCCTCGATCATTATCTGGATAGTTCCGCGGTGTGGTGGTGCGGGGCGGGGGCCGACGGTCGCCGATCGAGAGCGCAGCACCCACACCCGCCAGTAACAGCAACACCGAACACCAATGCATTTTTCTAAACAAAAAAAAATGTTTATTTTTTACACAAGCTTTCTATAGTACATTATTGTCGAGGAGGTGAAGTAGCACATTGATGGCTGAGTATTACGTTTAAACGGACGACTTTAGGAGTCCGTTTAATTTAATACGAAGCCAGCAATGGCCCTTCACGCCGAGTCCAATATAGTGCTTTATTCAAAAATAATGCAAAACAGCCAAAGTTGATGAACAACAAATAATATTGACATAAATAATATAGGGTAATTGTGCTAGTTTCCCGTCCAGGTCCAGTTTACCGTCCATTTGATTAAACTGCTGCAAATAAATGGGAAAAACTTTTTAAGGTCAACAAATTTTATATTTATAGTTTATTCTTAAGTAGATTTTTTAATTTTTAGGTTTTATTTTAGGAAAAACTTGAATGTAAACATATAAATAAGTATGGACGGAAAACTGACAAGAGTGGACGAAAACTAGCACATTCACCCTATTCAGGATAACTTCTAGGTTAAAAGAATGACCACTACCGCGAGCATCGAATTTCGATTCGAATCCTATAATTATCTCCATCGCCATCGTTTCTCATTTTGAGTGAGAGAGACAGATTTATTCGAAACTACAATTTTTTATGTTCGCGGTACACGCTCAGATTTGCCGCCTTTATATCTTTTTATTAAAAATTTGAAGTGTATTTTTCTTCTGAATTTACCGTAAGCTATTTGAGATAACTAAAAAATCGCGGTACCAACATGCAACATTATAAATAACAAATACCGAGGTTGTGTTTTGGATGTTTTAGGACCTTTGCCTTTCTTTTTGTATGGCTGTTGAACTTTTTAAAAAGTTTGTACCTCGACAAAAATGGAATTTGTATGCAACATTTATGTCGCGAAATCGAGCCTGCAATTTCCATAACTTTTTAATTTTTATTTGACCATAAACTAGACACTTCGCCGCCTAGTTTTGAACCGTAAAAGTCAACCTTGCCGGACATTTTTGAATAAAATTAATTACTTGCTAATGTCTGTGTTATGAATCTATGTATATCATGAATTCATAACAAGTTTAAATTAAGATTATTTAAATATGTCCGAATGTTACTTTAAGAGGTCACAAACACACACACACACACACACACACGCACGCACGCACGCACGCACGCACGCACGCACGCACGCACGCACGCACGCACGCACACACGCACGCACAAACACAAACATACACACACACACACACACACACACACACACACACACACACACACGGCCATATGTACAAATTTTACTGGTATAAATTCTATAACTTGTATGTAATCCTTAACTCGTACTATTGTTAAGTTTAGTATAATTTAAATATGTAACGTAACTATTAGTATTCATTTTTGTAACAGTTTTTAAAATAACTTGTAAATATAATAATCCAATCATTGGGGAATCATCTCCATACATTGCCTTACAAAAGGTGGAGTAGAAAATGTTTTAATGGTTATTGGTAGGCTATAGGGTGGTAATTAAAATACTACATTTGAGACCTTGAGGGGGGGGGGGTCGCCATCTTGGTTGAAAGGTGCCAAAAGTCCGTTTTTGAACCTTGGCGCTTAAACGGTTATCAGTATGCCTAAAATGTCTATGGGACGTATGAAGAAGATAAAATTGTCTACAATATTTCCATACACAATACATCTGTAAATCTTACAGATATAAAGATACTGGGGGTGAAAAAGTGTATATTTTCTTATATCATAAGAATTTTATTTATTAGCTTCAAAGTTTTGTGTTTTGAGATAAGGAAATGAAGTCTCTACCACAGTTTCGTCATCTTCTAATGATTCTTTTATAAGATATTCAAAAGTTGAATTCACCCCTAGAGCGCTTATAGAGGGGGTGAAAGTAGTAAGTCTCACACACAAAATCAATGTTCTATCTATTACTCATCATAAAATACTACTAGGCAATGTCAGGTGTAGCTATCGATCAATTCGGGTATAATGAATTTAGATTTGACAAAAAACATATACGCTTTCATAGAAAAAAAATTGTTTTTAAGAAATTGCTTGAATATATTTTTATTTTTTTAAACTTCATATAACTGTCAACTTATTAAAATATCGTATAGGCTTTAGTATTTTTTACATAATGCTTGAACCTTGGCGCTTAAACGGTTATCAGTATGCCTAAAATGTCTATGGGACGTATGAAGAAGATAAAATTGTCTACAATATTTCAATACACAATACATCTGTAAGTCTTACAGATATAAAGATACAGGGGGTGAAAAAGTGTATATTTTCTTATATCATAAGAATTTTATTTATTAGCTTCAAAGTTTTGTGCTTTTAGATCAGGAAATGAAGTCTCTACCACAGTTTTGTCATCTTCTAATGATTATTTTAAAAGATATTCAAAAGTTGAATTCACCCCTAGAGCGCTTATAGAGGGGGTGAAAGTAGTAAGTCTCACACACAAAATCAATGTTCTATTACACATCATAAAATACTACTAGGCGTTGTCAGGTATAGCTATCGATCAATTCGGGTATAATGAATTTAGATTTGACAAAAACATATACGCTGTCATAGAAAAACTTTTTTTTTTTTAAGAAATTGCTTGAAAATATTTTTATTTTTTTAAACTTCATATAACTGTCAACTTATTATTAAAATTTCGTATAGGTTTTAGCATTTTTTACATAATGCTTGAACAGTTCACTTTATGACAAAAATGTCTACGAGAATTATAAAGACTCTATTTTTTTGTTGTATTTGTATTTATTCTGTACGTCTTATAGATACAAAGTTACAGGAAGAAAAAAAAAATTACTCATACTCGTTGTCTTTATACTTCTCGTAGACATTTTTGTCATAAAGTCAACTGTTCATGCTAATTGTCAAATCTAAATTAATTATATCCCAATTGATCGATAGCTATACCTGACAACGCCTAGTAGTATTTTATGATGAGTAATAGAACACTGATTTTGTGTGTGAGACTTACTACTTTCACCTACTTTACTTCTACTTTCACAATAAGCGCTCTAGGGGTGAATTCAACTTTTGAATATCTTTGAAAAGAATCATTAGAAGATGACAAAACTGTGGTAGAGACTTCATTTCCTTATCTCGAAGCACGAAACTTTAAAGCTAATAAATAAAATTCTTATGATATAAGAAAATATACACTTTTTCACCCCCTGTATCTTTATATCTGTAAGACTTACAGATGTATTGTGTATGGAAATTTTGTAGACAATTTTATCTTCTTCATACGTTCCATAGACATTTTAGGCATACTGATAACCGTTTAAGCGCCAAGGTTCAAAAACGGACTTATGGCACGTTTAAACCAAGATGGCGGCCAAAGCTCCCCCCCCCCCTCAAGGTCTCAAATCTAGTATTTTAATAACCACCCTATAGCCTACCAATAACCATTAAAACATTTTCTACTCCACCTTTTGTAAATGATTGCGCTATAACTACCTTAATAACCAAAGGAAGAGCGGTGTCGCCCAACACAGGCAACTTTTGCTTACCGGGCGGTATTATCCCTTGGATCATAAACAGGGCCCGTAATTTTCATGCCGATGACATCAATTTGACGTCACGCTCCATATAGGATGATCCCAAATAGTTTTATTGTAAATTATTAATCATTAGTCGTCAATCATTTTAATCATGTACAAACTTCGAAAGTACTCTATTTACACATGGAATAAATAATACCTACATGATACGTGAAACGTAACGTAAATAAAACTATTTGGTTTGTTTTTATACATACATTTTATTAAGTGGTATTGTTAACAACACATGACAATTCATTCGAAAACAGAATTCCTCTCTAACGTAAAGCACGCCATCCTTCTTGCATTAATTCCCATGCAAAGAAAATCTAAGTCATCTTCGCTTTCATACGTAATGTAATATTCATAAAAATATTTTTTTTTGTAGTCGTTTTTTGTTTGTTGTGTCACACATTTGGTTAATTATTCCAAATTCTCTGCTAAAAGGAAAATGTATAATTGATGGACACATTTTTTATGATTTTAACAACTAATACAATTAGGAAATCAGTATTTTTATTTCTCAGTGGCACTTGTAACATTTTTGACAGAACGTTTTTTTAATGAGAACGAATAAAAAAGGTTACATTTAAAAAGGTTTTATTACATATTGATTTATAAACAGTCAAGGAAATTGATTTGTGTAACATTACATACTTTGTCATAGTGACAATCAACATCTAGACGCTAGAGATTTCATATTATTGTCACTGTGACAAGGTTCTAAATGGTATGCAAATCAAAGTCCTGGGCCGTACCTACACGAATAACTAGATACTTAATGATATTATTTACAAACGAGGTTTTGTACAGTAATATATACAGCCTTGGCCAGAAGTGTTGAGCACCCTTGCGATTTTCATACAAAACTCGAAAATTTAGACCAGCGTTTCTATCTTTTTTGAAGTTATTTTATCAATTAATTTAAACTGAACAGGCATGTTTTTTTGAAATGAGTAGTAACTGCATTGAATATTTGCAATTTTTCGTACCGACCTAAATTCCCATTTTTGTGAGCTCCACTTTTCATATTTGATAGGTACCTTGAAAGTGTTATTAAGTGAAGTTTTCTAGATATATCAATAAAATATAACATTTTACGTCATCGTACATTGTTATGATAGGGAATTAATACTTAACATCAAAATTGTAAGCAAAAAAGAGCTATGCTCAACACTCCTGGCCAAGGCTGTACAAGTTAGTTTTGTACATAATTATTTACAAATTAATTTGAAACATATTTACATTTCTCCTTTTTTGTCCCTTATATTTAGATTCGAAATTTTTAATTAGAATTTGCTCAAGGTTTTTAAGGGTCATAACTGCATCGCCGGTTTGTAAAAATCCATTTTAATATTGAAAAGGACCTTTCAACTTCTACAGATGTAATACTTAAAATAAGGACATAAATCTATTTTTCCATTGCTTCCATCAAGACGAACTTCCTTATTGTCGTTTAAGTCAGCCATTATTAAACAAAAACAAGAAATTACCAACCATGCAAATAATTTTCATTTTAGCAAAGAAGTTGGAATAATTAACCAAATGTGTGACACAACAAACAAAAATACGATTACAAAAAAAAATATTTTTATGAATATTGCATTACGTATGAAAGCGAAGATGACTTAGATTTTCTTTGCATGGGAATTAATGCAAGAAGGATGGCGTGCTTTACGTTAGAGAGGAATTCTGTTTTAAAATGAATTGTAATGTGTTGTTAACAATACCACTTAATAAAATGTATGTATAAAAACAAATCAAATAGTTTTATTTACGTTACGTTTCACGTATCATGTAGGTATTATTTATAGAGTACTTTCGAAGTCATTTGTACATGATTAAAATTATTGACGACTAATGATTAATAATTTACAATAAAACTATTTGGGATCATCCTATATGGAGCGTGACGTCAAATTGATGTCATCGGCATGAAAATTACGGGCCCTGATCATAAACCATGTGTATTTTATGAAATAAATAATTTGAATTTGAATTTGAAGAGCTCTTACCATTCGGACAACTTTAAACAATGTATGTATGACATGCAGTACGTAAAGCTACAAAAATGTCTGGGTTTACTCACTTACAAAATACATATGCTTGTTATTACTTGTGCTTATATACTTGTTCAACTTTTACTATCAGCAAATGAGGAAAAAAATGTTGATATCAATTATTTGTTGAAAAGACGAGAAAATAATTAGGTTCTATACCCATAATCTACACCCTGTTAGTGAATAAGTTCGACCAACTAAGGTCAGGGTCAATAGAAAAGTAAAATGATGGACCTAAACAAACCTTGTACCTTCATTGCTTCGAAATCACACACTTTTAAAGAACAACCATGGTAGTCAGTGGTGTACACTTAATTATACGGAAAATTATGATGATGGAATTTGCTTTTGCAGAGTTGAACCTTTTGGCTTAAGATTAATTTAAAAAGCCCGTCTTTTTGATGCATTTTTAAGTGCACCTAAAAATTCATGAAACATATAGTTCAGCTATATAGTTGACTATGGTATCATTTTTGAATAAAAAGAGAATGCTCAAATAATTTTTCATATTTATTACTCATTTTCATGTAGAAATATCGAATAAAATAAAAGAACCCCGTACCAAAAGTATGGAAAATGTGGTTTCAGTTAAATATTCTGAGATTTTGATATAATATAGATTTTAACGTCCTGAACAAAAGTCTCTATGGGGGCTACCACTGTTGCCGAGTCGCTTTCAGAGTTACGACTGATTTTGTACCCTCAAGGAAATCGACTCTAGTACCAATTCGCACCTTGTCACAGTGACAGTAATAGTAATATGACACCTCCAGCGTCTTTTTCAAGTGCTAAATATCTCTTAATTTTTATTATTTAGTCGTAACTAAATGCCTATATATTAATAGTTTTGCTATATTTGGTATTCTTTTAGTAGGAAACAAATTTTTATGACAATTATGACATGATTTATTGAGAACTGCCTAAATGCCATATTAAAACCCCAGTTGCATAAAATTTATATATTCTGCATAAAATTATCTACAACAATTGCCTTTAAAGTATGTTGCTAAGACTTATAGTTTTCGATCTTTGTGACGCGCAAATAAATCCCCCCCACCGCACAATAAGTTAGACCCATGGGTCCTTAGGTCTCACTATGCAACAGGGGATCCCATCATCACTAAAGTCCGTATAAGGCCCTTTGTGGTCGTGTATACCACCGAGGTTTCATTCGCAATTTATACATCTTGTTTTCAACCGACTTCAAGATTTCGAAGGAGGAGGTTATCAATTCGTCGGGATCTTTGTTTTTTTTTTGCTATTTGTTTATGTATGTTCACCTGTCTTTATGGTACGTTATGACCGATTTGGAAAATTCTTTTTTTGTTTGAAAGAGTATACTTCGCAGTTGGTCCTATTGTAACCAGGTCAGGATCTGATGATGGGATCCTGGAGAAATCGAGGGAACTCTTCAACTATTATAGGCACACCTATAGTGATTTGAGTATTTTTACAGCAGCTCGAGCATTTGCTGTTGGAAAGGTGGATGTTAAGTGAAGGTTATTTTTTGTTTCATATTATTATATACTGATTACTGAAGCCTTTTTCCTCAGACCGTTTTGTCTGGTTGCCTTTGGCATAGGCGTCTCCCAAAATTCTCCATTTACGTCTAACCAGAGCCTCTCCTCTTTTTTATATACACTTGTTGTTTACATTTATTTTGAGTAAAAATAGCCGTTAATTACTTACTTATATTTCAGTGAAAACTAATTTCTTATTTCTTAAACTATTTTTTTTAAGTTTAGACTTAATTTTAATACTTTTGTTTTATAAATTGTTATATTCGTATTATTATTTAAGTTTATTTTATTAAATAAAGATATATTTCTTATTTTGTCATTTTGAGATGTATATTATTTTAGCTTATTGTTATTATAATACTATTCGTATGGTGATATTTACTAAATAGAAACTTACATTTGCCCGCAGCTTAAGACGTAAACAATAAGTAGAAACTTGTACGAACAACACACGTTCGTCGTAACGCAGCCTGCGTTGTTTTGGTAACTCGTAGTGGTCAGCATAGCATTTTATTTACATAGTGGGGCACGGAGCCGACCGGCCAAATCGAGCAAATACACAGGGAAAGAACAACAAGTACACTCGCGAGCAAAAGTATTGCATCATTATTTTACATGTTTTTTTTTTAAAGTGGGGCATTCCACTCATACAATAGTATGTTATTCAATCAAATACAAACACTGAAAACATTGAAAAAATAATCAACCCAGCAGGATTTGAACCTCGCATCGATACGCCTTACCGGGGCTCGATCGCTTTACCAATTAAGCTATGGGTTCAGTTACTGAGTTGACGAAATTCTCAATGCCTTCAATCATCTTTTTTTTGCATTTTTTATTTTTACATCGACTTTATAGCTTCGAGCTTACGGCTGCTATAAAGTCGATGTAAAAATAAAAAATGCAAAAAGATGATTGAAGGCATTGAGAATTTCGTCAACTCAGTAACTGAACCCATAGCTTAATTGGTAAAGCGATCGAGCCCCGGTAAGGCGTATCGATGCGAGGTTCAAATCCTGCTGGGTTGATTATTTTTTCAATGTTTTCAGTGTTTGTATTTGATTGAATAACATACTATAGTATTGCATCACTTAGCATTTTTTCATGGACACACGGTATCTTTGTAAACCGGTTTATTTTTTTAAATTATTTAAATGTATTTACATTTCTTGAAATATTAGCTTTACTAAAAGCTATAAAACATGGAAATCGGCCCATTATTTTTCAGATTATGGGCTTTTTACCGATTTTTGAGCGTTTACGCCGTACCCCATGCACGAGTTGCACTACCCTTGACCCCTATTAAACGGGGGTTAGGGGGGGGGGGGGGGGGGGTTTGTTGTTCTCAGTCACTTATCACAAGTCGACCAGTACACATCTCCGCATATTATCCTGAGAAGAACACCTGGAAAAATGGAAGCCACTGAAGCTCAAGTCGCCGTAGTCGTCCAGCTTCTGCGGTTCAGTACCTGCCGAGGTGAATCGTACGACGCTCGGACTGAGCTGGTTTTCGTGACTGGTGGTGGTCGTGGCGGTGGATTGACTGCTGCCAGGTACATAACGGATATCCTGGCAGAACATGTCGTCCCTTATGCCGGTTTTTTGATGAGTGAATGAGTTTCCATGTGTCCCTAGTTTGTTTTTGGGGAATTTTAGGCCTACTATCAATATTTCAGTATTTTGTCAATCTTTGGACCTAAAATATGATTAAATCATTACATTTGATACCTAATTGGTTCAAGTGAGAAATTGCAAAGATATTGGGTGTACATGAAAAAATGCAAAGTTATGTATTAATTTTGCTCGCAAGTGTACATTATGCCTTAATGTTTTCCTTAGTAATCATATTATGTCAATTGGTGTTAGGTATAAATTATTTGTATTTGAACAATACTGCGGGAAAAGGAAAACCGACTACACAGTAAAGTCGGGTTATACTAGGGTAAATTTCTAAATTTGGCCTCTGGACCGGGTAAATGCCAAAGTATTTACCCGGTTCAGGTTTTCAACCGACTTCAAGATTTCGAAAGAGGAGGTTATCAATTCGTCGGGATCTTTGTTTTTGCTTTTTTTTTTATGTATGGTGTTATTCGTGTCACCGATTATTCTAAGACGGCTGGTCCGATTTAGAAAATTCTTTTTTTGTTTGAAATAGTATAACTTCACAGTGGGCCCATGTAACCAGGTCAGGATCTGATGATGGGATCCTGGAGAAATCGAGGGACTTCAACTATTATAGGCACACCTATAGTGATTTGAGTATTTTTTACAGCAGCTCGAGCATTTACTTTTGTATAGGCATAACTAAGTGAAGCTGGTTCTTTATTGTTTAAAATTATTATAACATGGATTGAACATTGGCACATTTAGCATTGCCATGAGATTCATTACAATTTATAACTAGAGATGGGTAACTACCCGGGTAAATACCTAAGGGCAGGTAAATACCCGGTATTTACCCGATATTTACCTACCCACAAGTAGATACGCGGATATTTTCGTTTTTTTTGTAACTTATATCTCTAAATTGAAATAATAATGATTTTAGTTAATCTTTAGGATATTAAATACATGCAAATATTTCATTAAAATTGATTTTGAAGGTATGCTATAAGGAAAAATAAGATTTTGATGTATATATTTCGCACGAGTGAAATTATAAGAATCGATTATTAAATCGTTCAAGAGTCTTAAACATGTCTTAATTTCTTTTTAATATACATAATATTGATTTAAAAAAATGTTACCGATAGATATTAATAAAAAAAATTAGAAGTATCGTAGTTTCGAAGGCTCATTATTCGAAAACAATTAGTTTTAACTTAAAACGAATTGGTAGCTAGTTTAAATGTAGTAAAACACCAAACAACCCACTGATAATAAGGTTACAATAAGCCAATGAAACCCCTTAAAAAACCCTATCGCGATAGGGTATTGAGCTTAACCGTCTTAAAGGTTATGGTTTCCGCTTCAATAAGGTTACCGTTATAATTGGGTAACCTTATGATACGGTTACCTTATAATGAGGTTACCGAATTGATTGGGTTACCGATTCGATAGGATTAAGCCTAAAGAGGGGTTTTCCGGTTCCGGTTTTAAGACAAAAATATGTACAACTAGGCCCGTGAAATTAAACAATAGAAATTGCTAAAATCACAAAGCCTGATGTAGTTCTGGATTTTTGATATGTTGTTAGGATTAGTTAAGGCTATTTACATCTTCTAAATGACCCTATTTTATAAAATAGTTTTCCTTCTTTTCACAAACAAACGTGACTCAAGAAACACAATGCGATTCCGAATCCCGAATTGAATGACGGCATATAAGATGTGACTCTCTTCCGTGAAGTATATTAACCTAGATAAACAGGTGGAGATATGGTAATAGGACTAATAGTACACACAACTCGAATAAAAGCGGGTTCAATTTATCAAAAATGCAGTACCAGTTTATTTGTTAGTAGTGATTGTCGGTAGATAATTTACAATAATTCTTATTAGAAATATTCAATTTAGTTCAAATACCTGCAACTGTCTCGAGGAACCATATATACCTTAATAAACTATAAAGTAGTTTATTTTATTTTATCAGTGAATGAAGTGGCCCTATCTCAGAAGCTATAAAAGATAGAGATTTGAATGTAGACTTAAATGATGGATAATTAAATGTTAAATAAAACTCCAATAGCAATAAATGGACAGTTTTTGAGTTTATACAGGAAATATCAGTACTTAGTACATTCAATCGCTGCAGCAGCCACTTTCTCCACTGTTTGCGAAATGCAGCAGTGGTTTTTCTTACACAGAAATTAATGATCTTTCAGATGAGCATTGGTTTCTTGAGGAGACCGATCATACTAGATACCTAAGTATACGGCGTCGCTTATGATGCTGCTACCGACAAGCGTGGCCTTGCAGCACCGCATTATCGTGTAGCCCTACCTCTCCCCTGCTTCGAGGAACAAAGGAAATCTAGAAGACTTAACTTACTAGAAACCGCATTTTTTTATTAAAAAAAAAAATACGCCACCACTTTTTTTGCAATGCAGCATGGGCATTTCGTGTTCCCCCATTAAAGACGCGTCTAATTATATATATATCATCTAGCAGACTTATCGAACTAGGTTCAGTGTCGTGGGCTCCCCTACTATAATATGTGTCATGTTATAGCTTTAATTTACATTTTACAAATTTCGGTAGAGGTCACGTTCGTGACGTCATTATTTGGACCTTAGGTACTATAGAGATGTTTTTCCAGCTTTAAGGGGGTCCAGATCATGTAGCCAACAATTTACCCGAAGCTCCTATGGAAATTCCTTAAATTGAGAAAATTTATATTATTTCACTCTAAGGCAATAGTTCGGCAGCGCCCCATGTTTTTATTAACATATCTGTTAAAATAATTGCCGATATATAGCTATATTGCTATAAAAATCCGATTTCTAGTATGATCTCTCTCTTCAGTCGGTCCCTCATTACTGAGGATCGTGATCACTAGGAAGTACTTTTAACTTGATGATCTGTCTCCATCGGTCCCGGTCCGTAGTAGCCCTCACCGCCTGGTAGAATTTGCTTGAGGAGGTTGCTTCCTTGACTTGGTCACACCATCTGGTTGGTGAACGGCCACGGGCTCTCTTGCCTTCAATACCCCCAACCACGACCAGTTTTTCCAGGCTCTCGTCTCCTCTTCTCATGATGTGGCCAAAGTATGAAAGTATACGACTCAAACAGACGGCAGACAGTCGTGTCTTAATGTTAAGCTGTGAAAGAATAGACACATTGGTAAATTTGGCCGTCCAGGGTATCCTGAGCATTCGCCTCCAGCACCACATCTCGAATGCGTCTATTCTTTGTCGTTCTCGGGCTAGAATGGTCCATGTTTCCACTCCATACGTAAAGATTGGGAAGATGAGGGCTCTTACCAATCTAACTTTAGTCTGGAAACCTATACTGCGATTCTTCCAGATGACTTTCAGGCGAGTCATCGCATCTTTCGCCATGCAAATACGGCGCTTAATCTCTGGAGCGCTGCTACCGTCATTGTTTATTTGAGCTCCCAAATAGACAAAAGTGTTCACCTTGTCGATGCCCGAGATGTAGTCATGAGCATCTGCCAACTTACCAGCGCGATCAACTATCATAAGTTTGGTTTTCTGTTTGTTAACCGCCAACCCAAGCTTGTCACTAGTATGATAAATCTCCTTTAATAGTCTCCAGATTTTTCCAGAGACATGTTTCGATTTTTCTGTCCGAATTGTCCGATGCTTGGGGTCAAAGGGTTAGGTATACCGGGATAACGTTCGTCCTGTGTGTCGAATAATTTATTCAGTCGTCTCTTTCCCTACTATCACAAACGAAAGTGACGTGACATAAAGTGTGAAGCGTTTTACCGGCTTGACGGATCTAAAGATACTTGAGAATACACGTTGTCTATTAATAAAGCGCGGGGCACAAATGCACAAAGCCGCGGTAGATAATACGAGGGCGACACTGAAAAACTGGCAAGTTATTAGTTTTATTATATCTTTTAAAAATAGTCTCACTCTACATCAATACATCGCTGCATCCGATAGAACCACTGAGAAAAGCACTTTGCCCACTCCTCATAAAACGTTTTCCTCCGAGTTTTTCTTTAATTTTTGGGAATAAATAAAAATCACAAGGTGCGAGGTCGGGTCTATAAGGCGGGTGACCTATTGATTCCACGTCTGCCTTGGCCAAATTGTCGATCGTTTGCTTGGCGGTGTGCGACGAGGCGTTGTCGTGGTGAAGGAGAATCCTACTTCGAGGTCGTTTCTCCCGTACTTTTTCGAAGACAAGTAGCAAACAATTGTTAGTATACCACTTTGCAGTAACTGTTTTTTGATCCTCTAAAACAATTGTTGCGTAATGACCTGTCCTTCCGAAAAACGAGGCGACCATCTTTTTCCCCACACTTCGACCTCTCTTCACTTTAGCAGGCAACTCCTCGGAAGGAAACACCCACTCAGCAGACTGTCTTTTAGTTTCAGGATCGTAACAGTAAATCCAGCTTTCGTCACCCGTTATGTCGAACACAACATTTGAGTCGCCTCCGTTAAATACTCGAGCCATTTCATGGCACCAATCAAGACGACGAATTTGATGGGCCTTTGTCAAATTATGAGGTATCCACCGGGCACAAGGCTTCCTCACCGCTAAATGTTCATGGAGGATTTTATTGACTTGACTCATACCGATGCCTAGGCTTGTACGAATCTGCTGATAGGTCACTCTTTTGTCAGACTCTATCATACGGCGCACAACACTGATGTTATCTTCAGTCGTCGCCGTAGAAGGCCGTCCCTAACGCAAATCATCGGTGAGATTAGTGCGACCACGTTTAACCAGTTGTAAACAGTGGCACGAGATAGGGCTTCATCGTGAAAGGCTAATCGAAGTCTATCATAACTTTCTTGTCGACTTAAATGACATCGAAAGTCATAAAAAATCATTGCACGAAAATTTTCTCGCTTTAAATTCATGCCAACGTAATACAGACAATTTTCAATTTGCCGTCAAATCGTAAAACAAATGACAAATGAATGGAATAAAAACACAGTAATATTAACAAAGAGTTCCATTTTTAAATTTTAAATTTATTTTATATTTTACAAGTGGCCAGTTCTAATAATTTTCAGTGTCGCCTTCGTACCTTCCTGGAAAAAACCGCCTTGGAAAAAGTGCGGACAAAATGTTTTGACGCTGATGCTGCATGTGAATCAGTGTGATAACCACCTAAAGTAAAATTTAAAAATGTGGTTTTAATAAATAAAAAAATTAAACTTACAAAAAATATGAGTAAGAAACGTAACAGTGAAAGTAACTGGATTTCTTTTCACACGAATTTTCAGCTAATTCTCATTAAAATGTTGACCTTTATTAGACTGGATGACCGGCAAACGTAATTTTTAGACTTGATATATATAAGGTGCTAACAAATTAGTCACGGATATTTTTACCGCTGATAGTACTCGGTTCTCGGAGTATATTTAAGTATGAAACATCATAGGTTTTGTTATGTTTTTTTGGAGAAAACTAGGAAACAAATTTGCTACGTTAAAACACCCTGTTAATAAGATAATTAAATGAGACCTCTTTAGACCCGAATCATAATGACATTAAGGAAAAAAACCTTTTGACGTGACCATGAAGCTAAATACAATCTGGAGGTCATACTTCGACCGCAAAGTGAGGCCGAAAGAGATGGTAATGTAGGGGGCTGCATCTCATTCTAAGTAGAGTGACCATATGTACTATGATGTATGTGGGATTGGGATAGTATGAAGATAAATATAAAATTAAATATGCTTGTCGTCTAGTAAGTATTGTCCAGAAAAAGAAGTCTCATAGTTCATATGGGAACGTATACATTCTACTGACTTAAGAGGCCTTATTCCCATGAACGTTCCTCAATTTCACGAAATCTTACTCGATAGATGGCGGTAGCGCTCAGTACGCGACCGCTGGCAATGATCGACGATCGAACGATCTTGATCGTTTTCAACTTCAATTACAAGTAAAATTCTTTTTACGCATAAGTTACACACAAGTTATTTTCTTTTATATGGAAGATACTACTAATTAAAGTATGTTTTAAGGAAATATACGCATCTAACACCAAAGACGGGTAATCACTTAATCAGTAGGGACTGTTGGAGATACTTTTCGAATTAAAAGTATAATAAATTTCGAATTTCGAAAATTAGGTATGTTTAAGTATTGTAAAGACTGTTTAGAGGTCTTTATTTTCGATTTAACGATTTTTACCAAAAAAGTGTATGACCGCCATATTGGATTTCAAAATACACATTATTTTCGAAATCTGCACACCCAAATTAGTCGAAAATGACTACCATGACAAATTTAACGAATTTTACAAAAAAAATGTATGACAGATATTATTTTAGAAATCTGCACACCCAAATTAGTCGAAAATGACTACCATGACAAATTTAACGATTTTTACCAAAAAAGTGTATGACCGCCATCTTGGATTTCAAATTAGACATTAATTTTTGATATCTGCTTACCCGAATTAGTCGGAAATGACTACCATGACGATTTTGACAGAATTTTCCGTTTCCGCCATCTTTGATTTTAAAACCGTCCTTTTTTCCGAAATCTACACCCCCGAATTAGTCGAAGACGACTACCATGACGATTTTGACAAAATTTTCCATTTCCGCCATGTTGTATTTTAAAACGGTCTTTGTTTTCGATTTAACCATTTTTACCAAAAAAGTGTATGACCGCCATCTTGGATTTCAAAATAGACATTATTTTCGAAATCTGCAGACCCAAATTAGTCGAAAATGACTACCAATAAATTTAACGATTTTTACCAAAAAAGTGTATGACCGCCATCTTGGATTTCAAAATAGACATTATTTTCGAAATCTGCACACCCAAATTAGTCGAAAATGACTACCATGACAAATTTAACGATTTTTACAAAAAAAGCGTATGAGCGCCATCTTGGATTTCAAAATAGACATTATTTTCGAAATCTGCACACCCAAATTAGTCGAAAATGACTACCATGAAAAATTTAACGATTTTTACCAAAAAAGTGTATGACCGCCATCTTGGATTTCAAATTAGACATTATTTTCGATATCTGCTTACCCGAATTAGTCGGAAATGAGTACCATGACGATTTTGACAGAATTTTCCGTTTCCGCCATCTTTGATTTTAAAACCGTCCTTTTTTCCGAAATCTACACCCCCGAATTAGTCGAAGACGACTACCATGACGATTTTGACAAAATTTTCCATTTCCGCCATTTTGTATTTGAAAACGGTCTTTGTTTTCGATTTAACGATTTTTACCAAAAAAGTGTATGACCGCCATCTTGGATTTCAAAATAGACATTATTTTCGAAATCTGCACACCCAAATTAGTAAAATGACTACCATGACAAATTTTATTAGTTTTACAAAAAAAGTGTATGAGCGCCATCTTGGATTTCAAAATAGACATTATTTTCGATATCTGCTTACCCGAATTAGTCGGAAATGACTACCATGACGATTTTGACAGTATTTTCCGTTTCCGCCATCTTTGATTTTAAAACGGTCCTCATTTTCGAAATCTACACCCCCGAATTAGTCGAAGACGACTACCATGACGATTTTGACAAAATTTTCCATTTCCGCTATCTTGTATTTTAAAACGGTCTTTGTGTTCGATTTAACGATTTTTACCAAAAAAGTGTATGACCGCCATTTTGGATTTCAAAATAGACATTATTTTCGAAATCTGCACACCCTAATTAGTTGAAAATGACTACCATGACAAATTTAACGATTTTTACCAAAAAAGTGTATGACCGCCATCTTGGATTTCAAAATAGACATTATTTTCGATATCTGCTTACCCGAATTAGTCAGAAATGACTACCATGACGATTTTGACAGAATTTTCCGTTTCCGCCATCTTTGATTTTAAAACCGTCTTTATTTTCGAAATCTACACCCCTGAATTAATCGAAAATGACTACCATAACGATTTTTACAAAAAAAGTGTATGACCGCCATCTTGGATTTCAAAATAGACATTATTTTCGATATCTGCTTACCCGAATTAGTCAGAAATGACTACCATGACGATTTTGACAGAATTTTCCGTTTCCGCCATCTTTGATTTTAAAACCGTCTTTATTTTCGAAATCTACACCCCTGAATTAATCGAAAATGACTACCATAACGATTATTACAAAAAAAGTGTATGACCGCCATCTTGGATTTCAAAATAGACATTATTTTCGATATCTGCTTACCCGAATTAGTCAGAAATGACTACCATGACGATTTTGACAGAATTCTCCGTTTCCGCCATCTTTGATTTTAAAACCGTCCTTTTTTCCGAAACCTACACCCCCGAATTAGTCGAAGACGACTACCATGACGATTTTGACAAAATTTTCCATTTCCGCCATCTTGTATTTTAAAACGGTCTTTGTTTTCGATTTAACGATTTTTACCAAAAAAGTGTATGACCGCCATCTTGGATTTCAAAATAGACATTATTTTCGAAATCTGCACACCCAAATTAGTTGAAAATGACTACCATGACAAATTTAACGATTTTTACCAAAAAAGTGTATGACCGCCATCTTGGATTTCAAAATAGACATTATTTTCGAAATCTGCACACCCGAATTAGTCGGAAATGACTACCATGACGATTTTGACAAAATTGTCTAGTTTTCAAATAAAAAATCATTTTACGTCACACCTGGCCATAATGTGAGTTTTACCGCACGCTACGCTAGTTGTTGTACTCACCACGGGCAGTAAAAAAGAAAGCCCTCTATCGCATATTTACAACCCTCGCCTGCGGCTCGGGTTACAAATACCTGCGATTTCGGGCTTTCCTTCTTTTACAGTCCTTGGTAAGTAATGTACTATAATAATTAATAATATAAAGTAAATATTTCAATCTTTTATTTCAAGGATCTTTATAATTCGATCGCACTTCTCGCCACTATAGGGCAATGGAAACAGGTCACTACGTGTTGGGGATTTCATACAAGGTTACCCGTTTTAGTGGCCTCTTAGTGTATCTAGCTGGCAAACTTACGTAATGCGCGTAGGACGATTTAGCACAGGTCCATTGTCTGTGAGCTCTCGTTCCATACTGAGCCAGAGGCGACGGCGCGATGTGTTTTGTCAAGTTTTTAACCGATTTAGAGTCATCTTCAAAAAATTACACTTTATTTAAATTTTGCGTTACAGTAATGAGTTTTTTTTTTCGTGGTAGCTGAACTTTAATATATTTATATTTTTAGGGCAGAATATTTATAGGACTTCCGTGAAAAAAATTAAATGTAAACCTGTTTTCATCAAAAAAATTGCAATATTCAGAAGGTATTTTGTCTATTATCCAAGATGAATCTTCAATTTTTCTTACCATGGCCGTCTTGAACATGATATACTGAATTGAATTGTATTCAAATTTTATAAGAAAGGTTCCCTTTATTTGAGTAATCTGAAAAAAAACCAGACGTCTAACTGCAAACTCTGGAGAGACCTGCCAAGAGAAGCCATGTTTTTCAGGTGATTTTCTCAAAAATGTATTTTTTTTTCCCATGGCCGTCTAGATAAAGGAACGGACTATTATATGCATTAAAAGTTAATTTAAAAACACGAAGCATTTTCGCTATAACCTCCGAAGAAAATGATGCATTTCGCAAAATACGCGCATTTTGGGAATAAGGCCTCTTAAGGACCTTGCCACTTCAGATACGTTGACGCAATAATGAGCAGAGAACCCCTCTAATTAGTTTACTATTTTAAACTTATTGCTAGATCCAGGCATCTGGCAGCTATTTATCGGAGGACGTCAGAGTGACAGACCAGCAAAATATTTCACTTAATAGGTAAAAACTGTCGAAGCCTATCGCTAATATAATAACAAAAAAGTAAAAACATTGCGTATCGCTACGGAAAACAGTAGGTAGGCGACAAACAATACAATAACGTAACGTCATTTTGCACTATTTTCCCCCAACAGAAACTCCTGAAAATGATATAATCTTATTAATTACATGATACTGCACTGCTTCAAACCTAGAACTGTAAGATATTTATTTCTTACAACTCGTTTGCATAACACCGATGAACAATAGCAAACTAAAACTAAGTAAGTACAGGGGGTTCGTGACTCCCACTATTGCGTCATATCTGATGTGGACTTTAATATACTTAAAGGTAAATAAAGAAAACATCAATAACATTACACTGCTCAATGGTTGACTGGAAGAGATCTCTTCCATGTACAAAAATTTTATATTCTTCCTGTTTTATTTTTCTTTGTTGTACAAATGTTGTACAATAAAGTATATTTTAACGGCCTCCTAGCCTAGTCGGTAGTGACCCTGCCTATGAAGCAGGAGGTCCCGGGTTCGAATATTGGTCAGGGCATTTATTTGTGTGTTTATCATGGATATTTGTTCCTGAGTTATGGATGTTTTCTATGTATTTAAGTATTTATATGTATATATCTATTACATATATCGTCGTCTAGTACCCACAACACAAGCCTTATTGAGCTTACTGTGGGACTAGGTTGATTTGTGTAAGATTGTCCCATAATATTTATTTATTAATTATTACGTATACTGCCACTACTATAATTTTTTGTATGGCCTTGTGCCATTTTAGGACCCTTTCGAAAGGGCCTAAAAAGACCCGCGGGCCACTCCTGTCCTGTGTAAGTAATACTTAGGAACAGACCATGTACTTATATACATTTTTGTAAAAACAACAAAACCGACCCGCAGCTTGCCGACATCATAGTCACCCTATTGTTTGACAATCTTAACTTGTTGTTAAATCGTAAAGTTGAATGATTGTGGATTACCGGTGAAAGGAAAGTCTACTTTATTGTAAAGTCTCACCCCTGCACCCTTTTACGCAACATATCTTGACCATTTTTACTTAAAAATTTTGTTACGAAATGTTGTTGAGCTGAGCGGCGTCATTTGAAATAATATCAGTGACATATTATGTCAGTAATGGGACTGATGGGATGGGGATACCAGACCGTATTTCAAATATTACAAAACTTACTACTGTCTGCAATATTAGTTGCAATTCTTTAATTTAATGAATGAATAATATTTTCGTGGTAAAAAAATTCAAAGCAGCTAAAAGGGAACAAAGTATTAATTCAAATCTTGCAATAAATTATTATAAGTAGGAAGTAACTTCTAGTGTGTCACTAAAATAAATGTAGATAAATAAAACCACATTGGTAAGTTTCATAAGTTGGCAGCATTGTGCGAGTGAGACACCGCCCCCTACATTATGCTCTCTATCGGACCGTTTTTATTAGTTTTTACTAGTGACCTATGAACGACTGTTTTGCTCGGTAATAAGGTTCAACTGTGGTTAGGGAAATATAGTAAAAGTAATATCCGGATTGTCTTCTGATCCGTTGACGTGACATGGCAGACAGTGTTTAAACATCTTGACAGGTACATTATAGGGGATGGTTATTTTAAAAATTAATTATATGTTTTTTTGTTCGTAAAATGAAAACAAAAAAAATGATATACAAAGGTTCCTTAATTACAGTTAAAAGTTAATTGTTTTAATGTAATGTATTATCTCTTAAAATATCCGTGACTAATTTGTTAGCACCTTATATACTGGCATATTAAATTAACCCCATCTTAATAAACCAAATACGTAAGAAATGAGAGGGTTCCCTTCCCTATTGTTAAAATTAAAGCACTAGTATTTTTTTTCATCTTCTACATCTTTATTGGCAGCTAAATACTTAAAAACTACTAACATTTTGTAGATAAGTACTTTAAAAGCAGGGGCCCATTTATCGAATAATGTTACACTAATATCCAGCAATCATCCGCATTTATGGGGGAAGCGGGTAGAATCAATATCATATCACAAATAATAACAATAGGGGTGGTGAAGAATATCACATGTAATTTTATTTACACAGCTTTTCTTCAACAACTAGCCATATTGTCCGAGGTGTTTTTGTAGGCCAGAGGAACTAAACAACTTATTCTCTGGGACGGTCTGCGAAATACCAAAACATTTTTTGGCTATTTTATACATTTTGGCCGGCTTTCTTCTATGGGGAGGCCAAATTTTTCTTTGGGATTTCGGTGTCGGTCCCTTAGAAAAGGTTGTTCATGTTCAGTATGACTTACCTAATTACCTCGCACAATTAGTATCAGAGCCCACGACACTAAGGGCCTGTTTCACAATCTCCAGATAAACTTATCTGCCAGTTAAAATTATTGCTATCCTTTTCTCCAGTCATATAAAAGAAAAGGACGGCAAACATTTATCTGACAGATATGCTTTAACTGGAGATTGTGAAACAGGCCATAAACCTAGTTCGATAATCACCTGGGAGTCTAATCGAACTAGGTTTAAAAAAATAAAAAATCTTGTTTCTAGTATGATAAGATTGATAAGACTCCCAGGTTTCCTTTGTTCCTCAAAGCAGGGGAGGGATAGGGCTACACGATAATGCAGTGCTGCAAGCCCACGTCACGATATCACACTTCGAAACCTTAAATTGGTGAAGAGTTTTTCTCGCATACCTGATATGATATGTATGTGTAACATGTCGTAAGAAAAAATATTAATTGTTCAAGTATCATTATTGTTTTCACCTTATACACGGTGTTGCAATACGCAGATTTTTTAAATTTGCTGCCTTTTTTCAGGGCCGCAATAGAGTAGCCACCCTTTATGTAATTTGTACATAAACAATATTATTTGTTTCTCAAAATAATTACAAAAATTTTGTAAAACGAAAAGCCCGTATCAACTCGTAGGTTGGATGCGCAAAGTTATGCCACCACGACCAAACTGTCAAACTTTTGTCTCATTCTAACTACCGCTCCTTCTGACTCTGATCGGTTGACTAGTCGCTTACGTCAGTAGACCCCTTAATTTACAAAAGATAACTTTTTCCTTTAGTGTCTGTCTGTCCGGAAAGAGAAGTGTCGTGAAATGTGAATGAGCTCCCATGTAAACCACGACACTTCTCTTCCGGACAAACTCTAAAGGTATGTTACCCTATCAGTGGCACACATTGCTATTATAAAAAATAGGAGCTAGGTTTTGGCGTACATCTACAATTTTATGATGCTGCTGCCACTGATAAGGCCAAGAACTTGGGCTTGCGGCACTGCATTATGGTGTAGCCGAACCCCTACCCTGCTTCAAGGAACAAAGGAAACCTGTAAGTCTTATCATACTACGAGTAGAAACCGGAAATTTTATTTAAAAAAAAATACTCCGCCAGGTTTTTTGCATTGCAGCATCGGCATTTCCTGTTCCCCTATTAAAGACGTAACTAATTATATGTATGTAGTATATATCATCTGTAGGTCTTATCGAACTATGTTTGGTGTCATGGGCTCTACCACTAAATATGGCTAATAGGCATGATGACACATGTTGAATTATGCAATAAAATTTAGTTGATAGGATGCAAAATGATCAATATATCCAACTAAAGTGAAAATTTATAAATTCTATTGAAATGGCTCAAAGATATCAAGCTGCAAAATTTCTAAATTATACGATTTTTTAAAGTGCGAAATTAAAAAAAAACAATGATACCGTTAGATTTTTAACATTTTACTGTAAAATAAATTGTATAGCAACCATATATTATACTCGTTCATAAACGCAACATTTCACTGTAAAAATTATTATTATTTTGTTAGGAGCGTTTTGAGAAACAAATGCAAATCTCGGACTTTTAGTCTCATTTCTGACCTTTGTGTTACTTTAACGCAATTGGCCCATATAGACATTTGATCCTCACAACAAAACGAATCGATTGATACCATATATTGTTGAAAAAACAGCATACAGCCAAACTTTAAAGTGACCATAGTGAGCGATTGAAGTAAAATTACAGTATGGTAATCCTTGCCGTTTAAATGGCTTTCGATATGACAACCTTTCAAGTGTGTATTCATCAACCGTCCGATATATAGGCCCCAGATAACTCAGTTAAATGATCAGATGAGGTCAGGTGTTCATTTAACGTATCCTACAATATCAATAGCTATAAATTGGCGGTCGCCGAGCGCGAGCGCAGCGGCCACCAGCAAGAGCAATCTCAAACACCGCAACATTTTCTGAAATAAAATTATCAAGTTACTTTTCAACCGACTTCAAGATTTCGAAGGAGGAGGTTATCAATTCGTCGGGATCTTTGTTTTTGCCATTTTTTTATTTTTTTATGTATGTTCACCGATTATTCGAAGACGGCTGGACCGATTTGGAAATATTCTTTTTTTGATTGAAAGAGTATACTTCACAGTTGGTCCCATTGTAACCAGGTCAGGATCTGATGATGGGATCCTGGAGAAATCGAGGGAATTCTTCAACTATTATACGCACACCTATAGTGATTTGAGTTTTCGTTACAGCTCGAGCATTTGCTTTTGGAAAGGTGGATGCTAAGTGAAGTCGGTTCTTTTTTGTTTAAAATTATTTATTGCATGTAATATTATGCTTGGTCTATTTCAAAAACATTGAACGTGAATGGTAGGAAATAGTTCGTTTACGCCTGTGATCTCACGTAAATCTTAAACAAAATATTTGCCTTATCAACCTACATGTGAAGCCGATTCCGGCGCGAGATAGATCTGCATGTGTATAGTAGTGTCCGACCGAAGGTTCGGTTTCGGCCAGTTTCGGCCAAAAAGCGGCCGAAAGACATGTGCGCCGCACCGCCGCGCCGCCGTCGCCGACAATTTTTCCCCGCCGCCGCCGCCGATGATTTTGACCGGCGTAGAATCGGCGTGGCAATTTTTAAGTCTTTATCTTGTTTTAATGCCCGGAAATGGCAGTGAGTGGCCAGTATACTACTTCTTTAAAAAAATGCTTTTCCTTCTTCACTTATTCCTTGCCGGTGTACCAACTGACGTTATTTTTGCTGTCATTTCGATGCTATCGTAAGATTTACGTCAACGACTTATCGATAATTTATGACAACGTCTGGTTTTTAAATGACAGGTTTATTTCTAAATATATATAACTCAAAGGTGACTGACTGACTGACATAGTGATCTATCAACGCACAGTCCAAATTTGGCACGTAGGTTCCTTATAAGGTCTAGGGGTGCACTAAGAAAGGATTTTTCAAAATTCATCCCCTAAGGGGGTGAAATAGGGGTCCAAAGTTTGTATGGGGAAACAATATTAGTTAGTCTATTTCATTCGAAACTTCACAGAAGTATTCCTAACAATAAATGAGTAAATACGTGTTGCAGGTTTTTTGAGAATTCAACCCCTAAAAGGGGGAAATGTGGTCAAAAGTCTGAAAATCAACATGGGTATTGTTTCTATGGTTTATCGGGTCGTTGATTACGAAAACAACAACGATTTTAAAATCCGACGTGGCGGACGTGAAATACCATCTCCCGTGTTAGGGTACAATGGGGTTGAAATGTCTAAATATCCATATGGGTGTCGTTTTTGTGATTTTTTGGGACGTTAATTAAGAAAATGGCATCGATTTTGAAATTTAATATTGTGGACATGAAAATTCTTGAAAGTATTTGTGCCAAATTGCAATCTTCTTCTAAATATATAAAAGAAGAAACTGACTGACATATCAACGCACAGCCCAAACCGCTGGTTCTAGAGATTCCAAATGTGGTACGTAGGCTCCTTATAAGGCATAGGGATGCACTTAGAAATAATTTTTAAAAATTTACCTCCTAAGGGAGGAAATGGGGTTCAAAGTTTGTATGGGAAACGAGATTAGTTCAACTATTTTATTCGAAACTTTACAGGAGTATTCCTAACGATAAATGAGAAAACAAGTGTTTCAGCTTTTTTGAGAATTCAACCCATAAGGGGGAAATGTGGTGACAAAATTTAAATATCAACATGGGTATTGTTTCTATGGTTTATCGGGTCGCTGATTACGAAATCAACACTTAAGGGGGTGAAATGGGGGTTGATAGTTTGTATGGGGAATTTTTTATCTCGAAAATCAATCTTTAAGGGAGTGAAATGCGGGTTGGAGGTTTGTATGGAGATTTTTTTACCGCGAATCGATTTAGATTATTTTGTTGTGGATATAGTTTGAGTCCCAGGAAACAATATAGAATATTTTTTAAGCCGAAAATCAATCTTAGAAGGGTAGAAAACATGTTGGTAGTTTGTATGGCGAATTATTAACCGCTGAACAGACGATTGAAATGAAACATGGTACATATTATATAGACTGAGTCGCGGTAAACAATATAGGATAGTTTTTATCTCTAAAATCAACCCTCTAGGGGGTGAAACGGGGTTGAAAGTTTGTATGGGAAATTAATAACCGTTGAACCTATTTAGATGATTTGGTATGGAGATATTTTGCGTTCTGGGGAAGGATATATAACAGTTGTTATCCCAGAAGTCATTCCTTAAGCGGGTAAAAAGGAGGGTGGATTACTAATTCCACGCAAATGAAGTCGCGGGGAAAAGCTTCTATTCAAGAGTAGAAATCTGTATTAATCATAATCTCTCAGTAGTAAGTCGTTGATGGCGTAACAATTAAAAATTTATTGCAATAATTTCTTTAAAATAAAAAATGAGGGAACCGCCGTCTTCAAAACGTGGTATACCGAAACCTCCAGAATGTAACGAATACTTTTCCGAAAACCGCTTCTAAATCAGTTCAGCGAAACGCAAGATGATCGCGGACAAACATATACATTCCTACATACAAACATACGAGTCTAACTGAGAATCTCCTTTTTTAGTACTTTTAGTACGCGGGCGAAGCCGCGGGAAAAAGCTAGTTTTTATATAATTTGCTTTTTCCGGCTTATGAATAGAAATCATTTTGATTTACTTTAAATTTTCCCTAAAATAAGAGTGAAGTAACATTTTTTTTATTTTTTGACTGATTCCAAAGAGCTGCAGGTTCTCATTTGTTGTTTTCATTTCGCAAAGACGACTGGGTTAGTTTTTTTGTAAAAATTGCCCATTCTCGTTAGGTTAAGTTTGATTTTGAGATTGAGAGAGAGATTATATATTTACTTTAATGTTAAGTATAGTTACGTAACGTTACACCTGCAGTAAATTGTAATTTACGCGCTTTTATCGCACATTTTCGCTCTGCTAGCGACACTTAATACTTAATAGTAAAGTGGAACTGTGGATATCACTGTAAAATGATGTCAACTTAAACTATTTGGAAAAGATGGTTCAATTTTGTCTTAAAGTTACTCGTTCTTTTTATCCGATGCTACTGACTTGCGTTAGGCGCATGGATTTATCGTGGTTCATTGATGTTCATCAGCACTCATGTTTTTGCTATTAACATAGAATAGAACTTCGCAAGCCGCTCGCAGTGGGGATGGTTATATGAAATAAGTAACACAAATAATTGAAAAAAGCTGAATTCTGTTAGTTAATCAAGGAATCTAATCCATACTTATTTTTGAATTTTTTTGAGTGTTGCATTGAACATTTCTTCATCTTAGTTACTTGGGAACTTACTAGCTTAATTGGGAACCGCAAGAATCTTTGTCTTTAAGAACTTAGAATCAACATTTTCTCTCACAAATTACAAATTGTAAATTAGTCTGTTCTGCACTTATTAACTTCGGGGCTTTTTGTATTATGATCGTAGTTGATTTTCAGGCAAGTGGTATGGCCAGTTCTACATAGATAAAACATTAAGTACGTACGGAGCTATAAATGTGGACCACAACTAGTCCATCTTTTGGAAAATTCTTTAAAATCAAGTCTTTGATGTGCAATGTTTGCGAGACAATCATACGTTTTCAAAGATTTGGGGTGTTTTATTAAAGCAGTTTATCTTTATAAATATTCAGTAGGCTTCTATTTAGAAGGTAATTACTCAAATTCCCCAGGCATATTAAAAATATGTACCACGCCGATTTCACGCCGATCACGCCGCCGCCGCCGGTCAAAAAACGATCGGACGCCGCCGCCGATGATTTTGCCATCGGCGCACACCTCTAGGCCGAACCTTTCGGCCGCGCCGAAACTTTCAACATTGTACTTAATCTGCCAGAATGGCAAAAATGTAACCCTTATAGTTTCGTCATGTCCGTCTGTCCGTCCGTCCGTATGTTACAGCCATTTTACTCGGAAACTATAAAACGTATCTTAATAAAATTAAGAAGTAAGGTGTATATTGTCTCTATTTAGTTATGTAGTTAAATTGCAGAAAAAAATATTATGGGGGGTCGCTCCATTACATATAACTAAATAAAATAAAAAAATAGTATCAAATATCATATCAGCATGTAACTGAAATTTGTACGATTTAAACATGTCCATCAAAGTTTTGGTTTCGGCCAAAACTGGATTTAGAGCCGAACCTTCTGTTTCGGTTTCGGCAAAAAACATGTTTCGGCTGTACCTACGTAAGTTGGATGATAATACCATATTTATACATGATGTCCTCCCAGACGTATCCGTCGACGGCGACACCTGGACAAGTTATTCAGCAGGTACTTAGGTAGGCTGATCTTTACGTGCATGGGCTCGAGCGTGACTTGCAAAACCAAACTTTGTTTTGAAAGTTCGACAGCAAGAGACACAGTAAAGCTCATTATTCGAGTTATATGTGTAGGTGTAGGAGGGCTTAGGCCGAGATTTTCGGAACTCGCGTTTGGCGTCAAGGTCTTCCAGGCGCACTTTTTCATAGTCACGGAGACCCGTGTTGATCGCAGCTCGCCAGTCCGACCTCCGAGTAGCAAGCTCCTCCCACGACTCACTTGATAGGCCGGTAGCAGTTAGGTGGCGTTTTAGGACATCCTTGTACCGCAGATATTGCCCGCCTGTCTTGCGTTTACCCGAAGCTAGTTCGGAGTAAAACACAGCTTTAGGTAGTCTTGATGGCGGCATGCGGACGAGGTGTCCACACCAGCGTAGCTGACCTTTTATGAGTAGACATTCCATGCCTGTCATTCCGGTACGACGCAAAACCTCCGAGTTTGGAACACGATCCTGCCATCTCAGCCGAAGAATGGCCCGGAGACACTTGAGATGGAAAGTGTCAAGACGCTTAATGTCTCCCTTGTACAGACACCAGGTCTCCGAAGCGTAAAGCAACAAGGGAAGAATTATTGCCCTGTAAACGGCGAGTTTAGTGTGAAGTCTGAGGTCGTGCGATTTCCAAACTCGTTGGTTGAGTCCGCCAAAGGCTGCAGCAGCTTTTGCGATCCTGGAAGAGATCTCGGACTCGAGACGATTGTCGCTTCGCAATAGACTCCCAAGGTAACGAAAAGTTCCTACTTCATCTAATGCGTTGCCCCTAAGATAAACAGCAGCATTATTCCCAGATTTACCCCGTGCAGGCTGCTTAAGAATCTGGGTTTTTGACGCGCTGATCACCAAGCCGAACTTGCGACAAAAATCGTCTAGGTTGTCCAGATAACTTTGCAAGACCTCCAAGCAATCAGCCATAAGACAAACATCATCCGCATACAGAACTTCTGTGACTGTGACTGACAGTAGTTTTCGCTTAGCTCTTAGACGCGACAGGTCAAATATACTTTTGTCGGTTCGAAAATTCACCATGATCCGATGATTACATTTACGAAGTGCGTCGTTCATTACCGCGGAGAAGTAAATAGCGAATAGGGTCGGAGCCATGACACAGCCCTGTTTAACGCCACAAGTGACAGGAAACCGTTCTGTGAAAGCATTTTCGTGACGAACGCTGGCACTCATGCCCTCATGAAACTGGCGCACCAGGTTGACAAATTTCGCAGAACAGCCGCACTTCTCCAGCATGATCCACAAGGCTGACCTAGGAACACGGTCAAAGGCCTTCTCCACAAAACACAAATAGAGATCCCGGTGCTGTTCAAGACTTTTCTCTTGCATTTACTTGACAACAAAGATGGCGTCCACGGTACCCCTATTTGGGCGGAATCCACATTGTGATTCGGGAAGGAAGCTCTCGGCAAGTGTGCTGAGGCGCCTATTAATGATATGGGCAAGTATTTTGCCAGCCACGGATAGTAGGGCAATACCCCTGAATGAACCACAATCTGATAGGTCACCTTTGCCTTTGTAGAGTTTGGTAATGGAAGCATCCTTCCAGTCTTGTGGTACAGTCTCAACGTCCCATATGACATTAATAAGTTCAAACAGCCTGGACCTGATACTCGGTCCTCCATATTTAAAAACTTCCGCTGGTAAGCTGTCCGAACCTGGTGACTTTCGGTTTTTTAAACGATTTACCGCACTACTGAATTCCGGAAACGATGGCGGATCATCCAAACCCGACACAGATGGTAAGTTATCCAGCGAACTAATATAAGACAGATCCGCTCCTTGACTTCCAGGATTAAGCACCTCATTAAAGTGCTCAGTCCAACGAAGGAGTACTTCTTCGGGATCTGTCAGCCTTGTGGTTTTGTCCCTAGAGTAAATTGGTGCTGTTTCCTTGCAACGAGGTCCAAATACAGACTTTAGGCCCTCGAAGAACTTTGCACTTTGACTAGTATCAGCCAGCCATTGCAGTTCTTCCGCCTTGCGTTGCCACCATTTTTCCTTAAGTTCACGAATTTTCACCTTGAGTTCCTGCTGTATGATGTTGCGCTGGCCCACACTGACGACACCCCCCAGAGCAAGTCGAGACCTCTCTACAAGCTTCTTTATTTCCGCGTCAGATTCGTCGAACCAGTCTTGGTTTTTCTTCCACGGTTTTCCCACAACTTGCAGAGAAGTCCCGTACAATGTTTCCGCATAAGTACGCCATTGAACGTCGACTGAAGGAATATCCACAACATGGGACATCGCCGCATCAAACTCTGAGTCGAGTTTGTGCCTCACTTCTTCGTTATGGACCAATTTTGAAAAATTTAGTCGTTGAGGGATTTTGTGATTCGCTCTACGCGGCGGCTTGTAATTCAGCCTCATTATGGACCTTATGAGTCGATGGTCAGTCCAGCCCTGAGCACCCCGCATCGCCCTTGTAATAAGTACATCCCTCAGGTCTCGCCTGCGAACAATGATGTAATCAAGGAGATGCCAATGGCCAGAGCGAGGATGCATCCAAGATGTTTTGTACTTGTTAGGTTGTCTGAAGAAGGTGTTCGTAATACTAAGGTTGAATTCTGAACACAGGGTTAGAAGAGCTACACCGTTGGAGTTGCACTTTCCGACCCCATGCTTACCTAGTACGTCCTTCCACGCAATATGCTCGGTACCAACACGCGCATTAAAATCTCCGAGCAGAATCACCTTGTCACGGAGTGGAATGCCCTGCAAAACTGCGCGTCGGTCTTCGCCGAACGAAAGTTTTTCGTCATCAGATGCTGTCATAGTGGGTGCATATACACTTACAAGATGTAAATATTTCCTTGGAGCCATATGGAGCCGTAAAGTCATAAACCTATCATGAATGCCTTTTGGGGGTTCTAATAACGAACGGGCGATATCATTACGAATCGCAAACCCGACCCCACTGGCGGCTCGCTCATTTGCAGGTTTGCCTATCCAGTAATACGTATATCCCCCCAGGTCCTCACAGAGTTCTCCACTGTCTGCTAAGTGGGTCTCACTGATTGCGGCAATATCGATGTTGTATCGGGACAGTTCCCGGGCTATCAGAGCGGTTTTCCTTTCAGGGCACTGGTTATTGTCACTATCTAACAAAGTTCTTACGTTCCAAGCAGCAATGTTAAGGAACTTTTTCATATTGTTTTGCTTCTTTCGACCGCTGCGATTGGTGACCAGACGACCGCGGTTAGCCGCCTGGGACAAGATAAGGCGAGCTTTGTTTAGGCCACCTTTTCTAGGCCCCTCCTCGGATTGAGGAAAGCAGTGCTATCCCTAAATAGGGCTGCTTTGTCGTCCAGCGAGCTGCCGAACCAGTACTCTCGCCTTATTTGAGTCCTGGAGCGACCATCACCGCTCGACCGCCTACGTGCAGAGAACCAGCTAAGGATCTAACTCACCAGTTAGACCCCCACCACCAGTCTCCATCGCCGCAGGACATGCACTCGTTGTTCCAGTTTTCTTGCCAGGAGTCATCAGCGCGTGAATATATTAGAGTGAGCGAGTATTTGCGCTAATACAAGTCCACTCTCTCGTCCTCTAGTTCCAGTTACCAGTGGAGCGGAGGTCCGCTACGACTAGTTAGTACTAGAAGATGCAGTAACTGGCCGCATGCCTCTACGAATCCCGACATGCGCCCTTTCAGGCACGTTACGGACGCCCTGCTGCAGCGCCTCGGTTGCCGGATCATTTGCCGTACTGACGGTGACCGCCTTCCGAGCCGTTGCAGGCTTTATGCACTGTGCGAGGGGATTATCCCATTTTACCATGCCCTAAATTAGGACACAGCCCCTTCACTGAGTTTAGCCCGCGAATCGACGCGGTTTACCAGGGTGTGGCCGCTGTGTGCAACAGCTACGTGGAGCCATCAGTAAAGAGATTTATCGAGCATCTGCAAACTAATCAGAGAACACTATCTACGTTTGGAGACCGATCAGTGTCCTCCGACCGGTTCTGCTGTCAGACACCCCATATACACCCCAACCCCATATTTATACATATATCGGTATTCGGTACCATCTTATCTCATCTTATCCCCTATTTGATAGAACCTTATATTAAACAAGACTAAATAAAACATTTAACCACCCACCCCCGACAAAATTATAACCAGACATAGAAGTTTTAGTGGCAGGAATGAAAATGTCATAGGGACTTCCCAACGATATTAATTTATCGATAAATCGTTATGACAGTTATGATGTACTATATATAATATGAATTTGCAAGTTGTATAAACGGCCTCCTAGCCTAGTCGGTAGTAACACTGCCTACGAAGCAGGAGGTCCCGGGTTCGAATCCTGGTCAGGGCATTTATTTGTGTGTTTATCACAGGTTCCTGAGTTATGGATGTTTTCTATGTATTTAAGTATTTATCCATATTTATCTATTATATATATCGTCGTCTAGTACCCATAACACAAGCCTTATTGAGCTTACCGTGGGCCTAGGTCGATTTGTGTAAGATTGTCCTATAATATTTATTTATTTATTTATTATTTATTTATTTATTATTATATGATATACAGCATGAACCTATTATAAATCGATTATGACAATGGTTATCATTCGTTTTGTTTTAGTTGTTAAAATAATTTATTGGTTTAACTACAATAATATTCCGCGGAATAGCTAAGCAATATTATTGTATTTAATAATATGGACTTCCGCAAAGTAACGCCTAATTCCATAATTTATTAATCGTATTTTTTTTCTAATAAGTGTTACAATATAACATATTACCATTATTACCATTACATAACGTCGATAAGTAGTTATCAGCATTATAGGTTGATTTATACTAAGGTTACCAGGTACCTTAGTATCCGCTCTGTTAAGAAATATCACTTCGAAAGTTATCGATAAATTTAATATTGGAAGGAAATCCCTAGTTAATTCACATTTTTGCCACAAAAACTTCTGTCTGATTATAACAGTCTCTATATCTTAGGAAATTACTACTGAATAAGACTGAATACTACGAATATGGAAGTCAAGTTATACTAGCCGGATACTCGCGATTGAATCCATAGGTGTTGTGAATATATTTAGAACTAGATTTTGCCCGCGACTTCATTTGCGTAGAATTAGTTATCCACGCCCCCAGAACGCAAACTATCTCTATACAAAATTTCACCTAAGTAAATCGGTTCTGCAGTTATTGATTCCCCGTACAAACTCCCCCCCTTAGGGGATGTATTCTGGGACAAAAACAATCCTATGTCCTTCCCAGAACTCGAAACTATTTTCATACCAAATTTCATCTTAATCGGTTTATTTAGAGGTAACAGGCAGACACACTTTCGCATTTATATTATAATATTAGTAAGGATTGTCATGCCAGATTCTCGTTGACAGTTTGTTTGAGTCTATGAACACTAACGCACAAACGAACTCACAGATTTTTAACCTAAATGCATATACACTTGTGGCTCCGTCCCAGTCGGGGAAAGAAATTGAACAGAAAATCGTCTGAAAGGAGTAATAAGTACGTAGAAATGGTTATCATGGAAATAGACTCTATTATCAAGCACATATTTGGCACTTGTTGTAGTTTACTTATAATGTAAATGAACCTATTGCATGATCTTTTGGGTAGTATATGTGTTCTTAACATTTTTGTAACATCTTCACCACTGTGAATGTACCATAATCTTGCGATTATCATTTCATTTTTTCATTTTAAGTAATACCTATGGGGTATGGAATGCTTCAAGTTTGGTTTTTCCAAACAATGACTTTAAATGCTTATCGATGTTAATTAAAACATATTTTAGTTTTTTTCTCTGGTCTCGCTTCCTTATACCTATATTGATATCCGTATATGGGCTGCAGTCCGAGTTGCCAGGAGGATAAATAAAACCTTAAAAAGTTTGAATAATATTTACAGTAGAAGTCTGCCATAAATTCTTGGCCTTCATTTCTTTCAAACTAATTGAATAGTACCAATATCAATACTCTTTTGATAATCGCCTTCTAGTGCCACAATATTCTGATCTATCCAGCTTTATAGTTATGGGTCTTGTTCCTTTAGCCGTCAACACAGTGAATCCTCCTTTTTGTAAAGGGTCGGCAACGCGAGTGTGACATCTCTGGAACTGCTGGCGTCCATAGGCTACAGTAGCTGCTTACCATCAGGCGGGCCGTATGCTTGTTTGTCACCGTCGTGGTATATAAAAAAATGCATAATTTTAATTTTAAAAAAATCTCTCGAAACAAACTATCAACATGTAACTAGCAAATATACGGAGTAAGCTAAATAAAAGTTATAACATAAAAATATATAAAACCGGCCAAGTGCGTGTCGGACCACGCATAATGGAGGGTTGTGTACCTTCAACGGAATAAGAAAAAAAATCAATAGGTCGTATCTGCCTATGGAAAAGATTTTTGGAGATAACTCCAAAACGCTTTAACCGATAATTTTCGTTGAACGAATATTATTTTTATTTTTATTTTTTTTTTACCAAGAAAAACATATACATAATATAAATGCATAATTTCGCCAAACAGTAGAACAGTTTGTTGGCGGAGCGCTCTATACAAGTTTTGGAATACTAGTTTTAGAATCTATTACTATGTAGTTACATCAAACAACAAAGCAAAGGTCCTTCTTAATTGTTTTCATATTTTTTGGATCTCCCGTTTAAAAGTTGCAGGAGGGAAATTCTTAAGATTTTACTAAAACAAAAAATGTTCAAACAAACTTCAATTTCATTTTTAAAGAACTATAAGATTGATGTGCAACATGTTGTTATTTGGTAAAATACAATATTTGACAATTTGTTATATTAGTTAATACAAAATACACCTTATATTAGAATTTTATTAACATACGTCTTATACTTTCCGAGTAAAACGGCTGTGACATTCGGACGGACGGACGGACGGACAGACGGGCATGACGAAATTATAAGGGCTCCGTTTTTGCCATTTTGGCAACGGAATCCTAAAAACATCGAGATGCAGCGAACGTGCCGGACTAGGTACTGAACATGGTACCTAGGTATACTGAAGTTGAAAATGCTTAAGAACTTACTTGACTACGTAGCTGCTGCTACTGCTACCCCAGGGAAGAAATGCCTATCTATATCCAGTGACATTTAGCCATACGATAAATAATAAATACTACGTAGCTCGTTCAATTAAGGCGAGGGTTGTGTGTTTTTGTACTCGGCTGATTGCACCTAAAAAAATGAACATAAGTGTTTGATATCTTAAAAACAACGTCCAAGCTTGAGTCAGACTCGCACCCTGAGGGTTCAGTACATTAAACAATTTTAACAGTCACCGACCATTGCTGTAACAAAAAGAAAAATTGGATTGAGGGAACAACTTTGATTTTATCAGGGTGCCATGTGTGTATCCGAACTATTTGTGATAACTTTACATACCATGGTTTCGCAATAAACGATTATATTATTTGCCTTCGAAAAACTGTTGTCTCCACTTCATAATCCAATCATTGGGGAATCATCTCCATACATTGCCTTACAAAAGGTGGAGTAGAAAATATTTTAATGGTTATTGGTAGGCTATAGGGTGGTAATTAAAATACTAGATTTGAGACCTTGAGGGGGGGAGGGCGCGGCCGCCATCTTGGTTTAAAGGTGCCAAAAGTCCGTTTTTGAACCTTGGCGCTTAAACGGTTATCAGTATGCCTAAAATTTCTATGGAACGTATGAAGAAGATAAAATTGCCTACAATATTTCCATACACAATACATCTGTAAGTCTTACAGATCTATACATATAATAAAGCTGAAGAGGGTCGAAAGTCTGTACATGGAAGATAATCGAAAAAAAGTTGGCTGGGGATACTTAGAATCGATAACAGAACACGTTCCAACAATTTTTAGAATTTTTGTCTGTTTATCTGTTTATCTGTTTGTCTGTTTATTTGACCGCGCATCACGTGAAAACGGCTGAACGGATTTTGATGAAATTTTGTATAGAGATAGTTTGAGTCCCGGGAAAGGATAATATATAGTTTTAATCCCGAAAATCAACCCTGGTGGGGTGAAAATGGGGTTGAAAGTTTGTATGGAGAATTTTTAACCGCTGATACGATTTAGATAGAAATGAGTATGGAGATAATTTGAGTCTCGAGAAACGTCATAGGATAGTTTTCAAACCCTTGTGGGGGTGAAAAGGGGGTTGAAAGTTGGTATGAGGAATTTTTTACCGCTGAACTGATTTTGATGAAAATTGGTATAGAGATAGTATGGGTCTCGAGAAAAGACAAAGGATAGTTTCATCTTCAAAAAAGCCCCCCCCCCCCCCCATTTTACTTTAGAATCTTAGGTCCAAAAATCTATCTTATCTATTCTATACATATAATAAAGCTGAAGAGGGTCGAAAGTCTGTACATGGAAGATAATCGAAAAAAAGTTGGCTGGGGATACTTAGAATCGATAACAGAACACGTTCCAACAATTTTTAGAATTTTTGTCTGTTTATCTGTTTGTCTGTTTATCTGTTTATCTGTTTATCTGTTTGTCTGTTTATTTGACCGCGCATCACGTGAAAACGGCTGAACGGATTTTGATGAAATTTTGTATAGAGATAGTTTGAGTCCCGAGAAAGGATAATATATAGTTTTAATCCCGAAAATCAACACTGGTGGGAGTGAAAATGGGGTTGAAAGTTTGTATGGAGAATTTTTAACCGCTGATACGATTTAGATAGAAATGAGTATGGAGATAATTTGAGTCTCGAGAAACGTCATAGGATAGTTTTCAAACCCTTGTGGGGGTGAAAATGGGGTTGGAAGTTGGTATGAGGAATTTTTTACCGCTGAACTGATTTTGATGAAAATTGGTATAGAGATAGTATGGGTCTCGAGAAAGGACAAAGGATAGTTTCATCTTCAAAAAAGCCCCCCCCCCCATTTAACTTTAGAATCTTAGGTCCAAAAATCTATCTTATCTATACATATAATAAAGCTGAAGAGGGTCGAAAGTCTGTACATGGAATATATTCGAAAAAAAGTTGGCTGGGGATACTTAGAGTCGATAACAGAACACGTTCCAACCATTTTTAGAATTTTTGTCTGTTTATTTGACCGCGCATCACGTGAAAACAGCTGAACGGATTTTAATGAAATTTTGTATAGAGATGTGAGAATGAGTGTATAGTGACAGTGAGAAGTGACAAAGTGAAAAAAGTAAAAAAAGTCGAGAACCTGACAGTAAAAAATGCCGAAAATTTCAAAAATTTCAAAAATTTCATAATTTCAAATATTTCAAAAATTTCAAAAATTTCAAAAAATTCAAAAATTTCAAAAATCTCAAAAATCTCAAAAATCACAAAAATCACAAAAAATTTCAAAATTTCAAAAATTTTTAAAATTTCAATTAAAAAAAATACAAAAAAAAATAAAAACTACAAAAATTAGGCAAAAGTCAAAAATGAAATAAAATGAAATAACATAACTTCGTTCCAACCGAAACGCACTCCGGTATTTTTTTTTTTCTCTGACGTTCATTAGTGCATTGTAAATTAGTGTATTCCGCGTTCAGAAACCGTATGTAATTACCACCATTAATGCGATCAGTACAGTCACCCCCCCCCCCCCCAAGTACACCTCAAATAGAAAAAAACGTTACTGACCCCCTTAAAAAATCATTTCTGCATTTGTGACCCCCCCCCCACCCCCCAAATTTCAACCGCACCTGTTCTTCCCTTTCATGCTTAGACTGATTTGACGGGAGGATCGATTTGGAAAAGTGGTACTGTATCCGATATTCACCTACTACTCTATGTCGTTTAAATCATGCCAAAAAAGTATTGATTTTTGAGTGTAGTTTCATTTAGTGGTAATTGTAAAATATTCTATCAGGACTACTGTAGCGTATCCATCTGTCAACTTTACTTCAAGTTCCGCCTCCAGGGTAGCGGGAGAGAAATTAGGGGCAAATTAGCCACTTACACAGACCGAATTCCACGCGGGCGGAGCCGCGGGCACAGCTAGTATAAAGATACAGGGGGTGAAAAAGTGTATATTTTCTTATATCATAAGAATTTTATTTATTAGCTTCAAAGTTTTGTGCTTCGAGATGAAATGAAGGAAAATGGAGGAAATGAAGTCTCTACCACAGTTTTGTCATATTCTAATGATTCTTTTAAAAGATATTCAAAAGTTGAATTCACCCAATTCATTCACTCGTTTTTTAATGAATGACATATTCGTAACATATAATACAATACGGCCTCCTAGCCCAGTCGGTAGTGACCCTGCCTACGAAGCAGGAGGTCCCGGGTTTGAATCCTGGTTAGGGCAACTGAAGAACAAATAAAATTATTTTTAATAAATATTTTGATTTATTTTTATTTTAAGTAGACACACTACTATATAAATCATAAACTTATATAGATGTCATATACAAAGGAAAAAGTGACCTAGGCCTCCGGTGCCCAGGTCACTTTTTCCTTTGTTTGATTGGCTAAAAATGCGCCTGAGCATTTACAAAGATTGCATATACACGGGAAAATTCGACCGGTGCTGCTGTGACCCGGGTGGCCAAGTGGTAAAGGCGTCTGCCGCGAATGCAGAAGACGCTGGTTCGATCCCAGCCCTGGGCACCGGAGGCCTAGGTCACTTTTTCCTTTGTATATGACATCTATATAAGTTCCTGGTCAGGGCGTTTATTTGTGTGTTTATCACGGCGACTGATGATATATCTAGACGTAGAACTTCAAACAAACCGTCAGCGTGAAACTGGGAAACAACTCGATATACGCATGCTCACTACGCTGCCAATCAAACGCGTCAAAATATTAGTCTGTTTTCAATTACAACAATTACTTAAAATACGAATGGTCAATCGCAACGTGATTTTGCTGTGATTCGTCGTAGCACTGACACTTGAAAATGACAAGGCAACAATGACATTGGAAAGGCATTATTGGAGGACGGTTTCATAAAATAGAGAGCAATTTTCGAATGTATATTTTTTGTTGTAAGAGGTTTGAATTTTATTTTAAAGTAAATAAGCAGATACTTGGTCACTTTACTGGTTACTTGCTTAATGCGTTTGCCGCAAGACTTTTAGGCGGTTGTCACACCAGGCGCGGATCCAGGATTCCATTCAAGGGGGGTCAATTTCCTTAAAAAAAAATCTTGCGGTCCGCACCTATGGTCCCCGTAGTACAGGAGGCTTACGTGTCAGGGGAAGGCAAATGCCCCTGTCGCCCCCCCTGTATCCGCGCCTGTGTCAGATTGTGTAAGATGGTCCCGTAATATTTTTTTATTTTATTTTATAAATACTATTTCCTTGTACCACATCCAATGAAACAATTGACATCGTCTGTCACACTTCAAAAACTGATGATTTTTGCAGTATGTTGATGCCCAAATAAGTCTTGAATTGTATTTTTAGGGTTCCGTACCTCGAAAGGAAAAAAAAGGAACCCTTATAGGATCACTTTGTTGTCCGTCCGTCCGTCCGTCCGTCCGTCCGTCCGTCCGTCTGTCTGTCAAGACCCTTTTTCTCAGGAACGCGTGGAGGTATCAAGCTGAAATTTATATCAAATACTCAGGTCTACTGTCCCTTGGAGCTGTGAAAAAATCAAACTTCTAAGCCAACGCAATCAAAAGATACAGCCGTTTATGCCGCAAATTTCCGCAAATTTTTGAAACTCGCAAGGGAATCAAAACCTACAGGGTACTTTCCGTGAACTCAGAATCTTGAAATTTGGTACGATGCAACGTCTTGTAGCACAGATAAAGGAAAAATTGCGAAAACCGTAATTTTTTTGTTACATCATAATAAAAATATATACCTACAGGTTTGTACGGAACCCTAGGTGGGCGAGTCCGACTCGCACTTGGCCGGTTTTTATTTACAAATCCAGTTATTTTCAAAAGTTGTATTTCCATTTTATGAGCAAAATCGATCCTTACATTTAAAGCCTACTGTACCTACATCAGAGGCATACTGTGTACTATTAACTTTATCTGCGTGTTATGAAAAATGAGATGTAAACATGTGTATTTAACTTAAATCAAAACATTTATCTCATTAAAAAGTAATAAAAAAATATCGTAAGAAATTTTAATGGTTGTTCAAAAGTTGGCATAGCACCATCCCCATATAAAATTATCCGGTATAATAAATTTATAATAATATGTATTCGGCTTAAGTTACGTATGATAAGTGAGCCCGTCTTTTTTATTATGTTTTCCAGTTCTACTCTGACACCATATTACGGCGCAAGAAGGCATGTTTACTAAATTATTTAATTTTCTGATAAACTTCACGACCACCACTTGTAAACTAAACGGCTTGGCGGCTCAGTTTGTAAGCCCCGCCCCCCGCGGCTCACTTTTTGTGGGGTCATTTTGCAGAGCTACTTCATTGTCTATATATTATCAGTCGCCGGTCGCCGGTTTATCACAGATATTTGTTCCTGAGTTATGGATGTTTTCTATGTATTTAAGTATTTATTCATATTTATCTATTATATATATCGTCGTCTAGTACCCATAACACAAGCCTTATTGAGCTTACTGTGGGCCTAGGTCGATTAGTGTAAGATTGTCCTATAATATTTATTTATTTAATACAATATTTTTTATTGGACCACACAAAGCAAAAGAAGTACGGATACAGATTTAACAAAGTAAATAATGGTAACAACAGGCGGTCTTATCGCTACATAATGGGCTATTCTCCTTTTTGAGCCACAATTTGAGGAATTGTTAGGTTTATCAAGCATCATTAAAATATAAAATTAATTTCAATACAAACTACAATAGTACACGTGCATAAATATAACCATTTATTAAATATCTACAGTGGTAATGTTACTTTAAGTTAGGTAAAGTTGCCACTGTCAACACTTTGGCATTTTTACCTAGAAGGGGTTGACACAATTACAACTTAATTTTTTTTTATGTAGGTAACGTTTATTCATAAGCATTATTATTTTGAAGATGGTGTACGCGTGAATTATAATGTCTCTTTGGAGTTCTCGACTGTTTATTGTGTATGCAAAATGTTGTAATATAATGATATAAAAAAATCTATTATATATAACTGTGACAGCCCTAATTTTAAACAAATTATTTGTATGAAAATCATAAGGAATCCTGCGGCAACTTTACCTACTAGGCAGTATTGCCCATTTTGGCTACTACGTACGTTGCTTCACAAAGATAGATTTTGTATATTCGGAAAGTTAATACTCGTAGTATCTTTAACTGGCTTCTGAATAGCATGAATAATTGGTAGTGTCGGCCCTTGCAGACGATGTCAACACACCCGTCCTAGTTCCTCGGCTAGGCGGAAAGGCGGAATGCCTCAATGCATTTCTCCACGTTAAATAAAATAGATATATGCTAAATATTTTGACACAAACAACTTGTGACACTTGACATAGCTGTAGATTTCGGAAGCTGTCTACTATTTAGTACTTATCTTTTGTTTGTATGTTCTGCAGTAGGGCTGCAACTGATAAATGATTAAAGACGGAGTGTTAACGTCATGCTATGTGTGAAGCCCCACTGTCTGTTTTGTGATTTATTGAAACGTAATGCTGATGTACACAATATTTACTGAATTAGTACATACTTCAAAAAAACGGAGCATGGCGTGAGTTTTACCAGTAAACATGTTGACATGCAGAAGTCGTGTCAGTCTATTATATTTGTACAGCAATGTAAAAATACAAATGTAGGTTGGTAGATGTAGATACCTACTTTATTATTTATTTCTAGAAGCTTTATTATACTACAACTAACTACTAATTAAAGGAGTTTTACCGTAGACATGCAAAAGTCGTGTCAATCCGTTATTTTTGTACATGTATGATGTAGGTCTGGTAGGAAGATCGCTACTTAGGTATTTATTTGTTTCTAGGAACTTTATTATACTTACGCATAGATTGTTTGTTGACATACATATTAATAATTGCATGTTATTCAATTTTTAGTACCTATAAAGTTATTACTCAAAATACTCGTAATGTGTTGTTATGGCTCCATCTTTATATACGTAGTAGTTGACATTCATACTCGTAGGTATACTCGTACCTAAGTAGGTATATGTCAATTCAAATAAAGGGAACGTGTGTAAAGTAAACTGAAGAGGGCATCACAGGACGCCCCTGTTTAGTTAATGTTGGTGGCAGTGGCATCTACTAAAGAATAAACTATAAATAGGAATTTTGACCTTAAAAAGTTTTTCCCATATATTTGTAGCAGTTTAATCAGGTGGACGGTAAACTTGACCTTGACGGGAAACTAGCATATCTAACCACTAACCACCTAACCTTACTTTCTGCGAATGTACACCTAGCTTCACAATTATATGTACACTTACTCAATTAAAGCCTGACCAGAAATATATGATTATTGTCAAGAGGGCGCTATTATTGTTATTTATATGGCAACAGTTCAGTATAGTCATAAAGCGTATTATTCTCTATGGTATGGTGACATATTGATTTGTTTACCTGTCAGCTATGATGTTTATTTGAAAATGTTTCACAGCGAAATAGTTTCCCGAGTGTATTGTTTACAGCAGTTTATTATATACATTATTTGCAATGTTTCGCTCTTGACTATGGATAATTTTGGTCGTTTATTATTTAATATTCAAGACTTTATTATTCTTCAAGTAAACCGTCACAATGACACTGACAATATGACTGATATAGTATAACTGATATTAAACTATTTTTTTACAGATAACACTGAGTGACCTCCCCCTCCTGCCACACATGTACGCGCCCCTTCAACTCATGTTCGCCGAGCACTGCGTCGACATGGAACTCAAAGCCGCTTCCCGAGTACGAAGAAAGGACATGGCTGCCAACCTCCCGGGTACCAGACACTTTTCAACTAGCAACACTGAGACTAACGTAGACTCGACTGTACACACCACAGATAACACAGATAGAGAATCCTCTGAACAGAGTAATGTAAAGACTGTAGACTCGGTAGCACAGATAAAGGACAACATTGAAAATGTTGCCATTGAAACGAAAGAAATGCAGACGTAAAATAGTGTTGTTATTGTAGAGCCAAACCAACGTGCCGGTAGGGCAATATTCATGAAGCAAGAGCCGCGAATTACTATAATTGTACATCACTACAGATAGCGAGATGTCCAGATTAATAAGATTCGATTCAATCGGCACGTTTGTTTTGTGGTCAACAATAGCTGTTGAATAGTTGGCTGTGTAAATTGTCGAATTGTTTTAAGGCCCTGGTTTTATTTATATCACAGCTTAGACTAGGTACTTTAGACTTATCGAATGGAGCCTCATTTATTATAAAATATAACTTTGAATACTTGTCAGTTTACGTTTAGTTTTACTACCCATAGGTATCGATTAGATATTTGCTTCTAATAAAAAAGTTGTCTAAGTATATTGTAAGTATACAATAAAGTATATTGTTATATGTTGTAGTTTATTTTTATATGCACCCTATTTGTAAGAGTAAACAGACGGACAGACAAACCATTTTTAACGAAAAATTATTATAAAGGACATAAACGTCGAAAAAAGAGTAGGTAAGAACTACATTCAACTATAGGTGTCGCCACGAGATTTAAAGTGAATGATTGATCACACACACACACAGTTACATAAAGTATTGCAGCAAAAAGGTAGAGAATGAATGAGTGTATAATATATAGATAGATAGATATCGATCTTTATTTGCAACCAAGTAACCAATCAAGTACCTACACGACAAAGATTAGCACAATGGACCCTGATAGAGCAATATTTCTTAAAACTATGTGTATATAATACAGAAACATTAAAACGATATTATGAAATTATAAACATTTAAGTATAACACAATAACATCTAAAACCAGGGCAAACACCATTTAAATTAAATTAATTAAATTAAATACGTTTATTTCAAGCCTGCTGTGGCTCATAAAATGTTAGTTCTTTTACAATGTACTTAACTTAAAAACTATGTTAGTTCACTGTTACTGGGCTTGTGAAGTCCACAACAGTGCATAATGTACGGACAGTCAAACCTGTCCGCAATCATCGTAAGGATGCTGTTGGGGCTGGCGCGCACACGTCGTACTAGCGATGCGGCTCGCAGGTGCATTGTCGCTTTAAAACAGGTTACGTGTGCCGGCGAATATCTGTGAGGCACTGCAATAGCGCGGCAGCCCCATCAACACCCATGTACATTTAGGTTGATATTTGGCAGGGTTCTCACGCAGTTTTTTTGGTTCAAAAAAAGGCGCCGAGATTAGCTGCTATGGCCCCACAGTAGGATGCCGTAGCGCAACCAAGCGATAGCCCGTGAATGGTACGCTGCCAACGTGTACTCTAGGCTGGTGATACTTTTTAATATGCACAGTGTATAAATAAATCGTGACATTTTACTTATCAACTGTGCAACATGTGCCTTCCAGTTTAAGTTGCTACCTAGCGTAAGACCTAGCATAGTACAGTCTCTCGATTTTTTATTTGGCGGATACGGCGTGTAAGTCAAGAGATTAATTTTGCCAGGGCCAGAATTTAATTATTTTGGATTTGTCACTATTAATTAGATAGAGAAATAAGGAAACTAATATGGACACTTTATGAACCAAGAACGTATCCTTTTGGTATGTATGGTTGCCTGGTAGATAGAGAACACCTGAAAACATTAAGTGAGCAATTTAAAAGATAATAATTTAAAATGGATCTTAGTTGAATTGTATCAGAGTACACCCATTTACAACGAGTAGTTCAACTTTGAACAAAAAAACTGAGCCGAAGCGACCGAATTAGGACATTATGAAATAAGTTACGAAGGCGAAGAAACAAGTTACGCGAGAAAAAGATTTAATTTGATAAAAAAATATTTTTCTCCGGTGCTGCTGCACCGTCAATTTCGGGGATTTCGTGACCTCCTAAACAACTGGTTTGACTTACTCAATGGTTAAATTTCAATCGGGTGTATGAAATAAACTAAATGTGACAGAGTGTAACAAGGGTTAAAAAAAACATGAAATTGGTGTGGCGTAATTGTGGATAAACCTTTATTTAAACAGAAAGGTGAAAATTATCCCTTTACTTATCTCCGAAATACTGACGTAAAATTTCGAAATAAGTACAGAAAATATTTGCCTATACATTACAGGAAAACCTATGAGAAGTATACGGTCAAGCGTGAGCCCGAATTATAAGAAATAAAATAAAAAAACCTTGGTTATTTTACACCTAACGTATATGAAATCATAAAATACCATTTTATCGGTAAATGGAATTGAAAAATTATCGTAGATTATTAAAAATCAAATAAAGAAACGGGCAAAATTCAGACGCCGGGCTGTACCAAAGCCCGGCGCCTGAATTTTTTATTTCGAACGTGAATTTTTATTTGTTCGCCGATGGGTTACTGGTCTAACAGACCACCTTTCTTATACTGTGGTTGTATGATGTACGATGTTTACGTTTTACATTTTAATGCGTTGACACTTTGACGCTTAAAGATAGTGACTAGCGACTAGCGAGGGTGTCATCCCGAGACCATTCAATAGACATTTCAACTTTTTTGCTCACACCATCGTACAGTCGCAAGTCAGACCCTATATGAAGTAGTTACTGTTGTCACCATTGGGCAGGAGCACCTGGATACCAGCTTGGGCCCTTTGAGTCTACAAACCCGCGCTGTGCGAATCGTTGACGATCCCAAACTCACGAGCGATGTTGAACCTTTGAGTCTATCAACCCTTTGTACATACGATAGAACACACACAAAAAGTCAAAGTCTAAGACTTTGACTTCTTGTGTGTGTTCTATTGTATGTACAGTCTCCGGCAAAGGCGGTAAAAATATGTGACACGCTCTTATGGGCCTACAAATAAGAGCGTGTCCAATATTTGTGCGGCCTTCGTGTAGGTAGGAAGATACTATTGCCGGGAACGGTACAAAGGGTTCTGCTCTGAAGAGGTTTGACAAGATGCCCAGGGCCGCTTGGATTCTACCACCGCACCGCTCGCCGTCGTCAGGGCGTTCATCCTCACACCCTCCCTCATTCTCCCACAAACGCTCTGGCTGTGTGGTCTATTCCCTGCCGAGGTTTTCCCAAAGGGCTACAGTATGAGCTTCTTCAAAAAGGAGGGTATAGTTTCTTAAAGGGTCGGCAACGCGCATATGAATCCTCTGGGGCTACAGGCGTCCATAGGCTACGGTATCTGCTAACCATCAGTATGTGTCCAAAAATACCTCGACATGACTCTATTTTTATCAACGCCGTAGCGTGTTTAACTCTTTACTAAACGTTGTCAGCTTAGCTGCTTACGGTACGGTAAGGTGAGGTAATACTAAGACCGGAGTAAGTCAAACATTTATTCTTACCCCACCTTACCTTATGTTAAACAATATTTTTTATAGAACCCGTGCCAGAGCAAAGGCGAACCGGGCGCCGCCGTTCGCGTTGCGGCAGCGGAGCCTCGTCGGCTACGCGGTCTATCACGCACGACTCTGACAGTAAGTGCTTACTAGCGTCCAAGGACCAAATTATCCTCGTGCCGCCCAATCATGTGCGGATACGGCGGGGGCAATTCCGACGGGGGCAAACTAATATTAAGTTATTAGGTATTTTATTTTAAGACATCTATAATGGTCCTACGAATCAAATTGGTCGACTGTACATTTCATCGCGATGGAATTTAAACCATTTGGTAGCCTATTTAAAGTGGATTTTCCTTTCTTCCTTCAAAATCCTTGAAACAAAGGAAAATTAACATTACTGCCCAGGTAATTTGGTTTAAATTTCGACCTAAAATTACGTGTGGTGTGCGGCACGATTACTTGGACTGACAATTAAGTTCTTTATTATAAAACCTCCGAAATGATAGCTGGTCCTAGATATGTTCTGGCTGGCTATAGATAGGTTCGTTTTCAGTATTTTGTGCCGCAGTGCCATCTGTTGAGCGAAAGTTATATTGATCAAAATATGTGGAACAGAGACCTACTGCGTTTGTAACACGATAGGTAGGTAGCATTAGTGCGTTTGCCTACATTATAGGAACACGATAGAGCAGTTTTTGTTAATACCATGAATATACATAGTAAGTATCTAGAACAGAACAGAAAATAGTGTGCAATAACGTGTTTTCCTCTAGAAGAACACTCGAAAGGTGAACGAAACAAAGACGGCGGTTCTAGAAACGCCGGGAAAATATCTACGAAACGCTTGTCGTCTGCTGTCGGCAAGAAGAACGATAGTTTTAAGAGTAAGTTTTATTTTCTAAGTCCTAATGACGGCTTATACAAGGTGTAACAAAAATGATGGTGATGTTTTAAGGGCATAATTGGTATAGTATTCTAATTGATATTACAGCAACAGGATATTAACTCGGTCGTTAAGTGGTCTCACGATAATGGGATAATTCTTAACGCTGATAAAACTAAATTCCTATTGATCCGTACTTACCAACTATTAACATTCTCTCACAATTATATCGGGTTTAAGAGTTTTTTATTTCTCAAAAAGAAGATATTACAACTTCACTTACATAGACATATAAATTGAGAAGACGTAATCCCACGAAGATAAAACTGTGATTCCATAATGAGCCGCGATCTCGTGCACACACACTCACTTTTGACGTTTGAACCAATCACCGCTCGTCCACTATTTGTAGATGTGTGCGTGTCGCGCGTAAACACGAAGAAATCGGCTTATTATAGAAGCACAGTTTTGTCTTCACGGCGTTACGTACCTTCTTATTTTATACGTCTATGTTCACTTACATGAGAAATCAATTTTTAACACAAAATACTTATACAATTTTATGCTACGACATGCAAAGAAAAAATATTGAATATAACTTAAGTATTCTTTTTGTTATTCTAAAGCGTAAATTATATGCCCATACTTTCTCTTGCTTTCACGTAAATAATATATCTAACTGTACCTGCGAACCCATAGAACAAGTCAAATGTATTACTTACCTTGGAGTCAAAGTTGACGAGCATTTATCCTGGTCACACCATGTTAATTTTATTTATGAAAAACTTAGTCTTATTAGGTAAATTTTTCCATTTAAAATTCAGAGTTCCCATTAAAACTTTAAGATGTTTATACATGTCCGTGGTGGATTCCCTCCTGAGTTACGCTCTTGACAGCTATGGACTCACAACTAAGACAAATATTGATAAATTAGAAAACATGCAGATTCATTTTTTAAAACTACGTGTTAACAATGAGACTAAACTGAAATATAAAGACAACTATAGACATCTATTTAAAATCTGTAAAATCTTACCGGTTAGCCCAAAACATAAGTACCTACTTGCCATCAATAACCATAGTTGTCAAGAGCCTAGCTCGGGGGATTCTCTATTGAGGCCTGTTGACCATGCTTATTCTACGAAGGCTGTGGCATCAGGCAAACTGTTTGTTCCCAGAGTTAACAACTATTATGGGGACAGGACCCTAAAAAAACGTATCCCATACCTTTTAAACGGTCTCCCTGAAACCATCAGGCTCGAAACGAAAAAGAACGTATTCACACGTTTATTAAAAAAGCACTTGCACACATTACCTGTAGATTGATGACTTGTTGTACAACATAAGCTTAAAATAATATAAATTATGATAATAGTCTAATGAGAGACTGTCGATCCCACAGACAAACTCATTCTAGAGTTTTGTGGGGCTATGTATTAGATTTAAGAAATACCCTTGTATTTTTAATAATTAATAAATAAACAAAAATAAAAAAAATAATGAAAAACAAAGAAAAAAAATTTTTTTTCGTGTCCTAAAAATGTTTCTCCTACTTTTTCTCACTCGCAATACGATACTAAATTATGTCCTTAAACGGATCACCAGTATTTTTGTTACACCCTGTATATAATACGAAGGAATATATATATTCCTCGACCGTTATTCCCATTTACTTGGGGTCGGCCCTCTTTGTCCATCTTCTCCATTGCACACGATTTAGTGCGGTGTCTTTATACACGTTTGTTTCTTTGAGGTCTTTCTCGACCGTCGTCAACCAAGTGGGAGGGCGTCTTCCCGGTCCTCTTTGTATCGTCGGCAAGTTTAAGGCCCGCTTGACTATGTGGTCTTATTAACTTACATGGGCTTGCTTCTATGTTATGCCCGTTTCACACGAGAGCAGAACAATGAGACAGTAGAGTGGACAGTACAGAACTAATACAATTTGAACGCACTTTCCGAGGCAGAACATACTCTCAGAGCAGGACATTTATGGCGCAGCACACATTTGAGCGGAATTCATCTCACATAGACATCGTAGAAAAAAGTTGAAAATTTGTCTATGGTAGATTATTTTTTGTATGGAACAGACAATTTTCAGCCGGATATCCATCATGCGGCTGATTTTTGTCCATGGTAGCTGAATTCCGCTAAGTTTGCATGTGGTGCGGAACGCCTAATTAGCCGGCCGGTCTATTTTCTCAGGGCAGTTGGCTTCCCCCATCATAGTTCTATTCACTGCCCTGCAACCGTGCTCATGTCAACGCGATGTTAGTGCTTGAGCACTGGGAGCAGGTCAGTGCGTTATCGATCAATGTTTTGTTGGTTTAGCACGAGTTTAGGTATTAAACTTTAGGTATTTTGTGTGTAGGCTAATTATTAATCCAATCATTGGGGAATCATCTCCATACATTGCCTTACAAAAGGTGGAGTAGAAAATGTTTTAATGGTTATTGGTAGGCTATAGGGTGGTTATTAAAATACTAGATTTGATACCTTGAGGGGGGGGGGGGGTGCGTTGGCCGCCATCTTGGTTTAAACGTGCCATAAGTCCGTTTTTGAACCTTGGCGCTTAAACGGTTATCAGTATGCCTAAAATGTCTATGCAACGTATGAAGAACATAAAATTGTCTACAATATTTCCATACACAATACATCTCTAAGTCTTACAGATGTAAAGATACAGGGGGTGAAAAGGTGTATATTTTCTTATATCATAAGAATTTTATTTATTAGCTTCAAAGTTTTGTGCTTCGAGATAAGGAAATGAAGTCTCTACCACAGTTTTGTCATCGTCTAATAATTCTTTCAAAAGATATTCAAAAGTTGAATTCACCCCTAGAGCGCTTATAGAGGGGGTGAAAGTAGTAAGTCTCACACACAAAATCATTGTTCTATTACTCATCATAAAAAACTACTAGGCGTTGTCAGGTATAGCTATGGATCAATTAGGGTATAATTAATTTAGATTTGACAAAAACATATACGCTTTCATAGAAAAAAAAAAATTTTTTTAAGAAAGTGCTTGAATTTTTTTTTTTTAAACTTCTTATGAAGTTTAAAAAAATAAAAATAAATTCAACTGTCAACTTATTATTAAAATATCGTATAGGCTTTAGCATTTTTAACATAATGCCTGAACAGCTCTCTTTATGACAAAAATGTCTACGAAAATTATAGACTCTATTTTTTTTTTGTATTTGTATTTTTTCTGTACGTCTTAGAAGATACAAAGTTACAGAAAGGAAAAAAATACTCATACTCATTGTCTTTATACTTCTCGTAGACATTTTTGTCATAAAGTCAACTGTTCAAGCATTATGTAAAAAGTGCTAAAGCCTATACGATATTTTAATAATAACTTGACAGTTATATGAAGTTTAAAAAAAGAAAAATATTTTCAAGCTTTCTTTAAAAAAATTTTTTTTTGTATGAAAGCATATATGTTTTATGTCAAATCTAAATTAATTATACCCTAATTGATCCATAGCTATACCTGACAACGCCTAGTAGTTTTTTATGATGAGTAATAGAACAATGATTTTGTGTGTGAGACTTACTACTTTCACCCCCTCTATAAGCGCTCTAGGGGTGAATTCAACTTTTGAATATCTTTTAAAAGAATTATTAGACGATGACAAAACTGTGGTAGAGACTTCATTTCCTTATCTCGAAGCACAAAACTTTGAAGCTAATAAATAAAATTCTTATGATATAAGAAATTATACACCTTTTCACCCCCTGTATCTTTACATCTGTAAGACTTAGAGATGTATTGTGTATGGAAATATTGTAGACAATTTTATGTTCTTCATACGTTGCATAGACATTTTAGGCATACTGATAACCGTTTAAGCGCCAAGGTTCAAAAACGGACTTATGGCACGTTTAAACCAAGATGGCGGCCAACGCACCCCCCCCCCCCCCCCTCAAGGTCTCAAATCTAGTATTTTAATAACCACCCTATAGCCTACCAATAACCATTAAAACATTTTCTACTCCACCTTTTGTAAGGGAAATGCTCCCATTATTGCGCTATATGTTTTACTTTTTATGTTGTTATGTCCTACTTAAATTGACCATTTACGACACTTGACTATGATTTGGATAAGAGAGTCGTTGAGAATATTGGTAATATCGATGACCAAATCATGATTGATAATTGGATGAACCTAAAATCGCATTTTCATCAAAGGAGACAATTATACCTCAATTCGCTCGCCGTTCGTACTAGTTGACTGCCCTATCTTTGAAAGTCCACTGTCTTCCTAACTGTACTGCTCTACTGTTCTGGCTCACTATTATGCCCCTGTCTGAAACAGGCATTAGGTAGATCCATGTTCTACTGGTGCAGCAGACCTGTGTGATTGTTTGCCACCGACATGGTGTAAAAACAAATCTTCGTCAACGTGTTTGTTGGAGACTTGCGCATAATATTCTGCACAAATAGTAATTGACTAAACTCAGCAATAAATATTATCAAACGTATTAGTCTTATTACCATTCTAGGGTATTGGCACATACGATATTAAATACATTAAGACAGGTTAGTTGAGGAAACTGATTAGTTTGCGTGTTTCCTGTTAATTATCGACCAACGAGACTCAAAATAACATTATTAACGTTTCTTACTTGTATAGGAAACGAAGTGGTAAAGAAGAAGCTCCCGCCGCGCTACAAAGAAAACCTTACCGCCAGTAAGTTTATTTACGTCACACCTGGCCATAATGTGAGTATTACCGCACGCAACGCGTACGGTAAAACTCGCATTATGGCCAGGTGGAGACGTAAAATTGTGTACTCACCACGGGCAGTAAAAAAGAAAGCCCTCTATCGCATATTTACAACCCTCGCATGCGGCTCGGGTCACAAATACCTGCGATTTCGGGCTTTCTTAATTTCTTTTACAGTCCTTGGTAAGTAATGTAACTAATGTACTATTATGTTTCCTTTGACGACTCAAGTTTATTTTATTTTATATCTTTAGCTAGAATATTTACATACATACAATTGTATAAACATATTAGGTACGTAACGCGAACTCTGCGAGGCAAGGACTTCCATTGCACCGTAACTCCCGGACTTTATTAATCTTTATCTCCCACGTTTCGACATAAGTTTCTCTGGTCACTGATGATGATGACTATTTAGCGCGTGCAGAAAACACGAAAGTTTTTCAATGTTATACCTACATGACACATAAGTGATTTGGAGAAGTCTAGCTAGTTCTTTTTAGTTTTTACATATTCGTTCTTAAATACAAGTGGTAATATTTTGACACAGGGCTGCGTCGTCAGTCGTCGTTAAACAACAGCGCTGAAGAAGTGATCTCCCAAAGAACTTCATCTAACGCTAACAGAAGAACCTCCAATTTCTGTCAGTATCAGTACAGTAGACTATTTAAGACTAACGGTAGGTTGCATCAAACAGTCTGTCGCCGTTACATCGTTCGCTGAATTTTATTGTATGGAAAATTTCATAGTAACCCGCCGGGACCCGCTGATGAGTACGTCAAATGGGTGGTGCAACTGGCTCTAAGTATTAGTACGTAGAAGTTTCATATTACACTTTCAGTACCTAGGTACCTAATGTAGAAACATAATTGACAGTGCGCGCCAGCGAATCGTCTGCGTTGTAGAGTCACGTAATTAATTGTTTAACAATTTACGATTCAAGCTATTTTCTTTTGTTTAACACTGACTTTATGAAATGTCCAATGTAAAGTAAACCCTGAATGGCTCAACAACAAAAGTCCGTGACCGTGGCTTCGCTTGGGCAAAAATGCTTTCTTATGTGAGGATCTCTCAACGTCTGCGAGTAGGTATGGGAATGAAAACGTGATTTCACATAATCGTATTTTAGCCATTTTGTAGACTCGCGAGGTTCTAGCTCATAGAGCCACTAATAGTTGCATGAAATATTTTTTTTTTTAATACAATTGCTCAAGAAGTTTAGTTTGTTTAGCTGCAAATCGTGCGTAAAGTTTGATTTTATACACTAGTGCTAAAAAGTAATCTGATTGATACTTTTTAAATAAATGAGTATTATGCGAGACGAGACCCAATTTTTAAATAAATGAGTATTATGCGAGACCCAATGAACAACGCGCGATTGAATGATGCTGTCTTTCATACACTGCACCAAAGAATATAAATGTAATTTTATTTCATAGTGGTTTTTTCGCAATTGTATTAAAAAACGTTGTTCGACATACGTGCGGAAATGTCATTTTCACTCGTCCCGAGTCTTGATCCTCGCCTGTCTCGCACTTGTATCGAAAACTACTATTTTAGAGTTACTATCTGGGTACCTCATCTGTTGTTTATTTTATATATTTTTTTATTTGTTATATTTTTACTATTTTTGTATTGTGTGTTATTGCAGTAATCAAATAAATTCTTTATCTATCTAAAGCCTGACCAGAAATATATGATCATGCGCCATGTTGCGGAATTTCATTGGAACTAATTTCTTGCACTGGCAATAATTTTAATAACAGAATGATATGCATGTGTGAGTGCATGTGATAGGCTGTCACTTTCATTGAGGCGGTTTACTTAAATGATAATAAATTGATGAATATTAAATAATAAACGACAGAAAATTCCCAAAATTATCCATTGTCAAGAGCGGAACATTGTAGATAGTGTATATAATAAACTGCTGTAAGTAATACGCTCGGGAAATGAAACCTTTTCGCTGTGAAACATTTTCAAATTAACATCAAAGCTGACAGGTAAACAAATCAAGATGTCACCATACCATAGAGAACTGAACTGTGAACCATATAAATGAGAATAATAGCGCCCTCTTGACAATAATCAATAATCATATATTTCTGGTCAGGCTTTATTTATCTAAGTTTTTTAGTAAGTTAAATTTTGAGTAAGTTTAGTTTATAAGTACTAGTACTAGACTTAAAAATATTCTTAATTTCTATTTAAAGTGTAGACAAAACACCTTAACTAACAAAGTTAAAATATAAGGAAATATGACCTAAAACTATTTAAAAACTACCTACAAAATTAAAGGCGCCCACAGACTAATCAGGCAGCTGTCGAAAAAACCGTTTAAGGTCACCGGGAACTAATGTTGTGGGCTGGCTCGTTCCTCGCCCAAAACGATCCAGAAGGGGAACGCAGCCAGCCTTATGGGAACCCTTCCCCAGGGTTCGGATACTTCGGATCTCGGTAACCTTACCTAAATTCTCAGTTTTCTTTTAGTTATAATTTTGTAGGCAGTTTTTAGCTTTAAGTTTATAAGTTAGTTATTGTACCTTTTAAATTAGTTTTTATATGACCTAAATAAAGTCTGTTTTAAACATATTACCTACTTATTCAGATGAAATCTTATTTATACTAGGCTTTAGCAACTACACGCTTTACGCTCGCTCGCTTAGAATTTCTTATGGTTTTTAGCGATGTATATAGAGTGAGCGCTTCAGGCCTCCGACAATTACTCTACAATATCTTGTTTTGTACTTCAGCCGCCCCCAACAGCAAATGCGTCTCGCCTAGAACCCCGTCCCCGGACCTACCCTTGCCACGACCCCTGGCAGTGTCAGTCAGTTTTACGGAGAAGCAAACACGTGAGTCCTGGTTAATTAGGTATGACAGTTGAGCGGAAAAGACCGACTTCAAATAATAGGGTTCTTTTATTTATGAAAATAAATTTACGGAAATACACCGAAAAGACCAGATCTTCATTGCGCTTTTGTTTATTTTTAAATCAACGCAACCCATTAAAGTTTACGATTAATTTGATTTTACTATGCCAGTGTAAGTATAGTTTGTGAACGTGCTTTTAACAAGTGACGAGCAGCAAGGCAGAGAGAGCGCTAACGCGCAGTGGTCGCCTTGCCCGAGCCGCGGGTGGACGCTCTTGATGATGGTCATCGCAAAGCTTTAGTTACGTTACTAACCCGCTTGACGAACACTTTCTTTTCATATAATAACATACTTAACATAATATAAATACTCTTCATCTACACTCACATTGTAAGTCCTCTAAAACGGTAGGCAAATGGCCAGCATTACAGCAACCGATTTTATTATGATCAGTTTTGTACCTGTAACAGTAACGTAATTTTAACATTGCATGCTCAACTGTACGTACCTAATTAGGCCTTATTACGTAACAGTTTTACATAAACTACTATTATTACACACCTCAAATTAAAGAAACAAAGTATCAATGGCGTCCATAGAACACAATTCCCGTCGGTTTGCCTAATTCTCAGGCATCTGAGCAGTTTTCCAACAGCTAATGAAGAAATTTTAAGTCCGGTAAGCTCCGGCTTGCCTAAGATAAATTTTGACCCACTGCCACTGCAAAGTAACAAATAGAAACAAGTTACAAATAGAAAAGTAGAGGTAAAGCAATTGATAATATATTGTGTCTCGTGAGAGTTATACACATAAATTTAAATTACAGCAATCGAGGACAGCAGTAGAGGGACGAGCAAGCTGAGCGTACCAGCGCAGGATTTGCTGTCGGATATGACCAGCTCCAACCATCCCTCTTGCACGCTCATCAAACGCAAGCCAAGTAATTCTTTATCATTATTAACATTTACCGTGATTCATATTGACACTAATAGTAGGTACCTAATATAAAAATATTACGGTTACTCTGGTTTTTAGACACTATTTGTGTGACATGGTTCGAATAGGTACGTCGGGGTTTCGTTTTCAGACTTGATTGTTCGCGTCTCACTGAATTCTGGCCGAAGCATGATTCTGGCTCACTTTTTCTATGGAGGCCATAGACAATATTCCGCTACACATTGTATGGTATCCATGCAAAAACTCTCGACAGCTACAAATCGCCACAAAACAGAATTAGTAATAGTACAAGTACAGAAGATTCTCCTTCCTGAATTTGACATTTAGCTACAGAGACGCCGCGCCTTTAAGCGATGAGACAACCCTTCCCTCATAAGTAAGTAGGTATAACACAAAATTGTTATTTTTATTTTAGAGCGCACTATTCGCCAATACACTGTCCTCGGCTGGCGAAAAAAATATGTATTCCTACCACTTAAGTTTTATCGTGAAATAAATTGAAAAAAAAAAAAAATATGCGGTAGGGAAAGCGCATCGGCAAAAACAGGTACTTACAATGGAGAGAGACATAATTAGTGAAACCCCTGTCTCCACTATTGTCTATGAATAGCTGAATTCCGCTCTAATGTATGGTGGGTGCCCCTTAAATACCTTTCATTCAAAGTTATTCAAGAGACTAACATTGTTAAGAAACAGGTGGCTCAGCAGCTGCTGTCATGAGAATTCAACGTTATTACATTAAGTAGGTACTTTCAATTGTGAAAAATCGATTTATATTTCAATAGAATCAACCGCCAGAAATTTAATACATGTGAATAAACTCTTTTCAACAGGATAAAACTATAAATGTTGATCTTCTTGTTACCTTTAACTTTATTATTATTTAATAGATATCTAAATCTACATATATATTTTTATTAAGAAATGAATATTTAAAAGCCAAGACATTTTTCCACATTTCCAGCCAAGGCTGTATCCTACGAAACGAAGACAGAAAAATATCCGGGGAAACTTAAACAGAATTCATCAAATCGAGCCAGTGTTTGTAGAACGTACATTATGGGTAAGTGTCAATTATTTTATTTCTTTTTAACACCATTGCTCGTAACGGTTGTGCCTAAAATTTTTCAATAGTAAATTTACTTGCTAAATTGAAAACAATTGACAAAATTTAAAAACTAAATCATTTAGGAAGCAAACTAGGACAAGTGTAACGGCTTTTAGGCGGATTCGACTTAGGTGCTCCCCACACTGGAGCAGTAATTTGTTTATGGTCCCATACAAACTATCTGCTACCATAAACCAATTTCCCCTACCATAGCTAATTATCTATGAAATGCTGAATTCCGCTTAAATATGAGGTGCCCATTAGTGGACCCGCTGCACGTTTTCAACGAGTTGTCCGTTGTATGAAGCTGAAACAATTTGTAGCGAATCGACTGCGCTAATATAACGCGCAGTATCTATATCTACCTATGCGCTGTCTCTGTCAAGCGCGATTTCGCGTTCGGTCCGCTAGTCCGCGTACACATCTCTTCGCTGTTTTTTACATTGAAGCGCGAAGACGGATTCGTTATTGTTTCGTTCCATTCCATAGACAACTCGGCGAATTTGTGTAGCGGTGTCGGTTCCGCGGCGGAGATGTACTAAAGCCCTTTACCACAGTTTTGATATAATTGTATTTGGCATTAATTTACCCGTTCAGAGTTAACGTGGCTTCACTATAAACTTAATTATTTGTATTTTTTCAGTCAAGGGGAAAGAAAAGGAAGGTTACGGTTTGCCATTACTCAAAACAACAAACAAACTAGTCATCAGAACTTATAACAGCAGTAAGTTATGATTTTAACACTTGGACATGCTACAGTAGCTGCTACAATCGCGCAGGCCATACGCTTTTTAGCTACAGTCGTGGTATTTAAAAAAATCTAACAATAATAATAATAATAATAAATACTCTTTATTGCACACCTCATACAGTTACAAGCACAAATTTTACAATTAGATAAATTTAGGTAGAGGTAACAACAGGCGGTCTTATCGCTAATGAGCGATTTCTTCCAGACAACCTAACAATAAAGTACTGGAAATATCATTTCGAACAACTCACCCACTAAGCTACTTCTGGGCTGTTAAAGTAGCTATAGCTAGAACTACATTGGGTTCAGAAGTTAACCACACTCCCGGAAAAAGGTACAATATCTGTATAAGGGAAGGGCTGATGGCACCAAACCGTCATCGTCAACGTTAAAATTTGCTTGAATGAAAAGTTTGGCAGTTTTATATGGGCTAAACAGCTCAGCCTCCATCTTTAACTTTGATTAGCCCTTCAATTGTGCGTACTGCAATCCGCCCTAAGTGTTACACATTTATGTATGGTTTCCGCTTCCCAAAGGTTGTCTGTACTCTGGAAGAGATCGCTTTTTAGCGATAACACCGCCAATTGTTTTACCTCTACTTTTACTGTTTGTAACTCGTATTTCGTGTGTTTCTTTATTTTTAGCATTTTGAGGTGTATATTAAAGAGCATTTATGATACTTATATTATGGTTTTCGACAGCCCCGCGGAGCGCCACTTCGAAGCCGTCGACTGTAAGATTTTCCCCGAGCCCGGTGTCACAGAAGCCCTCCTCCATTAACAGTAACGGTAAGACACCTGAGTTTCGTCTTGGAAATTTTAAATATATTTAGCCCGCTTTGTGCAGTTTTGATGTTTATACCAAAATAAATCATCATAATTGTAATTTAAACGCCGAAAAAGTAATTAAAACAAAACCATGAAATGACACTTTTTCATGCTACACAACTAGCAGAAAAAAAAACTTTTTGAGCAATGGTATTTAAAAATTAAAAAAAAAAAACACTGGCAGAAATTTGCTTTACGGGGTAGGAATAGAGACGGGATAGGGAGTGGTTAAGGATAGGGCTGAGGTTACCTACTTATATAAAAACATATTATGTGCTTTTCACTGGGTTGGTTTTATGAAGGGAGTTCCCTTTTTTATTATGAAAATGTAATAAAATGAAATTATCATTTTAGTTTATTTTTTTTTGTTTTTAGGGTTCCGTAGTCAACTAGGAACCCTTATAGTTTCGCCATGTCTGCCCGTCCGTCCGTCCGTCCGTCCGCGGATAATCTCAGTGACCGTTAGCACTAGAAAGCTGAAATTTGGTACTAATATGTATATCAATTACGCCGACAAAGTGGTAAAATAAAAAGTGGATTTTTATTTATTTATTAGGGTACCTCCCCTATACGTAAAGTGGGGAGTGATTTTTTTTTTCATTTCAACCCTAACGTGTGATATATTATTGGATAGGTATTTAAAAATGAATAGGGGTTTCCTAAAATCATTTTTCGATAATGTAAATATTTTCGGAAATAATCGCTCCAGAAGTAAAAAAATATGCGTCCCCCCCCTCTAACTTTTGAACCATAAGTTTTAAAAATATGAAAAAAATCTCAAAAGTAGAACTTTATAAAAACTTTCTAGGAAAATTATTTTGAACTTGATAGGATGAATAGTTTTTGAAAAAAAATACAAAATAATTTCTGAACTAAGTTTGTAATTTAACCGTATAAGCAGGTGTTTATTGTACCTGTAATTTCTACAAAATTACAATGAAATGACGTGCTTTCAAATAAAGTAAAAACGGTGAAAATCGGTTCACGCAATAAAGAATTATCCCATAAAAATCATCTTCCATACTTTATGCTCGCGCGCAATAGTTTACTTAATTTGCCGATAGATGTCGCTGTACGTGGAACTCTCATATATCCTACATGGCGGTGTTATTAACTCTTAAGTGGGGACACTTACTGTGACGGACGGAAAACTACGGAACCCTACACTGAGCGTGGCCCGACACGCTCTTGGCCGGTTTTTTTTATTATTATTTTTTTTGTTTTTTTTTCATACTTTTTAGTGATAGGTACTTCGTTTATTTTACAAAAATACATACTTAAAAACACTTAAAATGTATATGCTATCCTTCTTAATAGCAACCTCCTATGATCAATTGATCATTGGTTTCGGAGTTATGGCCACAAAAAAAGTATTCTGCTGTCTACCACCTAGACGTGTGCGCCGCGCCGGCGTGGCGTAGCCGCGCCGTGGGACCCACGCCGCCGCCGCCGCCGCGGATTTCAAAATCCACGCCGTTGGCCAAAATTTCAGAATTCGGCAAAAATTAGCCAAATACAATTACCGATGAAGGAAAGTCAGTTAAAGATTTAACAACGTATATTGACGAATTAAACCATGAAAACATCTACACATTGAAATAGTTTGGGTTTGGTCAATTCCTTCTCTTTCGGGAGATTAATAAATGAGTATGATTTAACCGCTCACCTAACAAATACGAAGTCGATGGACTAATTAATAAGATTGGTAACGAAAATAATAAATCTGCCATCAAAATTGTACCACCAACTAAATTATCCTGAGAAAAGAAGTGTTTTCGGTGGCAGGATTGATCCTTAATACTGAACAGTATGTTTGGACCTACTGCGAGTTAAATAAGGATCTTCATCATCACTAGTCGTTCCCTCCGAGCTGAGGATTGAGCTCCTTCTGTAGAAGACCAGGTTCCTCCCTTTTTGCAGTTTTAATTGCATGGGTGCAGTGATTTGGGCACATCACCTTGCAGGGGGAGGGCCTCTTAGTCTTGCGCCTTCAACTTTTCCCGCCATGATGATCCTCTCCAGGTTATCCGAGGAGCGTCGAGAGAGGTGTCCAAAGTATGTGAGGATGTGGTCCTGGCGCGTCGGAGATAACCGGCGTTTTATTGGTAGCTCCTCTAGTATGGACTGATTAGTACTCATCGCAGTCCAAGGTATCCGTAAAAACCGTCGCCAACACCACGACATCTCAAACGCGTCGATACGGCTTTTCAGATCTGCCTTGATAGACCAAGTTTCAGAACCGTATAGGAAAATTGGAAACACCAGGGAACGCATAAGTCTGCCTCTAGATGCCACGATCTCTCCAGAACCGAGTCATAGCACCCTTCGCTATTTGAATGCTCCGGATGATTTCACGTTTACACCTACTATCGCTAGATATAAGTGAGCCGAGGTAGGTGAAGGCGCTGACGCATTCTAGGTCTTTCAGTTCTAGGCTTCGTGGAGGAGACTGTTTCCGGTGTACGAACATTAACTTGGTTTTGGCATGGTACGTGAAGTCCTATGCGATGCTCTCCGCTTCTATTTACTGGAACAAAAGACACATTTCCTCCTCATTGGAAGCCAAGAGCGTTGTGTCGTCAACATAGCGTATGTTGCAGATCGTAATGCCGTCAATTGATATGCCACCGTTCCAGTTCTCGGTGACCTTACGTAAGATGTATTCGCCGTAGATATTAAACAGATTCAGAGACAATATACAGCCCTGTCTTACTCCTCTTTCCGGCTTGAACTGGTCCGACAAGATGTTCTTGATGCGCACTCTGGCAGTACTTTCGGCATACAAGTTCTTAATAAGGTGAGCTAAATGAGCAGGGACACCCATCTCCAGGAGCACGTACAGCATGTTTTTCCATCTAACACAGTAGAATGCTTTGGCGTAATCTTGTAATCTATGAAGCATAGGACTAATGGCTTGTTCCATTCACGACATCTCTCGATGATCTGGCGCACGATGAAAATCTGCTCCCGTGTCCCTCGCCCAGACACAAAGCCAGCCTGCTCTGCAAGTATTTGCCGCTCCAGGAACTTTGTCAATGGCGAATTCATGATGTAAAGAAATACTTTACTGGCATGCGATATAATAGACAAAGTTCTCTAGTTGTCTTATTTTAGGGTCAAGCATTTTTTATGGAGCGGTATAACCATGGATTCAGTCCAGTCTCTCGGCCAATGGCCAGTTCTCCACACTTTGCAGCAAATCTGGTGTAAGAACCTTCGCCACCTAGATTCTTTAGGAGACTAGCGCATATGCCATCAGTACCGACGGCATTAACTTTCAGACGTCTGAGAGCGTCTTCCACTTCGGAAATAAATATGTCCTAGTGGATGCACAGCGTCATTTCGCACTAAAGATGTTCCGGAAGTTCTCGATAGAGTTGCTCCGAATAGTATCTCCATCTAGCCAACACTTCTCCCAGGTCTGATAAAGTGTTTCCATCAGTATCCGCTATATGCCAGCTTCTAGGTTTGTAGTCGCGGGTGAGAAGTTTGACTTTATGGAACAAGTCTTCAGAATGAGCAGTTGCAGCATGGTTTTCGATTTCGTCACACAAAGCATGGATTGAACTATTCATATCGCGTCTGCATGCCCTTTTCACGCAAGTGTGTAGCCTGCAATACTCCTTTTTTGCTATATCTGTGTTAAGGCCTTGTTCTTTGAGAGTCCTCTATCGCTCAATAAGTTCCCAGGTAACATCAGAAATCCAGGGTTTCCGTCTTGCTTGGCTCCCAGGATTGGGGATGACTTCTTTCGCTGTTTCGGACACAACCTCCTTGAAGCCATTACATGTTGTCTCTGTATCTTCAAAAGGATCACTTATAACGTCCTTTATCTTGAAAAGCAACCTTCTGGCGAGCTCCCGCAAGACAGGACCGTCTAGCTTGTCACATTTCTTGGTAGCTGGCCTTGGTACACGCTTTAGATGGAGTTGGCTTTAAAGGGATCTTAATTTATCACAATTATGAAAAACATCAACATAAAAGCGATTTCCGAAAAATAGGCAGGACAGAAGTGTCCTAGAAAAAAAAATACCCTTAAATAAGCAAACGGCATTATATATCGTTTTATGTTCCTTGTTCCTAAAAAGTTTATGGTATTTAACATATTTTTAATGCGAAACGTGAACCTTGCGAGTGCAGCCAAAAGTGACCTTGACGCCGGCGTGGCGCAGCCACGCCGCCGAAAATTCCCGGCGCGCCGCCGCCGCGAATTTTTATGGCGGCGCACACGTCTACTACCACCTGACTCTGTACCAAAACCTTCTCTAGAATATTATGAATACTTTTCTGAAAACGGTATCAAAATTGGTTCAGCCAAACGCGAGATAATCACGGACAAACAATACATACGTGCATACATACCAAAGAGGATTGGTCCATGATACATACTTACATACACACAAACATACTACATATAAAATTTACTATGCTATTTTTCTTAATAGCAACCTATGATCATTGGTTTCGGAGCTATGGCCACTTAAAATAAAAGTGTTGCACTGTCGACCAGCTGACCCTATACCAAAACCTTTTCCAGAATATTGTACCTAATGTAACAAATACTTTTCTGAAAACCGCATCAAAATCGGTTCAGCCTAACGCGAGATAATCGCGGATAAACATACATACCTACTTACATACATATGTATACATACAAACATACGGGACAGTCGAACTGAGAACCTTCTTTTTATTGAATGATTTGAATTGATTCCTTCTTATTACGAAAGGAGGATTTTTTTATGATTATTATTCTTGTTTTTCCTAACGTACGGAAGGGGATCAAAAGTGGCAAAAATTGTCTTACGCAATAAATCAACGACGCTTTATTGTAATATAAAACCTTCACCAGAATATAACAAATGCTTTCTGAAAACCGCATCAATCGGCTCATCCAAACGCGAGATAATCGTGAACAAACATACGGGTCAAACTGAGAACCTCCTTTTTTTTAAGTCGGTTAAAAACGTTAGGTACTGCTTCATTTTTATCGGACTCATTCTAGTGAGAAGAACACTAAGAACAGAAAGTTAGATACCTGTATGTTATGTTATTTCATCATCCCATCATTCTCTAACCAAAATGTAAAGGGAGATTTAATAGGCGCTTTACTCCTATTCGTGTCTTTCCAGATTCATCAGCGAAAGCTTTTAAGCCCGAATTGACAAACATCGATAGCTCGTTTTACATCCTGAAAAAAGAATCTGAGCGCATCATGAAATCTGATGGTAATTAGGTAATTAGTTATGGTAATAAGGCCAGTGATGGGCCACCTTGGTCGAGAGGCTTGTTTCCGATCGTATGTAATTGATAAAGGAACAATTCGCTGTTTGCCGCTCCCTCTAACTAATAGGGTTGTTTAAAAAAATAATTGCTGGGTTACCGTAGATTAAATGAGTCCGTTCAGCGCCATCTACTGTAGCTTTTAGGTTTGAGGCACGTTCTATTCTTAGGCTGTACTGCACACATGCATCATATAAAATCAGTAAATCTTTGATACAGTTAACAAAGTATTTATTAACTTAATGTTTTTGCAGAGAGCAGTCTATGTGAAAATGTTCCCCGCATTTGTGACATAAAGGACAGGACCAGGCAATCTATAATCCAAGCCCGGACTCGTTTTCTACATCAAAGACAGCAAGCTGCAGAAAGTAAGTTGTTATTACACACTTTTATATAACTTCACTCCGTTCACTTATTTGTTGTTGTCACTTGTCATAGATTCAAATCTTGTAAGTTAAATTTCAATCACTTCCCGGTGTATGATTGAGCTAAAATTTACAACAACAATAAAACAAGGCAACGGTGGCGGCGTGTCAAACATATTAGCCGAGCCAGCCGTAGCCGCTTTGACATGTTTTGGCTTCGAAATTAGGGTACTCATTCGTCCTGAACGAGGCAAGCCGGTAGGAATCGAGTTCTACGGACGCCTCGCAATCACAAGGCAATAATAAAGGGCTTATAATTTTTCGGGCATCTAAAATATGAATCAGCAGCTTTTCTAAGGCACATAATAATACATCTAAATTGACGGTATATTAATATATTAGCGGCAATAAATTTAAATAAGCCTCAAACATTAGGCATCATATTATTTAAAAAACGGCAGCAATATACAGGGCGTCCCAAAGTTATGGGACATGAAGGGGAAGTACCTTAAATATCGTAGATAGTGAATTTTGCTCAAAGAAGACTTTATGTTATTTTTAAAAGTTAGTAATTCTGCATTCATAGATTTTCTAAAAATTACTTGCTTCGGCTGGGAATCGAACCGACTTAAATGTGAAAAAAAAAATCACCCTACTTTTTAGTTTTAGTTAGATTCGTCTGTCCAAATAATATTATCCAAAAAATTTGGATCTTCGAGCAATCGTGCCTGGATATCAAGACAGAAATTTTTTCTCCTTTCTGTATCGCCCGGAAGTAATTTTTGAACCAATCGTCCTTCAACATAACTCTTAAAACCGTGTTTTTTTAATACACGGTGTATTTTACTTTTTGAAACTCGAATTTCATGTTCTCCTTCTCTCACCGATGTTTTCGGAAAAGCCGAAAAGTAAATTAAAATACCAAGTTCTTCGTCGTTGATCGTATGGTTTTCTTGCTGTGGTTCTCTTGGGCGTTTATCGAAACGTCCCAGAGTTTTCAAATTGTTCACAAGCCTTTTCAAAACTTTACGAGACGGTATTTGTCTATCAGGATATTTTACGCCATACCACCGCAAACTTCTAGAGATATCTTTATCGTTCAAAAAATATGCTTCCATTAGATCAAAACTTACTTGATATGCCATGTTCGCAATAAATTAACACAATAACACTTGTGTAAGTGAATTGAGACTAAACAGATCAATATCCGAAAAACAAACGCTCGCACATACTGTTCCATTTTCAAATTTAAGAACAACATTTAAAAATATCACTTCTTTTTAAAATATCTTAAAAAGTATGCATTCAAACAAACGCTGTCATAAACTGTTCCATTTTCAAATTATAAATTATTTATTTTTGTTTTTAATTTGCCTTCTGTCTAGCTTACAGAGGACGTATTGAAATACAAGTTTTATCATTTCATCTACACGTGCACTTATAATAAGGAAAACTATGTTAGTACCTATTTTATGAAGTGGGTACTTATTTACGAATAATCAATGCTATCTTTGGAATGATAATATCGCTACTTTTCGAACGTCGTTGGCAATAAATAACTTTCTTGAAATTTGACTCAATCATTTTATGTTGTTACTTTCTTTTAAAATACTATGTTACTTAGGCAGAGTTATTATTTTTTAGCTATTCTTTCGATTGGCATCATAAAAGTAGGGTGATTTTTTTTTTCACATTTAAGTTGGTTCGATTCCCAGCCGAAGCAAGTAATTTTTAGAAAATCTATGAATGCAGAATTACTAACTTTTAAAAATAACATAAAGTCTTCTTTGAGCAAAATTCAGGTACTTCCCCTTCATGTCCCATAACTTTGGGACGCCCGGTATAGGAGACCAAAAAATAAACTTGAAATAATAGGTTGGCAATGTTGAGTTGGCATCAAAAATATTGGCATCTGTTATTCAAAGCAGGCTTAATTGTTTTAAATATTTGTTGCCAGCTATTTATTTTTACCTAACTAACCATATTGAGTAGGTATATCAATTGCAGGTATCATTTTAATTATGAGAGCAGTAAAATTTCAGGGAATATTTTTTGGGTTCCGTACCAAAATGGTAAAAAAAGGAACCTTGTGCTACTCTGTGTTGTCACAATGCCTATTTGTTCCGAAATTGCTAGACCGATTGACCAGAAATTTGGTAGGTTGTAAGACCTCTGGCGCTAAAAGGAGATAATTTAGAAAATGAAATAAAAAGTTTTGTAAAGTTGCCCGTTTTACTAATTGCTTCCTAAATATTTTAAAAGATACTTATTTTTAAATTAATACTCGGAGGTGATCGTTTTCTATTTACTTATCTAAAAAATGCTTCCCAGTTATAAATTCCTACCTTTAGTTAAACAATAGCTGTAACTGTAAAGGTATTAAAACACAGCCCATATTGAAATAATGCACGGCAATTAGTCGCCACTAGTGTCCGACCGAAATTTCGGTTTCGGTTTCGGTTTCGGCCAGTTTCGGCCAAAAAATCAAGTTTCGGCCCGAGTTTCGGTTTCGGCCAAAAACGGCCGAACCCTTCGGCCGCGCCGAAACTTACAATATCGTACCTTCGGGTCGCGCTCGGCTAACGTCGGGCGCGCTCGGCACGGTTGGCAAATTGGCAATATGGCGTCGCTCGCCTGACTCCGCCGGCAACTACCTAAATCAGTGCGCTTTGCTCATGTAGACGTGTCAATACGAGTACGTGTTGTGTTTGTTCCGCGAATAATGGTAAGTAGTTTGATCAAGTATTTTAGTTTGTTTTTTTTTGTGAATTCGTCATGTCATAGTTAATATTTAACGCTTTATTTTAATAGTTTGATTAGTTTGCTAACCTATTGACGAATATATTTAATTTTAAAGGTGTAAGTGCCAAGGTTAAGTACCTGCTTCATTAAAGTTTAAAATTCATCTTAGTTGCGTGTACTATTAATGTAATAACGATTGTAGGTACCTGCCTATGCAATAAAATGAAAGGTGAATAGTTATTAATTTAAATTTAATATAGACGTGTAATGTTAATGTAATGTTGCGAGTAATGTAATGGTGTGAGTAGGTATTTTATTACCAAAGGTGATCAATTTGATTATTTTGATTATCTAATTATATTTGAATTAGCCATTCGAGGCTAACTGATTGTGATATTTGTGAGTATAATTAAAATGTAAGTAACTGAAAATGTGAAAATAAATAAACATAATATATGAGCATCATATTTTAATAATAAATTTGTTTTATTTTATACCACCATTAAAAAATCGCTAACTTTGTGTTACAAATAATGTATTTTTTTCACTTTATAGGGTAGTTAAATTTTCAAACAGAACCTCTGTAACTGTGCTGAAATTTCATTGTGATAAATCTTTGAAAGTAGAAACCTGTAATTATAGGTCGGCGAGATATTAATTTTAGAAAAAAACGGGCTTACTAACATTTTTTCGACTTTTTAAGGACTTTTTTTTTTTTATGAAAGGTTCGGTTTCGGTTTCGGTTTCGGCAAAATAACATGTTTCGGTCGGTCACTATCGCCAACCTATTAATTTTAGTACTTACCAATTTTATTTTTTTATAGCTTCCCAAATACAATTATTTAACTGCCTGGTTAAACATATGCCATAATCTAGACACGCGGCAGCGTGTCAAGCCAAGTTCAAGCAAAGGAACTGGCTAGCCAGCGCCGAGTGTATATTACACGAACCCCTTGGTGCCACTTTTGACCCTTCTATAACTCAAAACCTCTTTAACGCAAACACACAAAACTACGTGTGTTTAATTATATCCATAAGGACATCTAGAAGCCCAAATTTCATGAAGCTAGCTCAAACGGTTATAAAGATATGAAGGTCAAAAAGTCGTAAATTTTAGCACTGACTGACTGACATATAGTACCTAAATCTAACCTACTTCCAGATGACCTAGAAGAATTAAATTTGGAATCTAGCTCGGTAATTGTGTGTAAGCGTAGGAAAAAATCTAAAAATAAAAAAAAGTTAAAAAATAGGGGGTAAATACAATTTTTTTTAATTGTATCGTTGGAACCGTTACAAGCAGATATTTGAAACTATCCCAATATATGTATTATTATATTTGCTAACAGAAATATAAAAATAAAGTTAAGTCAAAAAATAAGTAGTGTCCCCATACAAAAAACTTGTAATACGCGCTAAACGACCGGCCAACGGTGTGTCGTCGGCGGCGCGCAGCACCACATAATTATACACAGAACAGAAGTAAATCTACATAAAAGCGCTCCAGAGCAACACATAAAACATAGGCACCGCTTACGAATACCGATTTAGTTATTTATTTTTTAGTTAAGTTTTTATCAGAATTAATATATATATATATATATATATAAGTTGAATAACTTTATAAAATGACTGATGTAATAAAAACTGGCCAAGTCAAATCTAACCTACTTTAAGATCTCACATTTTTAAATAACAGCAATTGTTATAGGTATCCAATAAAGCAAAGAAATAGAGTTTCATACTTGTTCATAATGTTATTTTGTTCCTATAAATACATGGATTTTGCATAGAACTTGGCACTCATTTAGATCTCCATTCTTTTTGCGGCGAAGCCCACAGCCAAGCATAATTTTTGTATTGAACTTGGCTCTCCTTTTTTACATTTATGTTTTTGGTGGGATAAAGTATTACAGAGGTGATCTGACGATGCATTCGGAAGGTTACCTAAGGAAATCCCGGAACCACACTGAGTTACCGCTCATTTCATTTTAATTAAAAGGTCTCGAGGAACAATTGTCAGACGTGCAAATTACACTTCAGCCATAAAAGTGTATACCAAAAAACAGTTTTAGGAGTTCCTTGTTATTATGTCAATTTTTGAATTCTAAGCGTGGCATATATGCGCCTTGTTAGCTGATGCTATCGCTCAGCTCAGAAGACAAAGGCGGTTGCATACAAACTCATTCATTTTGCATCCGTTCTTTCCCCTACAATATCGTGACAGTGAATTTTGACATTATCGTCGACATCCGCAGCAAAGTTAAAAACGACCATTGTGTCAACACGCAACATCTTATTTCAGAGGTTTTCGCGCCCCATAAACCGCAGCCACTACGGGAAGATTTGAGAAAAATGATGCTTCGTCAAGCAAAACAAAAATTCCAGACCAAAGAGTACCAGTGCCAGTCAAGTAATCAATCAGTCATTCATCTGTGCCCTTCGTAAGGTGAGTCCAGATTACGAACCTACACTTTAGGCGGGCTGTGGACTTAAACTAAAAGTGAGGCCGAAAGAGAAGTCAAAGTGACGTTGCACCTCGTTTCCAAACGAGTCCTTTGTCCTGTAACAAAATTCCAAAATCTTCAAAAAAGATACGTTTTGGTAACCCTTTAAAAAAGGTTATATTTTGCGATAATTCAATCTAATTTTAACCTTATTTCGAAAGACTAAGGTTAATATTAAATTGACTCGGATGTGGTCGATAGATCGTACTACCGTCTACTGCTAAAACTTTGCCTGGCTTGAAAAACATAGTTTTCTTCACCAAACAGCTATTTATATCGTACTAGCTTTTGCCCGCAGCTTTGCTCGCATTAAATTCGGGGTAACAAACCATACAAACTTCCGCCCCCCATTTTAGGGAAGGGGGGGGGGAGGTTAGAAAGAGACAAAAAGTAGCATATGTCACTCTCCATCCCTTCAACTATCTCCACTTAAAAAATCACGTCAATTCGTCGCCCCGTTTTGCCGTGAAAGACGGACAAACAATCAAACAAACACACACATACACTTTCCCATTTATAATATTAGTATGGATTCCTGAGATGGGAGGATGGCGGCCGGGCCATTATGAGGGATTAAATATATATTCGGTAGGGATAGATAATCACTATTTTTCAAGCCAGGCACAGTTGTGTCAGTTGACGGCACGCCTGGAAAAGGGTTAAGGGAGTAATGACGTCACAAGATAATTTTGGTAAGGTATTAGTGGACGGCGTACGAGCCCAATTCCAAAGAAAACCCGCAAACATACAATTTAGCAATTTGGCACACATACTAGAGATAAATTTTTGACCCGCAGTTCTAAAAAAAAAACCCTTGAGTGGAGTGGAGGGGAGTGCTGAAACACATTTTTTAAAATTAAAACAAAAATAATTTTCAAAACATACCATGTTTGGGGGTCCTCCAGATACGCGATATGGCTCTAGTATGCGATATGGCCGATTTTTTTTGTGCAATATACCACAAATGATACCTGATATCTAACCCCAAGAAAGCAATTTGGAAAATTTGAAAGAAAAAAAACCGACTTCAATGGGAGTGAAAAATTACTTTGTAATAATGAAAAAAAAAAATTAAATAAATGAACTTAATTGCCGAAATGCTTCCTTGGGGTTAGATATGAGGATATCACATATAATTTGTGGTATATTGTACAAAAAAATCCGCCATATGGTACCTGGACGAGCCCAACTTGAAAATTGATTTTTATTTTAATAAAAATAAAAGGCTGAAATATATTGATGTGGTATATTTTTAGAATAGCCTCAAAAAACCTTTCATATGATACCACACGCAATAGGTTTCTGAAAAATAAAATATTTTTCCCCATACAAAACAAATATGACTCAGCACTAAGTAATTTTTTTTAAGAACTGCGGTTCAATACATTTTTTTTAACCTCTAGTTTGCGTGTGCCAAACGGCTAACCTGTACATCCATTTGCGGTGTTTTTTTGCGTACACCTTCCACTATATGACAATGTCAATTGGCCGCTTTTATTCCTTACCGTACCGTTTACCTACCTCTGCCTAAAGAGCATGGATTGACAATGCCCATACAAAATCGCGTTTCCGTATTTCTGGTTATAGTACTAGCGCCATCTATCGGTCACCATAAACACTAAGTCCCAGTTTCATGTATTTTGTTCGGCGATTAACGCTGACAGAATAACTTGACTCCAGACTCGACAGATGGCGCTGTAGTACTCAGTACCGAAAACAGACGTATAAACAGAAGTTGGGAGGAACCAGATGTTGTATAGGCATTGTCAATCCATGTCTAAACAGTAACTCTTTTTGAACCGAATATTATCCTCACGCGTGTATACTTCTATGCATGAGACGCCGCGCTACTTTAACACTCTCTTTCGGACCGCACGTTTTGTTCGAAGTGCTCGCTCCCCTGTATACTTCCCTGGTCCAGATCACTATTCGCGAACCGCTCTGGCACGCTGCATATCCTACCTACTGCGAAATGCATTTGAGTTGTTATCAAATCTTTCTTAAATGGTTCGCGAGTCTGGACGCGCCTTAAAGTTAATAAAAAATATTAAAAAATTGTCTAGATCTATTTGATAATAAAATACAATCAATTTGTAAGATAGAATGTAGTTTAATTTGGTTCATGAGTCATGAATCATAGTTTTAAAAAAATTGACATTTTATGATGCAAGTGTTTACTTTAACAAAAACTTTTTAATTTTAATTAAATAAACTTTTTGTTTCAGAGTTTGAGAGAATAGAGGGTCTGAATTGGATCTCCTGGCCACAATAAACAATATTTTTTAATAGAACTGTATTTGATAAATTTAAGTGGTAGTTACACAGTGGTGTCTAAGGTTAAAGTTTACAAGCATTATGTATCATTAAAAAAATTGTAAAACAAGTTTTTATTTGGAACCTGAACCCGATCCTTTAGTGTCTTTATCCTTGTCATCCTTCTCATCCTTGTCCTTCTTGATGGTGGACATGGCGTTACGGATAGCCTCACTCTGGGGATCTACACCGGGTAGGTTCTCAAGAACACTTTGCAGGAATGCGGGGTCATTCATGACTTCAGCATATTCTTCAGACACATCCATGCTCTCTTCAGCTGCCGGGGCATCTTGTTGCATGCTCATCTGCATGGCCAAGGCTATTTGCTCCTCTTCCGATAGTTCCATAGCCTCCCGGCCCAAAGACATGGCTAGAGCCCGCTCCATGCCACTATCTTGTGTTTCCCCAGCTTTGGGAGGCTCACCTTCAGTGTTAGCCTGCTGGCGCCTGGTCTCCTCCTCTTGTCGCTGTCTCTGCTCCTCCATAGACACGCGCAAAGCTAGAGCCAATTCTGGATCTTCATTAGGATCAACCCCAAATTCGAATGGAGTCAATCCAGAGCCTGATGGCCCAGCACCATCTCCACCGATCAATGGGCTTGAGATTAAAGCTTCAGAGAGAACTACACAATTACCAGCAGGAATGGCGACGAGGTGGCTGCCTCCTGTAGTGTTGTCCTTGCCGTTCAAGGTGTTGACAAAAGTTGTAAGTAATGGATTGTTTTCAGCATCTTCGCCAAAGGACACAACGTCACAGTTTACTTTCTCCTTCTTCAGCCTCTTTGCTAGCTTGACGAGCTCCTTCTCATCGGAGTGTACTGGCGAACCAACGAACACTACGATGCGCATTTTGTGGTTTTTACCCTGACGATGCTTCAGTGCCAAATGGGCAATTCTGATTCCAGTCAGTAAGTTGATATCACCGTTCGGCTGCACACGGTGAAGCTTGGACAAGATTCGGCCGACATCGCTCGTCAACGTGGCCAGCACTTCGACATTAGCGAGTGTCAATAATCCTACATTATTCTCAGGATTTGATCTTGTTTTGGAATGACATACCAAATTTACAGCATCTTGCTGAGCCTGGAGGCGTGTTGGAAGGAAGTCTCCATTTCTCATGTAGTCACTGTTATCAACACATATCATAGTACTTTCCAGGACCATTTTCGCGTCTTTTTTCAATTTATGAATTAATTTTAACAAGAAATAGAAAAAGTCGAGCACTCAACAATGAAATTTGCTGTATAATCATAGACACGAATGTTTTTTTTTTAAGATAACTGACAACTGTGCAACGTTTGAGGTCTGTTTAAAAACGTTCAAGGTGTAAGTTGAAGCGTTTTGTATGTGAGTAATCACCTTAACAGATCATAGACAATCCAAACTATCCTTTAAAAAAATATAATTTTAATTGTCTATAGTCTTAGATTGTCATTTTCGTCGACCAAGTTTCTTTCGGAATAATTTGGTCGATTGCAAAATAATAATGGGGTTCGGGGACTATCCTAAAGAATACAACCCGGCTGTGCACGGGCCTTACGATCCTGCCCGTTTCTACGGAAAGCGTAAGTTCATTTTCACAAAAATTTCGTCCTTCCGTTTACATCGCTCGATTACATAATTATTTTTACACTTTTCAGCTGATACTCCTTTCGGCCAGCTAAAATTGAGCGAAATCGGAGCATGGCTGGGTCGCAGGAACAAGAGTCCTTCGGCATTCATGGGCGCTTGTAGCCGAGGTAAATGATATATAGTGTTCGTAAATGTATAGGTTATAGCGCAATGTCATTGAAACCAATCGAACTTTGCTACTAAACTACCTTTGGAGTTAAAAAAGTAAAATTTTAATATTGAATTTCGATGTTAAAGTGAATTATGTTAATTTAGCCTGGTGGAGCTGGCAGCACAAGTACATGCAGCCTAAGAGGATGACTGCCGCACCCTTCTTCCAGTTGGTGGTGGCCAACATGATCTTCTTCTACACTATCAACTATGGAAAGATGAGTAAGTTCTTTCATGCTCAAGATACAATCATTTGATTGAAGTTGAAATAATGTGATTTTGGTTCCATAATAAGCTGTATTATCTATTGTAAAGTCAAATAAATGTTTCCTATTAAAGTAAACTACCCTAAATTTTGCCCCCTTCTATTTTTTGATTAATTGTCGGGTGGTTCATGGATAAACCTTGCTGACCAACCTACAGAGCTTATATGGACAAGTTGTGTGACAAAATTAACTCATTCAGTGCACATAGTGCTACAAGCTACACTCATAGCCTATAGCTACTTATTTGTTGCATGTAGCTTGTAGTAGCTACAAACAGAGTACCCGACAGTCGGGTTCTCAGCACTAAATGTGTTTATAAAAAAATTCCTAGTAATTTTAACAAAATGGTTGCTTTTTTTTGCTTTTTATGAAGTATGTTTCTGATCAAAAATTTATCAAATTTCAGAGCACCACAGGAACTACAAGTACCACTAAAGATTCTAAACGGAACGAGCCACCAGCAGATTGTAATACTGTATTTAAGTTTATGTATTGGTAACATCTGCTAAAATCATGATTATATTGTAAGGGAAAGTGAATTCTACAGTTACTGCAATAAAGTTATTAGAGTGAATAATTACTATATTTTTAATGACTTTTAATACCTAAAGTTTAGACTGTTAGGAAGTCGCTGGCTCAATATTACTGGGTTCTATGTTACATTTTTAGAGTAGTTAAGATATACTTTCTCTATGACAATGTTCAAATTTCAATTCGATAAAAGTGAAACATAGAACCCTGTAATATTGGGCCAGCTAAGTGTGGGGCTCTGGGGCTGTATTAGTTGTACAGTCCAAAGTACAGTAGGTACAGTCAAGGGCAATAATATGCATACACTTTTGAACCTTATTTCAATGGATTAGGGTTTAAAAGTGTATGCATATTATTGCCCTTGACTGTACAATGTATTCTCAAGAGCATACATTTAATTTTATTATCATAATTGTGTGACCATGACCATCAGAACATACATCTCTTTATTCAAACTAATAAAGGACTATTTATTTTGTGTTAAAATAATCTTCATGAAAGTCATGATCATGAACAAAACTTTAGCCCTCGTAATGGAAACTTGATGCTCACCAGTAAAGTAAATTTTGTTTTAAAAGTCAAACTTTTCACAGATATAGTTTGGCCAGGGTCTGTTTTACTTCAAGCATCTCAGAGAAATAAACCAATGGAGTGGTAATTGTCAGGCGTCCCCCTCTGCCAAAAGTACAAGACCACTGGTCGTAGCGCTTATATAAAACTAGTTGTCGCGCGTCAAATAAACGCCATCACAGACTAATAAGAGATACTACGTATAACGCCATTCAATGAATGTCAGTCAGCCCGGAACGATCTGAGGTAAAACTGCCGAATGCTGCGTGTTTTCATGTAAGAAAAGATCTGAGTTATCTAGTTTACATAAGGATAACGTTTCGTTTCATCTGTAAGTATAATTACGTCTAAATATCATCAAATAGTGCACGAAATTAGCAAAAAACTAAAAAATATTGTCAATCAAAAAGTGTTGCCACTTAATGGTACTACGTCTGCTTTAGGGTAATTTTTAAACTTGACTCTTCATAGTACATTGTACCATCGGGTTCATAATTGCATACCCAATTTATCAATGAATTCATTCATAAATTGGGTATGCAATTATGAACACGATTACATCGAGGGAGGTAAGTGAAATATTGCAAACAAGAGTAATCGACTCCAGTGCGGCAGAAATACGTCCTCCATTATGTCATTCATTGTCATTGTTATGACAGGTTAGGCTACTTACACTTAAAAGATACTCCGTGGGTTAGGCAGAGACCCTTTCGGCATACAGCCATAATTGTAAAGCATTGCTCTGTTAAAAAAGCAGTGTGTCTGTGTGTGTGTTGTTATTAAATTATTTCTAAACGTATTTTAATCGACTTTTAAATTATTCAAATTACATATTATTTTTAATCATTAACAAAAATGAAAAGATTAACGTCAGTACTTCAAAGGTAAAACACATTGACACGCATAGCTTTTTAAATTATATATGTCGTCGAGGACCGCCGAGGGCAGGGCTGTAAGGTGGTTTGGAACTCAAAAAACTGACACTATCAGGATAAACTAGCCTATAGCACATTACGCACGGTAATGAAATAAAACATAAACACCGGTTTAACAACTGTATTGAAATCAAATCTTTTTAAAACCGTATTATGGGAAGGGCAATAAACTATTACTGGTTCGGAAAGGAGCCCCAACTGAGAAGAACCAGCGTAAGAAAATCAGCGTATGTATTACAGACCGCAGCCTGTAATATGGTATTTTCCTTCGATAGCTTATGTTGTATATCCACGGTTGCCGATCCTAACTCAGCCGTTACACGCGCGGAGCTGATTCAGCGAAGTACCCCGTCGACGAAAGCTCCGTAAGTAGATGTAGGACCACGTGACAGAGTCTCGAGGGCTCTGGCACGAACAGACGACACGCCGCACTGCCAGCCGACGCTCGATGAGTAGCCCGTAGAAAATCTTCCTGTTGAAGGAGGGGAGCGGTGATCCAAAAGTCCAGTTGGTTTCTTCTATTTATTTTTCTTCTTGCTGCTTGTCCGAATTACTGAATGATTTCCACCGGTTTGTATGGATGTTTATAGCACGATTTGATTTACTAGTGAGCGGATATACCTGCCTGGATTCTTATTGGAATTTCGTCCAATCAGAGCGCTTTTCTCATATCCTCTCTTTCTAATTGTCCTATCCCTTCTAGGATCTAATTGGTCTTTTAATCGGCGCTCTGATTGGCCGACCCTATTCCAAAAATGTGTTTTCGTAAGCTAGATTTTCACTATGTTTTATAATTTTTTACTTCTTTCAGAGTTTCTATGACTGCCATTACGTCGTGAGTCCGAACAGTTACCTACGTAGTCTATGCGTTTAGCGATAGGCCCTACGGTTACCTCAATAAAGAGCTCTTTAATCTCCGAGCATGCATTATTGTTTTATTACACCTTTACCTCATCTTTTACCTACTGTAGGGACTCAGGGCGTAAGGTTAATGTTTATTGTTAGATAATGTACTTCAATTATCTATGCCTGACAATAATTCCTACCTATCTATCCGCTCTCTAGATAAGGGGTTTATTGGGGAATTCCTATCCATTCATCCATACAAACTTACAATTTCAATCTTAAACTATCCAAGTTAAATCTAATACACGTATTTCACTTAAATATTTCAAATCATAATAGTTTACATTCTAAGTTTGACTCTACCTACTTAATATTAAATCTCTTTATTTCGAATACAAACTTAACCATATTTACATAACATAACAAAATCACATATCACGATAAGTCTTCAGTGACGGTCGTCAGCCTTCAGGACGGTCGCAAGCTTTCAGGACGCGGGGATAGTCGCTCGCCGCTCGTCGTCCTTCTCGTTCCCTCGGTGATGTCTCGCTCCGTCGTATGGGCTGGAGTCTCGTCCGTGTTATGTTTGGTAGTGTCGCTAACAGTATGTGTGCTTGTAGTACGGCACAATAGCTGAAATTTGTCTATGGTCTCAAAAATACAGCTACCATAAACAAATTTCCGTTTTAATAGACAAATTTCAGCTAGTGTGCTGAATTCCGCACTGAAATCCGCTCTAATGTGTGGCGCCCCTTAAGTGAAATATACTTGTAGATTCTTGAAATAACGATATTCCTGTTTAGAAATTAATTCGTTCCTTTATTTTCACCATACATTTTATGTAGCATTTTAATTTTGTATGGATTATACCTTATTTATTATAAGGTACGGTATACACACTTATCCCCTTACGAGTAAATAGGCACTTTTAATTTCTGACTCTGGTATCACTATACCTAACGGGTAAGTTTTAGTGATGGGACAGCACAAAAATAAATATCGATATTAACATTAGCAGTATGTTATACTTTTTATTTATAATAGAAAATGAAGAAGAGATAATAGAAATAAAAACACAAATTGGAAACAGATGCCCATTATAATCAAAATATCAACTGCGAAGGACTCTGGAACATCACGATATCGCTAGTGACTGATCATTGTTCATTACAGTGAAAAATTCACTGAGGTGGATAGAGGAACGTGTAGTGTAATTGGAAGCACATTGGAACGGTAACCTAAACACGTGGGTTCGAATCCCGTGATGTTCCAAAGTTCTTTGCAGTTCAATGTTTCATTGTAATAGTTATTTGTTTCCAATTTGTAGTATTTTCCACTAACTTTAAAAGCAAATACACATCAAAATATTAAATTGATAATATAAAAGTTATTCTAAATCAGCTTGCAAGATTTGTCCTGAACAAATTGACAAACTAACTTACATAGAATACTAACATTGTAAGTAATATGCTGGTAGAAAAACTTGATATTTAATCACAACTTAACATTATAATTATATCAATAGCTAAACCTTATACTTGGTAAATAAACAAAAATATATAACTAACCTACGATCAATGTTTCTCTGCGTCCGTAGGAAACACCTTAGACAACCCTACACGTAATCCCTGGGTGGTGCTAAAAGAGTTACAAACTTGGCAGCTCTACTGTCCTACCTGGACCTCGCAGCACTCACTGGATTTTCTTCATCATCTGCTTTCCCACTACCCTAGGGAAGAAATGCCTATCTATATCCAGTGACATGTAGGCATAATATAAAATGTGACATTTTCAAGTCAAAGGTACATCATTATCGGTTGTCAATAAGGCGTTACCATAAAAAAATCATTTAGAAATTAACTATATTAACAACCGACAATGATGTACCTTTGACTTGAAAACGTCATAAATATCGATACTTAAGTATATTATTATCGACGCGTTCCTCGCACTGTGTACGTTTACTTAAAGATGACATTATCTCGTTCACGGACAGGTTGTCTGTGTGTGTGTTTATACTTGTGTGAGTATATTTTATGCTAGTGTTTGATAATTTTATCGTTTGCGTGTGTAGCGACGTCAATGGAAAATGCATTATTGTTAACAGTATTTGTGTGCGTTTCCTCGTCCCCCGCGCCGAAATTGGCAGACCTTTTCTGATAGAAATTAGTGCGCGTCTCGCATCCGGTTGGTTTAATAATCAAAGTCAAGCATAGACAGAGATAATCATACTGTCTTTTTCTTACACTAGTACCTTCACCACTAAAAAAGGGAAGGTGGGAGGGGGCTTATTTTATTACTTTTACTGTTACTGCACTTTTTGGTTGGCCAGACAATATGTATTAATTAATTTAAAGAAATTAAGTTGAAAATATTGGTCTATGGTCCTTTGGTATTTGGTTGTCATTTAAGACATTTCTGACATACAAAGACATTTGTTAAATTTCCAAATTATAATGGGTTTAGGAGACTACCCTAAGGAGTATGATGCTGCAAAGCATGGGCCTTACGACCCTGCTAGATATTATGGGACACGTAAGTATTTGGACAATAGCACAGACTACCTACTAGACTCGCATTCATATCAAGCGTTTACAAAGAGTCGCGGTCGGCACATACAAGGCGCATTTTACTTATGTAAAGTATTGCGCAGCCATTACTCAGTTTCGACGTTCACCACAATACACTACAATATTGTGCAAGTTAAACGAAAGTTGTGTTGCACTCTAACTACCGTATCTTCGCCTACTTTTTCAATTTCATACTTACTTCCATAGACATATAAAATAAGAAGACGGAATCCCACGAAGATAAAACTGATTCCATAATGAGCCGCGATCTCGTGCACACACACTCACTTTTGACGTTTGAACCAATCACCGCTCGTCCACGAGTTGTATATGTGTGCGTGTCGCGCGTAAACACGTCTGAACTCGGCTTATTGTGGAGTCACAGTTTTGTCTTCACGGCGCTACGTCTTCTTATTTTATATGTCTATGCTTACTTCTTATACATGTTTTCATGTTTCTCGTCGCAACACGAGTGATTAAATGGCATAAATTATGATTACGCCTAAATTTAATTTAAAAGTTACCTATTTTATTGATAATTCCACTTAGAATACAAACTCAACGGCCATAGGCGATGTTTTAGCTTTTTGCTAAACTTCGCCTGCCCCATCTAACATCAGTGAATATTGGCACAAGCATACTTTATACACAAATCTTTATGCACATATGTTGTTACGCAGCAATAGAATAATACATTACAGTAGAGGCCGGGAAAACAGGGATTACCGGCCAAGTAGGCACCTATAGACGGCCGAGCGTAGTAAGGAAATAAAGAAGGGATGCTTCCGAGCCTATTACAAGGACCGTCACGACAATATTGCATTGCATGTTGCATGTGTACCTATTTTCCAGCTGATACTCCATTCGGCGAAGTGAAACTGACGGAACTTCAGGCCTGGTTTGCTCGAAGGAACAAGTCTCCTTCCGCCATTATGGGCGCTTGCAGCAGAGGTATTTATGTTTAGGTCTAGCACAATGGTTGGCAATTTTTTAGCTTGAGTGACCAGCAGTTGTTCAACCTCTCGTGCTTAAGCACAACTGCATATTGAGACCTGAGTCAATCCATTGAAATATTCCGAAATTTACCCACGAGCGTAGCGAACGGTTCAAAAAGTGGAATCTTGAGCTTGCGAGGCCGAGGGCCTCAAGGCACGGTTGAACAAACTTAGCCGAGTGATTTTTTTTCACACCAATGCGAGGAAAATAGAAGTTGTAAAATTTTATAAAATTAATGGTATTAAGAGTATTAAGACAATTAAGACATGGATTGACAATATGCATTCAAAACTTTGAGGATTCAACCAACCGGAGTCGTCATTGACAGGCGTTCCCCTCTGCCTAAAACATATGACCAGTGGTCATACACATGTATGGACTGACGTTCATCTGACGTAGCTATTTGTACGTCACGTACGAATAGCCATACATTTGACGTTCCCCTCCCCCGCAAAAATCGGCAGACTATTTTGCATCGGAAATGACAGACATGGCTACTCCATCCGGGTTGAATTCTGTAAGATTCAAAATCGCGTTCCTGTATTTGTGGTTATGGTACTAGCGCCATCTATCGATCACCACAAACAATACGTCCCAGTTTCATAATTTTGTTCGCCGACAGAATAACTCGACTCCAGCACGGTTAGCACAAGAGGGAAGTGGCAGTATCTCGAGTGCGAGATAGTCTATCTGTGCTTTCCTGACTTTTAAAAAGAGACGAGTATTCTATCTCGCGCACCAAATACTGTCACGTCACTCTTGTGCTAACCGTGCAGACTCGACAGATGGCGCTGCGGCACTTAGTACCGAAAATAGACGTAGAAGCAGAAGTTTGGAGACACGCGATTTTGTATAGACATTGTTACTCCATGTAATATATTATATCATCCTTGGTCCGCATGATATAAAGCAAACGTCGTACGACATTCGACCTCGTGCGACGTACCTACGTGTGGTGGTTTTGGTCACCCGTCGTTATCTAGGTGGCGCCTCTAGCGGTAAAATATAGCAATATTGTTTTGTTTTATCGTTTTCCCGCAGCCTGGTGGAGATGGCAGCACAAGTACATGCAACCTCGCAAAGTTGGCGCCGCCCCTTTCTTCCAAATACTTGTCGCCAACATGGTGTTCTTCTACACGATTAACTATGGAAGGATCAGTATGTGGTGCTTTATTTTATATAGTCATAGCTACACACTACAGGCACTCTTACTTTACATCTAACAACAGTCAACCTTATTGAAATGCATTAAGGTACATTATACCTGTTATATGTTGTCATGTGGCGGATAAGAGGTCCAAAGTTCTTTGTCACAGTAGCTACTATAGTAAATAACCATTTATTTATTTCAGGTCACCACAAGAATTACAAATACCACTAGATAATATTAATATCTAACACAACTATAAAATCAATTGTGTACTTATAGTATTCAAATGACTTTGAAAAACAATTGTTTATATGTATCGGGTGTACGGTCCGAATAAATATTTTCTTTTTAAATAGCGTTTTAATTCAGTTGGATATCATTTGGATATATATTCAACTTTATTGTACCACATTCGACCGAGTATTCAAAAATAAGTTCGAAATTCGGTTTTGCAAGTCATATGTCATATCATATCACAGAGCTCACGCTCGCAACTAGCTATAACCCCACCAGACACTGTCAGTAATAAATGACATTATTTCTCTACCCGTCCTTTTCAACCGACTTCAAGATTTCGAAGGAGGAGGTTATCAATTCGTCGGGATGTTTTTTTTTTGCTAATTTTTTTTGTATGTTCACCGATTATTCGAAGACGGCTGCACCGATTTCGAAAATTCTTTTTTTGTTTGAAAGCGTATATTCACAGTTGGTCCCATTATATATGGAGAAATCGAGGGAACTCTTCAACTATAATAGGCACACCTACAGTAATTTGAGTATTTTTTACAGCAGCTCGAGCATTTGCTTTTGAAAGGTGGAGGCTAAGTAAAGTCGGTTCTTTTTTGTTTAAAATTATATATGTATATGACTGGTGGAAGGATGAGTAGAGAAATAATGTCATTATTACTTACTGACAGTGTCGGTGGGCTATTAGGGTCGTGGATAAGATAATTATCGTATATCGCCAGATTTACACATGTAAGTTTTGTTTCCGTAATAGGGGCGCAACTATAGGTCAGAATGACAGACGAATATTGCTTTCTCATTCTAGCAAATAGCTTCGTCTCGCCTCGTCATCTTTTTCAGCGCGAGTAAAAGAGAATCACTGCGTTACTATTAGTTTGGGAGCTCATTGCAAATTTAGCAAAATAGTGAGTTTTAAAAAAACTACGCAAACGCAGAGAAGATGGCCGATGGGGCCGAAAAGTGCTCGAGTGGAGACCACGGACTAGCAAGCGCAGCGTAGGACGTCCACCCACAAGATGGACCGACGTATTAAGGTCGCCGGAAGACGCTGGATGCGGATCGCTTCCAACCGGTACGTGTGGAGGTCCAAGGGGGATGCCTATGTTCAGCAGTGGACGTCTTATGGCTGAGATGATGATGATGATGATGACGCATTAATTGAGAAATACAAAATAACGATGTTTTTCGTAGTAGTGTGGTGGAAATTATTACAGACGTATAAGTCAAGAAACTGAAAACATACAACTGTTTAAAGCTAATTTTAGGATGTAACTTTGGAATTATTTTCTATCGAGCCAATTTCGTCCAATGGTGTATCAGAATTAACAAAGTTCTTGTTGTTATAGCTAAAAAACTGTATAAGCCAATTTGAAGGTCATCGGGTGTTAACAGCCTCTTAAGCAACTGCTGCTCCTGACTACACGTTCATACACTTGTTTGATATATGAAGTAGGTAAGTAAGTAAACAAATCAAGTACGTAGAATAACCACTCGCCTATTGTATGATAAATTGATAATTTATTTCCCCAATCATTTTATACTCTAACAAAATGAGCAGAAAAAATACTTCCAGAATTATTTCATAACCTCGCAACGATTTTGTTATGTTTATCTATTTTGACATACATTACATCTTTGGCACTCTCATTGTCAGAAAATTACAGTTTGTCTCTTTCTCACGCGGGTGACGGGAGCTCATTGGCACGTCCGCATCTCACGCTGGCGGGTGCGCGACTGGCGACAGTTGTTTGTATTCACTCATTTTAGGTGCTTCACTTTTGGAGCGTACGTAACCCATCTGTCATTATTATATATCATAGTACCAAGGCAAGACTTTAAAATTTGACCTAGTTTCTGTTACATAACTGAAAAATATGGATTGCACTTTGGCTTAAAGCCAGCAGCCTGGAAAAGCTACCTAGTTGGTTATTGTGTAATGCATAAGTACAGTCACCGGCAATAGTATCTTCCTACAGGAAGGCCGCAAAAATATGTGAGACGCTCCTATGGCCCCACAAATAAGGGCGTGTCACATATTTTTGCAGCCTTCGTGTACGAAGATACTATTGCCGGTGACTGTATAGTCCCTAATATAAATATTATATACAATACAATGACACAAAATATATATTGAACTCGATTGAATATATATAAAAAAAACTTAAAGAAAATAAATTTTCGAAACTGCATTCTTAGGGTTAGATATGAGGATATCACGTATCATTTTTGTATATTGTAAGAAAAAAAAATCAGCCATATCGTATCTGGAGGAGCCCAAACTTAGTATGTTTAAAAAATATATTTTTTTAATTTAAAAACAAATGGCGGAAATGTAATGATCGGCGACTGATAATATATAGACAAAGAAGTAGCTCTGAAAAATGACCCCACAAAAAGTGAGCCGCGGAGGGCGGGGCTTACAAACTGAGCCGCCAAGCCGTTTAGTTTACAAATGGCGGTTCAGTGACACGGTGGTACTGAAGTTTATCAAAAAATTTAATAATTTAGTAAACATGCCTTCTTGCGCCGTAAAATGGTGTCAGAGTAGAACTGGAAAACATAATAAAAAAGACGGGCTCACTTATCATACGTAAGTTAAGCCGAAAACATGTGATTATAAATTTATTTTACCGGATAATTTTATATGGGGATGGTGCTATGCCAACTTTTGAACAACCATTAAAACTTCTTACAATATTTTTTTATTACTTTTTAATGAGATAAATGTTTTGATTTAAGTTAAATGCACATGTTTACATCTCATTTTTCATAACACGCAGATAAAGTTAATAGTATACAGTATGCCTCTGATCATGGGCTTTAAATGTAAGGATCGATTTTGCTCATAAACTACAACTTTTGAAAATAACTGGATTTGTAAAAAAAAATACAATTCAAGACTTATTTGAGCATGAATTTACTGCAAAATCATCAGTTTTTAAAGTGTGACAGACGATGTCAATTGCTTCATTTGATGTGGTATAAGGAAATAGTATTTATAAAATAAATAAATAAAATATTATGGCACAATCTTATACAAATCCACCTAGTCCCACAGTAAAGCTCAATAAAGCTTGTGCTGCGGGTACTAGGCGACAATATATATAATAGATAGATACAGATAAATACTTAAATTCAAAGAAAACATCCATAACTCACGAACAAATATCCGTGATAAACACACAAATAAATAGGCAGGGTCACGACCGACTAGGCTAGGAGGCCGTTAAATTTAGTTTATATAGACGAAGTATTATCATAATTATTTTACATTTTTTAAAGTGGGTATTCCACTCATACATTAGTATGTTATTCAATCAAATACAAACATTGAAAACATTGAAAAAATAATCAACCCAGTTGGACTTGAACCAACATCGATACGCCTTATCGGGGCTCGATATCAATGATGAATGATGATTTTTTCAATGTTTTCAATGTTTGTATTTGATTGAATAACATACTAATGTATGAGTGGAATACCCACTTTAAAAAATGTAAAATAATTATGAGTTGATAGCAGGCGCCATCTGTTATTTCCGTTGTGACACTTGTAAAAGGGTCGGCGGGAAGGGTATCTAACTCTAGTGGTTGGCACCTAGATGTCGCTTACGGCTGCTATAAAGTCGATGTAAAAATAAATGCAAAAAGATGATTGAAGGCATTGAGAATTTCGTCAGCTCGGTAACTGAACCCATAGCTTAATTGGTAAAGCGATATCGAGCCCCGGTAAGGCGTATCGATGTTGGTTCAAGTCCAACTGGGTTGATTATTTTTTCAATGTTTTCAATGTTTGTATTTGATTGAATAACATACTGAAGTATTATCATATTTATCATAAAATAACCTTTATTCAAATAGTTGTAGACTAAAAGGCGCAACAGGGAAATTGCCCCCCCTTGAATGGAATCCTGGATCCGCGCCTGGTGTGACATAAAAGTCTTGCGGTAAACGTATTAAGCAAGTAACCAGTAAAGTGACCAAGTATCTGCTTGTTTACTTTAAAATAAAATTCAAACCTCTTACAACAAAAAATATACATTCGAAAATTGCTCTCTATTTTATGAAATCGTACACTAATAATGTCACTGTTGCCTTGTCATTTTCAAGTGTCAGTGCTACGACGAATCACAGCAAAATCATTTTGCGATTGACCAATCGTATTTTCAGTAATTGTTGTAATTGAAAACAGACTAATATTTTGACGCGTTTGATTGGCAACGTAGTGAGCATGCGTTTATCGAGTTGTTTCCCAGTTTCACGCTGACGGTTTGTTTGAAGTTCTACGTCTAGATATATTATCAGTCGCCGGTAATGATGTGGTATATTTTAGAATCGCCTCGCCCTTTCATATGATACCACACGAGATAGTTACTGAAAAAAAACGCATGCAAAAAACTACGACTGCGCGGTCCCCCCCCCAAAGGGGTTTTTTTTCAAGAACTGCGGGTCAAATAAAATTGTTTTGATCTTTAGTACGCTATGCGTATGCAAAACGGCAAAACTGTACATCAATTTGCGGTTTTTTTTTTGCTTAAATTCCGTGAATTATTACTTTAATCCTAACATTGTAGTATAGTTTGCAGGTATCCCCTTAATGCAAAGTATTTAGAAAAATCTTAGCAATAAAACCCAGACTTCATAAAAATATTTACTTAGTAATTACAATAATTTACTTCAATGTGTGCACAAACATTCCCACAACACTCACAAGAGTCCTTAAATGCAATATTGATGTTCTTCCGGCTAGACCATGGAGCCTAGTTGTTGATGTTCATATCACATTTCAATTATTTATCTGGAACAAAAAAGGATGTTATTTAGTTTTGCTGTATGCAACATAGACCAGACAGAGAGCCAGTATTTATAAACCTAAGTTAATTGAATATTTGAAAATAGGATATAATCCCACAGATTATAAATGGTGCCTCTTTTCTGCCATTGTGGAACCATCTGAGGTTTAGAGACTGTACCATAGACTATGGATTTGACCTTTCCAAACCATATCCAAAAATATGTTCGTTTCTTTCCGATTTTTGAAAACTATGACTATATTTTTTGTATCTAGTAAAATAAGGATTTAAGACAATTCACAAACAATAATTAGATATGAAATTGAAGAAATTTGAATCTCATGTTCTCATGTAATTCTATTTTAAGTTAATTTTTCTTTTCCTCCCGACTTGTTAAGTTCTTTCGACCATGTACAGAATTGTGCCATTCGTGAAGAGTTCAATTTTTTTTAAAACTATGGCTATGTTTAAATTCTATAAATTTTTTAATATGTTTACTGGAGCTTTGATTATTGTGTATGGTAGTGACTGGTGACGGTACAGTTGACTACAAAGAAATGTAGATAGATAGATAAACAATTTATTCATTCCCACAACATACATGGTAATTACAAAGAATGTATGCTCTTTTTCACCCTATAGCATTGTAATAAGGTCCAAAAGTGGATAAATCTTTTTGTAGTCGACTGTACAACTAAATTAGCTTCTGGTCCTGATTTGGATATGTGTCATTGCCCTTAAAGTTGGTGGGTGTAGTTTAGCTAGTTCAAAAATTATTTTTTAAGCAACATAGACATATACACCGTGGGCCCATATAACTAGACAGATTTTAACAGTGTATTCCTGATCATAATTAGATACTAAAATGTCCTATAAACTTTTCTGGAATATGCCTAGTTTCAGAGTTAATACCAATTTCAAAAAAATACACTTTTTATTATAACTCATCACAAAACGCCTTTCTAATGGCGTCGTTGCCACTATTGGTCATAGTTTACACATCCTTATTGACAGATATCAAAGTGACAAGGAAAACTTTGCATAAACTAATTTTTTACAAAAATAAATTTACCAATTTGTTTTAGGCGATAATTTTATTAATAACATTTGCTTTTCATGTGCAATAAACATTCAAAAAATGGCAAAAAAAAACGAAAAACAATTTTTTTTTTGGCAAAATTGACCTAGTCACATAATATTTTTTCCTTCTTTTGGTCTTAGAAATTCGTGGTTAAGATCTGTCGGGTTATTCCAGCCCATGGTGTATATATATACTTTATACATTTGCAATTACAAAATAGGCACTGAATAGTTAAATTACTGAGAGACAATTGTTGAAACCGATAGATATTATAACAATTGACACCAAGGTGCAGCGGGGCTGCGGAAAATTTCACTAAATCACAATATCTTATGTGTAGTAAACTATAGTGCCATTTATAGAGTGAAAAAGCACTTTTCTGCTATCTGGGTATAGATGGCAATATAGTTAATGATGTAAAACACGTAAGACATTGCGATGTAGTTGAAATTTTTCCGCAGTCAAGATTGCCCTTCTGCACCTTATTCATAATGCATACTTATATGAGAGTGGCTTCTAGCTAGCATCAAATTATTAAGATTACAAGTTTGTTCCAGATTTTTTAATGATGCTATATGGAGATTTTGGTAAAGAAGATACCTGCTAAAACACACAATAAGTTTTAAAATTACATGTGTCTGTAAACTTTCATGTCACTTTTTTGGGCCACTGGGAATTAGATTTTTTTTGTGATTTTTAATAACAATTAAATATAATAAATACAGCAGCAAAGTTTAATTCAGTTTCTATAGTAAAGTACTTTAAAATAAGTGTTTTATTATATCTATGCCCAGCACAAGCTGAGACTGGTACTGGTACCCTTTGATTATGATGTCTAATTTTAAGTCTTATTTTTAGTTACTAATATTTAATCATTGTGTTTTCTTATGATGTAACTTCTTTTTTTTTGTTTTATGTTATGTGGCAATAAATTATTCTTATTCTTAATTTTTGAGTCACTAGAATGTACTTATTTAGGTTAGTAAGTGAAAGCAAATGCTTACTTACCTATTATTGAACTATTACAAGTCAGATCGACCACTATTCATATATTGAGGCTTGAGCTCTTCTATTCTCTTGATGAAGTCCGTCTTCTCGATGCAGCCGTCGCAGACCTCGTCCCAGTCGTTAAGGATTTTCTTCAGGTCTCTAACCTTCAATTTCTTTAAATCAACATTGTTCAAGTCGATTTGTTTGTCAAAACGCAGATCGCAGATCTGGGCGTCCTTTTTCCTTAGCTTCTCGCAGATTTTATCAGCAGGCATTGACCAACTGAGCGGCTTCGAGAGCTCACCCAAGATACCAGTGGCAGACTCTTCTAGACCACCTAAATAGTAGCAGAACCTGTTCTCCTTGCTTTTAGAGTTTTTGCAGAACTTCTTGAACTCGGCCTCTATTAATTTGGAGTCCTTCTTTACGCTGTCTGATAACGTGGCTGCGAATTTCTCCACTGTTTTAACGCACACCTCACATTCGCCTTCTCTTAACGCGAACGCCCCCTGCAGCACCGCCGCGAGTAATAATAAATTAAACACACTGAATTTCAACATTGTAAATATGTTTCTGTAACGTATTAATTTATATTAGTCTTAACTTTAGCAGCTAAAGAGATCGGACTAAAATGAAATGAAGAATCTCTTCCATTCATGAAAATGAAAACGTTGACAGCTCTACTTGGCGATCTGTGATTGGCGCACGTTTCACAGTCCAGTTATGAAACGTTCCGACCAACGCATATATATTTTTCGTTTTCAATACTAGTTCTTAATTTATTTGAAATTTACGAATAACTTGAAAGTTAAACATGAAAAAATTACCTAATATTTGTTTTTAATTGAATTCCACACAATTTTTTGATATACCTAAAACTTAATCCAGTTTTTAGTACTTATGTACTTAATCCTTAAAACAAACGTCAAAAAAAATCGACTGTCAATTTCGTGTCGTCATGGATACCACATTTTGTTTATCAATATTCGAAACCCGTGGTTTAGTCGATAAAAGGGGATTATATTCTAAGCTAATAGAAAATAGTTATTAGCAATAATGACGGAATCTAAATCGCAGTTCGAGGCGAACCCTCGCGCGTTCCTTGAGCAGCACATCACCGTTTTGCAAAGCGAATCAAAAATGGCTCGGAAACAGGCTCTGCTCAAGATTAAGGAAGAAATATTCGAGAACCCAGAGAACCAAGCTTGCGACTTAACTGTCGTTTTCCCGGAGGTCTATGCGTACGTCTTAAAGAGTTTCGCTGATTCTTCGGAAGCTTGTCGAGAGACTGCAGCAGCCATAATCTCTAACTTCATTAGCCAGTTACCGCTAAACGATTATTATTTAACGTACATAATGCCAGTTCTGGTCCGTCGAATTGGTTGTCCGGAGATTGTGGAAGAATCTGAAGAGATTCGTTTACTATTAGTACAGTTAGTTCACCAGATTATTGTGAAATATAATGTTGTACATCTCCTTAGTCCCTTCATTAATGATTTAACAAGCATTCTCACAAAGACCAGCACAGATCCGTTTCCGAAGGTGAAGCTGGAGGCTTGTGAGTGCATTATTCTGCTAACGAAGACTCTGGCACGGGACTTCCACTTCCAGAGTGAAAGTTATGTGAAACCGGTGCTGTCTAACTTTGCTCACCAACATTATAAGGTTCGGGTGGTGTCCATCAGGGCTATCGGTAAGATCATATTAGACTTTTATATTAGGTAATTATAACTAAATTATGCTGTACTTTAACACATTCAGTGCCACATAGTGCTACGTGCTACGCTCGTAGCCCGTAGCCACGTATTCATCATATGTAGCGCATAGTATAGCTACGAACAGAGAACCCGACAGTCTGGTTCTTAGCCCTGATGTGTTAAGGAGGTGTTCATGACACAACTCCAGTGTATGAGCAGGACATTGCTACGTATGTGCTTAGCACTATCTCGCTGTCATATCAGAGTTGCCTTCAGATCGGCATCACTAAATACAAAGAAGAAAACATTCTCTTTCATTTTTTACTGTCTTTTTACAGGAGCAATAGTAATAGCCGGAAATGCTAAATGCTTTGAGCTATCCATCACTCCAATGGCTGAGAAGCTGTTTGATGAGAACAACCAAGTTCGGCTGGCCGTTACAGAGGAGGTTGGCAACTGGATGCTGAACTACCGGGACCGGTACTCCTTCTGGCATCGCATGATTCCTCTGCTGTTGACTAGGCAAGTTTGAACTCAGGGAATAATAAGAAGTTTACTCATTTATCTAGGTGTACATACTACTTCACCCTTAATCCTTGTGAGACGATGATAACATCCTAGTAATTCTGCTCTAAGTCTTCTTCTTCTTTCTCGTTCCCTAAATGCAACCACCAACCACATGCAGTTTGATTCCGTAAAATGGGGTCATAGGCCATTAGTGCACTGCATGGTTCAGGCTGTCTTTTTACGGCGTTGGACCATCTCATATGTGCTCCACCTCGAGCATGTTTGCCATTAATTCTGCATTTAGTCCCTATTTTGTCATGGACCGACAAAGACCCCAATGGATCCCAGGAGGAGATGGCGGGATGACCTGAACGCCTACAGGTGCCGGCAATCTTCTTTGCGCATTGTACATCCACATGCAATTAAGGAATAGCATGCAAAGTCACTTGTTCAAGAAGTTTGCCGGGGACATATATCAACGACTAGTATGAGGACCTATGTATTCCCTGCAGTGGGACACTGCCAAATAAACTTGTAGAAACTTTCTTATTAAGAGCATTTATTTTCAGCATGAGTGACGTAATAGAAAACATCAGAGAAACTGCCTCAAAACTCTGGACTGACATCGGCCTTCAATACATGGAGGAAAATGAGGAGGACCTCAAGAAAAGGACAGATTTCCTCAAGGACGTGCCCTCACACTACCCTGATGTTAAGAGACCCAATCTGGGCTGTAGGACGCTGGTGCAAAGCAATATCGGGAAGATTGTGCCGGCTATTGCAAGAGGTAATAATAAGTCAGCATAAAGGCTGCCTTTCCACTGAGACGGCGCGGAGCAGACGTGCGGAATCAACCAATAGCATGACCCGTCGCTTATGCTGCCTCAGTAGAAAGGCTACCTTTCTACTGAGGCAGCATATTGATTGATTCTGTACGTTTCCGCTCCGCTCCGACTCAGTGCAAAGACAGCCTTAGAAACGTACATCTCTTATGGTACCATTGATACCTGATACAATTGTAGATTTTTCTAACACTCCTGTCTTTTCTTTAGAGTTGGTATTGATGAGATAAATTACTCACGATCCAATGCCGTACTTGACGCGACAGACGGCGCGAACAGCGATGCGCCGACAGCGCGTGCCGCTGTCGTCCGAAACAAGTTCATGTAATTCTATACATTTTGATCGTATCACTCGTAGCGGCAGGCACCAGCGTCGAGTCTGCGGCCTTAAAATATTCTTTTGTATAATCTGTGGCTTTGCGATTGTTCTAGAAATGGAAGGCTGGCAGGAAGACGCACGACTTCGCGTCGCCCAGTTACTGTGCTGGCTGGTTTTATGTGCTGAGGAGGGTTCCACACAACATGCTAACACCATCGTGCGGACGCTACACCGTGGGGCTAGCGACGATGATGACCGAGTTATATTGGAGGTGACCTTATTGATATATAAATAGAGTTGAAGTTAGCACGTCTCCCTGCGCCACACCTTGCACCGCGGGGCCAGCGACGATGATCACCGAATTATTCTGAAGGTAACCTTATTGCTATACATTTAAAGTTGATGTTCGCTTGGCTGGTGGCAGGCGGACGCACGTCTTCCTACACCGCACCCTGCACCATGGGGCCAGCGACGATGATGACCGAATTATTCTGAAGGTGACCTTATTGCTATACATTAAGTTGATGTTCGCTTGGCTGGTGGCAGGCGGACGCACGTCTTCCTACACCGCACCCTGCACTATGGGGTAAGCGATGGTGATGACCGAGTTATTCTGAAGGTGACCTTATTACTATACATTTAAAGTTGATATTAGCTTAGCTGGTGGCAGTCAGACGTACATCTCCCTGCGCCGCACTCTGCACCGTGGGGGAAGCAACGATGACGACCGACTTATTCTGAAGGTGACCTTATTACTATATACATGGAGTTGAAGTTAGCTCAGCTGCTGGCAGACGCACAACTCCGCGTTACTGTGCTGGCTAGTTTTATGTGCAGAAGAGAATCTGCACAACATGCCAATACTATTGTACGGTCGCTTCACCGCGATGATGACTGAGTTATATTATTATGCATTGCTATTTTAGTATGGCTAGAGGCAGGCGAACGCACGTCTTTGCGTAGTCCAGCTGATTTTGTGCAAAAAAACCCCACACAACGTGGCAATCACGTGGCAATACTATTGTGTGGACGCTATCTACACCGTGGTGTTAGCGATATGATAATGACCGAGTTACTAACGTTACCAGAGGTGACCTTATGCATTTTCATAGAGTTGATATTGGCATCGTGCAGAGGCTGCACTTAGCGACGATGGTAAACATATTATTCTGGTTTTGACCTTATTGCTCAGCATTAGGGTTGATATTAGCATGGTTTATTGCATAGGAAATTAAAAACAAAGTACAAGGTACAAGTTCTAAGCATCTAAGCTGGCATCCTCCACAATTTACGTTATAAAAATAGACCTTAGCCATTAAAACTCAAAGTCCAAGTTTGCAGGTAAAACGCGCCGCAGAGCTGTTCGGCTACTTCATCAGCCCGGACACGTGGTGGCCCCTGCTGGAGGCCGAGATGGATTCGTGGGGGGCTCTGATTGTGCTGGCGAATATCATCAAGGGCTCCCAAGCGGACCTGGTGCTGCCGAAGTTGAAGGATATCTTTAAAGAGCTGGCGGATCCGGACAGGTGTAGGGTTAGGAAGGTAAGTGGTTTAATAAGGGTGAACCCAGACGAGCGTAGTTTTTTGAGTTGTGAGCCGAGTAGTTTCGGTCGCGTAATGTCTGCTATATTCAGTTTCATACAAAACTCCTCTTTCGTTCGTTCACACGGCGACGCAAAATGAGTTGTCTCATTTGTATGTAGCAGAAATGAGTTGTCTCATGCGAATTAAAATAATATACTAAAAAAAAGTTAAAATATCCATACTTACTATACTAATATTATAAATGGGAAAGTGTATGTGTGTGTTTGTTTGTCCGTATTTCACGGCAAAACGGGGCGACGAATTGACGTGATTTTTTAAGTGGAGATAGTTGAAGGGATGGAGAGTGACATAGGCTACTTTTTGTCTCTTTCTGACCCCCCATTTCCCTAAAATGGGGGGTGGAAATTTGTATGGAGCATTACGGGGGGCAATCAGGAAAGGGAAACCGTGTTACCCCGAATTTAACGCGAGCGAAGCCGCGGGCAAAAGCTAGTACTTATAATAATTATAAGGTCGGTCGGTATATCAAATCTTATTTTATATGTGAACTCCTTATTATTGTAATTAGTTTCACCGTCGTTGCAGGAGTCACCACAGGTCGTGGCTCATAAACTGACTTTGTTTGACGAAGTTGAGAAGTTGAGCTTCATCAGTGTATAATACTCACTTATTCACCATTACTATAGCTAATGTCAAATGTGTGCATCTAATTTGACAGGAAAAATACCAAAAAGGCCTTATTTACGTATCGGAGGCAGTGTTGGATCTGTGCGGGGAAGGCTGTCAACGAGTGGCAGAGGAGCTGTTCACAATCAATTTCACCGTATACGCGATGCCAGTGGATGATAAGGCGCAGTTCATGGCCCTGTGTGAGTCCTTCTGATATGTATAACCTGTAAAATTAATCACCTGCGATTTTCAGTACATTGCGGCTTTTGATCCATCGATAGATATCGTTGCACCTACCTAGACGTCAACGTATCGAAATGCATGCGATTTTTACGTGAAAATTGCGCCATGTATAGACACCAATCCTGGATTAGGTATATCAACTCGTCTTATCGTTTAAAACGAATCCCGCTACACATTCCTAGGCCACTCTAGAACCTTGTCACAATAGCTCGTTTGGTAGCGAATACGACAAGGTTCTACAATGGCCTAGGAATCAAATTGGTTGACCGTACCTAAACTTGATGTATGATTTGCAAAATATCCCTCTTTGCATATAGTATTTCACTGTTAATATACCTCTACAACTTCGATTATCTAATTTTAACAATAAAGTTAATTAGATTTTATGGAGGGTACTAGCTTTCCGCCCGCGACTTCGTCCGCGTATAATAATGTTCCTCATACAGAGTTTCATATCCAATGTTGTCTTCTTAACTAACTTTTGTTAATCCCCGAACCATCTTCTTAATCTATTTATACTTATAGCTATTTTGGCGAAAAAGCGGGTAACGTAGACATAGTTTCATTTACAAATAAGTGTTAATATACAAATAATAACGTAAATTATTTGCGTAACTTCTTTGTGTACTATATTGTGGTGGTTTTATTTGGCGATACGATAACCAAACTATTGTAAGAGCTCACTCTGGAACATGGAAATGGTACGGAAACAATAATTCCTAGTTAATCTCAAACCAAAAAAATAGTAAATCTCTATACGAACTTTCAACCCCTTTTTAGCCCCGTTCTAGGTTGAATTTTGAAAAACGCTGAAATTGCGTTTATTATTATTTTTGTATCTCCTTTGAAAATCACGGGCCTTTATATCCCGGTCTTTTGGTAGGCTTGCGTGGGGATACAGATCCAACACGCAGAGGCCCCATGGAGAAATTTGCTATGTTATACAACTGCTAGAACCCTACTACCCTACATTACCTACATTAATAGATATAATGTATATAATATATATAATTATTTTTTTATTATTAGTAAACGTACGAAGTTTCAAATCTCTTACACCAAATTTTAAACCCCACCGATACAAACTTTTACCCCCTTAGGGGTTGAATTTTTCAAAACGCTTCTTATTAGTTGTACAAATTGTAAATTTAACTCGTCCTGCACATTATAACCATACATCGTTATCGCGGGAGCAAAAACAAATGAGTTGAAGAATATATATAACAGAATGTCCGTTTAATATAAACTGGTTATTATGCCTACACGTCTTAGCCTCTAAGAAGTTCTTCATATCTATGAAAATTACGAGTACCTAGCGTTGATTTTTGAGGAAAAAACTCTTCGTGTGTCTAAAATAATCCTTTGTCTACAAGTCCAGACAAATCGATCATGAATGAAAAATGTTTTAAATAACAGGTGAATGAAGAGGTTGTCGTTAGGATTGTGTGGCTAATCTTTTTAGTATGTACTATAATCAAGTCGAGTACAAAGGTTAGATATTAGTAAAAACATCGATAAATTTTGAACTTGTAGGTACAATACGTCTTGATACTACTGTCACTTCTGTTATATCTTATTTGTCATAATCTTTGACTACTGTCAAATCGTTTTTGCTCCCGCGATAACGACGTATGATTATAACTTTCTAGCTTCAGTAGTTACCACCCCTCTGGGGTGGAATTTTGAAAAACGCCGAAATTAGTTTTTTTGCCTTCAAGTAAGTAGCTTACAAACGAACTTTCAAGTCTGTCACAAAAAAAAAATCTCTATACAAACTTTCAACCCCTTTTTTACCCTGTTAGAGGTTGAATTTTAAAAAACGCTGAAATTACTTATATTGTTTTTTAATTATTAGTAAACGCACGTAGTTTTAAATCTCTAACTCAAAATTTTAAACCCTATCCATACAAACTTTCAACCCGCTTTTTACCCCTTTAGGGTATGAATTTTGAAAAACCCCTTCTTAGTGGATACTAACGTTATAAAAACTACCTATTGTGAAAAATTCAGCTCTCTAGGTCCAACGGCACGGGCTGGGCGTTGATTTAAGTGAGTCAGCCAGTCAGTCAGTCAGTCAGTCAGGACTTTTACGTTTATATATACAGATTTTCTGATTGGGTAATTGTACCTACGCCCTAATCATTTTCTTAGGAAATGTCTAATTTTCTGACTACGCTCAACACTCAAGCAAAATTATACTACTTCCCCTTATTTCATTACAGCAAACCTGGATAAGCTTCGGTTCATAGAAAATTGCGGGCGCACCCTCACCACGCTGTATGAGAAGCATATTCGTCATATACTGGCCGCCATCACTTCTGACGCCTTGACTTGGACGTTACTTACACCAGACAGATGTCTTTTGGAGTGCGTTCTTATGAATACTGGTAAGTTTTTTCTTTAATAGGCTCCGCGTTTGTGGAGAATCGCGGACGTGCTCTCACCATGCTGTATGAGAAGCATATTCAGCATATAATGGCAGTTATCACTTCTGACGCAGTGACTTGGACGTTACTTACACCAGACAGATGTCTTTTGGAGTGCGTTCCGATGAATACGGTACGTATTTTTCTTTAAAAGGCTCCGTTTTGTCGAGAATTGCGGACGTGCTCTCAACACGCTGTATAAGAAGCATATTCGGCATATACCGCCCGGTATTACCTCTGACGCCTTGATTTTGACACTCCAGATAGGTGTCTTTTGGAATGTGTGCTGATGAATACTGGTACTCGTATGTTGTAAACTTTAAAAATTCTGGCCGTACCTAACCACGCCGTATCCATTACTTATTCTGTGGCTGTATGAGAAGCATATTCGTCATATACTTCTGATGCTTTGACTTAACTTGGACGTTACTGACCCCAGACAGGTTTAATTTGGAGTGGGTTCTGACGGATGAATACTGGTACGTTCTATTATTAAAAAGCTCCGTTTCTAATCTTCTCTTTCCTCTGGGTTCTTAAATGCAGAATGTGAGTTTTTAATTCAGATATTCATCTAAAGCCTGATCAGAAATATATTTATTATCATTGTCAAGAGGCCGCTATTATTCTCATTCATATGGCAATATTTCTGGTCAGGTATATGTACGTAGCTATAAAATTTAGGATCAACATTTTCATAGACACATCTGAATTTCAATTCTTAAAAGAGCCAACACAGTCCAGTTTAAAAACATAACCTTTACTTCCCAGGTCCAGCCATGTCCTCCAACTTGCACCTCATAGCCCCCCTCCTGAAGGAATGCCTCGCGACCCCCAAAGTGGACCCTGAGGTGAAACTGAAGATGTTCACGGCACTATCCACCGCGCTGCTGCGGCGGCAGGTCAACTTCAGCAAGTGCAGCGGCGACATCCTTGAGGCTTTCTTGAAGATTATCATTGAAGGTAATACCGTCAGCTTCACTATCATCACTACATAGTATAAAACAAAGTCGCTTTCCGCTGTCTGTCCCTATGTATGCTTAGATCTTTAAAACAACTTTTTTTATTAGATAGAGTGATTCAAGAAGGTTTATATGTATAATACATGCATAATATGTTTATTTACGACATCACATTAGATGTTTCTAATGTGATGTCGTAAATAAACATTTTTTGCGCTTACATTGCAAACGCTGGCTGAACCCTACGAGATAGATCAATATAAGATTAGTTTAGCCTAGTTTTTAAGTTGTTTGTTACTTGTATTTTTTTTCCTTTCCCTTATGTGTATTGTTTTATGTTTTTTGTTTACTTCGGTGTATGTCTACCTGTCTGTATTTCTTTTTGAGATTTTTTTTTTGTTTTGGATTTCTGCGACAATAAATGCTTTTTCTTTATATAATGTACAGTCAGCATCAGAAGTAGCTACGCAAACGAAGACGTCAAAAGTCCCTTTTTAAAAGGGAATAAGAGCTTTTGACGTCTTCGATTGCGTAGTTGCTGACCGTACTACAGTATTGGAAACCTTAAAAAGGTCTACAAAAAAGTCCGCGATGGTATATGTCTATTTCTCAGGCATAACCCACCCATTTTTTATCCCGTGCGAAGCCGGGGCGGGTCGCTAGTACTTATTAAAATACCAGGGTGCGTAGCCAACGTGCCAATCGTTAACGCTCCGTAGCGTATCGTAGTCACGTCTCTCTATCACTCTTCCATATTTGTGTGACAGTGACAGTTGAGTTTCGTTCACTACGACGCGTTAACGATTGGCACCTTGGCTACGCACCCAGGAATATGACGAAATAGTTTGTCGATCGATACATATTTAATATCAGAAAGTGCCCACATGTACTGGGCTGGATATTGGATGCGGCCAAGGATCTCCAAAAGGACAACGCTGCCCCATCCAATGGTTGATTTGTGATATTTACAACATCATATAGATCATAGACATACTAGCCATAGACCTGTCATGGTAATAATCAGAGCTCGGATTTTTCACGGCAAAACAAAACACTAGCGTAATTTAGTTAGCCAGTGCTTGAAATATTATTTTATCGATATCGATAATTCAGAAGTAGAAGAAATAAAAGTCACCAAATAAAATTAATATGTAATAAAACTAATAAAAACATTTGTATAAAGTTACTATACAGGATGATTCATGAGACGTGAGCAGGAACAACCCTACACACTTAGTTAACGATAATGAATCGACCGCCATCATGTTTAAGTGAAACAATAACGCCTTTAAAATTTTTTTAACCTTTTGGTTTCGTAGAAATTTTATTCTCTGTAATCATGGTCACCCCACATAAACAAATCAATAAAGATAAAACTTCTTTGACAATCAATTCATGACAGCACTTTGATTATGAAAAATTAAAAAGAAAATTAAGTGAGATACGATGTTTCAAAAGTAACCAGACATTTCAATTTGACACATACACAGAAAAACAAGAGAATATCAGTACTCGACGGAGTATTCTAATTGTAGAGTGACCATGCGTGTCGTAAATAATTTTAAACGTTTTATTTTTATTTAAAAAAAAAATTTTGCGCTTATCACACTAATACTGATATCAAACAATAGCTTATTTTTAACTGAATCCGTAGCGTTAAGCCTGCTCACGTCTCATGAATCACCCTGTATATTAGAAACAGACGCAATTTCTTCTTCAAAATCTACGTCAGTACACACAGCAAGCTTCAGTTTTTCAGTTTTTCATATTTTCAGTTTTCAGTTTTTCAGATTCCAGTTTCAGTTTTCAGCTTTCAGTTTTCAGTTCTCAGTTTTCAGGTTTCAGTTTTCAGGTTTCAGGTTTCAGTAAAAAAATGTTTTCAAACACGCAAACTACGACCGGAGTTAAATTTCATTCGCGACAACTACGAAGTAATAGCCTCTTCAATAGAACAATTGCAATGTTCGACTTTATCCATTGATGCTGCTGCCACTGACAAGGCCACGTACGGGGGCTTGCAGCACCGCATTATCGTGTAGCCCTACCCCTCCCCTGCTTCGAGATACAAAGGAAATCTAGGAGACTTATCGTACTAGAAACCGGACCTTTTTTTATTTTTTTCCAAAAAAAAAATTAAATACGCCACCACTTTTTTTGGATTGCAGCATCAGCATTTCGTGTTCCCCCATTAAAGACGCGTCTAATTATACATATCTCATCTAGGAGACTTAGCGAACTAGGTTCAGTGTCGTGGGCTCCCTTACTATATTGTTTCCCGGGACTCAAGCTATATCCATACCAAATTTTATCTAAATCGGTTCGCTGTTAAAAATTCTCCATACAAACCTCCAACCGCCATGTCACCCCTTCAAGGGTTGATTTTCGCGATATTAACTATTTTATGTTCCTTCCCGGGACTCAAACTATCTCCATTTGTCAGTCATGATATGTCAGCCAGTCAGTCAGAGTCTTCTTTTATATATTTAGATTAGATTGCAATTTGGTACAAATACTTTCAAGAATTTTCATGTACACAGTATTAAATTTCCAAATCGATGCCATTTTCATAATTAACGTCCCAAAAAAACACAAAAACGACACCCGTATTGATATTTTGACGTTTCAACCCCATCGCACCCCAACAGGAGAGATGGTATTTCACGTGCGCCACGTTGGATTTTAAAATCATTATTGTTTTCGTAATCAACGGACCGATAAACTATAGAAACCCATGTTGATTTTTAGACTTTTGACCACATTTGCCCCTTTTAGGGGTTGAATTTTCAAAAAACCTGAAACACGTGTTAACTCATTTATCGTTTGCAATACCCCTGTGAAGTTTCGAATAAAATAGTCTATATAACTAATCTTGTTTCGCCATACAAACTTTAAACCCCTATTTCATCCCCCTAAGGGGTGAATTTTGAAAAATCCTTTCTTAGTGCACCCCTAGACCTTATAAGGAACCTATACGTACCAAATTTGGAATCTCTAGAACCAGCGGTTTGGGCTGTGCGTTGATATGTCAGTCAGTCAGTCATTCATTCAGTCATTCATTCAGTCAGTCAGTCAGTTTCTTCTTTTATATATTTAGATGCAGTCATGGCCACCTAGGAACGGCCAGGTAGGTTTTATATGTAGTTTTTAGACAATTAAACTAGATATCGCGTGTATTATTTCTTTGAAATCGTTGAGTATAATAGGATTAATAGGACTTGTCCAGTGCGAATAGAGAACCCCTTGATTAATGCCAATTAATTACTGATAAAGTTTTGGAAACTACTAAAATGGTCATAAACAGTTTCTAAGATACCGTAATAATAATAATACCAAGATTGAACGGGATGGTCTTATTAAAATTTCAATAGGTATGACAGAGAAGACGCTATTATCGTTGGTCCTTGTCATTGTCTCACATTGTGATAATTGCTTACTTCCAAAAGTCCCTAAGTACCATCGGGTTCATAATTGCATACCCAATTTATGAATGAATTCATTGATAAATTGGGTATGCAATTATGAACGCGATAGTACATATAAAAGTTTGTTATACCCTCCGACGCTTTTTGAAGGGAAACAAAGAAACGGACTAAATTATGTAGGCTAGCTACGGTATGATATCAGCCATCTTGAAATGCGTTTCCAAATTAGCCGCGTTGCGTGTATTCTGTCCTTCTTGGGTGTACGCGTGTTTCAACTATAGAGATATAGGTGCAATTTCAAGGGGCTCTTTTCGGTCTGAGTTCTTCAGTTTAAGGAAGCCACGTAAGAAAATTTCAGGCCATGGAATCGTCGGTTCCACGTTTAACAGTGTGCAATCCCCTTTGCTACTGCAACCTGGCAATGGTCTGAGCCACGTCGACGGCCTTCGATCTGTTGCAACACAATCTTAGTCTTAAGAAAATGCAAACTTATCCCTTTTAGCTGGTAAGACAATTTTCCACCTATCAAATGATCTTATCTTTCACAGAGGTGATTCTGGTGAACCTGGTGTGGTCGCCAGGCCGCACGGCAGAAGCCATCCGAACTGCCGCCATCGCGTGCCTCTGCTCAGCGTTGCAGGAGAACCCGCGCAACAAGCTCGAGACTGAGAGCGGGGCCGACGGAGACAAGCTGTATAAGGACAAGGTGAGTTGGACCTTATCGTTACGGGAATAAAGGTCAGTTTGGCGTGACAGATGCTATCCTCGCTACCGCTGTGTTTAACATAGTTGTTTCAGGATAAGAGGTAAATGGAACTGGTGGTGGAGTTGATGCCTGAGGGAATAACATATTTGTGACAAGAGTCGACAAATATAAGTTTTTTTTAATACCTCGACGTAGGAAAACAAGCATACGACCCGCCTGATGGTAAGCAGCTACCGTAGCCTATGGACGCCTGTAACTCCAGAGGTGTCACAAGCGCGTTGCCGACCCTTTACAAAAAGTAAAATTAACAATTTTAAAAACCCCCCGACACTAAAAATAAACTCTAAAAACCAACAACATTTACGTAGTCTGATCGTAGCACTTATTAAATAATTTATTTTCTAGGAAGTGAACCTATTCCCCACCAAGGAATCCCTGGAGCCATTCCTAGAGCAAATAGTCCCGTTGCTCAACAGTCTGCTGGATGACAACTCAGCTTTGACCAGACAACATACCCTGCGAGCTACGTGCTGTCTGGCGACACTGGCTACAAGGCGAGGCTGCTTCACGGCTGAGATACTACACAAGTTGTACTTTGGTGAGTTCCCAGAAATTACCACTTACTCGTTCATAATCTCCTGGTCTGTGAGAGTCTTCTTAACGTATTTTATACTTTTGTACAGTGGCGTAGCGTTATTTACCACAGGGCCCGCCGCCCGGGGCCAGCCCCAAATATGCGACCCTTAGTCAAGAAATAGTAGATTGTGTAACAAGGGAGCAAAATGAAATATTTACGGCGAGGGCGTGTATTGATCCCAAACGAAGCGATGGATTCTAAAGTAGACTCCTGAGCGTAGTGAGGGATTCAAGTGTTAACGCCCAAGGTGAAAATAGTTTTGCTCCTATGTGACACATACTGCTTTTCACACCACCTTAGAGAAAATATTTTTTTTATTATTGAATCATATTTATTTTAACTTTATATGTGCTTCTAATGTGCTTCCGGATTATAATTAATCGATTAATTCAATATAATAAGTTTTTAATGACGGACTAGCTGAAAAAAAAGCTATAATGTCTTAGAACAGAAAAGTGCCACTTACTTCCCTCCTAGCAGGGAAGAAAAAGCCCGTATACGATTAGGTGGTGTGAAAATAGATATTTATTATACAAGGGGGCAAAGTTGACGTTTAACTTCTCGTGCTTTTATTGAGACACGAGCCAGCGCAAGTGTCCAAAATTGAGCCACGAGCGTAGCGAGTTGTAAAACAAATGAATCTTGAGCGTTCAAGGGCCTTAAGGCAAGAGACGGCTTAAGAAGAGAGGCTTAAGGGAGGACTTTGCTGCCGAGTATAATACAAAAATTTTCACCACACAACCACAGGAAAAAATATAAGCTATAAAGTATAAAAAATACAAGCCAAATGAATGCTTTCAAAATCATACCTTTAAAGTCCATCCTGCCAGATAACGTGAAAAAACAAGTCAAAACCTGTACCGAATTACTTTCCCCACATGTGGATAAACTCCCCCACCGCTTTGAAGGGATAAAGAGCGCGTTTCCGAGGTGGATTGGTGGAAAAGATATTGCCGCCCCCAAAATGGCACATGAAATTTTGTCGCCCGGGGCCATGGCCCCTCTCCCCCCTCCCTCACCCCTCCAGTAGCTACGCTTACGCTTTGCGTTTTGCAGTCCATTTTACTTATCTGTAAAAAAAACTAGCTTACTTGTTCATGTTCTCTTGCATTATTTTATAAAGGCGTAACCAGACTTTGTCCTCGTAAAGTTCAAAAAATATACTTGACACTGTCTTTAACAGTTTTGGGCATCTCTTCTAAAGTACCATTTCACGTCAACAGGAGTTCTCAAACGTCTCGATGACAGCAACGATAAAGTCCGTTCTTTCGCCGTCCAAACTCTCACCACATTATTCAAGAACCGTCCAGTGCCGTACAACACCGTACTATACAACGCACACATCGACGCTGCGTATAGTGCTATGCTTATACATCTAGACGATACCAGTGAAGAGTTCCGGAAAGAAATGTTAGGTAAGGGAATTTTAACTTTATGTTATAGAGTTAAGAGTTCATTTTAGGATGTTAAACTAATTTTGTAAGAGCCGGCCGCTGCCGTACGACACCGTACTATACAACGCACACATCGACGCTACGTATAGTGCTATGCTTATACATCTGGACGATACCAGTGAGGAGTTTCGGAGAGAAATGCTAGGTAAGGGAAATTTGACTCTATGTTATAGAGTTAAGAGTTCATTTTAAGACGTTAGACTTATTTTGTAAGAACCGGCCGCTCCCGTACGACACCGTACTATACAACGCACATATCGACGCTACGTATAGTGCTATGCTTATACATCTAGACGATACCAGTGAAGAGTTCCGGAAATAAATGTTAGGTAAGGGAATTTTAACTCTATGTTATAGAGTTAAGAGTTCATTTTAGGATGTTAAACTAATTTTGTAAGAGCCGGCCGCTGCCGTACGACACCGTACTATACAACGCACACATCGATGCTACGTATAGTGCTATGCTTATACATCTGGACGATACCAGTGAGGAGTTTCGGAGAGAAATGCTAGGTAAGGGAAATTTGACTCTATGTTATAGAGTTAAGAGTTCATTTTAAGACGTTAGACTTATTTTGTAAGAACCGGCCGCTCCCGTACGACACCGTACTATACAACGCACATATCGACGCTACGTATAGTGCTATGCTTATACATCTAGACGATACTCGTACCAGTGAAGAGTTCCGGAAATAAATGTTAGGTAAGGGAATTTTAACTCTATGTTATAGAGTTAAGAGTTTATTTTAGGATGTTAAACTAATTTTGTAAGAGCCGGCCGCTGCCGTACGACACCGTATTATACAACGCACACATCGACGCTAGGTATAGTGCTATGCTTATACATCTAGACGATGCCAGAGTGAGGAGTTCCGGAAAGAAATGCTAGGTAAGGGAATTTTAACTTTATGTTCTATAACATAAAGTTCCCTATGTTAGAGTTCATTTTAAAACTCATTGTGTAACACCATACTGGACAACATACACATCGACGCTATATATGGTGCTATGCTCATACATCTGAACGATACCAGGCTCCGGGAGGAAATGCTGGGTAAAGAAATTTCATCCTTATGAAGTCTGTTTAGGGTTTATATTTGGGAGCATATATTTTACAACGTACAGTCAACCAATTTGATTCCTAGACCACTCTAGGACCTTGTCACAACGGCTAGTTTGGTAGCGAGTTTGGTTTCGTTTATACGTATCCTCGGACAACTGTCATTACGATAAGGTTCTACAGGGGCCTAGGAATCAAATTGGTTGACCGTACTTGTCGAAGCCATACAGCACCTTGCTTAGACGATGCCAGTGAGAGGCCCGGATGGGAATGCTGTGTAAGAAAATTTCAGCCTTACAATGTGGAGTTAGAGTTCATATTGGGAAGTTAGAGAGTAGGGGCATTTTTCAAGAACTATGATGTCCCGTACGTAGTTATGTACAGTCGGCTACAAAGAGATGTATCCACTTTTTCACCTTATTGCATTGTAATAAGGTCCACAAGTGGTTACATCTCTTTGTGGTCGACTGTACTACGTCATGCTTATACTACTCGATACCAGTGAGAAGTAAGTAAAGGAAATGCTTGGTGAAGGAATTTCACCTTTATAACGTGGGATTAGAGTTCATATTAAGCTATCCTCGTGATCCAAGAACTGTATCATCTTGTATGAGACAATAGGGATGATGACACATGTTGAATTTTGTAATAAAATTTAGTTGAATGGATGCAAAATGAGCAATACATCCTAATAAACTGAAAATGAAAGAAATCTATCGAAATAGTTCAAAGCTCTGGCTTCAAAGTTTCAAAATTTAACGATTTTTTTAAAGTACAAAATAAAATAAAAAATGACACCATTCGATTTCTCATATTTTACTGTAAAATAATTTGTATGGCAAATATATACATAAACGCAATATTTCACTGTCAAAATAACAATTTCATAATTTTTTCCATACTTTGAACAGGGCGACTATGCAATCGTGACGTCACTGTTGCATATCATTTTGCTAGGAGCGTTTTGAGAAACAAAAGCGAGTGTCAGATTTTGAATCTCATTTCTGACTTTTGTGTTGCTTTAACGCAATTGGCCCCATATAGACATTTAATACTCACAACAAAACGAATCGATTGATACCATACATGAAAACAATTCATCATGCCTATTGAGACACTACCTAGTTACAACACACACATCAACGCTCTGTCTCGTTTAACATTCAGCGTCTTGTTTAACACCTGGTCGCTATGCGTAAGGATTTACACAAGGAAACTTTAACCTTATACTCTAGCATTTAAGGTTCGTTTTAGGACATTTGGTAAAGCGATGTAAGCTGCACGGGATATATTATCTTATCACGCGCGTCTAAGGTTGATATTGCGTTGTGTCATTGTTATTTCCTTTTGTTTTTCAGATGCCCTGATCACGCTAAGTACCATTGACCCACCGCTCCTTATGAAAAAGGTGAAAGCGAATATTCAGCTGTACCGAAACAAAGCAGCCTATGAAAGATTGGCTAGCCATATTGAACAAATGTTGAAATCTTAGTCTAATTTAAGAAATAAGTTTTACTGTACGAGTGCCTTCCTATTACTAAGTCATCGCAGAGTTAGGGCATATTCACAACCCTAGGAGGGGTCGGATTCCTCAAGGAAAAACTACGAGAAAAACGATAGATTTCGCCGTGGATATTATTAATTTTACATTGAATTATAATCTCCTCGCTGATTTTATTTTGTAATATTCGAAGTGAAATAAATTGGTTTTATCTTTAAAGTTGTTGTTGTTGTTGTTTATTTGTTGTATTTGTGTGTCTAAGTCCGAAGAGTAGAAAAAATAACTTAAAATACTACATACAGAGAAAAATAAAACAACAGCTAAAGAATTCAAATTTTTATTTCATTATTTTCTTGGCCGCTTTCTGTTAGCTGTCCACTTCCTTATATCTAATGAAATAAGGGGATCCAGCTGCACTATCCATTCGCTTTACCGGCCGGTTAACGCCGTGGCCCGTCGCTTCACCTTGGGTATTACAGTACCCAACACTATTTGGACGTCGCTTCACCTTGGACACTATAGTGTCCATGACAGAGTGAGTAGTCGGAGCTCACAAATTTTTGATCTAATCTAATCACAGGTATGCAAAACGGCTGATAAACGTTTCTATCCTGTTCTTGAAAACGTGTGCGCACTGGAGCTATTACATTAGGGAATCACAGATAGACATTTGAATTCTATTCGATTGTATACATTTAGATTTCAAGGTACAATGGAACAAGTGAGCCTATTACCTTATCCTTTAATCAATCAAATTAACTTTGGACTCCAGTGTCCAGATTTTTTGTAGTACAAAATTTAATTTTATTGGCTGTTTTGACTTTTATCAGGGCAGTTTTTAAACAATTCGGCAACTAGAGAAACATATTGGTTCACAGAAAAACCCACAATGTTATATTACCTCCATACTAAAATGTTTCGTAGTTAATAAGTTCGAAACAAATGCGTTACAGGTGCAATTTCAAGTCAAAAGGGGAGATATTTTTTAAACAGGATTAAATTACATGTATTTAAAACTAATTAATTATAAACTAAATACCTATAAATAAAACTAAATTAAAAACTAACAAACTATTACTAAATAAATCTAAAATATATCTAAATAATTTTTAAGAAAAAAAAACCGACTTCAATGGGGGTAGCCGGTGAAGGATTATTGTAGATGGTGCACTTAGATTCCATACAATGAAATAACTTGCTTAAAAAACGCAGCGGAGAGGACAAATCGCCAAACGTGAACTATGCGTCGTTGAAGAGTTCCGTTCTGATTATCATCAGTAGTCCCACTTCATCAAATGTCACTCTTTTGAATGAAAATGCTTGATTTGTTGATAAAAATACAAAAGTCACTTTATGTATGCCTTTAAGATTTGAGGAATTCCCTCGATTCCTCGTGGAACTCATCATCAGAACTTGAGCTTGACGAAAATTGGTCCTGACAATCTAACTTGCTTAACCGATTCGTTGCGTCTTCCATTTTTGAAAACTTTTGGCTGTGGCGGCGAACAATTATTTCATGATACGACAGGCGTGCCATACGCCATAGAATATGATGAGTGATGACACGCCTATCGTGTCATCAGCAATGTGTAAAAAATTATGTAATTTTTTGTGTTTTTCCACTTATTTAGACTTGATTGAGTTCATTTGAAATCAAACCAAGGAAGTAAACTGATTAAAACGTTGTTTAAAATTTTTAGTAGCATTTAAACTATCCGTTTTACTTGAAATGGATGGTAAGTGACTTTAAAAATTCAGTTATCACATACATTTTCTACTAAGTACAATTTTTATACATATACTGTGTGTAAATTTTATACGGGCGTACATTGTAATGGCGATTAGTATTGGACTTAGGGAACCTATTTACATTTATTTCTTTATGAAAATAAGATTTTTTTTTGCATACATAATAATTCAGCCCGCAATGAATTGCATCCATGACAATTAACTTACCGGTGCGTCATGTCAGTCATGTCACTTTTAAATCAGTTGGATAGCGTACATTGGTGCCCGGTAGGACTTTAAAAAATCATTACACATAATTAACAACACTATTTAACAAAATGATTATACTATTTGAGTCCTATTGCTGGATATTATAGGTGGATAAAGTATACGACCGTATAAAATTTACAAGCTGTATGTATAGTGGGCTAAGTTAGCCCGGCTAACAGAATGGGTAAATATATTTTTTTTACAGTGCGACGCGATTTAAAACTATGCATTCAATATTTTCATGATTTCTCCTTGAATTATTTATTCGAGCCATATAGATAACAAATAATTTGTCTTGAATCACAAAAAGTAAAATCTTCATTCTAATATTTTTAATGTATACTAGGCATACATTTTTATTTTATAATAAAATATTTAAAGAGGGTAAATAGGTAAATAGTTCTGGTGTTAATTTAAACTTTTGTGAGACATACTATCACTATAAAATATAACGGTTACACTCACGTCACTTTAGTCACTTCGTGCGACATGTTTCGGAGAGCTTAGGTCTTTATAGCTTTGGGGCTTAGGTTTTTATAGTTTATAGTTCTGGTGTCTATGACATTAGGCCGTATTCGCAAGCTAAGAGATAGAATGATACATACAACCAATGTTTATATCTCCGTTTGCCCTACAGTTTAGAATGACCATTCCATATCGGACAATGTACACGCGGCTTTAATAATTGCCATTGGCTGTTTGCATTGATATTTCGTAGTCAAAAGGAATATTTAAGAGGTAAAAACAATATATTAATGGATTGTAGTAGAGTTTGTGCGTAAAAAGAAGTGTTATGGTTTATATGAGAATTCATACGAAATATGTCACTTCACTTTCCGCATAGATTACAACTTTGCGTCCGTTAAAACGGTACAATAATGAAAATCATTTTAAGGGTTCCATACAAAATCGGTAAAAAACGAACTCTGTCTGTCTACCTGCCACAAAGCCAATTTTCTTAGAAACTACTAGACCGATTGAGCAAAAATTTTGTACACATATGTAAGTCAGCAACCCAAGGGCAGGTATGTAACGCCAGTCTATAAATTTTAAATATGGGGGGTAAATGAGAAATAAATATAAATTTACAAAACTATAATGTATAGTATAACATATCAAATAAAACGGCTTAATATGAGGATCTCAAATATATTTTTTGTATAATTTTAACGTATGTAGTTTTGAAGTACTTTAAAAAAAACCGGCCAAGTGCATGTCGGACTACGCATAATGGGGAGTTCCGTACCTTCAATGGAATAAGAACCAAACAAATACCAAAAGGTCGTATCTGATGCCTATGGAAGAAGTTTTTTGAAGATAACTCAAAAATATTTGAACCTATAATGTTCAAAATAATTTTTGTAGAAAGTATGTGAAAAAACGCATCTTCTCAATTTTTTTCATATTTTTTGGACTTACGGTTCAAAAGTTACAGGGGGAAGGACACAATTTTTCTGACTTTTGAAGCGATTATTTCTGATAATATTCACTTAATCACAAAATGTTAAACCTCGATGTAATTTTTAAAGACCTATCAATTGATGTGCAATAAGTTGATATTGAGCGTTGGGTGCCCTCCCAAATTTTTTTTTCTGCAATTTATCTACATAACTAAATAGCGGCATACAAAAGACACCTTATGTCTAAATTTCATTAAGATACGTCTTATACTTTCAGAGTATAAAGGCTGTGACATACGGACGGACGGACAGACGGAGATAACGAAACTGTAAAATTGACCGTCCCCGTCCCCCCTTATCTCTGAAACTGCTGGACGGAAAATTAAAAAAAAATACTGACATTCGTTATTTACGTATAGATTACAGAAAAAATAATAGGATTATGAACATAAGACACGGAGTTAAGAAAAAAAATCGAGGCGCGAGTCCGACTCGCACTCGGCCACCCTATAAGATTCTCATGTAATCATGCTGAAACCATGATTAAAACATGAACCTGTATTAAAAATCGGTTGATGTGATAAATTATCCGTCAAATACCAACTTTCGTACGTTAGGTAGCAAAAACTAGTGACACAACTTTCCAAAAGATGACGATGCACCCTGTACGGGAGGGTGGGGTTCGACGTGCCGATTTTCAAATATCATAAAATTGTCAAAAAAAAAAAGTTTTATAAGAATGTTTATTTTTCTTTGAAACAACGCAGTAATTGCAACGAAAATCTTAATAGTTTTTTTTATACAATCAAAAAAAATAGTTTTATAAGAATGTTTATTTTTCTTTGAAACAACGCAGTAATTGCAACGAAAATCTTAAGTTTTTTTTATACAAGCATTTATGCGACCAATTTCGGAGCGGAAATTTTAGCCCCTCTTTGGGGCAAGTTGTGCCATCAGTGGGGCAAATTGTTTCGGATAGATTATGCTAAAAGATTGTCATAAATGTCTATGCTCTACACCACAAAGTGCTACCTATGCTTTTTCGGGCGTCATGTAAAAAATGATATTTTTTCTAGTCACCCGTTTTCATTTGATTCTACCCCTTTAGCTAATGTTTTAAATATTTTACATCTTTCAGTCCTATTTTAGTAGTTTCGCATCGTATAGTCTGGCCAGCCAACGAACGCAGTAGCAATGTACAGCGAACAAAAGTAAGAATCAGTGAAAAAAGCAGCAATGATCATACAATTTTATGTTTTTAATTTTAGTTGGTATTTCCGCCCCTTTCTAATTAGGTGACATTTACGGTGTGTAAAAAGGAGACGGATATATTTCGTTTGATCTGTCATCAACTGCAACAGATAATCTGTTTGAGGCAATTGACATATGCCTTAAAAATTTATTTAAATTTAATTGGGAACGTTGCAGGAGTTCTATCTCACTCGCGCTTAAGATGAGAGAGTGAAATGCACTAGAAACAAATTCAATGTGAATTGAAATGTTCGTCATGAAATACGGTGTCTCATCACAAAGGGTTGCCACATGTACGTATTTTGAATTTGCCGCGCGTTTCTAGTGACAGAAATGGTTTGCCAGACTATATCTAATGATCGACCAAAAATTTGTTTTGTACAATTGAGGTCGATCGAGGTGAGCTGTTTTTGAGAAAAACTTGCCCTTTCAAAAAGGGAACATTGAGCCCCAAGTTGGGCATACGGACTAACGCTGGCGTACTGGGAACCGTGTCGATCAATTTAAAAAATAACTAAACAAGAAGATACCTAAATAATATCATTATAATTTAGGAAAACAACGCTTGAATCGATTCAAAGTGCGCAGATACAGGCCAAATAGGTCAAGCACGAAAAAATGTACAAGTGTACCATTTTGATAGCTTCTGAATGTTTGCGCACCCATCTACTCAACCGTCAGGATTAGTGGAAATAAAATTGTTGCCAATATGGCGTGTTATCTGAGGCTATAATTGCGCATTTTGACCGTATCTCTATCTTTATTTAAAAAGTTATTGAGGTCGGCACAATAAACCCCCGGCACTTCCTACCCCACTCTCCCCTACGTTAGTTTTTTTGAAAATCATATAATTTAAAGTTAAATTGAAATCTTGTTGTAAGATGTTATTATGATTAGTTATTCAATGAATAATAATATTTAATAAGTAATGTTTAGGCCGTAAAAATAATGCAACTCGAAAAGGTTGTTAACAACAGATTTTAAAAAATTCAAACAATATCTAGAATAAATCTTGAAGCAAATCAAATTATTTTGTTCAATATTTTTTGATTTGCAATTTCATAGATGGCAGCACCATCTCTCTCACTATACCAGAATCACGTAAGTGATTCGGATAGGAGGTGCAAGCACGTACTGCGCATGCCCTTAGAGTATGGTCAACGGCGCCTAGCCGTTTCAAATTCAGAGATTGCATATACATGAGAAAATTTGTCAAGTTCCGCCGTGACCGGGTGGTCTAGTGGTCAGGACGTCAGCCGCGAAAGCTGAAGACGCCAGTTCAAATCTGGCCTCGGACACCGGAGGGTTTGGTCACTTTTTCTGAAGTATATGACATCTATTTTCAATATCTAGAATATTCCAGAAACGAAGGCTACAAGCTTGTTCTACGTGACAAACAATAATAATTTTGTTCGGGGAAAACCCTTCTGAAATGTAATTTGAAGAAGTTTTAATCAATTTTAAAATGACACTCCTCTCGTGTCATATGCCACACGTTAAAAACATTGATGACACGCCTGTCGTGCCATCCGCACCGAATCGGTAAGTAATGTTTAACTCGTAAAAATAATGCAACTTGAAAAGGTTGTTAACAACTGATTTTGAAAATTTTAAACAATATCTAGAATATTCCAGAAACGAAGGGTACAAGCTTGTTCTACGTGACAAACAATAATAATTTTGTTCGGGGTGAACCCTTCTGAAACTTAATTTGAAGAAGTTTTAATCGGTTTTAAAATGACACTCCTCTCGTGTCATACGCCACACGTTAAAAACATTGATGACACGCCTGTCGTGCCATCCGCACTGAATCGGTTAACAAACATAGCGAAGAGGAAGAATAGCCAAACATGAACTATGCGTCGTTGAAGAGTTCCGTTCTGTTCATCATCAGCAGTTCCACTTCATCAAATGTCACTCTTTTGAATGAAAATGCTTGTTTTGTTGATAAAAATACAAAAATCACTATGTGTAAGCCCTTAAGATTTGAGGAGTTCCCTCGATTCTTCATGGATCCCATCATCAGAACTTGAGCTTGACGAACATTTGTTCTGACAATTAAACTTGCTAAACAAACACAGCGAAGAGGACGAATCGCCAAACGTGAACTATGCGTCGTTGAAGAGTTCCGTTCTGATCATCATCAGCAGTTCTACTTCATCAAATGTCACTGTTTTGAATGAAAATGATGGTTTTGTTGATAAAAATATAAAAATCACTATATGTATGCCTTTAAGATTTGAGTTCCCTCGATTCCTCATGGATCCCATCATCAGAACTGCGTTTTGACGCAAATGCAAAAACGGGACCGGGACGGAGTTATGGAGTAAAAAAAACATACACGCCGAATTGAGAACCTCCTCTTTTCAAATCTTGAAGTCGGTTAAAAATCGGGCCCCCGCGGCATGGTGGCATGGCATGGTCCCCGCTGTATCGCAATACTTATGCGTTGGGCGAGGAAGCTGCCAGCTCTTCGGTCACCACAACGATGAGTCTTTTTTTGAGCTCTTTAAAAATGTTCTGGGAACTGGGTCCCCACGGGCCAAAACTTCCAGGTTTTATATTAAGAGTACAGAGACCAATCAAAATTCACTATTCAATAATGGCGCGACACCTGCTCGCAAGCGAAGTCTGTGCTAAAACAAATTCCTAATACCTTACATTGTATATTGAAATTTCTTGAACATACGCCGTATGATGTCGAGCAAAGAGTAAGTAAGTATGATATCGAGTAAAATGGCTGAGATAAGCATACTGATGGATAGATGGACGGACATGGCCGACATGACGAAACTGTTGGGGTACTTGGGGTTCTATTCGGTGTCATGGCCTGGCCAAAAAGTGCAGTTCGCAGTAACAGTGGAAGTAATATTCATTCTTCTTCTTCTTTATCGTTACGAGTAAACTCTTTACAGAGTGGTCGTGGCCATCAAGTTGGTTTCTGAGTGACCCGTTTCACGACTCGCCGCCACTCTTCCCGTAGAGCCGCTTTCCGTAGAGCGTCTTGTCGTGCAAGGAAGAGTAGAAGGCTCAAGAGGTAGAGGCAGGTCCCCTAAGAGGTGGACCGACCAGATCAAAACCAGCACGTCGTTCACCTTAAACGAATATTTATTAGTCTACCCTTTTTAGTAGCGAGGGTACTAGGGTAAGAAAGAGACATTATGATTATCTCTGTCTATGCTTGAAGAAAACAGTCCCTGGCCAAACTATAGCAAAATTAGGCTCACACCCGAACGCACCTGACTGCAAAAAAAAAAAGAATGACAGCTGTTGTATAGTTGACAGTTGTCAATTGTCGGCAACCGCGCGTTGTATTGTATCACGGTCGCATATTCTTTGTTATTTTTAATACATTATAGTCATAAATAAAGACATATCTGCTATTAAATGATTTCAGAACGAAATAATTATTAGTTTAAAAAACTTGCGTCATGGAAGTCACTCGTAAAAGTACGTAAAAAAATAAAAAAATTAACGTTGCTTCGTGCACAAGGTGTTTACAAAATCTGTGTCCTTTTTTCAGATTTCAAGGAGTCCTTATCAATCGTGAGTGAGTCTATAAAAAGAGCAGACTTTCTAGTAATAGACGCAGAGTTTACGGGGTTAATAAATGGGCCGGATGTTAGTATGTTTGATTCTCCGGGCGAGTATTACTTACGCACCTTGGCGGGTTGTAAGGATTTCTTGCTGATCCAGTACGGCTTGTGTGCGTTTTACTGGGACGAGGATTCGAAGCAGTACATGAACGACGCGTATAATTTTTATCTTTTCCCGCGCGGGCGTCCGGGGCCTGAACGGATGTTTCTCTGCCAGAGCTCAAGTTTGGATTTTCTGTCAGCCCAGGGGTTTGATTTCAACAAGCTAATACGAGACGGTAAGTTAAATTAGTTACTAACGTATTTCTAGCTTTCGTATACTAGCTTTTCTGCAGTGAAGATATTTATAACCTCTCCAGGTCTTAATAAGTACTATTAAGTTAATTTAAGTTAAAACCAACTTGCAGATATACTAATTAACTTCAGAGGTATCAAACATAATGTACAAATTTTAATTGAAACAGAATTGGCTTTCTTTTGTTTTCTTTTATTTTAAGCCAAAAGAAATAATAATTCCGATTTGTTAGGTTAGATGATAGATTTTAATTTCAGTCATTATTTTCTTTATGGTAAAGTAGAATTTTTAATTTAGTGAAGTAATTTGACAGATCTTTACATACATTTGCAAACCACTTTGTATGCCAGGAATTAAAAAAATAAACAACAATATGCAGTCATGTTTTATGAGAAAATACCAACATTTACATATAAAATGTGTAAGTGTCATTCTGTGGACTAAAGACCAAAACAACATTTGAGCCCACGCTCGCTTCTATCCCCCTTTTTTTGTTGATTACTGGGTTATAAATTAAAAAAGCAAAATTTAACCTTTTCAACGGACAACAACATTTCGAAGGAGGAGGTCATCAATTCGTCGGGATCTTTGGTTTTGCTATTTCTTTTTGTTTTTTTATGTATGTTCACTGATTATTCGAAGATGGCTGGACCGATTTGGAAAATATTTTTTTTTTAAAGAGTATACGACACACAGTTCCCAGTTCCCACACACCACACAGTTCACAGTTGGTCCCATTGTAACCAGTTCAGGATCTGATGATGGGATCCTGGAGAAATCGAGGGAACTCTTCAACTATTATAGGCACACCTATAGTGATTTGAGTAATTTTTACAGCAGCTTGAGCATTTGCTTTTGGAAAGTTTAAGGCTAAGTGAAGTTGGTTCTTTTTATAAATATTCATCACCATTCAACTTTTACTATGGGACCAACTCCGAAATCGCGAAGAAATTTTTGGCTTCACCATAGAAAACGCCAACATGTGTTCGGCCGAAATGTATGAAACAGCCAAAATTTTTTTCGCGATTTCGGAGTTTATCCCATAGTCCAAGTAGTTTAGTATGGCCTACCTAATCGTAGTCACCTTGCTCAATATGAACGGTATTACTCGAGAGAAGAAATGCCTATATATATCCAGCGACATGTAGCCATACGATAAATAAATAAATATGAGTGGTGGTTAATATTTCACCCTGCATAATAGTCATCAGAATTTATGCTCTCCTAATTTCTAGTTAAATTCATGAATGATATATTTTGTAGATTTGAGAGCTTGTTCCAGGCATTCCTTACATGACAGAGCCGACTGAGACTCGGCTGCGAGAAATGCTCATGGAGAGGCAGAAATCATATGCCAATGAAACTAACAGTATTCCGGTGCCGGATGAGAATAAGCAACAGATTGAAGATATTTGGTAAGAAACTAAGCACTCATTTTACAGGCACTTCATAAATCATTAAAACTACATGTCAAAACATTAAAAAGGCACAACAAAAAACAAATCTAACATAAAGCTAACAGTCACAAAAATGTTATATAAAATAATCACAATAAATAAAATCTACTCCAAAATAAAACTACGCTGAACACAATAAAAAATAAACAAAAAAAACCTATCCGACATCGTCGCCCCGCGACCCTCCAGACGCAAAGGTGCCCATCACACAAATGCTTCATAAATTGTAAAATTCTTGTGAGACTAACATCTTCTTCTTCACTGTCAAAGTCAAATAGTTTAGTTGTCCTATTAGTGGTAGCCGTACGATTAAAAAAACCGCAAATCGACCACTATATGCTTTTCCCAGTGTATAATGGTAATATAGGTAGTTTTTTGCTCATTATCACGATTTTAACGAGCGACCTCCCGCCCTGTCCTGGCACGTGTCGCTGCCACCGCAGGCAACATTATGCAATAAAATATAGTTGATAGGATGCAAAATGATCAATATATCCAAATAAAGTGAAACTTAAAAAAATCTATTGAAATGGTTCAAAGATCAGACTTCAATATTTCAGAATTTTCGATTATTTCAAGTACGAAATTTAAAAAAACAATGATACCATTCCAGTTTTAACATTTTACTGTAAAACAAATTGTATGGCAACCATGTACATAAACGCAACATTTCACTGTAAAAATATCAATTTCATAATTTTCCATACTTTAATCAGGGCGACTATTTGATCGTTACGTCACTTTTGCACGTCATTTTGTTAGGAGCGTTTTGAGAAACCAATGCAAATCTCAGACTTTAAGTCCCATTTCTGACTTTTGTGTTGCTTTAACGCAATTGGCCCCATATAGACATTTGATCCTCAAGGCTGCTCCACATTCTCGCGAGAATCTCGCGAGAACGCAAGAAACATGTGAGAAACGTGAATGTGGAAGCGATTCGCCTATTCTTCTCAGTTCTCTTCGTTGTTCTCCAGCTTTTGTCGGTTTTTTGGCGCGAGACAAAGAGCGCGAGAACGTGAAAACGGGTGAGAACGTGTATTGACTCCAAACTCGCATGTTTCTCAGTAATAAGCGACTTTAAACTTGCCGCAGCGGTCACTTCAGCGTCCATCGTCATCGAGTTTGAGAACTATTTGAGAACATAACAGAGTGTGTACCCGAAAGGAGTTCTCACTACAGTTCTCGCTGAGAATCTCCTGAGATTCTCCCGTGAATATCTCGCGAGAATGTGGAGCGGCCTTCACAACAAAACGAATCGATTGATACCATACATGAAAAGTATTCATCATGTCGTTTGGTACTAAACTAAACAAACTTTTGGTACAAACTTCTTTGTCTATGAATCAGAGTTGGCATATCCAAAGAGATTGAAGACTCTTCGCTCGGTCTCAGGTGTTGTAAGGTGGTAAATCAGAAGTTGACTCACGGACTAGATAAAGTTGACTATTTGGTTTAAGCTGGTTACTTTCCAAACTAAGATAAATACAAGAAAAGTGATGTGCACAGTCGGAGCAGTGCAGTTCTTGAAATATGTACACGTTAAAATTTTGTATGCAAAACATTGCAATGTCTAAATTTACAGTTAAAATTTGGATATATTCATAATTATAATGTACTTATTTAAACTTACACGATTTTCACTCATTATTTTGACAAAAACGGGACTTAATCGCGTACACTTACTTTTATTATTTCCCTCACGTTTCGAGCGTGCCGTAACGCTCGTGGTCGCAGGCAGACTGGCGAGGAATTGTATCAGCATCTCCTAGCTGCGAGGGTTTTTCGAACTACCCGCAGTTGGTCTCGATTATGCACATTCACGCTAGGGTTGTCAATTTGCCTATACACAACACTCACGACATCTGGTGGTTTGGAAATGTAAGTATTTTCACGCTTACATTTGCTGATCACTGGATTCCACGAAGACGAGATCCCCTGTCCCTCGTTCTGGTTGAAATTCTTATGCTTCCTAATTTCAATAGCCTCCCGTAGTTTCCTGCTATGACGAAGACGTTCTGTGGAGAGGACTTTTGGATTATGGAGCTCAATCCAGTGGTTTGGTCCAGATTCCAACAAATGTTCGGCTACAGCAGATTTGTTTATTTGCCGATTTTTGACTGCTGTGATATGTTCCCTGACCCTTTCCGCTATTGTGCGTTTGGTTTCCCCAATATAGGAACTACCACAGCTACAATCAATCTTATAAACGCCCGGTGTTTGATAAGGGATAACATCCTTAGCCGACCTTAAGTGCCCCGACACCTTGGATAACGGCATGTATACGGTTTGTATAGAGTACTTCCTTAGTACTGTACCTACTTTGTCCGTCACTCCTTTGACATAAGGCAAAAATGCCGGTCGTCTTGCAACATCCGGATGCTTCCTTCCCGGTTTCCGTCTGGGTTGCCTACTGTCCACCCTGTACCCATTCCTCCTAAGGACCTCCTGAATATGTGACATCTCACTCTCTAAAAATTCAGGGTCACAAAGATCATGTGCTCTGTTCCTTAGGGAATTCACTACTGACAGTAGATGGCAAGGGTGATGGTGAGACAGAGCGTTAAAATACCTGTCTGTGTGTGTGGGCTTCCTGTAGACAGAATGCGCCAGGGATCCATCCATTCGACCTATCACTTTCACGTTCAGAAAGGGCAAACTACGTTCCGATTCCAATTCATAGGTAAACTTTACCTTGGGATGAATGGAATTAAGATACTCGAGCAACTGTTCAACTTCCTGTTTGCCACCCTTTATAATGCGAAACACATCATCGACATATCGCTTCCACAATTTCACTGCCCATGGTTGCAGATCTAAGCCGGCCTCAAAATGCTCCATCCAGATATTTGCTAAAACCGGGGCGACAGGGCTACCCATAGCATCTCCGTCGATCTGGAGGTAATGCGTTCCTCTATACAAAAAGTAGCTTCCTTCCAAACAGTTCCTTAATAACACCATGACTGATCCCAGTATCTCATTGTCCGCAAGCCTTCTCCGAACTACCTCAAGGCATTCTCTTACTGGAACATTGATAAATAGTATCTCGACATCACAACTCACCATTATATCATCTGGTTCCAGCGTTATGTTCTTAAGAATGTCTATAAAGTGACGGGAATCCTTCACAAAAGAGTTGTCTTACCCACAAGCGGCTGCAACACCGATGCAACGTGCTTGGCCAGATCGTAAGTAGGTGAGGCGATTTGACTTACAATCGGTCGCAAGGGCACGTTTGACTAGTGCACCTTCGGTAATCCATATAACTTCGGGGGTTGCACTATTTTAGGCTTGTATAAACGGTCATAAACGTCCTCCTGAAATAACTCCTTATAATCCCTAATGACAGCCCTAATTATTCTATATATATGATCTTCCGAAAATTATAGGATATCCATCAGTTCTATTCGCTGACGACATATCGATTATTATACCATGCATCAATGATCTGACGTATAAACAAGAGATAAAGCAAACCTTACAAAAGACTATACAATGGCTAGGAAATAACAACCTGTCCATAAACATTATTAAAACTAAACATGTACAATTCCTTACTAGAAAGAGCAAACCTAAAGAACTTGATATCACATATAACGGAGAACAAGTTGATAAAGATCACAGCACAAAGTTTCTAGGCATACATTTGGATGAGCATTGTAACTTTAATGTCCATGTTGAAAATGTATGTAGCAGATTGAACAAATTTATTTTTCCACTCCGAAAGTTACGAGAATCTGTATCACGTGAGGCAGCCCTAGTAGCATACCACGGCTACGTTATGTCTATACTCCGCTATGGTCTTATTATATGGGTAAATTCCCCTGATATACAAAAAGCTTTTGTTAAACAAAAAAATGTATTAGAGCCATATTTTCACTTAAGCCACTAGACTCATGTAAACCCATATTTAAACTTCACAAACTTTTGTCGTTGCCTTCGTTATATATATATACGAAACAGCTGTATTTGTGCATAGCAATCAACATTATTTTAACAAAAACTATGAAGTCAACAGCTACAACGGCCGGATAACCAGACAAAGAGACCTATTATATGTACATAAAGCTCGCTTGAAACAAACGACAAATAGTCTATATTTTATGTGTGTTAAAATATATGATAAGCTTCCAAGAAATATAAAAAATCTACCTTTTAATCAGTTCAAAACGAGCTTGTATGCCTGGTTATGTGACCTAAATGTTTTAATGATAAATATACATAGTAGATAGTATGCATGTTGTTGGATAAGACTTGTAAATAGGCTAAGTCTCTGTATCTTGTTGGATCATTAATTCATTAATAATCCACCAAAAATACAGATAATTTTTTGCATGCTTGTCTAAGTAGAATATGGAGAACTTGTAATTACTATATTTATACCAACTCTATGTAACCCGTATTCCGCAAATAAAATTCATTCATTCATTCTAATTCGGCCCGTAACTGTGGCAGTAGGGTCATATGAGACAGGCCTGTAATAGCTCACCAAACGAAGACGCTTAACTGCCTGATAGGGGAAGTAATTCGTGTATAGCTGAATTTTGGTGTAGTTGTAGGCAAAGGTATCTTACACAACATACTAAAAGTACCGGTGGATGGTGGCGCCGCTAGCGGGGAGAGGGGGGTGAGGGGGTGTAAAGGTCCCTTATTTTGGTTTTTCGTAAATAACTCTGTAACGGTGGCTCATACGAAAAAATGTTCTATTGCTTAATTCATCCACATCTAATTTTCTATAAAAAAGATTCTTTGCAATTTTTTGCTAGGATCAATGTTTAATGATTTATCGAGGAAATACGATTAACACTTTTTTAAACTTTCGGAGCTAATATTTACGAAAGTATTAGTTTTATCCAAAAATTGTTTCATAATACCCTTATTGTTTTAAAAAAGACCTATCCAACGATAGGTCTACCCCACATTAGGGTTGGAGTTGTGTGGGCACATTAGGGTTGGAGTAAAAAAAATATTTACCCCCCCACTCCATGTGTACGCCGTACCCGAAAAAATAATATTTTTTCACATTTTGTTTTAAAACTTTGCCGGCGTGAATAAAGTACATACTCATACGATTTTTTTATTTTCTAGTACTAACCATCACTGAGCAGGCTGCTCACCCTGCTACCTCACTTCCTACCCTTATAGTTTCGCCATGTCCGTCTGACCCCATCTGTCCGTCTAGACGTCTAGTACTAACCATCGCTGAGCAAAGCCGTGGACGGACAGACGGGGACAGACGGACATGCCGAAACTCTAAGGGTAGGCACCCTGCTCACCCTGCTCAGTGATGGCTAGTACTAGAGAAGTTAAATTTCGTATAAGTATGTGTTTTAATTACGCAGACAAAGTTTTAAAACAAAATGTGAAAAAATATTATTCTTTCGGGTACCTCCCGTACACATGGAGTGGGGGGGTAAATATATTTTTTACTCCAACCCTAATGTGTGGGGTATCGTTGGATAGGTCTTTTAAAAAAAATAAGGGTATTCTGAAACAATTTTAGGATAAAACTAATACTTTCGTAAATATTATCTCTGAAAGTTTAAAAAAGTGTTTATCGCTATTTCCTCGATATCTCATTTCATTAAACATTGATCCCAGCAAAAAAAGTGCAAAGAATGTTTTTTATGGAAAATTATATGTGAATGAATTAAGCAATAGAACATTTTATCGTATGAGCCACCGTTACCGAGTTATTTACGAAAAATCAAAATTAGGGAACTTTACACCCCCCCTTCCCGCTAGCGGCACCCCCATCCACCGGTACTTTTAGTATGTTGTGTAAGATACCTTTGCCTACAACTACACCAAAATTTGGCTATACACGAATTATTTCCTCAAGTTTTCCTTCATTGGGTAGGCTATAAACATTCGTGTCATTTAGTAAAAGCCAAATTTTTGCGTCGTAATCTGACGAGTCCATGACTATAGTGGCGTTTCCCTTGTCCGCCTTTAGAACCAGGATATCCTCATTCGAGACTGTTATCAGTACCAAGGTTTAAAAAACGGTTAAGCGAGAAGGTTCAAAAACTGACTTGGCACCTTTAAACCAATATGGCGGCCAACGCGTCCCCCCTCAAGGTCAAAAATCTAGTATTTTAATAACCACCCTCTAGCCTACCAATAACCATTAAAACATTTTCTACACACCCTTTTGTAAGGCAAAATGCTCCAAAGATTGATCTATTAACAGTAAGTACTTGAGTTATTTTGACAGCGTAACGTATATTGCCGAACTAGAAGTCATATTTTTTTGCCTGATTTACGGGAACGCGATTTCGTATGGACATTGTCCAATAATTGCATGGTCTCTGTTGAACTTTATTCAACATTGTATTGTTTTGAATTTATTCCAGTAAAAGAGTGCGTCAGTTCATCGACGAGCAGAAATCAGACGAGATGGAGATCGATCGCTGCAACGCCTTCATCAGGCGGCTGCTGTTTCAGGAGCTAGGGGCGCGGTTCAAGGAAGAGGCTTATGTGGAAACCAAGGTGCTGGAGAACAAAAACAGGTAAGTGGTAAGCTAGGAAGATGATGATTACGAATACGGATTAATTTTAACGGCCTCCTAGCCCAGTCGGTAGTGATCCTGCTTACGAAGTAGGAGGTCCCGGGTTCGAATCCTGGTCAGGGCATTTATTTGTGTGTTTATCACAGATATTTGTTCCTGGGTTATTCATGTTTTCTATGTATTTAAGTATTTATCCATATTTATCTATTATATATATCGTCGTCTAGTACCCATAACACAAGCCTTATTGAGCTTACCGTGGGCCTAGGTCGATTTCTGTAAGATTGTACCACGTCTTCATTAAGCACGGCTGCCTCAAACTTAATACATATGTGTATAATAAATGTACGGCATCCGTGCAGTTTGGAAAACCAGTCAGCGGCGCATTGTTTAGATATGGTGCAAACTGAGTGACCGCTCCAGCGGCGGCGACTGACTACGCGTCAGGCGCCGCATTCATGGCAAACATATGAAAACGTATGGTAGTGGCCACGCTGCTCGAATCCCTTGGAAGCTCGACGCAACGGTATAGTACACGCGGCAGTGTACACGAAGCCCAAAGCTCATGATCGTCGCCCCAATGGCGACGATCATGAGCTTTGGGCTTCGTGTACACCAATCGGAAAAAGTCGGATCTCAATCGGAATACTTTATTTTCGAATTCGCTCAACTTTTTGATACTGTTTTGCAGTAACTAATGAAACTTCTATTAGTTTGTATACATATTTTGAAAGTACGTTTCTTTTCAAATTGTATAAGTGGAACATTTTATTTTCTTATTTCATTCATAAGTAATTCACCCTAATCTAATACCTGTTTCGCGATTTTTGCTTGGAGAGGTGAAAAGAGTAGGGTTTTTACTGATTAAAATTAAGTTATACTAGTACATAAAATACATAAATACGTTGGAAAATGAGTCGTCTGAGGAATAAGTGGAACAGTTTTTTATCATTTTCATATATATTTTTTACGGGAGAGCATGTGTAGCTAGAGCAATTTTATGAAAATTGCCTAAGTTCAGGTGATATTTTTGAGAAGGTATTAAAGCATTTCACAAAAATTAAAATACAGAAATAATCTGTACTTCATGCTTTAATCAGATAATATAAATCATATTAGGGGCCATAAAAATAATAATTAATTATCAAGCGACAAGATTGCACGAATCAACGTCATCACTTAACAAGCTCTGTAAGAATTCAGTTTTAGAATATTCAAAATATTAATAAAGGTTGAACACGCCAAAACCTGGGCATATAAAAATAGCTATAGTTATTCGAAAAATGGAGATATTTAAACTTTTGAAACAACAATTTTCTCACAAGGAACTGGGCTATAAAATGATGATAGTTTTATTTTCTTTTATTTATTCGTTGGCAAAATGTCGAGCGTACAATATCAAAAACGTGAGCGCATTTTGCACGAACATGTAAAAAATCCCATGTTAAGCTACATAGATATCGCGAAAAGGCTGAAATGGCCACAATCTACTGTTGGTCACGTATTAAAAAGTTTCCGTGAACGCTTGACAATAGATAGAAAGCCAGGAAGTGGTGGGTTGCAGGGAGTCAAGAATAAGAAACAGGAAAGAGTATTTTAAAGATTTTTGCCTCAAATCATACGATTTCATCTCGTGATGTTGCTAAAAAAGTGAAAATGTCTTAGTCCTATGTCCAAAAAGTGAAACAGATTGCAGGACTGAGGAGTTATAAAGCCCAGGCCGCACCAGATCGAGACTCAAAACAGAACTTATCCGCAAAGATACGGTCGCGACAACTCTATGAAGATTTTCTTACAAAATTTAAATGCGCGGTGATGGACGACGAGACGTATATAAAATTGGATTGTAAACAAATACCTGGTCAAGAGTTTTATACTAGCAAATCTCGAACAGATACTCCTGAAGATTTTGAATTAAAAAAATGAGGGCAATTTCCAAAAAAATACCTTCTTTGGCAGGCAATATGTAGCTGTGGTAAAAGAAGTCGCTCGTTTATCACCACCGTGACAATAAACGGCGATATTTATCAGAAAGATTGTTTACAGAAGCGTTTGCTGCCTTTTATAAGACAGCATGCCTCACCACCGCTGTTTTGGCCACATCTAGCCAGTTGCTAATACGCAAAATCAGTTATGGAATGGTACAACGCTAACAGGATAATGGTGGTACCCAAAATATGCAATCCGCCAAATAGTCCGGAACTGCGGCCTGTTGAAGAGTACTGGAGTATTATGAAAGGAATTCTAAAAAAGAAAGGCGGAGAAGTAAAATCGGTCCCTAAGCTACAAAAAATATGGACCTGGGCGACAAAAATCTTTTCTAAAGAGATAGTGCAAAGTCTTATGAGCCGTGTGCGTAGAAAAGCTCGATCTATGGCTTACTGTGTAAACATTAATTAAAATTAAAAATGTGATTTTAGAATTCATTAAATTTGTAATTAAATGTGGTATTCATAATGTAGTTATTTATTTTCAAACTGGTTTAAAAACAAATTTTGCGTGCCCAAGTTTTGGCGTGTTCAACCTTTATATATAGACCCAAATAACTTTTTTGCATCAACAAGACTTCAAACTATCTTATCAAATGCGATTCATGTGCGTAATTTCATTATTAGCGATTTTCGTTTTCAAATCGTTACCGGACTCTTAATACTTTTTCTGATTAGTGGTTACTCAGACAAATAAAATACACATGATTATTTATTAACACCAGAGTTCTGAAAGTGACACGGGTAACGCCAGACAACGCGGCGCAGGACAGGGAGGCCATGAAGAAGGACAAGGAGTGGGAGGAATTAGAGGAAGCAGTCGGGTTTTCTAAGGTGGCCCGGATGATCAGTCAATCGGTGAGTCTCATTTAAGGTGTGAACAAAGAATGCAGCCCCCCGGACCCGGCGTATGTCCTTAAACTACGTCCGGACTTGGGCACTGCGAATGTCATCTCGCTCAAATCTGGAGCAGAGCCCGACTGGGGAAGTACCTCCACCTTACAGAAAACCATAGCCAAATAGCACTAGACCCTACTCATAGTGTTGTGTTCCTGCTGGTGAGTAAGGTTGCCGAAGAGCTCAAAGAGGACCCAGTGTGTTGACAATGAGAGACCTTCTTGTTCCTTTAGCCATCAACACAGTGAATCCTCCTTTTTGTAAAGGGTCGGCAACGCGCATGTGACTCCTTTGGAGTTGCTGGCGTCCATAGGTTACGGTAGCTGCTTAGCATCAGGCAGGCCGTATGCTTGTTTGCCACCGTCGTGGTATAAAAAAGAATGCAGCGCTGCCTATATAGCAACGCTACTAAGAAAGAGAAGGAATGGAAATTCCAACCAAGGCCGTAGCCAGAGTTGATGTTAAGGTCAGGCAGCGGTAATTTAAGGTAGGGCAATGGTATTTTAAGCATGGGTCCTGATTCCACCTCTCGTCTAAGTTCAATACTTACGAAAGTATGAGTATGTTCTCGCTGCTTCATTACTATCATATATGACTGAATTCAAGCCCTCTTTATAATGGCGCCAACGTAATTGGTCATATTTGTTCATATTAGTGTTACCTCTTTCCTTGCATTGGAAACAAGGGCAATATGTCTTCCGCACTGCTATGGAGCTTTGTATGACTTGTATTTTGTTTTGTAGTGCTGTACCTAGATGTTAATATCATGTATATACCTAGTCGGTTACTAAGTTCTGTTACTAGAGTTTTCACTAAATAAATAGTAATAGGTAGTAACATTTTAATTATTTATGAACATAATTTAAAAGCTTATTTAATAGTCAATAGATTATAATATATTGAATTGAAAATTATTGTCGCAGTTTTTCAGAATTCTTTATAACACTCGGAAAAAGGCGTGAAACATATACGTCAAAATTACACTCCTTGTTCATGTTGATTTTAAATCCTATTTATTTTAAATCACGTTTAAGACGCATCAGTCTTGCACAATTCGGTAGCTATATTCTTTAGCTTCAATTTGGTATATGTATAGTTCACGTGGGTCTATCTGATAAAATACTAGACTATACGTTGCAAGTCTGCTTGTTCCATAGCAGTCTAAATCTATGTATTTTGTGCAAAACTTAAAAATAGGCAATGTTTCAAATAGGAATATCTGTGTGATAAAATCGCAAGAAAATTAAATGGTGGTCACACAATTACCTCTAATATACAGGTTTCTTACAAACAAGCAATGGAACCTTCAAAACAAAGGTGCAATATTCATTTGATGCACTTTTGTAAAGTGTAATTTTCTTAAATTTACCGCGTGTTTGCGTCTTCAGGCAATCCTGTGCTTTACAAAGAATTTCAATAAATTTCCCATCTGATTTGTATATTATTATACCATATTATGTTCATTAGAAATTAGGCTAATAAATAATTACTTTAAATTTTTATTTAAAACTTTATTTTAAATTTTATCAGTCAGAAATCTGGTAACAGAACTTAGTAACCAACTAGGTACATATAATAATATATGTATGTATGTATTTTTTTATTTTATATATCGTATATTATGTATACACAACTTCTCTGCTTTGCCTTAAGGTTGACTGGTAGAAAATGCCTACTGGCATTAAGTCCGCCTTTTGTAAATCAAGTTTTTCTTTTGTGCAATAAAGTTTAAATAAATAAATAAATAAATAATCATAATAATTGGTGATACTATAAAATGTAACCGTTACACATACGTCTCTTTAGTCACTTCGCGCGACATGTTTCGGAGAGCCTAGGTCTCCATCTTCAAGCACTGAGAGTGCTATTTTTACCTGCTCTGTGCTCAACAAGCTTTATCAGAGCGCGCGCCGTACGCAGGCCGGCAGTCTTCAACGCAGTGTGTAGTAATGCGCTACGGGCCGGTTCGAATAGCACACTTAGTGAGTGAGAGACACACAGTAGATGGAGACCTAGGCTTTCCGAAACATGTCGCGCGAAGTGACCAAAGAGACGTAAGCGTAACCGTTATATTTTATAGTGTTAGGGCCGGTTGCACCAACACGTAGTTAACGTCAACGTCATCGTTAAAAAAATCTTGTATGAAAAGTGACAGTTTTCTATGGGATGACAGCTCCGTCCCCATATTTAACGTTGATTAGTCCGTTAATTGTGCATGGTGCAACCCACCCTTAGTATGTCTCACGAAAGTTTAAGTTTAATATCCGTCGGTGGTCCTTTAATAAATAAAATAAACTCAGGCGAATGGAGTCGAGGGCCAATATGTGTACAGTATACTGGCTCGCCTCGCCGCTTTTCGTCAACACTCGCCTCACTTCAAGCGTAGACAAGCTTCGTACTGGTATATGGCCTACTTAGGCCAATGGAAGCAAGCGACATCGACAATGTGTGTTCAGTAGACATGGCTCGCATCGCCGCAATTCGGAAATACTCGTCTCACTTCCAACTGAGGCACGGATTAATTCTAGGGATACACTATTAGCCCAAAAAATGGCCCCACAATACTGCTGCAAGAACGACTCGTGCAGCAGCAGGTTACAAATTTTCATAAGCCATATTTTCAGTTAATCTTGTTTGAGTCTGTGCCACCTTTATATTGTTGCTCGTTGGCTGTCGCTTTGTGTAATATTGTCCCATATAATATTAATTAATTTGATTGTTTTGTATTGGATTTCAGGAGAAGTTGGTAATCGGGCACAACATGTTGTTAGACGTCCTCCATACGCTCAACCACTTCTTCCAACCTTTGCCGCTCGACTACGGGACATTTAAAGAGTTCGGACACTGCATGTTTCCTAGGTAAGTTTTAAGAGTACCTTCAGGACCTTTAAATGTATTGTATAGGCGGCGGCTTAAGGATAAATGCGCCATACTATAAGTATGGAGCATTTGTCTTTAAGCCGCTAGATAAACTATAAATGTGACCCTGTGTAGACTGTGCGCGGCAAAGCGCGCGGCATTTTCGAGAGCTTCAATAAAAAGTTTTGACACGATTTTTTATTTTATACTACTACAGTTGCAAATAAGCATACGGCTCGTCTCGCCTGATGGTAAGCAGCTACCGTAGCCTATGGAAGCTACAATTCACGTGTCACATGCGCTTTACCGACCCTTTAATATAAAGGAGGATTCAAGGTGTTTACGGCTAAAGGAACAAGATAGATAAATTAATAAAAATTAACAAATATTATAGGACAATCTTACACAAACCGACCTAGTCCCACAGTAAGCTCAATAAGGCTTGTGTCGTGGGTACTAGACGACGATATATATAATAGATAGATATTGATAAATACTTAAATACATAGAAAACATCCATAACTCAGGTACAAATATCTGTGATAAAGACACAAATAAATGCCCTTACCAGGATTAGAACCCGGGACCTCCTGCTTCGTAGGCAGGGTCACTACCGACTGGGCTAGGAGGCCGTTAAATAGATCCCGGGCGTCAACACACGGCATCCTTTTTAAGCTCTTTGGCGACCAAAACTATACTACTACTAGCTTTCCGCCCGCGACTTCGTCCGCGTATAATACGGTTCCTCATACAGAGTTTCATATCCAATTGTAACTTCTTAACTACTATTATTTGTTAGTAACAAGTATCGTTGTTTGCAGACTACTAGACACGAAGTACATGTCCAGTCTCCCGCCTTTTAAAGACAAGGTGAATTCCAGCGTGTTGCAACATTTGTTCGCTACCCTGTCAGAACCGCCTTTCGGATTGCCAACAGTCGGTAAGTTAATAGTCGTGTCCACACCAGGCGCACAGCCTCGCGAAAAAATTGCCGCGCGAGGCAAACGACTATTCCTCGCACGGCAGCGTGCTCGTGTACATTTTTAGTAGGGAAGTTTGCCTCGCGAGGAACGCCCGAGCCAAATTGCTCGGCAAGATGGCGGCCCTCTGTCAGCTGTTCAAATTGTTCAAAATGGCGTCACATGTGATTACTGCCGTGGTTTTTGTTACTTTTATTTTGCTTTTGAAAGCTATACAAACGAAACGGCGAAAGTAAAGTAAAGGAGATTTGGGTGAGCCCATTATATAAATCTAGATCCCAATACGGAAACCGGCTGTACAGAGAATTAACAGAAACTGGATTAGAGACTAATATTGGATGCATTGAAAAAGAACAACTAGAGTTTTTGTTGTGTTTACAATTAAATACAAAACTAAAAAGGCAAGATACAAAGTTTAGAGAATCGATCACCGTTAGGGAGAAAGTGCTTGTTACATTACGATACTTGACAACAGGGGACTCTTACACCAGTCTCCAATATTTATTTCGCATATCAAAAATTGTACCAGAAGTGAATTGTGATGCCATCATAAAACATCTAAAGGATTATGTAAAGGTAATAAGTAAACGAATAAAAGTTCATCTAATCAGCTTGATTATTTTAATCTCCAGTTGCTCAATGTTTTGCACGGAACAAAATAACCACGCGCACTAAATAAACTCGTCCAGACCCTCGCGAGGCAAACGACTGAGGCGCCTTTGAGCGTGCCGAAATACCGACACCGAGCCGATCGGCCGCGGCCGAGGCAAAATGCACGCCGCCTCGGCCGAGCCACGTCCACACTAGCCGAGCCGCCTCACGCGGCAATTTCCTCGCGAGGCTGTGCGCCTGGTGTGGACACGGCTAATGACACATAACCCATCCTTTTGTCTTTACTCAGGTAAAATATACACCTTTCTTCTAGATCAACAATACATAACAACTCGCGATAACAAGATTAGCGGTTCCATAGTAATTTAGATCGAGATTGCAACCACTAAAATAAAGCATTTTAATATACCCATTGGAAAAAGTAAACCACTGACATTTTCGGACACCATATCTATTCCCAATAGCCGTGTCCACCACACCAGGCGCACAGCCTCGCGAGGAAATTGCCGCGCGAGGCGGCTCGGCTAGTGTGGACGTGCCTCGCCCGAGGCAAACGCAAGCGCGGCCGCAATGCCTCGGGCAAGGCACGTCCACACTAGCCGAGCTGCCTCGCGCGGCAATTTCCTCGCGAGGCGGTGCGTCCGGTGTGACACGCCCAATCGGAAAGAACTAAACAGTAGATATTTTGGACTGTGACGTCACATGTCTGTGTTTCACGTACCCAAAAGACGTACGTTAAGGCCGCAAAAATATGTGACACGCTCTTCTTTGTAGGGCCATAAGAGCGTGTCACATATTTTTGCGGCCTTCGTGTAGGAAGATACTAGTGCCGGTGACTGACTGTACATTTTATTGTGATGATTCGTTTTGACAGTCGGAAAAAACATTGATTTGACTAGTCATATCATCCATGCTAATATTATAAATGGGAAACTGTATGTGTGTGTTTGTCTGTTTGTCCGTCTTTCACGGCAAAACGAGGCGACGAATTGACGTGATTTTTTAAGTGGAGATAGTTGAAGGGATGGAGAGTGACATAGGCTACTTTTTGTCTCTTTCTAACCCCCCACTTCCCTAAAATGGGGGGTGGAAGTTTGTGTGGAGCATTGGGGGGGGGGGGGGGGGGGGGTTGGCAATCAGGAAAGGGGAACAGTGTAAGAAATTAGTTCCAATGAAATTCCGCAACATGGCGCATGAATATTTCTGGTCAGGCTTTAATTTATTATTTGCTTTATGTGTTGTACAATAGGTCTTCATGTCTATTAATTATATAAGGTGCTAACAAATTAGTCACGGATATTTTAAAAGATAATACATTACATTAAAACAATTAACTTTTAACTGTAATTAAGGAACCTTTGTATATCATTTTTTTGTTTTCATTTACCGAACAAGAAAAAAATATAATTAATTTTGAAAATAATCACCCCTATAATATATCTGTCAAGATGTTTAACGCTGTCTGTCATGTCCGGTCAAAAGTTTTTTTTCTTAAATGTCATTATGAGTCGGGTCTAAAGAGGTCTCATTTAATTATCTTATTAACAGGGTGTTTTAACGTAGGAAATTTGTTTCCTAGTTTTCTCCAAAAAAACGTAACAAAACCTATGATGTTTCATACTTAAATATACTCCGAGAACCGAGTATGTACTATCAGCGGTAAAAATATCCTTGACTAATTTGTTAGCACCTTATATGTCTCAACACAACCCTGCGAGGGTACTGCAAAACGGTTCTACATCTAATTACACTAATGTATGCATGCTTAAAAATATGAAATTTAAACACCCGACTCTAACCGCATTCCCACTTCATTCTAGGCTCATCCAAAGGCCGCGGCTACACGCTATCAGACGACAAGCCCCACGAAGCGGGCTACGACGCCTTTATAACCGGACTATGCTTCCTAGCGATGCGCTCGCACGTGGCGCGCATGCGCGGAGAGAGCGAGAGCGAGCATAGCGCCGCGCTACTCAGGCCGTTCCTTAATAAGCTGTTTCTCACTAAGACTGCGTATCAGGATTCGCCGTATATGAACATGGATGGGCCCGATCGTAAGTAGAGATATTATACTTAAGCACTTTTATATTGACATTAGCATGAGAACCATTATGATGTCACAGTTGTAATAGGTGAATGATAGTTTAGCAAAAAAAAATACCCATACATATTGAAAATATTAATAACGGGTTTCTCACGTAATTTAAGTCGAATTTTACTCAACCTGTTTCGCGGCTTGCGCATCGCGGAAGGCCGCTCGTGAAAATGATCATCGTAAATTGATTGAAACACGTCGAGAAAAAATCGACTTAAATTACGTGAGTAACCCGTTATAAATATTTTTAATATATATTACAGTCTCACGAAAGTTTTACCCATACATGGCGAAAGCGACCCTGGGTCTCTTAAGGTTTTAATAATTAAGAACGAGTTTTCATAGGGTCGAAAGCGACCCTTTGGGCATATATGGCTTGCACGACAAGGTGCGGGCAGGAGCTGCTGTTAAAAAAATAATTAAAAAACTAGGTTTTATCATTTTCTACAACATCACTGTTTTAGTCAATTAATAATATAAATATTTTGTTCGCAGCTACGCCGTCCAGAGATCACGTGTTCCATCTGACATTCCCCATAGATTGGCAAAGGAATGACATCAATCAGTTGTTCAGTCCTTTTGGTAAGTAGAGATTCCTCATCTAATTGCTTTTTTGGTTGCTTTCGAAAGTGCTCCCGCGTCCACTTGCGGCCACCATATTCGAAAAATTGGCATTTATAGGCGCGACGTAGGCAAAATAATTTAGCACTTATCGACTTTACTCATGATGTTTAGTTCGCCCAAGTTCCATTAAATCATTGGTACTGGTTAGAGAATTTACCACCGCCGATCGGAATAAATCAGAATATTATAATAATTATTATTAATTTGTCATGTTGTACAGGTCCTATAGTAGTACAGTTCATCGACGACTCGTCGGCGTTCGTGGCGCTGTCGCGGCGCGAGCAGGCGAGAGACGTGATGCGGACGCTCGCGAAACATTCACGGACCACGCTCGTGCCTTACGTCAAGTTCAAACACATGGTAACTAATTACATATAAATATTATAATAGCCGTACAGTCGACGACAATATATTTTAACTTTTAAACTCCCTTATTAGTAGTTATCTTGTTAAACTATAGTGAGTGTAATTAACTAATTTCGTCTTGAGCTTTCCGTACCTTTGTTAATGATATTTTACCAATAAACCTTACTTATCTTTTTTCGTACGTTCTTCTCTAACATAAGACACAAAGTATGATTCTCTCTATCTATACTCCACTGCACTTCGATATTTGCCAAACTAGACTTATGATGCTAATCCTGGTCATGGCACCAAAATGTAACTAGTGAGTTGTCACACTACTCTCGATGTGTTGAGGCGATCTTGGCGTTTAACCATTAGTTATTGATTGAAATTGATGAATAACAGCTGTTTTTTTCGACAGGCTTCACAAGACACCAAGCATTGGCGCAAGGAGGAACTCACGTGCGTATCTCAGTTACTTCTCATTGTGTTAGCCATCATCTTTGTTTACGTCGCTTTTTTAATGTCAAAGATAACGGCGCCATTTATATAATACAGTTAGTTTTTTATACGAACACATTCAGAAGAAAGAAATACGTGTGCCCATAAAGATTTACCGAATTACTGAGTTTGATGTTGTAATTAATACACACATTTTTTTAGTTTTTTCATCCATTTTTATCAAATATTTTATTTACTACCTAATGGTTTAGGTACAGTCGACGTCATAAATATGTTTAGACTTTTGAGCCTTATTACAAAGGAGTAAGTATTACATATCTTTGACGTCGACTGTACATGAAGGATATTATAAGGTACAGAAGATTTTTGCGAAAATTACGTTAGCCGCGCCATTCCATGAAAACGCATACATAATAGACAGACTTTTTATTTGTACTGTGATACAATTTTTTTTAATTACGCACATTTGTAAAATTATGATTTTTCTAAAAAAACTTGCTGCTAGTTCAAGACATAATCAACAGCGGAAGTAAATAGCTAGGCGAATGAAGTGTTACAAATGAATTTGACACGCACTTATTGTCTTAACAATAAGATCGTGCCATCGTTTTGAACACCTCAAATGGTTAGTTACATCGGACTATGGATGATACAAGAAGGATATAAATCTCTTTGTTACAAAAATGTCCGTCAAATGGCGATAAACTGATGGCGCCACAGTTATATTAAATTTAATTAAATTAATTTCGATATTTAAAAATCAAATCCATACATATGTCTAAAATCTCTAAATCCATAAAATCATATCCAAAATAATTATTTGCGGAGAATAAAAACACTCTGAATATGAATTTTATTTAGAATGTCATATAAGTATAAAATATCGGTAATTCATTTCAAATGCTGAACTATACCTAGCGCCACCCGGAGATATTTGGAACTATTGTTTAGTGCTTACCGCTGGACACTTTTTCGACCGTTTTCCTATAAGAGAGATCGATCCTCCTTGTACCATCCATACATCGGACTGTAAAAAAAACAAATCACTGTTGGTTTCTTGGTCAGATAAAAACTATCCAATGAATTTTATTTTTATTTTGCATTTAGGTATACTTTTGACGTACCTAACTAATGTAGTATGGAGTAGATAAATAAGTCGCGTTTTTTTATATTTACTTTATTGTGTTTTTTTGGAGACTTGTCGATGATAAGACATTTTTGAATTGTCTGTGACAATTGGTTATAAAATATAATTATTTGATCTGAGAATATTACTTTAGGCAATATTTAAAGCGTTTATAGATCAGCAAGTTATTAAGGATTTTTTGTGTTAAAGCCTGACCAGATATATTTGATCATGCGCCATGTTGCGGAATTTCATTGGAACTAATTTCTTAAACTGGCAATCATTTTAATGATAGGCAGACATTGTTGTTAGTGTCATTGTGGCGGTTTACTTGAATAATAGTAAAGTGTTAAATATTAAATAATAAGTGTCAAGAAATGCCAAAAACTATTCACAGTCAAGATAAAATAAGGTATCTAATAAACTGCTGGAAATAAAATGGAAAGGATGGCCAGTAATTAAAACCTTTTACTAAAATGAACAGAGTTCATTATTTTATTAGTATGAGGTGGCCAGTTATTGAACGGTGGCCAATTAATGGCGATTTACCCTATAATGATCTGATTTAGTTACCGAAGCCAAAATGGCAAAATCGATACCCCTATATATTTAGTTTCGTCATGCCCGTAACGTCTGTCCGTCGGTCGGTCCGTCCACTTCCTCCTTCTGTATGGAACTTATTTATATATTTTTTTTAAATGTTTCTTTATTTCATTCCATGTTTTCGAAAATCACTATACATACCTGCCTCCTAGCCCAGTCGGTAGTGACCCTGCCTACGAAGCAGGAGGTCCCGGGTTCGAATCCTGGTCAGGCCATTTATTTGTGTGTTTATCACAGATATTTGTTTCTGAGTTCTGGATGTTTTCTATATATTTAAGTACTTATACTTATATATCGTCGTCTAGTACCCATAACACAAGCCTTAATGAGGGTTTCCGCGATTGAGATTTTCACTAGATGGCAGCACCGTGACGACAGGTCTTTTTGGCAGTAGCTGTCAAAATCCACCAATCATAAAATATATGGTTAAACATGATTGGTGGATTGTGACAGCTAGACCTCTCGCCACGGTGCTGCCATCTAGTGAAAAACTCGATCGCGGAAACCCTCATTGAGCTTACTGTGGGCCTTGGTCGATTTGTGTAAGATTGTCCTATAATATTTACTTATTTATACCTCGGCGTGAAAACGGATTCCCGGCCTCGTATTCCTATCCGGTCTGTACTTACTTTGCCGGTAATCCCTGTTTTCCCGGCTTCTGCTGTAATGTACAATTGCGCATCATCTGCTGTTTTGAGGTTTCCCAGAAAATTACTTTTCTTAATAAAACGTCATACTCGTAAGGATCGGGAATGATACGCCCGTATGCGTGTGTAGTCGCCAACAACGCCTCTATTGTCAAGGCGATAAAGTACATGTTCCGATAATTTTGAGTACCTTGGCCGCTCCGATATATTTGATGGCGACTGTACATGTACCGTTTTTTGTATAGTATGAAAGTACGGAACCATGTACATTTAGCCGGGTCTTTGGTTACTTAACTAACTATTATATTACATACGGCGGCGTTATCTGATACGGCGAAAATATTTATACGGGTCATTCTCTAAATATGCAGCCGCGATGAGAATGGGATTACACTTGACAGACTTACGTCAAAATTAATATGGATTGATAGCTATCTCAATCCTATTCTAATCGCGGTTTAGGTAATACATGTCTGCGTTTCGACTTAACGCTTTTAAACTTTTCAAACATTTTCATGTCCGAGTTTAGACGCAGGCACACATTTAGAGAATTACCTTAACGTGACATTGCTCGCATATAACAATGTGACTCTAACGTTTTTATTACATTTAAGATTTAAACTCAATTGCACAAATTTCATTAAGGCCAATGACCATGCGAAAATTACTCGTCATAAAAAAAACATATTTTATATAGGGCCTGTTTCACAATCGTCAGATAAAATTATTGCTATCCTTTTCTCCAGTCATATAAAAGAAAAGGATAGCAAACATTTATCTGACAGATATGCTTTAACTGGAGATTGTGAAACAGGCCATTACTAAAAGACAGTGTCCAATTGCTACTAATTAAAGTAGGATAAAACTTGTTTACAACCTGCCAACACACAACACTGCCAATGTGACCCTATATGAAAATTTGTACACGCGAGTAATAACTAATAATGTAAGATCTCATAGATTTATAATTAAGTACCTATATTATGTGAATAAATCTTGGTTTTCTATAAATTTGTTTTATTTGTTAGAGTCATATTGTTATAAGACTTATAAGAGATGGTGTCATTCACAAAAGCTGGCCTCTCCCCTTTAGTACAGTACGCGAACAATTTTGAGCTTCGATAACTCACAAGTGCGATTTTCTTTTTTAGTTAGAGAATATGATATGATTACTTATAGTAGAAAATATTTTCTAACAGTTTTTGACGTCGCGCTAGGTATTATATAGATATTTGTTAATTAACAAGAAAATATTATACAAGATATATTTTCCTTTACCATACTATTGCATTCAACTATTTCAACATCATCTGTCATTTTATAACAGTTTGGTCAATAGATTAGGTGAGCATAATCGAAAACAATTTGTCAAAATATTAGTGACCTTGAATTATAAACGAATCACAACTGGCTAAGACGACATATCCTCCTGACAAAACCGTTATAAAATGTGAAGTTATGTTGCAATAGTAAAAAGCGATAGCCTGGTGGAGAAAAATGAAACTTACATAATCTTTTCTATGTGTAGCAAACAAATACATGTATTACACCTAGCGCAATGCTAACAGTTGTTAGAAAATATTTTTTATTATTAGTACTTAACGTATTCTAACAGGTCACAAAATAAAATCGGACTTGTGATTTATGTTATTTTTATAGGTTAAAAAAGCGTTCCCGTACTCCACTACTTGCCATTCTGTGTACGTAAGTGCATTTCACAGCAGAAGCAGCTAAGTGCTCAAAATTATCTACACACTTTTTCTCTCTGTGACAATAGAGTAGTGAAATATTCATTTGAACCATATACAAGATATCACTATATTCCGCATAGCGCGTTATTTCTTTAAAACCTAAGCTGCCAAAAAGAAAGGGTGCGGGTGGGGAACACGCAATGTTAGAAAGGGAACGCGCGATTGTTCCATGTGGCGTAAGAGAGAGTCATACATCAATGGTTGCCACGGTAAGTTTACTGTCACTTACAATCTGTTTATCTAATAATCCGTTCTCATACGAAATGTGTTTTCTAGTACTAACCATTACTGAGCAGGGTTCATAGTTCCTACTCTTATACCCTCCCCGTCTGTCCGTCCGCGGCTTTGCTCAGTGATGGTTAGTACTAGAAAACTGATTTTTCGTATGCGCATGTGTTTTAATCATGCCGACAAAGTTGTAAAACAAAATCTGAAAAAATATAACTTAAGGATACCTCCCGTACACATGAAGTGGGGAATTTTTTTTTTACTCCAACCCTAATGTTTGAGGTATCGTTGGATAGGTCTTTAAAAGAAAATAAGCGTCTTAAACAAACGTAAATAATAGACCCAAAATTAAAAAAAAATCTTATTTCCTCGATATCTCAACATAACAGTAAAAAAGTGTAGCGAATCTTTTTTATACAAAATTCACAAATTTATACAAAGCGAAACAAGTTCTTACAAACAACTTCTGGCTAGGGACGTTTCGGCATTTCGATGGCTTTTTGATTTTGAGAGTTTATTCCGCGATAACTTAAGTAACGCTTTTCTGATCTTCATGAAATTTGTTGGGGTTGTAGCAGAGATACATATAATTTGAGAGTTCGTATATGAGCAGGATCAATCAAGGGGCTATGGAGCTAGAAGGCGCGGAAAAATCATCATATGGGTCTTGTTATATTGGTCATCTCGTTTGCAAGGAAATCGCGAGTTCTCAGTTCGAGGCGAACTACTAGTATTAGTAGGATACAACAATTTCCAATACAATTTACGGAATCAAACATAAGCATTTAAATATAAGCGTACGTTCATTAAACAAAGTCGGGTATTCTGTAACGGCACAGCGTATTTCAGTGCATTCTAGTTTTATAGGAGCTATTGTACGGAGCGCGGAATCGTGAGAGGATATCGGTAGGGCGACTATGCTGCTTAAAGTAGTTTGGATTTTCATTTTGTCTTGCAATAAGAAGACGCAGTTTGTGTAATTGTCATTCTGACTACACAATTTTTGACTAATCAGTTAAAAACAGTATTCAGAAGGCAGTTTGGACAGTCTCGTGCGCAAGAGGCCGCTCTCTTGCGCATATTGTAAGGGTAATTAATTAAACAACTTCAGGCTTTTGCACAACGCCGCAGCGGAATCGACTCTGCTGCACCGCGGTACTATTTCGCGGCCCCATTCCGCGTCCGCTATTCTGCGTTCACATCTCCGCGCTCATTCCACCTTCTGGAAACAATGGTGAAATCCCACAGCGATACCGCGGTATCGATTCCGCCACGGAAATGTGTAAAAGGCCTAACCGATCAAAAGTCTGGTTGCTGTTTGGTCACCCTTCAGCTGGACAATGGCGCGTGGCGATACGGCGACCCTGCGACCTCGCGTGCCGCTTCCGCCATCTCGCATTTGAATGCGCGCGCATTTGCATGTTGCCGACACGTGCGCCTGCGCCGCTTTGCCTGCCTCATTTACGAGCCTTTTCATATTGTCTATGGTTATGGTGGAAAACGATCAAAAGTGTCAAATATTAAATGATATTTTTAATGCGAACGTTTGTAGAGCGTAGCTAACTCTGGCCTGACTCACTTTACTATGGGTGGGAGAGTCAGCATAAGCATCAAGTTTTTGTGGAAATATCACTTCCTATAAGATATGATTGATATGACCTATTGGTACCTCTCATACCTCTGGTTGCGATATCAGGTGCTATCTATGGAAAAATGAAAAAGTGCAAAATATTTTACTGACATTTTAATAGTAGGTACAGTTAACAGTTTATCAGTAACTCCCACACTAGGCAAAGCCTGTGTCGTGGAAGTCAGAAACAATAGATCGGTTACCAAAAACATATCGGCTTGTGAAATCAAAAACGCATGCAGACAAAATTTTTCCGAATGGATGTTTAATTAACTTAACTATTGACAAAGTCAAAACCACCTAAAATGTATCGAACTGACACTTTAATGACGATAAATGGCGTTAGTGTGTTTGCCTGAATTATGAAAACACTGATGTCAATTCAGTATTATTTCGTACAAGATAGAAAGTCTTGTCTTTCGTGTCGAAATGTGGCGTTGTTATAACTTTGCCAGAAGCTTTTAATATATTTTGTACTATAATATGCGCTTGCGCATATGCTAACTTCCAACCCTATGTCGCGTCAAGCTAGAAACCCACGTCATCATAGCATGCCAGCCGCCGCGCGCGGCAGACGTGTTGATCGGCCGATTCCCGCCCACCCACTACTTTACATTTCAAGACGATTGAGCTTGGAATATGGTTTTATGTGAATTGCTTTCCGTTGTCACATAATATTCAAGTGGCGGGTTGGTTCAATATATCGATTATTAAAGCCTTCCATCCCAAAGCAGTAACTACTCGTAGGTCTTGATTGGGACTGGGTCCGGTTTCTTTACGATGTCGGTTCAGACCAACATGATCGAAATTGTTTTAGCTTCTTAACACATGCCTACCTGTCGTTAAAGTCGAAGAGGATTTTTAGTTTTGTTTGCATACTTATTTGTAAATTGTAAAATGTCATTTTCATTGCTATTAAGATGGTTTTATTTAACAGAGTTATATAAGTATAGTTTTCCGGCGGCTAAAGGACAAATGGCGCATTTATTCTTAAGCCGCCGGACAAACTATACCACGATTAAAACCTCTATAAGGTGAACCTAACACTAAAATACGGGTAATACTAAATGATAAAAAAATGGCCTATAATTTCGAAAATAAGACTGATTATCGAGGTTGAAAGTGATTTTTGAAATTATCTGACATTTATATTACCCCGAATATAGCTTTCTTTAATTAGACACATTACAAAACTTATGAATAATAAAAATTCCAGACTACTTCACAGCCCCTAGAACATCATTACAGGCTGTAGACTGTAGTCCGTTAATTTTTATATCGGCAGGTATAAATTACGCGATGACATTTAAGCAAAAAAAACATGGCGGCTTCTTAGCCACGCTCTGAGGCCACGCTTATCTTAATGTCTTCATACAAGAACGTTACGTGTTACATCGGTAATGTTAAAGAGTTAAATTGAAGAGTTGTAATCAATTTGGTAAAAGGCAATTGGATTAAAATAAATTGTTGACTTTCCAATGTATCACTCTAAGTTGAATTCTGTCATAGACATAGGTAGGTATATACAGTCGCAGTTTCAGTTCCCTGATACTTAAGTATCATCTTTCCTAAAATACTATAAATACGGTTAGCTACGTGGTATAGTACAGATCTTTATTTGTATGGCAGTAAGGATGTGTTAAAATATATTTGGCGACTTATCTCCTTATTCATAAACGGCCACTAAAGTAAAGAGATCGCTGATAATCGTTTGTCCCTTTCCCTCATATAGGTTGGACGGAAAGGGACAAACGATTATCAGAGGCCTCTTAACTTTAGTAGACGTTTATGAATAAGGGGGTTAGACTTCTACTAACACACTGACAGTACTTAGTTGAATCACAATATTACAATATTGTACACTTAGTGTGGGTGTGTACGCACCTACAGGATGTCACAAAAGTACTGGTTGTCCGTTTAAGGGCATAATTGGTCTCGTATTGCGACGGAAAAAGTAGGAGACACATTTTTTCAACGCAAAAACAATTGTATGGGGCACATCGTCCCAGCCGGCCAACCTTCCATACAAAACCATTTTTTATTTCGCATGAGATTTTTTTTTTCTTTGTTTATAATAATTAGAATACGATACCAATTACGCCCTTAAACGGATCACTAGTATTTTAGTTACACCTTGTATACCCCTATAGTGAACGTTAAAAGGAAAAATTATCGCTCATTGGCATACGTCGCTATCGCGGGAGCGAAAACAATTTGACAGTACTCATAGATTATGACAAATAGAAAATAACAGTGACATAAGTGACAGTAGTATCAAGACGTTTTTTTCTAACCTTCGTACTTGACTTGATAGGATTGCGTGGCTAATCTTTTTAAGTATGTAGGTACACATCAGAGAGTTCTAAACCAGGAGAGGCCTTAGGTATCATTTCCCCTCTGTCAAAAGTATTGGCAGAAAATCTAGTACATCTATAAAAACTATTTCAATAATCGATGTCACGCACTTTCGTCATCGCTGTCGATGGATAACAAGCTCCGTGAAAATGCCCTTATGCGCTGTTTTTGGATGTAAACAATGTTATATTTCGTCTAGTTTACATAAAGATGAAATACAATTTCAGATGTAAGTAAAGTTTTACTTTATTTATTATTACTTTCGTAATAAAAGATTTAACCTAAATCGAAAATCAAGCTTCGTTTACAGAATCGATTCAAAGACAATCGTTTTCTTTCTGACGGGCTGTAACTATTTGACGTTTGACATTTCTCCATATTTAACGCGCTTAAGGATTGCTGTCTTCTATATTTTGTTTGAAAATACAATCAAAAATGATCCTTGACTTTTTTGTTTGACATTTGCAAAGACTGCATCCAATAATGAACCATATGTTAACGTATGTACAGTCGACTATCTATTGCTCCATTTAGTGTTATGAAGTATAAAAAGAATATGTCAAATATGTTTGGTGTTTTCAAGTCAAAGGTACATCTTTGTCGGTTGTCAATAAAGCGTTGCTGCCATAAAAATGCATTTAGAAATAAACTGTATTAACAACCGACAATGATGTACCTTTGACTAGAAAACATCACATGCGTGCTACCTCGCCCCCCTCAGATTTTGGCAGACTTTTTTGTTTGGAAAGATGAGGCGAAGCGTACTCCATTTATAGAGCTTTATGGTACACATACTTAAAAAGATTAGCCACGCAATCCTAACGACAACCTCTTCAGTCACCTGTTTTCAAAACATTGATCATTCGTGATCGAACTGATCGATTTGTGTGAACTTGTAGACATAAAGCTCTATAAATGGAGTACGCTTCGCCTCATCTTTCCAAACAAAAAAGTCTGCCAAAATCTGAGGGGGGCGAGGTAGCACGCATGTGATGTTTTCAAGTCAAAGGTACATCATTGTCGGTTGTTAATACAGTTTATTTCTAAATGATTTTTATGGCAGCAACGCTTTATTGACAACCGACAAAGATGTACCTTTGACTTGAAAACACCAATCATATTTGACATATTATTTTTATACTTCATAACACTAAATGGAGCAATAGATAGTCGCCTGTACAAATGTAACGGTGGACCACACTTCGCCTATGCGGACAAATATTCGTGTTGCGTCTCTTTCCTATTCTATACAATAAGAAAGAGACGCAACACGAATATTTGTCCGCATAGGCGAAGTGTGGTCCCAGCATTAACATGTGGTTCATTATTGGATGCAGTCTTTGCAAATGTCAAACAAAAAAGCCAAGGATCATTTTTGATTGTATTTTCAAACAAAATATAGAAGACAGCAATCCTTAAGCGCGTTAAATATGGAGAAGTGTCTGGGCCATTCTACTTTTCGTTGTACATAAGTTTTTGACACTTTTTCGTAAAATGCATATTTTAGAATACTTGGCCAATTCTTTCAATTGCTGATTTGTGACGGAGGTAGAGGCTGAATTAAGCTGTCAATCCCGATAGCTTAGTTTAACAATAACAACTGTGGACATTCGTAATCTCAGTAACTCAGTGGTCCTTGATTGTCTCCCGATTTGTATGAAAATAAGGCATTTACCACTGCGTTACCATCTTTTTTCATTAATCAATATGAATATATGAATTTTGGTTAACAAATTCCTATTATTTGGTTCAGGTAAAATTTAGGAATACAATTTTATACATGAAATTCAATGTCTATCATATTTTTTTCTGCCAATAGATTAATGGTCACGAAAAAGTAGAATGAGCCGTCTAACGTCAAATCGTTACTGCCCGTCAGAAAGAAAACGATTGTCTTTGAATCGATTCGGTAAACGAAGCTTGATTTTCGATTTAGGTAAAATATTTTATTACGAAAGTAATGATAAATAAAGTAAAACTGTACTTACATCTGAAATAGTATTTCATCCTTTTGTAAACTGGACGAAATATAACATTGTTTACACCAAAAAACAGCGCATAAGGGCATTTTCACGGAGCTTGTTATCCATTGACAGCGATGACGAAAATGCGTGACATCGATTATTAAAATTAGTTTTTATAGACGTACTAGATTTTCCTGCCAATACTTTTGACAGAGGGGAAATTATACCTAAGGCCTCTCCTGGCTTAGAACTCTCTGCTTGTAGATGAAGTATTATTTTAGACACATAAAACCTATTTTTCTCAAAAATCAACGTTACCCGTTATTTTTATTAAAAAAAATCTTCTGTGCAACGCAATTTCAACTCAAAAAGACGCACTTTAACGAACGTAGAAAAGGAGCAAGACGAGTTTGATTGATCATTTCTAGCAAAAACATTGTGATAGATATGAAGAACTTCTTAGAGGCTAAGACGTGTAGGTAGAATATTCTGCTTATATTAAACGGACATTCTGTTATATATATTCTTCAACATATTTGTTTTTGCTCCCACGATAACGATGTATGCTCATCGGAGACGGTATACAAGCTATGACATCAAGCCGTTTACTTTAGTTTAACCGCTCATGGAGTTTGAAGTTTATAGATTTTAGCCAATAGTATATCTATATATATATATAACTCAAAGGTGACTGACTTACTGACTGACTGACTGACATAGTGATCTATCAACGCACAGTCCAAACCGCTGGTTCTAGAGATTCCAAATTTGGCACGTAGGTTCCTTATAAGGTCTAAGGGTGCGCTAAGAAAGGATTTTCAAATTCATCCCCTAAGGGGGTGAAATGGGGGTCCAAAGTTTGTATGGGGAAACAAGATTAGTTAGTCTATTTTATTCGAAACTTCACAGAAGTATTCCTAACAATAAATGAGTAAATATGTGTTGCAGGTTTTTTGAGAATTCAACCCCTAAAAGGGGGAAATGTGGTCAAAAAGTCTGAAAATCAACATGGGTATTGTTTCTATGGTTTAGCGGGTCGTTGATTACGAAAACAACAACGATTTTAAAATCCGACGTGGCGGACGTGAAATACCATCTCCCCTGTTAGGGTACAATGGGGTTGAAATGCCTAAATATCCATATGGGTGTCGTTTTTGTGATTTTTTGGGACGTTAATTAAGAAAATGGCATCGATTTTGAAATTTAATATTGTGGACATGAAAATTCTTGAAAGTATTTGTGCCAAATTGCAATCTTCTTCTAAATATATAAAAGAAGAAACTGACTGACATATCAACGTACAGCCCAAACCGCTGGTTCTAGAGATTCCAAATGTGGTACGTAGGCTCCTTATAAGGCATAGGGATGCACTTAGAAATATTTTTTTAAAATTTACCTCCTAAGGGGGGAAATGGGGTTCAAAGTTTGTATGGGAGACGAGATTAGTTCAACTATTTTATTCGAAACTTTACAGGAGTATTCCTAACGATAAATTTCAGCTTTTTTGAGAATTCAACCCATAAGGGGGAAATGTGGTGACAAAATTTAAATATCAACATGGGTATTGTTTCTATGGTTTATCGGGTCGCTGATTACGAAATCAACACTTAAGGGGGTGAAATGGGGGTTGATAGTTTGTATGGGGAATTTTTAAACGTTGAACCAATTTAGATGAAACTTGGTATAGAGATAGTTTGTGTACCGGGAAACGACATGGGACAGTTTTTATCTCGAAAATCGATCTTTAAGGGGGTAAAATGGGAATTGGAGGTTTGTATGGAGATTTTTTTACCGCGAACCGATTGAGATAATTTTGTTTTGGATATAGTTTGAGTCCCAGGAAACAATATAGAATATTTTTTAAGCCGAAAATCAATCTTAGAGGGGTAGAAAACATGCTGGTAGTTTGTATGGCGAATTATTAACCGCTGAACAGACGATTGAAATGAAACTTGGTACATATTATATAGATTGAGTCGCGGTAAACAATATAGGATAGTTTTTATCTCGAAAATCAACCCTCTAGGGGGTGAAACGGGGGTTGAAAGTTTGTATGGGAAATTAATAACCGTTGAACCTATTTCGATGATTTGGTATGGAGATATTTTGCGTTCTGGGGAAGTATATATAATTGTTGTTATCCCAGAAGTCATTCCTTAAGCGGGTAAAAAGGAGGGTGGATTACTAATTCCACGCAAATGAAGTCGCGGGGAAAAGCTTCTATTCAAGAGTAGAAATCTGTAGTAATCATAATCTCTCAGTAGTAAGTCGTTGATGGCGTAACAATTAAACAATTATTGCAATAATTTCTTTAAAATAAAAAATGAGGGAACCGCCGTCTTCAAAACGTGGTATACCGAAACCTCCAGAATGTAACGAATACTTTTCCGAAAACCGCTTCTAAATCAGTTCAGCGAAACGCAAGATGATCACGGACAAACATACATTCCTACATACAAACATACGAGTCTAACTGAGAACCTACTTTTTTAGTACTTTTAGTACGCGGGCGAAGCCGCGGGAAAAAGTATAGCTAGTATAGTATAATAGGGGAGCCGATGATGCTAAATTTGCAGTCACTCAAGCGTCGTCAGGACTTACACCATTTTGAAGACCACATCGCAAGAAACAATCGTAAAAAGAAAAAAGTTTATGTAATGTATGTTATTGGGGGTAGCTTCTATAGGCCTTCAAAGATTTTAAACGTCAGATATTGAAACTAGAGGCTTCTGACGTGTCACTGATGATGCAGTATGATAATCTGACAAAATGGATGATGGGATTGAGATTTACAATGGTCTTCATACAACAACCTCAAAATTAAAATTGAATTCGATAGATTAAGAAGAATTCCTAAATGCTCTAAGAGGCTGGCCACGTCAAATATGCCAGTGTGTGTGTTTATTTTTCGAATCGCGGCCCATATCTTAATCTGAGGCGCTCGAGTACCTAACTGCAAAAATCCCTTATTGGGCTCCCCTACCACAACGAGAACTTTGATTGCTCAATTACAACTTTTTTATTTAAATAGCGGGAAATTGCGTATTGGGTCATGTCATATTTAAAGCCGAAGTAGGGGGACTAGGGGGTGTAGGATAACTGTCAGGGAAATATCTATCAGGACGAGATCAAGGCCGTTTTTAGAAGCCATGTTTGTATGTACTGAGGACGGCATCCATATTCAGCTCTTTTTTCTTTTTTTCAAACGTGTCTAATCTAATTGGTAGTTTAGGAAAATAATATTATTATTTTAATCAAAATGTGTTATTTTAATTAAAGGTTAGCTTAGATTACTAAATGTAAAAAAAACTTGGTTATTAGTTTTCTTTACAGTAATATGTAGTCTGGCCAGCCAATGAACGCAGTAGCAATGTAAAGCGAACAAAAGTATGACAACACTAAGAATCAGTGAAAAAAGCAGCAATGATCATCAAATTTTATGTTTTTAATTTTAGTTGGTATTTCCGCCCCTTTCATTAGGTGACATTTACGGTGTGTAAAAAGGAGATGGATATATTTCGTCTGATCTGTCATCAACTGCAACAGATAATCGGGTTGAGGCAATTAACATATGCCTTAAAATTTTATTTAAATTTAATTGGGACCGTTGCAGCAGTTCTATCTCACTCGCGCTTAAGATGAGAGAGTGAAATGCGCTAGAAACAAATTCAATGTGAATTGAAATGTTCGTCATGTAACACGGTGTCTCATCACACAAAGGGTTGCCACATGTACGTATTTTGAATTTGCCGCGCGTTTCTACTGACAGAAATGGTTTGCCAGACTATAGATTAAAACTAGATTAAAAACAATTGAACACTTTTCCACCCTACTCCTTGAATAATTAACCTTATTACAAAGGTTCAAAATTGTTAACATATCTTTGACGTCGACTGCACATGCTTTTTTCACTGACTCCAATGCTAATTTGCTATTGTAAGCTATTTCATTATCAAATTGTTGATAATGCCGAAGCTATTCGCTTATCAAAAGTAATTTCTTTTTATACTTTATAATAGAGTGACCATAATGAAATGTATCTGGAATTTACGTACTGGATCGAATAATGTCACCACGACAGAAATGCCGGCATTCTTACACGTTGCACGTTTTATTTATAGTGAGCTTTTCGTATAGCCAGAAACTTATTAATTTTTTGTTATTAAGGTACTTCTCCTTTATCCACTCAAACACATAATAATGTAGCAGATCATTAAAATTGCGCTCATTGGGTGTTCTATGACATGTTTGTGCAGTTATAGTCCGACCGCGCTAGCTTAAAGTTGATAGGCACAGAATGTAGAAGACCCTGCATGTATGTGACAAAGTCCATGCATACCTAGTTCAACTAACTAATCGGTAAGCTCCTGTTTATTTCATGCTATTTGGGACTCAATTTAAAAGTTTTCTTTGTACGGGACCGGAAAAATATTGTATAGAATAGTGACATAATTAAGCTTTTCAGTCGAGTACCCTGTTTAGGCCATGAAGTTTGCTGAGTCGCCTAAGTAAGGTACGAGATTCAAGCTCTCTGACTATTGTTTCAAAAACTGTATAAAAAGTTATATAAGTACGAGTACTTCCGTCGATGACTAATGACTAATGAGCGAAACTTCGTGCTATGGCATTTGCCCCATCGTTTCGATCGGTGACTATCTATGCCTTCAACTAAGCGAGAATCGCGCCGACACTATCCATTCTTTGACATGTCACGATGTCTACCGGCTATCGACTAACTGGCATTCCGAAATGTCAAGGCTGTCATCTTGACTTGACTTTATAATCCCTTGACTTCCAAAGTAAAAAAAGTCAACGGGAATATTTTTGACTTTAATAATATTTAATCTATTTAATATGCACAATGTTTACCTTAAAAAGTATTACATTGTCCCACAAAACTATAATAGTTTGACTGTGGGACGCAGTCTCATCGCACTTGGGTGTGTCTGGTCTGGTGTCGCGCTAGATAAAAAAAAGTAGAAATCTATGCTAGATTTCTTCGGTTTTATTTTTCTAGAAAGAAGGAGTTTCTTAATAAAAAATAGTAGGGCGGTTAAAATCTTCTCTTAAGGAGGAATCGAGCAGTAAAAAACTCAAACTCAAACTCAAACTCAAACATTTATTCAGTAAGTAGGCCACAAGGGCACTTTTACACGTCAAAGTAAAAGTGAGAAAAAAAAATCAAACTACACCGGTTCTAACCCTACACCTCTGACCCGATAAGAATTATGTCCGGCAAGAAACTCGGCGGGACTTATTTTTTCAAAACAACAGTACATCAAAACTAAACAATACATATAAGTGCGTTGTTCTAACAGAAAACATATCAAACCAAGGTTAGATTAACCAACAATAGGTTATAGTTTAAGAAAAATACCAAAGAAAAAAGATGAGTCCAAATCTGACTATTGAAAATGAATTACATACAAGTTTGATATACTTTCTTACCTGAACTGTGTCTTCTAAATAAATTTCCAAATTATAATAATCCATCATCAACAGTTAGAAACAAAATAATTTTGAATTTAAATAAAAAAAAGTAAGTGATTCTAGTATACAATAAACATACTATTTCTAAATTATCCTTAGAGATGTATAAGGTCTCCAAGTGTCTTGATCTATATATTCTATATAATAATAAAAAATATGGATAATCAAGCACCGAATGTTGTGTCTAAAGCCAATTAAATTAAAATTAAATATGATCAATAAAAAGTTACGTAAATGTGTTGCCCCAGTTTGCCTAAACAGACCTGTCTCCAGAAACAGCACCCGTTCACGAGTATGACGCATATCTCAGCCATCGCCTCCCTCAACCTTTCTTCGGGAAAGTGGCGACCCGATCAACGACGCCACCATAAGCAGAGCCTTTTAAGCGAGCATGACATGTTCAAGCTGGCGGGCTTTATTAATTAATAAAAACTAGCCATGTTTAGTCTGGTGAGAAACAATATTCTGTGCTCGTATTTTACATGCGTGAACTAAATTACAATATAAAAGTGACATAGAGATGTACATGTCTCTAAGCGTCAGGATCATTAAATATATATCTATACATATAAATATTTGCGAATGCAAGACTTAGAGATGTATAACGTCTCTAAGTGTCCAAATACTAAATAAAAACAAAAAAAATAAAAACGAAAAACAGGTAATACTGGACACTAGTAAAGCTGCTTCATAGAGTAATGTACCTAATAATTTCTAAATTTGTATTGTACTAACCATATCAAGCTACAGGCTTAAAGGCATCGTTATCCTCAATGAATTCCTTTAAAGTATAGTACTCTCTCCTCAACAAATAGCGCTTAACATAAGACTTGAATTTATTTAGTGGCAAATTCACTAAATCAGCGGGGACTTTGTTATAAAAACGTGTACAGTTCCCAGCAAAAGACGTACGAACCTTACCGAGGCGGTGGCCAGGCTCAGCAATCTTATCTTTATTTCTAGTGTTATAGTTATGGATATCACTGTTGAGCTTGAATTCATGGATGTTTTTGCGCACATACATAATGTTTTCAAGTACGTATTGAGATGCTACGGTAAGAATATTTGCCTCTTCAAATTTTCCTCTTACGGATGCTCGACCGCGCATTTTATAAATACAGCCACGTACAGCTCGTTTTTGTAGCACAAATATGGTCCCAATATCAGCCGCTTTACCCCACAACAGAATTCTAATTAATATATTAATTTGCGGCCTTGGCAAGTCCGTATATATATATATATATTTAAATTACTTCTACCATTACACCCACAGACACAGATCCTGCTCTGATTTGTTTGTACAAGCTTTAATCGGAAGCTCACCTCATAACAGTCGTCCCCGATGCGCCGATAAGCGAACAAATTATACATACAAAACAAAAACCACTTAGCAAAAACCAAGTCTAATTCAAATATTTACCTTACTACCGGTTGGTATGGTCTATTTTTATATAGCTGGGTGTCTGTAGTTGTTCTGTTTTGGTGTTAAAGCGAATAAAAGTCAAAAACAATTGCAAGCGCAATCCGCGCATCGTAAAGAGTCATCGCGCGTGCGCGGACCATTTATGTATTCTAGTTGATAGCACGAGCTCGAGCGAACCAAGTTCTTTGGCGTCCAGTGTAACGGAGACGGAGCTTAGATATCCGTAAGAAATATAACAATGTAAAGAACTTACAAACGTATTAAATTTATCAATACGACTCATTGAGACTTCTTCGGGCCTACCTCGAACGCCGAACATCGAAATTTAGTTATTTCCCTCTCTATCGGACTTGCAATTACGTGCGAAAGAGACGTAGATAACGATATTTTCGATTTTCGAAGTTCGTGGTAGGCTTTCTGATTCGATTAGGTACCAGTCACTATTTGGTAAACGAACGAATCGAGAGAAAAACCTAATCCTAAGAAGGCCCAGTTTCCCCTCTGGTTTGGAGTTCTATGCTTATACTATGCCAGTTGCTTTTGTAAAAACTAGTGTCTACTCCAGCGGTGTCAAAAAATCTGGACAAAAACGCTAGGAAGATTATTTAGCGTGCCGAGTTCAATGCGCGATGCCGCTGACGCGCTGCGTGCACGTTCGTACCTAACCTGCGCGTTTCCCGCTTTGTGAAGTCTTGCATGAGTTGCGGTAACAAAACACGCAATCTACTTATAAAGCTGACATGCGTCCTTGACCAGCCAGAACGCGGTGCAATTGTTAGATCTACACAGGTCTACAAACTCCATACATCAAGTCGTGCTTGAAGTGTGGAGTCGCGCGCGACAATTTAAGTCATGTTAACAGGGTTGATTGGACAAAGCTCTATATCGCCCATAGTCTGCAAGCGTTTGTAATGACACAGCAGATGCTATCTGTACTGAGTTACGTGTCCATACAACAGAACAGCTGTTCTCTAGATAGCTTGAGATGATTTAGGCTACGTACTCGTATCTGACCCGTTACGGACACGTGGACATCAGTAAAAGATATCGAAACAAAATCTCTAGGATACACGTGTCTTTAATCGTTAATTTAGGTGTGTATTGTAAATATTGTTAAACCTATTGTAATTTTTATTATTTGAATTGACAAATATTTTTCTTAATTTTGTCAAACTACTTATGCAAAAGTCTTTACGTCCCCAACTTGCATAAAGGGCCGAAAGTAAAAAAAAAACCTAACATCACGAGTAGGGGAAGTATCAGAACGATTTGTCCGCATGAGTAATATAGGTAGTTAGGTATGAGTAATGGTTACCTAGGCGGTTAGACCTAGTACAGTCGCCATCAAATATATCGGAGCGGCCAAGGTACTGTCAGGGTGTCAATAAATGATATCTAAACATCTACTTTATGGCCTTGATAATAGGGCGTTGTTCAGATATTTGTGACCACCTTGGCCGCTCCGATATATCTGATGGCGACTGAACTTAAAACTAAGCGCATATAGCCGCCGTGTAACTCAGGAATTCGATGCCGATAGTAGACGTATTATTTTCCATAGTTCCGGCTTACAAAGGTATGGCCAAAATAGTTAAGTGCGTTGTGTGGCTGTGGAGTGGAAGCTCAAGATGTAATTCATAGCAAAAATTTGACTACTATTCTAAATGTAATCCCAACTGGCCGGTTTATCGCGTATGTGGTGCGCTGCCATTAGAACTTAGATGAAACCCCCGTATAGGTACTATTTAGTCTAGCTAGATGGAAGCAAATGTTAGTAACTTACGGTATAAATTAATTATGTACTAAGCAGAAACGTCTGCAAGCGAAAATTTCAATTTTATAATTGAAAGAAAAATGGAAAAATTTTACCGCGTCGAGCAAGATTCGAACTTGCGACCTTTCGGAACACCGGTCCGACCGCTCTGACCAACTGAGCCATCGACCCTTACTCAACCTCGGTGAATCTTTCCATCAGTTCCTTCATTGCTTACGTCAGAGGGATCTTGCTTGACGCGGTGAAATTTTTCATTCAATTATAAAATTGAACATACTGTATACTTTAGGTTTATTCAACGCCTGCTATCTTCAACGTATTTCCCACAAGCCACGCTATTTACGGTCAAATAAGTTTCACAGGCCATATAAGAGCAGTAGACGAAACTGAAACACTCTAATTACACGGGGCCGGTGCCTTGTACAGGCCGCAGCAGCAAAAAATAGATAACACGAGATTACAGCTCTGTAACATCAGGGTGACATGGACCGTAATTGATCGCGTGTGAGTGGACCTCTGTAGGTATGGTTAGCAGAAATAATTGGTAACTTGCTACGAACAGTGCAGTCTAAGGAATAACGAAAGAACGTTATGTTATATGCAACGCAATACTGGTGGCTGTTTCTGACGATGTCAGGAGTCCAATGTTTAAGCGCTGGATTTATGTTTACATGGACCATAATAAAAAATGACTGGGCACTGAATGTGCATTAAATATGTAGAGATTTTATTTTAACTTTAAGATTAGTGGCACCCTTCTACAGTGTCAATTTAGTTTAAGTTATTCTTGTATGCACTTTGGGTACTGACTGCCTGACATAAAAACTTTTTTTTTTATACGGAGTTATTGGGAGGTATTTTAACACTTGATTCAAGTAGCTACCGAATTCTGTTCCCCTTATTTATATTACATTTTCTATTAAAATAATTTTGAGGTTTTCAACATCATTGTTGATTTAAGTAAATATTTTCGGAATAAAAAAAAAGCATGTCCAATCTAAAAAAAAATAATTCAATATGAGAGTTAAGCCGTTATTAAATTTAAACTTTCGTAAGACACTTCAAAATTATTTTAAAAACCTCAAAATTATTTTAAATTAATTAACCTCAAAATTATCACTATAAAATATAACGGTTACACTCACGTCACTTTAGTCACTTCGCGCGATATGTTTTGGAGACCTTAGGTCTCCATCTTCAAGCACTAAGAGTGCTATTTTGAAACGGCCCGTAGCGCGCTGTTGCACGACGCGTTGTCGGTTATATTTTATAGTTAAGCGGTTATTGTTTCCGCCGAAAAATATATACATGTTCTTAATTAAGACTCAAGTGCTGCTTTTTTGCTTGTACGGTTTTCGTATCGTGTAAAGGAACGTAACCCTATATCATGCGTGGTCGGACTTTGCTTTCAATTAAATGTGTCAATTTATTTCATAAAATTATGTTACCTCCTTAATCATCGGCATTTGGTGACCCAAGTTTTATGCCTTATCTATACATTGTTAGTGGCAGCAAGCGATATTGGATCTCGTGCCGTCTCTTAGATTGACCTACGTTTGCTCAAGGTGTTACCACATCCAGGACACATTTTGAAGAGTTGCATAATATCGTAATAAATATCCGACTGGGGAAGTACCTTACAGAAAACCACAGCCAAATAGCACTAGACCCATAGCGTTGCCATAGTGTTGTGTTCCTGCTGGTGAGTAAGGTTGCCAAAGAGCTCAAAGAGGACCCAGTGTGTTGACGATGAGGGACCTTCTTGTTCCTTTAGCCATCAACACAGTGAATCCTCCTTTTTGTAAAGGGTCGGCAACGCGCATGTGACTCCTTTGGAATTGCAGGCGTTCATAGGTTACGGTAGCTGCTTACCATCAGGCGGGCCGTATGCTCGTTTGCCAACGTCGTGGTATAAAAAAAGAAATATACTCTGGCTAACCAAAAAGTACAGTAACAGTAGAATTAATAAGCTATGCTATACCTTTTTTAGTGGTGAGGGTATTAAGCTTAAGCTAAAGACAGTATAATTCTCTCTATCTATGCTTGAAGTGAGACAGACCTTGGACAAACTATATAAACAAATTAAGCGGATACTGGTAAATTTTATCAATATATCAGCTGCCTCACAAAATGTAGAATTACCCCCCTAATGACTGCACTCGGTTTAACCAAACTGATGCAACACAAGCTGTCTTTAAAATGCGGACTGGGGCTCCAGAGCATGAGCCGACCTTTTACTCGCACTGCCATGTTAGTCCGCTACCTGAACCACACACGACTATAATTGACACACGCGCGCGTGTCAAGTGTCCAAATACGAGCGCGAACCGCCGCCGGCGCAATTTGCCCCGGACGCGTCACTCACCTGTAATTGGCTGCCATTAACTAATGAGATCCGTCGATAGCATCGCCGGTACGCGCAAAGCTGGTATCACCGCGATCGCTCCGTTAGTTTTTGGTCGAGGGATGAGCTGAGATTTGGACGACGATGAGTTTCACCAGTACTCCCTAAACGGAACTTCGATAAACGATTTTTCGCCGAAATCTAGTCCCTAATATCGTCTCGTTTCCTGACCTTTGTGTCATTGTCAAGTTATCAAAAACTGATGTGCGGAGCGCTCGGATCAAGTGCGATACCCTGAAAACCCTCGCCGAATCTGATCCCCTCGTAATCCGGTGTCAGTGTCACCTCAGCTCTAGTTGATAATTCCCAAAGGGGGCTTAAAAACACCCCCTTGTTTATATAGGGGTCTCATCAACCATTCTGGCGTAAAATCCACAAACCGCCCTTATAATGATTTCACTAATTGGTGCTAACCCCACCGATAATCGAAACATTCCGGAGGGATTATCAAGATGATGCTTTAAGCGCTTTTAGAATACTTGCTTTTAGCGATGCTCTCATCACTAGCCCAACTGGCATAAAATCGACAACTGTCCCTAAATCATCCAGGAACCTTGTCGCCTGAAAGTACGGGGCCGTCAAATCCGGTAGTTCTGATTTTTGACAAAGTTGCGTTCGGCAATTGGATTATTTATTTTGGGTCAACATCACAAACAAGTCTGCAAAACATCAAATCTACCGGATTTGACGCACACGACGATTGTATAAAATTACAGGATCAAAATATTGCCAAAAAACTTTAACCGAAACCGATCCCCTCACTGGCCGGTGTCTGTGTCACCTCACCGACAGCCGAAGGATACCCGACGGCGTGTCGAGATCGTTGATACCGATGTGCGAACCGATTGCAGCAGATACCTGCTTGTAGCGATGCTCTCGATCGATTTCGTCACCGGTAAAAGGGTTTGCCGCGCGTTTAAATAATTATTAGTGTTTTTTCTAGAGGCACATAGCGGGACCATCTCGTTGCATAATATCATGCTATTACGTTTATAATTCATAATTCGAATATGGAATGCGGCATAGGAAATGAAATGAAATAATTTATTTGCAAGAATACGGTGACATAAGATCTTACATTTATAATTTCATGCGTATTCAACCTGAGTACAGGTGTGCAAATTTTTACCTTAAAATAATTCTTACCCATACCATACCATACCATACCATAACCCTAAATACTCAGAAATGCAAATGTTCATGTCAAAAGTAAATTTTATATTTTGAAGTACTCACCTACTGCAAATAAGTTGGTATCTTTTAGCATAACGCAAAACCAGTATTAAATTAACATGAACTAATCTAATCCTATTGTCTCCAAGGACTTCAGAAATTCGCTTCAACTTTCAAGACTTATGTATTACACGAAATTAATCAGCTTAAATCATTTGCGCTTACAAACACCGTATCTGCAATCATTTCATTACCTCCAGCCCAAACAAATCAAGACAAGCTTCAAGAGACATTTATCACGCGTCATGTGCCGGAATGAAACATTTTAAAAAGGACACAAAAGCCAAACTCCTCTTACTGCAATGTGCCTTTTTGAAAATCGTTTCTTGTTTGTTTATGTTCTCTGTCACGCACGAGACTGGTTAGGCAAGTGAGAAAGGGAGGCGTGCTCTTAACACGTCAGGTTGGCAGCCGTGACAAACGGACGCCACTCCGCCAGTCACCTTGGATTAACACTATAGTGAGAGTGACGTGGGCTAAGGAAAGGGCGTTAAAGGTTTAAATGCCTAAAGAACACTTTTCCCATCCGCATCTTTTGTAGAGAATTCGAAATGTTGATACGTTGGCCACATCACGGTATGCCACTCTGCGTTGTTAACAGAGTCCAATTTTCTGCCTGAAAGTAATCTCATAAACATAACATAAGAACTCTTAAGTTTCGAGCGTAGAGCAAGCTCTGCATGACTTTAGTATGGGACCGTGCAAGAAAGAAGTATCCTTGTGCATACAATGTTTTTGATCCTTGTGGGTTCAGGTATCGCCTCTGAAAGCCCTGAAGTTGCAAGGCTAATATGACCGTGTACCATAAGACCGTACGCTTGTCTACCAACGACTTGGCTTAGACACGATTTGACTCTGGTATATTTTAACTTTATTTACGCCAAGTCTAAGTACGTGCATAAGACCGTACGCTTGTCTTCCAACGACTTGGCGTAAATAAAGTTAAAACAAAATATAACAAAGTTAAATCGTGTCTAACTTACATCGTGGATCAATCAGGCTTCTGTTCCGGATTCTAAATAGAATAGCACCCGCGTACACGCAGTTTGTCTTTAAGAAAGAGACAAAATATGGAACCGAGGCACGAGAAACGAGGACGGGAGATCAAGATAACATTGACGTCGGAGTAATAGCGCCACCCGACGACTTGCGATTTATCGCACGAGAGGCTTCTGTTAACGACGGTATAAGTCCTCTTTTCAAGTGTGTGGAATGTAATTCTGGAATAACAAGAGTCGGGTTACGGACCCGGAAGCTGTTTGTATAAACTTTAGAATAAAAGACGGCCTAGTTGGCAACGATCCCCCTGATACGAAGCTGGCGTTCTTGCGTTCGAAACCAGGGCACAATGTGTGATGAGCCCGGACGTTCAGTTGTTCATGCTCGTGAGTGTTGGACGATTGTATTTTTAAGCATGGGTTGAATCGGGCTCCTAGCGGTAAGTTTGGCGTGATAGCCATCCCTGTGCTTATCCTAAGAAACTTCATCACCGGACTACCAGATGAGGTCCCAAGTGTTCTACAATATGAAGTTGATTTGATACAATTTTAACGTATTGAATAAACCAACAAAATAAATTTTGGGTTTGTTATAAACGGTTATCGTAATAAATCTTCAGTTAATCATACATATATCATAAGTAGTCCTTCGTTGAAGGATTAACGCAATAATCGCGGCCGACGTCGGCGCATGCGATCTGCATAAATAAATGAGATTAATGCGTATAAGCTCGTGCCCCAGGACTTCGAGAGCGTGATAAGAATTATTTGTCGTGATTAGCGTTGAAAGTCTTATAGCATAGCAGATAAGTTAAGTTTTGTTAGTGATTAGAACGGACAAGGCAACCCATTTGTATAATTAAAAAGAAGACACAAATTACCAAAAAAATATTTCACGGCTGAAAAATTAAAAAAGGGGCCAAGTGTGTGTCGGACCACGCATAATGGAGGGTTCCGTACCTTCAATGGAATAAGAAATAAACTAATACCAAAAGGTCGTATCTGATGCCTTCCACGTTTTTTTGAGATAACTCAAAAATGGTTGAACCGATAATGTTCAAAACAACTAATAAGGCGCAAGTATAATAATCTTCTCAATTTTTTTCATATTTTTTGGACTTACGGTTCAAAAGTTACAGGGGGGACACAATTTTTCTGACTTTCGAAGCGATTCTTCTTCTACCTAGCGTTATCCCGGCTATTGCCAGGGTCCGCTTTCCTACTCGCTTTCCTCCACTTTGCGCGGTCCTGGGCATCTTCTTTTACGAGCCCGTTTTCGCTCATGTCGGCCTCCACGACATTCAGCCAGCGCTTCTTTGGTCTTCCGCGACCGCGTCGAGGACCGTCCAGGGCTAGATCAAGGCATATGTTCCCTATGTAGTCTGCTGGCCTGCGAGAGATGTGACCGAACCAACGAAGGCGACATTCTTGGAGCTTCTCCGCTACGTCACGAAATCCGAGGCTGCCGCGTATGTACAAGGTATGTACTCATTACGAAGCGATTATTTCAGAAAATATTCACTCAATCACAAAATGTTCAAAGAAACCTCAATGTTATTTTTAAAGACCTATCATACATATAATGGCATATCAATGCCACATGTTGATACTTGGTAAAAACATTTTTTGAAATTTAGTTACATGTATAAAAAATAAACCCCCCCCCCTAAAAATATTTTTTTTTGCTCTTTAACTACATAACTAAGTAGCGGCCCGCATACAAAATAAACTTCATGTGTAAATTTTATTAAGATACGTCTTGTAGTTTCCGAGTAAAATGGCTGTGACATACGGACGGACAGACGGACATGACGAAACTATAAGGGTTCCGTTTTTGCCATTTTGTCTACGGAACCCTAAAAAATGGTGGTAAGTAAATATAATCCTTTTTATAAGATTATATTTACTTACCACCATTTTTCCTGGTCACGGCCACCAACTAAATATGGGTGATACGGTACAAACTGTTTAATAACAGGAAAAGTAGAACGCTGATATTTTTCGTTTTCTACAGTTTAATATTGCTAAGTCACACGCTGTTAAAGTTTAAAATCAGTTTCATATGGTTCCGGATCAAGTCACAAGAGTCGTTATATTATCAACTGTCAAAAGGCAGTATCGCATTGTATCTTCGTTGACTGCGTACTCTCTCACTTGTGTGGTGGTAACCATTATTTAAGTACAAATAAGACAGCGTACACGACCTATCACCATTTAACCCTGCGCATCTAAGCTTTGTTAACAATAGCTCTCATGTTTTATCCTTTCTGGTAGTCTATTCTAATTATTACGCGAGGGCTGGGTGATTCGATTTTCAGGACAACCAGTGTATTGTGATTTAAAAACCGTAACAGCTATGCGTGATCGGTGAACACTCCTTCAGTGGTATCCCAGAGCGAACAAACGCTCGTTAAGTGATCACAACGGCTTCCCTGGAATCCAGCCCGTTTTGCCAAGCTAACAATCCACTTCCAAAACTACAACGCCCCATGTTTTTCCACCCTGGAGTCACTTAAGTCGTTCTTCCTTTATTTTTAAATCCGTTTAGTAGACTAACAACGCACGTTTAGAAGAATAATGTAGCTTTTCATTACACGCTCTAAACCCACATTGGACACTTTAGCGACCCGATCAGTTTAAGTTTACACGGTTAAAAGCTGAATATCCCAACTCATTGTGGTCTTCGTACGCACATAGGACGTTATTCTTTTAGTATCTGGTCCGTTTAGTCGAAGCTAACAACATGGTGTCAGAGAAAGAAAGGTGTATGTTGTTGGATGTGTCTTTGTGACGCGGACATTGTTGTATTGAAGGTGGGCTGAGATATAGAGCCGTTAGGCGATCCGACGCACGCGACTCGCGATTAATGAACGACGCTTGGGTTTATATGGGCGGGGAGATGCAAGAGTCAAAAGATCAGAAGTACCAGAGTTTCTTACGTCAAGATTGAGCAGAATAGATCAAGATGTTAATTATGATGGAAGTGAAATATTTGACCGGTGCCGCTGTGACCGGGGTGGGGTTAGGGCGTATGCCACGAATGCAGAACACGCTCGTTCGATACCAGCCCTGGGCACAGGAGGCCCTGGTCCCTTTTAACTCTGTATATAACATCTATAAAAGTTATAGTCATTGACGACACAAAAAGAAGCAGATATAACTCTTTACCCTCCTGTACCGAAACAATCGATCTGTATCGTAAACAACTCCTGTTTACCCTGTCCAACTACACTTTACGGTACACTTAAACTCCAAATTCGGTACAAACATGACCGTCCCATGTAGGCCTGGCAGATGTCGTTGGGGGTGATATACCAACGTGCGCCGTGTCGTCGCCGGTTTAACAAACGATAAATACGAGTAGCGATTTAGAGACGCGTCGCCAGACACCTCGCTTTATACGTACAGTGTTTTCCGATGGGTTTACATGGGGACGCTACAAGCCGAGTAGAATGTTACCTCCGAATCCGATATTGTCTTAACATTAAAATCACGCGGAAAAGGCTAGTTGGTATATGCACTTATTACTAAGTTACGAACGTGCAGAAGAATATTTTTTAATGAAACGTTTGGTTACCGTAAAATAAAACTAATGTTAATGATTAATGAATACCGAAAAACAAACTTTGGCACCATGTTGACAGCTTAAGATAAGCTTAAAGGACACATACCGTTCGTTTACGACGCATTAATAAAATAAAACCACTTCTAAGTTATTTATCCTAAAATGTATCTAACGTGCTCTGTAGGCTGTAGAACATGATTTTTAGCACATCAAGTATATGTATTTGCGTTATCTAAAACGTTAATCACTTCGACATGTCTCTGAGTCTGGTGTCATTTACGTAATCTGTGTTGGATCCGTGCGTTTTTGCGATTGACGAATATGGCGATAATCGTCGGTCGCGGCGACGCGCGAATCGTCCGGTGGCTACTAGGAATCCAGATCCATGATCAAGATCATCCTTTATCTCGATGCCGACTGAACCGACGATTAACTCAATTTTGTCGGTTTTTATAGTACAGTCACGTCTGAAATGTCACATTAAATGTATCCATATTTTCAGACGTGACCGTACTTAAATCTAACCTACTTCCAGATGACCTCGAAGGATGAAATTTGGAATCCAGCTCGGTAATTGTGTGTAAGCGTAGAAAAAAATCTAAAAATAAAAAAAAGTTAAAAAATACAAGGGGTCCCCATGCAATTTTTTTTTTATTGTATCGTTGGAACCGTTACAAGCAGATATTTGAAACTATCCCAATGTATGTATTATTGTATTTGCTATATAATAGAAATAGAAAAATAAAGTTAAGTCAAAAAATAAGTGGTGTCCCCATACAAAAAACTTGTAATACGCGCTAAACGACCGGCCAACGGTGTGTCGTCGGCGGCGCGCGCGTGGCGCCACATAATTATACACAGAACAGAAGTAAAGAAAATGTAGACAAGAGCATAAAAAAGAAAACCATGCAGCGGAAACGCAAGAAAAAACATTAAATCTCAATACCTGCCTAGTTTTCTTTACAAAAAGTAATGATATCCCACCAAAAACATAACTGTAAAAAAGGAGAGCCAAGTTCAATACAAAAATTATGCTTGTGGGCTTCGTCGCAAAAAGAATGGAGATCTAAATGCTGTTATTTAAAAATGTGAGATCTTAAAGTAGGTTAGATTTGACTTGGCCAGTTTTTATCAGAATGAAAAAAAAAATATATATGTTGAATGACTTTATAAAATGACTGATGTAATTAAAACTGGCCAAGTCAAATCTAACCTACTTAAAGATCTCACATTTTTAAATAACAGCAATTGTTATAGGTATCCAATAAAGCAAAGAAATAGAGTTTAATACTTGTTCATAATGTTATTTTGTTCCTATAAATACATATTTGGATTTTGCATAGAACTTGGCACTCATTTAGATCTCCATTCTTTTTGCGACGAAGCCCACAAGCATAATTTTTGTATTGAACTTGGCTCTCCTTTTTTACAGTTATGTTTTTGGTGGGATTAGCTTAACGAGTGTCACCTAGTTGGAGGTTCAAGAAAGCTGTACCACATGACCATGATCACTGGACAAAATCTGAAATTCCATATATATAGGGCAGAGAGTTCTAAACCAGTTTTCACTTAGTGTTCTGAACAGTTCTGAGCGAGCATTCGTTCGTTCGTGCGGTAGATGAAAACACTTGAGCGTTCGAACGTGTTCGTTCAGTGATGATCGGCTGGACTCGGCGAGCGAATGCTCGCCCACTCATTCATTTAGTGTAAACGACGTCACAGGCGAGCGAGCAGATGTTCAGTGCATTTGTTCGGCGTTGTACATGCTTGGTGGGTCTCCGATCTCTTTATGAACATTCAACTGAACCCTATGCGGTGGAATGGAATCAAGAAAAAAACGTTGCAACTCATTGAAGTTTATCGGATTCATCCCTTCTTATGGGATAAAAAAAGCAAATATTACAAAAACGTTGCAATGAACGATGCTTTTAAATACATAGTCGACATTATGAAATGTTCACCGCTGGAAGTCAAAAAGAAGATTGAATCTATAAATGGCATTTTCGATTAATCTCATTAAGTCTTGGAATTGTTGTTCATTCATTCTGTTTTTGTCGCTGTTTTTTTTAATAACATTCCAATTACAACAAACGCTGCACTAGACAAAACTAAATCACCGCCGTCCATGATCGCTGGTGAAAACGCAGCTCGCTCGCACTGCAAGCGAGCCAAATGTTCGGCAATCTCTTGCTCTGAACAATTGTTCGTTTTTTCATTAAGTGAAAACAGATGTTTTCTGTTTCGAGCGAACATCGCCCGAACACCAAACATTTGCTCAGAGCAAAATGTTTGCTCTGAGCACTAGGTGAAAACGCAGCTTTAGGTATCATTTCCCCTCTGTCAAAAGTATTGGCAGGAAAATTTAGTACATCTATAAAAACTATTTCAATAATCGATGTCACGCATTTTTGTCATCGCTGTCAATGGATAACAAGCTCCGTGAAAATGCACTTATGCGCTGTTTTTGGATGTAAAAAAATGTTATATTTCGTCTAGTTTACAAAAAGATGAAATACCATTTCAGATGTAAGTACAGTTTTACTTTATTTTTAATAAAAGATTTAACCTAAATCGAAAATCAAGCTTCGTTTACAGAATCGAATCAAAGACAATTTCTGACGGGCAGTAACTATTTGACATTAGACACTTCTCTATATTGCTGTCTTCTATATTTTGTTTGAAAATACAATCAAAAATGATCCTTGGCTTTTTTGTTTGACATTTGCAAAGACTGCATCCAATAATGAACCATATGTTAACATCTGTACAGTCAACTATCTATTGCTCCATTTAGTGTTATGAAGTATAAAAAGAATATGTCAAATATGTTTGGTGTTTTCAAGTCAAAGGTACATCTTTGTCGGTTGTCAATAAAGCGTTGCTGCCATAAAAAAACATTTAGAAATAAACTGTATTAACAACCGACAACGATGTACCTTTGACTTGAAAACATCACATGCATGCTACCTCGCCCTCCCTCAGATTTTGGCAGACTTTTCTGTTTGGAAAGATGAGGCGAAGCGTACTCCATTGGCTTTATGATATTATGGTCCTTAAACGTTACAAGCCTTTAATCCTGGATAGAAATGGGATCGATTGGAATAAAAAAAAGTTAGTCAAAAATGACCTTTTTCTCGCATCCTGTATGTTTTTTCCAAAATATGTAAACACCAATCTTCATTAATTTGAAATCGAGGGAAGGTCTTCTAAGACCATTTTTGCGTAGCAGCACGGGATCTGGTAGGTAGCTGCTCACACTGACCCAAAAAGAAAATCCATATTTACATAAAAATATTTGTGATATTATCCATAAATATATGCTCTTACCAGGATTCGAAACTAGGATCTCCAGCTTCTTAGGCAGGGTCACTACTGATTGATAACGCTTAAATATTCATCATGTGTCAACAACTCTATTAATGCATGTATCTACATATACAAACAAGCTCCACATACCGTTAACGTATGTTATTGGCAAGTCGCGAATATTTGCGACAAGCGACCTGCGAAATGCGACATTTCCGAATTGATTGATTTGCTAAAATGGCAGTCATTTAGCACGCGTGGAATTTTAATTAGAGTCAGATCGTATTCGCGGTTAGTCAAAATAGTTGGCGCCTTTTTATTAATATTCATTTAATTCATGAAATATGTATATAACTACACAATTAACTGAATTACCGCAGCTAGATAATTCTTTCCATTTCCTACGAGTAATTGCAGAGGTATTCTTTGAAATCTCGATTTATTACGTACGGATTTTATCAATAAGTACGTTCTCCTTTTGTTACCAAGGTCTTTGTCGAGTCGAGTGTCGTTCCATTTTCCCTAATTTCAAATTGTTATTTCGCCAGCAGGTAGACAGCTCTTCTGCTTGTGTTGAATACGTATACAGTTATAGTTTTACATAGTATTTAAGTTTTGATCTGATCACTTCTGAGTTCGTATTACTTCGTATCGAGCAGCATAAGTTGCTGAATGTTACTTATGCTTGATGTCTTTTGGATTCTTGAAGTATCTTAGCGGTTCTCACTTTCTACAATCTCATCAAAAACATTACCTACTTACATGTAAAAAATGCCTTTTTCCAGAGAAATGGGATGACAAAGAATGCTTGTCAACGATCAAGGTCTGGCAAAAAAATAAAATCCATGTATGTGTCTAAATTGTCTATGTGAGCGTAAAATAGTGATGCCAAATACAACAGGTTAATTATCTAACGGTATTTGACTTTCTTATCGATACGTTCTAAAGGCCTCTACAGACGTAAGCGACTAGTCAAAGTAGTCAACTGTGACGTCAATTGACATCCCCACTACCAACTTGACGTTTCATTTCACGCACATTTTCGACTAATATTATTACATTACCTAATAGTTAATAACTAATATGTTTGTTCTAAGCAAATTATATTCTTTAGTATAAAAAATGTAAATAAACAAAACTATTTTATTATTAAATTAAAAATATTAAATAAACAAAATTATTTCCTAAAATAATTTCAAATATTTCATAAAACGGAAAACGGAATTTCAAGTCGCCAGAATGCGCATTCGATTGATCGCACGACCATTTTGACAGCTGACCTCTGCAGTAAAACACTTCTTAATTGCATTAACACGTTTAATTTTGACGACAAAGTAAAAATATTTAATATTAGCAAAAATAATCAATTATTTAAAATTTAGCATTTCACGTAAAAATCACAATAACGGCATCTAAATAAGGGTATTTCACATTCAATAAGTTCCCTAGTGGTCAGAATGCAATTAAATTACAATAACAAAAATATTTAAATTTAGCACTTCACTTAAAAATGAAGACAACTGTACCTATTTCACTTTCACATTCAACAACCTCCCTAGTGGCCAGAATGTAATTAAATTACAATAATTAAAAATATTTAATATTAGCACTTCACTTAAAAATGAAGACAACTGTACCTAAACAAGGACATTACACATTCAATAGTTAGCAAAACCGGTAAGTAAAAATAAAGACTCGGCTAGTAATAATTTGGCTGCAGGAAAATAATGGGTTAATGAGGCGGGTGATATGGATGGTGACAGATGATTCGCTGGCTGAACGTAGCCTAAATTAAAGAGCCAGGTCTTTATACGCCCGTCAAACGAGGCAATTGGAATTTGGGGAATTTAGCAAAACAACAAAAAAAACTATTATGGCACAAAAATACTGGATACAAAGAAAAGGAATCCAATTTATAACGTTTTTAACAAAAATGTAAATAATTTGATACTCTCGAAAGCAGGATGGCTAAAGCTGTTGCTTTAAATTAAAAAGAGTTCGTGGGCAAGTGTCCGCTTTGATTTAGGCGGACCCAATAGCTCGCTGAACTCCTTTTCTCACTTGGAGAGCCCGCTGGATGCGGACTCTAACTCTCCGATGATGTGGCGAAGAAACCCGCGGAAATCGCGGCAGCTGCAGACCGTCCCGCCGGCCCGGCATCCACAAGCGCCTTCCGGAATCCTTCCGGATCAGGCGGTTCCAGTGTATAGCACTTGCTATATAATTTATATGGCCTTTTTTGCCCGGCAATGGTTTTGGTTTTATTTTTGCTCCAATAATGTATTAATAGCACTTGCTATATAATGTTTGAAATAAATCGCACTTCACCACGATGCAACTAAGCAAATTATAGCAAAAACCCCAGACCAAATCCAGATTATCTCTTTTTCTTTCCAAAATCTCACGGCGCTCTGACAGACTCAATCAAAAATCAACTTTTTCCTTTTTGACAATCTGGAATACCTCAAAAATTCACATTCAAAATTAGCGCGAGTATTATCTCAATTTTATAACTGCCAGACGTATTACAAAATACGGACTGATAGAAGCGCCATTTACCTGTAATGCCGTGAATCACAATGTACGCTTTTTTTATATATCAACCGTGACCTAGCCTTAGACACAGAAGTTCAGAAGTTCTAAAGAAAGTCGACAGATGTCGTACGATACGTAGCGTCATGCTACACCTCTCATTCCAACTATATTTCTATCTCGTTCTAATCGTTTGACTAGTCGCTTGTAGGCGCGGCACACACTTGAGCGGAATCCAGCCCAGCTATCATAAATAAAAATCAGCCGCAGCATAAAAGTCGGAAATTTCTTTACGGGAGCTGAATTTTTGTATGGAGCCCATGTACAATATCCAGCCCAATTTCCGTTTTCGGCTGCTTTTTGACTATGGTAGCGAATTCCGCTAAATGTCTTGAGCGCCATATTTGAATGAAATAATACAAGTACTGCAAGGTAAAAAAATCTTTGATAAAAAAACCCGTTTAAAACTGGATATAATAAGAACCTAATTTAATCTTCTTATGTAATGACGTAATGTGAATATAAGATTAATTTATGAATTGGATTTTTTGAAGCAATAATTATAATTTTCATATTGAACAGTTGTCGATATAAGTCCCTAAACCGTTTTGTCAATCCCTAGCGTCTAATAAATGTTTCGGTTTTTACACAAAATAATCATGAATACTAACTATTATGATAAAATATTGACACACAGTATAATAAACACTAATAATTAATTGTATCTAGTAAATACTTACACGATTTATTTTGCTATTTTGATAAAATATTGTTTCAAAGACATCGATCGGAATATCATGTAAACCTGTGAAATGAGTAATTACTTGGGTTTTTCCTATGAGTAATAGTCCCATCTGGAACACAACACGACACTATGTTTGAGCTGTCACGACGTGGGTACGTAAGCTAACTACCCAAATTCAAAAGCTGTCACTCCTTCAAAATGATCGTGTGTCTCTTTTGCACTCGTGGAATGTTCATATACGTGTTGGTTTCTCTTTTGCGCACTTCGTTTATCTTTTAGCGGAAGCGCCATTTTATATCTATGCCTTTTTCTACTCCAGCACTTCTATATGCCAATTAAATGACTGATAGTGGTATCTAAAACTACATCATTTAAGTGAAGGCGCTAAAGTCTATTTGTCTATAGGTACTTTCTATAACTGCTAGCAGTCACACAAAACATATTGTGCAACTGTTTTTGTTTTTTTAATACACTGACTTCCAGGTGCCATGTCTAAAAAGGGTTCGTTCTTGTTTACAATATAAATTATATTTTTATACTTGAAATTATTTTTGCACAAACTATGATAAAAACATTATCACGTCTTTTTTAAAGTATTAATATCTTAAATAATTTAGTTTTCATATTTATGAAAAGCATAATAGTACTTTAATGTAAGCTTTTGCATTGAGAGTTACTTGAACGAAGCCATATTTTTTTGCAATTGAAAAACTCGTGGTCTGTCTATGACATTTAGTCAAAAAGTCAATATTTAAAAAGTTTCAACACAATGTACGGCTTAATTTTTGTATTTAAACTCGTATATTATGTTAATATCAAGAAGTTTATGTTCATTTTCATAAAATAAGTGACAAGAAAACTTCACAGTGAATATCCGAAGACTTCGGCACAAAAGTAAGTTATTAGTTGATAGAAAAATAAATCTTAAAACAAAATTGGTTTATGTACTCGTGATACTTAAGAACTTTAAAATTAAACTGAAAATAGATGTCATATACTTCAGAAAAAGTGACCAAACCCTCCGGTGTCCGAGGCCAGATTTGTACTGGCGTCTTCAGCTTTCGCGGCTGACGTCCTGACCACTAGACCACCCGGTCACGGCGGAACTTGACAAATTTTCTCATGTATATGCAATCTCTGAATTTGAAACGGCTAGGCGCCGTTGACCATACTCTAAGGGCATGCGCAGTACGTGCTTGCACCTCCTATCCGAATCTCTTACGTGATTCTGGTATAGCGAGAGAGATGGTGCTGCCATCTATGAATCTTGAAGCAAATCAAATTATTTTGTTCAATATTTTTTGATTTGCAATTTTTAAGTAGTTACACTACTATATACACGGTGAATTTGAGTAACCCGAAAGTTTTTAACCATACATTCCTGATCATAATTGGAGACTATAATGTCGGATAAACTTTTCTGGAATTGGACTAGTTTCAGAGTTACTACCAACTAAAAAAAAAACCTTTTTTATTGTGACTCAGTGCAAAACGGTTTTTTGATGGCTATTTTACCCTTTATGGGGTCTAGTCTAGACATTCTTATTGACAGATATCAAAGTGCCAAGGAGTACTTTACGTAAACTATTTTTTACGAAAAAACATGTACTAATTTATTTTAATCGACAGTTTTAACAATAACATTTATATTTTTATGTTCAAAAGCATTTAAAAAATCGAAGAAAAAGGAAAAAAAAATTTTTTTTTTTGGCGAAATTGACTTAAATTCACATAACATTTATTACTCCTTATAACCTCAGGAATTTATGGTTAAAATCTTTCGGGTTACTCAGATTCACCGTGTATAAACTGAAAATAGATGTCATATACTTCAGAAAAAGTGACCAAACCCTCCGGTGTCCGAGGCCAGATTTGTACTGGCGTCTTCAGCTTTCGCGGCTGACGTCCTGACCACTAGACCACCCGGTCACGGCGGAACTTGACAAATTTTCTCATGTATATGCAATCTCTGAATTTGAAACGGCTAGGCGCCGTTGACCATACTCTAAGGGCATGCGCAGTACGTGCTTGCACCTCCTATCCGAATCTCAGTTTATATATAGTAGTGTAACTACAATTTTCAGTTTATATATAGTAGTGTAACTACTTAAAAATTGCAAATCAAAAAATATTGAACAAAATAATTTGATTTGCTTCAAGATTCAACTTTAAAATTATTTATTAATTACGTTTTTGCTACTGTCGTAGAAAAAGTTTCGTGTGCAACGGTACATAATTAGGTCTTAAAATTCTCGGGTCTGTTATTACAAAATTCGGCTTCGCCTCATTTTGTAACTTCGACCCTCGAATCTTAAGAACCCTTATTATGTACCTGTTGCACAAAATACTATTCTCGCATTGAAAGTTTTCTACCACAAAAAGTTTTATATGTTAAGTAAGATCTACCTATATACAGATAGTGCATAATTTATTTCTATCGGAAAAACTCGGATATCAATAAAAATACTGTGGCACCAGAAGTCAATCAATTATGAATGATCTTTTCGTATCCATTTATATGGAACTTGTACATTATTTAGTGTCAATTGTCAAAGTGGCTGTACGAAGCTAATTAAGAGAGCACGATAAATACGATGGAAAACTATTATGCATTACATCTGTAGTGTTGTATAATCAAACCGGTGACCATAGACCGGTGACCATACTATGATGTGCCGACGGAAATTTTTCACATAGGTCGGAAACGTCTTACAATTTTTCGAGGGGATTGAAACTTTCCGTTTCTACAATTTCCTACATTTCTTTTAAAAGTGCAGAAACTTGTTTTCTGATGAGCGCTAAATCATGCTAACAATATTCCCTAACAGCTATGCTAATGCCGCACATGCCGCCGCCATCTTGAGTGCCATCCGCGCCAAAATGGCGGCGGTTAGCATCAGCATCACAGCGAGACATACGCTGAATAAATTGTTCTTAGTCCAGTCAACGTGAGATAGATCCACTTATCGCGCGACTGCATACTTGAAGTCGCGCTCGTAAAATGGAGTCGCACGCGACAACGAAAGTCATGCTAGCTGGGCTTCCTGCTCATGTCTTATTTATTTAATATGATTAGGCTGTATAAATAGGCATGAGTAAATACGTGTACAAGCGAAAATTGTGCGTTTATAAAAGGTCCTAACGGACCATACACACGGATCATATTCATAGCTAGAATCGAGTTTCATTTTAGCAACATGCATCGTCAGCGCCATATATTCTCCTGTTCCTTGTTGTTATTGTTGATCCTATTTATTTATCGTATGGCTACATGTCACTGGATAGGCATTTCTACCCTGGGGTAGTAGGAGCGGGGAAGCAGATGATAAAGAAAATCCAGTGAGTGCTGCGAGGTCCAGATGGGACGGTGCAGCTGCCAAGTTTGTTACTCTTTTAGCACCACCCAGGGATCACGTGTAGGGTTGTCTAAGGTGTTTTCTACGGACGCACAGTAACATTCATCCCCATTGTTGATCCTGGCAATACTGCACCACCACAGAGACATTAGTGGTTAAATAATACATATTAATAGTGGTTTATGTAGGGAAGGGAGAACAATCCCGTTTCATTGACTGCCAAATAAAGTAGATACCTATACAATAAAACCGGCCAAGTGCGTGTCGGACCACGCATAGGAGGGTTCCGTACCTTCAATGTAATAAGAACCAAACCAATACCAAAAGGTCGTATCTGATGCCTATGGAAGAAGTTTTTTGGAGATAACTCAAAAATGGCTGAACCGATAATGTTAAAAATAATTTTCGTAGAAAGAATATGATAAGGCACATCGCCTCAAATTTTTTCATATTTTTTGGACTTACGGTTCAAAAGTTACAGGGGGGGACACAATTTTTCTGACTTTCGAAGCGATTATTTCAGAAAATATTCACTTAATCACAAAATGGTCAAAGAAACCTCAATGTTTTTTTTAAAGACCTATCGATTGATGTGTCGCATGTTGATATTTGATTAAAATTTTTTTTTGAAATTTAGTTACATCTATGGAGCGCCCCCCTAAAAATTTTTGTTTTTTTTTTAAATTTAACTACATAACTAAGTAGCGGCATACAAAATACACCTTATGTGTAAATTTTATTCAGATACGTCGTATAGTTTCCGAGTAAAATGGCTGTGACATACGGACGGACCGACAGACAGACAGACAGACAGACAGACATGACGAATCCATAAGGGTTCCGTTTTTTGCCATTTGGCTACGGAACCCTAACAAATAAATGCAAATATATTAAGAAGTCAAAAATTGCAGAATATTAATGGGCAACCACAGAACTATTGAACTTCAGAATCTATCTAGAGTACAGGCGATTCTTTACCAGCCAACCTTAAGGCAAAGCAGATTGTGGTTTATAAAGTAAAGATGGGAGACTAGGGTCTCAATAAATGGCCCCTATTTACTGGGCTACCTCTCGTTGGAGGCAACATAGTAATTGTATTTGATTGACCCGCGAACGTCCCGCTGACGGCATTATGAAAATCCACCGCTCTTCTTATGGATAAATGAATTTCACTTGCCTTTTAAGAAAACATGGTATATTTGTGACGTTTTCAGAAAACAGGTACCATATGTATATATCGCCTTGTTGACAACCTACAAAGTGATATTTTGCTTGTGATAATTTGGTCCGAACAATGCCTTATTATCAGGCAGGCGTATACATACGAGTATAATACTCGTATTGATAGAGTCACAACACAATTACATTTAAACTAACATGAGACGAGTGACGGGTCTAAAGCGAATTAAAAAAAATATTTAAAAAAACGCGAGTCTTGTAAATCTTAAATAAGTTTTTTTTTTCAAAATTTCAAAGAAAAAGAGAAGTCTTCATCAATAATATTCAAAACTTTTATCATTTAAAAACCCTGGTTAAAGGTGAGCGTCAGGATGGCGGGTGGACCTCGGGAATTTTATCGAATTGTTAATAAAAGTACTGTACCTTTAGTGTACCTCAGTGTACCTTCAGTAGAAATCAGTGTACCTCTTTCTAAAACGAGATTTTTCTAAAAAAAGGTCCACCCGCCATCCTGACGTCAGGATGGCGGGTGGACCTGGTAAATGATACATTAAACCACATATAATGTATGTGGTTATAGTGTACCTTCAGTGTACCTCTGTACAACTTCAAAAACAATCTGCATACCTCTCCTCAAAAGGAGCTACCCTCAAAATAAGGTCCACCCGCCATCCTGACGTCAGGATGGCGGGTGGACCTGGTAAATCCTGCACTATATCACTCAAAAGGTATGTGATTAGTTTGCATCTTCAGTGTACCTCAGTGTACCTTTAGTAAAAATCAGTGTACCTCTTACTAAACCGAGATTTTTTCGAAAAAGGTCCACCCGCCATAAACCTTATGTAGTTCTTACGGGTGGACCTTTTTCGAAAAAATCTCGTTTTAGCAAGAGGTACACTGATTTTTACTAAAGGTACACTGAGGTACACTGAATATGCAATCTAATTACACACCTTTTGAGTGATAAAAAGCAATATTTACCAGGTCCACCCGCCATTCTGACGTCAGGATGGCGGGTGGACCTGGTAAAACTTGCACTATATCACTCAAAAGGTATGTGATTAGTTTGCATCTTCAGTGTACCTCAGTGTACCTTTAGTAAAAATCAGTGTACCTCTTGCGAAAACGAGATGTTTTGAAGTAAAGGTTCATAGCGGGTGGACCTTTTTAAAAAAAAAATCTCGTCTTTGCAAGAGGTACACTGACTTTTACTAAAGGTACACTGAGGTACACTGAATATACAAACGAATTACACACCTTTTGAGTGATAAACAGCAATATTTACCAGGTCCACCCGCCATCCTGACGTCAGGATGGCGGGTGGACCTGGTAAATTCTGCATCTGGTAAATGGTCCACCCGCCATTCTGACGGGTGGACCTTTTTCGAAAAAATCTCGGTTTAGCAAGAGGTACACTGATTTTTACTAAAGGTACACTGAAGATGCAAACTAATCACATACCTTTTGAGTGATATAGTGCAGGATTTACCAGGTCCACCCGCCATCCTGACGTCAGGATGGCGGGTGGACCTTATTTTGAGCGTAGCTCCTTTTGAGGAGAGGTATGCAGATTGTTTTTAAAGTTATACAGAGGTACACTGAAGGTGGAGCCAGGGATCGAGAACGGTTCCCAAAATACCGTTCGATATCGTTCGGAACCCGTTCTTAATTTCGTTCCCACTGTATACCGGTTTATTACAAGAAAGTTCTCTAAAAGAACAAAACCATTTCGGTTCCCGGTACTCAAGAACAACAAATTTTAAAACGTTCCGAAAGAACAAAATCATTTCGGTTACCGATATTGAAGTACGAAATTTGATATGTTCCCAAAGAACAAAATCCTTTAGGAGCGGAATTCGAACCGTTCGCAAAGAACAAAATCATTCAGGAACGATATTTTAAACGTTCTCAAGAACTTTATAAACCGTTCTTAGCCGCGCGCCCTTCTCGATCGCAAGTCGGCCTTGCCAAGGCCACCGTTTTCCTTTGTAGGCGCCGACGCATTGATACCGCGTCGCACCATACTATTAGTAAAGTTATTCTGTGCTCGCACTGTCTCTTTTCCATACGAAGACGGCTTATATTTCCATTTCAGAGAAGCTATACCAAAGAAAAATAGTGTCGCAAATTCGTGACAACCAGTGCGGTGGAGCGACGCGCGGGGCATTAAAGAGTACATTCTTTTTGCAACCAAAACATCGTAAGCGCCGCGAATTTCGCGGCGCTTGCGACGTTTTGTGTAGTAACACACTGTTCTTATAGATTTTTACTGCAGAAGCGGCAGCTTTTTTACCTACGAACTACATTTGATTGAATCCATATTTTATTTCAAAATGTATTACAGATAATAGAGCACAATAAGGAGTGGTCCGGAAAAAAAGTAGCCGTGCCTTTTTTAAATTTATCTTTTTATTTTGTGCCGATTTAGAAGCAGTGTTTATATTTAAATAATCTCTAAATATAATCATACAAAACATAAATACAATCATACTTAAATAAAACAGCGTTTGGAAGTTTTCGCCTTTTGTATTCCATCATACACATAGTTTTTTGAACAGCGTCTTCTGACAGAATTTTTGAGGTGTTTCTCAAAAACATGTTTTTTCTTATAGTTTGATTTGATGAGCTATTTTATACCTTAATAAATTGTCTTTCTTCAATAGTAAACTTTTTTATCTGGCTTCATTTTAAGGTAGTTACAGTAATTTTTAATTAAATGTATTTGCCTTTTTTCATAGAAAATTATCTCCCATAGAAAAATCTTTGTCAGAGGTTAGATTAGAGAGTCTTCCTGACTATCCTAGCTAAAATACAGTTAATTAATGTAGCTTCTTGGTAAGATGAAATTCTGAAAAGCATAAAAGTGTCCATACAAAGTGACCCGTTTTCATAGTGCTTGGATGTAAGTAGTAGTTAAGTTAGGTAATGTAAGGAAATATATGTACAATGGGTGTATTCCATTCGCCAACAAACTGTTTCGCAGTTTGGCGAAGTTTTGTAGTAGTTTTAAGTATTTTTATTACTGAGCAATAAATAAAAAAAAAAAAAAAAAAAAACGGGTTGTGAAAATGGAAATACAATTGTGGAATTGTAGCGAATGTCGATTGAAGATTGTCAAATTATGTTGTTCAAAAGGTTACAAAGTATGATGAATTAAAAACGCGAAAACATAAATATGCTCACATATTCTATTATGATATGATTGTATTTTTTTTATTAGTATTGTATCTAAGGATTAATAAAATAAATATACTGCTTCAAAATTAGCACTAAATTAAAAAATACACAAGATTGTACACTGCTACTTTTTTTCCGGACCACTCCTTATTAAACGAACATTTGACGGGTCTCATGTGAATTAAGTCCTGAAAAAATTACCAGTGTAACCTGTGTCGAAACTCGAAACATCGAAACTCAAGGTAAATATAATTTAATTCGCGTTAAACCCATCTAATAATCGTTTAATATGTACTCCGATCTGAATCGGAATGCACAAAGGAACTATAAAAGTAATAATCCGCAATTAATTAGGGTAAACGCACCAGTGCTCAGCCATGCACCAGTGGTCAGCCTTTCTTACCTATTTTTGACTGTAATTAGTAAAGTTTTTCTAATTTTCATGTCAAAAATATGCAATATTATAAATTAATGAACTGTTAATTGAAAAATAGCTTAACTCTTAAAAAAATCTCTAGCATGAGCTACAATAATACTATTTCAAAGAAGTCTTCTGACATGACGGCTTATGTTAAATGCGCCATTTTTTATGGAGTGTCACATGATATTTTGGTAAGATGATAGCAGCCGAATTGTGATTTCTTGTTGAAAGAATGTGGATGGCTGCACTTAATTATTACTTAAACTATCTGAAAAACGTAAAAAATATGTATAAATCCATATGAAAGTAACATTTTTAAGGCGGCTGACTATTGGGAACTACTTTATGTACAAAATCCAATAGCCAGCCTCCCCTGGCTGACTATTGGGTTTGAAGCAGTAATTTTAAAAAGGTCGTAAACCCAGAGGTCAGCCGGGGGAGGCTGACTATAGGATTTAAGACTTTTTTTTATCATCAAATGAAGTGTAAGTCGTTAAATCAAGCCCCTTTAAATATTTACGTTATTACGACTTTATTTGATTGAAATACATTAAATACCCAGTAGTCAGCCTGTGGCTGACCACTGGACAATAAGATCGCTCAACTCGAACCTAGTAATCAGCCGTTAAAATGGGATGGCTGGGCACTGGATTCTTAAAGGCTGTGTATTGGTACACAGAGGGCTGATTACTGGCAAAAATGCCCTTTCATTATATTTAATAAAATAATTTCAAAAGCAAGATTGAATTAAGTTTTATTCTTTACAAACATTAAACTAGATTAAATTATTGAACAATAGAAACATTGATAACTCTTATTGGTCAATAAGTGGGCAAATTATACGATCTTGAACATAGACATTTCGTTAAAAGGCTGACTACTGGTGCTTTTACCCTATTCATATCAAAAAGTTTTTTATCATGCCTGAAATAACGAAAATGCATTAAAAAAATCATATTTCACTAACGAGTCACAAAATTTTAGTACATCGACATGGTGGTACCCTACCTATAATTTTATTAAAGAAAATCACTAAACTTAATCGTTTTAAAAATTGGGTTTAGATTAAGTTTTTGTGTGTTTTTAATACATGACAACAGTGTTTGTTCCGCTATCTTATGATATTTATTAGAGCTTACATGAAATTTGTAAGTTTTTGTCATACATTTTGTCACGACGACTTTTTTGAAATTTGATGGAATGGAGGAAAACGGCTTGTTTGGAGAAAAGTCGTCGACATCTCTTCTAACTACCTAAAACTGGTATGGGGTATGGATATGTTCCTCATTGTCTCTAAAATAGGAAGTGACCGGTTTTATCTTATGGAGGGGGGATTAGTCGAAAAAAAGGGGGAGAGGAAAGATGGCGGCCGACCGTCATCGAAATTTGTTCATATCTCGAGTCCTATGGAACCGATCGGTGCGTGTGAGATTAAAATATTTGAAAAATATGTTTTTTTACTGTGCATGTTTGCGTAAGTACTGATAAAACATGCTTAGAACTCAATAAAGTATCACTTAACCGCAATGAATGTCATTATAAAATATACAGAAAATTTTATGTGCTTTCTAAAACATAAGTTTTATTTGTATATAATATTAAATAACCAAGTAATGGCGAATTTTGTTCAGCATGGGTCACTGCGCTTCGTCATATAAATGGTGGCCGACCGTCGTAGTATTTTGAGTATTTTCATTATTTCTCAGAATCTATGTAACGGATCAATTCGTGATAGGTATCATTTGAAAGCTACAATTTTTTTTTTTTTTTTTATAAAATATAAGATTTTTCCTAATAGACTGGAGGACACCGGCTTGGTTGGAGAAAAGTCCTCGATACCTAAAACTGGTATGAATGTGTTCCTGATTGTCTTCAGTGTACGAAGTGACCGGTTTTATTTCATGGAGGGGGCGACGGGTCGAAAAAAAAGCAGAGGGGAAAGTAATGATATTTTGTTTAAGGTTGTTGTTGTTAATATGATAAGCTAGAAAACTAAGGCATTCAAAACGAAAGCCATTGGCGCCAGGAGCCCCTTAAGTATTTACATTAACAATAGTAAATAAATCATTTTTCATTTTCAGCTTTCATTTCCATTTTCCTTTTCATTTTCAATAGTTTCAAAATAATACATTTTAATCATTATATTTAGTCCCGTCGCGCTGGCAATATTTTGAGGGTTAAGTTTAGAAAATTCTAAAGTCACTTAGTATTGAAGTTGGAAATACAGTGTGTACATGAGAAGCTTTCAGTGCGTTTTATAATATATTCAATTGTTGCTTTTTATTCAATAATTTGAGGTTAACTTTTTCAGCTTGCCATAACTTGAGTAAAATAATATTAGAGTTAAAAAATATAACCGTTTTTTATTTAGAACAGTTTTATTGTTGTACAAAACCAGTTTGTGTCATTTACGTCGAGTGCAATTTGATATAAGTATGACAACGCTAAAAAACTACGTATAAAAAATTTGAGTTCATAAAATAAGGATTATCTATATCAGCACCGGCAATCTACCGATTTTACTGTAATCAATAACACACTAGCTGCTGTACTGAACTGGTTTACTATTAACAATTTGCTACTTAATGCTAAGAAAACCAAATGTATTAGATTTGTTTTGCCAAACGTTGCACCGGTGGACACTAAGATTCTCCTGAATGGTGAATGTTTAGAGATAGTAGATAAAGCAGTGTTCCTTGGTTCGACGTTGGACAAAAATCTACAATGGAGTCCTCATATAAGAAAACTCGCTCTTCGATTAAGCTCGGCCGCTCATGACGTTAGGAGAATTAGACTATTAACGAATATTGAGACAGCTCGCTTAGTTTATCACAGTTATTTTCATAGTGTAATGTCATATGGTATTCTGGTTTGGGGCAAAGCAGCTGACATACAGACTATATTTGTTTTACAAAAAAGAGCCATCCGCTTTCTGTATAACTTAACGGCAGGTGCATCAGTTAGAGAACTATTTAAATAAATTAATATTTTAACTGTTGCTTCCCAATATATCTATGACAATATTATTTTTGTTGTAAAGAATATACATACATTCAAAAAAAATTCTGACATCCACAGCTATAACACTAAAAATAAAAACAAGCTTGCTATCAGAAGTAGTCGTATCCGCAAAGCATATAAGTAATTTTTTGGTCAAGGTATTCACATTTATAACAAGTTACCCGTCGATGCTTTAAATTTATCATTTCCCGCTCTTAAGAAATATTTGAAAAAAAGTTTAATGTCAAAGGGTTATTACAGGGTCGAGGACTATATGACGGACAAAGATGCATGGCCCAAACCAGAAAATACTACAAAATCATCTAACATTTAGAGGACACAGTTCAGATAGGAAAGCATATCAAACGTTTTGTGAAGCAATCAGATTTGGATTTTATTATTATTATTTTATTTTAATTAAATAATAAGTACATTGTATGTCTCTTAAGCTGTTTTGATATGCCTTCTTATAGAACTACGCATTATTGTGTATCTTTAAGATGTAATATTACTGTATTACTGTTTTGAAAAAATAAGTCCCGCCGAGTTTCTTGCCGGTCATAAATAATTCTTCTCGGGTCAGAGGTGTAGGGTTAGAACCGGAGGTAGTTTTTTTTTCTCTCTCTGACGTTCATAAGTGCATTGTAATGTGCCTAAATTCAAGAATAAATATCTTTTATCTTTTATCACCATAAAAAATGTGAATAAAATCAATATGTATCCAAATTTAAGTTTCTTGGTAATTAAGTTTTTTTAGGCTGTTATCGTTTTAATAAATTATTAATGTCATCAGAGTTCACATTCTAATAATCAAAAATGGATTTAAAAGTAGATATTTCAATTTGTGTCACTTTCTTCAATGATATTTCGTCAAAAATTAAACAGAAACAATATTTGCGTTCAGAGGAAATCCTCCTAACTACAGCGCGTGACCTTGATAGCCTATTCGGCGTACTTCTGTATGACCACTAGAAGTAGACCCCCGGCTCGTTTCTTAACCAGCTAAAACATAGGTCAACCAAGCGCTGGCATCTTAGTAGTTACGATGTAGGTGCTCGCTCACGGAGGCGCGCACGGGGTGATAAAGCTGACATACTCGACAAAGGAACTGAGCGGAGGAGAGGGGGGCGGGAAGCCGGCGAGTGGGGCAATGCACTTTTGCGTGTCTTGCCTCATCATCAGCCTATACTAGTCCACTGCTGGACATAGGCCTCCCCTAATGAGCGCCATAGCGCCCTGTCTTCAGCTTGCCGCATCCAGCATCTGCCAGCAGTCTTTCGCAGATCGTCATCCCACCTGGCCGGAGGGCGTCCTACACTACGTTTGCCGAGACGCTGTCTCCACTCAAGAACACGTTTACCCCAACGGTTGTCGGTTCTTCGCGAGATATGGCCGGCCCACTGCCACTTCAGCTTGCTAATTCTTTGAGCTATGTCGATAACTTTGATTCTCTGTCGGATGTATTCGTTACGAATCCTATCCTTCAGAGAAACTCCGAGCATAGCTCTTTCCATAGCTTGCTAAGCGACTTTGAACTGGTGGACCAGCCCTACCGTGAGTGCCCACGTCTCAGCTCCGTAGGTCATTACGGGTAGGACGCACTGATTGAAAACTTTCGTTTTCAAGCATTGCAGTATGGATGGATGACGAGAAGGCTCGGCGTAGTTTCCCAAATGCTGCCCAGCCTAGTTGGATGCTTCTCTTGGCCTCCTTCTCAAAATTGTTTTTACCTAACTGCAGGATCTGCCCAAGGTAGGTGTATTCAGAAACAATTTCAAGAAGATGGCCATGTACGACGACCGGTCCCGGATCAATGTGGCCATTGATCATGACTTTGGTTTTATCAAAATTCATGCCAAGACCGATGCGTCGCGAGGCTGAAGCTAGGCCGTCCAGCATCTGGGTCAGCTCCTCTAGCGACTCCGCCATTATGACTATGTCATCAGCGAATCGCAGGTGTGAGATGTAATCGCCGTTTATGCTTATGCCCTTACCTTTCCAGTCCAGCGTCCAGATACCGTCTGGACTATCCCCCCTTTGGAACGCCCCGGTATTCCAACCCGCGCACTCGAGGACGACGAGAAAGCAGAATGTCTCGCCAATAGTTTAGAGTCTCAATGTTCGGCCAGCCTCCTGCCTGCCGATGAAGCCCATGTCGAGAGGGTAAATTCTGAGGTGGACAGGAGATCGCGTCTCCCCGTAACTTCACCTCTCGTACCGGTGTCGGTTAAGGAAGTCCACGATCGAGTAAGGTATCTTCGAGTAAGGAAGTCCCCGGGTGCGGATGGCATCTCCAACCGCATGCTGAGACTTCTGCCCGAACATCTCTTACTCATTCTGGTCGGCATCTTCAATGACGCCCTGTCCAATAGTCACTTTCCAGCCGCGTGGAAACGTGCCACGGTCATCGGAATAGCGAAGCCCGGCAAACCCCGGGCCTCGCCAGCCTCTTACAGGCCCATCAGCTTACTCAGCTCGCTTGCTAAGCTGTATGAGCGAATCATCCTCGCTCGGATTCTCAGGTTCACGACTGAGAATTCAATTATCACGGACGAGCAGTTCGGTTTTCGTGCCGGACACTCGTGCGTCCAACAGGTGCACCGCATCACGGAGCACGTGCTGGACGGCTTCTCGCGTCGAACAGGGTTGAAGACGGGAGCGATCTTTCTTGACGTGGCGAAAGCCTTCGACAAGGTCTGGCATAATGGGTTGATATACAAGTTATATCAGATCGGTATGCCGGACAGACTCGTACTCATAATACGAGATTTCCTTACGGACAGAAGCTTTTGCTACCGACTGGAGGGAACGCTTCCACCTCCACATCCTATTAGGGCAGGAGTCCCGCAAGGCTCCGTCCTCTCGCCTACACTCTATTCGTTGTTCATGAACGATATTCCTAGGCACCCGCGTGTCGAACTAGGGTTGTTCGCGGACGACACCGCGCTCTTCACGACGCACAATCGCTACATTCTTGTTCGGAAATACTTCCAAGAGGCAATCAATGGCCTAGGTCAATGGTTTCGTCTTTGGCGTATTGAAGTCAATCCGGACAAGAGCGCAGCGATTATCTTCCACCCTACTGCCATAGGTCCGACAGGCAGGAAGGTGGCTCCGGTCCGGCTTTTTGACCAGCCCATTCCGTGGGTTAATGAGGTCAAATATTTAGGCGTCACTCTCGACCGTCGTATGACTTTCAAAAGCCACATCCGTAGGGTACGCAACAGAGCGCTGTTCGTATTAGGAAGGCTAGCGCCGATGATTAACAAGTTTAGTAAAATGTCACTTGGAAATAAGCTGACACTCTACAAGACTTGTGTTCGTCCAATCATGGCATACTCAAGTGTGGTTTTTACCCACGTGGGTATGTCAAGTCTCGAGCCGGTTCAGACCTTTCAGAATCGTTTCCTCCGTAGGGCGACTGGTGCCCCGTGGTACCAGACAACCCTCAGTTTGCACCATGACGCGGGGCTTGACTCCCTTTATGGTTTCTTTAATGGCGTTATTTTGACAACGCTCCACACAGTAGTAATCCGTTAGTTAGGAAGGCTGCGAACTACATTCCCAACCCTCCCCCCCCGGACTCTTAACACGTAAGTCACTGATTAGGGGCCGCTCGCTTCGGAGGCCTAGACACTACGTTACGGAGCAGGACGACGCACTCACAGCGGCCATTCATGAGAAATGGAACGCTGTGCGTGCGCCCTCCCCCACATGTACACTGCGTCCCCGCCGGCGGGGGCAGGCGGGGACGCCCACCTCGGAACAGTCGCGACCACATCGACACGTTCAGTCCCTTATCCACCCGGTACCGCCGCATACCGGATAGAGTCACCCCGACAGTCGTCGGGCCTAGCTGAGTTTCTTGCTGGAGTCTTCTCAGCTAGGCTAGGAATAGCAAACCAGCGACAAAACTCCCGCTAGCTCGATCCCCCCCCCCCCAATCACCCAGATCAGGTTGAACTCGCTTCAACTGATCTCGCTGGAAGCGCAAGCTCGGTAGGAGCATTCCAGCGTAGCAACCACATCACGTCTGGTCGCGGAAGGGTCCTGGATTATCCCCGGGCAACCATCCCACCGAACAGTCCGCCCGCTTTAGCACTTCAGAAGCATAAAGCCCAAGTCAGGTTCAAAAAAAAAAAAAAGTCCAGCGTCTTAAACATGTCTTCCAATGCGCATGTGAACAGTTTCGGGGATATGACATCCACCTGCCTCACCCCTCGTGATGACATTGTTCCGAGTTCCGATTAGCGTCGCGCGCGGTACGACGTGCGTTCAGTGAGCGCGTTGGTAGCCTACTGACTTTAGCTCCCTGCGCGGAGGCGCAAAACGTAGGTATATAACTCGTTCGCGCGGGCATGATTCATAGGCTGCCCCATCGCTGGTTTTTTTTTTTCGTAGTCCAAATTATATACAAGTTCAGAGTCCATTATCTGGGCCATTTTTGATTTTAGAAAAAAGTTTTTCGATTAAAAAACGCTTATTTTACCTTATTCTATACGAAAAAAAATCATAAAAAGTACATGTTATAATGACGTCCCGTCAATGTTTTTTTTCGAAATCTAAATTATATACAAGTTCAAAGTCCATTATCTCGGCCATTTTTGATTTAAGACCAAAGTTTTTCGAATAAAACACGCTTATTTTAGCATATTCTATACGACAAAAATCATAAAAAGTACACGTTATAATGACGTCCCGTCGATGGTTTTTTTTTTACAAGTTCCATGTCCAATAGGCCATTTTTGATCTAAGAGAAATGTTTTTCAAATAAAACACGCTTATTTTAGTGTATTCTATACAGTAAAATCATAAAATATACTTTATGATGATACCCCATCGCTGGTTTTCTTTTTCGAAGTCCAAATTATATACAAGTTCAGAGTCCATTATCTCGGCCATTTATGATTTTAAGAGAAAAGTTTCTCAAATAATACACGCTTATTTTATCAATCTTAAAAGTACACGTTATATTGATGCCCCGTCACCATTTTATTTTTTAAGTCCAAATTTTACTACATGTAGTCAATCTTCAAAGTCCGGTTACTTCGAAGTTTTTGAGTAAAAAAAATGTTTTTAATAAAATTTGCTTATTTTAACACATTCTACTACACAGTAAAACAAAAAAAGTATGTGTCATAATGACACCATTCAACCAAAATAGTCTAAATTGTACTCAACCTTTAGAGCCCCATAACTTCGAAACTATTGAACTAAAAAAAAAGTGTTAAAGAAAGGTTGCTTATTTTTATGTGTTCTATACGATAAGTTATATAAAACATAGCCGTATTATGACATCACACTGATGAAAAATGTATTAAGTCCAGCCCCGTCCCTTTGCTAGTCCGACCGAGAGGCAGATAACGAAATTTCGATTTTCGCGTTTCACGATAGGCACTCTGTAAACAAACCGCCTTGGTGCATAAATTATACATTTATTAGTTTTAAATTGTCTGTGATAATTTGTCAAAATACTGTTTATATGGTACACTAAGTTTTCCGTGGCACACAAATCTGCCGTTGCAAACATTGTTTCGATACGCTTTTATAAAAATATTGACGCAAACTTTAATATTTTATTGTACTGTTAACAGGGTCATACAAGAAAAAATAAATAAATAAATAAATATCATTGATTAATATGGCACAAATTTATTTAAATAATAGATACCGATATTTTAGAAAGCACAGTGCCTAATCGATCAACTCTAATTTATATAGGCTTATAAAAGTCCACATATATGTGCTGATTGAACGTCAGTATTCCCGTTGACGATAGTGACACAAAACGCGTGCGTGCGTCAGTAACAACTTTGCTGTTACAGTGAAAAAAACAATTTTGATCTCTTATTTTCTACTTACCGAATAATGTTTAAAAAAAGAAATGTCTAAGTTTCTACCTAAGCAACAACCTAAGATGACACAAATTATTATTATTATTATTAGTAGTAGTAGTAAAACACATTATTGCACAAAACAAATACATGACCAACAAAAATATTGTGAGTGTGTACAAAGGCGAAGTTATCCCTCTAAGGGATCTCTTCCACCTAACCTTTATTAGCTAAGTTGGATGGCTGAACTCTGTATGTGAATAATAAGCATCTTTAATTTTATCGAAACTTCATAACTTATCGGTACGGGTCTAATTTATCGTTTTTGTATGCACTCTAGCATACTAAAGGCCTTTTTCTACTAAAATTTGAAGCCACCTTTCACTAAAAAAACTTAACGTATGCGAGTGAAACTAAGCTAGATATAGATTTGTATCCCTATATTCTACTATTACGAAAAGAAGAAAAAAATGATGATTTTAAGTATTTCAGAAAATCTTTCATATTTCCGTAACTAGAAATTAGCATAACGGCCCTTCTCTAATGGAAAGCCACATATAATTTTAAGTTGATGAAAATTTAACTGGCGTAAATTCGTTGAAAAGCAGCAAATGGGTCAGTGTTTCTTAGTTAACTAGCACTTGTTTCTAAATCATTCCTAAATAGAAAAGACGTTTTGCAGTTTAATACGTAGAAAAAACGTATCGAGCCAGAAACGTCCTTTCTTCGGAGTTACAAGTGTTTTTTGGTATTTTTTATACTAAGAAGAAACATAAAATTTAATTTATCATTAACATAACATAAATAAATAAAAAATTCGCATCTTCAGCGCTATAGTTCATACGGTAGTGTTATACACATTTTTGTATTTATAAAAATTACATATTTTCTCCATTTCTCGCGGGGATTTTTTTTAATTTTAATAACAAAACATTTATTTTTTCCATTTTTATGTTCATGTAGAAGTTCCTTTTTCCGTATGGCGGCAGTACGGCTTAAATATGTGCATTTCTGCCATGTTGGATTTTAACACTGACTTGAACAAATTCTTGACCGCTCCGCCTTTTTAAGTTTTATTAAACTTAATTTATACATATAATTTGGGCCGTATTCTAACTTTAAAACACGCTTAGACACGATCCAACGTCAATACAACTCCAATGTATTAACTACACAATATAGCTAGCGCCTAAATGTCTGAATGGAAAATATCAGCATTTGTTTGAAAATTATTCCAATGCATCTAACTCTAATACAACTTCAAATTGATTGATTGTTTGTTATGTGTTGGAGTGAAAAATACTCACCGTCGTAGAAGCGTATGCCGAACTCTTTTTTTGGTAGGTACTTATACCTACTACAACGTAGCGCGCGCGGGCAGGGAACCGCCGTGTTTGGCGTTGGGCGCTGCGATAATAGTCCATATGCAGTTGACTTAAAAGCTAAAACAACTTGCTCGTATTTAATCAGCGCTTGAAGCGATAAATATAACCCTTGCCTGAGTTTTTGATATCGGTAAGCGCTAACCTAAATTAATTCAAATAAAGGGATTAGTTTATTCACCAGTAACCCAAAAGCTTACCGAAATGAAGCTGTTTTTGAAACCCAGCGTTAAAAAAACGCAGGTTTGAAACGGGTTAGAGTAAGCGGGTCCGGCTGGTCCCTGCATAAATACATACACAAAAATACAATGGTCTTGGAGCGACCATAGACGTGTAGGGCCTCTTCTCACGCACATATACCTACTCACTTCACGGATATTTTATGAAAGTACAAATACCTACTTACTTCAAACGGAAGAGCTTTCTCGACGCAGTGCAACACAAAAAGTACTTTGCAACCAATATAAAAGCAATCAAATCAACTCCACCAACCTCCACGCTATTCACGTCTAAGTTCGAACTAATGGACATCGCTGCTGAGTAAAAACGAAAATAGGTACTTAACACACTACGCTAAGGCATACACTGAAATAACTAATGGCCATTGGTTGGCGATGACGACTCATTTCATATCCGTTGAATTCAAAAGAACCGGTTTATATTGTTCCTGCGAACGCTATCGAAAGAACCGCTCTTTTTACGTTCTTTTGGAACGATACGAGCTTGCAAACGTTCGTTCCCAAAACCATTGTAAATACCGGTAACCAGAACAGAACGCTATCGAAAGAACGGTTCATAACGTTCTTTATTGGGAACTGTTCTTTCGGGAAATGTTCTTTCCTAAAACCATTGTACAAACCGCTCACCGCAAACGAGAACGCTATAGAGAACGGTCTAGGTTATTGACCCGAGAACGTTTTGAAAATAGAACCGGTTTCCGATCCCTGGGTGGAGCATTCCATGGTTATGTTATCGACATTCGTACTATATTTTAAGACTTTACAGGTCTGTTACTCGTTTCATTTGAGTTTTCATCATTTGCTAATTATATAATAACAATACTGTATGTGTACTTAAAAACATCCATTAACTACTTTTGTCATAATGTCCAAGTTCGTAAAGAAACTAGGTATCAGCCAAACGTTATGTAAGCGACAACAAATCAACCTAGTCTGAAACATAAGTGATATTTTCGAAAGTTTTAGCGAAATAAGAGACAAAGAGGAATAAAGAAAAATTACACTCATAAATAATACAATAGTCGTTTATTTACAACAAATAAAAGTTTCGTTCCTCTAATAATTTTAAAGAAAATAAATAAAATGTGTAGCGTTATGTAAGCGACAGCAACGTTATGTAAGCGACACGTACGATTTTACACCAAGAATCTCGCATGCTTTGGTCTAAATATTTTTTCTTGCGTGTCCAATGCATGGACTTTACCTTTTAATATTTCACCATCACAATACAAAATATGAAATTTTGATATTCCAGGAACTGCATCCACCTTTTCCCATGGATTTTTTGCTGCCACTTTGGCGTCTATTTCTGTTTGAGATATATATATTACTTTCGTATTTGACACGAGACTTGACGCGAGGTATGCAAAATCTTCTGCTGATTGTACGGGTGTTACTTGGCCTTGCGACATTGATTTCTGACGCACCAAATGCTTAACATTCCCACCTACACCATCTATTACTCCTTTACCATGCGATGTGGCCGAATACTTCCAAGAAAAGGTTTTCTTATATTTTTTGGATAAATAAAATAACAAACGAACCATGAATTTGTTTTTGAACTCCGAGGATGGGCCATCACTCCAAATCACGTCGGTAATGTTTGCATCGTTGTCTTCAGATATTATTAAGTCGTACAAATGATTTATAAAGACAAAAATGGTATCTTTGTTTTTGGGACAGTCAGAACAAATCACATAAGTCCGGCATACATTTTTGAAAAATACGGCGGCTGTGAATAACGTTACACTTTTTCGGGCCCAGAGGGCACTTTGGATCTCGTTTTGGTACTCGCAGGAATATGACATTGCAAAATCAATTTGCAATATGCGGGTGTTTTCACGTTTTTGGTCGCCGGTAAATTCTTTATTTTGAATTCTCTTTACATACACATGTCGGACAAAATCTCCATAGCTTTCCAATACTTTTTCATATAACTCTCCAGCACTTGTTTCATTTACTTTCATTTTAAGTTTATTATTTGCTAACTTCACCCACTCTTTCCAATAAACAGTTCTTGTTTTATTATTAACACAGTCCAATAATTTTAAATTAGCACAAGTGTCACAGTTATTTTTCCAGCATTCAGACGACAGCTCATCATTACACAGCACGGTTTGCCAAAATGTGTGCGAGTATGTTATGCCTAAACTCTTCAATTTTAGCATAAAATTCTCATGTATTTTACACTTACACTGTTCTGCAGGTGTATTTTTAAGCAGTAGTACATTATCAGGTCGCAAACTACAAAATCGTGAAAAGGAAATTTTGATTTCAGGATTTTCTTGACAGAATACATAATGTGCCTCTCTCAAAAACATCGTTAAATAATGTTTTTGGCCATTTTTCCACACTGCCATGCAGTCTTTCATGCCTGGACATGTGTATACTATATCTGTACGATAATAGAAGTCTTTTACAATATTTTCCTCCTCCGACACATCGTCGTTGCACAAACTGCTCTCCATTTCTTCGGCTAGTTTGATACCCAATCGTTTACACACACCTTGGACGACACATTTCTGCTTCATTGGGCAAACCGGTAGGCTCCGCGTGCACTTTAAAACCGCCTTACTGTATGTTTGAACACATTTGTACGGTTCAATGTGTGAAATTGTAGATCTTTGAGGTTCATTCGATCTGATAGAAGCCAGATTTTCTTGTCGATTCTTTTCCCGCTCTTTTTGTTTTTGCTGCCTCTTTTTTCCCCGTAATTCTTTTAGTTGAATTTGAGTCATCTTAGCTTTTTTCTCCCTCTGAATCTTCTTAATCCGCTCACATTGTTTTTTTTGTAGTCTGGATCTTCTTTTTTTTTCTCACGATACTTTTTCTGTCTCGCTTTGTTCGAGCTCTTCTTAGGCGGTGGATCCATTAAAATTTGTAGTCGAATCAAGCTTAGAACACGCACTAAACGTTTGTTTAGTCTACGTATTCTAACAAACACGTTATGTAAGCGACCGTTATCTTTTAATAAAATCAGTACGAATAAACACGCAAATCACAATAAAATCCACTCGACAAATGCTATCCTGAACAAATTCTGTTTAGAAAATAAGTATTGAGATACACTTCCCTGAAGTTTGGTTTATAATTTACAAATTATGTTTCTTTGTTAGGTAAACGACAGTTTTCGAGTGCGAGATCATTTTTTCAAATAACAATTAGAAATCACGAAAATACTAATAAATTCATGTGCCAATGTCAAAAATAGACATATAGTTTTGATTTTATACCAGCCATGTTTAATTAAAATCCAAAAAAAAGTTGTTATTAAACATAGAAATCGGGGTTGTTTCCTTACTTGACGCGATGTTTATTACAGTGTTCTCGAAATGTAGCTATTATTTTAAAAAATGTTAAATGATTTACAAGCTGTATATAAATTCTTAAAGATGATACTTTAAGCCGTAATTGAATAATGTGAAATTATATAAAATGTCAAGAAATTTTTGACGAGAAAGTTACCGATTTCCATGGAATGCTCCAGGTACACTATAACCACATACATTATATGTGGTTTAATGTATCATTTACCAGGTCCACCCGCCATCCTGACGTCAGGATGGCGGGTGGACCGTTTTTTAGAAAAATCTCGTTTTAGAAAGAGGTACACTGATTTCTACTGAAGGTACACTGAGGTACACTAAAGGTACAGTACTTTTATTAACAATTCGATAAAATTCCCGAGGTCCACCCGCCATCCTGACGCTCACTGGTTAAAGATCATTAGATTGTCATCACGTTAAATGCCAGCATCGGTCAAATTTCAATTTACTTACAACAAATTAACCTTTGCTTACCGCCTTAAGGCTCTAAACCGACTTGCTAACTTATAAAAGTCAAAACACATTATTAGACTCGTCTGTAGATAAGATAGCAAACATAGCAGCCAATTATTCTTCAAACTTTGCTGTGACTAACGTTTGAAAATTAATTTAATTTTATACTTAGAACGTATGCGATAAGGTACTTAAACGAGGTACCTACAGTCTACACCTCTTTGCATCACTGCTCTTCTAATTCAAACAAGTTCGGCCGGTGGTACGAAGCTACCAGCCTAGCCGAATACGGCAAGGATATGTTCACTGTGGAACCCCCTATGAAAAAAGTCGAGAGATACGACCTATTGACGCGAGGTGGTTCAAGTGGTAAAGTTCAGTGTTGAGAAGATTAACCGTCATTGTGTGGCGATAAACTACCTGCAGTTAGTGTTTAGAGACCAGCAGACGCTCCGGGCTATCATGTTCTCATTAGCAGTGGTCTTCTGGAATGAGAGAATACTTCGTAGATAAGTAGGTACAGTACAAACGACAAGTAGTTAGTCTGTATATTGATGGAATACAATAGTGTTCTTATGCAGAGGTTATATATCGTTATGTAACCTAGTGTGTCAAGGATACTGTTATAGATAATATGAGTATTAATGTCATTATAAGAGTATTCTTGTCACATTGTGTTTCAAGTCACAATTTAGTGTAGGAGCATCATAACAAATTGGACTGAAACTATCATTATTTCATTAGGCATATTTGTAGGGGATAAAAATGTTGATTTCTTACACGTTACGCCCCCAGCAGAGTAGATACAGCAGATTTAAACTGCGTTAGCGCTTTTCTGAATTTTTGTAGTGTCCAATACATAGCTTGCATATAAAAAGTAACTTTAGACTATATAGTAGCTAAGCGGGTGAGGTGTTCAAATTATTATTGTTTCCAGCACGACTTTATAGTATATATAAATATAGTAGCTGACCCGGCGAACTTCGTACCGCCAACTACATTTTTATTTCTCCAATATTTTAATAGTTATTCTGCTATTCGGGGCGGAAAAAAATCAAACATTAAAATTTCAGCCCTTCTTGAGTTTTAAATGGTGTAACCGATACGACTTTGTTTTATATATACAGATGTAAAAATAGCGTGTGGAGGTCATTTTAAACTCAAGCTACTGTTGCTTCCGACTGTATGTAAGCAAAGACCGGTTCAATGATTACTGTGGAATAAAATGACCAGAAATGGACCATAGACACCGAGAGGTCACCAGTTTCTATGAAAGAAACGCCAGCCTGTCCCGGCGCCTGGCATCAAGCGGCTTCTCGATTCCATTAGAAACTAAGTATAGTCGGGTTGCGAAATCTTGGCAGCAGTAACACAAAGTAGGAATAAGAATCATAACTAAAAATAAATAGGTGTTACTTAAGACTTAAAACGATTATTCACAGAGTTTTCTTTTATCTGTAATAGTAAGAGCCACGAGGAAAATGTACTTAATTAACATTCTACTCCCATTTTAGTATATGACTTGTGTATTAGATTACTGTCAAACTCGTTCGGCCATTGAAAAATTTAGCTAGTCTGTCACTCTGACCCATTAAAAGCTGCCAGATGTTGTTCGGTCGCTTTTAAGTTTTACCGTGGACGTCGACGATGACGTCAATTTTCACCGTCACGATATTGTTGGAGAGCTAAATGAGATTGTATGCAACCGCTTTTAATTTTCCGTGGACGTGCATGGACACAATATGCCGTTACCGTCCACAGTAAACTAAGAGACAACTTCGTACATTTGGATCCCCTTTAATATGGTGACAATATACCTTCACGATATCGTGGACACCCACGTTTATCTCTAGCACGCCATCCGGGTGCCATTTTCGCGATTTTCTCACATTCGCCCCTTTCACCGACCCAAGTATACTGGATCATAGGAAATAAATGTAGTGTATTATGTTATTACAGTAACCGACGCGTCGCAAATCTAACCTGTGCCATATATGGGCCTCGGCGCGCCTGGTGCTACCGTCCGATGATTGACTCGTCGGGGTTTTGTGCACTAATAAGACTCGTTATTAGGATGTGCTTCAACGCGTTTGGAAAAAAAGTGTTAGGGAATGTATTATTAACAGCAGTTATTAAGTTATTGGGATACTAATAGATTGGCCGAGAATGTGTCTGGCCGTGCTGAACGCTACTTGCTATAGTGTGAGCAATCCGCAAATCATTTGCAATGCACGTAGACACAGATGTATCTGCCGGAGATCTGCCCGTACAAGGTTCCCGCCAAACATTCACAGATCCGCCGGCCGGACAGATGCGAAGGACATATCTGTACGCGTATCTCTTGCTTATAAATAAAAAAAGAGGGGTCTTAATATAGGTACTTTTGAGGTAGGTACCTACGCAATTGTGTACGACAGCTAGAATATGTGCGGAAAGAGAAATGTCGTGGGATTCATTAGTTCCCGTAACTGCCATGAAACTTATTCCGCACAGACTGAATATGATATTTGTCATGTATGAGCTCTTATTGTTCGAATACAATATTAAATCTGTACAACGTACGACGTATACGCCTTCCGCCAAATTATACATTTTTCACCAAATTACACTGTAACAAATATATCTGTGGCCTCATAGCATAAAATAGCAATTTTGATATAGTTTATTGTTTATTATTTTGTCTAAAACGGGACTTAATCGCGTACACTTACTTTTATTATTTCCCTTACGTTTCGAGCGTGCCGTAACGCTCGTGGTCGCAGGCAGACTCGTGTACGCGATTAAGTCCCGTTTTAGACAAAATAATGAGTAAAAATCGTGTAAGTTTAAATCAGTACATAGTTTATTGTTTGTTTTAAGGTGATATAATTGGGAGTATCTTTAGATGTTTATTGAAGATCAGAATTAGCATTGTTTGACGAGTACTTTTCTAGTTGACCAAAAAAGATAAATGACTTCCATGATTCGAAATTTGATATCCTGCTATACTAATGACATTGCCAGGCAAATGGATTTGCTACAACGAACTGATAAAACAGAATAACAGCGTTTTTAGGGTTACGTAGCCTAAATGGCAAAAACGGAACCCTTATAGTTTCGTCATGTCTGTCTGTCCGTCCGTCCGTCCGTATGTATGTCACAGCCATTTTACTCGGAAACTACAAGACGTATCTTAATAAAATTTAGACATAAGGTGTATTTTGCATGCCGCTATTTAGTTATGTACTATTATTAAATGGCAGAAAAAATATTTTTCGAAATCCAGAAAAATTGTGACCCCCCCTTACTTTGTGTGTGTTACTTTGGAACCGTAAGTCCAAAAAATATGAAAGAAACTTCTCCCATAGGCATCAGATACGACCTTTTGGTATTAGTTTGGTTGTTATTCCATTGAAGGTACGGAACCCTCCATTATGCGTGGTCCGACACGCACATGGCCGGTTTTTTCTGATAACGTGTTGCTTGTGCGCTACTTATGTCTGCTAGGTAATAGTATTTGCGAGTTTGACAGATGTCTAATATTGTGACAAGCTCCGCTCTCATACCAATAGTTGTTATAGGTCACGTTGCACTGGTTTACCTGAGATAACTTTCCGGCTTGCACAATCATTGATAATATCGGCCTGACATCTCACTTATATGAGTTACAGTTAGAACATGACGGCCGCGACGGCAATATATCATATCATATGTATCTTAAATGATATCCACCGAACCATATTCGGCATATGTCACTGTGAGACATATAAACCTGAGTGAAGACGTCTGAATCGTCTGATCAATATTTCATAGAATTAGAAAACCGGATAATGTACGTTGAACTGAGATAATAGCTATGTACTGTTTTATTAAGTAAGTACCTACTTTGGTATTTCTCGCAAAATCAGAATTTAATTTAAAGATCCGAAATCTTTAGTAGTTGTAGCAAAATAAAGCTGAAAAGCTAGCGACGGAATATATGGCTTCCTAAAAACGGTCCTAATATTTCACTGACAGTTATCTCCCAACTTTACCAGTTCTGAATTTTATCCAATGCGAAATTCCGCGATATTTGAATACAGTTTGATCGGCTAATAGATTCGAGATATCGGGTTATGCGACTGATATTTACATAATGAAGGGCATCAAAGTTAGGGGTGTGGTTTTATAAAACAAACGAAGTGGGTTTTATAATAATATACACATACAGGGTGGTCCAAACCTTGACGTCAAAAATTTTTTTTTAGATACCTCTCGTTGTGGGCTATCAGAATATACCCCATGTATGTAAGCCGATTTTTCGTAGTTTTCAAGTTATGAATTTTTTAATTTTTAACTTTTGTTAAGACGTTCTGGGTGAAGCAATTAATTTATTTAAAAAAACTATTGAACTTTTTGATTTTTTCTTTTTGTAGCACAATCCTTAATAAGCGGCGCAGTGTAAAAAAAAATCAGCATCCTCCCTTGGCTGAGAGTTAGAAAAAAAAAGACGACCAAGCTGGTCAAGCTTAGATTTTGCGCTTAAATAAAAAAAATACAAACGATTTCAAGGACTTTTGGTTATTTTAGAAACTGCTAGAACCTAAGTTTTTTTAAAGGTAAAAAAGTGATACTTGTCATAATTGGACAGAGTCACCGGTCAAAGGAACTGAGGTGAAAAGTTCCCAAATAAGTAATTCATTTTAAAAAATCTTTTTTTTTATTATTCCTAACGTTAAACAACCACAGAAATTACCACGAGAATTCAATGTTGTGACATGTGATTGACCAAGCATCATTTTGATTAACCGACGACTCTGTCCAATTATGACTATTAAGTGTCACTTTTTTTTACCTTTAAAAAACTTAGGGTCTAGCAGTTTCTAAAATAACCAAAAGTCCTTGAAATCGTTTGTAATTCTTTTTATTTAAGCTCAAAATCTAAGTTTGACATGCTTGAACATAAAACTTTCACTTTTGTCTTTTTTTTTCCAACTCACAGCCAAGTGAGGATGCTTATTTTTTTGCAACTGCGCCGCTTATTAAGGAATGTGCTACAAAAAGAAAAAATCGAAAAAGTTGAATAGTTTTTTTTTAATAAATTAATAGCTTCACCCGGAACTTCTTAACATAATCAAAAAATTAAAAAATTCATAACTCGAAAAATACGAAAAATCGGCTAACATACATGGGGTATATTCTGATAGCCCACGACGAGAGGTATCTAAAAAAAAATTTTTGACGTCAAGGTTTGGACCACCCTGTATTATAATTCCTCAATGACGTGTTGAAATTCATTAGAATGACCGCATCGCACCGCCATGGCCAACTGGATTTCTAATCATGACCAATTAGATATTCATACCAATACCTTAATAACATTCCAATGGCGAATATCTTCTGGTAATCGGCATACAAGAAGATGTTCGAAATTTGAATGTAGTTAAAGTATCGGTCATCGATACACTAAACTATGTAAAGTAAACTTTGTGATGCACCACATATACAGGTATTTTAATATAGGCCATTAACTTATCGTTTCTGATCATATTATAGGGACGTTATGATATTGGTATAAAGTCAAAATACCTCCTCCTCCTTGTGTCGTATTCCTCAGTACTGAGGGTCGTGACCTCCCTTCTGCATCACTTTTTCACGTGCAATCTTTCTCCACCTGTTTCTGTCACTGGCGGTGTGGATGGCGTGGTGCAAGGTCGAGTCGAGAGTGGTGCGAATCTGGTCAGACCAACGTATAGGGCTGCGTCCACGAGGTCTTTTCCCATCTACTTTGCCGGTCACGATGAGGTTCTCCAGGTTGCCACCATCTTTTGCCACCAGGTTGCCACCACTCTGCGAAGACACTCGGATGATAGCCGCGAGGAGACTAAGTTCTCGCAATATGGAGACGTTAGTCCGAAATGCTGTCCAGGGGATACGGAGCATCTTTCTCCAGCACCACATCTCAAAGGCGTCAATGCGTTTGCGGTCTGCAGCTTTCAGTGCCCAAGTCTCAGCGCCATACGAAAAGATCGAAAAGACTAGAGTCCGTACTAGCTTGGTCTTGGTTTTAACGGAAATGTTGCGATCTCTCCATATTTTTCCTAGCTGAGACATTGCGCTTTTAGCCATGCCAATTCTCCTGCGCACTTCCTTCTCGCATGAACCATCGTTATTGATGATGGAACCCAGGTAGATAAAGCTGTCCACTGTTTCAAGGCCCAACGCACCAGTGAGTTCCAATTTCCCAGATCTATCTACCACCATGACCTTGGTTTTAGACCTGTTTATGGAAAGTACCATCCCCTCGCTAATCCGCTCCATTCGGTCTAGAAGTGCAACCATTTCCGACTCATTTGCTGCAAGAAGAGTTGTGTCGTCGGCGTAGCGTAAGTTGGTGATTTTGACGCCACCAACTGTGATGCCTCCCTCCCAATTCTCGCAGGCACGTCTCATAATGTGCTCTCCATAAGCGTTAAACAGAATGGGCGATAAAATGCATCCCTGGCGTACTCCTTGGTGAAATTTAAAGGGTTTTAAGGTTGTTTTATCGACTCTTACGACTCCCTGGCTTGAGCCATACAGGGTGCGAAGTAGGACGATGAGATGATTTGGAACTCCAAGTTCTTGAAAGACTTTCCATAAGCAACCCCAGTTGACACAGTCGAAAGCTTTGCTGTAATCGACGAAACACATCATCACTGGCGTATCAAACTCGTATGCATTCTCAACGAGCTGCCTGACATTGCTAATCTGGTCTCGAGTGCCCTTGCCCTTCACGAAACCCGCTTGCTCCTGCGGAATTTGCCAATCCAGGTAGTAGCGGATGCGATTGTTAAGAATATGGAGCAATATTTTGCTGGCATGCGAGATGAGGGACAAGGTTCGATAATTGCCGCAACTCTTGGTTGACCCTTTCTTGTGCAGCGGAAGAATTACGGATTCCGACCAGTCCTGCGGCCTATCACCGTTTTGCCAGACGTGTGAGCAGATCTTGAAAAGTGTCTCTACACCCAAGTCCCCCATAGCTTTAAGCACCTCTGCTGTTATTTGGTCGCCTCCTGGCGCCTTCTTCTTCTTGAGAGACTGTAGAGCAGTCAATATTTCGGAGCGAAGAATCATGGGTTCCAGTTCTAGATCCTTCCAGTCCGGGATAGCTCCGGGCATTGAAAGGGGATCTGCGTATAACTGCTCACAGTAGGCACGCCATCTCTCGGCAATGCGGTCGAGCTCGTGTAGTACCGTGCCGTCGGAATCTTCTATGACCCACGATTTAGCTTTGAACTCCTTGGAAAGGACTCTGACTTTCTTAAAAAGGTCTGCAGTTTGTAGCTTATTCGAATGTCTCTCAATGTCGCTGCAGATGTCCTCAATGAAGTTGTTCTTGTCGCGACGACAACTAGCTTGGATGGCTCTGCTAAGCTCTGAGTATTCAGCCATTATTGCACGATCTTGCAAACCCCCAACTTTTAAATCTTTCCTGCGTTGAATGAGTTCCCACGAATAAGCGGATATCCAGCATTTTTTCTTCTGTTCTGGCTTCTTCTTCTTAGATACCTGGTCCAGCGCATCGCTGATATGACCTTTCAAGTGTTTCCACTGTATGTCCGCGTTAGCGTGTTCATGCGTTGGACAATCCTTCAGTTTCGCCTCTAATGCCTCTCGGAATATAGGTAATTCATAAGGCTCCAAGTTTCTGGGTTTTGGTGGTTGTCGTCTAGGCGCCTTTAAGCGCAGCGAGAAATTGGCTACGAGCAGGTTATGGTCAGAGCCGCACTCTGCGCCGGGAAAGGTCTTCACGTTAGAAACTGAGGATCTCCAGCGGGTATCTAGAACAATGTAGTCGATTTGATTTCTGTACCTATCGCCTGGAGATTTCCATGTGTATAAACGTCTTGGATGATGTTGGAAGAACGTGTTCATAATGCTGAGCTTTCTGTCGATACAGAACTCGATCAGTTTTTCACCCCGCTCATTCCTAGTGCCAAGTCCAAATTTTCGAACTGTGCTTCTGATATGATCATCAGCAAGCGTACTACCGACTTTGGCATTCCAGTCACCAAGGATCATTTTAATTTCCCGACCAGGAATTGAATTTAACGTTTCCTCCAGTTTCCCATAAAAGTCTTCAATTACCTCATCTTGAGCTTGTGCCGTCGGTGCGTATATTTGTACAATATTTAGCACACACGGTTTGGTATTCAGCTTCATTGTCATGATTCTATCAGACACCGGGTTATAACCTAGGACATATTTGTTTATGTGTGGCGGCAATATAATTCCGACTCCATTCCTACTCGAATCTTCACAGCCTGAGAAATACATGGTGTTTCCTGTCGCAGTGGTAAAGTGGCCATTACCATGCATGTGAGTTTCACTGATGCCTAGTATGGAGATGTTATGAGATTCCATTTCCTTCTCTATGATGGTCAGTTTACCCGCCATTAGCAGACCTCTAACGTTCCAAGCGCCAATTCGATGATGGGATCGTAATGAGGTCTTCTCGATCTTAGATATTGTGGCACCGACAGTAACATTTCTTCCTCCTGAAGCCTGTCGAGTCACCTCAAGGGAAGCTTCGGTCGCCAATTTCACACCATCCAGCTCGGGTACTGGGTGGCGCCGAGGGTTAGTCGGGTCGCCCAACATTCTCACTCTCTTTGTTTCTGATTCCATAAGGGGGTTTTCATGGAAAGATAAGCGCGGTGGGTTCCCACGTCCTTCCGCGTCAGTCTTTTAGAGGGTATTTAGATCCTCACGGTCACTGGTTACCGCCCTGTGGACGCTTGGTCTTCACAGGGTTGTCGGGTTAGTTACCGCCGCCCGATACTCGGCGTTGTCTGTTTTACGGCATGGGTAGGTCTCTTCAACACTAACCCTCCTCCTTTATCATTCGGGCTTGGGACCGACAACGGCGGAGTTCAAACTTCAAAGTCAAAATACATACGGTTAGAATTCATACAGTAAAAATACCTAAAATCAAAATACATACTGTATACCTAAAATTATTGGTCATACGTACTGATCGCCTAATCTTAGAATACGTAATGGTCATGTCATAATATATAACAGCTTGTAGTATTCATACTCATTGTTAGTCCGTATGGTTTTTTGGTATAAGTATACAAACCCTAGACTTAAAATAAATAATAATCGATATATATAACGGCCTAAATTGGGTAAAAAAGGGGTTCATATAGACACATATTTTGTTATTATAAGCCACATGTCAGTAAAGTAGGTTAGGTTAGAACTGTTACCCTCAACCAACCCGAACCGAATGGCATCAGTAAAGTGGTTAAGGTTAGAACTGTGACCCTCGACCAACCCGCTCACTCAACCCGAACGGCTGCTAAAAAGTGGTTCAGGTTAGGTTAGAAATGCGACCGTCAAGTTGAGGGCCTTAACCAACCCGAACGGTTATAAGTAACGTTAGATTAGAACTATGACCCTCAACTGAACCTATCCGAAAGGGTGCTAAACAAGTAGGTTAGGTTAGCTATGCGTAGCTTCACTATGCCGTAAAAAATTATGCGGTATTGAATTATCAGAAACAAAATTATTCGAAATAAAGCATATACCATGCGTCGATTCGGACGCTAATTGTATGCCATACGCTACTTCGATCAATGAAGCTTATGCGTAGAGTAGGTACATATGTGGAACGAAAACTAATTTTGCGTAAAGTTATTATGCAACATAGAATTATTCCGAAAGAAACTTATGCCTAAGATGAAAAAAAAAAACGGTATTCTATCTGAGCGTTATATTTTTCAATTCTAGGTAGGTATTTTGAACTTATACGTTCCAACCGTATGCCTTTATACATTTTCATATGTACCCTATGGGTGTATTTATTTTATTTTATTATATACCAAACCTTATAATCGGCGGTATAATATTATCATCATATAAAACTGTCAAAAAGAGCCGCGGCACAATAGCCGTGAGGTCATTTGGAACTCTAGTCCGGCGTCCAGAGTTATTCTACTCGTAGTTGGTGCACAAAGCAAGCTTCTTAATAAAGAGCATAGTTCAACTTCAGACTAATACGACTTCAAGTAAGTGACCAATGCTAATGTCATAATAAGGGAAATGGCGTTGAGTGAAATATGCTCACAATTTGCGCTGTCAGTCTATGGAGTAAAGTAAGTGTTAGTATTTAGTTTAAATATAAATCACTGCGCTTTTACCTCCAACAGTAGACTGGGACTGCTCTTACTAACGGTGTTGTCACGTGCTTTATTAGCCAATTAGCGTCTGAAGTATCATCATTGGTTAACTATGTGTTATTAATTAAAAAAAAAGATTAAAGGTCGTATACGATTCCTAGAAACGAACCATACCTACTAAAATTACTCAGTTAATACTATTTATCAATTAAATAAAAATACTGTTGGTTACAGTCGAAGTTGCTACCAAGAACATTTCCAATGGTTTTTGTAGCCACTCATGAAAATAAATATTGTTACATTGCAATGCCAAATACATAAAATTGAACGCGTAAAGATACTAGAGGGTGAGTAATCTATGTAAAATATTAATAATGTTAATGCGCTTATGCTTATGATGATGAGTGCGTAAGGGGTGACCTAAAAAGAACGTACCTACCTAGAAAAAAAAATGTTTATATGCCCAAATTTCCATACCGTCAGCGTCAAATGATTTAATATGACTCATAGTCGCTAGGTGGGCGCCATTTTTGCACAAACCAGTACTCACATTGAACATCTACGAAATTATTTTAATATTTTAAGGTAGAGCCGTGATTAAAGGTGGCACTAGCTGCCAAACGCTCTGGCAAACTTTATGTCATCGCATTCACTGCAAATTAATGGGTTACGGACCCTCATAAGCATGGCCAACTGATTTGCTTCGTGAGCTTCGTGGGTAGAATGGCCACTTGGGCGTTAGTTCCATCGCTTACCGTGTCAGAGTCGAAAACTAAGCCAACAAGTAAAGTGTTGATAAAACCTTTAGTCTTAATTAATTAATTTATTTTTTATTTTGGTTTTAAGCGTTTGTAGCCTGGCATCCGACTTTCAATCTGGAGGTCGACACCCCGGTTCGTACCAATGGGTTTTCGGAAGATATGTACGAAATATTATTGAATGTTTACCAGTCACTTTTCGCTGAAAGAAAATATGTGGGAAATAAATAATCACAATAAAACTAAATTTTCTCTGAGGGTAGGAAAGTCGGGTGGCATTCGTAAATAGTGTCTATGCCAAATCTGGATACAAGGTTGCCGAGTGGATAGAGCTTCAAAAAGACGAGACAAACGCTTCGAGGATGTTGTAGATGATAATTCGAGACGCTATACTGGTTCGTTCGCTAACCCAATGGGAATACACACCAGGCTGCGCAGGCGGTGACAATTAGCGCGCCTCGTGACCGCGACGCTGCGCGCGCATGTCGCGCGACAGGTGGATCCAACGGACTAAGATCAGGTTCCAATTGTCGGTAATCGTCGGAGCCTATGTTTTTAAGGAGAATTTTAGTCAAATTGGAGGACAAAAAATATTAAACACTATAACCACTTTCGCAATTCCGGTGAATACTTTTTTCTTTTTCTTTACTCGCTTTAGGGAGGCACGTAACGTAGGTAAACAAGCGCTCACATTTTTCGTTTTTCTTTTTGTTTTAAGAGCAGTCGGGTATCACTATGAAATATAACGGTTACACTCACGTCTCTTTGTCACTTCGCGCGTCATGTTTCGTCTTCAAGCACTGAGAGTACTATTCGAACCGTTCCGTGGCGCACTCCTGCAAGGCGCGTTGCCGGCTGATTTTATAGTGTTAGTATATCTCACAAAAGATATTTTTTTTATAATTTACAGTCCGTTAGGCTAAGCGCGCACCACGATTGACACGTTGCGACACGATTTTATAATAGCGCTGTTAAAATATCGTAGAAGATTCACTGCGCGCACTGCGACGGAAAAATCGATGGATTTTTCATTCGCAACATGGATTTCGTACAAGTCGCTTGTCTTGCCATTTTACTCCTTCGGAGGAGGAGGTAGAAAAAAATAAATTGTCAATATTGGACTCATCCTTTAACAGCTCAAAGATGTATCAAAGGTTATTTATGTGAGATACAACGAACTTCGACTTGGTATAACGTTTTGACAAACCTCCTGCCACAAACGTGTTTTTAAATTTCTATCACTATATGATTTCGAGTATTTATCCCATAGAGGAGGTTTTGTCTCTACTTTCATTATTAAATGGTCAACGTCTAGCGTCTCGTCTTGGGACTCCATCGGAGAAGCAGGTTCAGACATGTGTACGCTTGAAGAGCGGAACGCCGCCTGAGCACCGCCGCGGGGCGCGGGGAACGATTTTATTATCGCAGTGCGCGCGGGGCCATACAACTCTGTACGCTGCAATTTACTTTTGCGATAATCGCGTCGCGAGCTGTCGCAGCAAAATGTGACAAATCATAATTTTAAAATCGCTGCGATTTTTACATCGTATATGCGCGCACTGACATATAAACCCATACGTTGCATTTCTGCGACAAAATTATCGCACGACAAAAAATCGTGGTGCTCGCTTAGCCTTACGTGAAATAATAGTAGGTACCTACGGTTATCTCGGGTTACGTATTCTATTATTTTCACATCGACTTATCATTTATTTTACCCGATCTGATATAAAAATCAAATCAAAATACGAATCAAAACTTTGAATCGTCCGAAAGTTAATTAGGAATGTGCCTATTTATAAAAAAAATCGCACTATGTTTTAAATAATATCAGTACCAAAAGTCTGGTCATAATACGAAAAAGTTTGCGTAGAATCTGTTAATCGTACAAGTGTTCATTCCATTTCATGTGTGCCAAATTAAATGCCAATATAATTCATTCACGCATTTTGGTTTTAAAAATAACTTCATTCATACATCTATACGCATACTAAATGTTCTATAGTACGTCTACGCTACTGGTCTTTGCCTTGAGACAGCCTATTAGCTAGAGCGCCCCCAATTAAATACAGCTCATGTTCAAATAAACGGCCTAAAGTCGCTTTAACCGGTAGGAGACTGGAAAAATACCCAGAACGACTCTAAGGTATTTTTCTAGACGTGACTATGTGAATTTTAATTAATTAGCTTTTTACTAGGAGCTAAGTCAAGTATTCCTACAGTTTTTAATACTGCCGTAAGTAATTAAGGCAAAAATCGTCAGTGTGAACTGTAATTATTATGTACATGACGTTTTAATGTAGCGTAAAATATTAAATATGTATTGATTTATTAATGTTTACCATGTGTAAAAAAATAGAAGTGATTTGTTTTAAAGTCATATAACGATCTTACTTATTATCATACCTACTTATTTTAATTATGACAAAATATTTATTCTTTTTATAAGTTATGTACAGTCTGAGAAAAAACCGTGCGTCGATTTTTGATAGGACTGTAGAAGTCAACGTGTTTTAGTTTAGTTACAACAAAATATATGTGTAAGCGCCATCTAGTTCAACTGATAAACTTAAAGCACGTTTATTTAAAAAAAGACGCCTGTATTTGGTACTTCATTAGAAAATAATAACACAATCAAAATACTACAAAACTCGAAATCCGCCGGACAGTTTTGAAATTTGGTGTGTATGTTGATTAGAGGTCCCGTTTTATTGTCCACACCATAAGTCGACTAATTAAAAATATAAAGGAGATTTTTTTAAACCTTCATATTATAAGACGTATGTATGTCTTTATTTTGCGAAATTGAACCCTACCGCTTGAAATAAGGTCCAATAATGGTGGGAAGTATATTCCCTCTGATTTTTAAAGGCTTAATATTTAAGCTTAACGCAATTTTCTTTTGTTCCAGATCTCCTGACACTCCGAGGCCACGGCAAGGTACATTTTATTTGTTTAATTTAATTAAGCGATTTCTGCCAACGAAAATAAAGGGCGATCGGTCGATCATCATAAAACTTAAGTCAGTTAAAACCAACAGTTACTTTAAGTGAGAAGGGTTATCACCATCGATCTGAACAGGTAGTGAACTAGCGAAGTTATTATTGAGTGGTAATGAAAAGACATAGTATGGACATGACCGGAATTTGCGTAATATTGGGCAACACTAAACTGGAAACACTAAACTGTTGAAGTAAAAGTTTTTAATTTTATTTTGCTGCGTGCTTAGATGCGCTAAAATCGTTTTTTTTTTTAAACCAGTACAAATAGGGCAAATTTTACGAATATAGCTTGTTTTTGATTCGACTTGTCAAAGGTGACGTTTGGTTTACTTGTTCCCGCTCCTCCATAATCCCAAATTTTAAAATCTTGATTTGTTCCGGTTTCATTTTAATATGAATTTATTATTATTGTACTAAGCAGAAACGTCTGCAAGCGAAATTTCAATTTCACTACACGTCACCCTCTGACGTAAGCAATGAAGGAACTGATGGAAAGTTTCACCGCGGTTGAGTAAGCGTCGATGGCTCAGTTGGTCATAGCGGTCGGACCGGTGTTCCGAAAGGTCGCAAGTTCGAATCTTGTTTCACGCGGTGAATTTTTCCATTTTTCTTTCAATTATTGTAATTTGTTTGTTTTTTCCATATCTCGGCTCCATGGGGTCCCGGACCTTTGGAAGGCATGCGTGGAGCCGAAGCCAACAACAATATATAATCCACCATCAATATAAAATCTAAAAGTGAGGGATATACATGGCAGATATCATCTCTGAACGCACAACATGATACACCCACAGATGGTCCTTGCCAGGTGTATAGACTATTGTAGTGCAACACTTAGGTTGCGATGGGAACTAAGGTCATGGGCTATTGTGTTTAATGTTGGATGGACTGGATACTGGGTTATGGGAGGCGGCTAGCGGACACCTGCCGTGACAATCAGTCTCAAAATCGTAAAAAGGCAGTGGCTCGCTGAGTAGGCCCCACAAACAATCGCACGCACAGAGCGACAATGGGGCAACATCTCTTGAGCGACTCTTGAGAGGTTGTCGAGAGGTGAGTCGGCGCCAGTCAGATCCCGGTGTTCCGTTCAGCAGGCCGACGGCGATATGACATTTTACACTTCCAACCTGGAGAATAGGTTCCGCTCTTGCGACTCCACTCTGGCTAGCGGGTTAAGGCAAGCACAGAGGCAAGGAACAGATGGAAAGGGCCCTCTGAAGGTTAGAGGTCCACGGTGCCGCCACTCACCATTATCGTTTCAGACTGCTGGGCAAAGGCCTCCCCCTAGTTCTTCCACTGGTCCCGATCCTGTGCTGTGTTTGGCTAGTCCTTCAAAAAGAAGTCCCGTCATCCCGCCATCGCCGGCGATGTTTGCCACGTCCCCATTTTGAGTTTTTTAATTTGTCAATATGACATCTTAATAAATTGTGATTTTGATAACCAATGTCACTAAAACATTTGACGTACTGTATTGACACTAATTGACGTTTAGGAACCTCTTGGATTTTTTAATATGTATTTGACATATAAATTAGCTTTATTAACATTTGCGAACAAAGATAAAATGTTCAAAGTATACGTCAAATTTCAAATTCTGACAGATCCCGTCCTGTTAAATATAGAATTATAATTAAATCAATAACAAATTACATTCGTAGAAGTTCGTCTTCTAAATTGATGATTGTTTGGTATGTCCATGTTAAGATTACGCCATTCAAACTCGTGAAATTCAATCCTATTCAGATCATTGGCTCCGGCAGTACGACTATTATCGAAGATTTACTATTGTAGAATTGTGATGATTAGAGCGAACATTTATCGTGCGTTTTAGTGTTCATAAAATCGTGTTATAAAGACGATTTCTCTGGCGTGGGCACTAGATCTCTAGTGCCATATACCATCCCGTTTGGAGTTAGGATTGGGCTAGTTCCGATAAGGGCACTGAATAAATCATAGCTCTACGTACAGTCAGTAGCAAAAGTAGCTTAGCGGTTGTGGTGCTCAAAATAACTTTCACACGCTGTTATATTCTTTTAACTAAAGGGTTTTCCAATAAGGGCGGGTGGATTTTAAAATGCAATAAACAGGCTATGAGTAAAATATTAAATACTTTTTAGTTTTATTTGCAAGGGCCATATGTGCCATTATTTGTGAAATATGACATCGTAAATGTCCGCCTCGGCTTCTTCTGGTAGCCCATATCCTAGAAATCCAATTGTCAATAACAATTTCGGCGATGGCTTGGGTTGTATTGATTTTAAGGACATCCGTGGATTGTGGCTTGTTTGAATAGACTTGCGATTTCAGAAAACTTCACAAAATTTCAAGCGGGGTCAAATGCACGCATGCCCTTAAAATAATATATCCCAAGCTATCGCTCTAATTCAGCCTGATCTGTGCGGGAGAGTTATTGAAAATTGGTTTTCAAGGATATGGACTACCAGAACAAGCTGAGGATATTTGAACAATGCCATATTTCACAAATAATGGCAAATATGGGCCTTTCAAATAAAACTAAAAAGTAATTGATATTTTACACATTGCCTGTTTTATTGCATTTTAAAATCGACCCTCTCTTATTGGAAAACCCTACATAAAGTCGTGCCACGATAATTTTAAACACCTCGCCCGCTTCACTACATCTGCTGCTGATTGTACAGAAAATTCACTGTGTGTTGAAACCCCTGTTTAGTTATGCCAACCGTGCCTAAAAGCGGCAGTCTCCGGCGAAACTATCATCTGACAAATTTTCGTTCGGGATGCGAATTCTTTTTTGAAGCGATTAAATGGCTGTCGTTACTCAACCCACCAACGGAGCGGTAGCTGACCTTCACGAGGGTTATACAGGTATACGACGCCCTTAACCATATCACGCGTTATCATCTAGGATGCGATTGGTCATGAAAGGGTTTAGCAGGCTAAGGAAGGACGTGTGGCACCTGTGAGGAATAGTTGAATTGGTAAATGTCAATTGTTTGTCGCCTCATAACTAGTAACCACTCCAACTTTCAGCCCTCTATCTTGAACTGTCACAGAGATATTGTCAAAAATGTATTTTCTTAACATTTTTTCTCAAACTCTTATATCTCCTAATCTATAGCAGCTAAAGCATCGAAACAAAATCACAGAAACGTAGTTTTAGTGGGAGTATACCCTATAATTTTATTAATATTTTATACGTGAAAAATAAAAGAAATAAATGTCAATTTATTTTTTGACAGCTCTTTCCAACACGTTTTTTTGAAAGTACAATTATGAAAAAAATCATGTAAATTGCTTATAGTATTAGCCTAGCATACAAAAAATCAATTGATTATATTTGGTGCAACATACTGAAAAAAAAAAACTAACGAAAGTATTCAAGTATCAAGAGTAGGCTTCTGAACTGAAAGTTCGTTTTTAACGAACTGTTTTTACAGTCTTTACCAGATATTGAGATATCGCTCTCTGACGAAAATATTATGTTAAAAGGATATTGCGATGACTGCAGGATAACATTGTCCTATACCTGGGACGACGAATATTACGATAGTCATTATCTAAGTGACTTATATTGTGATATCTGCTCTAATGAGTTATTTAATTCGTTATGTTAATACGTGTACAATAATGAAACCAATTAATTTTGTTTATAAAATAATAAACATATAGCACATCCGTCGTTTCGTTGATTTAGTAGTTAGTAAAATTAGTTACAAATGCTAACACAGCAGTAGTTCAGTGACCTTTTTTGACAGTCATACGTCAAATTAAAAACAATACACCCTTTGTTGCAACAAACATAAAACTTAAAAACCGAACTTTCAGTTCAGAAGCCTGCTCTTGATACTTGAATACTTTCGTTAGTTTTTTTTTTACAGTATGTTGCACCAAATACAATCAATTGATTTTTTGTATGCTAGTAGCTAATACTATAAGCAATTTACATGATTTTTTTCATAATTGTACTTTCAAAAAAACGTGTTGGAAAGAGTTGTCAAAAAATAAATTGACATTTATTTCTTTTATTTTTCACGTATAAAATATTAATAAAATTATAGGGTATACTCCCACTAAAACTACGTTTCTGTAATTTTGTTTCGATGCTTTAGCTGCTATGGATTAGGAGATATAAGAGTTTGAAAAAAAATGTTAAGAAAATACATTTTTGACATTATCTCTGTGACAGTTCAAGATAGAGGGCTGAAAGTTGGAGTGATTATGATTACTAGTTATGAGGCGATAAACAATTGACATTTACCAATTCAACTATTCCTCACAGGGGCCACACGTCCTTCCTTAGCCTGCTAAACCCTTTGTTCCTAGCTTACGGTACATAAATCGATTACAGTCCATTAAAGCATAATACTATCCCTAGGCAACATGACCGTCCTGTTTTTTCAATCAAAAGGACTACTTTTATACTGTTGAACTGCTAGGACGTTCTATTCGATTTTATTTCATTAATTATTTTCTGTTCGATCGGTAGATAGAAACTTGAAAATTTGAGTTGATAACTTTGTTAGTCCGACCAATAATTTTAATTCACTTGTAAAGAAACTGTATTTGATTTGACCGAAATATAATAATCGCATCAAATAAATGGACCTTTACGTTTCTTTAGCCATCAGTGTAACAAACGTCTCGCCGGCACCGCCGAAGTCTCCGATCAAGGATCTCAAAGAGCCAAGTAAAGAGCGCCCGCGCAGCAACAGCGTGACGTCACCGCCAACCAACAGGAAAAGGACTAGTTCCGGTGTGTTCCAGGTGAGTGCTATTGGAAAATGTACCCTGTATCTCTGAAATAAAGATGAAGCACCCCTTTAAGGTAGGCGTCCACAGGCCCGCATCGCACGCATCGGACGCATCGCATCAAACGGATAATTTTTTCACAGTGCGTCCACTGCATTGGCAGCGTACGGATTACCGACGGTGAGTACCAGCATACGAAGCCAGTTCATTCGGATTTTCGTTGTGAGCGCACTTGTGGACTCTGTGAGAATGGAGGAAAGCGATGAAGAACAATTTGTCGTTGTAGCTAGCGAGCGCGAGGGGTGCGTCCACTGATCGGCATTCCGTATGATGTCATCGGCACGCATCGCAAAAGTTGCCTCTCGGAGCAACGGTGTCGGCATTGCCGATGTGCGATGAGTACGATGCGGACAGGTGGACGCACTTATATGAGTTTCTATACAAAGAATACTACGATCCGTTGCGTGCGATGCGTCCGATGCGTACGATACCGACAAGTGGACGCTTACCTTTAAGGATCTTAAATCGGCCACAGAGAAAAATAGGCACCTCCGCCCAACAAGTAAAGGACCAACTGTGTTTCAGGTTGTTACCCCGTTAGTAGGAGAGCCCATAACACTGAACCTAGTTCGATAAGTCTCTTAGATGAGATATATATAATTGGCTTATAATTTTCCGGGTATCTAAATCATGAATCGGCAACTTTTCTAAGGCATATAATAATATAAATTGGCCGTGAATTAATATTTTAGCGACAATATTTTTTTATAAGCGTCAATCATGTGGCATCATATTATTGAAAAACGGCAGTAATATATAGCTGACCAAAAAATTAACCGGGAACTTGAAATAATAGGTTGGCAACAAAAATATTAACTTGGCATCTATTATTCAAAGCAGGCTCGGTTTAAATATTTGTTGCCAGCTATTTGTTTCTACCTAATTAACCATTTTTTGTGTATCAATTGCTGGTATCATTTTAATTACGGGAGCACTAAAATTTCAGGAAACTGGAATATTTTTAAGGGTACGGAACCTTAAAAAGAAATGAATGGTTTAAAAGGAAGCATGTGCTACTTTGTCTTGTCACAATGTCTATTTGCTCCGAAATTGCTAGATCGATTGAGCTGAAATTTTGTAGGTTGTATGTCCCCGGGTGCTTTAAGGGGGTAATTAAGAAAATTAAATAAAATGTTTTGCAAACCATAGGGTCATTGTTAGTTACCATCAGGCGGGCCGCGTGCTTGTTTGCCACCGACGTGGTATAAAAAAAAATGTCTGCGCGACCGGTTTGCATGTTGGTTAGGTAACCCGGTTGGCGGACACATGTCCGCTTACTGACACCCTGTAGTGAATTTTGTTTTTCACTTCGTGTTTCACATTATTTAAAAAACTAACCCTTTACTGCATACCAAGCCATTTCTGGCCATTATAGCTTTCAACTTTATTGGTAGTGTGTAAATTAAAGGACTGTCATGCCGCTATTTAGTTATGTAGTTAAATTGCAGAAGAAAATATTTTGGGGGGGTGGGGCGCTCCATACATGTAACTAAATTTAAAAAAGTTATTACTGAATATCAACATGTTGCTCATCAATCAATGGTTCTTTAAAAATAACATCGAGGTATCTTTGAACATTTTGAGATTAAGTGAATATTTTCAGAAATAATCGCTGCGAAAGTCAGACAAATTGTGTCTCCCTGTAACTCTTAAACCGTAAGTCCAGAAAATATGAAAAAAATTGAGAAGATCTTATTAGATACTTTCTACGAAAATTGTTTTGAACATTATCAATTCAGCCATTTTTGATTTATCTCCAAAAAACTTCTTCCATAGGCATCAGATGAGACCTTTTGGTATTAGTTTGGTTCTTATTCCATTGAAGGTACGGAACCCCCCATTATGCGTGGTCCGACACGCACCGACCGGTTTTTAGGGTTCCGTACCACGAAAGGAAAAAACGGAACCCTTATAGGATCACTTTGTTGTCCGTCTGTCTGTCTGTCTGTCAAGACCATTTTTCTCAGGAACGCGTGGAAGTATCAAGCTGAAATTTATATCAAATACTCAGGTTTATTGTCCCTTGGAGCTGTGAAAAAATCAAAAGATACAGTCGCTTATGCTGCAAATTTTAGAGATTTTCGGCACTCGCTTTTGCGACCCCCCGTAGGTTTTCCTACGGGGTACTTCCCGTGAACTCAGAAACTTGAAATTTGGCACGAAGCAACGTCATATAGCATAGACAATGGAAAAATTACAAACGGTAGACATTTTTAGTAAAATCATACATTTTTTTAAATTTTAATTTTAAACTTACTACCTTTTTCCTCGTAAACGCGTGGAGGTATTAAATTGAAATTCATGTCAAACACTCAGGGCTATAGGACCTTTCAGATGTAGCAAAACCATACGTTTATGTCATCGCAATCAAAAGAAATAGCAATTTAAGTCGCATATTTTGAAACTGAGTACTCTCAAGAAACTCAAAACCTAAAGGGTACTTCCCGTAAACTCAGAAACTTGAAACTTGGCACGAAGAAACTTCATATAGCAGACAAAGGAAAAATTACGAAAAGTGGACATTTTTAGTAAAATCATACAAAACATTTTTTTTTTAAATTTTAAACTTACTACCTTTTTCCTCGTGAACGCTTAGAGGTATTAACCTCGTAACGCCCAAGAAAAAAAACGCAAGTTCAGCTAAACGCCCAATGTGCAATGTATAAGCCAATATGTTTTATAGTCGTTAACGCCCACCAAAATAAATGACTTTTTTTCAGTGATAAACTCAAGTGGGATTTTAATTTTATTTTTCTGGGTCTAAGTGAATACAAATAAATACAATAAAGTGAATTCTAACTTCGTATCTTTTGTTCACTTCCATGCACATTGGGTCTTTGGTTGAAGTTGTAAATAATATAAACATTTAACTACAAACCAACTTTTTATTACGTTTAAAGGCACAAAATCACATAAAAATGCTTAAAAATGCTTGATAACAAGCTTTAAAAAAATAGGTTTATAACTTGCTTAAAAAAAAACTTAATTTTCTTTTCATTTTTATTTTAAAAAGTTATGCAATACCTCTGAAATCAATTTTTTCAAGAGATTTATGGCACAAAATCACATAATACCTACTTTTATTCAGTTTTAGGCACTAAATCACATAACATTTCTCCCAACTCTAACAAATTATACATCAGTAATATCTGCAAAAAGAAAAAAATATGTTTTTAGAAAACAAAATGCTCCAAAATGCTTGAGAAAAAACTAAAAAAAATATTTTAACAACTTTTTAACTTAAAAATTACTACATTTATATTAATGGAAGTTATTTAATAACTTTGAGATCAATTTTTCCGAGATTAATGTTACAATATCACATCTTCACAAACGCCCAATATGCATTACAATGTGCATAATATTCTGATAAGGAATTAAAAATAATTATTAGTACTTTTACAAACAAATAACAGGTTATTTCAGTAAAACACACATTTAGGATAATTTTTATGTCATCCTCAAAACAAAAAAAGCCATGATTCAATTAATTAATTAAGATTAAATACTTACGTGTCGTGCGCGTACGCGGCATGGTGACAAAATGGCGGAGGCCAAAAACTTGTCTCTGCATATCTGTCAAACGTCAGCTGTCAAAATGGTCGCCATTGAACCGACTATTCACGACGTCAAGGTGAAATTCAATTACGCGCGAAAATATAAAAATTACATTTCATAAGCTTTTAAGTACAGCGTACTGTACACTGGGCGTTTACCTCATTTTATTTTTTCGAAAGTCAGGGCGTTAATGCTGAGTGTTACTTTGTACACTCTATTGCACATTGGGCGGCACGAGGTTAAATTGAAATTAGTAATAAACATACTACAACTTTTGCTTGTTCTATGTTTGTACGGAACCCTCGGTGCGCGAGTCCGACTCGCACTTGGCCGGTTTTTTAATAAAATATCTTACTTTAATTTATTAAAACGGGTAGCAACGTAAACTTTATTTTTGCGCGTAATCCGCTGGTAGCCATCAAACCATCGACTAATTAACGATCCATTTCGCCTATGTATCTTTTTTTCAGCCCTATTTATTTACTTTTATGCCATAAGGCATTCTCTACCAGTGAACCTATGTGGGAAAACTACGACAATCGCACGATTTTTCTAATCTATAAAAATTTAAGTATAGGTAGGTATTTAGGTAATACCTACACAAAACGCACCCTTCATATTTTTTATTAACTAGGTAGGTATTTAGGTCATACCTACACAAAAGGCACCATTCATTATGCTCTATTAACTAGGTTGGTATTTTGGTAATACTATACAAAAGGCACCTTTCATTTTTTCTAAATCATATGTAGCATACGAATTTTGGTTCTAGATATCTGAATATAGATACTTACCTACTTATAGGTAATATATATATATATATATATATACCTACCAATATTCATAGACCCTAGTAACTTTTTAAGAATCCATTTTATCTTATAATTACAGCTCGTGTAAAGTTGCCCATTGTACTAATATTGAATATGTAATTCACTTTAATTGCTGCCTAAATATTTTAAAAGTACCTTATTTTTAATTTAATAGGTAATCGTTTTCGATTAAAAAAAGGCTTCTTAAAATGCTTCCCAGTTATAAATTCAGTTTTCAGTATAATTATTTGATACCTACCTATAGTTAAACAATGGCTATTAAGACATTAAAAAACAGCCCATATTGAAATAATGTACGGCCCCACATTTGTCGCCAACCTATTAATTTTGGTACCCATTTTTATTTTTTATAGCTACCCAAATTCAATTATTTAGCAGCCTGGTTAAATACATGCCTATATAATTAGACGCGTCTTTAACGGGGGAACACGAAATGCTGATGTTGCAATGCAAAAAAAGTGGTGGCGTATTTTAGTTTTTTTTTTGAAAATAATTAAAAAATCCGGTTTCTAGTACGATAAGTTTCCTAGATTTCCTTTGTTCCTCGAAGCAGGGGAGGGGTAGGGATAATGCGGTGCTGCAAGCCCCCGTGCATGGCCTTGTCAGTGGCAACAGCATCAAAAGATTGTAGGTGTATGAAAAACCAAAGCGCCCATGGCCCATGTGTCTTAAATTTGCCATAAAGTATCTTAAACAACCCACAGAAAAATATAGGATTTTGCCTATGAGAGGTAACTATGATACCTTCTTGTTCACAGGTTGACGAAACGGAGCCGCCACCGAAGAAACCCGAGCCCTCCCGAAAGAGGCCCGAAGTCAACGGCAAGAAGGACTCCAGTGAAGCTAAGAAGGGAAAGCAAGACAAGGGCAGTGAAAAGCCGAAGAAGGAAGAAAATAAAGTGATAGAACGATTCGATAATGAGGCTAAGACGGAATGTGTGTCTGCGTTCAAAGAGAGCGACAGTTGGGATTGAGAATAAATGTTTAAGTATCAGTTACTGATACCTACTACTTCTGTGTTTTTTTTTACATTTTCCTGTCTATACTTTGCCTTAAAGGAACATTCGAACTTGCTTATAAATACTAATTGATGTTAGTACGGTATCATTTTGGTATCATTCGACCGTGCGTCTCGCTCGCATCGTTATACCGTGTGTAAATTTTATACGGGCGTATATTGTGATGGCGATTAGTATTGGACCTAGGGAACCTATTTACATGTATTTCTTTATGAAAATAAGATTTTTTTTTTCATACATAATAATTCAGCCCGTAATGAATTGCATCCATGACAATTAACTTACCGATGCGTCATGTCAGTTATGTCAGTTTTAAATCAGTTGGATAGCGTACATTGGTGCCCGGTAGGACTTTAAAAAATCATTACACATAATTAATAACACTATTTAACTAAATGATTATACTATATGAGTCCTATTGTAGGATACTATAGGTGGATAAAGTATACGCCCGTATAAAATTTACAGGCTGTATGACGATATCAAATTGGTATTCTTATGACGCCAATTACAAAATTCGAATATGCTTCCATATTGTCTGCAGTGATCTGTCTATTAGGCTGAAGGCGGGTTGCACCACGTACAATAACGAACCTGACGTTATATATGGTGACAAAGCTGCCATACCAAAGAGACCTTTTCATAAAAGAATATTTTTAAAAATGTAGAAAATTTACACATTAATGTTGATGGCGTTAGCAGACGGTTTATACTTCTCCGGACGGAAATAATTCTCAGCATATTAAAATATATGGTTTCATAAGCACAGTGTAATTATGCTAAGAAATCTAAGGCTCTGTCCTTTCATCGTGCCTCGCTCTCGAAACGCGCCAGTCTGAGGGAGCCTTTAGTGTTCAAACAGATTTAAACTGACATTTGTTTCAACTGCGTTTACTAGTTCCAGTAAGATCCTGTTGACTGAATATAATTGTGCAACATCTGCACGGTAGGTACGTATTTTCCACGGATCCATACGCCTGTAAGAACAAAATACACTGCCGCAGTTATATATGAATATTATTCTAAAGTAATATAATTCTGGAGCTGCAAGCACACTAGCACTACTTGAAAAAGTTGCCGCCTATTTAAGAAACACACATAATATATAATAGACATGAAATAAAAGAAATACATTCAAATGTTGCCACCTACTTCAAGAAACACAATATACAATAAAATTATAAATTAACATTCACATGTTGTCACCTGCTTTATGAAATACACATAATAAAGAAATAACACATCAACAAGTAAGAGTACGACGTTGCCCATTCTCGCAGTGAAGCTCGGTGTCGCCAGCACGTTTGGGATTTCCAAGGGCATTGCATTAAGGAGGCACATGCCACTTTGAAACCCCAGCTATGCGGCGACTCTAAGGTACCTACATAACACATACACAAGTTCTTATAGCAATAGAATAACTGACAAAAAAGATCAAATGGGAATACAATTAAGATGAAGATAAAAATCTTCATGGTCAGGTTTTTGGAAAAGTTTATATTTATACTTCAATTTCGACAACCATAACAGACGGTGCAAACTTCTGGCCGAAGGGTGTCGCGTTTCGGCGGTTTCAGACGACGTAACGGAGCCACGCAGTTACGACCGTCCAGGAACAGAAAGTTGAATTCCTAAAATGTTGGATTTGCAAAAAGTTGAATTTGCAGCATGTTGAATGTTAAAATGTTGAATTTGCATAAAGTTGAATTCTCTAAAAGTCCAAATTGCATAAAGTTGAATTTGCAGCATGTTGAATGTTAAAATGTTGAATTTGCATAAAGTTGATTTTGCTCATAGGTAGGTTAGGTTCGTTAGTTATCTTCTAATGGCCGAAGGCCAAACTACACAGAAATAGGAGCCCCGCGGTAGCGGGGCTCCGTCGACATCGCTAACGTAAAAATAAACCCATTTTGGTGCAGTGGGTCTACGGGGAAAAAAAATAATCGTGGTCCTCTGTGGTACAAAAGCCGTGGTACCACGGTTAAAACACGAAAAATTCAACATATTGCGAAACTAAAAGAAATCAGCTTTGCGGGAAAGTATACATTTTGAGAAATCAACTTTTTAATATTTCAACATTATAAGAATTCAACATTTTGCGAAACTAATAAAAATCAACATTCTGGGAAAGTCAACATTTCGGGATTTCAACATTTTAGGAATTAAACTTTCTGTTCCTGGACGGTTACGACGCCTAAGTATTTTTCTGTATATTTTTGTAGTCAAGTACCTTGGTTTAATTACTGTAGGTAATGCTGTGTAACTTATTTGAATAATAAAATAACATTTTCTCCAAATTTAAGTAGCTATACCAAAAATATTCTGATCGTAAACTTTAAAGATTTTTATTTCCTATTTAATATTTCGAAACGTATTTGATTTCAACAAAAGTGCCACCCGCTTACGTACGTAACTGTCACCAAATTCATACTAATATTGAATTCAAATTGGTACGCACCAAATACGGTCCTGTAGAATAGTTATATTCGAAATTACACCCATCATTAGTAACCGTACTAACCGTAACATAATTAGGTACATATTTCGAGTACAAACAGTTGACCTCCTCGTTGACGGAACAGTGGGGATTGTCCCATACAATGTCAGGTATCTTCATTAGCACTGATTGAGCGCTTTGAACCGGCCGCGCATTGTGAGAGCTCGTGGTTCTAGCCACCTACGTACAGGTGTATTGCTGCATAGTACTCGTAAGGGGTCTTCAGAAAAAACTGTACCATTTTTGAAAAAAGAATTCCCAATTGAAACTTTGTCAGTTTTTGTGATTCAGAATGTATGTAAAAACGCGTCACAAAACTGACAAAAAATATGGTAAATTTTTTATCATTATTTAAATCGACAGTCCTCATGATTCTGGCCAAAATAACCTAAAATGTGTTCGGTTTTTAAACGCAAAAAAAGCTGGATATACTGTTTTCTGAAAATGCCCTAAAAATAGATTTTTTTACGATGTCCGAATGGTAGTCTTGTGCTGGTTTGTGGCTTCGTTTCGATCGTTTATACGCTATTGTATTTAAAACCGCAAATCGGAGGCGCCATGAAAAAGGTTCAGCTCTAATTATTGTTAATGAATTATCAACTCTATGACTACAGACGTCAGACTCAAAATAAAGAGACTTCTGTGGGGATGGCCAGCATGCAGCTAAAGGGCGCGTGCCATGGCATATCGGTGCTTCCGCTAGTTATTCAGTTTTTCGTCTACTGCCTCGAGTCGAGAAATCAGCAGAGGAATTTAGTGGCATTAGGTAAATCTTACTTTAATGTTCGACAAAAACGCAGGATAGGCTCCCGAATAAGCTCGGAAAAGAGTTATGGAATTTTTTCATCACACTTGCTTACATGCTCGCATGTGTAGCGGGAGTTATAGAAAAGTGACAGTCCTTCGGGAGTTAAACTTTTAGTAACTTCTTAAAAAAAAAATCTTAAAACTTAATTTTTCATTCGCAAGTGTGATGGAAAACATTGCGTGTAATTCGTAGGGTAAGAATATTGTAAACTCGAGTCATAATGCTCGCTTCGTTCTCGGGCATGACATCAGGCCCTGTAGCCAAGATGACAATAGCTGACCAGACACTGTTAGTAATAATGACATTATTTCTCTACTCATCCTTCTCATTCTTCATATACATAGAAAAGGACGGCTACAGAAATAATGACATTATTACTGACAGTGTCTGGTCAGCTATTCGTTTGCAGAAAACGAAACGAAACGCTACACGCTCTCGCTCACTCTTCCATATTAGTGCGATAGGGAGACGGATAGCGTTTCGATTCGTTTTCTGCAAACGATTGTCATCTTGGCTTAGGCCCCAGACTCTTGTTCGCAATAACTATCTTACCTCCCTTGCCTTGTGGCACATTGTACTATTCTTGATGCATGTAGAATTTGATAACGCAAACCGTAAGTAAAAGTAATGTCCAACAAGTTTTCTTTTCCGTAGCATTGCTGGCCGCGGCTTGGGACTTAGCAGGCCAGTACGGTTGGGAGACGCACCGGGCCGCTAAGACCCTGGCCGCGGGGAGCAGGGATTTTCTTCATATAGCTTAGTGTGACCTGTGAGTTATGACAACGAGCGTTTAAAGAATTGTGTAAGATAACGATACATTTTTAACTTGCTTACATAAAAAAATGTGTCTTCATCTCTTGTCATTTTGGTGGCAACTCTTCACATGAATACCTAAGTACAAGTCATAAGAAAATTTACTTGTACTCGTTCATTTAATTTGTAAAAATAAAAAAAATTCGTCATGTCTAGTAAGGTAGTTATGTCCAATAAATAATGAACTACGATGCTTGTAGACAAAACTTACCATTGTTGTATTGGATACCTGAACATAAAGAAAACATCATTATTAATTTAAAAAAATAAACAAGATATTGTTATACACCTAAGTGGGCAATAATAAAATTTGTATACTCGGCGTCAATAGTAAAATAAAATAAGGTAAACAAATATGGCTGCGTTTCTAGGCAAAAAAAAAGCATTTGACACATGATAAAATATTATTCAAGAAATTAGTTTTTACTAAAAATTTAAATAAATAACAAGTTTATGTGTATAACCTGACAATTAAACCATGGTTGTTCTTTAAAATTGCGAAACGATGAAGGTAAATGCGTTTGTTTACAATATTTTATTTTTCTATTGACGCCGAATTGAAATTAAAACCGTCCAATATTTAGTTGGATTTGTAAGCTATCCAGTCAAATGTAATGCGCGCGTTGAAATCTTTACCTTGGCGTCGGACAGTAGCAACTTGCATACGGCGTTGGATTGATAAAAATAAAAAAGATAAATAATATTTTTTCCCAAAATCAAAATAAAAAGGGATCTAAGTATTCCAAAATATGTATGCCCCATCTTGTTTATGCCCTTAAATCAGAAGCCAGGTAGATAAATTAGAACCTATTAGTGTATGTACTGATTTAAACTCACGATTGTCACTCATTATTTTGACAAAAACGGGACTTAATCGCGTACACTTGCTTTTATTATTTGTTGACGCTTCGAGCTTGTCGTAACGCTCGTGGTCGCAGGCAGATTGGCGAGGAATTGTATCAGCATCTCCTAGCTGCGCGGGTTTTCCGAACTACCCACACTTGGTCTCGATTATGCACATTCACGCTAGGGTTGTCACTTTGCCTACACACAACACTCACGACATTCGATGGTTTGGAAATTCAAGTATTTTCACGATTATATTTGCTGATCAGTGGATTCCACGAAGACGAGATCCCCTGTCCCTCGTTCTGGTTAACATTCTTATACTTTCTAATTATTGAAATTAGGCAATTGAAGCCTCTCGTAGTTTCCTGCTATAACGAAGACGTTCTGTGGAGAGGACTTTTGGATTATGATATACATAGAGCTCAATCTAGTGGTTTGGTCCAGATTCTAACAAATGTTCGGCTACAGCAGACTTGTTTTTTGCCGACTTTTGACTGCTGTGATATGTTCCCTGACCCTTTCTGCTAATGTGGGTTTGGTTTTCCCAATATAGGAACTACCACAGCTACAATAAATTTCTAGGTGTACGTATGATTCAGAAGCGCGAACATTTTTCTTTCTACCATAGACAAATAGCTACAGTCCACCATATGGCCATAACTTCAGTCCGAGCGCAATTAATTTAGCAGTCGCGAATCTGGCGCAGATAGCTTCGGGGGCCTTCGGGCGTCCTCGGCCACACTCGGCCATTAATCTCCGCGGAGCTCGGCAGGTGAGCAATGGCCCTCGTGGTGCCCTCGGGCGTCGGGAACAATACGAGCCGTCGTTAAAGTAGCCGATGCAATGCCGATTATAATTGCTGATGAAGGAAGCTGTAACTGGGTTATTGAGTGGACTTTTATTGACTCGGGAGTCGTAAAATTAGCTGACATGGACCGCCTCTAGTTGTGTTTGATGCATCCAGGAACAGTATTCAGTAAAGTCTATGTTATAAATTGATTTTAATAACCTTGTGTAAAAATGTGTCTGATACCATTTAAATCCATTACAGTTACAATTACTGTTAAAAACGGGGTATATGAAATGAAATGAAAAAAATATATTTATATTTCGACATGAATCCATATCGGGTTAGGAAATACAACAATTTATATATATAATATCTATAATAGAGTTAGTATCATAATTAATTAGACAAAATAACAAACAAAACAAAAAAAATATAACTTTCGCGGCGGTACAGGAACGGTGAGTGTAGCTGCACATACCGCTTGACCAGGGGCGAGTCCCAATGCTGCGACAGGGTTCTTAGGATGCTGTTCGTGCTGCATCGGCTGCGAGTGAGGAGTGTGCATCGCTTTCTCATGATGACGAAAAAACAGTCTGTTCGAGCCTCAGCAAACATTGCCGAGTCGCTACAATACCGCGGCAACCTAAACAGCATCCTAAATGCATCGTTATACTTAATGCGTGTCCATTAAGTATAACGATGCATTTAGGATGCTGAAGCTGTACAGAGCGCTGTACGCCCGCTGCGTAAAATTAGCCCACAGACCGCATCATTATAACGTGTATTTGTTTTTGTGAGTTCCCGATATTTCGGCACAGTTGCACGCGCCATCATCACGGAGTACCCCGTTTTTAACAGTAGTTGTAATGTTAGAGACCATGTGGGCTTAAAATTTATTTAAGTTTTTTTTAAAGTTTTTAAGCAGGCAGATTGCGTGAAGTTCAATTAGGTATATCTTAAGATAAAGGCAGTTAAGGGTTTAACTGATAGAACGGCTCCTTTTAAATCCGCAACGTATTGAACTACTTGAACTTACCTAACCGTGCAATCTTAAAGAAAACATATTTTATTACAGATATTTTTATACTTAAATAATTACAGCCCGAAATTACGCCGCACGTATCACATTTATTTAAAAAAATATTCTCTTACAATTGGGTTTTTTTTCCATGATGTTGTTGCATTAGTAGGTAGATTAATTTTTTTTAACTCTTATGAATGATATTAGAGGTATTTTTTTTAAATCATGAATATTTCGCTGGTTGTTGGATAATCGTTGATGTGTTGTAAGAAAACGCATCCTGAAAATATATATATAATAAAAATGCCACTCGTTGACTGAACTATATAAGACACGGGAGTGTCCTGTCTTAGGTTTTAGTAAAATGGCGGTAAAATTGGTAATCGCCCGCGTTTCCGACAATATGTTTAGCACCTCATTTGCACCCGAGGGCTTGCCTCAGTGACGGCTGAGACATTTGAACGTATAATTCGGTGTCAATACAAAAATAAAATAATGAAAACAAACGTATTTACTGCTTCCATTGCTTCGTAATCATAAACACGCATTTTTTAAGAATAACTGCGATTTCATTGTCAGCTTATACCACACCAACTTGTTATTTAGACCAAAAATATCCGTTAATAACTTATATTTCAGTAAAAACTAATTCCTTTAATAATGTGTCAAATGCTTTTATGCCTAGAAACGCAGCCATATTTGTTTACCTTATTTTATTTTTCTTTGTACTTTTTTCATAAATTCCACATATTGTCTCTAAAAAGTCCATGTAATGATGCTCCCTATAATGATGGATTCCTTGGTGTATCACCTTTTGCCTTAGAGAATTTAACCCGGATGGAGTAGCCATGCCTGTCATTTCCGATACAAAAAAAAGTCTGCCGATTTTTGCGGAGGAGGGGAACGTCAAATGTATGACTATTCGTACGTAACGTACAAATAGCCACGTCAGATAAACGTCAGCCCATACATGTGTATGACCACTGGTCATATGTTTTCGGCAGAGGGGAACGCCTGTCAATGGCGACTCCGGTTGGTTTAATTCTCAAGCTAATTTCTGTAGCAGAAATAGCAATTGCGATGCACGATTGACAAACAGCGCATAATCAAAGGCAGTTATGTTACGGGCACAAAATTAGCTTAGAAATCAAATGCTCAGCTTCTAGTGTGTATTTACAATCTTCGCTTTGTAGGCCTCGAGGTCCTTACGGTTTATTCGCGATTCTTGACAATACGTGTTTCGTCCCATTCAGAGTTCTGCATACGTCTTACTAATCACGTATCTTTTTGATCTCTTTATTATGCTAAATAAGTTAAGAAGTACCGACATAATATCAGATAATTATTAGCATAAGTCAGCGATCAAATAATGCGAGGGATACACACTTAGCCCCAAAAAAATGGCCCTACTATAGTACCGCAAGAACGACTCGTGCGGTACCTACTTTCTTTGATAGTCTTATTACGATATAAGACTGGCCGGTTATAAACTTTCAGGAGCTATATTGTCAGTAAATCTTGAGTCTGTACCTCCTTTACATTATTGCTCGAACGCATAAGTACTAGAGTATGTACTTAGAACACCGCGCTTAAAGTATAGTGGTATTTTTTATGATGTCGGAATCTTACTAAGAAGTTCTACCGACAATTCCGACATCTTAAAAAAATCGTACTATACCTAGTTATTTGCCACATCATTAATTTTATATATGCTACACCTCGTGTGAAAAATAACGATCGAATTCGCCAATGTTGTATCTTTCTTTTTTTTAGCTACATCAGGGGAAATAAAATAACACAACTTTTTTCCATTATAGTGCCAATAAGATGCGTAATGGCGAATTTTAAAATCGCTTTCCCAAAAATCGCAATACGCGAATCGCACGATTTTTCTAATCTAAAATACAAAGTGTAATTCTAATAATTGTCTAAAAAGATAGGTACTTTTAACGCGTAGAAGACCACATAGGACAGGATACCCTATCCAACAATACTGCGGATGACTGTACTCCCATCCTTTCACACCTGACTGTACTTCCAATCACAACAAACGTAACCATTTCTCCAACCGCACTTTTCTGCCCGCAGCACCTATTCATGCTTATTATACCGGCATTATCACTCGGGGGCTAGACGATAGCCATTGACACGTGGTAACCACAGGCTTGCCGTCATTACTGCTGGTTACAGGACGTGCTGGACCCGATACGGTAGTGATGTGCCGCAAAATAACAGAAATCGACAGGTTTGTAGGTACCTTTCCCTTATTACTATTGCCACATTACACGGCTATTCTGTGGATCGATTTTTGTTCGCTTTTAAATCGCACCATTGCAATCGAGAGGCCTTTTTGTATATCAGGTCGAACCTTTAAATCGAAAATTCAAATCTTCTGTGTTAGTTATGTGTTTAATGTTAATATGTGTCAAAGCTTTAGTTGTGACGTAACACGTTTTCCAAAGAGCGTTTTAGGCGCGAAGCATCTGTCTAAATAAATATTGCAATTTTCCCATATAGATATATATATATATAGTCTGGCCAGCCAACGAACGCAGTAGTAATGTACATCAAACAAAAATATAGCAACACTCCAGGGCGAATCGTAAAGCAGCATTGCTCCATAGAAAAGCAGCAATGTAGATCGAACAAAATGGCCACGCTTTTCCGTAGGTACGTCAGTCATATGTCAGTGAAGTTTGTGGAGAATTTTAACTCTGCTTTGTATAAAATAATTTGATGAGTCTGATACGTGATATACCTATTAATATGTATGACTTTTGCATGAATTAGAATGTGCGAAGAAATTGAAATAACCAACATCTAAAAAAAGGACAGAAGATCGGAAGTGGAAATTATGCGGTCAAAACACAATAGTTAAAAGTGTTGAAACCCAGCAAGGAAACAAACATTGATAGCTAAAATCATAAGGATAGTCGAGGAAAACGAGTATACCTACTAGAAAATACACAACTTTTCAGCTTAGAATGGAATAAGTTTACTTAGCTGCATAATGCATATTACTCAGTAATACTCCTAATTATTGTGATTTACTTTCATTGTTTTAAGACTATTTTTAGGTACTGACCTATTGTACGAAGTGTATCATTAATTAATTAATAAAACATGTGATATTTTTGTGTTTATTTATTGTACACATTGCTGAGGTATATCAAGGGAAAACATTACAGCGGAAGGTAGCGGAGTGCTTGTAGGTAGGTACTGCTTGTTAAACCTCATTTTTACCGCTTTATTTCGACAATATTGAGCACCAAATGTTCTTGGACTTCATTTGGCACCAGTTTTCACTTTAATTATCCGATATACACTGAAAGAAATAAATTCAAATGATTATTCAATACAAAACTCTGCATAACCTCAAAGTCACATTTATCACGCAAAATACCTGCAATACCTGCGTAAGGTAACCCAGCACTACCTATATTAATATCCTAGCTGAGGTTTCTTAGTAAATACATTAAGTAATTTATTCAACAGTGGTGGCAGATATTACATTAATAAGTAAATAATAAAAAACGCAATCTGAAACATTAAAATGAAAGTAAACGAAACTAACTTTTTTAAATTTAAAAAGTTACATGACCACAGATAAAACACAAATTATGCACAATTATCGAATTATTCAAAGACAGGTGTTGCCAAACCGCGATTTTTCAAATTTGCCGCGCTTTTCTACTGACAGAAATGGTTTGCCAGACTATATATATATATATATTTTTTTTTTTTCTTTATTTTCACAAAAAGAGATACATTTAATCAATTTCACCTATCTGCCAAACTGCAGAGCAGTTTGTTGGCAGAAAACTTATTTTACCCTACACCATAACCTAAATTAATAGTACAATTTAGGTACGTAATTATGTGGCTGTGTGTGTCTGTTTACTCAATTTGCAATAACAGGTAGGTATTTGCAAACAGAGTAAGCAGGCACTCGCCGTGCGGCCGCTATGTTTTTCTTATGTTAGGCATTGGTAATAACATTTGTTAGGGTTCGAAATTTGGCAACTTTTAAATTAAAGCATTAATGTAAATAATAAACTAAAATACGAATTAATTAATTATAAACTTTAACTTTTAATTTAAATTATTTATACGGAGACCTGTCAAATCCCTTGCCGCTGATTGACTGACCAATCAGAGGACGGTATTTGGAGGTTTGTGATTGGCTGTCAAGAAAGTCGATAGACCAATCACAAAGCTGGGTTTGCTAAAAAAATAACGGCAGCATGGCGAACGAACGAGGTCGGTTGAGCATTCTCTCTTGAACTGTTGAACGCAAAGGTCGTTTATAAGAAAACTGAACAATAAATATCTTTTTCTTAAGGTGATCTTTGTTCTCTGTGCCGTCACGAGTGTTACGGCCTAAGTAACCCAAAAGTGAATAAAATACTATTGAACTGCTATAATTCAGAAGTGACAAGACAACCAAAACTTAAGACGTAAGTACACGCCCAACTGGTTTTATTCGTTATTACAATTTTTCCGTTGTTTCTCGTTGCGTTGTAATTATTACGCTCCTTAAACTTATAAAAGTGATATCAGATAGCATTAAATGATCTTTTTAAGACATATTTGATTTTGGAAAATAATATGGGTATATTTGCATTATAATTGTAACAAGTAACAAAGAACGGATGCTTTGGAACTTTTAATCCCTCTCGTTCTTGAGAGGAGACCCGTGCCCAGCGGTGGGACATATATAGGATGATAAGGAAGGAGAAAAGAACTTTTAGTTATTATGTAGTCAAATGTCCCTTAATTAGATCTGCATCATATCTTTATTGCGCATTGATTATTGTCTTAAATTATGTGTTTAAAGTCTTCTTAACCACGTGCACATACTTCAACAAAAGGGAACAGTGCGTCAAAAAAAAATTTAAATAAATTCATAAAAAATAAAAAAAATATATATATATTTTCGTACGTGCTTGCCATTGTTGCGGGTTATTAAAAGAGGATGAAAATTTCGTTATTTTTTGCGTAGCACGCACCGTTTCCGAGATATTTTAATGTTGGTTAATCATCTAGTACATTCTGTACCTTACTTATCCAACACGTGTTGGAGATATGTATAGCCACTAACACCCCATTGAAAGTTTCAGATCATGAGTGACCAAGCCAGGGGGCAGGGAAGCAGAGAGCGCGAACACTCTTGTCGAGATCGAAATCTGCAGACCCCTGATCATGGTGCTCACTCCCGAAGCCGAAGCAACGTACGCGTTCGAAGTCACAGCCGTGCGGATGACCAAGTTGTACTCTTGGGCCGCCAGAGAATAGAGGATCTGGAGGTGGAGCTACAGCGCGAGCGGGAACGACTTCGTGGAATAGAGGGACGTCGTCGCACGCTATCTCGCCACAGGTCCACGGACTCGCGTGCCAGGCGCCGGGCAGACTCTCGTGCTAGAAGTCGGGCAGACTCTCGTGCCGAGCGCCGGGCAGACTCGCGAGCAAGGCGCCGTGGGGATTCGCTTGCTGAGCGTCGGGCAGACTCGAGTGCAAGGCGCCGTGCAGATTCGCGTGCTGAGCGCCGGGCAGACTCGGGTGCGGAGCATCAGTCGGAGGAACGACACGGCGGCAGCAACGGAGGACACTCTAAAAGGTCACGTAGCCCATCTTTTTCTAAAAATGACCTTGTTTCAGTGTTAAAGCTATTTAAAGAGGATATGTTGTCCCAATCTCATAATCAGAACGCACAAACAACGCAAAAAATAGACTATAAAAATATACTGCCTAATTTTGATCCTAGTGCTAAAAACCAACGTGTTGACGTATGGTTAAGAAAGGTGAATGAATGTGCTTCTGTTTATGGGTGGGACGACAAAACCACAACTCACTTTGCAATGCCGAAACTCCAAGGTCTGGCCAAAACGTGGTACGAAGGCTTGAATTCGATTCTTTTTAACTGGAAAGAATGGCAAGATAAACTACTCAGTGCATTCCCTTGCGAGCAGAATTACGGCCATACCTTGGAGGAGATGCTAAAAAGGAAGAGCAAATTCAACGAACCTATCGAATTGTATTATTATGAGAAACTTGCTTTGGTTAATCAATGTGACATAGAGGGCAAGCGGGCCGTAGACTGCATCATTCACGGCCTAAGTGATAGGACGCTTAGATCCGGTGCTTTGGCACTCCGATGCAATCACCCTGACCAACTTTTACAATTCCTTTTAAGTAATAAAGATTCTTATCAGCCTGCTTTTGAACGAAATCAATTTAGAAACAAAAACGTAGATAATTTGGCTAATACTAATAACAACAACCAAACGCGTGCACAAAAATTTGTTCCGAAATCGGGGCAGGCGACTGGTTGTTATAATTGTAAGGAGAAAGGCCACAGTTTTTTGCATTGTCCAAAACCTCTCCTGAGATGCCAACGCTGCAATAAACTTGGCCATACAGTAGAGACCTGTTTTAACAAAACAGCAGAGAAGTCACCTGCTTCAGCTTCTGACACCTTGCAAAAGACAATGTGCATAGATTCCACTGGTAATGAAACTAGAAGCCGTAGCTCTAAATATTATAAAGAGGTGATTGTGAACGGTGTGCCATTGCCAGGGTTTGTAGATTTTGGTAGTGAAACTACATTAATAAGAGAGTCTGCCGCTTTGCAATTAGGTTTGTGTCATGACAACACCCCTTCGCTAATGACTGGTTTTGGGGAACGCATTGTACAGTCTTTAGGAGAAGTGTCTCTGGAGTTGAGTATCGACGATGTTAGTGCTAACGTCATTTGTAGGGTGGTCAGTGATCATTGGTTAAAGAAGTCTATACTAGTAGGCCAAACTTATACAGAATTGCCTCACATAAGCGTCCACAAAAACTTTACAGCTCTGAAGTTCTTCGATAATGGCTTTAGAATGCCTTTTTCCAGTGTCGATATTGACAACGTCAGTTCATTGAAGATAAAGTCTTTGAGCGTTGCTGAATTCTATGGCCCAGTTTCAATAAGAACTGTTGTTGAACCCTCAGTCAGTGGTAGCATATTAGTAAGAAATAGCATCGCAGGGAAACCCAATCAGCAGTACACGGTCTGTGGAGGACTCTATCATTCGAAAAATGGTCTTGTCAACATAACCGTTGATCCTCATGGCGGTTTCTGTAGTATTTCGAAGAATACCACGGTCTGTCGTGCAGAAAAAGTTGACGTTGTTAATAGGATTATCGTAGATTCACCCAAGATAGCAGTCGGGGCGGAAGGTGGGTTTGATGAAAGACAGGTTCGCATTAGTAAAACTGTTGATGATCATGTTAAACAACAGCTGTTTGAGTTGCTTAGGAAGTACAAACATTGTTTCGCATCAACACTTAAGGACTTGGGTTGCACAAACGCAGCTCAAATGAATATAGAACTCAACAGCCAACGGCCAGTAGTTTATCGACCATATCGGCTCTCTCATCACGAGCGATCTCAGGTCCGCTCTATGGTAGACGAAACGATAGAAGCCGGGATCGTGCGTGAATCTTCTTCGGCATATGCCAGTCCTATCTTGCTTGTTCGCAAGAAGGATGGGTCTCTCAGAATGTGTATAGACTATCGGTTATTAAATTCCATCACTGTCAAGGAGAGGTATCCTATGCCAATTATAGAGGACGAAATTGCTCGACTTTCTGGCCAGGCTTGTTTTATTTCCCTGGATTTCGCCTCTGGGTATTACCAGGTACCCATCGCAGAGCATAGTAAACATGTCACCTCATTTGTCACACCGGACGGCCAATACGAATTCAACCGTATGCCGTTCGGTCTGGCAAATGCGCCCGCTGTATTCCAGCGTATGATAAATGCGTTTTAGTAAGGCGACTGCTTACATGGACGACATTCTTATTTACGGAAAGGATGCATCAGAATGTCTTCAAAACCTAGAGGAGATATTAAAATTGATAGAGCAGGCGAATCTCACTTTAAATCTCGCAAAGTGCGAGTTTTTGCAGGATAAAATAGATTATCTGGGTTACGAAATTGGAGCAGCAGGCGTTAGACCAGGGGAAAAGAAAATACTTAGTGTCGTAAATTTCCCGCAACCCCAAAGCGTCCATAATGTTCGCCAATTCCTTGGATTGGCGAGCTACTTCCGGAAATTTGTTAGGGACTTTGCTCAAGTAGCATATCCCCTCAGCAAGCTGCTAAAGAAAGGGGTAGCGTGGGAGTGGGGTGCCAGTCAAGAGACTGCTTTCCAGGACTTAAAATCTCGATTGGTAGATAGGCCTATTCTCGCAATATACGACCCGACAGCGGAAACGGAACTCCACACTGATGCGAGTAGGATAGGCATTGGAGGCATCCTTTTCCAGCGATCATCAGATGGAGCAATGCGACCGGTCGCATATTACAGCAGGCAAACCTCGCCAGAGGAGAAAAATTTCCACTCCTATGAGTTGGAAACTCTAGCGGTGGTTTGCTCCTTAAGGAAGTTTAGGGTCTATTTGTTAGGCAAGGATTTTAAAATCATTACCGACTGCAGCGCTCTGCGCTCTACTTTCACAAAAAGAGATTTTATTCCCCGTATAGCACGCTGGTGGTTGCAGTTGCAAGAGTTTGATTGCACAATCGAATATAGGAGTGGCATTAAGATGAGTCACGTCGATGCTCTGTCCCGCAATCCTGTAGCCGAAACTAAGGAGAATGCATCTGACGATCTTCCAATCGTCATGAGTATAACCAGCGAAGATTGGCTGCAAACTCTTCAACTCGGGGATTCAGAACTCAAGAGGATCAGAGATATTTTAGATAGTAGTTTAGATGAAAAGGGCCTCCAATACATAAAAGAGAACTACGTAGTTAGGGAAAATAAATTATTTCGTTGTATAGGTGAAGTGCTTCGTTGGGCTGTGCCGAAGGGCGCGAGATGGCAATTGTGTCGACTAAATCACGACGAAATCGGACATTTTGGTGTCGAAAAGACGCTAGAGTGCTTAAAGAAGAATTATTGGTTCCCCAAAATGGGCCGATTCGTGAAAAAGTATGTCAGTGCTTGTATTGAGTGCGCCTACGCCAAAAAGAATCAAAATAATCATGGAGGGTTACTCCATCCGATAACAAAAGTTGAAGTACCTTTTCATACACTCCACGTTGACCATCTCGGGCCTTTTGTGAGGTCCAAACGCGGGTTCTCATACCTTTTGGTAGTAGTAGACGCGTTTACCAAGTTCTGTTTTATCAAGCCAGCAAGAAATACACATGCTCAAAACGTCGTCAGAGTTCTAGAAGACATATTCCGGACTTTCAGACCACCTGACCGCCTAATTAGTGACCGCGGTAGCTGCTTTACGTCGCATATGTTTAAAAGGTTTTGTTTGGATGAAGGCATTAAACATATTCTGAATGCAGTCTCGAGTCCTAGATCCAACGGTCAAGTTGAACGGTACAACCGGACAATCCTTGACTCGATGAAAGCGTTGAATGTAAAATACGGTGAAAGAGGGTGGGACAATTTTGTAGGGAAAATCCAGTGGGGTTTAAATAACACAATCCAAAAGACGACCGGAAGAACGCCCGCTGAAGTGTTATTTGGTGCCTGTATTAATGTCGAAGTAAATCCCATTCTCAATGAAATAACCGTAGAAACTCGCGAAGAAACCGATTTGTCAACAATTCGTCAAGAAGTTAAAGATAGGATAGATAGTGAGCAGGCCAAGCAAAAAGAATACTATGATAGAAATAGAAAATCAGCTCGTGTGTATGCAGAAGGCGATCTTGTTAAAATCACCAAGACTAATTTTAACAATGACGGACAAAGTAAAAAACTTTTATCGTCATATATGGGTCCATATAGAGTTTCAAAAGTCTTGGGTATGGACCGGTATGTAGTAGCCCCAATTGCAGGGTTAGGTAGCACACAAAATAAGCGATCCACCACTGTTGCGGCAGACCGAATGATGCCCTGGATCCATGTTGCTGCTCTCGATGTTAACGAAGAATCAGAATCGGCAACTGATGATGATTAGTTTATGTTATACCCTACTTGTTTATATTATATATGTTCGTTTACAAACACTTTAAAAGTATGCTCGTTATTAGTAATTTCGTACAGTGAAACTACAGAACTGGTTTTCCATTACAGACTGGACGCGAAAATCGATTGGCTCGCGCCCGATCATCAGTACCAGGGTTGTTCGTCTGGTTGACATCGCGCAAGCTTAATCGATCGGGTTGAGCGACAGGTCAGCTAGACATCCCTCGATTAATCGATCGTCGAGGTTCGATGCGAGAATCGATTGGTTCGCATCGTAGCGTTAGTGTTAGAGCTGTAATTGTCTAACTGATCACATTTAAGCTTAATCGATCGGCTTAAATATGTGATTAGCGGTGACATCCTTGATTAATCGATCGTCAAGGTTAGCTTAGTTTCATACAGGGTAACCGATTAATCGATCGTCGATTACCTTTAGATTGTACGTTAGAAAATGTTAAAGTTTTCTCATTAGATTGGTTCTAAGTTGAGTCGTTCTTCTTTTGAACTTTTACACATTGTTAATTTTTTATATATATTGTAGTTGGTTTATTTGAGTTCATACGTTGATATCACAAAATACTATTTATGTAAATAAAAATTTAATATGAATACCTATAGTATAAGAAACTCCTGATTGTATTCCATTTATTACTGTATTATTAGTGTCATTGGATATTTCAATTTTTGTGCAGTATGCTCAACCGCCGACATTCCGATTGTTAGGGTTCCACCTGGGACCGTGTGCAGGGACGCACACGATGTCAGGATGGACGATTGTTAGGGTTCGAAATTTGGCAACTTTTAAATTAAAGCATTAATGTAAATAATAAACTAAAATACGAATTAATTAATTATATACTTTAACTTTTAATTTAAATTATTTATACGGAGACCTGTCAAATCCCTTGCCGCTGATTGGCTGACCAATCAGAGGACGGTATTTGGAGGTTTGTGATTGGCTGTCAAGAAAGTCGATAGACCAATCACAAAGCTGGGTTTGCTAAAAAAATAACGGCAGCATGGCGAACGAACGAGGTCGGTTGAGCATTCTCTCTTGAACTGTTGAACGCAAAGGTCGTTTATAAAAAAACTGAACAATAAATATCTTTTTCTTAAGGTGTTCTTTGTTCTCTGTGCCGTCACGAGTGTTACGGCCTAAGTAACCCAAAAGTGAATAAAATAGTATTGAACTGCTATACATTTTACATTTACACACATTAGAGGTAATATACGGTTGTAGATACCTACGTAACAGACTGATGACTAATGGAGATGACAAGTTCTATTACACTAAACTATAGTAGACTATTTTATAATAATGAATAATTATTAATTATTATTTTTAAACCCCTTTCGAGGCAAAACATGAATTCAACGGCAATGTTTGGTCAATACATAACGTTATACTTGCGTTAAAAAAAATTGGAAACAACCCTATTGCCATTCAATCCGGCCGGTCAGTGAGCGATCCGTCAGAGTTGACAGATGAAAAAAGGACGGGGGGAAGTCCAAGTTGGCACAGTCTGGGTTCCGCGAGCCATCCGGTTGCCTCTTGGACACTGTAACTTTACTACACGTCATTACTCATTAGTTAGGAGGAGTAGGCATAGTAAATAGGTTCGTCTTGACACTTCACCATATAACGTAGAAAAGGTACCTACTACTTACATCTATTTTCTATCGCCCATTTTACACACAAAACCAATACAATTTATTTTTACTGAAATTGCACTTACCTACATCCAAAAAGCGTTCTATGTACTTATTCGACTTATTAACCTCTCTGAGTCGAATAAGCATTATCTAAGTTCTGGCCTCGATTAAAGAGACCATCATAAGCCCCCGTAGGGGCATTATTAGTACTTGTAGTCTTGAGCACCGCAGCAATTTATATCAAATCTATATCTAACCTACCAATCTTAGTTATACATGTTATATGTCTGTCTGTGTTTATTCACTAAAATTCATGTGCGGTATACGGTATACTGTTAAGCGTAAGTATAGTAAAAAAATACATCCAAATGTTAGTAATAACCTCTTGCTATAATTTGGACGACGACGTAATAAATTCTAACTTCTTAAGTTAGGTAGTTACGTACCGTCGTTCATGGTCAATAGTAGAAATTTAAGATCTACATACTTGTACGCGCCACCATCAAAAACATTCCTTTATAATATGTTATCTTATGGTAAGGAGCCAAGCAAAGCTTACATCTTGCGCTGTAGCGACCTACATATTTTAGATCTAATTACAAATTGATATGCACTTCGCACTCCATTCCTTATTCATCAACCCTATTTAGTTGTGATTTATTATTACCATAAATCTCTTTGGCAGGCGGTGTGCAAAAACGACTCGTTTTAATATATGCAGCAATATAAGGCGAGTATCACATGCAGCCATTCGTTATACCGGCACCCCGACAACGTATCTTAGTCTGTCACTCGCCCTGCGGGTTGAGGCCGATGTATCGAATAATAGAAATTGTCGGCAACAATTCAACGAGTTGGTTATTATACATAGTGTTGATGGGAAATCGAGCTCGGAATCGATTATATTCGATTGTAATGTAATACAGCCGCGGGGCCAAATAAATAGAATGAGGAATGGAGAGGGATAAAAGCATTGTTGTAAATCGAAGGATACCTTTCATAGGCTCGTATTGAACTTGACTGAGTATAAATGTAAGCTTTATTACATTTGAATATTATATATTTTACTTTGGCGTCCAACGAAGATGTAATCTTGCGAAAGTTTTCCTTTCGAAATAGGTTTCGTGATGGTAAATCTTTAAGGAGTGTGTTTGCCCAGTTTTTGTCGGACATAATTTATTTTGATATCGACAGTTTATACAAGACACCAAAGTGATATACCTAACATTTGTAATTTAAACAATTAATTGTAATGCAAACAATCAGCTTCACGTTTGTATTTTATTCCACGCCCCGACAAAATATAGTTAGGCAATAAATAAATCAACCTTACTGGAACAGAAGGTAGAACGGCTAACTACATTAACTTAGGATAACAACCTACAAATAACGAAAATGCCATACTAGTGGCAGTTTGGCTGTGAACAATTGTCATTTCTATGAAGAATGCATTCACTAAATATTTCTCCTTAAACTCTCATTACAAATTCCAAGTGTTTTTAAGATTTATCTAAATCACAAAACTACGAACACTTTTCATTCTGCGTAGCTATTCCACATCTTACAATAACGATACATCTCCACGCTAAGACGTACCGATATATCAACTAGCCTCCACGATAAAATCACTATTTTAGAAATTCAAAGCAAGCGCAAGCCATTAGTAACAATAGTTGGTATTAAAATAGTTAACAAAGGGGCTCGTCATTAAAACGGGAGTTATAGTAGGTATCTGATGCATTATTTATCGATGCTAACGGTGCTATTGTTGCGAATTTTGCTTGGCTGATATTTACCTAGGCATAGCTGTAGTGCGTTTTTTAAACCCCAGGTCACCAATTCAAAATCTACTGACTAATAAGTTTTATTTACAAAGAATCGTCCGATATCGTCCAGATTTTTGGCGAAGCCAAAGACCATGAGATAAGGTCTAAAGATTATCTAAGATGTAACTAGATCTACTAAGAAAAGTTTGTAATAATTTCTGCTAGCTCTAAAAGAACTGGTCAATTTCGACGACATTGTACACGCCAATGTCAGGTCGGCCGGTCTAAGCAGAATAAGAATAAGTAAGGCTATTCTATGTTTTTGCAACTTAGCACTGAAAATCATGGCGTAACGAAAATTTCTCTAGTGTTCGACACATTAAGGTGGCGTCTACAATTATGATTGACAAAAATACCTTGAAGTAATAAACAGTGTCAACTGTGAGTTGCGGTATCAAACATAATGATATCGCTTTGATAACGTCGCAGATGTATCGGTGTTGGCTCGACATTATTAGAATTTTGACATAATTGCAGTTGTTACCAGTCATAACTCAATATTGAGTTTATGATAGAAATTACATTTTACATTTTGGAATTAGAGACAGTTGTATTAGTCTCCATTGTTGTTATTGTTGAAGCGAAACACAGGCCTGTAAAGAACCAATCTTATTAAAAAGCCAGGTTAATAATTTACCGGAGCCACCGGGTAGTAGTCCTGAATCCAACCGCATGAATATATTCTCTGTAAGGTACATAGACAAACTTAATAAATGTTATGAGTCTTGATAGAACAAGCTAAATCAAAAATCTAATTAATTAATTACACACGACAGTATTGAAAGTACTCGATCGACGATACGACCATTTATTTTGTCTATAACTAGTTGATATTATCACATTCATATTACTAGCCTACACCCACAGATTTGCCTGCCGGATGTGTCTGGTGGATGTGTCCGATGGGCATATCCGTCAATTTATGGTGCTCTTCAGTTCTTTCCACAGACCACATCCGTGCCAATTTCAGGCCTGGCAGATGCGGCAGGCAGACATGTGCGTGTATTCTAGGCTAACAGACGTATTGTCAGCGGTGCCATATGACTCCAAGCATGCAATACCTATGTTTTATTTCACACCCATTGCCACGCGTCAAAACGCAAATACTTACACAACGCACTGAAACAAGATGAAATCGCAAATTTAATGTGTCGTATCGAAGTATTTATTGCCTATTGATAATGTACACGGTGCACATCGGGTGCCGGCACATTGCTTTGTGTTATGCGTCTTACCGCTAGACTAGATTTAGGAGGTCCCGGGTTCGAATCCTGGTCAGGGCATTTATTTGTGTGTTTATCACAGATATTTGTTCCTGAGTTATGGGTGTTTTCTATTTATTTAAGTATTCATCTATATTTATCTATTATATATATCGTCACCTAGTACCCACAACACAAGCCTTATTGAGCTTACTGTGGGACTAAGTTGATTTGTGTAAGATTGTCCCATAATAATAATGATTATCTCTTTATTTCATTATTTATTTATTATATGACATAGGTATTCGTCGGTTGTGGCCCGGCCTACAGCATCGTGACTGGACGGCAGCGCGCGCGCAGCTCAATAAATCGCGGCGGCGCACGGAACCCCACGATTGAATTAGACCACAGCCTTATTTCCTGAAGGCTTGAGGTCAGTGTACATTCGTCTTCAATTCTATTATTGATTACTGGTATTCGATGATGTTCATAGGGGAAATAATATTTTTGTTTAATATCATCATCCTCTTAGCCTCCGTTTGGGCTTTTTGCCCCGGCTCAATTGAGCCTGGGGTTAGCTTGGCAAATTAATTCCAATTGAATGGTCTGAGGCACTTCTTTTTATACCCCGTTTACATGCAGCCCTTGCCGGTGCACCTCGCGCTGCCGGCTATATAGCCCTAGCTGCCCACCGTAGCAGGAACGTGTGAAGTGTGTGTCTACCACTCACTTCGTTTCCGACTTTCATTGATGGCAGACGTCAAAATAAATGTGATTGCTGCATCGGCATTTTGCGATACGCAATTATGTAAATATTATAGACAAAATATAAAAAATTAAATTCGCCGGCATAGAAGAAATGACAATGGATGGATGATGATGGTGGATGATATCTTCGTAATTACGGCGAATTACGTACGTCCCTCTTGTTCAAGTGCTCGGCACGTACCGACTGTACTGAGCGAACGGGCTGCATGTGAACACGCAATGCTATTACTCGCGCTGCTCGTCCTTTCGACTTCCGCGCAATGTCGGGCATTTTTGGGCAATGTCGGGCAGCGCGAGATGCTGCTCCTGATCACTTCCCTCCCCACTGCCGCGAAAGTGGACTGCATGTAAACGGAGTATTACGAATGTGACTGCCATTGCCATCCAGCCGCGGATCCAGGATATCCTTCAAAATATTGCAACCCGCGCCGTTTTTAATACTAAATAGTATAATAAAAAGACAACATTATTTCTGACTATGCTGCAATGAGTGATCCTTTGCCAAACTTATATTTTTGGATAAGTCGGTACAATTTTTCTTGTACAAAATAATATGTGCAAGTCTCCACGTCTGTCCATTTCATAAGCAAAAGCACGCGCGCGCCGACTCCGCTCTGTTTTGCTTAATTCCTTACCAGTAGTGTTAGCAAAAAAGACCTAAATACCTACCTAGTAACAATCTCACCTGCAGACAAACTGTGGAAAGAGTTTTGCAGAACACTGTCAAAATTGTGAGCCGTTTCGTGAATAAACATTTAATTATTTATTTTCTTTTTATTTAATGTATAGGTACTTTTCCAATAATAAATCAATCTATCCACTAAAAAGTAAAAAATCACAATGCTGTAAGCTAAAATTGATTCCGTCTTTAGGCACGTTAAGTCAATATATTCATTAAATCTTGATATGTACTATTGTGTAACTACTTATATTTATACGAGTATAAGCACTTAATTAAAAAAAAAAACTAAGAATTAAGGTATGTCCTCTTTAAATGTGCACCCATTTTCAACCGACTTCAAGATTTCGTAGGAGGAGGTTTTCAATTCGTCGGGATCTTTGTTTTTACATTTAAAAAATATGTATGATCACCGGTTATTCAAAGACGGCTGGACTGATTTGGAAAATTCTATTTTTGTTTGAAAGAGTAGAGTTTACAGTTGGTCCCATTGTAATCTGATCAGGATCTGATGATGGGATCCTGATGAAATCGAGGCAAGTCTTGAAATATTATAGGCACACCTATAGTAATTCAAATATTTTTTACAGCAATTTATTTTTGGAAAAGTGGAGTCTAGTTCGTTTTTGTTTAAAATGATTTCATATGCTTTTATTTTAATATTAAGACAGTGGCTCCTTTCCTTTGTGAACAAGTTTTCTGTAGGTGTACGTATTACGTATAGATCGTTTAGGAGGACTACAAATAGCATACCTGCAACATAAAACGATGTTAATCATCATCTTATGAAGATTTATTGAACCCATCATAGGAAATTAAAAGCCATTTCAAACACTAAAGGCATACACACCTATTTTAAATAACTTCCTACTCGTTAGTTATTCCTGAACAAGCCGACGCTGAGAGAAATGAGGCCTTAATTTTATAGAATCATGATTTACATTCAAGAAATTAAAATATGTAAATAATGACAAAATATCTCTTTTTATTGCAAATTGCATCCGTTATGAGATTGTTTTAGCAAACAGAGTATATTATGCCCCTATAACTCTTCATAAACTCATATACACGGATAATAAATACAGGTTACTGTGTAGGTATGGAAATTGCTATATTTCTTGCAGAGTTTTCGAGGCGCTAAAACAGAGGCGCAAGTAAAGTCACCCTTGCGATCGTGGTAAATATAGCCTAGCGGCTTGAGACTTACCGCCTGGCCACGACTTTGCGCGACCTGCTTCGGCGGCGGCGACTAGCGGATCGCGCATAATACAAAAACAGCGCGGAAAAGAAGAGATGCCACGAACTTCCGCACCGGCGACCAAGCGCGCGGATTACTCGAGCGACCGGCGTCTGCGGGCAGCGGGCTGGCGGGCGGAACGAACAAAGACAAGGCGCGCGAACGCGCGGCCATGACTCAGTGCGGTGCGATCGGTCTTAGCGGCGGCACGGATCGGGCGGTGATTTTAAGAGCAAAGTTTATTGTATTATCCGCGCGCGATGTCCATAGAGTGTTGTAATAAGTAATTAAAAGTTTCCACACTCATTCGTGTGTATTCATAAAACTTTTGGGGATGCTGTCGGTATTCTTCATACAATGTCCAACGTATAACGTCGTCTATTTGTCACGTGCACACCTTCTCTCATATTGAATGTCTCCCATGAAATAGGAGCTGCTTTCGAGGCACTGAAGGGCCACTTTCAACAAAGACATTTTGAGTCACCCGAGTACGTCCCATCCGCTCGAAGTTGCCGCGGCTACTGCGAAGTACGTGGCTTGCTCGCCGCCCCGCTCTAAATTCCGTACCGCCGGACGCACCGCAGGTCGCTTAAGACCAAAGTCGTGGCCAAGGCGTTATGTATAATTAAGTTTGACGACGACTGGTACGTATAGTATACTACGATTTTTTTTAATGTCGCAATTGTAGGTAGAACTCTTTAGTAAGATTCCGACATCTTAAAAAAATACCACTATAATTGTAAGTTAGAACACGAAGTTCACTGACTGTTTACTTTTATTTATAAATAACTTCCTTAGGGACGGGCTAGCCTGGTGAAGAGACGAATGAAAGAACAATTTTCATAAATTATAATATTATAAAGATAAGATTATAAATATCGATGCCAAGATTTTTCCATATTATTTGTGCCTAAAACAATACAAAGAGCTTGCTTCTGCCCGCGACTACGCCCGCGTTGAAGCCAGGAAATTACCTCCTCTATACGAAAAAAAAAGAGCCAACTAAGATGAATCTTATCTTAGTTGCTAATAAAATATTTGTAATAATAATATAGGTATTTATTTACTATATATAACTATATGATAACTTTCACTAAGTGCTCCTAGCTTCAACAGACAAGATCTTATTAGGCTCATATGCAGTCAAGATGCGTGTTACGTTAAATAAGATCTTCATTGGAGCAAACATAATACATGTAGTGTACATGATGTGTTTTTCAGTGTAGCTTTGTAATCTTTCAGCTATGTCCATTTCTAGATATAACCACGATTTTTTTATTTATTGAATCAAAAACACGTTTACCAAATCACTACCTACCATAAACCACTTTATATCCAAAGCTATTCTGCTGTTTTTGCATGAACGAGGAAACCTTAAAAATATCTAAACACATAAACATATAAATCGCATGATTTGTAATCGCACAATTCAGGAGGGCGATTTTTGACCAAGGTTGAAAATAATCGCAAATAAAAGTTATATTCGAGAATCGAGACATTTAAAATCATTAGTTATATTTGACATCTGAGGGCTTAGCCAACGTGGCAATCGTTGACGCTTCGTGGCGTAGCGTAGTTATCTCCCTCTATCAGTTTCCAATATTAGTGCGACAGTGACAATTGCGTTTCGTTCGCTACGGAGCGTGAACGATTGGCACGTTGGCTAGGCCTTCAGGGGGCTTAGCCAAGATGACTATCGTTTGTAGAAAACGAATCGAAACGCTATGCGTCTCTCTATCGCACTAATATAGAAGAGTGAGCGAGAGCGTGTAGCGTTTCGTTTCGTTTTCTACAAACGATTGCCATCTTGGCTACAGGGCCTGGTTCTTTGAATTCGGGCGTTAGAAAAGTCAAAAATCGCACTCCAGAAGCGTAATAGTCAGCAAGTGGACACTTTTGCCGACCAAACTTTATGTCAATGGACCATACGTTATATTGCTGACGCTACGCTGGGGGCGCGCCTACGCGACACGTCTCTAATTAACGGACCTCAATTAACAGAGTTAATTGTGTTGCCCACCGTACTACTAGCTATTGAATTGACTATTAATAAGTAGGGAGATGCGTTATCTATTTATAGTTGTAATCGATACATCGGTATTCGGTATCCTGTCATTATGAGTATTTAATTAATGTCAGCAGGCATTCTTTTTACAAGACGATGTGGTGACGAATGAAAGTAAGGGCTCGTGCCAAAGATGTTTTTATATACTTTAACGGCCTCTGTAACCTGTAACTTCATTTCTAAATTAGATTTTACGGGTTTATAATCAAAGTCTACTTTTAAAATACCTAATAGAAAAAGGCGTTTTTAGAGTTCCGTAGCCAAAATGGCAAAAACGGAGCCCTTATAGTTTCGTCATGTCCGTCTGTCCGTCCGTCCGTGCGTCCGTCCGTCCCATACATCCATTTAATTAGGCATTCCATCAGTCCATTAGGCTTCGTTGTCCCATACAACCATTTTACTCGGAAACTAATCGTATACTAACTATAGACGTATCTTAATAAAATTTACACACCTTATGTGTGTTGTATGTCCATTTTGTATGTTGTGTAGAAACAAGTTACATAGTAGGTACAGTCACCGGCAATAGTATCTTCCTACACGAAGGCCGCAAAAATATGTGACACGCTCTTATGGCCCTACAAATAAGAGCGTGTCACATATTTTTGCGGATACTATTGCCGGTGACTGTATATACAAGGTGTAACAAAAATACTGGTGTTCAATTAGGGCATAATTGGAATCGAGTTCTAATTAAGAAAAAGTAAGAAAAAAAAATTTTCACGCGAAAAAAAAAATTGGTTTTGTATGGAGGGTCGGCCGGCTGTGACGACAGTTTCTATAAAAAAATATTTTTTTTTCGCGTCCAAAAGTTTTTTATTAATTTTTTCTTAGTTGCATTACTATACCAGGCGTGCTAAATCTTTTGCTGTGTTTAAGAAACAACTTAAAGAACATTTCTGTCTCTCCCATGATCCGTATATACTGCAACTCCATTAACCGTTTTAACAACCTGTGGCATGTAGTATGTTTGGTCCTAGTTTATATTTTCTTATTTTATTATATTTATTAATTATATATGTATGTATGAGCTATGTAAGTTTTTTTTTTTTTTTTATATATAAGTTTATTATTGTTTGGTTTATTTGCTTTGCAACACCTACTTTTCTGTTAATTTACAAAGGTTTCTGCTTCCCAAAGGTTGTCTAGAAGAGATCGCTCTTTAGCGATAAGACCGCCAATTGTTTTGCCTCTGCTTTTTTGTTTGTGACTTGTGTATACTTTGTGTCTATTTTTTGAAGTGTGCAATAAAGAGTATTTATGTTATGTTATGTTATACCAATTATGTATGTTGTTACATTCTGTATAAAAACTTGCATTCAAATAGACTGGGAATTCCAAGTACATCGAAGGGCATCGGGCATTCAAAACACTTGGAAAATTACATTTGGTATTACATATATTAATGATTATTAAAGAAAATTTACTTAGGTAAACACTCGTTCTTGAGAAGTTTCGATTATCTTCTCGCGTACCATCTTATAGGTATACCCCTCATATTTTAGACCGTTAAAATAAAATAAGTTTAATGATCTTAATATGTTGATATTCACATAAATATGTATATGTAGTGTGTAAATCTACTGCCCTTTATTATGTAAGTCTGTTAGGTTTTAATATGTATACTTATAACTACGGTGTAAATATGTATTTGTTTGTGTTAAGACAGGTGCCTAACCCTTCACTTTTTTACTACTTATATCGCACGTTTAAGTAACTGCCCTAGTTTCTGACAGTAAATATGCCATTTAAATGCTAAATTGTACGCAAAAAATCCAACTGACTTTATCAAAGTAAATTTTTATTCATGCATACAAGGTACGAGACAAACATGCGGTTTTCCTGAGCTCTGATAACACTGAATCGCAAATTTAGTTTTGTTAATAAATTACACGCCTATCAGGCTTTACTGTGACCGGTGTCATATTTTATCTTACTGCATGCGCTGTTACTGTGCTGTAACTATTTTCGAACGAGCGGAGCGTAAGCGAAGTGAAGTTCATACAGACAACTTCGGACATAACAGAACTGTCAGCGAGCTACTTAGATGTCTGTTCATTTTGATGGATATTGATTTTGAATAGTTGTCGCGCGATAACTTCAGTAACGTTTTTCTGATCTATATGAAATTTGTTGGGATTGTAGTAGAGCTTAATACAATTTGAGAGTTCGTTCATGAGGATGATCGACCCCTTGGGGTTATGGAGCTAGAAGGCTCGAAAAAATCATCATTAGGGTCTTGTTATATTGGTCAACTCGTTTGCAAGGAAATCGCGAGTTCTCAGTTCGAGGCGGACTACTAACTAGTATTTTTAACGATTAAGGGCTAACCGACGGAACACAGTTAACGTACCTATATAATACCTCTATTCGTAGGTAAATGGGAAATTTTACAGTTTTTAATGGCCTGACAGCTTAGTCACGTTAATTGGTCGGTCTGTTGCGATTAGATTTATTCTTGAAATTTAAGAAAAGACAAATGTATGAATGCAGATAATGGAAAAAAAGGGGTTAAATTTTTTTTGATATAACAAACTTAAATATAACTTAAATAAAATAAACAATAATATCACTTAAAAATAACACTAAACTATCTAAAAAACAAAACAAAAAGAACCCTACAGTAAAATAACCTAATTTAAAATTACACTGTCAGATTCATATTTGTACTCAAGGAGTTGTTGTTTTTAACCTAAAAGTGACCTGTTTTTAGTGACTTATTCCGTAGCACGTGTAAAAAGTGGGAAAAAAATCTCACAAACCAGAACATATACGATTTTATTTTGGTTGTAGAGAATTTAAATATTACCCGGGCCGTATTATAACTGTATAACATGTTTATATACGATCCAATTTCAAAACAATAGCTATATTGCATGCTTAATATATTAACTATGCAAAGAATGAATGAGAGCAATGAAACCCATCTAGTAAGATTTGCAATACTATCCTTATTGCTAGATCTGGGCATCTGGCAGCTTTTAATGGCTGGATGTCAGAGTGACAGACTAGCAAAGTTTTAGAATTGGAAAAAAGTAATACCAAAATAGGTAAAAACGGCCGGAGTTATCTTATTTAAAGAGGAGCCTATATTTTAATATTAGAACAAAAAACTTTGCATAATATTTCGGAAACAGAAACAGTAGGCGATAAACTATGAATTAGAACTCTAGAATTTGTATTCTTAAAGTGGTTTTACAGCTGCCAAATGTCCGGATCTAGAAATAAACATAGTATGGCATACTAACAAGAGGGGTTTCGTCGCTCTCATTATTGTGTCATATCTGACGTGGCTAATAGCTCTCCGTCTATTTGTTGTGTGATGGAGGTATGTCTGAGATATAGGTAGATTGTGTTTTTTTTAAATAAAATAAAATAAATAAAAATCATTTACTTACATAAGGTCTTAATGTTTTGTTTATGTAATTTAAAAATAGAATACGGCACGGTGGGTTTTCGAGGTCTAATTCGTGTAAAACTTAAACATTTAATCACCTTAAACCATAGACTAATTAACCCAAGACCCCGCATAGCCGGGCGACCCCCGCTGCCGCGCTTGAAGTAATTTCACCCTATAGTAAGACACTAATTATTGGAAGTGACAGTACCTAACCTTAGTACGTCTCCATGGCAACCATTAATGTCTGACTCTCTCTTACGCCCCACGGGACAATTGAGCGTTCCCTGTCTAGCGTGGGGAACACCGCACCGCTTTTTTTTAGCAGCTTTGGTTTCAAAGAAATAACGCGCTAAGCGGAGTATAGAGATATCTTGTATGTGCCTTAAACTTACAAAAACCAGCCATGCCTAATTTAATACAAGGCAACACCCCATAACGATTATAATTTACATATGTTAATATATTATGCAAGCTATGCAACCCGCCCAAGTAGCAACGCGCATTACTTCAACAATTAGAAGACTTTTTGTGTTTCTCACTTTTAATGGAGTAGAGGTAGTATCAATAAAGTTTTTAGACACCTTTCTGCCCATAATTTATGTAATAAATACTATTCATAATATGCAAAATAATACTACTTATGCATAGAAAATATAAATAATCATAGTACAGCATGCCAAGGTGACGTTTCTAACGCTTCGGTAGTAATTAAAGGTAATAAAATTCATGTAAATATGAGCAGGGTGCGTTATATTTCTCGAACTATTCATAGAAAAAACAAATTAGTAATAACTCTATTTTTACTTATAACAAAAAATCTAGTTATAGTAAAAAATTATGTTACCTATACAATTATGAATAACATATGCCGTCTTCCACTCCGGAACGACAGACATTTACATTAATAATTTTAAACAAAAAAGAACCAACTTTACTAAGTCTCCTCCTATCCAAAAGCAAATGCCTGAGGTACTGTAAAAAATACTCAAATATCTATTATATCACTATAGGTGTGCATATAATATTTGAAGAGTTCCCTCGATTTCTCCAGGATCCCATCATCAGATCCTGACCTGATGACAATGGGACCAACTGTGAAGTCTGTGTTTGTGTGAACTGTTTACACTCTTTCAAACAAACGTATTTTCCAAATTCCAAAAACGGCTAGGCGGACATACATAAAAAAAGATCCCGACGAATTGAGAACCTCCGCCTTCGAAATCTTGAAGTCGGTTGAAAAAGAGTTCAGTTGGACAATTAGTGCGTTTTCACATTGTCCGATCCGATATCGGATGCCGGATGGCCCAACAGAGGAGATGGGCTGCCATAGAAATTCGTATGGCATTAAGTCAGCCTTTTTGCGTTATTACTTTATTTTGAACAGTTTATTTGTTAACTTAATAGAAAATAATGTAAACGTAAGTACATATTGTAATGTATACTTCTTCGTGGTCCTAATATGGGATCTGATACCATGTGAAAACGTTCTTAGTTGGGTGACTTGACGATTTTGGTGGTACTGTAATAGGTAGTCAGTTAGTCTAGGTAAGTAGTAGGTTATTTAATTCAGCGACTGTCAAATCTAATATATAGATGAATTATCGAGATCATGGAATTGCATTTGTAGTGGTTGTACCGTTTGCAACAAAAGGAGAATAATTTTCTCTTAATTTAATAAAATTACATACCTTAAGAAATGGAATAAGTAGTAGTCCTCTGACTGTTTTTTTCTTTTAGTCGCTATCATGTTCTTCATCTGAGCTGTCACAAGTATTGATAATAAGATTGTTTGAAATTCGATCCATTTCCTTTTCCTGACATCGATATTTATTTTCTTCACTTTCGACATGGCGACAAATATTTTCCCAGTCCTCAGCAGTAATAGTATTCATTCGTTCAGTTGCTAAACTCATAATGCCTTGCATGTTTAATGAAACGTTTCTTTTCGCTACATATCCTTTTACCATGGACCAAATATTTTCGATCGGATTGAATGTCGGGTGATACGGTGGCAATCGTAAAACGGAGTGGCCATGTTCTTTTAAAATTGCATCTATGTGGTACTCACGAAACCGCTCTTTATTTTGTTTAATTAAATCATACAAACTGGTTTTGTACATCAACGGGCTATACGAAATGTTGTGTTCTGTCAACCAATCCATTATTTCTTGTTTACGAGAATTTGACGTTGGAGCACGATTCAAAAGTTTGTTGTGATAGGACGCATTATCTACGATAAGTACGCTATTCGGTTTAAGGTTCGGTATTAATTTTTCTTTTACCCATTTTTCGTAGTTGACAAAGTTCATCTGGTCATGGTAATCTCCCGTTTTTTGGTTTGCCTTAAACATTAACAAAGCGTTGGGAATAAAACCATCTTTTCCTCCTGCGTGCACTATTATTAACCGCTGGCCTGTACTGATTTGTTTTTTTACACCAAATTCTGTTCCATCAGTCCAAGCCTCTCCGGACACATGTGAAGCGTGGATGTAGGTTTCATCAGTATAAACTAGTGGTCTATTTTCAGACCGATATTCCGCAATTTTGGTAAGGTCATTTATTCTTAGCAGTCGTATGTTGTGTCTTTCCATTAATATTTTTCGGTTGTCCTCGGTCTTTTTCCATTTAAATCCTAATTTTTGTATTTGTTTTCGTAAGGTGGAAATGCCAAATTTGTAATCTATATCGGATTTTAACACAGAGTGGAGTGCCTTTAAGGTTGGAAATTGCTTATGGGACAGATGAAAATTGTATATAGTTCTCCGGATGACTTCCTGATCAAAATCGTCTACTGCTGATGACGGACAAGTACGTAACTTTTTATTTCTCGGGGAGGTGAATTTCTTTGTTGTTGCGAATTTCTCACTATTGCTCTCAGACACAATGTTATAAACAGTAGAGAGACAAACATCTGTAGCTTTTTCAACTAACTGGGCAGCGGTGTAAGGGGAATTTAAATTTTTCTTCAGTTCAAGTTCAAAATATTTATAACAGTTAAAAATAATTTGCTTACTTTGACTCTCAATCGGACCAAAATTACTCACTGCCATATTTTTTGAAATTTATGTAACTTACACTTAGTCGTACGGGCTGACACAAAATTATTCTGATAATTGTGAGAATACAATAAAATCAGACGTAAAAATATATGCACAACGTAAATAATATTCACAATTTGACACTGACATTATTTTGGTATTTACTTCTTCAATATATAACAAACCTCTTTTTATGCTGATAGTACGAGAAAATAGAAAATTCAAATATAGAATGCCTGTAAACATACAATACTACTACATATGCAATTCCATGCTCTCGTTAATTTATCTATACCGTTGATAATCGTTTGTCGAATTCTTTGTCAAACGTAGATAAACTTTTGTCAAACTAAGTTAAATGAAAGGTGGATAGAATGGCGAATAAGATGGCTGGATTGATGACAGATTTCATGCTTAATATGTTCCTATTAGTATAAGAACTTGTATGGCCTTTTTGATACGTTCCTGCCTTAGGTCGATCTTCTGAATTTATTGAACCTCGGAACGCTGCATTGTATAAATAATTGCATTAAAAATCTGGCAACGTCTAATTGGGGCTATAGCGAGTTCATCCCGTCTTGTCCTATCTTGTAAATAGTGTCTGACCGAAACATGCTTTGTTGCCGAAACCGAAACAAAAGATTCGGCTCTGGGTCCAGTTTCGGCCGAAACCGAAACTTCGGTCGCACACTACTTGTACACAAACACTTCTCAAATACCTCACACTTTTCTCTGGAATTATCACTTAAAATGTTGTTGTATACTTAAAGAAACTCGCTAAGTATTGAATTGGATCAAGTTAGCTGAAAAATATAATTTCTAATAAAATTTTCGATTAAGCTGAAAACTGACATTACGATGTCTAATAGATTGACACACGTTTGTCTACATGATAAGACAAAAAGGATGTATGTATGTACTACTGAAGAACAAATCAAATTATTTTAATAAATACTTACTTATTTTGATTTGTTTATTTAAATAGACAGACTACTATATAAATTATAAACCGGAGGCCTAGGTCACTTTTTCCTTTGTATATGACATCTATATAAGTTTTTAAGAAAGGATGCACCTATTCACTATATATGCTTATGTATTCACAATGGACAGCTTAATCAATTAGGTAAAAGTGTGTTTTCTAGGATGTATGCGTTATTTTATTTGACAGGGGGCGTAAATCACCAAGGGTACAAGTCATGCAAAAGCGCCGCGAGTTTAATACATAATACAACACGAAATTACTCGCTATTAATTTTAATACACATGATAACACACAGTAGTCCAGCATACGTAAAAGACAGGCAGAATCTAATCGAGCTAAGTGGTGGCTGACGGTTTTTAGTCGGCGGTCGTATCTGCTTAATGGGTTCGCGGAGAGCTAGATATCGGTTACAGGATTAATGTTTACCCTATGAGCATCAGGATATAGTCAGATTGCTTGAACTGTTAAATAAATAAATAGTTATTATGGGAAAATCTTATCGACCTAGTACCAGGCGACGAGATACGACACACCTATGAAACAGATTGTTTAGATACATAACAAGCATTCATAACTCAGGAACAAATATCCGTGAATAAATCTAGTTGACGAATTGAAAACCTTCTAATCTTTAATCGGTTGAAAATGACGCTGTGGCACCTGATCTCAATAGCATAGGTAAAGCTTGGGTTTCTAAGAAACGCGATTTTGTATATTTAGACCCTGCGTCCTAGTTTTTTCGTTAATAACCAGGTTTCTATTCAAAGGACTTGCGAAGCTGCTGGTCTTGAGTTTTAATTCCGATTAGGATATATTGGGCGTATTATATAAAATTTGTAATTTGAAATGTAATGTAACTATAGAATGATCTAATAAAAGAAATTCAAAAGGGAGTTCCGATAAGAGTTAGGTAATGTAGGTATGTTAGTTTTCGTCCATTTGACGATTCACACAGCTTTGTGGTGCAAATAGAATATCTTGGAGTACCTTACTTAAATGTAATTCAGCTTCATTCTTTCTACATCTCATGTAGTCTAGTGTAGGTTAATATTACGCAACAACTAAACATACTAGTGGGTGTGTGAGGTGTTTTGCAAAATGGGGTAAGTGTCAGTATTCCGTCCATTCATACATTTATACTGAAGTTTTATGCATATAAGTATTTATACTACCTTATTCAGGTGGACGACAAACTGAACCCGCACTGAAAACAGGCATAACTAATCTATTACAAGTTTTAAGCTACGAATTTTGTAGGCCTATAATATACATAACTAATTTCGTGCGGTTTGTGTGAATGTTTCTTTTTCCAATAGTTTAAAACTGCGAAATTTCAATAATGAAATAAAGGCGCAGGCAAACTATCAGTTGGTATCTGTAGACTTCGAACGAGGTTATAATCATAGAGATAAAAGTAAGCAGTATGTAATCTTAGTTACTTGCACCTAGTACGATAATGGGCCGTATTCTAACTTTAAAATACATTTCGACACGATCCAACTTCAATACAACTCCAATGCATTAACAACGCAATACAGCTACGGCATAAACATCTGAATCAGAAATATCAGAATTGATTGAAAATTATTTCAATGCAACTCCAATACAACTTCAATATTGGTTGATTACCAAGTGCCGGTTTCTTATTTAAAAATACATAACAATACAATAAAAATACAACCTATCTCAAATATAACTCCAACACACAACAAACATTCAACCAATATTGAAGTTGTATTGGAGTTGCGTTGGAATATTTCTCAAGCAAATTCTGATATTTCTGATTCTGATATTTCTGATTCAGATGTTTATGTCGTAGCTGTATTGCGTTGTTAATGCATTGGAGTTGTATTGAAGTTGGATCGTGTCGAAATGTATTTTAAAGTTAGAATATTTGTTGCCCCTATTTGTTGTGTGTTGGAGTTATGTTTCAGATATATTGTATTTTGAATGTATTGTTTATGTACTTTAAAATTACAATACGGCACCATATCAATACAGCAATTTCCTCAGAATAATGAAATAGATTCGAGGTTGTTCATTGAAAGCGCGATACAGATTTATTTATAATGTAACTGTATGTGGTTGTTTATGGAATATTTATTTGTGCTGAATTTGCTTAGTCGATGCGGGGCTGATTGACCGACGCCTCGGGCCTACGGGTGCCGGTGCAAGTTATAAGTGAACGGGGAATGAGGATGATAAGTTAATACAAAAAAAAAACGACTTCACTTAGGCGGCTTTCACATTGCTGCGGTTTCGAGATAGTGCTCTGCATGTGTATAGCGCTGTCACGCTTGCACACCGTCGCCGCATCCGGTTGCGGCGCCAGTGTGATAGTCGCCTTACCGACATGCCTAACGATATCGGAAGTGCATCGCCGATATCGGATGTCGGAGGGCCCCGATTAGAAAGGCAGCTGCTAGAGAGTGCCTTATGACGCCAAGTCCGCCTTTTTGTGTGAACGTATTGTTTTAGTAATAAAGTTTAGTTAAATGATTGAAAAAATACAAAAGTACACATATTTACTTCCCTGTAGTCCTATCCTACATCCGATATCGGATAGGATAATGTGAAAGCGCTCTTAGGCTACTCAACCTTTCCAAAAGCAAATGGTCGAGCTACTGTAATAAACACCCAAATCACACGGTGTGCCTAAAATATTTGAATAGTTACCTCGATCTCTACAGGATCGCATCATCAGATCCTGATTTGATGGCAAAAGAAAGAAGTCTGTTGAAAACATTGATATAGTAAATAGTCCCAACAGATTTTTTATTTTTTGTAAACTTAAATACGTTTAGAGACTTTTTACCATACATTGTATGGATATGGCCATACTCAAAGCATAATCAATAAGTTTTCTTACGATTGCAGCGCAATCTACTGATAACTTCGCGCATTTATCTTGATTGTCTAACAGCAGCCCGAATAATCTTCTGTGGCGACAAATACAAATCGATACAATATAAATAATTAAAACTGTTCCTATAGACAAGTTCAGTGTGCCTATAGTAGTTTATGTAACTGTTACGTAATAAGGGTCCTTAAAACATAAGTGTGGTTTTATGAAATGAGCCGCAGGCGAATTTCATAATAAGATCACACGAGTGTTTTAAGGCCTAATTACGTACATTTGCATACACTGCTTTATCTACACTCATATTATTTATTATAAATGCCGTATTCGGAAATCATAGAATGGCCGCCATTGCACCGCCGCGGCCATCTCGATTGTGTCGGCGTGGCCAACTCGATTGTGTCGGGGCTCGCGCGGGACCAATCGAGTTGGCCATGGCGGTAACATTATGTTATCAAATTCGATGTTCCAAATTTGAAACTCATTGCTTAACAATATTGGAGCATGCAAAGTTAAAATTACGTTACTGCCGCAGATAAGAAACTTATCATAGTTAAATCGTTTGTTGTAATGCTTGTCATTGTCTACGGTTTTTGAACGCATTTTAGAGTATGAGTGTAGATAAAAATGTATTTACCTACTTAATTTAACCTGTAAAACTTTGATTGAACTGTAAAAAAATATACCCACAAAAACTAACCAAAGTGGAAACACTTATTTAAACTTATTCACACACTTCACCTTAGTTATTTCTTTCTTTGCTGTGTAATAAGAAAGAGACACAAAAGCAAATATTTTGAATAATACGTTAAGTGTGTAACATCGGCATTTCGTTTGACCAATTATGTAATTGAACTGTACAACGTTGAGAAACTTAGTGCTAATGCTCTTTTATGTTATACGTAGAAAATGGTTGTCTTGAGAATAGGATCCGCTTTTCGTCGGGTAAAAACTAGATATTAAGAACCGTCCGTTACCGTCTTACCCTTGCGCCAGCCATGAAACACAACATGAAGTAGCAAACTACAAGCTACCGCGGAGCAATCACGCAAAAACAAGCTTCGGGATATGTGGATAACGGGCCTAATCGCGCTCATTACACCTCTAAATATACGGCCCGATCAAATTACCCCGAGATAAATGTGAAACTTAATTGTTGTAAAACCCTATCGTGTTTTTAGCGCGATAGGCTCATGTAGCATGCATTCCTGCGTGAAAACAACGAGGAAAGTGGCGAGATTAGGGTTATTAGCTATATCATATGACGATAATGATAGCGTTAAGCTAGATCACGTAGCTCGCAGATAACTTGGCAATTTTGCGAGAGTTGTAGTAAAATAAATACTAATAAAATGATAGTATTAAGGCAAAATCAATATGAAGCAGCACAACCTGATGGAATCGAAAAGCTCTTAGAAAAGCGTCATGATTTACAGCGAGTGTCATCTAAGAAGACGAAGAAAGGCTAGGGGCCGTATTATAACAACTTTAAAACACGCTAAGACATGATCCAACTCCAATGCATTAACTACGCAATACAGCTAGCGCCTGAACGTCTGAGTTTGAAATATCAGCTTATTTGCTTGAAAATTATTCCGATTCAACTCCAATACAACTTCAATATTGGTTGATTATTTATGTGTTGGAGGTATGTTTGAGATATATTGTGCTTTTAGAAAATTAGAAAACGGCACCTAATTAATTACTACTGGCAATTTATACAACCTCACTAAAGTAGTCAACCGACAAATTGGAGAAGTACTAATATAGAGAAAATCCATAATAATGGTCACGCGAACTCTTGAACTAATATTCTAATATCGATAAATAAATACGAAAATAGAATTGCAGGGGGAATGCGAAGCGAACTCGAAGTTACACCCTGACACACAGACTCGACGATTAACAAATACAATTACGCATATCCACACTACCACTAAGTATTCATGTTATAAATTCATCCATTTGTCCTTTTTACTAGACAACCCTTCAAGAAAATATAATAAACATTAAAAAGAACATGAAATTAAGAACTCGGGGCAGTACGTAGGTACCTAAGTACTTATGATTTAAAAAGTTTTTCGCCGGAATCATATTCTGAGAAGTAAATATACTTAAAATTTTTGAAACAGTCTTCTAAAGTATAAATAAACAACATTTTAACCAGAATAAGTACCTACTTTTGGAAATAAAATAATACCATTATCAAAATATATTATATTCAATGTAATTTGTGTTGTGTAGTGTTGTTTGTGTTATTTTATGTTGGTTTTCAATGGGTTCTGCTTCCCAAAGGTTGTCTGGAAGAGATCGCGTTTTAGTGATAAGACCGCCAATTATTTAACCTCTGCTTTTAATGTTCGTAACTTGTATTTTATGTGTTTCTTTATTTTGAGGTGTGCAGTAGAGATTTATGTTTATGTTATACCTCTTAGAGTATGGTTTTCTTATGTTGTGTCTATAGTATGGCCGTAATCTGGTTCTATTATGTAGAATTGAAATTGTAGAGCCAAAATATAGGCGGATGACCTATTTTGAACTCTATTAGAAAAAGTATTGTATATACCTATATCATCATCATCATCATAAGTTATCTTACATATTGGCAGATGATTTAATATCTTTAATAAAGGAGATCGTCAATTTTTGTTAGGTGATCTGGCCCAGATTATTTAGGACCGTTTAGGAATGGTTCTTACCTTTAAAGAATCGTCATAATTTCTAGATCAGGATGGTGGTAAAAATATTGCGAAATCTAATGGGAAAACTGAAAAATCATGCATTTACAACTTGAATCTGACAAGGACAATATTTGAAAGCGTGCTTGCCTATGATTTATATATTAATGTAAAAAAAGTACCGATTTTTTAAAGATAATGTACAAAAGCGGACTTGAAAACAAAACGGGAATCATGATGAAATAATAAAAAGTCATATTTTGATCGTATTTATAGTTCCTGTATTTCGGTAAACAAAGACGGCTGTCAAACCATAGTTAATACTATTAACTGAACATTCCTAACACCTATTGCGAAGGGATAAGGTTTACCACCGTTAAGTGCGACAGCACTAGTATCTGACATTACAAAATTGAAAAAAAGATGCGTTTCGTTATCGAAGGAGCATGATATTATGCCATTATGAAACCCACTTTTAATATTATTATTAAACTAATATTCAAATCTCTGAATTTAAAGAAAACAGAAGACTTATGGGGTACATCAGTTATAGTCATCAGTCATATCATAGACGTCATAGCGCCTTACTTAGCCTTAATTTATAATAATTCAGTTTCACAAGGCGTTTTTCCAGATCTTATGAAATGTAGTAAAGTCATACCTCTTTTTAAATCGGGTGATTCTAGTGATCTGAATAACTTCCGGCCGATATCAATACTTCCTGTACTAAGTAAAGTCTTTGAAAAGCTAATGTTAAATGATCTACTGGGCCACTTCAACAGACATGGATTGCTTACAAGCAATCAGTTTGGTTTCACAAAGGGACGTTCCACAACCGACGCTGTTGCGGTACTCATCAAACATATTTTTATTGCCTGGGAAAAACATTACGATGCAATTGGTATATTCTGTGATCTTTCTAAAGCGTTTGATTGTGTAGATCATACAACCCTCATTCTTAAATTAGAACATTATGGTTTTTCAGAAAATGCCTTGAATCTCATGTCTTCATATCTTAGCAACAGAACACAAACAGTTGTTGTAAATAAAACCCAGTCTAAAGGGACTTCAGTAAAATTAGGAGAGCCACAGGGTTCTATTTTGGGCCCATTCCAGTTTTTGGTTTATATAAATGATTTACCTTGTGTAGTACAAAACCTTTGTGATATCGTTCTGTTTGCCGATGATACATCTTTAATTTTCGAAGTTGACCGGCAATCTACCGATTTTACTGTAATCAATAACACACTAGCTGCTGTACTGAACTGGTTTACTATTAACAATTTGCTACTTAATGCTAAGAAAACCAAATTATTAGATTTGTTTTGCCAAACGTTGCACCGGTGGACACTAAGATTCTCCTGAATGGTGAATGTTTAGAGATAGTAGATAAAGCAGTGTTCCTTGGTTCGACGTTGGACAAAAATCTACAATGGAGTCCTCATATAAGAAAACTCGCTCTTCGATTAAGCTCGGCCGCTCATGCCGTTAGGAGAATTAGACAATTAACGAATATTGACACAGCTCGCTTAGTTTATCACAGTTATTTTCATAGTGTAATGTCATATGGTATTCTGGTTTGGGGCAAAGCAGCTGACATACAGACTATATTTGTTTTACAAAAAAGAGCCATCCGCTTTCTGTATAACTTAAAGGCAGGTGCATCAGTTAGAGAACTATTTAAAGAAATTAATATTTTAACTGTTGCTTCCCAATATATCTATGGCAATATTATTTTTGTTGTAAAGAATATACATACATTCAAAAAAATTTCTGACATCCACAGCTATAACACTAGAAATAAAAACAAGCTTGCTATCAGAAGTAGTCGTATCCGCAAAGCATATAAGTAATTTTTTGGTCAAGATATTCACATTTATAACAAGTTACCCGTCGATACTTTAAATTTATCATTTCCCGCTCTTAAGAAATATTTGAAAAAAAGTTTAATGTCAAAGGGTTATTACAGGGTCGAGGACTATATGACTGACAAAGATGCATGGCCCAAACCAGAAAATACTACAAAATCATCTAACATTTAGAGGACACACTTCAGATAGGAAAGCATATCAAACGTTTTGTGAAGCAATCAGATTTGGATTTTATTATTATTATTTTATTTTAATTAAACAATACGTACATTGTATGTCTCTTAAGCTGTTTTGATATGCCTTCTTATAGAACTACGCATTATTGTGTATCTTTAAGATGTAATATTACTGTATTACTGTTTTGAAAAAATAAGTCCCGCCGAGTTTCTTGCCGGTCATAAATAATTCTTCTCGGGTCAGAGGTGTAGGGTTAGAACCGGAGGTAGTTTTTTTTTTCTCTCTGACGTTCATAAGTGCATTGTAATGTGCCTAAATTGAAGAATAAATATCTTTTATCTTTTTAAACTCCGATCAAAAATGCAAAAATACGCATTTTCAATCTTTAGGCTTTTTAATACAGTCGATTTCTAATGTAAACTTCCGTATTCGTAGGCTTAGATAATAATTTAATATTACAATGTTCTAACTTACCGAACAGTATCAAAACGCAGATTATGTAACGGTATACATTGACAGTGTCAAACCAAAAAACAATCCCGTTTCAGTCCACGGCGAAGTTAAACTTTATGTCAATGCCATAAGGACGTTAACGACTTGTCTTGCTGTATTTTAATAGCGGAAAAATCAACATAATCTTTATTTATTTAGTATTTCTAATTCCCGTTTCATTTTTTTGCAATATTTTGTCTACTTTAGTAATAAAATGAGTATTTATTTTACATTGCAGTACAAACTGTATACGGTTTATATCAGGTGGCCCAGAATTAACGATCTCCTTTAATATACCTAACCTACAATAGTTACATAACTAAGCTTTTCAATCTCGTACCTTCCTTCGGCCACTCAGCATGTTTCGTGGCCTAAACACGGTACTCGACTGAAAAGCTATTAATATTGCCACAATTGTATAAAATAAAATATGATACTGTACCTATATCCAGGGGCAGTGTGCTCGCCATGCTTTTCAGCCGTATGTGCCTCTTAACGACTACCGTGTAATTTTAATATTTTATCAGAAGCCATTTGCGCAATAAACAAACACTCCATAGTTCTTTACTGCGCACGCGCATGCAAATGGTATCATCTCTATTAGGCTTCAATCTATATTCATGTCGACAATTTACTAGTAAATTACACCTTGTTTTCTATAAGCAAGGTTGAATTTTGTGGGATACTGGTTCAGCTGTGAAGTCATTAAAGCAAATAAGAAATTTGTAATTGTGTTTAAAAACGTTTCTTATATTGTATGAATGTATGTATCATTTTATAGCACATAAACAAGTATAACATAAAAACAGCAGTAAAATATATAAGAGATATGCATTTGTTTATGTTTGTATTGAATTCATAGTTATGCAAACAAAAGGGTAGGTACTTAATCGCAAAAGGAAAACTTCACCTTTTTTTAATCAGGCTGAAAATCTAGTGGTTACTGCGAAACTCGGTGCCACATACTTAAAAACGTAAGCAAAAAACGTGACTTGGATTTTATGACAGAATACAAGTAAGCTTGCCTTCTGAATCTACATAGATACGATATCGTTAATAAGTATTATTTCAACACGATAAGCTTTCGATTAAGAGGATGAAAACACCGAAATTCCGTACATCGTCTCATCGAACGGAAATGAAAGAGAAATACTGTGTAGCAGTGGGTAGGCGACCGAAACAAAAAATAAAAAAAAACTGCGCATTTGTTCAATATACGTGAAGTAGAATGAGTAGAATATGTAAATTAAAAATATAAAGGCATAAAACATGTTTTAAAGTGTGATTTTAAAGTTGTCACTTTGGAATTATTTTTGACCGACCCCCGATTGTACGTAACATACGCGTCGATATGCAAGAACGTGTATGTTTGTGTTTTAATTAGTTAATTAAGTTTTTAATTAAGTCAACGCAAGCTGTTTTGAATGTCGCATTTATTAAACGAAACGTATCAGCTGGCTAAACATTAAACAATTCAAGTACTTAATGCTAGTGATATATATTGTTTTGCTGTCACTATGTTATATGTTGCGGCGCATCTGTAAAATTAAACGTAACATATATGGGTAACAGCAAACCTCTAGCTACGTTATTATCGTATTATTCAAAAGACTTCCACTACTGGCCATAGGTCTGCCTCAAAGGTCATGATTAACGTTTTCAGAAATCGTTTTAAAGGCCTCGCAACAAGCCGCCTATAATTTTTAATGCATTGTGGTATTTGACCTATCGATTGATATCGTCTATATCGATGCACCTACCTAGACGGCAATGTATCTAGTTTTAGCTTATTCTGCTCATAATCGTGAGCAGAACTGATTGTGCAATATTATCATTTGATATTTGTTCGATATATTTTTCTTCATTTACCAAAACAATTAGTTTCTTTAATTAAAAAAAAATTTAACAGACTTAATTTGAACTATTTGAACCTTATCACCTTAAGGCGACATTATTTGCTACCTATATAACTATGGTATATTAACTGGTCTTATTAGTCTTATTACTATCTGGGATAGGAACAGAGATTTCCTATTTTCGACCAACTTCAAGATTTCTAAAAATATAGCAAAAACAAAGATCCCGACAAAGATTTTTTTTGTTTGAAAGAGACTTCACAGTTGGTCCCATTGTCATCAGGTCAGGATGATAGGATTCTGGAGAAATCCAGGGAACTCTTCAACTATTATAGGCACACCTATAGTGTTTTGAGTATTTTTTACATCAGCTCGAGCATTTGCTTTTGGAAAGGTGGAGGCTAAGTGAAGTCGGTTCTTTTTTGTTTAAAATTATAAATACCCTATGAGTGGGTAAGTAATAGAACGTATACGAATTTATGCTATCAATATAGTAACATATAAATTCAATTTATATAATTTCAATTTGTATAACGTGCATGAAGTATAATGTACAAATTGAATAATGACAAAATATATAATTGACTAGTGTATGAACTTCACAAATAATATCGTTTACGATAATTTTTTTTTTTTTTTTTTTATACCACGACGGTGGCAAACAAGCATACGGCCCGCCTGGTGGTAAGCAGTTACCGTAGCCTATGGACGCCTGCAACCCCAGAGGATTTACATGCGCGTTGCCTACCCTTTAGGAACCTATACACTCCTTTTTTGAAGAACCTCATACTGTAGCCCACTGGGAAAACCTCGGCAGGGAGTTCATTCCACAGCCGCAGCGTTCGTGGGAGGAAATTCCTCTTAAATCGTACTGTGCGCGACCCATTGGGCTCCAGGGTGTGGGGATGAACACCCTGCCGGCGGCGAGCGGTGCGGTGATAAAAAGCTGCCGTGGGCATCATATCAAACAGTTCTTCAGAGCACAACCCATTGTACAAGCGATAGAACACGCATAAGGAGGCAAAGTCCCTCCTAAGACTCACAGGTTCAATATCGCTCGTGAGTTTGGGATCGTCGACGATCCGCACAGCGCGCCTTTGCACCGAGTCAAAGGGCCCAAGCTGGTATCCAGGTGCTCCCGCCCAAAGGTGACAACAGTACTCCATGTGGGGTCTGACTTGCGACTTGTATAGGAGCAGTCTCTGCCCCGGAGTGAAGTATCGCCTCGCTCGGAGTAAAGTATAATGATAATGTAGTATAACGTTGAAATAATCTAATGTTCAAAACAGATATCATACATAAATTATAAACGCCTACCACTTTTAATTGTTGTAAAACTATTTTTTTTGTTGAATGTACTAAATTGTTTTTTTTTTTCAAACCCTTTCCTATAACCTAACCTACTTTCCTGGTAGCAGTTTTCTTTTTGTAGGGGGACGCAGTTCTAACCTAACCTAACCTACTTTCTGGGTAGTATTTTTTTGTGGGGGGTCACAGTTCCAACCTTACCTAACCCACTTTCCTGGTAGCAGTTTTCTTTTTTGTGGGGGGGTCGCAGTTCTAACCTAACCTACTTTCCTGGTAGCAGTTTCCTTTTTGTGGGGGTCGCAGTTCTAACCTAACCTAACCTACTGTCCTGGTAGCAGTTTCCTTTTTGTGGGAGTCACAGTTCTAACCTAACCTAACCCACTTTTCTGGTTGCAGTTTTCTTTTTGTGGGGGTCGCAGTTCTAACCTAACCTAACCTACTGTCCTGGTAGCAGTTTTCTTTTTGTGGGGGTCACAGTTCTAACCTAACCTAACCCACTTTTCTGGTAGCAGTTTTCTTTTTGTGGGGGTCGCAGTTCTAACCTAACCTAACCTAGATTGTTATTTCAGATGTTAGTCGATATTTTAACTATTATACGTAACTATTATTATGCAAAATGGAATTCGTCTATATGTACGTTAGAGTAAACAACGGTATGTATAATGTACGTTATATTATTTTTGAATCATACTTATTGAAATTAGACATTTAATACATTATACCTAACGTTAGTATACTTTTTGAACGTTTCTAAACTGAAATTATACCAAAAGTGCGTATTCATTATGTTACGCACCCCCTATGAGTACCTAGACCTACGTAACTCTCTCACGTCCATGAACGTATGACTAGTATTACCCCCCGTTAGCATTGCTCCCCGTATTTGCATGCGGTTATGTGTTCCTAGTAGACACGCTGACGACTCGCGTAATGAGATCGCGGGTTTATGAGCCGGGTATGCTAATACAGACACGCATATAATGTGACTAATAAAATAAATGCAGGCGGATAATGCCGCGGGTGGCGGTCGTGAGTTGTTAAAATGTAGTCGACGGAGTTTCATGAGGTTCTGAGAGTGTAGTTGCTCCAGTGCGACTCCACTGCGAGCGTCGGGCGTTGAGCTTCCAAGGAGCGTTCACTGAGGACGTTCCCATACAAGTGCTATTGTTTGATATTAACGCGTCGCTGGTCGCGCCACAGGTTATAAGGGTTTCTTCGATCTATTTTTTCACACCGTGGCAAGAGGTCTACCTTATAACCTCCCAATCATGTTTAATCTTTTTTTTTGATTGGTGGATTTTGATAGCTGCTGTCGAAAAAACCTCTCGTCACGGTGCTGTCACCTGGTGGAAAAATCGATCGAAGAAACATTTATTGCACGGATTGCACCCTTAGTTGCACCGAGTAGCGTAGCTGTAGATGAGACGTGCAGCTTTTAGCATTCTATCAAAGGACAGTTGATTTCAAACCGAAGTATAAATACTAATGAGCTACTCAGAACATTTTATATTACTAAATGTTTATGTAACTTTGGGTAATTTCGCGGCTTTGGATGCTCCTGCCCTAAAAGGTGATCTTCATAAATTAATCGAAACAAGTCGAGAGAATTTGACCAAACTGACCAGCTGGCCCGAGTCTCAAATAAAATGACAATATTTATTTTATCCAAAGTTACCTTATTAATGAGCTGATGAAATAAGGATGTCAAAGACGAGATCAAAAATTACTTTATTCATGTAGGCATGGCAACAAGCAATTATGAATTGCCAGCTAAATACAAATATTATCTGAAGCTAATATATAATTTAGAGCAATTTATTGATGCAATTATAATAAATAAGAAAAATGTATGTAATAAAATACTAGTCTAGAATGTTTCTAGAATAAAATCTAAACGTCAAATGGTATTCTGAATAACTATGTTTTTAATAGTACATTGTTAACATATTCGAAGAATCTATACAAGACCGTTTTTAAAGTTAACAATTATTTTTTATACCACGACGGTGGAAAACAAGCACACGGCCCGCCTGATGGTAAGCGATTAATTTTAACTAGTTTGTGTATTTCGTTGATGTCTTTTGTTTTACACAACCTTGTAACTTACCTATATTACCGTTGTAAATGTGTTAGGTTAAACAGTTGAAAATGAGCGATTTTCACGTTTTTTACATTGAATTCATAACTAAGTAGTTAAGTACCTTGATTCAGTAAGTTAATGAAATAATATACCGGATGGGCCCTAGGCCGCGATTCGAAAAATAAACACACACACTGGACAGACACAGCTCCAATCCAACTCAACCCAACTCAACTCAACGCTATAACGACATTGACATTTGCTATTCGAACAGATTTTCATTCAACATTGGTCTCAGTTGTCAGGAGTTGGGTTGAGTTGGGTTGGAGCTGTGTCTGTCCAGTGTGTGTGTTTATTTTTCGAATCGCGGCCCTGTAACTAAAACAAAAAATTAAAACGTAGATTCTACTCCTCAAAATAGACAACGTTTGTTCAGCGGCAGTGTAGAAAAACAGATACATTATACAACTAAGAAAAATAAGAAAAAAATTGTTGGACGCGAAATAAAATGTGTCTTTTGTATGGGGCACATCGTTTCAGCCAACTCTCCATATAAAACATTTTTTTTGGCGTAAATGTTTTTCTTGTTTGTTTTTCGTAATTACAATACGTTACTAATTACGCCCTTAAACGGATCACCAGCATTTTTATTATAACTTGTGTATATAATTATACTTAGGTATCATTATTTATTTAATGCTTTTCCTTATGAAATGTCGCATATAATTTGTGCTTTCATGTTAGACCTAAGCAACATTTCTTGCTTAGGTTTGACATGAAAGCCGACTATATATATTACAATTATATTATATGATTTTAAACTTTCATTACATCACATAAAGTGTAGTTTTTGTTACCATTTGACAGAACAACTTCATTCTGTCATTGGACACAATTGAACAATTTACAGTAACAAAAGTCTTAGTCCAAGAATACCTTTGTCCATCTGAGTAAATAAAATATAGTCATCAATTCAACACTATTTCCTCTTAAAGTCAATTCAAAGGTTGACTTGACTTTTACTCTTATGACAAAACGACGTATACGCTACCTAAACCTAAAGCCGCATAGCTTTTCTTAATTTGAGCCTCGCGTTTGACCAATAATGTAGCTTGCAGCTATAAAGTCGAATATCTCTTAGACGATCACGTTCAAAGACATCATATCTAATTTATATGAACCAAACAAAATAGTATTTTAAGTCTTAAGGCATAAAACTCAGTACTGCCCATTTTGTAAAGTATTAGATAGGAAATATAAACATCATATTCCTTTGTACATAATGCGTTTTTCAAATAAGTAGTTGAATAATGAAACGCCCCTAGGCTCTCTTTGTTAGGTCTTGTTAGAATATTATAATTCCCGGTAATATAACTCCCTCCTTGATGCGGTTAAGATATGCAATGGTGGAGATACGGAAATTAGATGGTTTGAATGTCGAAAGGTAAAGATTATGTTTAGCGGCCAGGCGTCCGTTGTGTACTTGGTATCTAGGACATCTAAGTTATTATTTGTTGAATGTTTATTTTGTAAATGTCTATGTAATTATATATTCCAGAAATAATATCGTAATTGAAAAAGTGGTTACCTGAGGTCTACCTCTTTTAAATAACTAGATGGAGTTAGCCGACATGCATAGGCATGGGGTAGCGCATTGTAACTTGGGATTTCGGTAGCCGGTTGAGAAGTGTAAAACTTCTTCGGCAGATGTCGCTAGGTGTGTCCCTATGACGCATAAAGGATATGGTGGAAAAATTCGCATCCATTAGGTAAGTTTCAGTAGCTCATTGGTCAGAGCGATGGGCTTGTATTCCGGAGTCTCACCTGAAGCAGTGGATGTTTTTATTATTTCTTTATTTCTACAGGGTGTAACAAATATAGTGGTGATCCGTGCCCTTAAGGGCATAATTGGAATCGTATTACGACTATGAAAAAGTACGAGAAAAAAATGTTGATCGCGAAAGAAATTTTTTTTTGTATGGGACACGTCATCCCAGCCGGCCGACACTCCATACAAATCCAATTTTCTTTTCGTGTAAATTTTTTTTTTAGTTTTTCGTTATTAGAATACAATATCACGTTTTTTTTTTTTTTTTTTTATCCCCCCCTGGCTTTTACTCCTTGCCGATGGGAGCAAGGTGAATTTGCCAATGTCGATGTGTTAAGACTTTCACACTTGAGGAGAGTGTTCGGTACGAAAAAAATTGAAAATCCCCTACAGGTAGGATGAGGCTGGGATACCTAAAACAAAATATCACGTTGTATTTAAGTATGTACATGACAGTGACATAAGCAAACACCTATTAAAACCAAATACTGGATGTATTTGGTTCCTTCTCATTCATCGTCGTCATCGTCCTCTAAGTCGTTGTTTGCCACCGTCATGTAAATGCAACAACAGCACCGCATACGACCACTTTAACTGTGCTGGGTTCATAAAATTTTCAATGGACACAAGTTAACGTCTTCATCTATATTTATAAGGCCACGTTTACATGATGGCCTAAGCGCGGAACTGTAAAATACATTCGCACGGAATTCACAATCTTTACTTGGGCTTTTATTTTTATTACTTACAAATATGTGCACGATTTCAATTTAACGACTTAAGTGGTGACATAGAAATGGTCGGCTGTGTTGTTATTTTTTATACGAACTTAGTTGCGAATGACCCTACTCCTAGTTTTAACGTATCTACAGAGGTAAGGATATCTTATTATATCAAGCCATATATGTCGTTGCAGAATATAATAATAATAATAAAATAATATATTGCACATTACGTACAAACTAATAAAAAAGAGAGGGAGAATCTCTTCAGTTAATCCATATCCATACTAATATTATAAATGGGAAAGTGTGTGTGTTTGTTTGTTTGTCCGTCTTTCACGGCAAAACGGGGTGACGAATTGTCGTGATTTTTTAAGTGAAGATAGTTGAAGGGATGGAGAGTGACATAGGCTACTTTTTGTCTCTTTCTAACCTCCTACTTCCCTAAAATGGGGGGTGAAAGTTTGTATGGAGCATTACGGGGGGCAAAGGGGAACCGTGTTACCTCGAATTTAACGCGAGCGAAGCCGCGGGCAAAAGCTAGTCAGGGATATTTTACTTTATCATTCCTCTTATTACTGATTCTTTCTTTCGTTATACTTTCAGTACCTACCTAGATAATACTTTTAATGTATGTACAAACACTTTATTGTACATAAAAAAGTAACAATAAAAACATGATTGAACAAAAAACAAAGGACAAGTTCGCCTTTGAACTTATCCCTGTAAGGGATCTCTTCCAGTTAACCTTTAAGCAATTGAAAGAAAACTATAAGATAGACAAACGAGCACTATGTAGGTACTTAGTGTACTTACGGAAATAAATATGTAACAAAATTATCTACTAATGACTAATGTTTAATGTCTATGATAAGTGACCAGATATGTAATCTTTCTCGACTTATAAAATAATCGGGACACGTACAATGATATACACGTATACCATAAACTTTTTTACTTAGTGTTGTTAGATATCTCTCACGAAAGTTAAAGTTCAATTTTTCTATAGCTAAAGCCAAATTTGTTTTTCAATCTTTGCATTTTATTTTTACATTCCAAGTTACCTAATCTTAGTATTGGATATATTTGTACGTCCTCTGTTTATTCCTTATTGCAATAACAACTATGCTAACTATAACATAAAATGAAAAGTTCAATAATAATAATAAATTCAATCGCTACTTTATCTGCGCGCCTTGCCCATCTTAAAACCGCTCCGTGTTAGGTTTTTTACAGTGCAGTCACCACAGGCTTATAAGGCAATTACTATCTGGTAAAGCTACTATGAAGCCGTTGGCGCTACCTTAAAAAACCTGTAAATAATGCTGGCCAACATACTGGCTCGCAAAAAAGCTAAACCGCGCGAAGACTTATGGGCTAAAGAAATAAGCAATGTATCAAATGTAATTGGTTAGGCCAATCGCGTTAACGCGGTTTGAATGTTTTTTCAACAGTTCCTATTTGAGTTGTTATTTAAATTAATGTTTTCAATTACAGGGCAGCTGTGAGGTAAGTGCCTACATTGGTAGGTACTTGATAAAATGATGAATTATTTAATTATGTTATAATTATAACAAACAGTTATGAGAACGTGAAAAAGGTACAAATATTAAAGATTGGGAGAGCCTCTTCGACTTGACAGTGTATTTTGAAAAATTGTATTTGATCAGTAATAATCTGACTTACAATAAATGTGATCGCTTCATTGAATTGATGTATCGTGTATGAAGGAAATAAGTGTTGTTTTAAGGATAACTTAAAATTTTAAGCACTACACTTCACTTTTTATTATTTCTGTATTTAATGTACTACATGCTTAGACGAAACTACTTCCACTTTTATTTAGACGAAAGCCACTGCTCTCTGAGATCAAAAAATTCTTATTTTACCTACAGATACATGTATATCGGCTTCTTTATTGGCTGGTGTAACCGCACAACAAACAGAAGTAAGAACAATCGCTCAAACGCCATCAATTCACACAAATCATTGGCAACGAGCGCGTTGAATGGGCTCCAATGAAATTCAAATTTGTTCAATTTACAGTTGGGATGCAAATGCGACAAATATATTCATTGGATTCGCGGCTACTTCTCAATATTGTTTTAAATCGTTTTCTGTGATCGATGCGGTAAATCAGTGAAACCGTTCATGATTTTTTTTAATGAGTGTTGAAAATATTCCTACTAGGGTCAAGTGTCGGATCGTCTATAGAACTCAAATCGCACAGGCTTGTCTGGTTAGTGACAATGAGGGTTTCGCGATCAAGTTTTTTCCTAGATGGCAGTGTGGTGAGAGGTCTTTTTGATAGCAGCTGTCTAAAATCCACCAATCGAAAAAAATATGATTAAACATGATTGGTGGATTGGGACAGCTAGACCTCACGCCACGGTGCTGCCACCTGGTGAAAAAATTGATTCAGGAAACGCCACGGTGCTGCTATCTAGTGAAATACTCGATCGCGGAAACCCTCATTGACTACTGAATCCTAAATCCTAACCTAAGGGATTTATAAAAAACAGACCACAAATCTAGCTTTCAAAACTGATATGTTACGCCACGTTTAGAGACATTTAAAGTCGCTTTACTTACCAAAAATATTAAAAAGAACTTTTTAACACCGATTAATACGCATAACAAATATATAGGTATATACCTAAATATTAAATGATAGACACTTAAAGCTTTCGTATAACCAGTTAGCGACTATAAACATGAACAATACCCTTATACCGGTCCGCCGAGTGCTTACAGAATACACCCTCTCAGAGGTCTCGCATACTTTCGAGGAGGCTAACAAGTGTCCCGGCGACAATGAGCCCGTAATGAAACAATTTGGCGACAATGCAGCGATCGCGACGATAATGGTGAACTATTGCATAGTTTTGTGCGGTGGTGTGAGGTAGGAGCGGGGAGCGATTACTGAACTAACTATGAAACTATTCTTAGGTACCTATATCCTTATTCCTTTCAATGCACGTGTTTGTAGCTGTGTAATAATTTTAGAATCGTAAATTTGTTTAATAAATATGTTGATGTAAACTTCTGTTAATACAACCTTACATAAACCAGTTAATCAATCAATTCAACCAAAATTTAAATTAGACGCCATTTTGTGAAACCTGTGAGTTACTGTCAAGGTGTTTCGGAAAGGTATTACACATTTGTTCTATAGACTAAGAGCTAGGTCAGATATTACATAATATAATGAGAGCAACAAAACCAGTCTGGTTAGATTGCTATAGTCTCCTTATTGCTAGATCCGGGCATGTGGCAGCTTTTAACGGGTAGAGGTCAGAGTGACACTGTAGAAAAAAAATAGTTATACCAAAATTGGTAAAAACTGCCGAAGTGGTCTCCGTTATAAAGGACAGGGCCTATATTTTAACATTAGAACAAAAACTATGGCGTATTATCACGGAAACAAAAACAGTAGGCGAAAATATGAATTACATTATACGTCGTTAGGCACTACTTTTCCCCAACAGTAACTTAAGGCGATGATATCTAATTATTTAATTCGTTAAAAACCAATCCTAGAGTTTTGCTGTGCGAGGAATCGAGGATAAGTAAATAACAGTGATTTTATTAGTTCTGAACACATTCATCGCTATGCTAAGCGCGTAGCGTTACGCCGCAGCCAATATGCGTAGCGTTTCCCGCTATGCAGCGAAAATGATTCGCAGAGGCGTGACAACAACGTGTCGTGATACACACATTCCTCGCAACACATCCTCGCTCATCTCTGGTGGAAACGCAGCCTAGAGCTTTAACCATTTCCTTATCACTTGGACCAAATCCAGTTCTCTATTACCGCTTACCATTTACGCAGTGATGTGTCCCATTGTGGCCCCGCTGCGTCGACAGCGCGCCCATAGAGATTATAGGAATCTTTTGTCTCCGCCATTCCAACATATTTGGCGTTAACGCGTAGCTTTTGTTTCACACAGTACATAATCGATAGAGAAATGTGGACAGGTTGCTTTGATATTTAGTAGTAATAAATGGTTTATGTGGTTTAAGTATTTCCTGTAGTTTCAAGGCTGACAATTTTCTGAAGGGAAAAGGTTTTAAACTTTCTTTCTACCAATGCAATGGCAGCCTTAAAAACTACCATTGGATCGGAAAACTATGAAAATAAAGTAAATAGACTATAAAACAGGCCATGTCCTTCCCTATGTTAGCACTACCCTATCTTACTGCTACGTAACTGGCCGTAGGTACAGAAGCGACCAAGGCATTTTGAAAATAATGTTGGTCAAATGTCAAACACATACGAACCTTCCTCAACCATTCAGAACACTTTCATACAATATTCAATGTGTCACCGAATAGTTTATAGTACACCTGGAATCGTGTCAGAACCCGCCTTCGGACAGACTCCTCCATCATTGTTGTACGTCTTTGATCGAACATCTAACACCTACAGTCAAAACATATTAAATTAATCTTTATTACAACGTGCTAAGAACTTTAGTGACTGTAAGATATATATTTGAAGATTTTAAATTCTTCCTTACATTCGCAATGTGGGATTTTAAGTTTCAATCCTTTGTTATACAGCTGTATAGAACTGCAATAAAAGTAAGACGATTCAACTCTAAGACCAATAATATCTAGCTGGGTTGGACAAAATAATACTTTAATAATATGTGGTTAAGCTCATATAAGCGTGTTAAAGTAATTTTACAATTTTAAAATGTCAAATTACAGCTGAAACTAGCTATTTTCAAACTTAATCCTTTGTGGTAAAAGTGGGCAAAAGCGGACGATATATTTGCAAGTTTTAGGGATATATGATGTGATGTGATTGTGGCCCGGGGCGAGTATTAACGCCAGCGTCAATAGGATAGTTTTCCGTTTTAAGCTAGAAAGACGTATGTGACTATCAGATTTGTATGGATATTCAACATATTGGTGCCGAGAAAATTGTTTTGTAGAGATGCAAGTCAGGGTGAGAGTACTGGCAGATTTAGCGCGACTGGCAAGTGTAATTTATGGATGAGAGTTGTTGTTTTAGTAGACAGTTCCTTGTGCGTCGATATTTGCTAACATTATGGAGGATTCATTGGAAACTATCTTCATCTACAGAATACAAACCTCGGAATACTCGAAAGACTGTCAGCAGAGGGTTCTTCAGAAAAGAAGTTCACTAGTTTATTTATAAGGATCAGCAACGCACAAGTGACACTTCTGAGGTTAAAGGCGTTCATAGGCGTTAATCTTTATTGCACATAACGTAGAAAAGGCGGACTTAATGACATAAGACATTCTGTACCAGTCAACCTTTACGGCAAAACAGAAAAGATTGTAGGCGGCGCATCTAACGAAATTAATAACGAAAAGTAATTCTATTACCCAACCCAATTCATACACAAACAAGAATGCATAAAATACATAGATATAAAACTACTACACATATAATAATATACATACAGCCTTGGCCAGAAGTGTTGAGCACCCTTGCGATTTTCACACAAAACTCGAAAGTTTAGACCGGCGTTTCAATCTTGTTTGAAGTTATTATATCAATCAATTCAAACTGAACAGGCATGTTTTGTTGAAGTGAGTAGTAACGGCATAAAATATTTGCAATTTTTCGCACCGACCTAAATTCGCATTTTTGGGACCTCCAGTTTTCATATTTTATAGGTAAGTACCTTGAAAGTGTTATTAAGTGAAGTTTTCTAGATATATCAATAAAATATAACATTTTATGATAGGGAATTAATACTTAACATCAAAATTGTAAACAAAAAAGAGCTATGCTCAACACTTCTGGCCAAGGCTGTAGGTACACACAAATTCAATATTTTGAACCTTAGAGATGGTTGTGACGACTTTTAACAACGTCATCATCATAGTTTTTTGCACTTAAACACTTATTGGTTATCTTAGGCGATTATCACACTGGCGTCGCAACCGGAAGCGGCGAAGGTGTGCAAGCGTGACAGCGCTATACACATGCAGAGCGCTATCTCGCTCGCGCACCGGCGCCGCATGCGGAAACCGCAGCAGTGTGAAAGCCGCCTTAAGTGTTGTGTGAAGTGATAAAGTCAAAATGAAAACTATGTATATACATGTATCGTATGTACCTACTAATTAATAAGACTTCAATATCTCCGTACGTTGATCAATACTTCGGCTTACAAGAGATTAAACATTCATTGAATAAGTTAAATTAATAGAATATTTGTCAAATCGATGTTTAAACTTATGATATTCTACCCGTGACTGTCATATCCGTTTAATACCTTCATAATTTGATCAGACGGACATACAGACACGTGACAAGGCTAAGTATTGGGTATGAATGGCCAATCAAAAACAGTTAGTCATTGCATGCCTTTTAAGGCATTCGAAGAGTAGGTCCATATTTATGTACCTATGTGTATTAAGTAGGTATAATTGAGGGATCCTTTTCAATGAATTTTATATTTTGCGATCCATTTTATGAGTAATACAAAAGATGGCTTATTCGACCATGTCATCTTAAAAGTCAAATAGTTCCAAAGATAGATAGATTAGGGTCAAAGAGGACCCAGGGTGTGGACGATGAGATACCCTCTTGTTCCTTTAGCTGTCAACAATGTGAATCCTAGTTTTTGTAAAGGGCCGGTCACACTCATGTGACACCTTTGGAGTTGCAGGCGTCCATAGGCTACGGTAGCTGCTTACCATCAGGCGGGCCGTATGCTTGTTTGCCACCATCGTGGTATAAAAAAAGGCCCCCAGTAGGGTGTCCCTTATATTATGATTTTGAAAAATTAACAACGCATACCCCCTAGATACCCCTTCGTTTACCCCAAAATCCTCTACACAAAAAATTCGGGCCATTCTGGTAACTGTAACTGTAACCCGTGCCGACTTTTATCCGATTTTCCCATACATAGGATGAAAATTATCAAAAATATTTTTATTTTTTTATTCATTTTTTTCATATTCATCAGTGCATGCTACACCTGTATGGACGTTTTTTATATAAAAAAATACCGTTGCGAACCGAAAACCAATAAAAAAGAAGCAACTTATCTTCTACCCAAATTTCTTCATAGTAATTTGTATGGGGAAATCACGATGCAAGTCACGGCACGGGTTAGAGTTACAGGAATGGCCTGAGGCCTTTTTTTGTAGAGTATTTTGGGGTAAAGCAATTACATAACCCCTAAGCTTATGCGTTATTAATTTATCAAAATCGCAATATAAGGGACACCCCCCAGGTTAAATTTCTTCCAATGTAGGTTTCTCTATCTACCCGTCAGCATCGCCAATTCCACATAAGCTAGTACAAAATCGTGTTTAAATCGAGCCTAAACTGCGGCTAGAGACCAATTTAGCAATTACCTTTGCATATTGCGAGCATCAATAGCCTTTAAACAGACAATAAATCACCACAGCCCTTTTTAGTCCTTTCCCTAGTAAAGCTGGAGGCTATGATCTTGGAATAACTTTCGAAACTTCATATCTAGATTTCTCTTGACATTGGAAAGTCAACAATATTCCAGTTGAATTAAAGTTGAATTTAGGAGTGGCCAAAGAACGACATGAAGCTAGCGCGCGCTACACTCTGTTCCATGTTGACTGTCATAGGAACGTTCCATTTCACGACAGTGCTTGTCTTATTAGCATTGTCCTTACACCGCACTCATAGCGTGATTTGGAACGCCTTTTACGAACCATCTCTTTTGTATGTTCCCTTTGCCTGCTTGAGAGCGAGCGAGACAAGTTCTTAGGAAAACTAGCGTAACGTGACCTTTTTGTAACACTAAAACTACATACAAATCTGCCAGAGTGATATCAGGGTTGGGACCATAATCGCCTCCTACATCTTAGAAAGTCCCTTCAGCACAGGGCAAGACCTGCCACTTCTGTAGCGCGGTTTTTATACCGATACTTCAAGTTTGCGACAATATTGGTGCTTGGTGCCATTTTCAACGGTGTGTAGCTAAATCCTGAAATGGTGTGTTAAATAGCCGGCTTTATACCCTCTGTTTATACTACGATTTAGCAAGCGGTTGTAATATTCGGAATCTCCCATAGTACGAGTGTGGCAAACTACTGCTCCAACCCATAAAGCCGTATATCAGAGAGGCTTCATAAGAAACTTGTATTGAGATTGGACCTTTTGAAATTATCACGGAAGCCTTGTTGTGCGATCAACAAATGGATATTTTTGCAACAATAGTCCTTAAATGGTGTGAGTAAGGTGCTTCTAGTTTTTGGTGGACTGTTTGGGCGCTAGCGTACGGGAGGTATCCTGTCTTGTAAGTTGGACAAAGGCTCTGATTGTGACTTCTTTGCGGCTTAATTACAAGCCATATTGGTCAGTCTATTAGTGCAATAAATCAGTGCCATTATTATTATTTACCGTTTCATTGTTTACCTTGTATGTTGGTAGTAAACGGTTAGCTCACAAGTTTGTCTTGTGAATTAAGATTTGATGAATCTTGTGTGTTGTTCTGCCTTTTTGGGGTGATAATTCTATGTGATTTCAAGATAACGTGGCAAATTACAGCTACTATTAAAAACGGAGTAGCTGCTCAGCTTATGCTACATACTTATATTTATCCCGTTTTTAAATATATGTAGTTGTACTATATTATCTTGAGAAAAATAAAGTAAGTACCTAAGATTCACTCCTAAGAGGTTGAAAACGAATGAGTCTATGTTCAAGAGTAATTCTGAGCTCCGTCGGATTTGACAATAATATTTTTTTTGTTAGATAGGACACACCTCCAAGTTGACATAAAGAGCGTCAAATTATTTAGAACCATTATTTATATTTTATAAACTGAAATACAAAATCACAATAAGTGTGCGCACGAGCCCTAACGGCGTTATCACACTTGCGATTTGCGAGCGCGTTTTGTATGGGATCGAACACGCCGCGAGTTCGCCGCCTACGAGTTTTGTATAGAAATCGCTTTCTAATCGCTCAAGTGTGATAAGGCCCTTAGATTTTCGGAAGAAGGATGATTGATCATTTGAGTTATCTTATTCCCAGCTCAGAGGCGAGAGGTAAGCGGGGTTTCCCACATTTTCTCAGACCTCGTGCGCAGACTTTAAGAAGCTTTATATTGATCACATCAATGCAATATTGATAAGTGTGAATTGAAGATATGTGAACCAATTTTTGTGCAAGATCTTTGCCATTGCATGTCAATGTGCTGTCAAGCTAACAGCAAGAATAGTAAGGCTTCATTGCCACTGTTTAAAGTGTTCCTTTCCTTAGGCCTGGGGCCTATGCGACTTGTAAATTGACAGGTGTGACGTGAACGTTTTAAAATCTTTTTCGAACGAGCGGAGCGTAAGCGAAGTGAAGTACTTACAGGCAATTTAGGAAACAACAGAATTGTTAGCTGGCTGCGATGTCGGTGCATTTCGATGGCTTTTTGATTTTGAAAGTTTGTTCCGCGATAACTTTAGTAAAGTTTTTCTGATCTTTATGACATTTGTTGGGGTTGTAGCGGAGATAAATATAGTTTGAGAGTTCTTATATGAGCAGGATCGATCAACTGATTATGGCGCAAACACGATCTTCATAAGGGTCTTGTTATTTTGGTTAACTTGTTTGCAAGTAAATCGCGAGTTCTCAGTTCGAGGTGGACTACTAGTTTACTAGTATTAAGTAGCCATATAGTAAGTCGGGGCTTTCAACCTCTGTGCCGACGAGACAGACTGACCGACTGGCTGGCTGACATACCCTTCGGGAACGACGGACTTTAAATTAAAAACAAACAGACAGTCGACGACAGACCACCACACGATATGGACTCCTCGAACCAGACCAGACGGTTCAGTAGTCATAACTAGTAATTTAACGACTCAAATAGGCCCCCTGGGCGGTTAAAAATATATGTGCATTTTGAATTTATTATATCTGGGCAGTTTGTATTTCTGCACCAGCAAATAAGTACTACTAGAGTAGACATCTTTATTTTAACGGTAATGTTCCATAGTCATCTCGTTAACGTAAACGAACTTTATGTCCATTATAAGCTACATATTTTTTAAATTAGTCATAATAAGTTAAACAGGTGGCAATCATGATCATGAAACAAGTTAAACAGGACAGAACAGATAATATAATTAATGGGTTAACCTATTGTAACCTATGTATTTCTTAATATTATAAATATCTCGAAACTAATTATTTTTTAAAGAAAGAAAGAAATAAAAGATAAATAAAAATTATTAGCACAAAAAAAGGACAGAAAAACTTACAACTAACAACTAACTAATGATAATTAATATCTAAAGCTGCCGTTTGCGCTAAATGGAATTAACATACTTTTACTACTTACATACTAATGAGTTTTAAGTTTCCTTACACCTAAACAACCAATTTCTATAGATTGATTATGCCTTTTTGTGACATGATTCAAGTCCAAAAATGTAATCTCACTCATTCACTGGTTTCATGTATTTGTGTTCGTTATTAAAAAGATGCCACAGTGCCATAATGTATTGAATGGTATTTTTAATCCTCTGATGTTAAACAGCAATTGCATTTACCTTTATTCAGCGAAATAAAAACCAAAAAGTAAGCGAGTGAACTATTTTTAGACCTGAATTAGGTCACAGAGTATACATTTCATATATTCGTTTTTGCACTACGAAGACAACATTGTAAACCGCCCTATACGCATCAAGCATTCAACCAATGATCTACAACACGACACACGTCGTAACGAGGGCTATCCGCGGAATATCAACGCAGATTTGACTGATGCAGTCACGATGACACGCGCATCGCCGTTTTTCTGCCTTCACAGTCGGCCATCACAGTTTTTCTAGAAGGTTCGAGCGTGGTTTTGCATCGTGCTATGGCTAGGATAGACATTAATTACGATATGCCCGTAATGGGGACTGGATCAGATTTAAATGACAAAATTGCGGGTATTGATGGAGTAATTGGATGTTTGTTTTGAATATAAGCTTTTGTTTTATAAAAGGTCTCTTAATATAAACATGCTCAGTAGGGAATGTAATAACGGATGAAATTTCATAACCGGTTATGATATCGGTTTATGACCGAAAAATTCCCGGTAATATGTTATAACCGGTTTCGGGTAGTTTGGTTGATATTTGACAAATACCCGATAAAACGTCAAAAAAATCGATAAGATAATTGTATAATGTAAGGAGAGCTAGAATGAGTGTTTAATTCGAAAGAAAGTCAGTTCAAGGTCAGTCGTAAGAATTACTTAGGTGGTCATACTTGCTGCAAATCGCTCGCCAAAATACAGTAGGTAATAGGAGATTAACCTGACTTTATTTAAAATAGAGTAATAAATCATAGTTGCAGATTTTAGATAAAAATTGCATTGAATAAATAACCGAAAATAACCGAACCCGGTTATTCGCATTTTAAATAACCAAATTTAACCAATAGGGTTTGCATTCCCTACTCAGTACTCTTTAATAGGTACCTATTTACATATATTATAAAAATAACATTATCTAATGACCTACCTATATCATAAAATAGTATTTTATACAATTGTGACATAATTAAGAGCTTTTCAGTCGAGTACCGTGTTTAGTCCACGAAGCTTGCTGAGTGGCCTAAGTAAGGTACGAGATTGAAAAGCTTGATTATGTCACTATTGTATACAATACTTTTTCTATGAGTGCTCAATATAGGCAAGCCGGTAAGAATTGAGTTCGACGAAAGACCTGCTGCCTCCATATAATTGAGTAAGTTCTATCTCCCGCTCCCGCTGGATTGTGCCGGCGGTCGGGAAGGAGGACACGGGTGGTCGGGCAAGACAACACTGTTACAATATTGTATGAAAATCCTTTGTACCATCGTCGGCGATGCTACAAACTGCGACCATAAAAGCTCTATCGTAAAGTATGCGCTAGTAGTTCGGTCTACACAATCTCAATTCAAGCATTACAGTCGACGAGTAGAAAAAAACTATTATAGTGCTACGTCGGCGGTAATATAAACCTAAAAAAATGGCTCTTACATTTATTTATTAAGTCAGAGAGGACACACAGTTAGCCCTACTACGCCATCTACATGTATACCTATAGGCAAAATTTATGAAAATTCCTTAGGTTACTTGCGTATATTTATCAACCGACTTCAAGATTTACAAGGAGGAGGTTCTCAGTTGGTCGGGATCGTTGTTTTTGCTATTTTTTTTGTGTATAATCTTGATCAGTATGATCACCGATTATTCGGAGAACGGCTTCTCCGATGTTTTATTTTTTTGTTTGAAAGAGTATACTTTACAGTTGGTCCTATTGTCACCAGGTCAGGTTCTGATGATGGGATCCTGGAGAAATCGAGGGAACTCTTCAAATATTATAGGCATATTGTGTTTTGAGTATTTTTACAGTAGCTCGGGAATTTGCTTCTAGGAAGGTGGAGGGTAAGTGTCTGTCTTTTTTGTTGAAAATTATTTACTATTTAAAACCATGGACAATAGTAGATTATACACCAAGGGGATAAAGCACTGTTTTACGTCACGGGTGCAGTATTGAATCCTGAACGTAACGAAGGACTCCAGATTTTACTCCCGAGCGCAGCGAGGGGGTTATGAGTTAATTCCCGAGCGAAGCGAGGGAATTAAGACTGAGTCCTGAGTGCAGTGAGGGGTTCAAGCGCGCCCGTGACAAAAACAGCTTTATCCCCGAGGAGTATACTCTACTTTTCTCACCTCTTGCGAGACAATAAAATAGCTAAGGCTACTAGAAACGGATTTTTATTAAAGTAAATCAAAAGTAAAAACCGGCCAAGTGCATGTCGGACCACACATAGGAGGGTTCCGTACCTTCAATGGAATAAGAACCAAACACCAAAAGGTCGTATCTGATGCCTATGGAAGAAGTTTTTTGGAGATAACTCAAAAATGGCTAGACCGATAATTTTTAAACAATTTTCGTAGAAAGTATATGATAAGGCGCATCTCCTCCAATTTTTTCATATTTTTTGGACTTACGGTTCAAAAGTTACAGGGGGGGACACACAATTTTTCTTACTTTCGAAGCGATTATTTCAGAAAATATTCACTAAAATCACAAAATGGTCAAAAAAACCTCAATAATAATAATAATAATAATAATGAATACTCTTTATTGCACACCTCATACAGTTACAAGCACAAATTTTACAATTAGATAAATTTAGGTAGAGGTAACAACAGGCGATCTTATCGCTAATGAGCGATTTCTTCCAGACAACCTTTGGGTAGTGGAGACTAGAGAAAAACAATAAGCAGTAGGTGGTGCATAGAAACAAAAGAGACGAAATAAATAACACAGCACATTCATATGAATATACATACTTAAATAAATACAAAATAAACATAGATATACGTACATATATACATATATAATACACACAGTAAGAAACAACAGTGTCAACTTAAAAACCTAAGGAAGAGATAAATAGTACCTATTCCTTAAGTTGCGATTTAAAGCTACCAATAGATTGCGCGCGTTTTATGTTGAGAGGGAGAGAATTCCACAAACGAACGGCCTGGAACGTAAATGAGCAATTATAAAATTTGGAAGATGGCACTTTTAGGAGCAATTTTTGAGAGGATCTAATAGAATTAAGATAAGAGAAACGCTCTTTGAGGTAGCGGGGAGTTGCAGGGTTAAAAAGTATAGAAAAGAGTAAAGAAAGTATGTGAGAGTTACGGCGGTGACGGATAGGGAGCCATTTGAGTTGAGAACGAAAACTAGAAACATGGTCGAATTTGCGTAATCCGAAAATGAACCAAATGCAGGCATTTTGAATACGCTCAAGCTTATTAAGTTGCTCCTCGGTTAGGTCTAAATAGGAGATATCTGCATAATCAAGAATGGGGAGAAGTAACGACTGAGCAAGCGCAATTTTAGTAGCAATTGGCAGGAAATTCCGGAGCCGTCTGAGAGACCCTATGGCAGCAAACATCTTCCTGCTCACTTCACTCACCTGAGGCACCCATGATAGACAACGATCCATGATTACGCCAAGATTTTTCACTTGGTTGGAAAAAGGAATTTGGATACCATCGAAGACTATCGGAGGGAGCCTGAGAAAGTCAATTTTGGAGATTTGTTTAGCGCTACCCATCACAATTACCTGTGACTTTAGGGGGTTTACTTTTAAACCGTAATTTTGACTCCAATTTGATATGCGGAGCAGATCAAGATTCGTGGCTTCTATAACTGAATTGAGATCGCTATGCATACCCTGCGAATATATTTGAAGGTCGTCGGCATAGAGGTGATACGAAGAGGAGAAATCAAGAGTTATGGAATTAATGAAGATAGAAAATAAAAGAGGAGACAGCACACCACCCTGTGGAACACCAGCTGATGTGCTGCACCAGGAAGAACACGAAGAATCTAGTTTTATTCTTTGCCGACGGCCAACCAAATAGCTGCGGAACCAGTCAACCGCTGCAGCCGATATGTTAAGAGACTGTAAGAACGCGAGCAAAATGTCAAAATCGACCGTGTTAAAGGCATTACTGAAATCTAGAAGTGCAAGAACTGTAAGCTTCTGGTCATTCATACCCAAACGGATGTCATCGGTAACCTTGACAAGAGCCGAGGTAGTACTGTGGCCCGGACGAAAACCAGATTGAAATGGGTTTAGGGTCATTTCTATTCAGGAAGGAAGTTAGTTGCTGATGCACTAGCCGTTCGAGGACTTTGGATAGGAAAGGAAGAATGGAGATGGGGCGATAGTCAGAGAAGGAACTGGGGTTGGATTTTTTGGGTAAAGGAATAATATTGGCATCCTTCCACAGACTGGGAAAAGTACTTGATGAAATGGAAAAATTCAGAATACCGGTGATAATAGGAACAAACAAATCAAGGAGAGGGAGTATCATATTTCGGCTAACACAGTCAACACCAACGGCGTTAGAAGTGATATTCAATATACCCTTCCTAACATCACTCTCACAGAAAGGGCTAAAATAGAAAGAAGAGAAATCTAAGGCAGGAAGTGATGAAAGATGATGAAGTGAGTCAGATTTCTTAGGACCACTGAAACAGGTGGACGATGAAAAATGCTGGTTAAGCTGGTCAACGCTAATATTGTTTAAATTGGTTGCCTGTTGAGATTTGCCGACTCCGAGACCTTTCAAAAATTTCCACACTTTGGCTGGATTTCCATCTTCAACAGAACTGTGAATATGACGCCTCTGAGCATCTCGACATATAGTGCTACAGCGATTGCGCAGGGTATGATATTTAAGTTTATTTTTCTCAGAGTTGTTAGCCTTATACTTAGATTTAGATTGATTCTTCCTCTCTATAAGGGCTTTAATATCCTCAGTGAGCCAAGGAGCAGGGAGATGCTTGACTTTCATTGCACGAACAGGAGCATGAGCGTCATAAAGTTGTATGAGGAGCGAATTAAAGAGAGAAACTTGCTCGACTACCGAACCCGCTCGAGCGATACTGCTCCAATCGATTGTTAAAGCGTCATCTCGAAGCTTTTCCACATTTAATCCACTAAAATTGCGCTGCAAAAGAATTTTTGATTTAGATTTGGGAGGACGAATTTTGTAAAAGAGATAGAGCAGATCATGGTATGAGAAGGCATCCGCGGAGTATTGTCCAAATTTAGACACATGAGAAGTCGAAGAAACTAAAGTTAAATCAAGAAGAGAAGGCGAGCAATTTGGAAAATAGTGTGTGGCGTCTGAAGGGAGAATAGTTAGATTGCATGCATCTACCAGGGATTTAAGGCGCCGGGATCGACTGTCATCCTTCAGAAGACACGTATTTAGATCTCCCATAAGAATGTGATGATTATAAGAAGGCATAAGGTCTTCGAGAAGTTTCTCAAGAGAATCAAAGTAATTAACGTGAAGGGAGGGGGAATAAAAAACGCCAAGTAAAAGTTTGGAATGAGAGAGGGAAACGTCGAGAAACATATACTCTGCGGCATCAGAAGTAGAAGAACTGGCAGATACATTAACAATTGAGTAGGGGATGTAAGAACGAAGGTAAATCGCAACTCCACCGCCACCTCTTCCAAGGCGGTCGTGCCGAATTAAATTGAAACCAGGTAAAGAGTAAGACGTTGAAGGCAAAGCTGGTCTGAGCCACGATTCGGAAATTAAAATAGCATGAATGTTCTTGTTGTCAAAAGAGAGTAACATATCACTGTAATGTGCAGGAATACTTTGCGCATTTAAATGCACAACGTTAAAATTTTTAGGTACATCATTAAACTGAGATTCCAGAAAGTCGTGAAGCGAAGGATGCAAACTATGGAAACTGTCTTCACTTACACTATCTAAGGAGGAAAAAGATAAATACTGATCACTGTTATCACTGAAAGGCATCTGAAAAATATATATAAAGTTAAAAATATAATAAGTATATAATAAGTGTATACTAATATTCAATAAATATAAAAATATATACAGTAAAAACTAAACAAAAACTCCACAATCTACCCGCCAGCAGCAAATAAAGTAAGAAATACACTTATAAAGAAACGGAAGTTTAATTTAAAAATACATGTTGGCTTCAGATTCGATAGGCATTAAGTTAAATCACAAAACTAAGGAAATAATTAACTAAGAAAAACGGAACGTAATTTAATAAGGAAATATTTAACTTGGTAAAGCGGACCGCAATTTAACAGTTGGCAACACTATACCTGCCATCCGTCAGCACACATGTCAAACTTTCAATGTCAGTTGGAACTTGGCAAAGTGACATTTAAAGTTAGCAATGAAGTTATTGGAATTAATTTATAATATTTACGGGAGACTATTAAAGAGGGTATACAACAAATAACAGTGATTACACGTCGAAATAGAAAAGCGTCAAGCAGTATAACCCGAACAAATACAGAAGAAAGCTACACTATGTACATACTAAGGCTTCAATTTGGCAGCCGCACGTCTGGGCTTTATCTGTTTCTCCGGTTTCTCGGCTTTGCTGCAATTATCTGCCTTAGGAGGAGCATCTACGCTTGGGGTCGGAGTCACAGGCTGCTCTGGCGCATCCGAAATCGCCTTAAGCTCTGCAAGGCTCGCCACACGCCTGCGCACGTCGCTCGCATCCAAGACATGAACAACACCGTCCCAGGTCCAACATCTTCTAACGCCAAACCGCTCCCGAGCTGCCATGAAGGTCTGCTGACGTGATGTGGTCAAGAACTCGGCTATCGTTACGCCGGAGCCTTTCAATGCCACCTTACCAAACCACACTTTATCACGGGCGGCAGTCTCACAGAACTTCACCACAATAGCCCTGGGTTTGCTGCCTCTGCGACGGCCAAGTCGGTGGCTGCGCCTTATGTCATTTGCAGCCACGTCAGCCTTAACAGCTTTGAGCTGTTCAACTACAAGGGCCGTTGTGTCCTCTTTGTCAGCCTCCGGAACACCATGGATGACCAGCATCTTGCGTCGAGATCGCATTTCTATTTGATCGACCTGTTGAGCGATAAGCTCCACCTGCTTCTGGAGTATATTGAGAGAGTTCAAAACAAATGCTTTAAAGCTAGTGAAGTCCGCCGCTACTGCCTCAATACCGCTCCCAGGGTTGCTTGAGCCCGCTTTGTCCAAATTACTCTGCATCTCAGCCATCCTTGCATTGAAGGTTTCAGTGAGCTCCGCAATTGATCCTTGAATTGAGTTGATGTCCGACATAGTGTGTTGATGTTGACAGTTGAAGTAGGTAGGTGAAAGTGCAAAAATCAATGTAACTTCCTGGAGAAATGCTTGAATACTACTGGTAGGTAAACTATATTATCTAACCATCAATTTTATTGTTTCAAATTATCCAAATTACTTTTAATTCTATTTTTTCTAATAAAATATGTGAACAGTGATGTGGTTCGTTTTATTCACCTACCCGAAAAAAAAAAAATGTTATTTTTTAAGACCTATCGATTGATGTGTCACATTTTGTTACATGTATGGAGCGCCCCAGTGTTGGCCGAACGTTAGTGTAATTGAAAATTAAAAATTGAAGATTGAAACACGTTAGTTAAAATTGAACACTAATAGTTTAGTGCAAATTGATTTCAATTAGAATTGAAATTAATTGTAACTAACGTGTCAATCCTTTGCGAATAACTAATAATTGAAGATATTTAATTTTTAGTCTTTCTCAAAAATTGAAACATTAATTAAATTTTTAGTGTAGATTGAATTGGTAATTGACATTAATAATTTACCTAACTAAATGCGAATTTAGGTTAAGCTACGAGGTTTTGATTTTTGTTTCGATTTTGACTCTGGACTCGGGGGCTTGTATTAATAAGCAATGGGACCGGTATCCTAAGATGGAAGTCATGCTGGACCCTGGGGATCCCTACTGGATCTCGGGTTTGGTGCATCATAGACTCATGCTGTTTGGGCTCATTCGACTTGTACTGATAAGCAGATGGTACCGGTATCAAAATCTGGAGCTCATGCCGGACCCTGGGGATCTCTACTGGATCTCGGGTTTGGCGTATCATAGACTCATGCTGTTTGGGCTCATTCGACTTGTACTGATGAGCAGATGGTACCGGGATCAAAATCTGGAGCTCATGCTGGACCCTGGGGATCCCTACTGGATCTCGGGTTTGGCGCATCATAGACTCATGCTGTTTGGGCTCATTTGACTTGTACTGATGAGCCAGATGGTACCGGTATCAAAATCTGGAGCTCATGCTGGACCCTGGGGATCCCTACTGGATCTCGGGTTTGGCGCATCATAGACTCATGCTGTTTGGGCTCATTCGACTTGTACTGATGAGCAGATGGTACCGGTATCAAAATCTGGAGCTCATGCTGGACCCTGGGGATCCTTACTGGATCTCGGGTTTGGCGCATCATAGACTCATGCTATTTGGGCTCATTCGACCTGTACTGATGAGCAGATGGTACCGGTATAGCTCCTTTTTACTTTTACTTTACTGACCTTGACCTTGATCTTGACCTTGACCTTGACTTTGACTTTGACTTTGACTTTGACTTTGACTTTGACTTTGACTTTCGGTTTGACTTTTACTTTCACTTTCACTTTGATTTCACTTTGACTTTCACTTTGATTTCACTTTGACTTTGACTTTCACTTTCACTTTCACTTTGACTTTCACTTTGACTTTCACTTTGACTTTAACTTTAACTTTTACTTTCACTTTCACTTTTACTAAGAAAGTAAAAGTAAAAAGGAGCTCCAGATTTTGATACCGGTACCATCTGCTCATCAGTACAAGTCGAATGAGCCCAAATAGCATGAGTCTATGCTGCGCCAAACCCGAGATCCAGTAGGGATCCTCAGGGTCCAGCATGAGCTCCAGATTTTGATACCGGTACCATCTGCTCATCAGTACAAGTCGAATGAATCCAAACAGCATGAGTCTATGATGCGCCAAACCCGAGATCCAGTAGGGATCCCCAGGGTCCAGCATGAGCTCCAGATTTTGATACCGGTACCATCTGCTCATCAGTACAAGTCGAATGAGCCCAAACAGCATGAGTCTATGATGCGCCAAACCCGAGATCCAGTAGGTAGCCCTAGGTCCAGAATGAGCTCCTTCTTGTGATATTGGTCCCGACTTCCGAACCCGAGATGCAGTTTTAAAATTAATTATTAGTGTAAGACAGGATTAATTTAGTTACACTAACGTTAATCTAATTAACTGTAATTCTTATTAAATTTTCGAGACGTTAGTGTAACTAATAGGTTAATTCTAATTGACGGTTAGTGTAATTGACGACGTCACAAAATCAATGCGAACTAACGTTAGTAAAAATTGATGTTAGTGTAATTGATTAGTTACGGAATTAATCTTCAATCTTATTGATCAATTTTCAATTCTAATTGAAATTAACGGCCAACACTGGAGCGCCCCCCCTAAAAATTTTTTTTTTTTTTCAAATTTAACTACATAACTAAGTAGCGGCATACAAAATACACCGTATGTGTAAATTTTATCCAGATACTATAGTTTCTGAGTAAAATGGCTGTGACATACGGACGGACAGACATACAGACAGACATGACGAATCCATAAGGGTTCCGTTTTTTGCCATTTGGCTACGGAACCCTAAAATTGATTCTTACATTAGTCCATTTTATTCTAATTTTATCTTCTATTTTTATAGAACCTGTAGTTTTACTCCGTATACTGCAGCGTCTTATGACACTCGCGGCATTTGTTTTAGGTATTTAAAATTGAGGGGGCCTGTACGATTTTCCGAATAAATTCGATTTTCAAATCAGTTCGACGCGGCGGCGCGGGCCCCGGCTGGCGGGCGTTGCGGGGCTGTGCACCGTGCGGACTTTACTAAATTAGACTTTAAGCACATAACAATAAGAACTATGGGAAGTGAAATCACATTATTAACCAGCGGGTTATAATGAGATTCAGTACAACATTATAACCCGGCTAAAGCCAAGGGCTATAATGATTTGCTTTCGGTGAGGTTTGCATGATATATAATTTGGCATTGTCGAGCAGGTGGTGTGAAAATACGTTTATGGAGGGGATAAACCCCCCTACTATAATTTGTGAGCGCGGAACCAATCCACAAACGGCGAAATGTGGTAAATGTAAAACACTCTGTGAAAGAGTGCGTGGTTTGTATAAATATGGCGTTCGTCGCGCGTATGAAGTTCTAATTTGGGAAAGTGTTCTCCGATTGGTCAGTTTCTTTTGGCGGGGAAGTAGGTAGGTGGTGACGTCCGTAGTCCAGGTCTGAAATGACGTAACTCTATATAAGTATTACGATGCTTAGATCGTTTTAATTCACGATGTGCTAAACATACTAAATACTACAGTAAGTACAGGCAAATTGTAAAGTATGATTTGGGTCGTGGAGCAAGATAAAAAGGCATGCTACAGAACTTAAAGATGAAGCTAATGATGGTGGTAATTATTTTTTTATCGCCAATATTGATAATTATTTTTCAGATGATAAGTAGAAAAATATTTTTTTTGTATACGATTTAATCACCCTACTCAGTGTGACGTCTCGTCGTTTCCCATACAGCGTATGTCCAAAAGTCATACCAATATGATTTACTTAATTGAAGATTATTACCTAATTAAAATGATATCCTAATATTTACTAAGTGTTTTTATATAAAAAAAATAGAAATATTAGATTAGGGAACGTACCCATACTACGTGATCCATTTGTTTCTATTTTTGACCCCACACTCCCCTCGGTGACCATCCGTAGTAACTGTCCCCCTCGCCCTAGTTAAGTAGTAACTCACACATATGGCTTTGAATGATGTTATGTTTGGAAACTGAAATTAAAAATGTTGCCTTTATTAACACGACACTTTGCCGCGTGACGCCAAGAGAGTGCGTGTGCGCATTTAATAAATCTATATTTTATTAAATGCGTCACCAATCATCCTATGACCTGATTTTGACACACCGTATTTACTAGGATAGGTCGAATAAGCGCGAGTTTTGAGCATAATTATTACGTGACCAAACCTAAGTCCCCCCTCCCCCGCCCTTGTGACCAAGCGTAGTATTTTGACGACCCCCCTTTGCCCCTTAACGAGTCACGTAGTATGAGTATGTTCCCTTAATAAAGCAAAATGCAGAATATTAAAAGGTGAAGACATCAAAATTAAATACCGCTTAATTCAAGTAATTAAAAATTACACCAGGCTTCTGTATGTGGGCACGGGCGTTTTTATAGACGTTGTTTAAACGGTTTTTACCAGTGAAGGCAACGCCGTGCAAATAACGTGCAATATACTGTTGTTTGGCGCCGCAAACTCCAATTACGGATTAAAAAAATAATTCCAGTACCTATTAGACCGAGCAAGAAAACGAGCGATATTTGAGAGTTTCTAATACCTATATCCTTATGTGGCATTAAAAAACAAAGTAACACTTTTTGCACACGTTTACCCGTACTCTACATATATGACTAGTGTCTTTACATGGCTTCGAAGAGAAACCATTCAAAGCTAAAAAGGTGGTTATCTGGTCTGATAAATATGATTGGAATTCAGGGAAACGATGAATGTAATTATATTTTCACTCGAACAACATTGTTTTTTTTACAAAAAATATAGCCAGTCCAGTAGATATAATCGTCTGATGTGCGATTGACCGTGATTTTAGAATCGTTTCTACTACATTGTTTAGGTGCATACAGGCACTCAGTTGGAGTTTTTTTTAATGAATTACTGTTTTATTGGGGAAGCATACCAAATCATATTATCGTCATTTATTATGACAGATTTACGACATTTGTACTAATTGGGAATGAGGTAGGCAAGTTATTTCTAAATCAACCGTTTTTTCCTTTAGCTATACTTTGTTAAATAAACGGGCTGTAATTTTTTATTGGAATTTATTGTGCAAAATTAGATTTTTTATCAATTGACGCACGATTTTATAGCGCTTACGCCTTTACCTCACACGGCGCGATCTATCAAACTCACGCGCAGATCCTGTTGGCGTCAAATAAATAACTTAACAAACTGCGACAGTAACGTTTATAAATCGCTGCGACTAACGGCTAACGACCGACTGACGACTAACGAGGCGGCGGCGTGACGACCGAACAATCATAATTTCATCAGAGCTGGTGCTAAAGCCCAGGGAGATCACACCTTGCATGTCCGTGATAAACGTGCGTAGCTATGAGCTAAATAGATTCAAGTGCCGGTGATATGTTTACTTTCGTCAAAGGGCTTTATCAACCTTCAGATTAACGTGGGTACTTTCCTCATAAAACAGGCCATGTCAGTGAGTCCACTGACACAGTAACAATAAATATATGACGTAGTACTCGTAATATTAAATACTAGCTGACCCGGCGAGCTGCGTGCCGCCAACTATATATTTTTTTAATTTCTCCAATATTTTAATTGTTATTATGCTATTCGGGGCGGAGATAACTCCAAAAAATCAAACATCATTAAAATCACAATTCAGCCGACCTTGAGTTATAAATGGTGTAACCGACACGACTTTGTTTTATATACACCGTGGGCCCATAAAACTAGACAGATTTTAACAGTGTATTCCTGATCATATTTAGATACTAAAATGTCCTATAAACTTTTCTGGAATACGCCTAGTTTCAGAGTTAATACCAATTAAAAAAAAATACACTTTTTATTATAACTCATCACAAAATGCCTTTCTAATGGCGTTGTTGCCACTATTGGACATAGTTTACACGTCCTTATTGACTGATATCACAGTGACAAGGAAAACTTTGCAGTAACTAAATCAAAATAAAATTAAAAATGTACCAATATGTTTTAGGCGATAATTTTATTAATAACATTTGATTTTCATGTGCAATAAACATTAAAAAAATGGAAAAAAAAAAAAATTTTTTTTTGGCGAAATTGACCTAAAGTCACATAACATTTTTTCTTTCCTTTGGTCTTAGAAATTCGTGGTTAAGATCTGCCGGGTTATTCCAGCCCACGGTGTATAAGATAAGATATAATATATATAAGATATGTGACTACATAGTCATAGAAGATCTATATTATTCTAACGAGATAAACAGTGGTTTTGATATGACTACTTGATACCCATACCTACAAAAATTTGTATCGTAGTTTAAAACGGTAACATATAACATATAACTTAGTAATATCAAAACGCTTGGCAGGGCCTATTTTCGACTTCAAATGCATACACAAAAATACCTACTAATTACAAAAACTAACTTTGTGTAGACCATTATCTTTGCAATCCTTTTTTAGCCACTTGAAGCCGGTCGATTTTCACAACAATAATGCTGCTCCTATCTGGTCCGACGTCTGCGAATGCTTAGCGACTGTGTATTTGCCTGTCAATCAGCCCGGGTGTTCGGGTACGCGAGTGCCGCAAGTGCCGGGAGTGCCAGTAAGTGCCAGCAAGTGCCCGCGGCGCTGGCAGACGCGCCCAATTAACGTTCCGCTACTGACAAGTCTGACAACTGTCATTCTGAAGGGTGTAATTCTTGCAGGCATCTGTGTATTATGACTGTACTATTGCACTTGTAAATTGTGCTTTTGCACAATTTGGAATAACCGAATATAAAGCCTAAAATTAATTTGTAAGGTTTTACATATTTTTACAGAGCACATAACGAAATTTACATGCGCAACAATGCTCTTTTACACTTTTGAAAACGCTTTTCGAGGACCCGAATGGGACTTACCGATTTATGACTAGTGGATGTGAATCTAGTCAAAGTATACGTAGTCTTTTATGAAAACTGTTTACGTTGATGATTGCTTTACCACGAAAGTATATTAACTTACACGCTGATGTCTTCAAAGACCTGAAACAATAAGAAAAAATCAAGTTCAGTAAGAATCTCAACCATTATCTAGGTAGGGTTATGTAAATATCCCTGACCTTTTAAAACCCTAAAATTCAAAATAATCCCTACTTTAGTTTCCTACCTTACCATACTATCAAAGGCTATCAAAATACAACGCGACGCTGACATTTATACGATTCCATTCCTCATTTCTTTATTGAATACAAGTACATTTCTTCTATAGAAGTTCCTATAATTATGTTAATTACGTTCAACGCACTGTCAACTTGATCAATGAGCTAACATCAATTGTTAATTATTACGATGAGTATTTATCGCGTCACCGGCCAAAAAACTAGATCAAGAAGGCCTGTCAATACCTTGATCAATAGTTAAACATAAACGGTTCAAGGGATGCATTCACACTAAAGCGGAAATGATTAAGAGAAATAGAGAATTTTCTCATTTTTAATCACAATCGTCACACCCTTGTTAGAGTCGTCGTGATCTCAATTGCTGATGTAAATGGTTAGTTTTCGTCCTCGTTCCTCTCGAATAAAGAGGGCCGCTTTAGCAACATGTCTTCACTTTATTCCGTTAGCTAGATTCTGAGTATTTACCCACCCTGGTTAATTTTTAATACAATGTAAGCTGTCCATAGAGTCACTTAATCATGTAAAACGACTCTGTCAAAAATTCCATACGAATAAATAAAATAAATTGTCGACTACAATTTTTTTGCATAGTCAACAACTAACTGCTGCAATATGATGCTATTTTCATCCGTAAGCCATAGGTATTCCCCGATGTGACTTTATACGGTGACTGCTACTTTGATGTTATTCCTATTAGAATAAACCTGGATCCCTAGTTACCTAGATCACTACGGAGACCCGTCTTTTAGATCTTAAAAGGGACTAAAATCAACGGTGCTTTCCCTACGGTCACAGGTGTAAATAAATACAATTCGAGCCTATAATAAATATCTCACAATACAACTTTCATACTATTTTCGCCGTCATGGTAAGCTAGTATGAGAAGAACTATATTTACTGTATGTACACCGTAGACGCACCATTAACTACAACTGACTGCGTGCGCATCGTGTTCCGGCCTCTTTAGATCACATAGCAGCCGATATGGACAACGGCTAGCATTGTATCATAGGCTGCCCAGGGTTCCCACCTGTAGGAGCCTAAACATTGTATGGCCATGAACAGTTCTGGACGAATAGTACACTGTTTTATTTATCCATTATTATATGTATAGATTACATTACATTAATAGGCTTACACTACCTATAAGGTACCAAATTGCCTACAATGCTAGAAACTTATTAACTAAATAACTACTAACTAACTAAATAAGTAACTAGTAACCAGAAGGATCGTGTACTATTGTAACTGTGAAATTGATTCCAAAACTAGTACTAGCGGAAAATACAGGTTAGTCTGAAGCCCTGAACGCCTCATCTGCGCTCAGTAAATGGCAAGTTACATGGGGTTTTTGACTACAAGCATAAAAAAAAACATTATGTAAACCATACGCACATTATTGCACCTCGTAGGGCGAAACGATTAGCATTCATCAATGTAACCCCCTAAAATATTAAGATATTTTATTCGGGATGGATACAGGTCCTCGCAACACGGTATCTTCTAAGGGTTAGGCTTTCGGCTCTCTCAATAACTGTTTGCGTGTAAGATTGCATGACACTTGATTCTCCTTTTCGTCTTGACAGGGCCAAAGCTGGGGAACCCGCGAGCCAGATTTGACCTACGTAGATTTCGTAGATCGGAGACGCCTGTTCTATCAGTACGAAATTACCACAATTTTGAGTATAAATCGCCATCCCTAATCGCAACAGTAATGAATCGCTGATTATATATGTCCGATCAATTAAAGTCGTCGCAGAACAGATAAATCACGACGGAACACGACTCCGACGGTCGCCTAATACAGAGGGAGATATGGCCCATGTCGCCGTTCACAGTTAGAAATGCGGGGTAATTAAAAATGGACCATTAATTAGCTTAAATAGAATCTTAATTACCTTAACCTGCTACTTTGTAAACAGCTCTTGAAGTTAGAAGCTCAATGTTGTGTGATTATACCATATAGCGGTGGCGATAGCGGTGCGTCAAAAACATACGTAGGGAAGAGCTAAATTGGCTTTCCTAGTCTTCATATGACTTAATAAAACTACTGAACCGACTAAACTTTAGGCAAGCTGGTAAGAGTTGAGTTGCATATACGTTCCGTCACCAGGTGCCGCATTTTAATTTTAAAATACACTAGCTGTGCCCGCGGCTCCGCCCGCGTGGAATTCGGTCTGTGTCAGTAAGCGGCTAATTCACCCCTAATTTCTCTCCCGCTTGAACTAAAGTTGACAGATGGATTTATCCTATTAATTTTTATTGGCATGATTTAAACGACATAGAATAGTAGGTGTATATCGGACGATACAGGACCACTTTTGTATTTATACGTTCATGTCCACGGCAAATATCATCCAAATCGATCCTCCCGTCAAATCAGTCTAAGCATGAAAGGTAAGAACAGGCGCGGTTGAAATGGGGGGGGGGGGTGACACAAATGCAGAAAGGTTTTTTTCTATCTGAGGAATTAGTAATCCTTAAGGGGTGATTTCCGGGATAACAATGCAAAAAAAACCGGCCAAGAGCATGTCGGGCGATGCTCAGTGTAGTTTCGTAAATGCCGCCCTGTTACGAAACATCCGTTCAAACGGTCGTTTATTAAGGGATATTTAGCGGCGCTTACGTCAGTCTACTATCCGGCACCGAACCGATTTTATTCAATATAGTATTTATTGAAAGTTCATATCAGGCCTCACCAAATTTCAGCTTTCTAGTGCGAACAGTAACTGAGCTAGACCGTGGACAGACGGACGGACATGGCGAAACTATAAGGGTTCCTAGTTGACTACGGAACCCTAAAAAGAGATAAATAGTAGTTTATATAACTGTTACGTAATAAGGCCTAATTATGTACAGAAGCATACACTGCTTTACCTACACACATATTAAAAATCCACTGAAACCATGCGTGCCGGCGGTCGGAGGGGGGGGGGGGGGGGGAGGGGCGGATTTTGATTACGTTACCGTAGGTAATGAATTTTCATACGTTTTTACCACACTGTCACAGATAATACACTGATGTTACGTTACTGGTTGCAATAATTGTGGTAATTACATACTTCAAGGTAAGCACATTACAATGCACTAATGAACCTCAGAGAAAAATAAAATACGTGAGTGTCGTGGAACACTCTGTTGGAACGAAGTTATTATTTAATTTTTTTTCATTTTTTACTATTTCGTGAATTTTGTGGTTTTAATTTTTTTTGTATTTTTATGAAATTTATAAATTTTTGAAATTTTTGAAATTTTTGAAAATTTTGAAATTGTTGAAATTGTTGAAATTGTTGAAATTGTTGAAATTGTTGAAATTGTTGAAATTTTTGAATTTTTGAAATTTTTGAAATTTAAAATTTTTGAAATTTTTGACATTTATGAAATTTTTGAAATTTAGAAATTTTGCCATTTTTGACATTTTTACTTTTAGGTTCTCGACTTTTATCACTTTGTCACTTCTCACTTTCACTACAATTCACTTCACTTTACTTTATTCTATTTTATATATTTTTTATTTCATTCCATTTTACATGTTCGTCAATCGTATGGGTGTCGCGTTTTCGTGACGTGACGCTTTTTCGTGACGGTCACGTGACTTTTTTTCACCTAGCCCCCCATCCGCGAACCGTCCAATAAGGAACTTCGTTCCAAAACTACCACCGGTTCTAACCCTACACCTCTGGCCCAAGAAGTATTATGACCGAAAAGATACTCGACGGGACTTATTTTTTTCAAAACAGTAATACATTATTAGATCTTAAAGATACAAAATAATGCGTAGTTCTTCAAGAAGACATATCAAAACAGCTTGAGAGACAGATAATGTACCTATTGTTTAATTATAAAGAAAAATAAATCCTAATCTGACTGCTTCACAAAACGTTTGATATGTTTATCTACACTCATATTGTAAGTTCTCTAAAACGTGTTCGAAAACGGTAGGCAATGGCATTACCACGACCGATTTTACTATGATAAGCTTTTTATCTGTGGCAGTAACGTAATTTTAACTTTACATGCTCAACTATTGATGTGTTATGAGTTTTGATAACATAATGTACACCTGCACGCTCCCGCGCGGCCGCCGACACGCGCCTCCCCGACCGCCGGCACTATCGAGTTGGCCATGGCGGTGCAATGGCGCCCATTCTATGGTTTTCGAATACGGCATTTAGAATAAATAATATGAGTGTAAATAAAGCAGTGTATGCAACTGTACGTAATGTCATAACACATCAATATTTGAGCATGTAAAGTTAAAATTACGTTACTGCCACACATAAAAAGCTTATCATAGTAAAATCGGTTGTGGTAATGCTAGCCATTGCCTACCGTTTTTGAACACGTTTTAGAGGACTTACATGTGAGTGTAGATAAACTACTATTTCATACCTAAACGGTGTCCTATAAATGTTGTAGTAGTTTTTTGGTTTGGGCCATGCATCTTTGTCCGTCATATATAATACTCGAACCTGCAATAACCCTTTGGCATTCATGACATTTTCAAATATTTCTTATGAGCGGGTAAAGGTAAATTTAAAGCATCGACGGGTAACATGTTATAAATATGAACACCTTGACCAAAAAATTACAAATTATTTAAATACCAAATTTCATCTAAATACGGACAGCGGTTATTGGTTGTTTCTTCCCCATGTAAACTTTCACCCCTTTTGTATCCGTTTAAAAGATAATTTCCGAGATAAAACTATTTTATTTCCTTTTTTAATTAATTATCTCCATACCAAATTTTATCTAAATCGATTCTGCGGTTAATAATTCCCTATACACAATTAATTTTGTATTAAGCAGAACGTCTGCTAACGATACCACAATGCTTAGAAAAAATGGAAAAGTAGAAAAATCCACGGCCTCAGGCGAGACTCGAACTCGCGACTCTGGGATACATGCCCATCGCTCTGACCAACTGAGCTACTGAGACACACCCGATGGCTGCGAATTTCTCCACTATATCCCATATGCGTCTTAGGGGGACGCCTAGCGACATCTGCCGAAGAAGTCTTACACTTCTCAACCGGCCATCGGAGTCCCAAGTTGTATTGAGAATTCACCGATAACAATGCGCTACCCCATACTACAATTAATTTTGTATTAAGCAGAACGTCTGCTAACGCCACACAAAAAACATACAAAATTAATTGTAGTATGGGGTAGCGCATTGTATAGAACCGACCATATGTAAATGGATAGGCAACATGCTAAATAGCCGACTTATTAAGTCCTCTCTTATGGGTGACGAAATTATTGCAACGGCCACAAAAGGTTGCCCACAGGGAGGGGTTCTCTCACCAACTCTTTGGAGTTTGGTAGTCAACTCACTCTTGGAGGAACTGAATAAAGGCCCAACTTATACGGTAGGGTATGCAGATGATTTAGTGATACTTGTTAACGGGAGAATCCCCAGAAGAAATCATGAACGGAGCACTGAGGCTTGTGGAGCAGTGGTGCAATAACCACCAACTCTCGATCAATCCAGGCAAAACAGTGGTAATACCATTTACCAGGAAAAAGACCCTGAATGGTATGAAGCAACTAAGACTCTACGGAAGGGTACTAGAAATATCCAATGACGTAAAGTATCTAGGTCTGACACTGGACAAAGAACTAAATTGGAAAAAGCATGCCGACCTCACCATAACTAAGGCTATGAGAGTGTTTGGCATGTGCAGGTCAGCATATGGCAAAACCTGGGGCTTAACCCCGAAGGTACTGAGGTGGATCTATACCATGATGGTAAGACCTATCATACTGTACGGGAGCCTGGTCTGGTGGCCAAGGACACTAAAGAGCACATGCAGAGAAGCCCTAACGAAAATACAAAGAATGGCATGCATGGCTATCACCGGCGCATTCAAAACGACGCCAACGGCGGCGCTAGATGTATTACTCGATCTACCGCCGTTACACTTAGTGCTACAGTCTGAAGCGCGCAAGTCGTTACACAGATTGGCTGTTGCAGGCCTCTGGGACGACAGCAAGCCGAAGACCAAACACACAAGAATGGAATCTGACAATTTCATGGATAGACTAACAAGCATGGGCTGTGACAAGATGCAACCCAAGTTTGTTTTCCAAAAGAATTTTAAAGTAAAAATTCCCACAAGGGCCGATTGGGTCGAGGGTCTTGAACCACCAATCTCTGATGGTGAAGACAGCATATGGTACAAAGACGGTTCCAAAATAGGATCGAGTACGGGAGCTGGCATTTATGCAAATGACTACAGTAGTAGTATAAGCATGGGCAATTATGCAACAGTGTTCCAAGCGGAGACGTATGCTATTATTGCCTGTGCACAAGAGAATATAGATAGACAGACCCGGGGAAAGAATATCTATATACTCAGCGACAGTCAGGCAGCGCTTAGAGCACTTATAGCGCCCAAAGTGGAGTCCAGACTGATATTCAATGGTATCCAAGTCCTCAACAGGCTTGGAAGGCAAAACAAAGTGCAACTGATGTGGATCCCAGGGCACGAGGGCTTTATCGGCAACGAAAATGCTGATGAGCTTGCTAGAAGGGGCTCTATGAATAACTTCTTAGGCCCGGAACCATTTGTGGGACTCTCAAAGGGAACCATAACAACGGCCATAAAGGACCACACCAAACATAAACACCAACAAGAGTGGGGTAGTTTGACAGGTCTAAGGCATTCAAAGCTATTCATGCATAGAGTTGACTCAAGCTGGAGCAAAAAGCTTTGGAAACTTAGTAGAAAAAGGCTCCAAATCATAACAGGAGTTTTTACAGGCCATTACGCCGTGAAAGGAGTACTGGCTAAAATGGGACTGTCAGACAATACTGACTGTAGAATGTGTGGCGAAGAGGAAGAAACAATGAAACACTTAATGTGTGAATGTCATGCTCTTGCCAGACTAAGAATGAGGGACTTTGGAATCGGCTATCCAGATCCAGAGGACCTCAAAGCACTGCCCTTGAGCTCCATCACCCAACACATGGAGATGGTTGAAAAAGCTCTTGAGTAAGTGTACTAGGGGGCAATTACACAAAAGATCCCTTTGGGTCGAAGTGTATCCATTTGGGCCCCCGAGACAAATAAGATAAGATAAGATAAGATCCTATGACGTTTCTCGAGACTCAAATTATCTCCATACCCATTTCTATCTAAATCGTTTCAGCTGTTAAAAATTCTCCATACAAACTTTCAACCCCATTTTCACCCCCACCAGGGTTGATTTTCGGGATTAAAACTATATATTATCCTTTCCCGGGACTCAAACTATCTCTATACAAAATTTCATCGAAATCCGTTCAGCCGTTTTCACGTGATGCGCGGTCAAATAAACAGACAAACAGATAAACAGACAAACAGATAAACAGACAAAAATTCTAAAAATCGTTGAAACGTGTTCTGTTATCGATTCTAAGTATCCCCAGCAAACTTTTTTTCGATTATCTTCCATGTACAGACTTTCGACCCTCTTCAGCTTTATTATAATGTATAGATGTATAGAAGATGTATAGATATAGATAGATGTATAGATTAATAATACAATAAGAACACAACCTATCTCAAACATAACTCCAACACACAACAAACAATCAACCAATATAGAAGTTGTATTGGAGTTGCGTTGGAATATTTCTTAAGCAAATTCTGATATTTCTGATTCAGATGTTTATGCCGTAGCTGTATTGCGTTGTTAATGCATTGGAGTTGTATTGAAGTTGGATCGTGTCTATACGTGTTTTAAAGTTAGAATACGGCCCTAGGTATAATATAGTCAAAAAGAAAGGGTTGGATAACTTTTGAGAATAAGAGCCATCCGCAAACATTTCCAGTTAGGCGATTATCACACTGGCGCCGCAACCGGATGCGGCGACGGTGTGCAAGTGTGAGATCGCTATACAAATGCAGAGCGCCATCTCGCTCGCGCACCGGCGCCGCATGCGGAAACCGCAGCAGTGTGAAAGCTGCCTTAGTGCTAGCAGTACCTACACCATTATATATTTTACATAAAAATATTGAACCGTATCCGTATCGCATTTGGAGCAATGCATATTTTAATTTAAAACAAGTGACTGAAAGTAATGATGTGATATATTTTTAGAATGGGCTCAGAAAACAAATTCAAACACGATAGGCTTAAAAAAAAAATCCATGCAAAAAAGATGACGTTATAACTCTTCTCCTTTTTTTTGGGGCTACGGGCTACGGGTCAAATTTATTCATATGGCCTATAGATCAATCGTTCCGATTTTCGTGCTTATGAAACCATTTGCAGCATTTTACTGAATTTCGGGGTTTCGCTAACACAGTCTGAAATGACAAAGATCCGCAAGTATTCTTTTTAGCAAGATTTTTTTTTAAGATTTGAAGAGCCCTTGTTCTTACAAGTACAGCTTAGCACTTTGCGTTTATAGAACTCGACTACCACCGCATGCTTGTCTAGTTTTCATTTAAAGAAAATCAATATTAGATTAGATATGCCTACATTTGGTTGAGTTAGCAGTGTGAAAAATCCACAACCCAAATTAATTATGTACTAAGCAGAAACGTCTGCGTCTGCGGTGTTCCGAAAGGCCGCAAGTTCGAATCTTGCTCGACGCGGATATTTTTTTCATATTTCTTTTCATTATATAATTGAAATTTCGGTTGCAGATTGCAGACGTTTCTGCTTAGTACAAAATTAATTTAAATTCACAAACCGTGCGAGATATCTCGAAAAAATTTCTGGGCAATTTAATATTTTCAAGGAATCAAAGCTAGTCTAATGTAAAGCGGGTAACCCATTAAATAAGACATACATTTTAACCGAATCCTTTTTGACATAGCTAAACATATAAGAAGTAAATATATGTATAAAAAATATTAATTCAGAACGTTTGAAAATAAAAACAGAATTACAAGTACTTTGTAATCGATACCATAAACTCCCATAAAACAAGAATTCAATCGTTAAATAACCATTTGTGCACAATGACGACTGTGTATGCGGCACGCGTCCACCAGTCGATCAGGCCTGTATAAAGTAATTACCACTAATCACGTCATATTATTTTACAGCCGATTCAAACAAGCAGTCAATTATAGATTGGATGTAACTAGCTGCAATTTAAATTGTACTTTTTTTTCACGATAATCACGATATGCGTGCGAATATTGATTCTGGTGAAATCTAGTGATAGCTGGCCATAAACTTCTTTATCACACCGTCGTCGCCGTTCATTAAAAAACTTTGCATAACGACGGTTTCATAAATTCTGCGTACCTACTAAGCAAAATTTTGCGATTGAAAGAAAAAAATATAAATTCGTCGCTTTAGCCAACCAATATACGAGTATCGACGCTATCTTTGACCTTCGGTTTTTTGCTTTGTTTTTTTTATTCATTTTTCAATCATGATACGGTTTCTTTAATTAGTGAGATTGGGGGAGCGAGGGGTGGGATCAGCCTATTATACTTACCTTAGCCTAATGGTGGGGCTGCCTTGGAGTCGTTGGGTTTCCCTCCCGACGCCCTCTACCCCATCTTGGTCAGCCGGTCCGGAGCGGGTAGGGGGCATGAATAGGGTGCCCGTTGTAAAACCCGTCTGCTCGTCCCTCAGTACTCATGTATATGGTCGTTTAGCCTTCATAACGTCAAGCTTTCGGGCTAATAATCAGTTGTATGGAGTGAGCACACTATGCTCAATTATTTCTCTATGGGTGCTACATTGTAGCACGATATTTAGATGACTGAGCCACTGTTCGTGCTAAGCCACTGTTCCCTCCTTGATCCAACAAACATTTAACAGTTTAAATAATAAAAGCATTGCCATACCTAACTTAAGTTATAGGTTCGTTTTGGTGGCCAATTTAACCTGGAAATGTCATTATATTTACACTATTTCCTAACCTAATAGCTATTTCAATGCGAATATACTCAGCCTCTCAACAGAAAAATCCTACCATCAAATAAATAACACTTTTATCTACTGCATAGCGACGCATTTGCATCGCGCATTAACTCGCAAAATATCCTATTACGGTTTTCCAAATCTCTTTCCTTTGGCAATTGTACGAGAAACTGAACTTTATAGTATACGGATTAAGGTGCCGTTCTTTAAGCACTAAAGTAAGATACGAGGATAAGGAAGTTAGGTGTGTAGGAGTTCCTGCGCATCGCTTGATTAAAGACCCGGTGAGGCGTTTCAATCGCTTGCCAAGCTCAATCTATGTGAAATTTAATTGATATTCAGTAAATTTTAACCCCGACACAAAAAATGGGTGTTGTAATGTATGTTTGATAGGTACCATCAGGTTCAAAATCGGCTAGTCAGCTTCTTTGTGCTCCGTGTAATCACGTCTTTAAAACTAAGTTCGGTTTCGCGAGTCACTTAAGAGCCCACCAAAACAAGGACAAAAACTCAGACCAAATGGGTTAGTTGGAGTCGCCGTAGCCGGATACGGCTTGGACGACATGATGTGAAATTTAATTGATATTCAGTAAAGGGTTTAGCAGGCTAAGGAAGGACGTGTGGCTCCTGTGAGGAACAGTTGAATTGGTAAATGTCAATTGTTTGTCGCCTCATAACTAGTAATCACTCCAACTTTCAGCCCTCTATCTTGAACTGTCACAGAGATAATGTCAAAAATGTATTTTTTTAACATTTTTTTTCAAACTCGTATATCTCCTAATCCATAGCAGCTAAAGCATTGAAACAAAATCACAGCGACGTAGTTTGAGTGGGAGTATACCCTATAATTTTATTAATATTTTATACGTGAAAAATAAAAGAAATAAATGTCAATTTATTTTTTGACAGCTCTTTCCAACACGTTTTTTTCAAAGTACAATTATGAAAAAAATCATATAAATTGCTTATAGTATTAAAAAACTAGCATACAGTAACTCAATTGATTATATTTGGTGCAACATACTGTAAAAAAAAAAAACTAACGAATGAATTCAAGTATCAAGAACGCTTCTGAACTGAAACTTCTTTTTTAAGTTTTTTGTTTGTTGCCTAGCAACAAAGGGTGTATTGTTTTTAATTTGACGTATGACTGTCAAAAAAGGTCACTGAACTACTGCTGTGTTAGCATTTGTAACTAATTTTACTAACTACTAAATCAACGAAACGACGGATGTGCTATATGTTTATTATTTTATAAACAAAATTAATTGGTTTCATTATAGTACACGTATTAACATAACGAAATAAATAACTCATTAGAGCAGATATCACAATATAAGTCACTTAGATAATGACTATCGTAATATTCGTCGTCCCAGGTATAGGACAATGTTATCCTGCAGTCATCGCAATATCCTTTTAACATAATATTTTCGTCAGAGAGCGATATCTCAATATCTGGTAAAGACTGTAAAAACAGTTGCTTCGCTATTAACCGTGGCAAGTTGAGCCGAAATATTTTTGATTTTATGATTTCCATCTGAAAGAATGTATATACATGAAGTTTCTGTTTTATTTTATTTACATTTAAAGGTTACTTTCGCCATTATGGAAAAATCGGACTCCTCTTCTACATAACGTGTTGTATATTCCCTTAAACAATCCACTATTATGTTAAATGTGCTAGCGTATAAACTAAGCGTTTGTCGATTCCGAGTAACATAACATTAGACATTATGATTTATTAGGTATGAGCTGTCTTTAAATTATACAATGCTATTATACAATTTATACGCTAGCACATTTAACATAATAGTGAATTGTTTAAGGGAATATATATACAACACGTTATGTAGAAGAGGAGTCCGATTTTTCCATAATGGCGAAAGTAAGTTTTAAATGTAAATAAAATAAAAAATAAAACAGAAACTTCATGTATATACATTCTTTCAGATGGAAATCATAAAATCAAAAATATTTGGGCTCAACTTGCCACGGTTAATAGCGAAGCAACTGTTTTTACAGTCTTTACCAGTATTGAGATATCGCTCTCTGACGAAAATGTTATGTTAAAAGGATATTGCGATGACTGCAGGATAACATTGTCCTATACCTGGGACGACGAATATTACGATAGTCATTATCTAAGTGACTTATATTGTGATATCTGCTCTAATGAGTTATTTAATTCGTTATGTTAATACGTGTACTATAATGAAACCAATTAATTTTGTTTACGTCACACCTGGCCATAACGTGAGTTTTGCCGCACGCTACGCGTACGGTAAAACTCGCATTATGGCCAGATGGAGACGTAAAATTGTGTACTCACCACGGGCAGTAAAAAAGAAAGCCCTCTATCGCATATTTACAACCCTCGCCTGCGGCTCGGGTCACAAATACCTGCGATTTCGGGCTTTCTTTCTTTTACAGTCCTTGGTAAGTAATGTACTATTATAAAATAATAAACATATAGCACATCCGTCGTTTCGTTGATTTAGTAGTTAGTAAAATTAGTTACAAATGCTAACACAGCAGTAGTTCAGTGACCTTTTTTGACAGTCATACGTCAAATTAAAAACAATACACCCTTTGTTGCTAGGCAACAAACATAAAACTTAAAAACGAACTTTCAGTTCAGAAGCCTACTCTTGATACTTGAATACTTTCGTTAGTTTTTTTTTACAGTATGTTGCACCAAATATAATCAATTGATTTTTTGTATGCTAGTAGCTAATACTATAAGCAATTTACATGTTTTTTTTCATAATTGTACTTTCAAAAAAACGTGTTGGAAAGAGCTGTCAAAAATAAATTGACATTTATTTCTTTTATTTTTCACGTATAAAATATTAATAAAATTATAGGGTATACTCCCACTCAAACTACGTAGCTGTGATTTTGTTTCAACGCTTTAGCTACTATGGATTAGGAGATATACGAGTTTGAAAAAAAATGTTAAAAAAATACATTTTTGACATTATCTCTGAGATAGTTCAAGATAGAGGGCTGAAAGTTGGAGTGATTACTAGTTATGAGGCGACAAATAATTGACATTTACCAATTCAACTATTCCTCACAGGAGCCACACGTCCTTCCTTAGCCTGCTAAACCCTTTTAACCCCGACACAAAAAATGGGTGTTGTAATGTATGTTTGATAGGTACCATCAGGTTCAAAATTGCATGGTCAATTTATAAATGAATTCATTCATAAAATGGCCATGCAATTCTGAACCCGATATAACGTTTGTCTGTCTGTGTCAGTAGCATCGTAGCTCTTAAACGAGTGAACCGATTTGAATGCAATTTTAGGGTTTCACAGTCAACCAGAACCTTTCTATTTTTACCATGTCCGTTTGTCCGTCTATCTGTCCGCGGCTTAGCTCAGTGTTCGTTAGCAGTATAAAGAAATTTGGTACCTGAAAAAACCTGGGTACCTCCCGTACATACATATGAAGTGGGGTGATTTTTTTTGCTTCATCCCTTTGTTGTACTTGGATCGATAAAGTCAAAACTTTCGAAAATAACGGCTCCCAAAATTTGAAAAAATGGGGACTTTCTAACCTTTCATTTGTGGTTAAAAAATATAAATAAGTTCAGGAAAGCGAGGCCTAATAGTACTTTCAATGACAATTATATAAAATCGGCTCAGCCGTTTTTGAGTCATCGCACAAAGTTCTCATTTCATAGTAGGTAAGAGGAGATAAGTGCCGCAAAATATTCCTTAAAATCGTCCTTTTCATTGGGTGTATTGTATTGTGACGAGCCGACAACTTCAGAGCCCGACATTGAGCATGGTCCGGCCGCCCTTGGCCGGTTTTTATTTAATTTAAAGCCTTTTTTCTAGCAATGATTCTTAGACATGTTTAATAAAAATCGGGTCAGCCGTTTCTGCGTTGTTTTTTTATGTGTAATAATGGTTATAATTTGCTCGATATTCATTTATTACTAAAAAACGGCGACAAAAACATTTGGATGATGAAAAACATTTGCAAATAAATAGCTCAAAATTTCGGGAGGCAGACCTCTCTACCGCTTGAATAAGCAAAGAGATGTTTTTCACTTATATGTTGGTGGTAGGACTTTTGACTTCACCTGCGCTCGCGCAGCGTACGAGAATCCTCGTCCTCGTGAGTTGCGTGTCCCGCGCACATTTCGGAAATCCTGTATCATGTCTGGCTTGATTTATATCCAATAGGGCTGCGATTACAACGTTTGAGCATAGATCCGTCACTGCGTTTAGTTAGAATTATAATTAGACTAAGAGCTACACCGGAAAATGACAAAGGTACGATTAAACATATTTCAAAGTCAGATTTCGATTGACAGATGATTTTTATTCATTTAAATTACTACCTTTTTGTCATAATCATTAAGTCATGTTTTGAATATTGACTTTATTTTGTTTGCTAATGCCTAGAAATCATCTGGCGAGTTTAAACTTACTTTGAAATACCTGTATAAGACCAACGAAACCTCACACTTAGTTTGAATACCGTTCTTATTACTAGATACGGGCGTCTGGCTGCTGTTCATCGATGAACGTCAGAGCGATAGGCTAGCAAATTTTGCAGTTCGGAAAAAAGAATGCCAATATAGGTAAAGTGTTAAAAGTTGTATTTTTCATTAAGGGTAGATTCATTTCATTAGATACCATATGGCAACACTTTACCCACAACAAACCCAAAAACCTGGCAATGATATATTCTAATTAAATAAATAATTACCCATAATACTTCATCAAAAGCAAAACTATAACTTGCATCCTTAAAGCGGTCTGAAGTTTTGACGTTTATTGATAAGTTATTTTATTAAATAAAATTATTTAAAATTAAACCAAAAAGAACCGACTTCACTTAGCCTCCACTTTTCCAAAAGCAATTGATGTAGCTGCTGTAATAAATACTCAAATCACTATAGGTGTGCCTATAATAGTTGACGAGTTCCCTCGTGTTCTCCAAGATCCCATCATCAGATCCTGAGCTGATGACAATGGGGCCAACTGTGAAGTATATTCTTTCAAACAAAAAAAGAATTTTCCCAAACGGTCCAGCTGTCTTCGAATAATCGCTGAACATACATAAAAAAAATAGCAACAAAGATCCCGACGAATTGAGAACCTCCTGCTTCGAAATCTTGAAGTCGGTTGATAACTAAGTCTGAGGTGCCGTTGCTCTCAAAATCAACTATTTTCTAGGGTTAGCTCTTTAGCTATATGACAGGATACAGAAGAGAAGGGATACAACGTTGCGTAATAGCTCGTTTCCGATGGTTTGTAATTGTGACAGTTCAAGTTTCATAATTTCTTAGGTTTCAATCAGTATAAAAGGAAATCGAAGTTTTCTTTTGACTTTGACTTTATATACTTACTGACTAATATGAATGTGTGTTTGATCATCAAACATTTTGCATAAATATTAGGCATTTACAAAGGGCAGTTTTGTCCCCTAAAATTCATATGGTTTCGTGGGAAAAGCTGTAGGATAACTTAATTTTAATTATGACGTTATTAATTACAAACAAATACTTTTTTGGCTGAATTTCTACAAATAATTATAAATAATATTAACAATAAAACTTAAAATTAAACTATCTATAAATAAAACTAATTAAAAATAATAAATTAAAAATATAACTCCAAATTTGGCCCTCTCGGCAGGGTGCCCATCACGCAGGCGGCATTCCCGCGCTGAATTGCGATAGCAAGTCTTTGCGCAAGAAAGCCGCCTGCACGAGGGTCACCTGTGGCCTCTCTGAGGCGCTTGCTGAGCCCTCGGGACGGACCAAGTGTCTCGACGCCAAAAGCTACGAACTCGTAGTTGGCGCCGAGACAGCTATATATTTAAGTTATCATGCATAGGCATATCTCTATGATTTATATTCAACAGGATCCCACCTGTGATAACTTATGGATAGACCGATTCATCACCAAGGCCTTGATACTTTGTAATGTCTGTTTATATATTACACCACAATATTCAGAGCAAAGACAAGAAACCCACAAAGATTTACAATCTCGATTTAAACTCGAGTTCTTTGACATTGATATAGATGGCACCACCATGAGACTGACCATATTCGATAGCCCAGACTGTTACACGTGGATATCCATGCAAGATCACTAAGTACTTCCAGTTTCAGTAGTAGTGTTTCCCGTGATGTTCCAGAGTTCTTCATAGTTGATAGGGTTCCGTAGTCAAAATGGCAAATAGTTTCATGTCCATCTGTCCGTATCACACAGGCATTTTACTCGGAAAATGTAAGTCGCATCACTATCAAATTTCAACTTGGTTGGTGTATTTTGGTATGCCGCTACTGAGTTTTGTAGTAATGCAAATATTTTTAGGGGTAGCACTCCAGACATGTAACTAAATGCCAAAAAAACAATCCCAAATATCAATACGTTTCACATCAATCTTTCTTTAAAAATAATGTTGAGGTTTAGTAAAACATTTTTAGAATAAGTGAATATTTTCAGAAATAATCGCAAAAAAATGTGCTTCTTAACACCTACTTTCTATGATTTTTTTTAAACATATCGGTTCCATAATTTTTGAGTTATCTCAAAAGAAACTTTTTACATAGGCAGATATGACCTTTTGGACGTGGAACTTTAAAAGGCTATATCTTCATATATTTGTATAATTGACAAAAGAAAAAACACGTGGCTAATATCTTTTGTTTAATAATCTCACTGACGGACTAATTACATTTGTAGGACCCAAACTGGCGACTATCGTCTACGATCATCGCATGCTATTTTTTTGTTGAAAATCGTACCTTCTAAAAATTCGTACCGTGTACAAGAGTTTTAGCATTTTAGTGACCTGCTAATAAGCTGTCATCAACTGAGTTTATGGAAAAAGCGTTAAGAGCCTGGCGGGAAGACGTCCGACTTTCAATCCAGAGGTATCGGGTTCAAACCCCAGCTCGAACCAATAGATTTTTCAGAACATGAAGTACGAAATATCATTCGATAATTACCCGTCAGTTTTCCGTGAAGAATTTACAGTCTCTATTATTAACATATCTACTCTGATTCTAAATTAATCGTGCAGGCGCGGTAAGGACTGTGATCGATTTCCATCATTTTGTAAAACTGTAGCCAAGTTACGATTGATTGATCAATTATTGTAGACTCCCACTTAAAGCAATGAATAATTATGGACCACTATTATTATCACATCAGTTGGTCAAATAGATAATCAATTTTATTGGTATGAAGGGCAACTAAGAATGGATTGGTACTTAAAACACTAGATTTATTACAGTGCACTAAGAAGGTAAATTAGAAATATCTTATTTCCCGAAAACTTAAAAAAAACAACTTATTACCTTGTTATTACATTTTAATCACTTTATTTATCAGAGCATGAAGGCATTTGTACTGATAAATTAACCTCTGGCTACAGTTTTATAAAATAAATACTTACATAATAAATAAATCAAACACATACAAAAAATAATGGTTTGGACGTAGGCCAATAACTAATCCATATTTTAACAAAAAAATGTTTATTATATTTAGGTCAAAAAAGCGCCTATTCATATTGATTTTCCTATTTTTATTGTTCTTGAGCGTATCCAGAAATCTAGTTTGGTATAGGTACGTATTAAAATTGGAGCCAATTATAACCTAATATAACATTAACATTTAATGAAATGGTAATACTAGTACTATACGAGTAGACACGAAAAATCTTATATAAGCAATTAAACACAAATAAAATAATTACATAAAATGTAATAGGAGATGAAATAAAAATGTCACAACTTCAGTGTTTTATAAAATAAAGTTGTTACCTTTCACACACATGGCTCCGCGTTATACGTGAGTAATTTTTAATTGTTATTATTAGTGAGAGGTAATTTCATCAGACGATTTATGATGATTGATCAATCATTAACAGGTGCAGATATCGATTGGCTTTAAAACGGGTCCACACTAAACGATCATATTGAAGTGAGTACAGACAGTTATGTTTTATATTTGTGACCTTTTCAAGTCAAAGGTACATCATTGTCGGTTGTCAATAAGGCGGAACTGCCATAAAAAAATAATAATAATAAATATTCTTTACGTCACACCTGGTCATAATGTGAGTTTTACCGCACGCTACGCGTACGGTAAAATTCGCATTATGGCCAGGTGGAGATGTAAAATTGTGTACTCACCACGGGCAGTAAAAAAGAAAGCCCTCTATCGCATATTTACAACCCTCGCCTGCGGCTCGGGTTACAAATACCTGCGACTTCGGGCTTTCTTTATTTTACAGTCCTTGGTAAGTAATGTACTATTATTGTGCACCACATGAGAAAAGAGAAAAATATACAGCGATACAGTGATAAAAACTAGGTAACAACAGGCGGTCTTATCGCTAAAAAGCGATCTCTACCAGACAACCTTTGGGTAGCTGGAAACTATGAACTCAAAATAATTAATGGGTAGTGCCGATATGATATAAGTATACTAAGCTAGTAATAGTAAGTACTTACTTTAAAAACTTATACCTAAATACATAAACACATAATATATACAAAAATACACAATATATAAATACATAATACATACATAAATACACAATATATAAATACATAAATGCATATATAAACGAAGGCAACTTAAGGCAGCGACAGGTAATGTGATTTCAGAAGATTTTTGAAGATCGGAAGAGATTTAGCAGATCTTACATTCAACGGCAAAGCATTCCACAGCCGAACAGCCCGAAAAGTAAAGGAGTCGTTATAAAATTTTGATGAAGAAGAGGGAGTAGCAAGGAGGCGTTTTTCCGCACACCGAACAGAAGACAGATACTTAAAACACTCTTTAAGATATAGAGGAGTGGTGGGATTGAAAAGGGTATTATAGAGAAGAGCGAGAATGTGAGAGTTGCGGCGATGGCGTATTGGGAGTTGGGAGCCACTTGAGCTGGGTACGAAACTCCGAGATGTGGTCAAATTTTCGCAGGCCAGATATAAACCTTATGCAGGCATTCTGTAACCGCTCCAGTTTGTTTAGCTGATCTTTCAAAAGATCGAGAAAGGCAATATCGGCATAATCCAAAATAGGAAGGAGAAGAGATTGGTCAAGTGCAATTTTGGTGGAGAGTGGCAAAAAGTTACGAAGCCTACGAAGTGACCCAATGGAAGCAAACAACCTTCTACTGATCTCACTAACCTGCGGTACCCAAGAAAGTGTGCGATCCAACAGAATACCCAGATTCCTCACTTGACTCGAATATGGAACCTGGACGCCATCAAATTCTATAGCCGGTAATTTCTGAAAGTCAATCCGAGAAATGAGTTGAGCACTACCTATGATTATGGCCTGCGTTTTAGATGGATTCACCTTCAGTCCATAACGCTTACTCCAACTGGAGATATTGTCCAAGTCCTGGTTCGTGGAGTTAATGATATCAGGCAAATCACTGAGTGCGCATTGGGAGTAAATTTGGAGGTCGTCGGCATATAGATGGAAGGAAGAGAAAATATCATTTGTAATGGTATTAATGAACATTGAAAATAGGAGAGGAGACAAGACGTCGCCCTGCGGGACGCCAGCCAGCGTACTGCACCAAGAAGAACAGGTAGTATCCACCTTTACCCGCTGTCGACGACCTTCAAGATAGCTGCGTAACCAATTAGTGACCGCAGGAGAAATGTTAAGAGGACGCATCATGCCAAGTAAGATATCAAAGTCAACTGTGTTGAATGCATTGCTGAAGTCAAGCAGGGTCAGTGAGTTTGCGGTTGTTCATGCCGGCTCGAATATCATCGGTTATTTTGACAAGAGCAGTGACTGTACTGTGACCGGCGCGAAAACCAGACTGGTAAGGATTCATAAGGTCATGCCTGTTTATAAATGATGTAAGCTGCTGATGTACAAGGCGTTCAATAACCTTAGACAGAAAAGGAAGAATAGAAATCGGTCTATAGTCCGAGAAGGAGGAGGGATTGGATTTTTTGGGTAAAGGGATTACATCAGCATCTTTCCAAACGGAAGGGAAAATACCAGAGGAAATGGAGCTATTAAGGATATGAGTAATAACAGGAAGTAAGAGGTCAAGAAGAGGGAGAATAATTTTTCGGCTGACACTGTCAAATAATTGAGAATTAAACTCTATTTCGTAACATTTTATGTTACAGTGTACGTATTAATTTTGTCTTTACTAGAAATATAAATTAAAAAATTAGAACATTGGTTAAAAGTTGGATCGTGCCAAAATTTATTTTAAAGTTAAAACATGGCCCACTGATTATGTTAATTATCTATTAATTACTTAATAATATAAGTTATCCATCATATGTCACAATGGTCACGGTAAAAGTTCCACAACTACGAGTATACCTAATATAACAACATTTCACTGACTTTAAACGACCGGTCGGTTCTGACCCGATCACCATCAATTACAGAAACACGCTATTTTTATGACAACTTATAGTTAAGTCACAATTATCGATATTAGTCAGCAATTGACGATAACTTGATAACTTTATCGTGAACTTTACAAAATGATAAGGTAGGTATGTGTAACTACTGTTAATATGTTAAATAATGACTTAATATGCTAAAAAACCTACGTTAACACGTTAATTATTCGCAATAAAAATTGAGAAATGGAAAAAGGGGTTCTAAATATAAGCCGCTATTTTTTAATTATTTCGCAGTAGTAGTAGTAGTTAATAAAACACTTTACTACACTCATATTATAAGTCCGCTAAAATGTGTTCAAAAACGGTAGGCAATGGCCAGCATTAGAACAACCGATTTTACTATGTTAAGTTTCTCATCTGTGGCAGTAACGTAATTTTAACATTACATGCTCAAATATTGATAAGTTATGAGTTTCAAATTTGGTACATCGAATTTGATAACGTAATGAAAATCCTGCCCTCCTTCCCGACCGCCGGCACGAGCCCGACCGACCGCCGGCACAATCGAGTTGGCCATAGCGGTGCAATGGCGGTCATTCTAATGGTTTCCGAACACATTATTTTGGATTTATAATAAGTGTGTAGATAAAGCAGTGTATGCAACTGTATGTAATTAAGCCTTAAAACACTCGTTTCATCAGTCGTATTTTAAGGACCCTTATTACGTAACAGTTACATAAACTACTATTATAGCACAAAAAAGTACATGACCAATACAAAACTACAGTAAGTGTGTACAAAGGCGAACGTATCCTTTTAAGAGATCTCTTCCAGGTGATCTATAAGCACCTGAGAGAAATCACATGGTATGGGTACCTTTCCTTAAGTCGTGACTCGATTTTTGGATGCCTATATTAGGTATTCGTTGAAAGCTATCATATCAAGAATCTTCTCGATTCTCGTATAATACTTACAATGCAGGGTTTTCCACCGGTCCCTTCAGTTTGGATCACGATGGTTAGATTTAAAAGGCTGACTCTCTTATCTTTGAAGTTTACGTGGTAGGAAATTGAACCCTTCGCGAATGCCAAGTGTTGAAATGATGTACATATAATAACTACAGGGTGTAACCAAAATACTGGTGATCCGTTTAATGGCACAATTGGTATCGTAAAGCGACTAAGAAAAAGTACGAGAAATTTTTTTCGACGCGAAGGATTTTTTTTTTGTGTAGGACCCGTCGTCCCACTTCCCAGTTGGCCAACCCTCCATACAAAAAAATGCCATAAAAATGTTTATCACATTCACATTGTAAGTCCTCTAAAACGTGTTCAAAAACGGTAGGCAATGGCTAGCATTACCACAACCGATTTTACTATGATAAGCTTTTTATGTGTGGCAGTAACGTAATTTTAACTTTACATGCTCAACTATTGATGTGTTATGAGTTTTGATAACATAATGTACACCTGCACGCTCCCGCCGACAGCTCGACACGCGCCCGCGCGACCGTCGGTACAATCGAGTTGGCCATGGCGGTGCAAAGGCGGCCATTCTATGGTTTCGGAATACGGCATTTAGGATAAATAATACGAGTGTAGATAAAGCAGTGTATGCAACTGTACGTAATTAGGCCTTAAAACACTCGTGTGATCTTATTATGAAACTCACCTGCGGCTCGTTTCATAAAACCACACTCATGTTTTAAGGACCCTTATTACGTAACAGTTACATAAACTACTTTTTTTCTTAGCTTTTCATTATTAGAATACGATTTTAATTCTTAAACAGATCACTAGTGCTTTTGTTACACATTGTATAGATACGTTACGCACGCTCTAAAATAATGAGAAAATTGGCTCGGCTTGCTGGTACGCGACTATAGAGTGCTATAGTCGCGTACCAGCAAGCGAGAAAAGTGGACGTGCTGATCAGATCCCGCCACCCGCGTGAGAAACAGACAAGTTTGTATTAGTTTAACACAGACGAGAGACGAATATGTAATAATTACGATCATAGATATGGATAAACATAACAGATTCTGAACAATGTTATGTTTATTTATCCACATCTATAGTATTTTTTATTATTATTATAGTAATTTTCGTTGTAGTTTTGGATCATTAAGTTCGATTACATTTTCACCTCAGTTGCTCGGAAAGCCCTTTTTAGGGTTCCGTAGTCAACTAGGAACCCTTATAGTTTCGCCATGTCTGCCCGTCCGTCCGTCCGTCCGTCCGCGGATAATCTCAGTGACCGTTAGCACTAGAAAGCTGAAATTTGGTACTAATATGTATATCAATCACGCCGATAAAGTGGTAAAATAAAAAGTGAAAATTTTTTTTTATTAGGTTACCTCCCCTATACGTAAAGTGGGGAGTGATTTTTTTTTTCATTTCAACCCTAACGTGTGATATATTATTGGATAGGTATTTAAAAATGAATTGGGGTTTCCTAAAATAATTTTTCGATAATGTAAATATTTTCGGAAATAATCGCTCCAGAAGTCAAAAAATATGCGTCCCCCCCCCCTCTAACTTTTGAACCATAAGTTTTAAAAATATGAAAAAAATCTCAAAAGTAGAACTTTATAAAAACTTTCTTGGAAAATTATTTTGAACTTGATAGGATGAATAGTTTTTGAAAAAAAATCCAAAATAATTTCTGAACTAAGTTTGTAATTTAACCGTATAAGCAGGTGTTTATTGTACCTGTAATTTCTACAAAATTACAATGAAATGACGTGCTTTCAAATAAAGTAAAAACGGTGAAAATCGGTTTACGCAATAAAGAATTATCCCATAAAAATCATCTTCCATACTTTATGCTCGCGCGCAATAGTTTACTCAATTTGCCGATAGATGTCGCTGTACATGGAACTCTCATATCATATCCTACATGGCGGTGTTATTAACTCTTAAGTGGGGACACTTACTGTGACGGACGGAAAACTACGGAACCCTACAGTGAGCGTGGCCCGACACGCTCTTGGCCGGTTTTTATTCTTTAAAAACAGATAGCTGAACTGCATTTTATTCACAAGAATGCAAAGAAGATTTGATATTCGAACGTGTTACTAGTTACTTTTTTTTAACATGTAAAGGCCACTCCAGACAGGACAATGTTCGCCCATCTGATTAAATAATTTGTTCAAATCAGGTGCTGTGGACACAAAAATCCATACTAATATTATAAATGGGAAAGTGTATGTGTGTGTTTGTTTGTTTGTCCGTCTTTCACGGCAAAACGGGGCGACGAATTGACGTGATTTTTTTAAGTGGAGATAGTTGAAGGGATGGAGAGTGACATATTTAGGCTACTTTTTGTCTCTTTTTAACCCCCCACTTTAACGAATTTAACGCGAGCGAAGCCGCGGGCAAAAGCTAGTAATTTTATATTTTAGTGTAAAGAATTTTATTACATAATTTTACCATAAAATACTTAAAATCTTGCAAGATATTTTATTTTGATCGATCCATTTTCATTGATTTTATATATATCAGTTGTTTTTCTTGTACCTATGTAGTATTTTCCTCGCTTTAGTGAATTGTAAAGATTTGTGTTACACACGGCTGCAAATTTATTTTTACGTCTCGTGTGTTGCAACACTCGCTACGCTTAGGATTCTATTTTTGAACTACTCGCTTCATTCAGGATTCTATTTTCGAACCACTCGCTTCACTCGTGTCCACTCGAATTCATTCGCTACCTCGTAGTTCAAGCCTAGAATCCATTCGCTAGCTTGTGCTTCAATTCTACACTCGCGGTTAAAATACAACTTTGCACCCTTATATAACAAATAACTATTTAAAATAAAAATAAAAATGTAGGATAAATATAGGTAATAAGTTGAGTAAAAAAATAAAAGATATTGAATACAAAAAATGTATCACGAACAAATCAGCATAAATAGGTAAGTGATAGGTAATTATTTTGGCTGTATTAACCCTCGTATTTACTCACTATTTTTTCACAATATTTCACATCTACATTCAATATTTATAAAAATCATATACCTAGGAAGTTTTTAAGAAGTACAACACAACGGCAACACGATAACTATTGCGTGTAGAAATAAAGTATAGTGAAAGTTTCAAATAGGTAGTTATTTCTTAAAATAATAATAATAATAATAATCGGTTCTTTGTTAAATTAATATGAATTCATTTTTAAGGATTTTAGTCACATTCCATTTTCTTCAACCACGAATGACTTAAAATGCATTCTTATCTCGAAAGTTAACGCAGGTCCAGTTAAATTTCCCACCTGCCACGAATTGAGTCGATAAAGTACGACTATTGAATGTACGACTACATTCCGCGCTGTCCGTTATCGAGCACAATGCATGTTCCGCGGTGTTGATAATCTACTCCATAGATTTAGCAGATAAGCATATCGAGGGTTATGTAGTACCGGTGTCGGTTTGACAAGATTGAAGGTTTATTGATGGTGTGTACAGTACTTTGTCGCAACATGTGAAATATACTGCAGGTTGATTGCAGGTCAGCAGGTTTATTTTTACTGAATAGCTAATTTTGTTTAACTGGGATGACAGTGCAACTTTAAACCGGTATTAGACATTTGTAGCCTGCCTCTTCCTAGCCCTCCCTCAGCTCCGTAAGTGCCCTAAATTTTATTACACCTCCCAATCTGACAGATTATATATAAGTCCGAAAACTTTTCCTAAACAACATTTGGAGGTCGTAGGTCGCATGTTACTACATAGCGTACCTATTGCCAAATATACCTAATGTAGTATTTTTTATTGAGTAGGTACAGTAATCTCTTGGCATACAAAGTGGTTTCCAATGTGTGACAGGAGCTGTCAAATTATTGTATCCAATTTAAAATACTACTTTACATAGGAAGAATTAGGTGGGCAAGCGTCAGACGATTTTAGTGTCGCGACGACAGTCGATTGGTCGTTGTGCAATTGACGTTCAGGAGGGCCTTTTAGCTGATGACGATTAATTTAAAGTCAGGATGTAGTTAGTAGTTTGGCACATTTATCTCTTTAAGCTATGCATTGTACGTTACCTGATTGGAGCTGTTATTATTCAACACACGGAGAAATATAAATGCGCGCAATATTTGAACTAAGTTCTGAAATCAAGAACCTTCATGAGTAAAGGTTTTCCGGGTCTATATAGCCCATGTCACACTTCTGGGGCTGCAAAAATTAAACATAAATAATGCTCCGATTAAAAAAAAAAACTATATAAATTATATCATTCAGTAATGCGACAGAGAATAGGTTTACGTTAACTAAATATTATTTAGCTGTAGGTATAACCATAAACAAGGGTCTTCCTAAAATTCTCTGACAGAATTATAACAGCGCCATCTATCGGGTTAAGCCCTATCTAAGAATCGTCGATGTTGTCTAGGTAGGACCTTAGAGAATCCAACCTACCGGAGCGGCTATTAACAGGCGTTCCCCTTTGCCGAAAACATATGGCCAATGGTCATATTTATTGTGTGGACTGACGTTTATCTGACGTGGCGATTTTGTACGTTACGTAAAAATAACCATACATTTGACGTTCCCCTCCCCCGCAAAAATCTAAGACATTGCCCAAAACCGCAAGCAAATAGGTTAAGCTGTTTTAAATGGGAACATGCACAAACTAACAAACAGACATCCTCTCACCCTAAAACCATATAGACGGAGAGCTAGCCACGTCAGATATGACACAATAATGAGAGCGACGAAACCACTCCCGTTAGTTTGCTATGCTTATTTCTAGATTCGGACATCTGGCAGCTGTAAAGTGGTGGAGGTCAAATAATGCAAACCAGTTTAATAATACAAATCCCAGAGTTCTGGTTTTGATGCAGTATTATGAGAAATTATATAAATAATTAGCAAATACCATTGCCAAAAGCCCTGATGGGGGAAAGTAGTCCAAAACGACGTATAATGTAATTCATAGTTTGTCGCCTACTGTTTCTGTTTCCGTAATAAAACGCATTATTTTTTGTTCTAATGTTAAAATACAGGCCCTGTTCTTTATAACTTAGAGACCTTCCGCAGTTTCTACCTATCTTGGTAGAACTATTTTCGAAATTCAAAAATTTTGCTTGCCTGTCACTTTGACCTCCACCCATTAAAAGCTGCCAGATTCCCGGATCTAGCGATAAGGATAGTATTGCAACCTTACTAGACGGGTTTCGTTGCTCTCATTATTGTGTCATATCTGACGTTGCCAGTTCTTAGTCCAATATATCGTCTCTGTTTTATCGACAAAAAATAAATTAAAACAGTGTCAATCTATTCATGTGTTGCACGCATATTTGTTGGACACACTTTTACAATCACGAGAAATAAAGACAAACACTGTTTATGAATATTTTCCATAATTCTCGTAACCTAAGTGTAGAACGCAGAAATTTGGAATGTAATATATATGTATAACAACCAATTTAATAACTTATGATTAAATAATTTGTTTCCTACTCTAAGTAGTAACATTCGGGGCAGAGAGCGTATGCGACTTCTTTTCCGCTCTGTATTATTAAGGAAAGGTATAGGTACTTTTCCTTAATAATCTAATTTTTATTTATTTATTTAAACTTTATTGCACAGTATAAAATATACAGTTACAAAAGGCGGACTTAATGCCGTAAGGGTCTCATTTTCTTCATCTAATTTTCATTAGATTCAGTACCCACAGGTGTCCATAGTAGTAACATAATCCCGCATGCGCGGCACATCAGCTGATTGGTGCAATTATTCAACACTAACAAACCGACGAATACTAATGCCGGCAATATATTCCTGGCGGGTACCCGCGACACGGACCCTACATTGTCTGGGGACCACATTGGGAATAGATTTTAACACCATTTTCAACTTCCTTCTTTGAATAAATTAAATATAAATAATTTACTGGAATGTAGATACCTACCTCAATATATTATATATTTGTCGTACCTTAGTAAACTAAAATGAAATATTTGATCTTATGTACCTACCAAATTTTATTTTTTAAATATTTATAGTAAATTATATAACATAAATACTCTTTATTGCACAACTAAAAATAAAGAACCACATAAAATACAAGTTACAAACAGTAAAAGCAGAGGTAAAACAATTGGCGGTCTTATCTAAAAAGCAGTTTAACAGTAAGAAAGCGTGGATGATTATAAATCTGATTTTTCTATGTTTATCTGAACTTTTTGGCATAAAATAAATATCAGTCCTTTGAAAAACCACATGAGTACCCCAAAAACACGTTTCCATTATTTAACTTCGACGAACATGCGTAACTTTTAAGCGACCGTACAATATAAAGAGTAATGGCGTTATTAATTAACCTCTGTCAAATCTAGAATGCTTAAAAATTAAAATTGTTCATCCCTATCTTTCATAAAGACACTTGTATTTATCAGAAAGAGACAAAATTGAGTACAGGTTTGCTGAGTTTTATGAATGAGGGGCTAAAGTCCTGGGTTCACAGTCACCAGAGCCGACTGATGCAAGCAGTGATAACATCAGCGATGCTAGATAAGATCCAGATGTTACGAATCGTGGGCACGGGTAACACTTTGCTAATGTTATTGTTTAGCACAGGTTTTCTCAACCTTTTTTATTAGGTCCTTAACACTGGATGTAAGTAATCTAAACAAAAGTGCAAACAGAATAAACTACACTAATTCAAATTAAACTATTATATTAAATTAGTTCTAAAATCAGTTTGTGGCAAACGGTTTTGGCGTCAGCGTAATGCTGAAAGATGGCATCCCACATGGGCGATACTTCAGCGCTGTTTTTCTGACAAACCCAGAATCCCTATCAAACCTTACACTATACACTTAAACATAATCTTTAAACCTCGTGTCAAGGTTAATCTACATTATTATTTAATTTTTAAAATAAAAGGAGTCATTATACTTATTCGCAAACATATACAGCTTGAATACTCGTATTTGTGTACAATCATGCATCTTTTCCGAGGAAAACATAAATATGTAATTGTCTGCGGGTTTGCTAATATCCATAAAAAATAATGTAACTCGTAAGTACGTAAACCATGCAGATAACCTAACGAGGTCTGTTATTACAGTCGCTGATCAAACACAGGCGAGTAAATCGCTCCAATGAACCAGTATACAGCGAAAACCCAACCCTTGGTCATGAGAAAAATCGCGAAGAGCCTCTTCAAGCTACCCGTCGAGCGATATTTTAGAGCCTTGAAATGAAAGTTGAGCGTCACACTTGCAGCGTCTTTAATGAGGCGATGTGTTTTTTTACAGATACAACGCCGATAAAGATCGCCCCGATGTTCGTGTGAAAATAGCATATACGTTCCAATTTGCAACGCGGCTTCGTGGCCGTGACAAAGGAAGCTCATACGTTTGTTGTACACGCTCGGCGCCAAAAGCGTCTTGCTCCAAGCGATAATGCTCAGAAAGTGCTTTCAGTTGTCTTCGGGTTTGAGATACCAAAGTACGAACGGGTCACTCTAAGCAAAACCAAAAAAGTTTTAGTGCATGTCCGCTTCAAAAGCGCTGCTTACGCGTAGTTGTTACGGGTCTCATGGTTAGGTTTCGCTGGAAGCCTATTCGAAATGATATGATACGAACTTGGTTTAATTAATATCGAATAGTCGTAGTTCTTGTAAGAGGTGCGTCACTCGCGCTGCGTTGCCGATGATTATTATGGACATGGCAAAGTCCCACAAAGTTGCAGTCGTGACTGACGGGGGCATATTAATAGGTTCTAAGTTTTTAGGGTCCCGTCTGATTGGCAAATATAACCCCATGTAAAATATCACTATTAGTTAATTTGTATGCACATGTACTTGTTAGTGTGTGCTTCTCTTTATAATTAATGTTTTTAAAACTCTCGAGGGTTTAATGGGTCCTGCGTTTGTTCCTTATATTATTTACAACATTTACTGATAAAAGTTCGAATGAATTTTTAGAAAATTACTACCCTAATATTTTAAGTAGGTAGGTACAATATCCGCTAGATTATTATTCGGTCCAACTGATTACCCAATACATGTACAGTCAGCGGCAGAAGTAGGTAAGCGGGTGAGGTGTTCAGAATGACCTTCACACGCTCTTATTCTCTTAACAATAAAGTCGTGTCAAGCTCATTTTGAACACCTCACCCGCTTAGCTACTTCTGCTGCTGACTGTATTTACCTTGATAGAACCCTTCACAAGATATACTCCGATTCCCACATATATCTACCTACAGCAGACTTGTAAATTTTTTACTTCATATTAAGACTACCTATCACGATTGGTCTCATTCTTAACTACCTAGACTTTAGATAAGGGCTTAACTATATTGAGACATGAATGTTTTAACAGCTGCACCGTTAGCATAATAGAGCCGTACATATCTTAATTAGAAGTTTAATGTACGATATGCTCAACTACAAAGATATTTTTTAAAGATAAAATAAAATATTTGCAGGTTTAAAATAAGATGTTGATATGTAGTACAAGTACACAATTAGCTTTACAAAGTTAAGTGTCTATATTAAGTAAATAAAAAAAAACTACGAGAGTCGCACCCAATATTTCTAAAGTGCATCCATTAACCGCACAGAGGTTAATAGAATAATATCATATTTAAAAACTTTTAAGGTTAACGGCCCAGTGATCGACACCTCAATGCTCGATAGTTGATACCGTTATACTACCTATACTTTTTCTACCAATAAACAGATAAACAAAGTCACAGGAAGTTCTCTATGACAAAAGTATAAAGAAAGTTGTATAATTTACAAAATGCCTCGCCGGAAACCATCTAACTACCAGGATGACCACTGTGCCTTGTTAAAATAAATCCAGCTTTCCATACTTACTTCGTAACTAACTAGATCCGCTGGACGTAATTTCTTAATTACAATTAGAAGAAGACTGGAAGCATATTTTGCATGCTCCCGACCAATTCCGAAGAGACGGAAACCTTCCGTCCAAACGTAATTCCACATCACTCCATACTGTCCCAAATATATTGTACTATACACGCAATTATAATACTTATTGCTTGATGATAAATACTATAATCGCAAAAATATTTACATGGACATGCGATACGTAATTGTAGACATTACAATGTGCATACATTCTTTCATGCGGATTTATATCGCTGGTGAGGAATTGCAAGTATTTGATTGAGAGTAAAATTGATAATTATGTTTTAGGTTGAAATTTTCTTCTATAGCATAATGTTGTTAGTAAGAACTTAAATCTAGGTACAATTACAAGCTATGTTAGTACTCCTAAGTAGGTACGAAACAACGTAATAACAAAAGAAGGCATACATGCTTAACCTACTTGTCCCTCCCAATAATCACATATTGTGTGGGTTTAAAAAAAACCGTTAATATTTGGCCTGAACATCTGGTATGACAGCTAATTTTCAGGAAATTAATTGCTTTTTAACTTTGCCATACAAGGTGTACACAAAAAGAGTTTAGTTTATGTGGCATAAGCGAAAAAACTGAAAAAAATGAGGTTTTTGTCCCCCTCGTCAAGGTCCTCGAGGTCATAAAGAAAGTCGAAAACTTATGAGAGTCTTCGTAGCACACCCCAAAACTACCCGTTAAAGTTCCATTAAATTCGGATTACTTTCCAGCTACCCTAACTTCATTCGACATAGTAGATGCTGGATTATTATTTTTTCCTACGAATATATTTTTTCCAGTGTTGCTATAAGAAAAGTTTAATGACTTCTAGTAGTTTTCTATTTGTCCTTAATTTTTACCCTGTTCTCTTAAGAAAAAACTGCAAAGAACTGCTGATTAAGATTTAGATTCAGTTCATTGGCAGGAATTGATTATCGAGTGTGTTCCTTGCTGCCGCCCCCCGAGCTACCAACAAGCTTGCAAGTTCTCCATAAAACAGAGTCATATCACTGGATCATTAATTTTATTGTAAACGATTGACTTGAATAGCGCGTTGCGGGTTTTTTTAACCCGTCGTCTGCAGCTGGACGGATGCTGGCTCGCCACGCGTCAAATTTATCATAAAATGATAAATGTCGAGTTCGCGCAGCCTCGCTCGGTTTTTGTCAGCACATTGATACGGTTAACGCAGGAAATGACGGGGATTTTTGTGGACGATTATTGCAACTATGTAAGAAATGTCTCGTCTCACATATCTGGAAGAGTTATGCAAGTTCAGTTGAGCATATCTGTAATTCAGATGTCTAGGACATTGATATGATGTGAGGAAAATGCCGTTATCGGCAAAACTAATTCGATTTCAAAGATTCCATTTATAAAAAGAAAATCATAAATTAATTGGTAAAACATATTAACTAATTTAAATAAATTAATTAAATGATAATGATGAACTTTAAGTATGATTACAGTACTCTAATAATTTTTTGTAATGACACCGACATACTATTATGAGCCTGCAATTTTATTAAATAGCGAACTCCCGCGAGGCAGACATAAAAACTATAAAAACACAAATAACTTCGACATAGAACTAATTTTATGTCTTTTATGTACCTATTTACTTGTTTTTGTGCAATAAATCAAGTGTTTTACTATTACTACTGGTAATATAAAGTTTTAACTTTACGGCTCACTCATATTCCGTAGTACCTAAGTTGTGCGGTAATAGTAGTTTATGTAACTGTTACGTAATAAGGGTCCTTAAAACATGAGTGTGGTTTTATGAAATGAGCCGCAGGCGAATTTCATAATAAGATCACACGAGTGTTTTAAGGCCTAATTACGTACAGTTGCATACACTGCTTTATCTACACTCATATTGTATATATTAAATTAATTGTTTGGAAACCATAGAATGACCGCCATTGTACCGTCATGGCCTACTCGATTGTGCCGGCGCTCGCGCGGGACCAATCGAGTTGGCCATGGCGGTAACATTATGTTATCAAATTCGATGTTCCAAATTTGAAACTCATTGCTTAACAATATTTGAGCATGCATAGTTAAAATTACGTTACTGTCGCAGATAAGAAACTTATCATAGTTAAATCGTTTGTTGTAATGCTTGTCATTGTCTACGGTTTTTGAACGCATTTTAGAGTACTTACAGTATGAGTGTAGATAAAAAGTAATGTAAAGTAAAAACTCTTTATTGTACAAAAACAAGTCAAAAACAATATAATAATAGGAAAACGTAAGTACAAAGGCGAACTTATCCCTAAGTATTTGTGTTGTTCATTTATGTGAATGAACTCCCTGCCGAGGTTTTCCTAACGGGCTACAGTTTGAGGTTCTTCAAAAAAGGAGTGTGTAGGTTCTTAAAGGGTAGGCAACGCGCATGTGAATCCTCTTGGGTTGCAGGCATCCATAGGCTGCGGTAACTGCTTACCATCAGGCGTATGCTTGTTTGCCACCGTCGTGGTATTAAAAAAAAAGTTAAACAATTAAGTATCCTACCCTAGTATTTTGGACCCGGATATGACTTTAAACTACGCCCGGACACGGGTATGTCCTTAAACTACGTCCAAAAGAGAGGTATGGGCACAGCACAGCAAATGTCATCTCGCTCAAATCTGGAGTCAGCCCGACTGGGGAAGTACCTCCTTACCTTACAGAAAACCATAGCCAAATAGCACTAGGCCCTACTCATAATGTTGTGTTTCTTCTGGTGAGTAAGGTTGTCAAAGAGCTCAAAGGGGGGCCCATTGACGATGAGGGACCCTCTTGTTCCTTAGCGGTCAACACAGTGAATCCTCCTTTTTGTAAAGGGTTGGCAACGCGCATGTGACACCTTTGGAGTTGCAGGCGTCCATATGTTGCGGTAGCTGCCATCAGGCGGGCCGTATGATTGTTTGCCACCGTCGTGGTATATATAAAAAAATCTTATAGTATTAGTCTGTTATCTTACATCCATATATGGTAACCGTGGCAGGTGGCGAGTCCACAAATTACATGCTACAAACGATGTTGTTATCGAGCTTATCAAAAAGTGGACATATTAAGGAAGAACACATGATTTTAAACTTCAATGCTGCAACGAAAATTTTTATTTTCGTTACTAGCTCACCAAACGAAGACGCTTAACTGCCTGATACGGGAAATAATTCGTGTATAGCTGAATTTTGGTGTAGTTGTAGATTAAGGTATCTTACACAACATACTAAAAGTACTGGTGGATGGGGGTGCCGCTAGCGGAGAGGGAGAGCGGGGGGGTGTAAAGGTACCTTATTTTGGTTTTTCGTAAATAACTCGGTAACGGTGGCTCATACGAAAAAATGTTCTATTGCTTAATTCATCCACATATAATTTTCTATAAAAAAGATTCTTTGCACTTTTTTGCTGGGATCAATGTTTAATGAGATATCGAGGAAATACCATAAATACTTTTTTAAACTTTCGGAGCTGTTATTTACGAAAGTATTAGTTTTATCCAAAAATTGTCTTAGAATATCCTTATTTTTTTTTAAAGACCTATCCAACGATACTCCACACATTAGGGTTCGAGTAAGAAAAAAAATTACCCCCCACTTCATGTGTACGGGACTTCCCGAAAAAATAATATTTTTTCTGATTTTGTTTTAAAACTTTGCCGGCGTGAATAAAACACATGCTCCTACGATTTTTTTATTTTCTAGTACCAACCATTACTGAGCAGGCTGCTCACCCTGCTACCTCACTTCCTACCCTTATAGTTTCGCCATGTCCGTCTGACCCCATCTGTCCATCTAGACGTCTAGTACTGACCATCACTGAGCAAAGCCGTGGACGGACAGACGGGGACAGACGGACATGCCGAAACTATAAGGGTAGGCACCGTGCTCACCCTGCTCAGTGATGGCTAGTACTAGACAAGTGAAATTTCGTATGAGTATGTGTTTTAATTACGCAGACAAAGTTTTAAAAAACATATTTGTGAAAAAATATGATTTTTCGGGTAAATATTTTTTATACTCCAACCCTAATGTGTGGGATATCGTTGGATAGGTCTTTAAAAAAAAATAAGGGTATTTTAAAACTATTTTTGGATAAAACTAATACTTTCGTAAATATTCGCTTTGAAAGTTTAAAAAAGTGTTTATCGTATTTCCTCGATATCTCATTAAACATTCATCCCAGCATAAAAGTGCAAAGAATCTTTTTTATAGAAAATTATATGTTATTGAATTAAGAAATACAAAATTTCGTATGAGCTACCGTTACCGAGTTATTTACGAAAAACCAAAATAAGGGACCTTTACACCCCGCCCTCTCCGCTAGCGGCGCCCCCATCCACCGGTACTTTTAGTATGTTATGTAAGATACCTTTGCCTACAACTACACCAAAATTTGGCTATACACGAATTATTTCCTCTAAGTTTTCCTTCATTGGGTGGGCTATACAGCATTGTTCGGTGATTGTTAAAATTGTGCGATGTACTTAACCTCCAGGGCGCGAGTCGGACTCACACTTGGTGTTCTACAGCAGAAAGTAGCTATAAGTATATGGTTTTTTCAGACCCTATGCTAATTAACTAAATGGCAATCTAATGTATTCGTAATTTATGTTCATTTAGATAATCTTATCGTCGCCCATAAACATTAAACATTGACAACAGGTGACATGATGATAACCTTATATGCCCTTTAAAAACCGTTGTAATAAACTCATTACGTACCTACTTTGTTTGCGCTTATGGATAATTTTAGCGATTAAGTAAAAAGCTATACTTAGTATGTAATGTGTACTCGTATTATTCCGTATTGGTACTAGGTACGTTCACTCAAAGAAAATATTTTTTGACGTGATAACGTCTTTAAAATCGTTTTAGTCGGGTGACATGTTCAGAAACTTGTGTCACACCAAAACCTCACGAGCGCGATCGCAGGTATAACGAGAGAGAGACGGACCGATCTCCCGTCTCATCTCGAGCGCTGCCAGTCATTCCGTGAAACTTGTCACGCGGAATCCTCACGAGCGGTTAGACGTTATCACGTAAACATCTCGATCGTAAACCTACTTTACAAACAACCAATTTTTAGTTTGATTGAACTAGTCGTCATGGCTATTCTGACGTTCTCAAGTCAAAAGTACATCATTGTCGGTTGTCAATAAGTCATTAAATAAACTCTATTAACAACCGACGCTGACGTAACTTTGACTTGAAAACGTCTGGTGCCGGATTCTAATTTTAAAGTACATTAATAATACAATAAGAACACAACCTATCTCAAACATAACTCCAACACACAACAAACAATCAACCAATATTGAAGTTGTATTGGAGTTGCGTTGGAATATATCTCAAGCAAAATTCTGATATTTCTGATTCAGATGTTTATGCCGTAGCTGTATTGCGTTGTTAATGCATTGGAGTTGTATTGTAGTTGGATCGTGTCTATACGTGTTTTAGTTTCGAATACGGCCCCTGTTTGACGCTCCAACAAGTTGTTTTGTTGCTCCGCTTGGCCGAGAAGGCTTCACATAGACCACAACTTACCAACACCACCAACACTTACTCTACTCGACAAAGAAAGGACGACAGAAATGTTCGACATATGTAATTGCTGTGTTAGTCTACGTCTTTCGCTCAGCAGGGAGCCGCTGTAAAATGTGAAGCATTTGTTGTCGCACGACAAACGAAAATTTGTTATGTTGGTATGTGCTGCAGTACCAGCAAGAGACATTTCGAAAATGATGTAAACATATATTTTCGTAGAATAATTATTAGTCATATTAAGTTAGAAAGAGAGTTGTATTTTATTTATTGACTCTGTGTATGTAGTATATCTATGTTTATAGATTATTTTAGTTGTGTATGTAAATGTATGTATAATTAAGGAATTATTATTTTGTTTTACTTTACTGGTTTTTCACCGTTTCTTTAGCTTTGTACCTACTGATACGATTATTTTCGACTAGATATCCGCTACCCCAAGTTTGTTTGTAAGAGATCGCTCTTTAGCGATAAGACCGCCTGTTGATTTTATTAATCTGTGTACTGTACTGTTCTCTTTATTGAGGTGAACAATAATTGTATTGTATTGTATTGTAAACAGGTGTGACATTGTCATGGTAAAGGTAATATATTGACGGTATTGAGTTATTGGTACCTCCTTATAGTTCAAACATACAGTACATTCTCCTTCATATGCAAAAAGAACGAGATCGCTATGTTGAGTATTTTTATTTTTAATATTTTTTTGAAGTTTCAACATATCTTTGTACTGTTTTGAGATATTCGAGTTTAAAGTTTGAAAGCCTAAAAAACCTAGTTATAGGTTGAAGTTATGGAGATAGCGGTTTTAAATTGTTCCACATACATTATATGTATTACTCGACAAATCATATGTTGTCTCTAACATTTTACATTTTATAGAAATAATACAATAATAATGCACGTAGGGTGTAGAGTCAATAATAAAATATTTTATATCACTCATAATCGACAGATTTTTAGTTGGCTTATGTTGTTTTCTGAATATGATGTAGTTAAGGTTTATAATAAAAATAATGAAACAACCATATCTCTAGGCATATTTTTTAAAAATAATAAAACTAAAAAAATCAACACTTACATAAAAAATATACAAAATCAACATAATAATTTTTATTATCTCATAGTTCACGTTAATTTAGGAACAAAACTAACGATCAAGTGTAATTAAACACAAAAGTAGTTTTCTATCAAAAAAGTGACTTCAAAGTTTAGACTTTTAACATGATTTTTTGTATGTAAAGTGATCTAGGGTACCACATTGTCGCTATTCATAAGTTTAGAGAAATAAGAATTCGACTTCCATTATTTAACATAGTGTCCGCACTATAAGCGCATATACATATCTAATACTAATATTATTATGAATCAATAACATAACTTATTTTATAAAAAATAACAGTCTTTTCGTCAGCTTTACTAATTTAGATCAAGTTTGTTAGTTTAACATTCCTTAGGGTCCCACATTGTCGCCTTATGACTTATGAGATCATACTTATTATTAAGACTTATTATAATAAAATTATTACATACAAAAGTAATAATTTGCATTTAACATCATTATGAAAATGATTTACACTACTCAACCTCACACCTAGGGGTACGTAAGTGCTGACGCCAAGTCATTTAAATTCTTACGTCTGATTGAGAGATTGGTGACTTTGTACGAGTATTAACTGATTATCTATACGGTTGTCCCTCAGAAGCTTGTTAAATATAAGTCAACTATATTTTCTGTTAAAAAGTTTTGTTTTGTCACTAACTTATATCCCTCCCCTTATTTATATTTAAGTTTTTGTTATGTAATTAATCAGTATTCAAAGCATCTGCCAGGCACCTGGATTATTAAAATTGATAGTATGGCACACTAACTAGAGAAATTTTCATTTCTCTATATAATAGCAAACCTATTTCCGTTGCTAGCTCTCCGGCTAGAGCAACGCGTGCGCAGCGTACGAGCAGCATATTCGTGGCGTATTAAGACGGTCTGGACGCAACGCACTTTAAAATTGTAGATAATTTTATTATCCTATGTGATCTATTTATTTATTTTTAACAATCCAATTGAATAAACTTGCTAAACATAACATGAATTTTGTTAATATATTTTGTATCTAGTTGATTAATTTAGGCCAGATTAAAATAGAGAGTTTTGCTTTGTCTTAATAATTATTGCTTATTGACCACTATTGTTAAAAGGGTAACATAACATAAAGCTAAGTGAACGTAACGGGCAGCTGAGTTACGAACTGTCAAATGGATGGGAGTAAACTGAGATTTAGACAACACGTGTTACTACATTTTCCAATGGCCCCGATATTACTTCAAGCTTATGAGCAGGGCCCGGAATTAGGTGAGCTAAAATACCTAAAGTTTGCGAGAGGACATAATATAGAGTGGTTACAACCGGATGAAAATAATATTTTATTTGGATTCCGGGTATTCGATATTCATCCGGGCACTGCAAGTAATAGTCGTAATGATGAAAAATGGTTACATTGCAGCCATAAAGTTAACATTATAATAATAAGATTACTAATTTAAAATATATGTCACATTTTCAGATTTATTATTATAATGTTAACTTTATGGCTGCAATGTAACCATTTTTCATCATTACGACTATTACTTGCAGTGCCCGGATGAATATCGAATACCCGGAATCCAAATAAAATATTATTTTCATCCGGTTGTAACCACTCTATATTATGTCCTCTCGCGAACTTTAGGTATTTTAGCTAACCTAATTCCGGGCCCTGCTTATGAGCGACAATGTGGTACCCTAGTCGGTAAATTTTGACTGTGTTTTTTTCCTACTTTTAGTTGAAACGTTTAACTTTTTATCAACACACCGTATTATTTTAAGTGTGTAGAAGCTATTTTTAATCAAAACCAATTTTCACTATTTTCGAGTTGATTAACAAAATCAGTGATATCTGGGAATCCATAAGCGACAAAGTGGTACCCTAACCATGATAACGTCACAGGTAATTATTGGTTAGTAGTAACTACTGAACACACTGTTCACATAGTTCTAAAATGTGAGTTTTGCGTTCAGTTGCTCTATTTAACTTTGACCCTTAAATGTCAAAACCTTTCTGTGTACACCGATTTTATCAATAACCCAAGACCACTAACGTTTATTTGATTTTATATCAAGTTTGACAGGTTATTCATTCATCATGTTTTCCGTCAGGAGTAACTGTCACACGTTAGTATAATCATGATGGTTCTTATTAAAATATGAATAAATTCTAATTTCGTTAAATCCACACCACTTGATGAGATAGACCATCTACACTACTCTGATCGAAACGTATGTAAAAACATCCGGTAGATTTATTAATATCTGGTTAAATCTTAAATGGACTCGACGTTTCGAATGTCCATTTGAATTGGGTCACTATCTGAGATGTTCAGTGATGCAGTTGATCGAAATGCTACCAGTATTTACTATTAACATTACATTAAGGCTTTAGGTAAACTGAGTACCTTGCTTGAGTTTGCTTTAAAATACATAATATATATTCAAATTGAATATGCAGAAATGGTACTTATATTCTTCTCGACTATTATGTTAGCTGCAATGTTGTAACATTTTTGTCTGTGTTCATAACAGATTGGTTATGAGAATAGACAACGCACTGCTATTTGTAAAGAGTATTTTACTTGGTTGACACCTAGTTATTCTTTTTTTAAGCAAAACTAAACATTACAAGATGTAACATGGTGTGTGTTCTTCATGATGCTACATTTAGTTATTCGAAAAGCGTTGTTGATGTAGGATAGCCCTGATGATAGCTAAATTATGAGTATGATTAACAATCAAAATGGATAGCTAAAGAATATAGTTTAGGTTCAGTGTTAGGTAGTTGTACTTATGTATACAGGTTGTCCGTAAACCAACGTCAAGACTTAAGGGCTGATGAACTTCAGAAACTTGAAAAAGAAAGAATTCCTTAATCTGATAGTTCATCACCCTATCCATATATATTCTTCACTGAAAATATTACGATTTCAGAAAATAAGTTATTTGGAAAAAAAGACAAAAATATATCACCAATCGGTTTTTATGTTGAGTTCGAAATTATGAGTCCTCGCTCACCACTCAATCCTGGTCTGTTTCTGGGTTTATTTCCATATAAAAATACCGATTAAGCTTTTAACATCTCACTGTTCATTTAATTTTATTTATACCTCAATAAACACCATTTAAAGGCCCACAACCATGCGCAATGTCATGCCATCGCGTTTAGCAAGTCTGTATCACGGCAAGAAACCAGTCACATCGGATGTCGGCTAACATAAATATTTACACCCTGAACACGTAAAGAAAGCACTTGAATATTATTCAATGTGAACAAGGGAACACACTTCAATAAGATCAGGTGATATATGTTGCGTTCGTGAAGTTTTTACGCGGAAGATATATTTATTAAGTGAGCTCAATCGATGTAGCTTAGATGCTCTAAATGACAAAAGGCCGTATGTCTGTACAATATGTAATGGAGATATAACATTTTTGCTTTGCCGTTCTATTTAGTGTTCCGTTTTTGTTGACGAACGCGCAGTGGAATTAAATCAGTGGATACATGCTTGACTCGTATAAACGAAAGATTTTACGCCCCATTGTTGAATTCCGAAAAAAAAGTAATTTTTATAAAAAGGGTTTGAACGTTAACCTACTGATTTCCATTTTAATTGAAAGGTTATATCTCTTTAACTAATAATCATGAATTATCGAAAGTATCTAAGTTATGAAAGGAAACTGAATGCTTGTTATAGAAGTAACCGTGTCAGACCATCTCGTTGCACTGATTATTAGCATCAGTAGGTATCTGATAAACCTTTCTAAGTGATATTTTTTTTATATGAAAACATAAATTAATCTTGTTTTCAATTGGAACTATTAAATAATAGGTACTATAAATCTAAACTATTTATCCATCCTATTTAAATTAGATTAAGAGAAGGAAGTGCTATAAATTGAATGTCCAGGATTTCGCTATAAAAGTCAAATTGAAGCAGTACGCCATATAAATTAGAATAAATATGTCAATTATGTTACGTAAATTGGTATAAATGTGCAATCTGTAGAGGATGTACAGTACACTGTACAGGTTTGAGCACCCACGGGTGAGTCGCGGTCCGGCGGGTCGTGTGGGCAGGCGGTTAATAAATAAATCCTATGCAAGTGCGGCTGTGGGCGCAAACTAGTATGCATGGTAGGGGTAAAACTTGATGGTCTGGCATTTTAAAGATTTCAAGGCATTACGCTCTGTATTTTCAGTTTTTGACAATGGGTTAGTGAATAAAATCTACCTTAGAAGTCGGTACCTATACCCGTACTACCTAGATCGATACTTGTAATGCATTTTCTTTGATCAATCATTTATCTTTTGGTAAATTACTTCGTGTTAATATTATAGATACGTACCACGTCAAAGTTTTAAGACAGGGATAAGGTAGAATTCATAACTGGGTGGAGTAATTTGACACCACTTTCATACATTTGCAAATAGCTTTGTACTTAAAAAGAACACCGTGGCCTGAAACCGATGGATTTTTTAAATACACAAATTACGTTTACAGATCATCCGGTGATGATCATGCTCTTTAGTCATGAGGGAACGACCGAAGAGAGATCAACATAAAGGGAACACAATAAACATAATTTGATCATAATTTAACACATGCCACGATCCTTTTAAGTCACAAACGCACGCCTTATTTTAAAATGGGCGTTCCATAAAAGGTAATTTAAGGGAATGCCTTTATAACGGCATTACCGGTGACTACACAAGTCACTATCGCTCATCGATATGTTATTGTTGACGCAATGAATGCGCCGATTGAGCTGTCCTGCGCTCGCGCACCTCGAGAGAAGAGTTAATACTAAACCTTCAAGAGACTTTACTGCAAGTTTACAACAACAACCAAACATCTTTAAACCAATTTCAACCTTTAAGCTACGCTTTTAAAGTTTAAAATATGTTAACTTTTGATGGAGTATATGCTGTTTCGGTGCGATATAATGGAGAGTTAGTGTAGTTTCAAATGTATACAGTGTTTATACAGCCTCTTCAAAATGTATACGTGTCGGAGGTGGCTTAGCACGACTTTAGTTTTGAGATTTATACGTACTTAGAATGCTTAAATGAACGACGTTAAAAGGTGAAAGTAATGATGACTATGGCATAACTAAATGTATCAACAACCTTTTGTGCAAAGTTTATTGTGTTATCGTGAGTGTTAGAGTTAGTTTTGTATATTTAGGGAACAATATGTAAATGATGCACCCCTCACTCTACTGGCAGTAGAAGGTCGGGACGCCCCTGAACTACATGGAGACAATCAGTTGAGCAGGAGGCTGGCTAAACCGTTGCACGTAGAAAGTAGAATCTTGCTAATATTTCAAACGTCATAAAAACTCTATTGAAAAAAGGTTTTTGTAAATTTAATTCCAAAATAAGTGATAAGTGTGGAGGATGATGAATATAGTAATATGATGATTTCTTTCTGTTATCCCTCATTAGGGACTTCCACAGAAAAGTTACACTTGTCACGATCTTAAGTGGCTAAGTACTCTCTCTTTCCAGCCGATATCAAATGTGATATCGGCTGATTATATTCATCATCCTCCACACTTATCACTTATTTTGGGATTGAATTTACAGAAATCTTTTTTCAATAGAGTTTTAATGACGTTTGAAATATTCGCAAGATTCTACTTTCTACGTGCAACGGTTTAGACTGTACGTCTCATGTGTCATTCCCTAAGAAAAGCGGCTGTATTATATATTTGCATAAATATCCAGTTCCGAAAAATAAGGAATGGGAAAAAATAATTACCCAAAAAGGAATGGAAATCGATTTTTTATCATGCGTGGTATAATTGACTATAACACTGAAAATTGTTTTTACATATTCCCCATTAGGTTACCGCTAAATTCCCAAGCTCCAGATGCAGATGAACCAGATAGCGGCTACACGGTCAAATGGACGTGTCTCCGTCTACTAAATACTTAATCAGCATCTCTCGGACAATTATCTCGTCGACGCTTAATTAGCCCTTAAGTTTCATGTAAATTAATTCAAATTACTAAGGCCTGACTACATCGCTCATGCAAATAATATACATTTTGTTACACCACTTTTATAATACCGGAATTCCGGTATTGGTCCTATAAAAATACCGATATTGCATGCCCTAAATGGAAGAAAGAGCTCTTTAATACCATTTGGACAGCTTAAAGCAATCTTACTACAAATGAGCGTATTGCCGCTAGGTGGTAAGCGCAGTTTATGGACGTCAGTTTAGCATTATTTTATTGTGAACTGAGTAGGTAGTGATTTCCTCAGTTTCAAATTGATGTGACGTTACGTTTGTTTTGTTACGAATTTGCCATATTTTGTGTAGACATTGTTATTCTAGTTATAGTTAAACTTATGGCCATTGGTTTTCGATGAATTTGTGTCCTAAGATAACGGAGTGTGATTATGGAAGTCAGTTATTTAATTGTGTCTAACAACCAAAGAAGGGTTGTCTATTTTAGGTAGACAGTTAGAAATACATATTGATTTTACCGCTTCACTTAGTCCCGGTTTAGTTTAGTTTTCCAGTTGGCGACGGTTGTGTAGGCATTAATCTTGGTCCGAGTAAGTAGGCAGTGCGCATCGCCGGAGACAAGGGCCATGAAAAGAGCAAATTAAATTTATAGTCATCTTTATGTATGTCAATAATCCCAAAAATGGACCAAATGCGTGTGTGAGGGAAACTTTACAATAGTACAGTACCTAAGCAGCAGAGAAGCTGTCTTGTCTTGCTCTGGTTCGCTTAATAAAAAAATCGTGTCCAGCTCGTTTTGAACATCTTGTCCGCTTACCCATTTCTCCTGTTGAATTAATGCAAGTGTATGATAACCCATGTATGGTTGTAACACTGGGATAATTATTAAATAATTATAAGGCTTAGTTTTTCTGTCTGGATTGGAAGATCAAGTGTTAGTCTCTATCTGTCGGCACAAACGCAAGGAGGACAGTAATCAGAAATCGCGTGTTTCCTGGCCCGCGCACGAGTCAGCCGGCTAGTGCGTGTCCACATCAATCATTATTCGATATGTATCGGTCACACGAGCTCCGTGCTTTATTATACCCCGTGAGACGTCATAAACCAACTGTGCAGCAATTTCCCTGTCCCATGAGTCAAATATGACTCACAAACAATTCCCACATATCACTTGTCAGTGGGACAGAGACAACAAACAGAAAACTTTATGTAAAGCAAGTACTTACCTTTTCAAAGCCAAAAGCTTTTATTTCAGTCCCATCTGATTCTATATAGCTCACACCTACTTTATTATTTCATAGTAAGTATTTATTAAGAAGGATTTATATAAACAGATCATTTTAAAATAAAATGTAATGATTTTTTTTGTTATAGAAATTTGAAATTAGTGTCTCGGGTAACATTAACGTTTTTGATTGAAATGATGATGACTTATTACTCGTAACGTAACATAACGTTTGACGTTAAGAGTCCGGTAACGATTTGAAAACTAAAATCACTAATCATTAAATAACGCACATGAATTGCATTTGATAAGATAGTTTGAAGTCTTGTAATGGCAAACAACTACTTTTGGTTGATATATATTATTATTTAATAAGTACCCGAAAACTCAATTCTTACTTACGTTTCATGCAAACTTGTCGCTTGATTTTTTTTAAACCCTGTTATATTTTCTGTGTTTTCTGATTAAAGCATAAATTCAAGTTTATTTCTACATTTTTATTTTTATAAAATAATTTATTACATTCCCAAAAATATCACCAGAGCTTTCTTAAAATTGCTCTAGCTAAACATACTCTTGCTTAAAAAAATAGGAAAATGAAAAAAACTGTTCCACTTATTCCTAAGACGACTCATTTTGCAACGTATTTACATATTTCACGTACTAGTTTAATATGATTTTAATCAATAAAATTCTTACTTCTTTCACCTCTCCAAGCAATACTCGTGAAACAGCTGTTAGATTATGGTGAATGATTTATAAATGAAAAAGAAAATCGGAAAAGTGTAACTTATGCAGTTTCAAAAGAAACGATCTTTCAAAATATGTATTGTATACAAACTAAAAAAAGTTTTGTTAGTTACAGCAAAATAGTATCAAAAAGTTGAGCGAAATCGAAAAAAAAACTTTATAGGACTCTCAACGAATGTAAAGATTTCTGGCTCGCGTGTGACTGCCAGCAAAGACGTGTTCACATCTATTACTCGATATGTATCCATCGCACGAGACTTATAGAGCACACATTATTGTATACAGTCAAGTTACAAGGCATCTTTTAAACAAGAAAAATACATTCAGATCCAATAAACATATCTAATGAACGATTACTTACGAGTAAATATTATGATCTGTGACAGATAAAGAAACTAAGATTTTTTAAACCTTACCCACGTTTTGTCGGTAAGAATTAATTTGGACCTATAAAAGTATTAAATGACGTATCATACCTTTATGTACGACGATATACCTGAAAATAAAAACATAAAATGAAATTAGTTTTACAATGACCGTTGTGGTCAGGAAAACATAAATTTCTAAGACTTTGTAACATTTTATTATCTTGCTATCACCGTTTCTCAATCGACACTGATCACAGCGAAGTAACTTCATGTCACTGTTACGTTAAAAACCAAAGATGGTTCCAATGATGATGTTTATATAAAAAAAATACACGCAAGCATATTAAGTGCACACAAAACATTTATTCTCATTCTTCGTTGGGTGAAAATAAACATAAATGAAATATGAAGCACGAAGATAAATAGATATTAACCATTGGAGCAGCGTTATGTCACTTTTACAAAGAAAAAATAAATATGTAGTAGTAGGTAGTAGGATAACTCGTAATTGTACAAGAAAGGAAAAATACACAATATTTGTACAGCCGTAAATACTCGAAAAACATTAACCTTCCTTCTTTTAAGTTGGTTAAAAATAAACTTGTAGATCATAAATATGTTGTAGGAGAAGCTAAGCTCTCGTTATCCGTTGGTCGGTGGATACCGATCAGCGGAGCATCGCCCTGTCACGCGTAATCACTCGATCGCTGTTTTTAAACATGCGATAAAATGATCTAGTTTTGACCGGCCGTAGGGTTGTCACAGAAATAGTAGTTTATGCAACTGATACATAATGAGAGACCTTAAAACACGAGTGGGGTTTAATGAAACGAGCACAGCGAGTTTCATTATAGGATCACACGAGTGTTTTAAGGCCTAATTATGTACAGTTGCATACATTACTTTATGTATCTACACACATAGGTATTGCAAGTACTCAAAGATGGACTCAGAAGCCGAAGGCAAATTACCTGCATTACTAGGTAAATATAAGTGCTGAAACATACCTACAGGTGTAACATTAATAAAAAATAAATAAATTAGAACTGATAAGGAAACTATACGTATTTATTTATTATAATATAGTGTAGAGATGGCGAGCTTCAGTGAAAACAATGAATATCTTTAACAAGTTTTATTGAAGTTATAGCAACTTTTAAAACTATACATAAACTGCAGTAAACGAAGTTAATCATATAATCATATAAAGCTTATCTTAGTCACTCAACGTCTGTACGCCGCAACGCATACTGTCATGGCTGCCGTTGGCGGTTTTGATGTACAACTATGGCGCCACAGTATGCGTTGACGGGAACTTAAATTATAACATTTAATTTCTAGATTAATTATTGTCAAGACTATAACGTTTGCAAACAAATGATAAATCATTATTTAATTAATAAAAGAATCTGCCAAAGTCATTTAGTATTTTATGTTGATCTGTTATGTAATATATTATATATGAGTCTTACAATTCGGCCATCCGCAGCATGTATCCTCCTGGATACAAACAAATTAGTTGTGATAGTTAACCCACATTTCAAAATCATTACTATCCTAAACGATAATATCACATTTTGTCTTTGCTTTAAATATCTACCGTATCACTACCATATTTTAATTACAATAGTTATTGTAATAGTTAAAACTTTACACAACACAAATCGTATCCTTATGTCATACATACACAAATGTCTAAAACAAAACTTATAGAAAAAAAACAACAAAACTTATGAAAACGGTTACAAGTCGCTTCTATCTTGAAACCAAAACAATTAATTTAATTACCCACTAAAAATGGTCAGTTATGGCACAGTTCAAGTCGCTTCTACCTTAAACCTGCCCTTATTGAACATATATAAAACAAAAGAAATGCGGTACAAGTCGCTTCTACCTTGAGACCGTAACATACTTTGTTAAACATTAGACTAGTGGCTCTACTCACTACTAACAACTTGAATCACTTAAGCCATGGTACAGTTCAAGTCGCTTCTATCTTGAGCCTGTTTATCTCTCAAATGGTAATGAGGAAAATTACTGGACAACCACTTACAATATAGCCTCTTCTTCATCGCTACTGCTAGGGGAAGAATCAATATTGGTTCTGTCAAAAGTAAGCCGCATGGCTTCATTTTATCCACAGACACTACAGTACAATACTTTCTATTAGACTTCTTTGTTAAGGGTGTATCCTCAACCCGATACCGATCATTATCTAGTACCCCCGTAACGCGATATGGGCCTTGATACTTGGGTACAAGTTTTCTACTTTGACCAGTTGACGGAACTTCCCTTTTAATGCTTACTAGATCGCCAATTTTGAACTTTAACGGTGTACTACCTCGTTTGTCGTACATTTGTTTTTGTTTCTCCTGATACTCCGTAATATGTTTATTAACCGTTTCCCTTACCTCGTCAACCGAATTGACGCAATCTATGTATTCATTATCTAAATAGGCTTTAATTCTACCTTCTGAAGTACCTGTTAATGACGTGCCAAATAACGCTTGTGCGGGTGTTGTACCAATTCCTTTATTTAAGGTGTTATTTAACCCCCACTGTACGTCAGGCACACTTAGATCCCATTTACGCTCGTCCTGGCCAATGCATTTGGCTGTGAGTGCATTAAGCAACGTCCGATTGTATCTCTCAACCTGCCCGTTTGCCCTAGGTGTAGCTACAGCATTGAGGATATGTTTGGTCCCTAACTCATCAATGTAAGCCCGAAATTTACTGCTTGTGAAACACGATCCACGGTCCGAAATAATTCGCCTTGGCACATCAAGACTAACGTATTCGCGTAATCGATCTATGAAAATTGAAGTCTTTGTACTTTTCACAGGTCTTAACACAATGAATTTCGTGTAAGCGTCTATTATGACTAAAATATGTGTGTTCCCTTTTGAGCTTTTCACGAAAGGTCCGAAATGATCAAGATGAATGGTTCCAAACGGAGTGTCTATTTTCGGGATAGGATGCAACAACGGTTTTTTTCTTTCCAGAAGCCTTGGAATAAGCACATTCTAGACAAGAATCAACATACTTTTTGACAAACTTTTTCATTTTACTGGACCAATAGGTTTCCTTTACTTTAGCGTATGTTTTCTCAAACGCAAAATGTCCAATATCATCATGACATTGTTTTAGTATTTGCCATCTCACTCCTTTTGGCACTACCCATCTCTCACCTTCATCCGTTTTTCTATATAACTTTTTATTGCGAACTACATAATTTTCCGTGACCTCTACTACTTCCTTTGATTTTGGGTCAGTTAGCATGCAAATTTTCCTCTGGATTTCTGAATCAGATGCTTGTACTGTACTTAACCAATCGGAATCCTTTGATACAATAGCGTTTACGCGTTTTATGGAAATGTCGCTGGGCAGTGGATTTCTGCTGAGTGCGTCAACATATGTCATAGACTTTCCCGGCCGGTACTCAACAGTGTAGTCAAACTCCTGCATGGATATCCACCACCTAGCGACCCTCGGTATTAAATCGCGTTTAGAAAAGTGGCGCGAAGTGAATTACAATCAGTTAATATCTTAAATGTAATTCCAATAAGATATACTCGAAACCTTTGTAACGACGCTACAACCGCTAACGTTTCGAGCTCATACGACGTCATATGTTGCTCTTCGGGAGTAGTTTAGCGGCTAAAGTAAGCGACCGGTTTAAGAATTCCATCGATATTTCTTTGCATTAAAATACCTGCAATCCCAATTTTGCAGGCATCAGTATGAACCTCGGTAATCGCGTTTGGATCATATAGCGCCAGGGTAGGTTTTCTCACTAGTTCGTCTTTTAAGGAGGGAAATGCCTGTATTTGTGACTTACCCCAAACCCACGGCGCATCTTTCTTAAGCAAACCAGTAAGTGGCTTTGCAATAACAGCAAAGTTTCTTACAAACCGTCAAAAAAAACTACATAAACCTATAAATTGCCTTACACCGTGTTGGTCTCGAGGTTGAGGGAAATCCTGTACTGCTTGCACTTTGCGGGCACCCGGTTTTATGCCCTCAGCGCTTAGTTCAAACCCGAGATAATCACACAAACACTTCTACTGAAAACGCAGCATTTAGAGAATTTAAGTAATTGTAAAACCGATTCTAATTTAGTTATACCTTCATCAACAGTCTTAAACGGAATTATAATATCATCCATGTACGCTGATGCTATTTTCCTTGACCTATCTGATAAATCGCCGTCTCTGTCAACATGATTGTTAGCTGTACCCAGTACTGAGTGAACCATACGCATGAATGTCGACGGCGCGTTGACAAGACCAAAAGGTATCCTCTTAAACTCAAATTGGCCATCCGGAGTTACGAGGAGTTTTAGGCCGACCACTCTCTTTTACTCCAATCTGGTAATACCCAGATCCTAGGTCAAGGGTAGTGTAAAAGCTAAAATTCTTGGACCCGGGGTATGTCCTTAAACTACGTCCGGACTTGGGTGTGTCCTTAAAATATGCCAAAAAGAGAGGTATGGGCACTGCGAATGGCATCTCGCTTAGTGTGGTTGGGCACGTTCAGTAAATGTCATCTCGCTCAAATCTGGAGCAGAGCCCGACTGGGGAAGTACCTCCACCTTACAGAAAACCACAGCCAAATAGCACTAGACCCTACTCATAGTGTTGTGTTCCTGCTGGTGAGTAAGGTTGCCAAAGAGCTCAAAGAGGACCCAGTGTGTTGACGATGAGGGACCCTCTTGTTCCTTTAGCCGTCAACACAGTGAATCCTCCTTTTTGTAAAGGGTCGGCAACGCGCATGTGACTCCTGTGGAGTTACAGGCGTCCATAGGTTACGGTAGCTGCTTACCATCAGGCAGGCCGTATGCTTGTTTGCCACCGTCGTAGTATAAAAAAAAAAAAAAACCTGATAGCTCATCGAGCTGATCATCGATTCTAGGTAGTGGAAAATTTTCTTTTATAGTCTTCCTATTTAGTGCCCTATAGTCCACACAAAGCCTAATATCTCCGGTTTTCTTTTTAACGAGGACTATTGGGCTTGCATAAGGGGATGTCGAAGGCTGAACTATGTCACAATCAATGAGTTCTTGCACCATACCATTCCACCATCCACCACACATTTTCTCTTTCAATAAACGGTAACGGCAACTAAAAGATGATGAGCCGGCGGTATACCACCGGCTCATCATCTTTTAGTTGAATTGACATTTCGACTAAATCCCTTTTGCCTAGTTCTTGTAGATTAAATGCGAAAGCCTTGCGATATTTATTAAGCAATTCTAGCAACTTAACGGTAGTTTTGTGATCAAGTTTATTAGAACCCAAATAATCTGCTACGACTGCTACGTGTGGGCTCGACGGTATTGACAAGCATAACCTTATTTACAATACTATTAATAGGCTGAGCTTCTTTTGCACGCTTGCATCTGGCTAACAACGATCCTTTATTCAAGACAAACGGTTCAGACGACATCACTTTAATTAATGCTACCCCACTTACCATTACCGTAAACAATCCCTGTACTATATAATGCTCACGTCCTGACTGATAACGCGTACTACCATCAATATAAACCTCTCCCGAATATTTAGGTTCTGTTGTTAAGCTAATAGCGGTCAACCCATCGATGACTGTCTCAGATGCACAAATTAACTTTACTCTACAATCCAGACTATCGTCTGAACTGCTTATTTGTAAAAAGGTACTATCCTTATGAGCGACAATATGAGGTTGTTCAGTAAAACTGTGTCCAACAAGTAGAGGTTTTTCCAAAAAAATATCTGGAACAATCATACATTCTACCTGCGCCTTTGCAGTATCTAATTCTATTTCTAAAACGCATGTACCTAATGGCTTAACAAGACCATCACCGAAGCCCTTTAAATATGATAACGTGGGGTCAACTTCCCATATTAACGACAGTTCTCGAACAAAAGTTGGTCCAATTAATGTTTCCGCGCTACCAAAATCGACAAAACTCTCGAAAGGTACTTTATTAACTAATGCTCGCTTATAGTACTTTGCTGATTTTGAGTTGGACTCTGAGGTTTGAGTTGGATTTTGAATTGGTGTAGAAACACACATAACTGATTTTATTGCTTTACTCGTATCTGTGCTTTCAACTTTCTTGACGTTATTCGTCCGACAACTATCGGTGGTGTGGCCAAACCGTAGACATTTACCACATTTTATTATAGGTTTGGTACACTGAGATTTATAATGGCCCTCTTGTAAACAATTATAACATTTTATTAGTCTATCACTAGCTGAGTTCTTATTTCCTATTTCCGATTTTACCTCAATCCTAGGCTTGGCCTTTCGATCAACGTATGAACTACTTTTGGCGCTTTTTAAAAATGGTAACAGTTGGTCTGGACAGTCGAACCGAGCCGCTTCTGCTCCTAAGCGAACTCTTCGATCATCTATCCCGAATACTAAACAATCGACGGCTCTCTTGCCAGTTATCCCGCAACGATTTAGCAATATTACTTTATCATAGAAATATTCTTCTAACGAGTCATTAAACCTAGCACGTTTAGCAAGCATAGTTGTAAGTAATTGCCCATAGTTATCATCACTAGGAAACGCTAGTTTCAATTTTTCCTGCCACTCCTGCCAGGAAAACATAACTGTCGAGAGACCAGCGTACCATTTTTGGGCCAGGCCCTTAAGTTTTGGTAACGCAAAGTGAACGGTTTGACGATCGTTCCAGTTATATATTATAGCGCATTCGTTTATATATCTATGGATACTGGAATAGGAACCCATTGAAATTATTATGGATGGTACAAGAAGGATATAAATCTCTATGTTACAAAAGTGTCCGTCAAAAGGCGATAAACTGATGGCGCCACAATGATATTAAATTTGATTAAATTAATTTTGAAATAAAAAAAAATCCAAAATAATTATTTGCGGAGATGAAAAACACTCTGAATATTATTTTTATTTAGAAAGTCATATAAGTATTAAATATCGGTAATTTTTTCAAGTGCTGAACTATACCTAGCGCCACCCGGAGATATTTGGAACTATTGTTTAGTGCTTACCGCTGGACACTTTTTCGACCGTTTTCCTATAAGAGAGTTCCATCCTTCCTATACCATCCATAGAAATTGTGTTGGTTTTGACAGCTGTTCCAAATTCGAAACTCATAACTTAACAATATTTGAGAATGTAAAGTTAAAATTACATTACAACGCAGATAACCAAGATAAGAAACTTATCATAGTAAAATCGTTTATTGTAATGCTGGTTATTGCCTACGGAACGCATTATAGAGGACTTACAATATAGAGGACTTACAATAAAAGATAAAAACCCACGGATAGTAAATGGGTCCTACTGTCGTTTGTTTTTGGGAACACTATACATAAGTACGTTGAGAGACTTCCGTTGTTTACACGATGAGATGTTTTTTTTACAATCGCAGAGCCATTGTACCAAAAAATATCCGAAGAAAGAAGCTACCCTTAAAACTAAGTTAAACATAAGGAGTGGATATAATTCTCAATCAAAGTTTTACCAAGTTAATACTATTGCATTAGATTAACTTGGTAAAACTTATAATATTAGAGATAGGGATATCGACAATAAAAAATGATATAATGAAATGTAGTTTATACGATTTAGGTCAAATTAGCTTAATTCTGCCACTCCCGCAATGAGACGCGGCAAAAAAGATGTGTGAAATTGTTAACATGGGCATTAAGCGTAGGTAATCAAAAGCTGTTCTGTTTTAATTTGTCACAATAAGGCACCGATATGTAATAAAGAACGAGATACACAATCAGCCCAAAAAATGGCTTCACACTAGTGCTGTAAGAACGACTCGTACAGCAGTCTCTCTGACGGTCTTATTACGGTATAACACGTCCAGTCCCAGAAGCTCCAAATGTTGAATACTTCTAATGTTTAGACTGACCACTTAAAACCTAAACATACCGCAATATCAGTCATCCTTAACGATTGACAAGTCGTTAAGGATGACTGATATTTATTTATTTATTATAAAAATATAGACATTTAATATTCAAAGGACCACTATTATGTTGTTAGTATACTCCAGTGGGGTTTGAGTTCTATGGAAACCGGCTTGGTTTTACATTAGATTTCAATACGTTTTGCAGTAGAACTGCGTTGCGAGACTGGCATTTTTGTACATGTAATGTTTTTGATGGCATTTATATGACCGGCAACCCTGCTGGAACGAGATTACCGGCAGAATGGTTTCATAAGAGTCTTTACACAATTTATGGGTCCAGCAAACTCTGTAACACGTTATGATAATTGCGCATTACAGCGTGATGAATATTTAGCGACACTCTAAGTAGCTACATGGGATCGGGTATTTTTATAACGTCTTGGTTAAAGGGGTTAATTAATATATTGCGTTTTCTTATTATGCCTTTAGGTACAGTTTCTTCTTCATGTAAATATCCTTGATGTAAATATAAGCGCACATTCTTAGTTGGCACTAGTTTTAAATGTGGAGTGGATGTGTAGATTGTGGTTACCCCAATCGCGTTGCGACAAGCAAATGACCGAGCATATGACATGAACGCGCTCCAGTTGACCGAATTAGGCCCCTCCAGTTCTCACAAAAAGAAAAATGTGTATGCGCAAACCGAATGCTTTTCGAAGAGAGACGTTTACTTCAGTAATATAGGTAAAAGTGTCCACCTTGCTACCTTGGCCTTGTTTCAAATGTTTTGATAGTGTAAGACTAAGGGCCTATCGCAAACATCGAAATCTATCGCAAAAAATCTGCCTCTCTATATATACAGTGTGTAAATTTTATACGGGCGTATATTGTAATGGCGATTAGTATTGGACCTAGGGAACCTATTTACATTTATTTCTTTATGAAAATAAAAATAAAAATTTACATACATAATAATTCAGCCCGCAATGAATTGCATCCATGATAATTAACTTACCGGTGCGTCATGTCAGTTACGTCAGTTTTAAATCAGTTGGATAGCGTACATTGGTGCCCGGTAGGACTTTAAAAAATCATTACACATAATTAATAACACTATTTAACAAAATGATTATACTATATGATTCCTATTGCTGGATACTATAGGTGGATAAAGTATACGCCCGTATAAAATTTACAAGCTGTAGAGAGAGATAGACCAACAAACGTAGTGGTTTGTGGTATCGGGCGCCAGGCCTGTGTGGATTGTGTTTACTTCAGCCGCCGGTTTCTCCCGGTCGGTCGTCGGGATATGGTCGAAAATAATGAAATCAACGCGCGCCAGCTGAACGGATTAGGTCTGCCCGTCTGCCCCAAAATTGCTTTCGACTCTCTGATTGATACCGCCAATTATCACAACTATCACGCACGCTTGTAAGAGAGACGTTTGCTATGGGGGTTTTACTTTGGGGGTATTTTTCTGCACAGGCCCTATTTTTTAAACTTTCGATTTTTAATTTATAGGACATTTAAGAGTTTATGAAGTTAGTTGGTATAAAAAGGTTTGTTAACACTTTGGCTACCGAGAACCCGCCTGGTAGGCACTCGTAATGTTTGCTCAGATGCCAGGCACGCGGCGTGCGGCATTGCGTTGCACGTCGTAGCCCTCCTGGCGGGTTCTGTTGGTTTCTGGGGTATTATTCAAAATTTTGCCCGATTGCGAAAGTGTTAAGAGTTATTTGTTTGTTGTTGTGGTGTTGTTGTGCGTGTAGTTAAGAGTTGTATTTTTAACCATCCATAGCATTCCTTATAGTTTGTCCAGAAACAGATATATCAGATATGCTTTAGTTTATAATTTTCATTGTTTCAAGCAACACAAAATATTTAGTAAAATAATTAGACTCATTCATAATTTATTTTCCTTTGTTTGCCACTTTCTTTATATGTTGATGTTTTTTTTAGAAAATCCAAATAATATATAAAAGATAGATATATAACATAGAAAATACCGTTAGAATGTTTGCTACCGACTATACCAGACTGAAATCGTCTTTACAAATGGTCGATCATTAATGAAGATGTTTACCAACTTTTCCTACCGTAACGCCATTATGAGTTAACAACATAAACTAACGTTATTCAACTATTTAATTTACGATTTGTTTATAAAAACGCGTGGACCAATAGCTTACGCTGGCGCCGCCGTAGCCAATCAGATACTCGCATTCAAACGTAAGCCTTGTCCTGCTTGTGGAAAAGGGCGTAACTTGGTTACAGAATATTGTTACTTAGGACGTTTAGTGTTCAGGGTAGAATTAAACCCGCCTTTTCTCACGCAATGCGCTTGGGCATTTGAATTCAACTATTTGCGGCAAGCTAGTGAGTTATTGCTTGGACTAGGGAATCCGGCAGCCATGCAAAGTTGATCGATTGATTTTTTATAGCGCATGAAATCATTAGCGTATTGTAGTATTTTTTAGATGATTTATGTATGCAACAGTTAAGTTGGATAATTATAAAAAAATGAGTTGATTGATTTATTACGGTACGCAGCGCGGCCTAACAGCAGACATCTGGTAGGTACATCGAAGGAAGGTATGTAAGTAATTAGTACAACAAGGATTACAAAGTAATTATTATAAAACATGAAATGTTCAATGCACTAAGCCACATAGTAAGTTAATTTAAATTTTTTTTTGTAGTAAATTTTATAAAGTAACTGAGTCCGAAAGGCTCTGTTGAATAATCCATGAATGAACTATTGATTGAAATTGATGTCATTAGTGGATAGTGGATGTTACTTGATATAAGTTCTTACCATTAAAAGTAATTCATTTGGATGAAGTTAGGGTAGCAAGAAAATTTTAGGTTTTTAAATGAAGCCACTTTAACTTTAATTTAGGGTAACACCGACTTAAGACTAAAAACCCGAAAAAAATATTCTATTAACATCGGTTATGTATTTAACTATTTAAGTATCATCTTGACAGATAAAACTACCGGTAAAAAAACGCCATCAAACGGTTCCTTCGATTCGAAGCGACAATGCCACACACAGACACACAGATGCGTACATACACGATACACGTTAAACTTATAACGCCCGAAGTTAAATCACCAATTTGTAGGGAAGCCAGCTACGAAAACGCCGCGCCATCCCAACTTTACATTTGAATATCGTTTAGTCTCCTTTGGTGACCAATAAGTTAGTATTTAAACGTATCTCATCTCGCAAAGGAACATAAAACGATTAAATTAAACCTAATTGTGAATAATGTTGCAGACTTATTAACAATATGGTTAACTAGCCAGGCTTTTGTGGTGACAAATTCGAACATACAATAGTCAGTTAGTTTAAATATTTGTTGAAAGTGAATAGGGAATTTGTAACAATTACCTACATTAGAGAATATTGTCTTCAGTTTCCTTGAATATAACTTATTATTAACACGACATTATACTAATTTTTATTTGTTTCAATGGTTTCAGTAAACCGCTGGACTCGGGTTAAAACCCCGGCCCGTACCACTGAGTTTTTCGGAACTAATGTACGGAATATTATTTGATATTGACCAGTCGCTTTCCGGTGAAGGAAAATATCGTAAGGAAACCGGACCTAATCCCAATAAGGCCTAGTTTCTCCTCTGGGTTGGAAGGTCATATGGCAGTCGCTTTCGTAAAATCTAGTGCCTACCCCAATGGAATGGAATTAGGTTGTCAAGCGGACCCCAAGCCGGGACGAACGCTAGGAGGAAGAAGATAGAAGGGTCCAGTAAAGTTAAAAAAGTTAGAAATGAGAACTTCTGCATAATATAAGATAATAGAAACGGCATTCTGGTCTATATAGTTTTTGCCATAGATTATACCTATAAGTTATTGGTATAACAAGTAAACATAAATTATGGTTTTCTTTTAAACCGTTCCCAAGTCGAGTCGATACTTCTGATATGAGACCAGCCATAATGACAGGAATGAAACTTTGTATCGAGATTGCCGGCTTGTATTATTAAATGTCTCTACTTTTAAACATAGGTACTTTAACAACCATTTTTATTCTACGATACCAATGATACAAAGTCCAATGAGACCATAATACCTAATCACAGAAATGCTCTTCGCCATGCAAGCGGAGCGTTTCTTACAACCAATAAGACTATTTACATTCAACCCGTCCACAGTTGCCTTTTTTCCAAACCACTTAATGTACTATAAGATAAACTATAGTAATATTATGGAAACTACCGACTTACCCCATTATGGACGCTTTTATGGATGTGATGGCCATATTTCATTACTTTTTCCAGCGGTATGTGATATCTATATCTTTATTTATTGGTTTATAAATGCGAGTTTTTGTAGGTCGACCGAATTCTTGCGATGCCTCCAGGTTGTTATTATTCAATGGCTTGTAAAGGTCGTATTACAGTTGTATTAGCTGCTAATTTGTTGTAAGACAAGCTATTAATTAGTGGGATGAATTAACAATGTGTGTAATAAGTACGTGTTATTGCAGTATCAAATTATTATGTATAATTTAAACAAAGTTTACGAGATAAATATCTCCCTGACACTTAGTATTCTTATTGATTAATGTTTAATGTCTCTGATGTAAATAAAATACTCATTATATACCTAAATTACTATGTTTTTTTATTTGTGAATACAACAGTCGTTAAATTTATCTTTGAATTCTTTAAGTAGGCTTATAAGTATAGTCAAACCCCGCAGTACCTAACAGTGGGAGTAACAAGCTATATACACTCATATCTTTTTTCTAACGATGATACTAGCGAAAAAAAGGACAATATGATTAGCTATTTATGTTGAAAGTAAGAAACTCTCTTTATCAAACTATACTTGGCCAAACTATTTGTCTCCAGTCCACACATAATTAGACGTAGGTATAAAATTTCCCTTCATAATTATTCGATCCATTTAACCAATTTCTATACCAAAATGAAAACATAACAATCCAATTCACAACCCCTTCCTTTATAAAATACGATCAAAATACATTTAGGTAATTTCAGAATGGAGTTCTTATTAAAAACCACTTGCCCGCAATGTAATGCTTACTACAATGTGTGCTCTACATGCATCTCATGTAAATGCAGTCCATACATTTTTGGCGCTATCCAGAATCGAAGTCAAAGATCACTGTTAACCCGCAGGCCAGGAATCTTCATATCGTCCCGATCTGATTATATAAATAATAATAATCACGAGCAGAACCGACGGCCGGGCTAGTATGCAAATACAACGATCGCCGATAGTCGGCTTCCGAACGAGATAGGCTTTAGTATCCCGATGCCTGATAACCTAATACTGCGATTAACATGGTGTTTACCGGCCGTAAAATAAATCCTTTCTGGCCCGGCCTTATTGGTCTGTTTATATTGGTTACAATTTTTATTTCTTTAGGGGAGATATGTTTCTGATATTAGAAATCAACTCCCTTAAAACTTTAAACCGGATCAGAACGGGAGTCGGAAATTGCGCATTTTTATGGTACAAATGGGGATGGTGTGAGTCTGCAGAATGCCAGTGTGGCTATCCAGATCAGACGGTACACCACATTATATTTGAATGTCCCATCACCAAATTTTGTGGGAAACCAGCGGATCTCTAATTACTTACGACGGATGCAATTGCATACCTAGATTCAAATATTTTAAAATTTTAAGTAGAGAACATATTTATGCCATACGATAAATATATATTATTTCTTCTAGTATAACCACCACCGTATTCGTTTTTAATACAACTTCACGCATTATTAAATGTAATACTTAAAATTAGCAATTCGTAAATGTTTCCGCTGTACAGTCCACAACAGACATCCGCAGTCATATTTATTACTCAAAAATGATTAAACACGCATTGCAAACATAGTGCATATAATTAAATAGTTCAATGTTGAACCGAATCACCACAGCCCCCAGGATGACTTGCGTTGGCAGTTAGGGACTCACATTTGTGATCGACTTCTTTAGAACTAGTTGGTGAATTAAAGTTTTCAAACAACAAAAAACAAAACATGAATCATGAAGCTCTGAAGATAGTACACACGGCGTGATAGCTTTGCGTTTTAGTAACTATGTGTGTATTTTTTATCGTAACTGTAATCCGAGTTGGATAATCTGCCGCCAACTCGCAGAACACCCTCATTATCTATGAATGGGTTCAAAGACAATAGCTTCGACCCTTTATTTATAGGTAGGTTGTTTTGCAATAAATTTAATTCGTCAGAAAAAAATGCGATTGCGCGATTTTTACAAGTTTAGTTTCCGCCGCTTGTAGTTCCTGTACACATAATGGCCCTTGGAATTTATTTTCCGGATGCTTACAGTTATTTACAAATCGCAAAATGTAGGCGACTGACCTTCTCAACCGGTTAAAATTCGAATAGTTTTCTATTTTAATGAGGTCCGTCGAAGTGTTCAAGGTCACACTCATCGCATTAACAGTTGATTTAACTTCCGGTATGTCAGAATTTATTTCAATTGAACCATCTTGAGAAGGCCACTCAGATTCGCTACATTTTAAGAACGACGGTCCTCCTTGGAACCACATTCCGTCTGGTGTGAGCTGATCGGGTAACATGCCGCGACTAGCCGCGTCAGCTGCATTTTGTCCCGACGGAACGTAGTTCCATTGAGCGCCGCGAGACAATTCCGTTATCTCGGACACTCGATGCAAAACAAATGTTTTCAATTGCATTTTATTTGTTTTATATATATAACGATTTTTGAATAACCATGAAATAACGATTTTTGAATCTACCCAAAAGTACACCCTATCAATATTTTGTCGTAATGACTTCCTTATTTTGTCGTATAATCGACTGGCTAACAATGCGCCTAATAACTCCCCGCGCGGTATCGTAACAGATGGTTTCGTAGGCATAACCTTGGCCTTGGCACAAAGAAGCCTGACTACTACTCCCTTATCTTATCGCTAATCGAGCGAATATATGCACATGTGGCGTAGGCCATTAAGGAAGCATCCGAAAAAAAATGCAATTCTGTACTTTCAGCTTTCGGTTGCAGTACATAACGATCAATTTGGAATGTACTCAGAATATATAATCCACGCACAATTTTATTCCACGTTTGTTTTATATCTGAATTATTAATATATACGGTTAAATAGAATTAATAAGCACCTGTTTTAATAAATTTGATGAAATATACTGAAGAGGAAATCTAAATTTACTATTTATTAAAAGTACAAGACTACTGTTGAGTGTGGTGGCCTCAGTTGTCGTCCCAATAACGCGAGATAATCGCGAACAAACATACGGGTCAAACTAAGAACCTCATTTTTTTGAAGTTGGTTAAAAATTCTCCTCGATCGATCAACACAATCGGTTTGACTTAAGAGCTGACCTCTCATTCTAACTATAGTTCCATCTCGTTCTAATCGCTTGACCAGTCGATTACTGAAGCGACTAGTCAGCTGCTCAGAGTGAGAGGGAGCGATAGTTAGAATGAGACGAAAGTTCGACAGATCAGTAGCGGTGACATAACTTCGCTCGTTCAATCTACGATTAGATATGGGCTTTTTGTTTTACGAAGTTTTTGGATTAATTTTAAGAAATATATAATTTTGTTTATTTACAAATTTTTTTCAAAAAATAATAAAGAATATAATTTGCTCACAAAAGCATAAAAGTTATTAACTATTTATTAGGTAACGTTAATATTCGTTGAAACCGTGCGTGAAATAAAACGTCTAGTTGGGAGTGGGGACGTTAATATCGTATTGACAACATATCGCGGCGATTATAGACCCCCTTACGTTCGGGAAGTTTCCCTATTCAACCACCTGGCAACACCGCTACCGTGAAGTTAATAGTTTACGAATTTGCTGATTTTTAATATGATTACGCAATTAATTGTTTACTTAACGGTGAAAAGTTACCCCATCCATTTTTTTCTTTCGAACGGTGGCATTTCTGCAGCATTTGACAACGCACGACGGCATATTTTAATTATTTTTTAACAGCACTTGACTGCATAGACGTTTGGACACGACTGTCGGGGGAGCGACTCATTATTACTGTGCGTATGTGTGTGTAGTGCGTATCCACGAGGACACTGGCTCATTATGAAATCACAAAATGTTGTTAGCAGTACTCCATCTGAAGAATTATATAAATCTATGAATATGGCCGACCATTTGTCATTAATTAACACTTTTAAATGCAAAATACGCGACCATCCGAATTTTGCCCATATATGTCTTCGATTCAAACTAAATTATTTTTTTACGCTTTTTCATTTGAGTTTTTTCATTTCATTCGGGTCTACCGTTACGTACCCCTTGACGAAATTATTAATATAGATAGATTTATTCGATCACGTCACGTGTCCGCCTTACGAATTTTCAACCTGACGAATCTGACGGTCACGTGACCCTGTCGGTTACGTGACCCTGACGCGAGTTTAACATTTTTTCCCCGTCACAAAAAGTGCTCAGCGCCGCTAAAGAAGTTTTCACTTAAGAAAACCAGAATAAAATAAATATTTAAGGGGGCTCCCATACAACAGACATGATTTTTTTGCCATTAGATAAATTCTACGGAACCCTACGTGCGCGATTCAGACTCGCACTTGGCCGGTTTTTTTTTATTTAAGATGCTACGTTATTTAGAAGAAATAAATTCTTACGAAAGTAGGCTTCGATCAGTACAGTAACATTGCAGGTTTTTTGTTACCACTTTTAGCGGTAACAAAAAAACCCGGTCGATTCCCGGTTCAGACAGACGATTATTGAAAATTATTTTAATGCAGTTTGTGTTGTTTTAAAAATCGGTCGATTCCCGGTTCAGACAGACGATTATTGAAAATTATTTTAATGCAGTTTGTGTTGTTTTAAAAATATAAATGAAGTATTCTTTTTGTAAAATGTCCTATCTACAGTATTTAAGTACTTCCCCTCCATGTGGCAAAGTCGTGGGACACCCGGTATACCTACACGCCTACACCGATTTCCAATTACTCTATTATAATATGTTAGGGTGAATTTTATCGTGAAAATGTTCACCATAAAAACATTTTTTTTCTTAATTATATTGGACAAAATTTAGCCTAATTTATTAAATAATTCTTTTATGTAATGTATTTAACCAAGAATTAAATGCATATTTTGAAGTGCTTTATTATAAACACACTATGTAGGTTGCAACTGTTTGTCACCGTGGTCGCATACGAGTAGTTACTGTTTTTCCGCTATGTTGTTGTTGAATTACCTTGATCACTTCGTTGACTGTACTTAGTTATTTGATGTAGGGATACATGCACAGATCTGCTTGCCGGATCTGTCTGTCAATGTATGGCGCAATTGAGATCTGGTGCCGGATTCTAATTTTAAAATACAATAAGAACACAACCTATCTCAAACATAACTCCAACACACAACAAACAATCAACCAATATTGAAGTTGTATTGGAGTTGCGTTGGAATATTTCTCAAGCAAATTCTGATATTTCTGATTCAGATGTTTATGCCGTAGCTGTATTGCGTTGTTAATGCATTGGAGTTGTATTGAAGTTGGATCGTGTCTATACGTGTTTTAAAGTTAGAATACGGCCCCTCTCCACGGACAAATACGTGCCAACTGCCTGCTTCCCGCCATACATTAAAGGATTGCCGGACACATCCGACGGTGTGTGTATCCTAGGCTATAGACTCAGCAAACTTAAGTGTTGGAATCCAGATCTTTCATGGAACACATAAAAATAATAATATTGCCTTTAAAAGATTTTCACGCGTCATAAAACAATCATTGAGGCCATAAATCGATCACCATTACAGACTCGATAAAGCGAAAGGTTTTTTTATTTACGGAATCAGTTTAGCGTTTTTTATGCTGTATAATTATTTTATCAGTTTTATAACTGTTCTACAGTTAATCACGGGTTACCATGTGCATTTATTGAAGCAAGTTTCTTATGTTTTACGCGTTGAACGTGGTATTTAGGTAACAGTGCAGTTATTATACGGACCTTATTACAAAAAGAAAAACATTACATGGTACAGTCACCGGCAATAGTATCTTCCTATACGAAGGCCGCAAAAATATTTGACACGCTCTTATTTGAGCGTGTTACATAATTTAGCGGCCACTAAGCATCAAACAAAAAGTTAAATCAATGCAGCAAGCAAGTGTTATAGTGTTCGAAAGGCAACCGGATGGCCGATGACCGGTGGCAATGGCTCCCTACGGGGGAATGATAAGAATGTCCAACGTGGGTCAGTTCGGGTTGCACAGGCTGGTTTCACAACACGTATTAGGAAGCTTAAATACCGCGAGCCATCCGGTTGCCTCGCGAACATTGAAACTACGCGTCATTGCTCTAAATACTATACTGCTATCGCTGAATGTTGATTGATACGTATGACAATTGTATCAACAGTGACATTTTTGCAGCAGTATCAATTAGGGGTATAGGTAATCTATGTTTGGAACGTTACGGCAAGAACACAGTCAATAAAACTTAATCACAAAGCCAAATGACGAATCATTGTGACAAGGTACCTTGCGGTCAAGGCAATAAAATTAAAACAGAACCTTGTAGTAATGAATCGCCCCCCGGCGCGCGCGGATTGATCGATCTGTGGTAATGGGTGCTAAAACGTCAGCACACGCTGGGATCCTCATCATAATGGAGTGTCACATCACTTAACTACAAAATAGATTGTACTTAAATTAAAAACCACTCGGTTATATAAGTAGTCAGACCTCGCAAACTATGCAAGCGACTAGTGGAGTCAGAATAAATAATACTTTTTAAAAACAGTCTAAGTACACGTCGAACCAGGCATATCTAAGGCGGCTTTCACTTTGCTGCGGTTTCCGCATGCGGCTCCGGTACGCGAGCGAGATAGCGCTGTACATGTGTATAGCGCTATCACGCTTGCACACCGTCGCCGCATCCGGTCGCGGCGCCAGAAATAAGAAATATAGAATTAAAAAAAAGTAGTTGCAAAAGGGGGTAAGTGGCAGACCAGAGCTTACTTACTTGATTTCGGAATGGGGGAGTGTATGTGCATTTTAAAAAAAAGCAGCCTGCTATACCAGTGGGTGGTGAATGCCTACGAAACAGAATGTCCCGGTTGAAATCCTAGTAAGAGTATTTATCATAGATATTTTCGTTCCTAAGTTATGGATGCTTTCGGTAAAGCTTGCAATATTATGGTTATATAAATAGTAGGTAGTTTCATTCTTGGTAAAAAACTTTTCCTTACTTATTTCGGTCACTCGAGGCAATTGCAGAAAATAAGCAGAACAACAACAGATATCATCTTCACACATTAATACAAATTGTTTTAAAAAATATCAGTGCGTTTTACTTTTATGGTGTTATTTATGAAAGTCAGACAAATCTACAGCGCGCATAGTCCCATTAGCTACCCTTTCAGGCACGGAACCCTAAATAAGTAACCCAATTTAATATTAGTAATAAATGCAACAAGAAGTAGGCAGCTAACTAGGTCTGTCCTGTCAGTCAGTTCGACTGACAACGCTTACCACCCGGCGAGACGATTGATAGCTCTAATGAGATATTTAACAAAAAGCATTGCGAAAAAACACTTTTCAACGTTACTTTAAGCATGGTACAAACAATGTGCAGCGACTTAAAACCCTCGACAACACTATATTAACCCATCTAGACACTTAAACCCGTGTCAACTTTTTGTCTAATAAAATATATAATTATCGGCCACATACTAGTAAACCGATTCGGTGTCTTTTTGTGATATGGTAGCTCCAAAACGCATGAACCGATTTTAATGCGTGTTTTAAATTGTAAGTACTTAGACCTAAATTATATGGTGAATTATCACTTCCCAAACTATTTTTCCCATAGTTCCATTTGGCAAAAGCATCACATGGCATTATATCGTTTCGCAAACATATTTTTCGCATATTGTTTTGGCATACTGACCTAACCTAACCTATGCCAAATAGTTAGGGAGCTGGCGAGTATTTCGGTATATGATTTGCACACGTTTCACGTCGAGGTGGATTGCAGTTTAAATCATTACGAATTGATTTGGTTCAATCAATTAAGGTCCTATGTCGCTGCGTTTTCGCGTTACAGCGGATTGAAGTTGCTTAAGACTGTGTCGAGGACGGTAAATTTTCAGATTCTGTCAAATTACCCAGATACACACATTACCAGACTTCACGCACACTACCACACTTCTGGGGAGACAGGTCATTGACCACTATTTTTTTCGGTTGCCATTATAAGTTTGACTACACACTTCCTTTGAGAAACTGAAACCATAGGTAATATATGCGTTCCAAGAAGACAGCGAAATAATGTATTTTATATTTAAATGATTAGTTGTGTTTTTGAGATACGAGTTTTGTAAAGAGATCTGTAGAAGTCAGATTGACAATGCCAAGAACCGCTTTATATGGCTCTCGATAAGGTGTAAACTCAAATGACCTGATAGTATTGAACAACGCCTTTGGGCGGATTTACGTACAATGTCTACACAGCTACAGTTTTAAATTTTCATTGCAAAATTGGCAAAAGAAATATGTTAATTTATACATTGTTTTTATACTACGACGGTGGCAAACAAGCATACGGCTCGCCTGGTGGTAAGCAGCTACCGTAGCCTATGGATGGACGCGTGCAACTCCAGAGGTATCACATGCGCGTTGCTAACCCTTTACAAAAAAGGCGGATTCACTCTGTTGACGGCTAAAGGAACAAGAGGGTCCCTGGTCTTAAATACACTGGGTCCTCTTTGAGCTCTTTGACAAAGCTTACTCACCAGCAGGAACACCACACTATGACACAGATTTGAGCGATACATATTCGTGGTTCTACATGCAGTACTAAATAACCAATAATACTACTTTCAATCCATTTAAATTGTATTTTTAACTTACGTTTGGCATACTTCTTTCGTGTGATTTTATTTTAGTATAGTATTGGAGCCGCGGGTATTTAAATTTATCATATTTCTTAGCAATTTGCTTCCATACAGTATTGTGGCGAGTGTTTCAGACTGCACATTATAAACTTATATGTCTTAAACTGTCTGAAGGGACCTTACTCGCCGAAAGGCTCAGGAACATCATAACCGAAAAATAAAGTTACACACACAGGTTTACAGTTTTAAAACGGTATGACGTCATGCCATTTGTTACGGTATGGTATCAGTTGCGCCACCGAAATTTTCTGTACCGAAATATAACGGCACCGCCATTTTTTGCCATACCTTAACCATTTTCTTAAACGACTCACCGTGCCCCACCCCATGCTCACATCCTTTATCGCCGCTCGCGCCCCCGTAGCAAGTACCTACATCGTAAAAGCTACGGTAAATAATTTTGGTACTGAAGTTATAACGGCTGTATATAGTTATAAAGGTATAAGTACCGTAAAAAAAACCGTAAAAATAACGATATCGTAATTTTATTCTGAAACAGTATTTTTTTTCGCTCACATACTTCACATTACTCTTTAAAATATATCGTAGGTATGTATGTATACTTTCTGAAATGAAAAATACTAGGGCTATTTAATAACTTACATGAAAAAAATGGATAATCTCCCCTTTTTGAATTAATCTAAGAGCCAAAAGAACTCTGAAAGAGGAATTTCCGTCATCACCATTTTCCGTATAATTAAGTGTACACACTACGGACTAACCGAAATGATTTTAAACTTGGTATTTGTGTTTTGTTGAATGGGTCTTGAAATTACTTATGTACTGTGAAAATTTGAAGATCAGAAATAAAAATAAATTAAGGCTAAAAAACTCGTTGTGATTTCAATTGGTTTTAAAATATTATGCGCCCACCGCAATGGTCTTAAACTTGGTATGTACTGTATAGGTTATTATAAGTGGGCCCATTTACGACCGTGTCTCAAAAGTTTGGAGCTGTAGGCCTAAGGCTTTTAAATTAAATTAAATTAAGTAAACGTTTATTTCAGGCCATTGCCCATTTCGTTGTTAGTATAGAATTAATGTTAGTAGGTATATACAAATTTACGATTTTTAACTTACACGAATAAAACAGGACCGGAGCATCATTAATACGAAGCATCAAAATAAATAACAATTAAAATTTAAAGTTCAAAATAATGCAATTAAAATTGTGAATAAATTATAAAATCATTAACGTCAACAGGTAAAATATTATTAATTGCTATAAATCCAAGAAAACTAAATTATTAAAATTATAAATGAAGTTGAGTAGTTAGAATTGAATTAAATTAAATTAAGAATTGAGAAAGAACCTAATCCCATGTATTCACGTAGTGACTGGTAGTCGTTTTCAACTAATTAGGTGATGTAGATATCGAAAATTATATCTGCTTTAGGATCCAAGATGGCGGATATACTCTTATATGTAATAATAATAAATAAAACCCCTAATTAGCCGTAAATTACTACCATGACGATTTTTAGAAAAAAGAGTATAGACGCCATCTTTAAAGCACGTAATTTACAATATCTACACCTCTCAATTAACCAAAAACTATAACCATGACGATATTACAGAAAAAAAAAGAGTATAGGCGTCATTTTGGGTTTAAAACAGACGTAATTTTCGAAATCTATACACCCGAAATAGACGATAATGACTACCATGACAATTTATACAAAAATGTGTATTTCCGCCATCTTGGATTTTAAAACAGGCATATTTTTAAAAAACTATACCCCCTCATTAGCCGAAAACGACTACCATAACGATTTTTCATAAAACAACCACTTTGGATTTTAAAACAGATATAATTTAATAAATCTACAGCCCTTAATTAACCGAAAATAACTACCATTACCATTTACCAGAAAAAAGTATATAACCGCCATCTTAATTTTCGAAATCTACAACCCTTAATTAGCTGCAAACGACTACTAGTCCCTGCGCCAATTCATCACAGGCTCAATTGAGCCGTGGTAAAAGCCGGGACAAACGCTAGGAGGATGGTTGTATTGGTTTGTACCACAAACTTAACTTCATTCCAAATAACATTTTAGTTGAATAAAACGTTATTTGGAATAAACCCAATCCTAGAATGGTTATTCCGTTTTTCATTATTTATTCAAAATAAGAATCACGTGATTTATTACCATTCATTTTATTTTCGATAACGAGTGCAAAAATAATTTTTATTCAAATCGATTAGAATAAGAATAAAAAAGCCTTACTATCTTCATACTTATCAAATTGTATCTAAATCGGTTAAGCGGTGTCAGGTAACAGACAGGCAGACAAACACACTTTCGCATTTATAAAATTTGTCAAGTTTACACTACGGACTAACCGGAATAGTTTTAAACTTGGTATTTGTGTTTTGTTGAATGGGTCTTGAAATTACTTAATGTACTGTGAAAATTTGAAGATCAAAAATAAAAATAAATTAAGGCCAAAAAAATTACAATTACTTTTAAAATATGTATGAAATTTGTGTATGTGAGCGAGGACTGCAAATTTGATATTCACTCAATTTGTTCCGCCGTCGCCTCTCCTGTTCCATTTCAAATGAGAAATATAAAACCGCCTGCTTGCGCGGAAAAGAGACGGGAAAAGGGCCCTATAAACTCAAACATTTATTCAGTAAGTAGGCCACAAGGGCACTTTTACACGTCAAAGTAAAAGAGAGAAAAAAAAATCAAACTATTAAAAGGTAAGCGGTAAATATTGAAGCTATCTTTACCCCATTCGACTCGGAAACCACATTGAAAAGGGTTAAAGCCTATTAAAAATGATTTCCATATCGATAGGGTAACTATAACACCAGGGTAAGACTTTAATAGGGTTACCGTATTGAAACGATTAATCAAACGAAGGGGTTTTCCGGTCCCTGATTGGCCAGAAGGAATTAATGAAACGCCGTAGTAAAATCTCATAGCAAATATTAATTTAACGCACATGCTATTTAAATTTACAGTGAGCAACAATTCTATTCAATCTTCCACCCCCCTTTTCACTGGATAATTTCTGGAATAAAACTGTCATATGTCGTTCCCTGGGACTCAAACTATCTTCATACTTACCAAATTGTATCTAAATCGGTTAAGCGGTGTCAGCATGAAGAGTCAACAGACAGGCAGACAAACACACTTTCGCATTTATAAAATTAAGTATGGATTCCCTAAACTAAATTGAGTAATTACTTGGCAATATTGGGAATTTAGTTTTCCGGTAGAGGTACCGTGCTTGATGTCCTGGTAAGTTTTGTGGTCTTCGTTTAAACTATTCCTTCAAAATGCAATATGTGTTTATACAACAATTTCAAAATTCCGCAATATTCCCTCGAGGTGAATATTCCCGGGAATGGTACAACACTGCTAGTGCCCATTTAAGGCCCGTTTTCATGATCACCGAGATGGACTCTACAATGCCATAAAGAAGCCAACCGGTAATATTTTTGATAAACTTACTGTATGGCTGGCTCCAGAAGTATATAGGTATAGTTGCCTTTTACAATTTTGGTATGTTTTTACTCCTCAAAGAAGCATAATCAAAAATATATGAACATGCACTTCATCGCCCTAAGAAAGAGGTGTCGTTCAGATATTTGTGACCACCTTGGCCGCTCCGATATATCTGATGGCGACTGTACACTACATGCTTCGTTCAGTCCAGAGTTTGGCGTAATTTAGATAATTTCTTATCTATAAAATTATTTGAAATAAATTTATTCGAAGATAATTATCTAGATAAAAATGAAACTGATCTAGATGAATTCAAAATAACAAATTACGGATTATTTAGTTATTTCAAATAAAAGATGATTTAGTTATCTTCCCAATCGATAATTTTTGCCCAACTCTGGTTCAGTCCAGTAAATAAGTTAATTTGCACAGAATACTGATGAAATAAAAACTGAATTTTTGTACACTTACTTTTATTGCCCGAGGTTTCGAGCGCGACGTTACTTTCTTCCTTCCAGCTGTGACTAAAAAGTCCCGGATAAATGGTGTAAGTTAAAATCAGTTAACAACAATGTTTATTGGTTTATTTTATAAATAGGTACATTTGTATAAAGGTAATAGATCCATGCAAAGTGAAATCGCTAAGCGATAACGGAGATAGTTCAGACACACAATCCGCCGGGATGAAAACTATCATGTAGACCGCTCTCAACTGGGTGCCACCTAGGAGGCGAACGTAGATCTGGTCGTCCCGTGCACTCACGGTGGCGCTCAGTTGAGAAGAAGCCGTTCAGATGACCTGGAGTGATGTTACGAGCGCTCCTGATGATCGAGACGAGAGGCATGTCCATCTGTACTCGTACCATATAGGAACGACAAACGATTCATGCGCCTCTCGATTTGTATGTGCTGCAGACAGAGACGTTCTTCATTACGCATGCACGTATGTTGTGTGCAAAAACTCGATATATCTGCTGGCCTAGTCATTATTTCAATTTCTTGGTCTTATTTATCTCATCAAATCACAAATGGCCAACAAGAAATAGGTTCCATCATATATTGCGGAAATATATCTTATACAAATTTCGCGTATTAGGCCAAGCAAATAAGATCTATAAAAAGTGTTTTGAGGAATTAATTCCCAGTAGGCTGGAAATCGCTTTAATATGTATGTGTGTGGTCCTATTTGCATGTAATCCGAGTTTGCCCAATCCCAATCCCACTGCATAACCAGGTGCAGGTGTGCATAACTTTTTAGCGAAATTTTTGTTCTTTGTCAGTTTTTTGCTTGTAGCTCGAAAACTATACGTCTGACGGAAAATGTCATTCATTTCAATATTAAATAGGGTTAAATTCTGCGTCGATTGAGAAACGTATCTTTTAGTTCAGTTCAGCGGTACAGCCGAAATCAAATGTTATAAACCGGGAAAATGTCTCATATAATTGAATAACTAATATTTTGACTTCCATACCACATATCTTTGAAACAGATGACCCCTGTTGAAAAACCTATAGAATAAAAGTTGTAGAGAATATAATTTTGCGTTATATCGACATCTCAATTTTCAAATATAGTGATTTTGAAAGACTAAATTTGGCATGAATTTAAAATCAGTTTTTTGTAAACTCTTCTGAGTTGCATATTTTCCATAAAATATGATGTGTGACGCCTACATTTAATGCATCGTTACAACTAAGAATATTTCAGTGCAAATTTTTAAAACGTACCCAATCAGAAAACTATTTATACACCTTGTTTTTTTATTGTTTCTAAATTCCAAGGGTACATTCCTGAGAATCCTGAGCTTAACTTAAGTATATTTCTTAAAGACGCCAGTGCCCTAATTTGCTCCAGTTCTGTGGTAATCGATATTTCTTTTTTGTCTTTCCGATTGTGTAAAAAATCAATAGCTGCTGAACCTATTTAGATGAAACTTAGTATAGGGATAGTAATCCACTCTCCTTTTTACCTCTTAGGGATGACTTTTAAGATAAAAACTATTCTATTTCCTTTTTCAGAACTTAAACTATCTCCATACCAAATTTTATCTCTGGACTTAAATCAGTTCAGTGGATATTGATTCCCCATACAAATAACTTTTGCCCCCTTTTCACACCCTTCACTATCCCTGAAGGGTGTGAAAAGGGGACAAAAGTTCTTTGTATGGGGAATCAATATCCACTGAACTGATTTACTGGGATAAAAACTCCCCAGAACTCAAACTACTTTCATAGGTACCAAATTTCATCTAAATCGGTTTAACTATATTAATCACTCTTCATACTAACTTTTTACCAACTTTTCAGCCCCATAAGAGTTGGTATTTTGGGATGTAAAATACTTTTTATGTACTTTTTACGGACTCAAACTATCTCAATCTCTATACAAAGTTTCATCTAAGCAGGTTCAGCAGTTACTGATTGATTCCTCAATCGGTCCCTAAACCAAACAATTGAAAACTAGACATGTCAATGTAATTCCATTTCAAACATTAACAGCCTGAGATACACAGGAAGCATATTGTATTGACTAAAAACACAGGTGCATCATTTTGTAGCGGGTGCTCAGAGTAAAAAAATAATTTAATGTAGGTTTACACAATTAGAAAGATATAAATGAAATATCGATTACCTCAGAACTGCAGCGAATTATGACACTGGCGTCTTTTAAATAAACTAAAGTTAAGGTCAGAAATATACCCTTGAAATTACCGGAAATGAAAAAAAAAACACGGTGTATAGGTAAATAGTTTTCTGATTAGGTACGTTTTAGAAATTTACACTTAAATGTTCTTAGTTGTAACAATGCATTAAATGTACGCCTCATAAATCATATTTATGGAAAATAAGCAACTTAGAAGGATTTAGAAAAAAAACGATTTTGAATTCATGCCAAATTTAGCCTTTTACAGTGACTGAATTTGAAAATTGAGATGTCTATATATCGTGAAATTGTATTCTCTTCAACTTTTATTCTATAGGTTTTTCAACAGGAGTCATCTGTTTCAAAGATATGTGGTATGGAAGTCAAAATATTAGTTTTTCAAATAAATGACACATTTTCCCGATTTATAATTTTTGATTTTGGCTGTATCGCTGAACTGAATTATATGTTAAGATGCTCATTCGACGCAGAATTTCACCATCTTTAATATTGACATACATGACATTTTCCTTCGAACGTACCGTTTTCCAGCTAGAAGCAAAAAACTGACAAGGAGCAAAAATTTCGCTAAGAAGTTATGCACACCGACTGGGATTGGGCAAACTCAGATCCCATGCATTTAGGACCAGGTGAAGGTATTAAAACGATTTCAAGCCTGCTGCGAATTAATTCTTCAAAAAATCTAATTTTCTTAGCCTATATGCTAAGTAAAATAATTTGTTAATAAGATTTGAGTACTAAGAAAATTGTCAATCAAGTTTATTGACGTTCGTATACATTTTTTTAATGTCTTAATAATATGACCAGCATAATAAATAAAAACTCCGTAATTAAAAAGTAATCCTAAACCTCTTTTCGCATTAAATAGCTTTGGAAGAAACGAATCATAAGGATTCGGTAGAAACGTTTCTTTTATGAAATCGTTAGTTGTATTTTTCTAGTATTACGACATGTAAACATCAAAAAATACAATTTAATATGATGACACACGGTCTTTGTTTGTTTTCCCTATTCATTTTGAATACCTTCTGTCCACTGGTATCCTTTTTCTTGTATTTATATGATTTTCTGTCAAAATAATCGTCAAAATGAAATGTCAAAGTGTGAAATTCAGCAGCACGTCCGCCTGCGACGGGCCCTGTGGGGCATCTGAGTCACAAAGACAATTTGACTGACGTGGCGAATGTATGGGAATTTCACGAAAGTTTATATTTATAATTGAGTTTCTTTGTTATTTTTATAAGGCAAAATATGAGTAACCCTTTATTCTCTAGTGCATATATCTGGCTTTCAAAATATTATAACCATTTAATGATCATAGGCATTTTTTATTCATGTTTTTCCTTAACCGCACAAACGTTTTTCTCAGACTTTGTACAACTTTACTTCGTTGTATTGAGCAAATGATAATCGAGTACTTATTACTTTAAATTGTAAACACACTCTTTGTTGTTATAATAACATATAAAATATAGATTTTTAGTATAGTCGCTTCATCTATCTTGAAAGGGCTCAACGTGCACTCATAAAAGTGATGTACTTCAAAAAAATCAGATATCCTACTGAAATGCTTTATCAAACTTGTGATCTTTTATCGGTAAGAAAATTATATGTCCTGCAATCAATATTAAAAAAACACAAACTAATACCCTACAACCCTAATTATAAAAAAAAGAGACATATGGTCAATGTCGCTGAACTTTTAAGTACGAGAACTTACTTTGCAAGATCGCAGTTTAATTCAAAGTCGTCCTATCTTTATAATAAAATTAACAGAGAATTAGATATTCATTCAAAAACATACCACGAATGTAAATTACATCTCACTAAATGGCTTAAAACTAAAACCTATGACGAAACAGAGAAGCTGCTAAGAACAGAGTACTAGAACACACTCAATCACTCATACGCGCGCGCGCACGCACACACACACACACACACACACACACACACACACACACACACACACACACACACACACACACACACACACACACACACACACACACACACATACACACACACACACACACACACACACAAACACCTGTCTCAGACGATATTTCACACCTTAAATCAAACAAGTAAGATTTAACAGAAACAGTGTACCTGTACCTGTGTTGTTAATGCATGTCTTAGAATTAAGTTAAAACCTGTTAACTAGTAATTCTGTATAATTACCTACATTTCTTAGTTTTATTATGTCATGTTAATAAAATAAAATAAAAATTGTACTACTTATAAACCTAGGGAAGAGCGGTGCCTCCCAACACAAGCATAAGCTTACCGGGCGGCTCCATCCCCTGTATCACAAAAACGTATATTACTATGAAATAAAGAATTTTTTGAATTTTTGAATTTGAATTTGAACTCAGGAACCTAAACGGTGACTGCTGTTTTTGCTGATTTTGTACGACGCCCTCTTAAAAAAAATCGGGGTATTAATAGGCCAGGCAATAGAGGGGTTGACCTCTCATTAACTCCTCAGTCCAAAAAAACTTTACAGCATGATAAAGTGTCAGGAGTAGATGGTATATATATTTTTTTCCAAAAAAAACCTATTGTCCTTCTTAGGTTTTTTTTATATAAACTCTTATATCGTCTCTATTTACGTTTGAAAAAATGCTCAGTCTAATTTTATTTCACTAGAAATATTGACTTGATGTATGTAACCAATGTTAAAAATATAAAAAAAAAAATCCATGACAGAACATATTTTTTTATAAAAAATATTTTTTTTGTGTAACTCACATGGGAAATTTGCTCCGTCTTTTTTGTTACTGAAGTGACATTAAATGTATGTATTCTACGTATGAAAAAAAATCCAAAAATTTCATCATCAAACTTTTTCAGTATAAATATTTGCTTATTATTCGCAGTAGAATATTGCTCCGTCAATATTTTTTTTAATTATATTTCCTTTAAGAGTTTTCTTGCGACTGTACAAAAATCCAAAAAAATATCCTGCGTATTAAAAAGTTAAATCATGTCACAAATAAATATACCTAATATTTCACTCGTTAGTGGAATGCGCACGTGCAGGACGCGGGACGTGGGAGCGAGGATGCGAGGGACCATGCGCAGCGTGTACAAGCATGTTGACTGAACAATGTTTCTCTAACTACTCTCGCTCAAAGCTCTCTAACTTCCTATACACTTTTCTAATTATCTTCTTTAATAAACTCAAAGAAAAAGTTTACTTTTATGGTTTGGCACGTTACTAAAATAAACATGAACACTACATTAATACACCCATACTGTTAGTAATTTTATCTTAATGAGGGTTTCCGCGATTGAGATTTTCACTAGATGGCAGCACCGTGGCGACAGGTCTAGCTGTCACAATCCACCAATCATGTTTAACCATATATTTTTTGATTGGTGGATTTTGACAGCTACTGCCAAAAAGACCTGTCGTCACGGTGCTGCCATCTAGTGAAAATCTCAATCGCGGAAACCCTCATTGATATAATTTGTAATGGTGCTAAACGCCTAGTCACAGTTTAAATAAAAAAGTACGCCAGTTGTAATATATTTGACACAGTTTTAAAATGCATGCGTGTTGTGTTGATGTGTCATATGCAGGCTCCGTTATCAGTGGTGAAAATTTTATGATATCGAATCATTGGGTTGTCAGACAATATTTTATTTCGAGTACAACATGTGACATACTAAAAAAAAAGAAACATAATTTTCAATTATATCACCACTCCATGACAAAAAGGTTCCATTCGTTGAGATGGTATTTTCATTAGGTAACATTTTCCGTAACTCTGATGTCTGGTTATCGCTTGTGCAATACAATTCATTTTTTGGCCATCCGTTTCCACTTGTCATAATTGTTCTTAATACTGTGACCATTTCATCCTAGGAACCGTCATACATATATATACGATTTAACACGTTTTAACACGAATCTTAGTCATATTATTTTAAAATGTATATGCATTTGCACAATTGTATCATGTTACTGAAAAAAAAACGAATTTATTTTTACCAGGCTTACTTATTCGAAAAAATTGGTATGTATTGCACAGTTATTTATACTAAATTTAGTAATCATTTCCGCGTCGCTGAGACTGAGAAACTGAGAAAATTTAGCAAGATTATTCAGGAAATCCATACTTTTACTGAATAAACAATTAAGTGATTAATATGACATCAGCATAATTGTCGAAAAAAATACAATTAAGTAACTATTATGGAGTTAATATACCAAATTAAACCTCGTTAAAGTCCTTTGCCTTAATATATAAATAAAATAAGTATATAGCTTACATCAAAATAGATATATTACATCATGTTAAGAATATTAACATGAGCTATGCCAACCCTAGCATTTTCATTAAAATTTCACTACTGAAAACGGGGTCTAGTCATATGGAACAAATAAAACTATTTTGTAAATTTTTGAAAATTGTGATTTTCTTTAAGTTGAAACAGCTAATTTAATAGGTACCGCAAAAGCTCCTAACTAATATCCAAAGCTAGTGCAGTTTTGCTTACGTAAGTAGGAACGCAGCTATAGATCAGAATCCCTTCATCTTCGTCCCTTCTTATGTAAACAAAACTTATAAGTGTGAATCCAGCCTAACTATTACGCAACGCAAATGGTGGAAAAAACTCAAATAACACTTAAAATAACATTTGTATAAATACTGAAATACCTACGCAATTAACTTGTTGACCATAGTTGTAGTAGTCCTAATCACTAGAGATTTTGGTCACTTTTTCTTAGTTTCACGCTGGTAGCCTATTTTTATTGAGCTGCATTGATGTTTTTATTAAATGAGACGAGTAACTAAACATTTTTTTCTTAAACATTTGCAGAAATATTATACACCGTGTTTTTAGGGTTCCATACCCGAAGGGTAAAAGCTAATTCCCTATTACTAAGACTCCGCTGTCCGTCTGTCCGTCTGTCACCAGGCTGTATCTCATGTATCGTGATAGTTAGACAGTTGACATTTTCATAGATGATGTATTTCTGTTGAAACTATAACAACACATACTAGAAAAAAGAATAAAATAAATATTTAAGAGGGCTCCCACACACCAGACATGATTTATTTGTCGTTTTTATAGATAATGGTACGGAACCCTCCATGCGCGAGTCCGACTCGCACTTGGCTGATTTTTTATTTATGTACGTTAACTGTAGCATAGGCTTAGGTTCGATTAAGTCAACGAACTGGCATAGTTAGTAAAAAAAAATATTTTTACACAAAGATTTATTTAATCGGTCACTAATGTAACTGTGGTGACGAAAATTTGTTCCTGTTGTCCCACATTAGGGACATAGGGCTCGCATAAAAGTTTTGCACTTTCCACGATCTTAAACGGCAACTTCTAGCCGAGACCGGCTTAGGCTACATCTATCTTAACATATCGCCTCTTTCTATTGCGGGTTTGGGGGGGCGACCCAACATTCTACTGCCAATAGATTGCCAGCGGAGACTATGTGGATAAGTGGTTATCCGGTCTTCGGAGTAAGTATTCGCTTCGATCCATACAGATACAAATAATTTATTGTACCTACGAAACAACACATTACAATGGCCAGTGTTTGGCGTACAATAATGTTGAATAATGTTTATGAATGTCTAATAATGTTTATAGTTATATCAACCATAGGTAGATGCCAAAAAAAAAGATGCTGCCTGCTGGCCTCGCCTCGGATACCGGGGGACTTGGTCACTTTCTCTAAAGCATATGACATCTACTCGTATTTCGACTTATAACAAAAGAAACAATTAAATATTACACACAGAGAAAAAAATAAGGTTGTTACAGGTGAATTACACAACAGACATAAATCTTATTTAAGCGTCATTTATGAGTACAACCTATGTTTAAATTTGGGTAAAATAAAAAGTTTAAGTCATCTGGCAAATGCGCTGTTTCGCATATGTCTTGATATACCCGTTATGAAGAAATCTATGGTTGTTGCTCTAGCGGGGAGGCGGGGGGCGATGACAAAAAGTCGCGCGTACCTGTGGGCACGGCAGTTCCCCTGCCAAGTCGAGCAAATAAAGGCACGGCCGAACCATCCTTTTTCCGAAGCCATTCAGGCCATATTCGACCCCGCTCTAATTCTGTTATCGATAAAGCTAGAAGGCTGAAATTTCTTTACCAAGAGGCTATAACACAAGGAAGATATATTTCCAACTAGCTATTGCCCGCGGCTTCGACCGCGTTAAATTCGGGGTTACAAACCATACAAACTTCCACTCCCCATTTTAGGGCAGTGGGGGGTTAGAAAGAGACAAAAAGTAGCCTATGTCACTCTTCATCCCGTCAACTATCTCCACTTAAAAAATCACGCCAATTCGTCGCCCCGTTTTGCCGTGAAAGACGGACAAACAAACAAACACACACATACACTTTCCCATCTATAATATTGGTATGGATATCCTTGAATTTCACTATATACTTTAAGAACTATTGCAAGTCAAAATTCCTTAATTTTGTCACTGACTCACTGATTACGATCATCGTATATCTAAAATACTTCTAGCAGTCCCACAAGCTCCAAATTTTGAACACTTCTAACTTATAGGGTTAACTCTTAGACTATAAAGCCACTGAAAATTAAAACATACCTCAATATCCCGGGTTCTCTAGTTTTACGAACCGCACAGTTAACATTGTAATCCCATATAATAAGGGCACACCCTTAGGACAAATTACTGGCCTAGTGGCTTAGTGTCACAACACTAAAATGCTCAAACTTGGTTGAGGCATATAGCATGCGTACCTTGAGACCGGTAGGACGTTTCTCAAAAAGTCCTCGGCAATGCGAGGGTCATGTTTCTGCGTTGAACAAACGCTAGCGGCATCTATATAACTCGATCAATGCGCCATCTGTTGGTAGGCGGCGTGACTAATGTCAAAGCGTAGTTGTATCGGTGCATACGGCTGCATTGTGTGCATTATGACACTACAAGCGTCATCTGTTGGCGAGTAGTGGTGATGGTGTTCTATTTAGTGAGGCAATGTAACTCTGATGCTTCAATTAAATACTAAATTGTTTAATTAATAATACGCCATCAAAATATTTATTAAAATTATAATGATACAAGTTAAGTACAAATATGAAATTAGACAATTATATAATTGAAGTAACTTACTAAACTTTTTTCTTTATGACGCAAGCATAGCTGAGTCGTAGCCTCGCATGCTAAACTGGACTCAATAGCTACGACGACATATTACTTCGTGCTCACTCGCTTTAAAAGGCTAGACAAATTTTTCATTTCGAGATTTGACGCATTGTATGTGGAATATTTTTTGGGAATTTCGGTTTTGGCTGTTGAATTGACTACCTTACGTGAATAAAAAACGAAACCAGGCTGAGGAATTTTCCATAAAGGTTATGAAATATACTGTAATAACAATTTATTTTTTAGAATTTTTTTTTGGATATTCGTAAATATTATGCTAAAATAAGATTAACATAACACCCACTGTTACAAACCTGACTGAGAAATTTTCCAAACAAAATGACGAGTGTTACCAATTATTTTTGAATAAAAGTGACAGTTTTATTTGAATTTTTTTTTTACTTTTGACAGTATCTGTCAGTAATCAAAATAATTTGTTTAGTAAAAAAAATATACCCTGAGAAAAATTCCACTACAAAGTACTAAGCTTTTTGTACATTTTTGTAAAAATACCAAAACTGAAATACTTTTTTTTTTGGAAAAATAGTGTTTTGTGTTTGTTGTGACCTATACTACATCCTAACAAAAGAGTCATCGACTGAGGAATTAATGCGAGGTCTCCATACAACGACCCGGTAGATTTCGCACACTATCATTTGCACAATCATCTTGGAAACGAAGAAAATCGAAGAGGCAGACATCCAGGACTCTGCATTATCATGGGACGGAGTTGTAAAAATGTTTAAAAAAAAAGCTCTACTAAGTCATTTGCACGCGGTTCTCATTGCGCTCATTCGATTCACTATGACTCCGTGGATTCGAAAAAAAATGTGGCAGACACTTTGCTCACTGATTTTCAGCTGTATAACTGTTTGAAATTCACGGAATCAAGGGACAGCGGGTATTGCATGGGATTATTGTTATTTTTTAGTTTTATTCTTATAATTTTGTTTAATATTATCCTCTAAACTCACGGTAACGATTAAACTTCTGGAGCTGAAATCTATGCAACCATATTTTTTCTCAATGCCAACCAGAAACGAAATGCGCTTGGAACTTTTATAAGAAAGTAAATTATTTAAATTACATGCTTGAATGTAATCTGAATAGGATTAGGATCTGGATAGGAACAGTCTTTAACTTTTTTTAATCACGTTTTATTTGTGTAAAATACGTAGATTTTTAACCAAGACTCCATTTTTTTTTTGCAATGCAAAATTTAAAAAAAAAACGATACTATTTAGCAAGCGTCGTTATCGCTGGTATTCGAGAAACCTTGCCAATTATCCATGTCAGCGCTCTCATCCATGTGCAAAAGCACGTGCCCTTAACGTAGATGAACTTTGGAACTGCAATACCACTTGTCAATGACATACTCTGGTAGTGCGTTTCGAAACGTTTTAAAAAAAAAACAAGAATGAAGGCGGGATGTGGTCTTGTCTGTAGCATTTTGATCAATTCAATTTATACCTGCTTGGTTTGGCGCGAGCGTCGGGTTAAAAAAAAAACAAATGGTCTGCCTTTGGAATATCAGAGGCTTGAACGTCTGCCTCATCGATTTTCTTGGTTTTCATAAGGAATTCAAACATCAGTCCAAGAGGCAGACGTGTGCGCATAATATAGCACACCTTTTTTTTTTACATTTTTGGAGCACTGTCAATAGACAACGCAGAGGCAACATGTTAGCAGACTATTTTTCCGTGGTTCTTCTCATTGTTTTTGATCGAACAATTGAAATCTGCCAAGTGTGCACTACATATACAGTTTTTACATACAGTAATCATAAAAATAAATTAAAAAATTGAATACTACAAATGTTAGAGCCCTGGATGTCTGCCTTTTCGATTCTTTGTGTTTCCAGGATGACTGTGATCATCAGCCCCAGAAGCAGACGTGTGCGCATAATATAGCCCACCTTTTTTTTTACATTTTTGAAACGCTGTAAATTTTCAACGCAGCGCCACCATGGTGGCAGACAAGGTCCTTGATGTTTCTTAGGGCATAAATATCACTATTAATAACGTCTGCCTTGTGTGCTGATCATATCGAAATTTTGCTCGCCAGCTCCCTAACTAAAATGGGAATTTGGTCAAATAAAACTATGTGAAACATTAATTTGGTAAACGTTGGTATGCTAACCAAACGTTATGCGATAAGTTGTTTGGGAAATGAAATTAGGCGAAAGGATTTTCGGCGAAACGGCAGTAGATCCACCGAATAACCTGTGTGTGTGTACCTACATAAGTCAAACTTATAACATCCCTGTTTTCCGCTGGGGTTTAGAATCGCGGCCTGTTTTGAGGTAAGTATTCAGCTTAGGAAACGTCTAAGCAGTATTTTTAAATGAGTAGGTACATTATTCTGACAGCTCCTGCCGTATTAACTGGTTTAACTTTGTGTGGCAGGAGGTGGCAGATTACTGTACTCAATTATGATTAGTTACCTATAGGCTTCTTGGCAGCTAAGCTACTCACAAAGTAAATTCACTAACAACAAACAACTTTATTATGATAACTTGTAGGTAATAAAATGTAAAATACGGGAGAACTGTAAAGGTATTTGTACCGATGATTGGCGGTTTTATTGCAAGGGAATTTTCATTCGATTTCATACGCAATATAAGAAATACGAGCGAAAATTGAACGAGTCAGGTCCTACCTACTTACCTTGTTAATTATTCAAAATGAGCATACATTTTTATCAATATTTTATAACGGTATGAAATACTTGTTACATATAACTATTTGTTCCTATGGAATACCTATTTCAAAGTCAGTTTGCGATTGACGGATGGTTTTTATACATTTTAATTTATACCTCGTTGTCTTAATCATAAAGACTACATATTTAGTTTGCTATAAGGTAGAATATCAAATAGGTACTAGGATAAAAACCTTTTTGTCGCGTCCAAAGTTACTTTGAGCACCACTTCCTATACCAACACCACTAAGTACCTATTTTAATAATTACAACCGTTGTAACTTATTTACGATTTTTAGGATACGATAGGATAATTCTAAACCTGCTACAAAACAAAGCACCTATAATGACAAAACAATAGCACGAGACCTGACTGCTTCCTTTAGTAAAATACCATCGTTGGAAATAGCACACATTACGACATTAGGCGATATTCACGAGTTGTTCGCGTCTTAAATCGCTCTCCGGGTATATCGTTGTGCTATCGCTCGCATTTGTCTTGCCATTGCCGATATTTGGCCCAGGTGTGGACTAGAGAAGTCCGAATAACGGTTTTAGCAGAGTACCGATTATTTGGCCTCGCTTTCGGCTACAGCGCCGAACATTCGACAAAAGAATACTTGGACAAACATGAGTTAACTTTCATCAAAATTATTAATAAATTAGTTGCCTAGAAAGGGTGTCATTTATTACCTTTTGTTGCTAAGCAATAGTAAGCGTAATAAGAACTAAGCCAATATTCATGGCATTGCTAGTGTAATTACGGGGACTGTTCATTGTCAAAAAAAGTATTTTTAATGGAAAACCGAATACTATTAAAGACTAGCTGTGCCCGCGGCTCCGCCCGCGTGGAATTTGGTATGTGTCAGTAAGCGGCTAATTCACCCCTAATTTCGCTCCCTCTACCCTGGAGGCGGAACGTGAAGTAAAGTTGACAGATGGATACGCTAGAGGACAGTTGTCCTGATATTTTTTTTACAATTACCACAAAATGAAACTACAGTCAAAAATCAATACATTTTTTTGTCGTTATAATTTTTTTTTGCCCTGATTTAAAAGACATAGAGTAGCAGGTGTATATCGGACGATACAGTACCACTTTCGTATTTATACGTTCATGTCCATGGCAAATGTCATCCAAATCGATCTTCCCGTCAAATCAGTCTAAGCATGAAAGGTAAGAACAGGCGCGGTTGCAGAGCGGTTAAAATTTGGGTGGGGGGGGGGGGTCACAAATGCAGAAATGACTTTTAGAGGGGGTCAGTAATGATTTTTTCTATTTAAGGTGTACTAAGCGAGTTTAGTGGCTACCCCCCCTTTTAGACGTTGAATTTTTATAGCCTACGTATAACCTGGCTAGGGATTTTCTTGAATTGGAATTAGTAATCCTTAAGGGGTGATTTCAGGGATAACAATGCAAAAAAAAACGGCCAAGAGCATGTCGGGCGATGCTCAGTGTAGAGTTTCGTAGTTGCCGCCCTGTTACAAAACATCCGTTCAAAAGGTCGTATATTAAGGGATATTTGGCGGCGCTTACGTCATTTTACTATCCGGCACTTCCTTTCACTATGCGTTTTTGACTGATAATTCAAAAACGGCTGAACCGATTTCATTCAACATAGTTTTTATTGAAAGTTCTTATCAGGCCTCACTTCCATTATTGTTCTCTATTTTTTTGGACCCACGGTTCAAAAGTTAGATGGAGGAGACGCCCTTTTTTGAACTTTCAGATCTAATATTTACGAAACTATCAGTTTCATCCGAAAAATGTCTTAGAAGACCTGTATTCTTTTTGAAAGACCTATTCAATAATACCCAACACGATAGAGTTGGAGCGAAAAAAAAAGTCACCCCCCATTTTATGTGTACCTACCCTAATAAAAATATTTTTTTAGTTATTATTCTATTACTTTGGCGGCATGATTAATGCACATACTGATACCAAATTTCAGCTTTCTAGTGCGAACGGTCACTGAGCTAGACCGCGGACAGACGGACAGACAGACGGACGGACATGGCGAAACTAAAAAGAGATAAATAGTAGTTTATGTAACCGGCGTGCCGGCGGTCGGGGAGGAGGGTGGATTTTACTTACCGTAGGTAATTAATTTTCATACGTTTTACCACACTGTCACTACGTTACTGGTTGAAATAATGGTGGTAATTACATACGGTTTCCGAACGCGAAATAGAGGATTTATGATATTGGTGTTGATCAAGATATTTATTCTTCAATGTAAGCACATTACAATGCACTAATGAACGTCAGAGAAAAAAAAAACACGAACGAATTTATATTATTTCATTAATATTTTTGAAATTTTAGGAATTTTTGAATTTTTTGAATTTTTTGAAATTTTTGAAATTTTTGAAATTCTTGAAATTTTTGAAATTTTTGAAATTTTTGAATATTTTGAAATTTTTGAAATTTTTGAAATTTCAGTTTTAGAAATTTTTGAAATATTTGAAGTATTTGAAATTTTTGAAACTTTAGAAATTTTGAAATATTCGAAATTTTTCACTTCACTCACTTCACTTTATTCTATTTCATATTTTTTTATTTCCTTCCATTTTACATGTTTCTCAATCTTATAGGTGTCGCATTATCGGGACCCCCTCCCCCCCATCCGCGAACCGTCCGATAAGGAACTTCGTTCCAAAACTACCACCGGTTCTAACCCTACACCTGGCCCGAGAAGTATTATGTATGACCGAAAAGAAACTCGACGGGACTTATTGTTTTCAAAACAGTAATACATTATTAGATCTTAAAGATACAAAATAATGCGTAGTTCTTCAAGAAGACATACAAGGGCTGCTATTTATATATCCGGAAACCGGGATTACAATCTTCTTAAATAGCATATTTGACCTCCATGGTAAAATTTGAACTTTTTTAAGTACTGGTCGGTATATTTTTTCTTTCTTATTAACGCTCGTGTTTTGTTTTTGACGGGTTTTAAATGTCATCTCGCAGCAAGAATGGAACTCACTCGTGAAAATATTCGTGCTATGATTTATTATGATTTTCGGCGTGGTTTAACGCAACAACAGTGCATAGATCAACTAACTTCAACTTTTGGTGATGAAGCCCCATCTAAAACTACTGTGTATCACTGGTTTAGTGAGTTCAATCGTGGACGTAGTATGCTTACGGACGAAGTTAAGGCAGGTCGCCCGAAATCGGTCGTTGTACAACAAAATATCGAGGCTGTGCGAAAACTTATAATGGACGACCGACATGTTACGTACCGCGAGATAGAGGCGACTCTGGGTATTTCTATGACCAGCATTAATAGCATATTACATAATTATTTGGCTGTAAAAAAAATTTGTTCGCGTTGGATACCCCACAACTTAACAAAAGAGCAAAAAGATGCTCGCGTCGAATGGTGCAATAAAATGTTAAAAAAATATAACCGTGGTGACTCAAAAGCCGTTTATAACATCTATACAGGTGACGAATCCTGGATCTATGCATACGATCCCGAAACGAAGCAACAATCAACGGTATGGGTGTTTCAAAATGAGCCGAACCCTACGAAAGTTACTCGTGCAAAAAGTACATTGAAACAAATGGTGGCCTGCTTCTTCGGTATTAATGGCCATGTAGCTACAGTGCCACTAGAAAACCGTAGAACGGTTAATTCAGAGTGGTACACGACCATTTGCTTACCGGAAGTATTTGAACAAATTCGTAAAACTAACCAGCGACGAAGAATCATTCATCATCATGACAATGCCAGCTGTCATACGTCACGCGAAACAACTCTATTTTTGGAGGGTCAAAATGTGGAATTAACGGGTCATCCGCCGTACAGCCCTGACTTGGCACCCAACGATTTTTATTTATTTCCAAATATAAAGAATAAATTACGCGGTCAACGATTTTCGACCGCTGAAGATGCTGTCGACGCATTCAAACAACACGTTATGGAGGTACCTCAGGCGGAGTGGCAGAAGTGCTTTAAAAATTGGTTCACGCGAATGCAAAAGTGCATAGATCATCAAGGGGAATACTTTGAAAAACAATAAAACCATTTTCAGCCGTGTACGTTTGTTTGTTTTTTTGTTTCCGGATATATAAGTAGCAACCCTCCATAATTTTAAACAAAAAAGAACCGACTTCACTTAGCATCCACCTTTCCAAAAGCAAATGCTCGAGATGATGTAAAAAATACTCAAATCACTATAGGTGTGCCTATAATAGTTGAAGAGTTCCCTCGATTTCTCCAGGATCCCATTATCAGATCCTGACCTGGTTACAATGGGACCAACTGTGAAGTATACTCTTTCAAACAAAAGAAGAATTTTCCAAATCGGTCCAGCCGTCTTCGAATAATCGGTGAACATACATAAAAAAAAAAAAATAGCAAAAACAAAGATCCAGACAAATTGATAACCTCCTCCTTCGAAATCTTGAAGTCGGTTGAAAACAGCTTGAGGGACAGATAATGTACCTATTGTTTAATTATAAAGAAAAATAAATCCTAATCTGACCGCTTCACAAAACGTTTGATATGTTTTCCTACCTAAACGGTGTCCTATAAATGTTAGATGATTTTGTAGTAGTTTCTGGTTTGGGCCTTGCATCTTTGTCCGTCATATATAGTCCTCGAACCTACGATAACCCTTTGACATTAATGACATTTTCAAATATTTCTTAAGAGCGGGTAAAGTTAAATTTAAAGCATCGACCGGTAACTTGTTATAAATATGAACACCTTGACCAAAAAATTACAAACTATTTCAATACCAAATTTCATCTAAATACGTACAGCGGTTATTGGTTGCTTCTTCCCCATGTAAACTTCCACCCCTTTTGCATCCGCTTAATTATTGGGACGATACAATCTTGTCATAATGGCCCACGAGGTCATATTTTTTTATTCAAAATTAGATCTTGTTCCAAAAGGTGAAATTTTAAAATATGATGTACTATTTTTAGGACACTGGGTCACTATTCCACTTGTATTTCAATACCAAATTTCATCTAAATAGGTACAGCGGTTATTGGTTGTTTCTTCCCCATGTAAACTTCCACCCCTTTTGCATCCGCTTAAGGTATAATTTCTGAGATAAAACTATTTTATTTCCTTTTCCAGAGCTCAAATTATCTCCATACCAAATTTTATCTAAATCAATTCTGCGGTTAATAATTCCCTATACAAATTTCCAACTCCCTTTTCACCCCTTTAGGGTTGATTTTCGGGGTGAAAACTATCCTTTGTCCTTTCTTGAGACCCATACTATCTCTATACCAAATTTCATCTTTATCAGTTCAGCGGTAAAAAAATCCTCATACCAACTTTCAACCCCCTTTTCACCCCCACAAGGGTTTATTATCGGGATGAAAACTGTTCTGTCGTTTCTCGGGACTCAAATTATCTCCATACTAATTTCTATTAAAAATTATCCATACAAACTTTCAACCCCTTTTTCACCCCCTCCAGGGTTGATTTTCGGGATGAAAACTATTTATTATCCTTTCCCGGGACTCAAACTATCTCTATACAAAATTTCATCAAAATCCGTTCAGCCGTTTTCACGTGATGCGCGGTCAAATAAACAGACAAACAGATAAACAGATAAACAGATAAACAGACAAACAGACAAACAGACAAAAATTCTAAAAATTGTTGGAACGTGTTCTGTTATCGATTCTAAGTATCCCCAGCCAACTTTTTTTCGAATATATTCCATGTACAGACTTTCGACCCTCTTCAGCTTTATTATATGTATAGATTATGTATTACGAACTTTTAAAAATTTTAATTATCAACAAGTATCGTTAACATAAACAGCCAAGTAAAATTATGAATACACAATTAATTATCTGCCTGATTTTCTTGGGGAAGTCGGTCCGAATCTCCGTGCGATATTGCCTGACGCTCCGACCGACCGCCGTACATCGGTTAAAACAAATGTATGGCCGTCGGTATTTCTACCAAACTTTTCGAGCCAGCCAGTGCGCAACTCACCTAACCTCCATAGAAGGTTTCGCCAATTTCTGCATGTTGGTACCCATTATTTACCGTACAAAACCGGTGCGTGTTAAATCAAAGCGCCGCACTTCTGTTGTCATGCCAACATAGCCAACCAAAACAGCATATCTGATCTCGCGCCTATGATGGAGTTTGGCTGACGCTGATCGCGTGGCAGGCCTTTATAAGGAGTAATCATTTCTGGTATAACTGTGCATATGGACGGTTAGTTTTGCTGATTGATATGGCCCTTTGTGTTATTGGATCCGTACGTGGTTTCAATAAAGGGCAGACTATATGAAAATGATGGTACATTTTAAGTAAATATAATGAAAATAATTACAAGTTCAGCTGCTACTACCTACGGAAAAATGCTTAAGTAAATTTAGTAAGAAATATATGGAAAGCCATGGAACTAGCCTTGTAATAACAGTTTTCGTTTGAGAAGGATTCATGATCGGAATAATAATAAAGGCAAAATTTAAATTAAAATATATTGAAAGAGATTAAAACGCACGTGGCATTTAAGAGCTAGATCAAAGGTTCATTGACATTCAAATAAACAAAACCAATCGAAGACGGACATATTCAATTAGTAGTCAAATGGCCCGCCACAGATAAGCCATCGGTCATGAATCCGACTTTATTTAGGGATCCTTAGGTACAAAAGTTTATCCTTAGGTATACTTTAATTGTTGAGTCATTTGCGTTTCCAGCTATTTTCTTTTGTTTAATACTTTTTGTATGAATAGTCAAATATAAAATGAACCCTCAACAATTAAAGTTCTTGACCGTACCGTAGACCGTAGGTACCGGAAGAGTTCCAATGGGATCCTATTACTACGACCAAGCTGGACGAAATAAAGCTTGCAGTATTCGAAAGGACAGTTGTCCTTTCGAATACTGCAAGCTTTACTTATGCTGCCTCTCAGACAGATTTCCAAGATAATGGAGGACAAAGACCTACAAAGATCTGTAGAGCCATAGAAATTACTGAAATGGTTCTCCTGTACGCCCGGAAACCCGAAACGAAAAGGTAACAGTAGAAGTAATCCCATCAAAAACATAAATGTGAAAGGCTGCCAAGTTAGATACTATGGGAATGCTTCGCCTATAAAAGAAGTAAGATCTGAATAAGTACCAAGTTCCATAAAAATGCCTCAAATCATAAATAGTTATAGGAATGCACACTTGATTTCCAGCAGTTTTTAAGGTACATTTTGAATAAGTATCACGTTACATAGAAATACCTAAAATTATAATAGTCAGAGAAACGCACACCGGTTTTTTTAGCAGTTTCCTGATAACATTTATTATTTTCAGTACTTTTTAATGATGTTACTTGGCAAGTTTTCACACACCACACACCTTTTCAATGCAATGAATCGACACCTTTGGACTGCAATGTGTCAAGTATATAATTTTCTATTAAAACTTGCCAAGTTACATCATTAAAAAGTACTGAAAATAATAAATGTTATCAGGAAACTGCTAAAAAAACCGGTGTGCGTTTCTCTGACTATTATAATTTTAGGTATTTCTATGTAACGTGATACTTATTCAAAATGTACGTTAAAAACTGCTGGAAATCAAGTGTGCATTCCTGTAACTATTTATGATTTGAGGCATTTTTATGGAACTTGGTACTTATTCAGATCTTACTTCTTTTATAGGCGAAGCATTCCCATAGTATCGATCTTGGCAGCCTTTCACATTTATGTTTTTGATGGGATTTCATTTATTTTTGTTAGGTGTAGGTTCTTTATTATTTTTTTATCACTTTTGCTTTAGGAAATGTCTCGCGTATGACGCGCGGCTGCCGAACGCTTAAGTTCGTCGACTCCCCGCCTCCCGCGCGTACGCATCACCCCGGCGGCATGAGCGGGCGAACGGATGGTATGAGCTGGCGGACGGCGCGAGCGCGGCGGACGAGTGTAGGCAGCGACGGAGGGTGCGCGAGGCGGGGAACGGAATTTTTATCTAGTATCACTATACATACATATATCGGGATTTCGGGATCGATCGGGCAGCGCGAGTACCTATAATCTATGATAAATCCTATTTTACTATTTATTTATAGGTGATTTTTACAAATAAACTGGCTCCCTACACCTATAAAATGTACCTACTTACATATAGTTACATACATCAATAACGTACTTTATTCTGTTTGTAAGTACGCTACCTACATAGATAATTAATAACTTGGTAATACCTACTGGTACCAGTAGGTATTGGTGGCCTATTATGTAGCCCTAGAAGTGCACCATCCCATCTCATCCCGTGGCGTATCGGAGGGTGAGATGGGCAGTAGTATATATAATTCCATCTTAGAGTATATATGAACTCCATGTTCTTGAATCTGCGATTTTATTAGTTGTAAAATTAGAAATTATTTAGACTATGCGAAAAAAAAATAGTCTTTTCATTTTTGTTTGACTGATTTAGCGCACCTAGTGTACCTAGTGACCTGCTTTGCACTTCGTAAATCGTGGGTTCGGTTCCCGCAACAGACACACACAGAGTGGTGAACAATTTTATTGTTCTTGTCTTTAAGACAAACATGTATTGTCTTAAATTGGTATGTATCTAAATTTAAATAAGTCTTATCTCATTTCCACTCCATACCTACTTATAGTAGAACAAAATTACACATTCGTTGTTTTCGAAACTGACTCACACTTGGCCGTTTTCAGATTTTTACTTTATTTCGACCTAAAGACAAACCTTCGAGCCAAATTTCAGGTCGGTACGACCATTGGAAGATAGACCCATTTAGTTCATTATGACTTCATAGTAGAACAAAGTTACACCTTCGCTATTTTTAAAACTGACTCACACTTGGCCGTTTTCAGATTTTTCCCTTTACTTTGACCTTAAGACCTATCTCCATGCCAAATTTCAAGTCAGTACGACCATTGGAAGTGGTCTAGGTTTTTGATGAGTCAGTGAGTCAGTGAGTCAGTGAGTGTATAGTAAAAATAGCGATTTTCTGACGTCAATATCTCAAGAACTGCTATAGGTAGAATAATGAAATTTTGTATTCTAGACAATTAAGGGGATGTCAACAGACACTCGAAATTTCATATGCGTAGATAAAATATGTTTTGAGTTATAGGGTGGTCGAAATTGGCCCGAAATGGTTCGTGTAATATAACCCACGGCCGGTATGTCGCTTTTTTTTGCTCGAACTTGGCGGACACACTGCCGTGTGTCTAGATGAGTTACATATATCTCATCCTTTTTTTTGGTGGTGGTACTACCGCAAGTAAAAGACATTTTTCTCTGTCTATGCTCGCAGTGAGACAGTCCCAGGCCAAACTATAGGTTAGCTGCATGGAAATTGAAGTTAATAAAAAAATTCAAACATAATTGTGACTACTGTGAGGTACGGAACCATTGTAGCGCGAGTTCGTCTCTCACTTGGCTGATTTTTTATATATCGGCGCGTGTCAGTGACAACTGGGTTGACAGTTCGTGATCGAGGGCTTATTGTTGTCTCCGCCCGATCGATTAGAAAAAAAACACGAACTCGCATGCCACCAATCGAAAAGGTAAAGGAAGTCATTGTGGCACCGATCAAACTCAAACTCAAACTCAAAATATTTATTTGCTATAAGCACATTCATGCATGAAAATTCAATTTAAATCAAAATATTTACAATATGAAATTTGTATAGCATAAAATAAAAACATATACAGTCAGTATCACTTTGAATTGATAATATATTAGGCTCATAACGTTATCCTACAAATAGTCGATCGTATACCGGAATACTCACTATCAAAGCTAGATACATATGTTAGATAGTCATTAATCTGAATACTCTGACATGAATTAATTAATTCTCACTCATTAGTTCACTAGATTATTAAATAATTCGATCATAAAATATTATTTAATCTATAAAATATTTATGAATGAATTGCGAGGAATTTTTGACTAAATAAAAAAAAACTAAAAAAGGAATTTTTGTGCTGTGTAAAAGATATTGAAAGAGGAAAGAACACAAGTGTGATAAATCTGATCTACCGGAAGACCACAAAAAAAAACCACTTTTTGAACAACTGCATTAAAAATATATATTTATATACATCACACGAATGAGACAAGGCGAACCCGAGAGAGGAAATGCCTATCAATATCCAGTGACATATACGATAAATAAATAAATAAACAAGCGACCGGGACGTTGCGCTACTGAGATACCTTACAGCTAAAACTTTATGACAATAGTTGTTGGCTTAACGTTACGTTACAGAACTTCAATAAAACATAAGTAATTGTAGAGACTTGTTACTCGTAATTATATTTTACGTTTACGCTTTGACAGATATTTCTTGAACAATTGGTAGATTCCAGTGAAATTTACCTAAGCCATAACCGTAAAACTTCTTATTTTGTATCCCTTATTCCTATTAACTGAAGGTATGTTTTAGAATGTGTTTTGAGTAGTGTCATCATAACACGAGACACGGATGTTATTTGTGTGGGTGTAAGATATTTAGAGTATTGAATCAGGACCGCCATTCTTGGGCAAACAATGTTGCGCGGTTGTTTGACAGTTATGGTTGAGCGGGAAACCGGTATTAGCCACTGTAAAAACACATTGACATGCTGTCAATAAAATATTTGTAGGTAAGTAAGTACACATAACATACCGTCAAATGGGGTAACATGAGACAGGTGGGATAACTAAAGACGACAGTTTTTAAAGGAATGAGTGATTGTTCTAAATACGAGTATAACAATAGTAAACTTCACAATAATTGCCAATTCAGCACTCTTGAAACTTGGTTGTTTGTGATCTGGAACCGTAAGATAATGTATCTGACTACAAGGGTGGTTCCCCTTCCTATATACATTTGAGGCTAAACGTCCTAGCCCTCGACACGCTAATGCCCAATAGTTGACTCCCTGACGTTACCTTTATTGTGAATGGCTAAAGTTGAAATATAACAAATACCTACGGACGAGCACTCGGACGATTACCTTAATCGTTTCACAGCGGTGACAGCGGTCATAACATCGTTACGCGCTTTCCATATTTTTTTAATAGACAAAAATACTATAAAGAGGGGATTGATTGTGACAACACTATTTAATTTTCATAGTAACAAATGGTCTCGACATTTCATAAAGAGTAGTTGATTTGACTAGTAGTATTGCTGAAGTATAAAATGACCCTAAGCATCGAACTTATCTAAGTAAGGGAAAATTAATAAATCCAATATCAATCAATTCTCCGTAGCTTAAATAAATTGCACACTCTTTCTAACCAGGCAAACAGCATCCTTACTCCAATGCATAACTTTAATTTTATGGCCTCTGATAGCTTGTCATTTGACTGATTATCGTCATTGGACCGGCTGGCGAAACAACCTGCTTCACATTTCTATCCACACTTTTCCGTGGGAAAATCAATTTTTAAACAATTTTGAATCTAATGCTGTTGATTTAAGGGTTAGATTTTTTTCCGTATGTGCTTTTAAGTTGGTAATTCTGGATATTTCGAAGTAAGTGGCGTTTATGGGATAGAGTATTATTTTGCTGGACCACACAGCAAGCGGCAGTTACGCTGCTAGAGGCCGTTGTAATCGCTGCTAATAACGATATTTACATGGGGTTTGTGGCTGAATCGATATTGTCCTAGTCCATGTTAGAAAGAAAAAGGACGGACATGGGAAATTGCACTAGCTTTTGCTATGGCTAATGGTTCACCCTGTTTTGGCATATTTTTTATTCCATAATTCTGTCTTGCATAATCAATATAATTATGATTCAATATAATTATGGTCTATAAACTGTTTTGGCATACTTAAGTTTAGCAAAAATAAATTTGATTTGGCAGATTTTGGTAGTCCGAATATTATTTTTACATAAAGCGGTTGTTCCGAATCGTGTCTAGGTATAAAGCATATGTGCATACGATTGTTTAGTCGAAAAGAATTTCGCAGAATTATATTCTGTAGAATATTTAATTTTAGAAGCGAATTATATTAATTTAATATTGTTAAAACGCCCAATACAACTACACTTTTTCTTAGCAGTGCGTTACTGTTGAGTTGAGATCGCCGTTCTAACCTAAGCCAACCCACTTACCCAGTAGTGTGTTTTGTTGAAGTCACAGTTCTAACTTAACCAATTTAAGTCACTTTTCCGTAGCAGTGCGTTTCTGTTGAAGTCACAGTTCTAATCTAACCTAAGTCACTTTTTCGTAACAGTGCGTATCTGTTGAGGTCGAATTTTCTTTTCTGCTTAGCGAAAATTGTATTGTAGTTTCGGATATTGAGAAATATGTCAAATACAAATTATGGTAATAAAATATAGTCGTAACAATATTTGGCTTAAATAGTTGTATGCTGAATAGTATGCGGACAAATAAATATACAAAATGTTGTGAATTATACCAAATAAGATTTCAGCTACATTATTATTCGCCGAAAACTGTTATGCGAAATGCGTTTCAGACAAATAAAAGTATGCCAAATACAGGGTACCTATGGCTAATTTATAGTTTTTTTGTGTTTATTTTACGGTTGAGCGTCCGATTAGACCGTATGTAATTACCAATTCCTCTGTTAGATTGATTAAAATTCGTAATATTTACGTAGAAATTTTAAAACACACATTTAAATAGGAAACAGGAGATTAATCGCTTGTAATTTCAGAACGAATATATTATATTGATAAAATATTTTCTGGCACTGACAAACAAAAACACGTTGGAAGAGCAACTGTAGTTTTTTCTTGTATCTATAGACATACTACCTACATTGGGGGCAAAAAAATCCGGTATAAACTAAAATTGACCAACAAATTTTACTAAATTTTGCGGGATTTTCGTGACAGCGCAAGGAAAATTAAACAGCCGGGACTGCGTTGATAGAAAATCGAACATACAATGGTTCATGTTCGAAAGGTGTAGTGCAAACTTAATTCAATTTATTCCTAACACACAAATTAATTTTCAAGAACAGCATCAACCAGTCCGCTTCCGCTCCGCCCTGCGCCCCTAGCGTGGAGCGCCAAAAACAAACAACTATCGCTGCGCGTTCCACTCCGGCGCATCTTTCAAAACTTACAATCCAAAACCCTATGTTAAAGTAACATAAGGGTGATTTTGATGTGGCTGGGTCAGGTAAAGTAGAACAGGGTGTAATATTAATTAATTTTACATAAAGTGCGGTTGGAGTTTATAGATCGCCGCTAGCGCGTGATACGAGTCGGTTTAACCGAGAACAAGTAAAACATTAGGACTGCCAATGTCTCCATAAAATCGTATTTATGGTCCTGACTCACACCCACAGCACTGGAGCATGGAATTCCGGTAGTACCCATACAAAAAATAACATTGATTTTTCGTATGTTTATTCGACGGCGAGTTTCCTTAGATCAAATGTATCCTAATCGTTTTGATTCACATTTGATTTCAACCCATATTATTTACCATGGTTTTTGTATAGTTGACCGTAAACGCATTTATTTTAAATATGTTAAAACTTCGAAAATAAACATACATACATAATAATATGTGTAATATATATATAAATATATATATAGCGATAGCGACACAGTGTATAAAACTTTACAAACTATAGTCAGAATTTTTTTAAGATGTCTGTTTTTTAGATACCGTACTAAAGCTTTTTTTGTCATTCGGAATTTTTTAAAATTTCTTACTATAACAAGAATACACATCGCCTTTATACAGAGGTTGGCTGTCTTTAATGTTCCCTTGTCTTTGATTCAACATAGCGCTTGAGTTATACTGAGATTCTAGCTGTACAACTGTTTATCACTGATTTAATGTAATTTATGGTTGTTATGGATCAGATTCCGTTCTTGCTGTTGGATTCCGAAAGTGCTAAAGTTGGTACTTCGGTCTAGTAACTCTGCTTCTGAAGATGGTCTTGTGATCAAATCCCGCACAGGATTTATTTCACGTTATGAGCCTGGATATTTGGCCCTTAGTTATATCTATTTGACTCTGTGTAAATGTTATTACATCTGTCAGTGGCGATGCGTCTACGTCTATTAAACTTTATTCCAACCGGCTTGTCTAATTTTCAGGTAGTCAATTAGTTTTTGTACAGCTCCTGTATATTTATATACCTGAACATCGACACCTTGTTTCTACAACACAATCCTTCATTTACTTTCACCTCTCCCGTTGCCTGTCTGTATTCAAATTTTGCAAGTTAAACTTGACGTATTCTAACTTTAGAAAACATATAGACACGATCCAACTACAATGCATTAACTACGCAATACAGCTAGCGCCTAAACTCTGAATCAGAAATATCGGAATTTGCTTGAAAATTATTCTGATGCAAGTCCAATACAATTTCAAAATTGGTTGATTATTTGTTGAGTGTTGGAGTTATGTTTGAGATAGATGGTGTTAATAATGTATGTTCAAATAAAAACATTGTGTAAGCTCACGGCTGTAGGACTAGGTCTATGTTTTGTAAGATTAACCCATTGATTTATTTTATTAACCATCAGACATGTTAAATCTTCAAACGTTAAGGTACTTACTACCCGAATTTTTATATCTCTAATAAACATAATTAACGTGAAATTTCAGGTATTATCATTGGCTCGAGTTAATTCGAGAGTACTAAAACAAGAACATGCTCGCAATAAATATAGGTTCATAATTATATGTTAATATTAAAACTAACTAGCATTTATCTTAACTATAGAATTATTTATGGCATATTGAAATTACTTAATGATGATTTTAACCCATTTAAATAACACGGATATGAACAAATTAATTTTTCCTATGTATTTTCTGCTTAATAAGTGGGTGTATTATGACTTTATGATAATAGTTCCAGAGAAATTATAACGCCTATCGTCGGTACAGTCAATAACAAAAGTTGATCTTAGTTTCTTAGTTGATATGTGATAAAAGTTGGCGAGTGAATTTTAATCAAGATTTTGTGGACTGCCTAATAGTGCCTTTCTCTACATTGTTATCATTTGCGTTGTATAATTTCGTGCCGCTAACACACATGGCCGAATTTGATCAAATATATTATAGCATCTATATTTTAACAACTATTTAAAAGTGTCAATAAAAGTGACTTAGTATGAATATTAATTATAGATAGGTTAGTAAACGAATCCGACATCTTTGAAACTTTACACTAAATAGCTCGAGCTAATTAAAATTCTAAATGCTGGTAATGTAAATTAGTAAATGACTTTTACACCGTGCCGAGCCGGCAGCCGGCCCGAGTCCGAGTTGATTTTTTTAACCTTAAAAAATAAATTAAGTGAAAGGCTAAATAGTCTGACAATTTCAAAATGCACAATGGAGAACATGCGTAAAAAATATTTAATTGAATTTGTTTAAATAAATTTATTTATATTTAATATAAATAAGTGGAAATCCGTAATAATTTTGAACAGTTTTTTAAAGATATTGCGGTTTAAAAACGTAAAATCGTAGGCATTTTTTTATACCTACAAATGTATTTTCGGAACCTCACTTCGATTAATTATGTTCTAACAAATATTGTCTTCGGTTGCCGCGATAGTTATTCATGAAATAAAACAATTAAAAACGGATTTTATCGCGTGTATTGAGCTTAAATTACATCCCGACGTTTCGAACACTTTACAGCGTTCGTGGTCAACGGGTCGACTGAGGAAAAATGTACAATTACCTCCGTTCAAAAACTATCACAATATGCAAAACTACCCACATATTAAATATTAAACAAATTTAGTGTTTGCACATGCCAGAGGGGCCTTTATAAAAACAAATTATTTATTATTACAAAACAAATTATTAAACAATTTATTTTATTATTATTAATTATTATTTTTGTTTTTATTTTTTTAAATTTTTTAAATTAGTATTATATTATTATTAGTGTCCACACTGTCCACCATTATGGTCTCACAGTCCTATGTCTAGCTTGCTCCTTAACCAAATGAATAACTGGATCCCAAGCTGGTGGTACCGAAAAACCATCCTCTCTGTTGAAATTTGGATATTTTTTAATCTCGATTGCCTCTCGCAACATCCGGGGAATGTATCGTTTCTCCTTGACGAGGACTTGCGGTTTGTCAAATTTAACTGAGTGGTTGGGCCTATCCATGACATGCTCACAGACTGCTGACCTTGGTCGACGGTGCTTCACATCGGCTATATGTTCCTTTACCCGAGTAGAAATGCTCCGCTTAGTCTGGCCTACATATGATAGACCACATTCACATTCCAGCCTGTAGACCCCTGCACTCTGTAGAGGAGTAGCCGACTTCACTGACCTCAGGAACTGTGACATCTTCTTCATTGGCTTAAAGTAAGTTTTTATAGAAGCACGTTTCAAGATGTTGCCAATCCTGTCAGTGACTCCTCGGACAAAAGGCAAGATGGCAGGCCGGCGCTCAACTGTAGGAATCTTCATCCGAGCCTTCTGATTGAGCCGTGGAATCTTGAGCCCGTTCGCTTGAAGTGCCTCCTTGGCATGCCGGAGTTCCGCCGCCAGGTGCTGCTCATCACATATCCTCTGGGCTCTCTGAAACAAAGACTTGCCTATAGTAGCCAGCTGACTGGGGTGGTGGTGTGATCTACCATTCAAATATCTATTTGTATGTGTAGGTTTCCTATATACAGTGCGGCCTAAGGTTTTATCGGGGTTTCTCAATACTAGTACATCTAAGAAAGGCAGTGAACAATTATTTTCCAATTCCATGGTACGTGGAACGTCGCTGTCAGTGTCAAACCGGTCTGTTGTAAACATGTCAAGTAAACAGTTGACAGATTCGCAGCATTTGGTCTTGCAGAAAGGATTAAATTATGTTGTGGCACCACGGAAGATTCCTTTTGAAGACATTATTGTCAGTGTAGAAGATTGTCTGGTGAAAAATCAGGTGAAAAAGGAAGATTCGGAGGCTATACGCCAAGATGTCTCGTCATTATTGCGAAGGGCGAAGCCGCCGAAAACAAACTTACCTAAGGAAGAGATAAGGGCCTTGAGGACCTTGCGTGAAGATCCAGACCTTACCATACTTCGAGCTGATAAGGGTAATGCGACGGTTGTACTTGACACCACCGATTACAACCAGAAAATTGAGAATCTGTTGGCGGACAGCACAACCTATAAACATGTCAAAAAAGATCCTACTGCGAGAGTCTTAAAATGTACTAAAGACCTAATTGGTGAATACAGCGAATCCCTTAATCTAGATGTTGCAGGTTTGGTTCCTGATTGCCCGGTGCCTCCTAAGTTGTATGGGTTACCGAAGATACACAAGGCGGGTGCCCCGCTACGTCCAATAGTGAGTCAAATTGATGCTCCAACTTACAAATTGGCTCAATACTTAGCAGGAGTCCTTTCATCTTTACGGGGTAATACTAGAACACAAACAAAGGATTCTTACCATTTCATCAGTGACATTAGAGACCTTACATTAACTGATGACGAGATCATGGTCAGTTTCGATGTCCAGTCACTCTTTACGAGTCTACCGGTACAAGACTGCATTGAAATTGTGAAGAAGAGGTTGCGTGAGCAGAACATGTCTGAAGAATATGCTAAGCTCTTGGAACACTGCCTTACATCAGGATATCTACTATGGAACAATGAATTCTTCCTGCAAGTCGACGGTGTAGACATGGGGTCCCCGGTATCTCCAGTAGTCGCTGACATCTTTATGGAGGACTTTGAGGAGAGGGCGCTCTCATTGGCTCCCGTGCAGCCGAAGATTTTCAAAAGATACGTAGATGATACTTTTACTATATTACCTAAAAATAGTGTTTCAGTTTTCCTTGACCACCTCAATTCCATTCATAGTAAGATTAAGTTTACCATGGAATTGGAAAATAAATAATTGTTCACTGCCTTTCTTAGATGTACTAGTATTGAGAAACCCCGATAATACCTTAGGCCGCACTGTATATAGGAAACCTACACATACAAATAGATATTTGAATGGTAGATCACACCACCACCCCAGTCAGCTAGCTACTGTAGGCAAGTCTTTGTTTCAGAGAGCCCAGAGGATATGTGATGAGCAGCACCTGGCGGCGGAACTCCGGCATGCCAAGGAGGCACTTCAAGCGAACGGGCTCAAGATTCCACGGCTCAATCAGAAGGCTCGGATGAAGATTCCTACAGTTGAGCGCCGGCCTGCCATCTTGCCTTTTGTCCGAGGAGTCACTGACAGGATTGGCAACATCTTGAAACGTGCTTCTATATAAACTTACTTTAAGCCAATGAAGAAGATGTCACAGTTCCTGAGGTCAGTGAAGTCGGCTACTCCTCTACAGAGTGCAGGGGTCTACAGGCTGGAATGTGAATGTGGTCTATCATATGTAGGCCAGACTAAGCGGAGCATTTCTACTCGGGTAAAGGAACATATAGCCGATGTGAAGCACCGTCGACCAAGGTCAGCAGTCTGTGAGCATGTCATGGATAGGCCCAACCACTCAGTTAAATTTGACAAACCGCAAGTCCTCGTCAAGGAGAAACGATACATTCCCCGGATGTTGCGAGAGGCAATCGAGATTAAAAAATATCCAAATTTCAACAGAGAGGATGGTTTTTCGGTACCACCAGCTTGGGATCCAGTTATTCATTTGGTTAAGGAGCAAGCTAGACATAGGACTGTGAGACCATAATGGTGGACAGTGTGGACACTAATAATAATTTAATACTAATTTTAAAAATTAAAAAAAATAAAAACAAAAATAATAATTAATAATAATAAAATAAATTGTTTAATAATTTGTTTTGTAATAATAAATAATTTGTTTTTATAAAGGTCCCTCTGGCATGTGCAAACACAAAATTTGTTTAATATTTAATATGTGGGTGGGTTTGCATATTGTGATAGTTTTTGAACGGAGGTAATTGTACATTTTTCCTCAGTCGACCCGTTGACCACGAACGCTGTAAAGTATTCGAAACGTCGGGATGTAATTTAAGCTCAATACACGCGATAAAATCCGTTTTTAATTGTTTTATTTTATGTTCTAACAAGAAAAAAAATTAATGAATGAATGAAAGATTTATTCATGAAAATTACAAAAAACATAATAAACAATAACATATACAACTTGGAACATTAATTGCCACGAAATGGTCGCAACTCAGCGTTAAATGCTGGCAGCGCTGGTCTTCCGTTGTAACCATTTGACGACACGGCGCATTGACGCCACGATCACATCCCCAAAATAAGAAAATCCTAATCAAAACAAGAAAAAAAACAATAAAAAACAGGAAAAACAGGACACAAAGGACCAAACTACTTTAAATTACACTTATATTATAACAAACAAAGGAAGACATATTACGAATTTACGACAAAATGTATGATAACTATATAGCTAAACGCATTTTTTCGTGCCTAAAATTACAAAAATTTTTCAAAAACTTGTTCCTTCCAAACAGTTTTCTGCAACTTGAGGTCGGTGACGTCCAAACCTCACGCTTTTTGTATGGGGCGTTTTGACGCGCGGCGCAGACGTTTCAGGTCTATTATAGATAGTAGGTTTATTAGAGACATGAATCTACAGGGAAATAGAATCGAATGACGTCTTCCAAAAAAATCATGCATGTTCCTGATTGCATAGTAGTTAAGTATATAATTATTTTACATTTTTTTAAAAGTGGGTATTCCACTCATACATTAGTATGTTATTCAATCAAATACAAACATTGAAAACATTGAAAAAATAATCAACCCAGTTGGACTTGAACCAACATCGATACGCCTTACCGGGGCTCGATATCGCTTTACCAATTAAGCTATGGGTTCAGTTACCGAGCTGACGAAATTCTCAATGCCTTCAATCATCTTTTTGCATTTATTTTTACATCGACTTTATAGCAGCCGTAAGCGACATCTAGGTGCCAACCACTAGAGTTAGATACCCTTCCCGCCGACCCTTTTACAAGTGTCACAACGGAAATAACAGATGGCGCCTGCTATCAACTCATATAATTATTTAACATTTTTTTTAAAGTGGGTATTCCACTCATACATTAGTATGTTATTCAATCAAATACAAACATTGAAAACATTGAAAAAATAATCAACCCAGTTGGACTTGAACCAACATCGATACGCCTTACCGGGGCTCGATATCGCTTTACCAATTAAGCTATGGGTTCAGTTACCGAGCTGACGAAATTCTCAATGCCTTCAATCATCTTTTTGCATTTATTTTTACATCGACTTTATAGCAGCCGCAAGCGACATCTAGGTGCCAACCACTAGAGTTAGATACCCTTCCCGCCGACCCTTTTACAAGTGTCACAACGGAAATAACAGATGGCGCCTGCTATCAACTCATATAATTATTTTACATTTTTTTAAAGTGGGTATTCCACTCATACATTAGTATGTTATTCAATCAAATACAAACATTGAAAACATTGAAAAAATAATCAACCCAGTTGGACTTGAACCAACATCGATACGCCTTACCGGGGCTCGATATCGCTTTACCAATTAAGCTATGGGTTCAGTTACCGAGCTGACGAAATTCTCAATGCCTTCAATCATCTTTTTGCATTTATTTTTACATCGACTTTATAGCAGCCGTAAGCGACATCTAGGTGCCAACCACTAGAGTTAGATACCCTTCCCGCCGACCCTTTTACAAGTGTCACAACGGAAATAACAGATGGCGCCTGCTATCAACTCATATAATTATTTAACATTTTTTTTAAAGTGGGTATTCCACTCATACATTAGTATGTTATTCAATCAAATACAAACATTGAAAACATTGAAAAAATAATCAACCCAGTTGGACTTGAACCAACATCGATACGCCTTACCGGGGCTCGATATCGCTTTACCAATTAAGCTATGGGTTCAGTTACCGAGCTGACGAAATTCTCAATGCCTTCAATCATCTTTTTGCATTTATTTTTACATCGACTTTATAGCAGCCGTAAGCGACATCTAGGTGCCAACCACTAGAGTTAGATACCCTTCCCGCCGACCCTTTTACAAGTGTCACAACGGAAATAACAGATGGCGCCTGCTATCAACTCATATAATTATTTAACATTTTTTTTAAAGTGGGTATTCCACTCATACATTAGTATGTTATTCAATCAAATACAAACATTGAAAACATTGAAAAAATAATCAACCCAGTTGGACTTGAACCAACATCGATACGCCTTACCGGGGCTCGATATCGCTTTACCAATTAAGCTATGGGTTCAGTTACCGAGCTGACGAAATTCTCAATGCCTTCAATCATCTTTTTGCATTTATTTTTACATCGACTTTATAGCAGCCGTAAGCGACATCTAGGTGCCAACCACTAGAGTTAGATACCCTTCCCGCCGACCCTTTTACAAGTGTCACAACGGAAATAACAGATGGCGCCTGCTATCAACTCATATAATTATTTTACATTTTTTTTAAAGTGGGTATTCCACTCATACATTAGTATGTTATTCAATCAAATACAAACATTGAAAACATTGAAAAAATAATCAACCCAGTTGGACTTGAACCAACATCGATACGCCTTACCGGGGCTCGATATCGCTTTACCAATTAAGCTATGGGTTCAGTTACCGAGCTGACGAAATTCTCAATGCCTTCAATCATCTTTTTGCATTTATTTTTACATCGACTTTATAGCAGCCGTAAGCGACATCTAGGTGCCAACCACTAGAGTTAGATACCCTTCCCGCCGACCCTTTTACAAGTGTCACAACGGAAATAACAGATGGCGCCTGCTATCAACTCATATAATTATTTTACATTTTTTTAAAGTGGGTATTCCACTCATACATTAGTATGTTATCGTATCGATGTTGGTTCAAGTCCAACTGGGTTGATTATTTTTTCAATGTTTTCAATGTTTGTATTTGATTGAATAACATAGTAGTTAAGTAGTTAAAATTTGTCATTGTTTGTCCTAACTAGGTATGTGGATCCGAACCACAAGGTATTAAAGCATTTTAAAGCATTGTCTAATAAAATAAAATTGAGCCGTGTTCTAATATTGAAGCTCCTTATCTAAAATGATTTTTTTTTTCCTCTGCTTTGAATATTATATACCCAATACGCAATTTCCCACTCTGCAAAAAGGGTTGTGATTGGACAACAAAGTTTTGTTTGACTATAATAAAATTTAGACCCCATATATTCGTTATGTATGCCTAACAGTATGCCCCCCTTCCAATGTCACATTTTTTGTAGGGTCATTATTTAGAGATAAGACTTCTATAGTTCTATCCATCGCTGCCTGGTATCATGAGCCGTCCTTAATTATGTAATTCCATAACGCAAGAGCGGGTTTATTAAGATGCGGAATAGTGCGCTTCTCGTTTTTCTCAGATTGATGGCTGCCCTTCAGATATGACAATGAATACTAGTTATGAATCGTCCGGGTTTTTTAAGAACTGGATCTGTGGAAGCTGCCTTAACAGGCGGGCACACGGGTGTTATGACATATCATACTTGTACTCACAGCGAGGGTCAATAATACGAGTAAGTTTATATGTGACGTCTTCAATCAAAGGTACTTACATCACTGTAAGTTGTCAATAAGGCGTTACTGCCACAAACAAATATTTACAGATAAACTCTATGAACAACCGACAGTGATGTTCCTCTGACTTGAAAATCTCACATATTGGATGTTGCATATGCATATGCTGGTTTTATAGTAATCGTTACTGTAGTTGTAACATGTTGTAACATGAGACAACGGTTTGAATATAACAGTAACGGTTTGTTTATGTTTTTGTACTGTCCAAAGAGCTCAAAGAGGACCCAGTGTGTTGACGATGACGGACCTTCTTGTTCCTTTAGTCGTCAACACAGTGAATCCTCCTTTTTGTAAAGGGTCGGCAACGCGCATGTGACTCCTTTGGAGTTGCAGGCGTCCATAGGTTACGGTAGCTGCTTACCATCAGGCAGGCCGTATGCTTGTTTGCCACCGTCGTGGTATAAAAAAAAAAAAAAAAAAAAACTGTCTCTTGCAATGTACCACTCACCACGTAGCGTTTGATCTATTTGACTCCACTGGCTCTGCTGAAGCCCTAAATTTTCTTTTAGTTTATCTTAAGTATTTTAAGTTATTTTAAAAAGCCTTTTTATGCTTCTCGGATTTTTTTTATTCTTTACGACATAGGAGGCAAACGAGCAGACGGATCGCCTGATGGTAAGCAACTACCGCCGCCCATAGACGCTCGCAACACCAGGGGGGTCACAAGCGCGTTGTCGGCCTTTAAGATGGAAGTACGCTCTTTTCTTGAAGGTTTGATTGTTTCATAAACTTTATCAACAGGTAAACCGATGCGATCTGACTATAATGTATGTATGCTTATATAATTTCAGATACCACCGTCTGACAATGATATCTTCGTTGGTCCGATCACGTCTTCTGCAGGCCACATACATAGGGAACATATGCCTTGATCTAGCCCTCGACGGACCTCGACTCGGTCGCGGAAGACCAAAGAAGTGATGGCTGGATCTTGAAGGCCGACATGAGCGGAAATCGGCTCGTAAAAGAATACCCCCAGGACCGTGCCAAATAGAGAAAAACGAGCAGGAAAGTGGAGGCTGGCTATAGCCGGGATAACGCTAGGAAGAATATGAAAAGACCAAAGTCTGTCAATCTATGATCATATTTCATGATACAGATACCTGACTATGGAACGTCTGTTAGAAAGCAGAGTTGAAGACATTATCTGTCACCTTTATGAAAGCTCCAGACATGCAATTGTAACGGGTAGACTGCTGATAGTAAAGCTAATGTAACGACCACTCTGTCAAGAAGACAGAGGTTTAAAAGGATCAGTGTGCTCCTGGACTTAGGTCTCACTCTTTATACTATAATTTCAAACGAGCACATTGTAATAATCCCGGAATACACATCCCGGGCACGTTGGCTTCGCAATTACGACGAGCCACCGATCCGCGCAAAAACGTGTCAGCGCCTACAAGGCACACCGTAATTATTCAAATAATTAATGCAAGAATTCGCCACTTTTTCCCACCAACTATGATTGGCATTTTAACAATTTCCTTTGCAGCATTAGAGTGTTGATTAAATTATATTGTCTATGTATGGCGCGAGATCAGGTCCGTGCATTACGCCCTGATTGGACCAGAGCAGCCTCTTATGCTAATTGATAGTAAGTATAGTAACTTAATTAAAATACAAAGTAAGCAGTACTTATTTGGCGTCCTGGCGATAAAATCTAATGTTATTTGACAAAAAGTGGGGTCGTTATTTAAATGAATAAGTTTATTAGTGTCGCATTGATAGTGGCAAAATAGGGACGTAATTTTTATGTAGTCGGACGAAAACTTTTTAAAAACAAGATTATAAAAAAATCAACGTGTCGTTTCCTTAGTATAAATTATCCGAGCCCTCTACCTAATGGCTTCTAACCTGATATTCCTGGATCTACCAAGAGCACACCAAAAGAGATGAGAATGGCGTCCTCAGTACAAAGATGGCTTAGAAAAACAGTCCTGATATTCCCCTAACAGTAATCCCTTCACTCCCTTATAACCCACTAATACACCCATAATATGACCCGCTAATACACAATATATAGTAAAAATCCATACTAATATTATAAATACGAAGTGTCTGTTACCTCTTCACGCTTAAACCGCGGAACCGATTTAGATGAAATTTGGTATGAAGATAGTTGCACTCCCGGGGAAGGACATAGGACAGTTTTATCCCAGAATTCATATCCCGGTTGAAATTGAAAAGGGGGGTGGAAGTTTGTATCGAATTGTTGCTCACTGTAGACGTAAAATAATATGTGCGCTAAATTTTATTATGTATATCTGCTATCAGATTTTACTAAGGCGTTTCATTAATTCCTTATGGCGATGTTAATCTCACGTAGACCAAGTCGCGGGCAAAAGCTAGTAATATATAATGTTATATTGCATACCCCTGATTTTTTAGGCGGGAATGATTTCGTGGGTTTATAACTTTGTTTATTGTAAAATAGTTACCAAACTATGAATAAAAAATAGATAGTAAGATCCAAGCGGAATTACAAATGTACAAATCGTTTCTTTTTTTACAGTTGTACCTATTTTTTGGCTAGTGTAAAACATTCCCGCACCCTAAAATCCGGGGTCAACCGTGATGCTCGGTAAACTTAATAAACGGCTTACTGTCATGTCTTCGATACCATCATATTGGCACACTCGCAAAAATGTGGGGTCATTTTGCAGAGCTAATATTATTTCTATGCTTTTGTCGTTCACTGTCTTGGATACTTAGGCGATTATCACACTGGCGCGGATGCGGCGACGGTGTGCATGCGTGACAGCGCTATACCCACGCAGAGCGTTATCTCGCTCGCGCACCGGCACCGCATGCGGAAATCGCAGCAGTGTGAAAGCCGCCTAATATTACTTTTAGGTAGGTCCAAACCTCCACGCATTCTTATTAAATCACTTCTGTTTAAAAATAGAAATCTCAATGCTAACTGAGCATTGACTACGTATTGCGGTGAATATGTTAGCTTTCGTTTAGGTACCTACATACATCTATTACAGATTTCCCGTACCCTACATGCGTTAGCCTGGAGCAACCACTAAATATTGCGGCTAATTGGGGTGAGTAACACCGTCGTTGCGGTCACAGTGGTCCCATATCTCATGCGGACTGCGTCAGAGTACATGAAAACCAGTAGCATATGATTTACGAATAACTGTAACTTCGAACTGTTTCATAACGGCAGGCGCGGCGCGCTGTGTTATTTCCTAATTTTGTCGACTCGTTGTAAGTAGGTACATGCCAATGCTTGGTGCCCCTAATTACGGGCTTTTTGGTTATATACCCAATACATCGTTAAATTTAAAGGCAGAATAAAATGAAGACCAGAAATTATTAATAATAGACATTTTTTTTTAATAAACATTTTTTTCAGTCACGTTACTAACGAATACGCGAATGGCAGAGCCCCGTACCTAGTTGCTGATTCAGTTTGCCGCAAAAATCTACTCGTTTCACTCTACCACTACTCGCCATGCGATCGTAGCGGGCTCATATCTCATGTAGCCCTCTCCCGATATATCCTGACGCGAGTTAAAACGCCATATCATATCTGAGTCTTTCCGAGACTTAGGCTGTTTTGACTTGATAAGATAGCTAGGCTCATTAAACCGTTGATTTCAATTAATTCATCATCTCCGAGGATAAATCAGAAAGCGTCTGAAGCGATAAATCTTGATTAGATTGATAGTAACTGCCCTGACTGATCTACAGGTTTCAACCGCCCTGGAAGAAATCAAAATGGCAATAATTACGAAACTGATAGTAACTTACAAACAGACAGTTATCTTAGTTGTTCACAAAATATACATAAAAGATATTTATTCTTCAATTTAGGCACATTACAATGCACTTATGAACGTCAGAGAAAAAAAACTACCACCGGTTCTAACCCTACACCTCTGACCCCAGAAGTATTATGACCGGCAAGAAACTCGGCAGGACTTATTTTTTCAAAACAGTAATTTCAAACTCAAACATTTATTCAGTAAGTAGGCCACAAGGCCACTTTTACACGTCAAAGTAAAAGAGAGAGAAAAAAAAATCAAACTACACCGGTTCTAACCCTACACCTCTGACCCGAGAAGAATTATGTCCGGCAAGAAACTCGGCGAGACTTATTTTTTCAAAACAACAGTACTTACATCAAAACTAAACAATACATATAAGTGCGTTGTTCTATAAGAAAACATATCAAACCAAGGTTAGATTAACCAACAATAGGTTATAGTTTAAGAAAAATACCAAAGAAAAAATGAGTCCAAATCTGACTATTGAAAATGAATTACATACAAGTTTGATATACTTTCTTACCTGAACTGTGTCTTCTACATAAATTTCCAAATTATAATAAACTAGCTATGATACCCGGCTTCGCTCGGGAGTTGATATGAGATTACGTGGTAGATGAAATAAAAAAACATACTATGACGTAAAAAGTAAAAAATATATTTTGAAAACATTTTCTATATTTACATGTATTTACATTTTCTCATTATTTACACTACTTGTTTATAAACAACATTTTTCATTTTATTGTCCGGGGTATATATATATAAATTTTTCGAACTTCCTACTCTTGAGCAAGCTACATATAGCTGACCGTGAGAGAAGCAGGATTCTTTGAGGTTGATGCCACAATATTTCAAAGTTTGCCCTTGCGCTTTGTTAATTGTAAAACTAAAGGCTAATTTAATTGGAAACTGCAATCTTTTAAATTGAAATGGCAATTCAGAAGAGATCAGTGGTATTCTAGGTATAAATACTGTGTGTCCTTTGTTCTTTCCAGAAATAAGTTCAGCTTCAATGACATTATTCGATAGCTGTTTTACGATCATCCTCGTTCCATTACATAGTTTTGGGGAGTTGAGATTTCTGAGTAGTATGATTGGAGATCCAATTTTCAGACGAAGGCAGTGTAATGGCATTCCTGGTACTTGTAAAGAGTTTAGAAATTCAGTAGGAAAGTTGACACTTTCTTCAATGGATACCATCGTGTCGATCGATTTATATACTTTCTCTTCACCAGGTATTTTCTTTAGAATATTAAAATTGATATCGTCAACAATATTATTTTTAGTGGCCAAAATTGCTCTTTGAAATAACCACTCTACGTTGGTATAGTTCTGAATAATATTTGGATAAATTTTGTCGATTAGTTCGTTTTCAGTAGTGGCTATGTTACAGAAATCACTATTGAGTTCAATGAGGCCGGTCGTTTGGTCAGTAGGATATGTACCTTCGCCTATTTGTAAAAGTATTTTAGCAAAATGTGCTGTTGTTTCATCTTTTGATAATTCAACCCTCATGTTTTTTGTTAATTGCAGTATTTGTACTTGCGGCCAGAGATGTGACTTTTTTAAGCATGCATTGATCTCGTCTGCTGGTGTTGATTTGGGAATAACTGGAAGTGTTTGTCGAAAATCTCCTGAGAGTATGAGTAGAGCTCCTCCCATCATTTCAGAGTTTTTTCGCAATTCTTGTAATGTTCTGTCCATGGCTTCTAGTGATTTTTTATGGGCCATGGTGCATTCATCCCAGAAGATAATTTTAGCATGTTTTAGAAGTTGACCCCGTCCAGATGTTCCTGAGATTTTACATACCGGGAATTGTTGTTCGGCTATATTCAACGGTAGTTGTAAGGCAGAATGGGCAGTTCGTCCTCCTTCCATAAGTGTGGCTGCAATGCCGGATGATGCTAGTGCCAGTGCGATGTGTTTTTCAGCACGTATTTCCGCCAGTATTAGATTTATTAGAAACGTTTTACCGGTGCCTCCTGGTGCGTCCAAGTAAATAATTCCACCAGTGTTGTTATTTATTCGGTTCATTATAACGTTGTAAATTTTTTTTTGATTGTCATTGAGGAGTGGTTTGTTGTGAGCAATGTATTCAAGTAGTTCATTGACGTTGTAGCTTTTTTCCTTTGTAATTTCGTAGTTTAGCACACTGAAAGTATTTCTTTGTGGTGCTGGCATTCCAATTTCTACTAAGGTCTGGTTATTTATTGCTAAACATTTATCTTCTAAGCGAATGAGTGTTTCATTGATGATGTCGTCATTGAATTCTATAGTCAGTTCTGGATTAGCTTGTCGGATTTGGTACAATATATCATCACTCATATTCCTTTTGAAAGAGTCCCATAGCTGTTTTGGGTTTGATGGGTTACATGTTGTTAGAATTATGGCGAATAACTCTCGAATTTGTTCAGCTGAAGCTGTGAGTTTGGCTTCTTGTAGTGTTAATTCCCAGTGGTTATCGTTTTCCAATAATCCTAAACGTTGACATGCTTCTCTGTAAGTCTGGCATATGTAGCCGTCAATAGTCCTGAGATCTGTGAAACTTGTTGGTCCCCGTATTTCGTGTAACAACATTCGGAGATAGAAACATTCGGCATTGTTTGGATGTACAGTGTATACTCGACCTATAGCGTTAGTTTTCATTATTTCTGGATGACCCTCTTCTGGCATTCCTTGTTTTCGTCGTTGAAAAATTTTCCTTGTTTTGTCCCACGTATAATAAATAGGGACGTCGACATACAGTAACGTCTTTGCGAATGGATCCGTTTGGCAAAGTTGGAAAAAAGCTGTTAATGTTGTGTTCTGAGGTGGTTCGCTTGCAATTTTTCTAGCCGAGTCTTTTGTAAAGTAAACTCTCTGTCCATTCTCCAAATGTACTGCTAGATGTTGCACAGCTGGTTCGCGTTCGTGTATGGGAAAACTAAAAATCCTCCACGCTGCTTCGTTACTGTTGATGTATCTTCCCATTTGGTACATGAGGATTTCATCATTTCTATTATTTTGTTCGCTATTTTGGACTATTTGAAATACTGCCATATCACTACCTTTGTTTACGTACTTACATATATATTTAATAGATTTTACTGAATTGCAATATTCAACGTTTATGTGTGCTTGGAACATTTTGGAAAGTAGTGGGTTATATGGTACTACCCATTGATTATCTATTTCCAGTTCGTCTCTGCCTTGTATTCGTATTTTTGCTGTGAAGCCACCGTTTTTCGGTGATCGTCTTCTATATTTGGGATAGCCGTCATCTTCAGTTTTTGTACCGTCCAAGTATGGTTTTGGATATTTTTTTGTACATTTTCCATCACTCATGCATGGCGCATTGAAGTTTAATGGTCCACATGGTCCGTGAATCATGTTTTTCACTACTATGTTGTATAGTTCCGGATCATTTTGTGGATTGGGAAATTCAGCTTGGATGATTTTGTCGATATCCGTGGGATAAATTTTATCGTGTAGCCATATGAGATTGTGTGAGTGAGGTAATCCTCGTTTTTGCCACTCGATTGTATACATCCAGCATCTAACGGTTCCAAAGATGTGGTATTTTGTGATGACTTCAATAAATCTTATTTGTTTTTGTCGAAAAACTCGGGCTATCATGTCGTGTCGATCCATGGAGGTTTGTCCGTATTTTAGTTGTTCTTTGATTTCTGGCCATGATGAGTTGCATGTAAATGTTATGAAGAGATCAGGTCGTCCATATTTTCTTACGTAGGTCATGGCATCTTGAGTATATTCGTGCATATGTCTTGGACTTCCTATGTATGATGAGGGTAAGATTACCATTGTTCCAATATCGTCAATATTGCCGTCATTTATGATCGCATCTCGAAGGTGGATGTATTCTTCTGTGCGTAGTTTCTTCTGATTCAGTCTTATGTAAAGCATCCGTTCTGCTTCTATTTTTGCGTACATATCTACCAGAAATTGTTGGAATAAACGGCGAGTGTTGAGAATGTGATTGTATATTTCATTGTCTCTGATCATTAAGCGGTAAGCATAGAACTCCTTGGAAGTGACTTTTTTGTTTGTTTCTATGCCTGTTTTAGGATGAATTTGTTTTATATTGAAATGATAACCATCCTCTCCGTGCAGAAATATTAACAGATATTGAAGAGCATCATATGAACGGTGTGTCTCTGCAATGCGTTGTAGTCCTTTTCTTCTTCGTTGTACAATTATGTCACGGCTTGTATTTTCATTGTCCACAATTACGATGGCGACTTCATCTATCTGAGGTGCATTAAATCTACGTTCGTGTTCTCCACGTGGTCTTTTATCGGCTCGAATTACAATTTTATAGTCATCAGAAATCATGCGGTCTAGTGTTGTTTTGAATATGTAAATCAGTTGATTGTATTTGTGTAAGATCCTCTGTACATCTTGGATTATTTCGCGTTTCAATCCAATAAAATTTGTACATCGTTGATCAATTTCGTTTTCATCATTTCCGATGAAATATACTTGCAGAAATTTATAGTCATCGTTAGGCATTGGTAGTAACGATCCAATTTTGTGATAAATTTGCCCTTGAATTGAAAATACATATTCAAATTTGTCTCTTTTAGTGTCAGTCGAAGTAACACCGAAAGAAGTCATTTGAAAGCAGGAGTTGTATGATCTTATATTTTGAAGAAAGTGTTTTGATTCTGGTGTTTCCCCGGTCATGTAATGTAGAAATTCCTGTGGAGGTGCTTCCAGTGGTGGTAATCGAATTTTTCCATTCATGCAACAGAGACCTGGTGTTTCTTTACTGAATTTTTTCGCGTGGCAAAATTGGCAAATGTTATTCAATTTTCCGATCACAACATATTTATGATCGTAATATTTCTTCGTCGGTTCGCAGTGGAATGCTTCCTTTGTTAGATTATCTTTTAAAATGCTCGATTCTTCAATACTTTTATTTTCTTTTCTTTCTTCGCTTTTTCCGCTTCTCAGGGTGCTCATTCTGGTTCGTTGATTTTGTAAACGTGCTTCGCGCTCTTCTTCCGTTTCATTTCTTCGATTTTCTTTTTGTTTCCGCCGTTTCGCTGCAGAACTGGCAAGATCTCCACCTCTTTTACGTCTAGGCATTGTATTCTGTAAAATATAAATTAAATGAACATTTTATAGACAAATATATTGTTACGTAAACGTGGAGCACGTTGAGACAAAGAAAAAAAAAATATTTAATCTTCAAGCGGTCGCGCGATATTTTGTTTACGGCCAAAGTATATAGAAGGCATCGATTCAACGCCGCGCGACTACTTGAAAGTTAAGGAAATTACAATTAAATACACTATTAAAAATACTCACATTTGATATTTCACAATAAAGGCTCACAGGTAACTTTTTTCTTCTTCGCTTCGAAATCGAGAATTAATTAAACACACTATTAAAAATACTCACACGTGATACTTCAAAATAAAGGCTCACACACAGATAATTTCTTTCTTTTTCGTTTCGAAATCGCTTGTTTCGCTGTTCAAATCAAACTAACTCTGGCGGGTGACACCGGGCTCTTATATATTCAGAAAGCTAGGCTCTAGGATATTCGAGAAAGTTGGCGCTAGGATATTCGAGAAAGTTTGGGAATAATCGTTCGTTTAAGTCCATATTGTGTACAATGAATGAAATTCAACTATTCGACAACAGATGGCGCCACTTTGGACAATGAATGAAGTTCAACTACTCGACAACAGATGGCGCCACTACACTTACTTTCCGAGTTGAAGGGTTGGAAAAGCCCTTATATCTTTAAAGACACACCCTTTAGGTTAAAACGGGAACTTTCTTGTTCGAGGGGGAATAAAGGGCTATCACACTATATAAGTCCCTTTATCGTGCTTGGACTCCTTTTTAAGTTTTATCGGCACGCACATTTTCTCAACTTAGTTTTATTATATATAATGATTATAATACATTCGATCTTAAACATACACAATAATGCTTAGTTCTATAAGAAGACTTATCAACATGGGTACTTAAAAAACACTAGAATCTAAATTGAGTATCATTCATGAAGCATATGATTCCTACAAATCTGTTTTTGTAATTTGCTTTTCAGTATTGTATTATGTCATGATTACGAAGAAATAGTAGGTAATATATTGTTTTCGAAGATGCGAAGTCGCACATCTCTAGCCGAGTATGTTTTATGTTTAAATGGACGACCTTGGGAGTCCTTTTAATTAAATACGAAGCCAGCATCAATGACCTTTCGCGCCGAGTCAGATAGAGTGCTTTTCTCAAAAATGGTGCATGAAAATTAAATAACAGCAGGTTGTTGGATACATGGATTTCCTTTTATTCCGCAACAATATCTTACATCAATATACGTAATGCGTAGTTACGCGTGATGGTCGCCTTAGAATAACCTCCAGGGGTTACCACGGACAAGGAATGCAAATCTTAATATATCTACCTCCATTCATTAAACATCTTTTATTCAACACTTCTCTTTTCGGGTTACATGAGATAATCAATAGGTATTGTAGATGTAAAGTTCGAAATGCGAACATGCTCTTTAAAAATATAGACATAATATTCTTAACCAGTTCTTCGTTGTTCTTTCACCACTATTATCGCTCCTTAGCGCTAAAAGGGAAATTAACTTTTAATGAATTTTCTCCGCTATGCTGCTATTATTAGCCGTAATTAAACAGCCAAACTAGCAATTAAATGTCTCTTAATGGCTTCCTTTGTGAGATAGCAAGTTGTGGTTAGTCCAAACCGCAGTTAAGCCCTAGCAATTAGATTAGAGATGTGGTGAGACGTCGGCAGAAGGAAATAGTATGTATAGACCTAGTTACACAAATTGACATTATTACACAGATCTTGCGTCTTAGCAACTGTTATTTGTATAGGGTAATCCCGAATCTTAAAAAATAGTTTGAACTGAACCCGAGGCTAATTGATGCCTTCTTATATCCGAAAAAAATCTGACTGTTCTCATCTACAGATCGCATTTCCTCAACCGAATCTCTCAAATTTTGTAGCCCGTTTCGATAATAAAATGGATCTTTTTTGTCGATATTGATCGACAAAAAAGAATTGAATTGGTTGAATTCTCCGAAAATTTAATAATGGCCGCTGGGAACGTAAATTTTTCATATTTCAGCCATTTCGCATTCTCGCGAGTTCATCAGCTGGGATCCATTCTAAAAAATATTCCCTTAAATAATATAAAACAACAGTCGTGAACAAGCTAACTACATTTAGATAAGTATGTACAGTCAGCAGCAGAAGTAGCTAAGTATTTGAAGTGTTCTGACAAACTTTATTCTTAAGACAATAAGAGCGTGTGAAGATTATTTAGAACACCTCCACCGCTTAGCTATGTATTTCTGCGTATAACTGTACAAAATCCGTATCGTCGACCTGGTCAGAACTGGAACAATAACTCCGGGATAAACTTCAGCTGTCAGCTGATTGTGAACTGTCGATGGGGCTTTATAAAGGCTTTATAAGCTGCGCGGGATTACGTCCGCTTTTATTAATGTCTGGTCAAAGGCAGCTTGTGAACAATAGAGCTTAACTTAAATTAGTATTAATGATATTGATAAAATAAAATGTTTCAAGAAGACATTTTGAGGCATGAAGTGGACTTTCTGTAATTTAAATATAAGTTTTATGACAGCTTTATTTCGGTACAGTCAACCAATTTGATTCCTAGGCCACTGAAGAACCTTGTCGTAATGACAGTTGCCCGTGGATACGTATAAACGTAACCTATTCGCTACCAAACTAGCTATTGTGACAAGGTTCTAGAGTGGCCTAGGAATCAAATTGGTTGACTGTACCTATCAGAATGTAACGAAATATCCTATCAGAAACTATCGAGGACTCTGCCATGCCGACAATTATAGGTACCTCATACAAAAGGTAACTAAGATAAATTAATGAGATTTACCTTAATACAGAAGGCTGAATGCGCGCTGAAATGGATGCTAGATATATTTTTACTATGACATTTTTATATACTTTGTATAGTTACTTGTACTATAGTTTTACCCGATTAACGACGGTAATAAAAGTAGACTGTCTATGTAACCAAAGCTCTACCTCAATTGCATCGCTTCGCCATAAAACTGCTCAAATTTCAGAGACATTATACTTGTTACCGAAGTAGAAGTGAACTCTGGTGAACTCTGCTAAGGGTAAAATAGACAAACGTTTACCTCTTTTTTTTAACAAGCGTACGGCCCGTAGCCTATGAACTACAGAGCAGCACTACAGAGGTGTTACACGTGCATTGCCGACCCTTTAATATACGAGTAAATGAGGATTTACTGTGTTGACGGATAATGGGACAATAGTTCCTTCGTCAACACGCTCCATCCTCTTTGAGCTCTCTCTGGCGAGTGACCTTACTCACCGGCAGGAACACAACACTTTGAGTAGGGTCTAATGCTATTTGGTTGTGGTTTTTTGTAAGGTGGAGGTACTTCCCCAGTCGGGCTTCTACTCCACATTTGAGCGAGATGACATTCGCCGAGCTATGCCCTACCACACCACACAAAGCGAGATGACATTCGTGCTGTCCATACCTCTCCTTTGGACGTAGTTTAAGGACATAACCGAAATATAAAACTTCGTGTTTATTGGAAGCCATCCACTTTCATCCACAAAGAGCTCAAAGAGGACCCAGTGTGTTGACGATGAGGGACCTTCTTGTTCCCTTAGCCGTCAATACAGTGAATCCTCCTTTTTGTAAAGGGTCGGCAACGCGCATGTGACTCCTTTGGAGTTGCAGGCGTCCATAGGTTACGGCAGATGCTTACCATCAGGCAGGCCGTATGCTTGTTTGCCACCGTCGTAGTATTTAAAAAAAAACTTTAACAGTTTGGCAATTAATCCTCCATTATATCCTACGATATAACTACAACAACTTCGCTTAAAAGGTACTTAAGGTAACATAATCCAAAGTTACGGAACTATAAAAATCCGGCACGCTCCGATCGTTAACCTGTTGCATAACCTCGCAAGGACGCGTGCGTAGGCGCAATTTACATTGAATGAATCTCGCCATCCGCACGTTTTACCAACTTCACACTAAAGGTCCTAAGTTTTGCGGGAGCCAGGCTGCATTTGTGGTCAGGCGGGAGCGGGAGCGGAAAAAAGTAGAAGATTTCCTGTGTTGCTCTCAGCAAATGATATATCCTGATTTGGCGCTTTTATGAGCTGCGTTTGAGCAATGTTAATGAAAGCTTTTCCTAAAGCTTAAGCTTGAGTTAAAATTACCCACGTTATTTAGGCCGATTTTTGCTCGACATGTTTTCGATCAATTTTTTTTATGGATTTATTCATTAGGTACGTTAGTTACGTGACTATTTTTAAATATTTTTAGTATTATGTTTTAGTCTCATGAGAGATTAATACTTAAAATAACCGCTAAAAATGCAATAAATTTATAAATATTCCGATTTAAAATGCATGAAACTAATTTCTGACAGTATCTGTGCATTCATAAGAACCAGTAAAACACGCAGTGCCGGCTTTAGGGGTGGGCGAAGAGGGCGGTAGCCCAGGGGTGCAGGGGCTCGCCGGCCTTAAAAACACGTTAGTGAATACGAGTCATTTGTGTGCACATGCATATTGTTGTTTAACAACAAATCAATCTAGGTTTATAAAGTCAAAATAGACATCCATCCATCATTCTCTCATATACATTGATTTCGCTAGGTACCGCGAATCCGCCACCGCTCCACTGCCGAACAAAAACGTAGCCTTAACTGTCGTTTACGCTTTTCTAGATTCAGAATTAATTTTATCGTCGCGCTTACGTCGTTTTGCGCCAGGAGTTACAGCATTCTAGGGACATTGTTGTGCGATATATTATGCCGGGCGTGTAAGATATTTGACTTCGTTTTGAGATAGCGATGGGTAAGGCGTTAGGCACGAGTTCCACGTACCTAGCTCTTGTCAGCATTTAGTGAATATGAACTCAAATGAGAAGATATTCGCGTGAGTAGTCATGAATTTTGTGCAAATATTATTGGGATGACTTTTACCTCTAAGACATTTTATATATTTTTTAAATAAGCAATTACATATTTAGAGAGAACCTACATATTTTTTATTACAGTTCGTATGCTTTTCGTCATATTTCCACGTTATTTTCCATCGCAATTTTTAAATAAATAATAAATAAATAAATATTATGGGACAATCTTACACAAATCAACCTAGTCCCACAGTAAGCTCAATAAGGCTTGTGTTGTGGGTACTAGGCGACGATATATATAATAGATATATACATATAAATACTTAAATATATAGAAAACATCCATAACTCAGGAACAAATATCCGTGATAAACACACAAATAAATGCCCTGACCAGGATTCGAACCCGGGACCTCCTGCTTCGTAGGCAGGGTCACTACCGACTAGGCTAGGAGGCCGTTTTAATTATTAAATCGGCTACTTTTCGCCGGAGCGCAGTTACTGTGCCGGCACATTATATTTATGGTATATATTTACAAGCAATCAGTAGCTCTATCATTTACGCACCTACCTGTTAAGGTGTCTTTCAACTGTAGTTGGGGGCGTAAGCCATAAGCGGTAGCGGGTTCAATGGACACCTGAAATGAATGAAAAATAGCACGTTATTTTATGAGTATTCTATCTCTTCTAATTAGGAACTTATTTAAGGTAATTATCGATGGCTGATAATTCTGTTTTAACAAACTATACTCAAAAGTCAATAACAAGGGTCACTTTGTATATGAATACCCCTACGAAGTTGCCCGGTTTCATTGTCTTTGAGTGTATATAATTTATTGATATGTATGGTTCTACGAGTAAACCATCGGGGAGAAAGCCGTAAACGCATACTTACATTGTATTTGGTTCAAAGATTCCTATAAACCTAGGCTCTACAGATCGATGTTTGTACGATATAGATCATAATACCTACACCTACCAATCAGGCTCCAAGGTCTTTAATACAATGAATGATAATAAATATGGATGGGATTGATTTTTAGGGTTCCGTAGCCAGAATGGCAAAAACGGAACACTTATAGTTTTGGTCATGTCCGTCTGTCCGTCCGTCCGTATGTCACAGCCATTTTAGTTATACTGAGTATTTAGTCAGTATTCATCCAAAGCACCCGAAAATTACCCGTATTTATTCATTTCGGTGGGTAAAACTATTACTAATAAAACATTTTAAAAAGTATGATCTTTTTTCCTTTTATTCAGGTAAATGTTCTAAGTCGTTAATTTGTTTTCTAGGTCCTATTCTCCCGGTGTTTTTTTCGTATTTTTTTGAACTTTGGTTCAAAAGTTATGTTTTACCGTTCGAGACGATTTTTTCCAAAAGTATTCAGTTTATTAAAAAAAATTACTTTCAAATTATTTTTAAAGACCCGTTTAATGATGTGACACACATTGATAGTTTCTGATTTTTTTTGGTGACAACTAGTTAAATGTGCTCGTAAAGAGTGCCCCTCTTAAAAATATATTTGTTACGATTTTGACTGCATAATCCAGTAGCGGCTTATAAAATACAGATATATTTCAAATTTCTACTTAAATAGTTTATACCCACCGATTTGGATGTAAACGATTAAATATGGATATATTGAGTAAATAATACTGAGTATTTACCCGGTATTTAACCGCGAGTTTTTACCCACTACCCATCATGTAGCAGAGATCAATTATAATTTGAGAGTTCGTATATGAGCAGGATCGATCAAGGGGTTATGGAGCTAGAAGGCACGAAACAATCATCATAAGGGTCTTGTTATGTAGGTCAAGGACTACTAGTTAAAATATAAACTTTACTGTAAAGATATCCGCTCCCGCTCCCGCTGGCTCCCGTTGCAAACAGCGGTCGCGGCGGCTGAGGCAACCGCTCCAGAAATTGATTTAATCAGACCCCGACGTTGACGTCTAAATTGTACCCCGCAACTATCAGCTAACTGATGATTTTATAATTGTTAAATTGTATTTCGTGCTATGATTGTAAGTGGCTGTGTTGGTTTAATTTCTTCCTTACAATTACGTTAGACAATTAGGTAACTTTTCACTTAGTTAATTAACTCTGTACGTTGTAGTCTATTACTTGTATCATCTATTTGCCTCTTTATAAACTTTTTTAAATAATATTTAGAGTGAATACAGAGCCTAAAACCTAAAATGTAGCTCACTGATTCAGTAAGAGCCTTAATATTCAAATCGCTTTAACACACACAGATACTTTAGATATTTATAGTCGAAGTAATATCAAAAAACTGGCCAAGTGCGAGTCAGACTCGCGCACGAAGAGTTCCGTGCCATTATCTATAAAAACGGCAACAAAATCATGTCTGTTGTATGGGAGCCCCCTTAAATATTTATTTTATTCTGTTTTTTAGTATTTGTTGATCTAGCGGCAACAAAAATACATCATCTGTGAAAATTTCAACTTTCTAACTATCACGGTTCATGAGGTACAGCCTGGTGACAGACGGACGGACGCACAGCGGAATCTAGTAATAGAGTCCCGTTTCGACCCTTTGCGTACGGAACCCTAAAAACCATGTTGGCACGAAATTATCGACATACTCGATATTTAAAAAAACTTTAAAATGACTGAAACTTGATTCGTCGGCACCATTCACATACCAGCAGAACAATAACTCAGACTGTGGTTGCATTTATTAATAGACAATTAGGTATCAGAAGCGCCGCATTGTCATTGTTAGCGTAATCACCCGAGAGGATTTATACGCGCACGCGCTCTTGTAGGGTGCCCATATTATTGTAAGCTTTGCTATTGTGCTTTAAAATACCGTAATACCTAGAAACACAGCCAAAAAAGCCAAGCCATATTATCGATGACATTTAGTTCGTGCCCGTTTCTCTATTGTCTTTAATTCTATGTTATGTCTACCGTTGTGCAGAATAGGCTCGTAAAGAACGCATACCGAAATGTGTAACAACGAAACGTATTGCTCCGAATCCTTGAAAGTGCCCGACGGTGGTGCAACAGTAAATGCACGCAACCTATATAACATTTTTTTAAATTGTGAAGTACTTTCTTCCTAGCCAGCTTGTCAATTTTTCTAACATATGAAGACTTTTTTTATGTTTTTCTGTTTTGTTGCTGGTGGTGGAAGTAGGTATAGCTTACTATAGAATTTGTAAACTGGAGCCTCGTCTGCCAACAAACCACACTGTGAACTGATAGAAGAACTGATAAAAAAAATTTTAAGCCGTTTCGTGAATAAACATTTATTTATTTACCATTTTTTTTCGTCCTATAGTGCTTGAAGAAAAGTAAAGTCAAATTAATGTTTTTGATACGCTACTGATGTTTAGCGCGATGTAAGTCGTTTCGGCTAGGACATTATGCCTTCGAGCCTTCTTCATGGTCACCCTACGCTATGAGTTAGTGCCACGGGCACTTGTCCCTGGTGATTAAGGGTCCTGGATCCTTAATGAGATAAGTGAGGCTGCAAAATGAGATCTGCCTCGAGATTCTCAGAGGCAAACTATGTAGAACGCACATCGATATTTAACTATGCAGCTTTTGCTTTAGGAAGTGTCCATGTTGCAATAGATTTACTAATCACTGAGTGGTAACAGCTACTGATGAGTGATAAAAAGGTATTAGAAAATAGTTTTTTAACTTCTCATGCTCAAAAAGTGTCCATATTATGCTTACCAATGCGGACTAAAGTAGTACATTTAGCCCCTAGGGAAAATATGTACACATATTTATGATTAACAAAACATTTTAAATTGACCAATCAGAAGCACTTCACCATATTAAATCCACCAATCACAACACATATCCGAAGTTAATCGGAATGCTGGATTCTTCTTAGTGCGTATACAGTGAAAATAATTTAAGTCATTAAAAAACACATTGTATTTAGTATCAACCAACCAGAATACAGCAATGTTAAAATCGACTAATCAGGATACGCAATTCATTTATGAAAACGTAGGGTGTTTTTTGTTCCTACTTCACAATCATTAAAAAAAAGATTAAAATCTTTTGAGAGCGCTTTAAAGCACTAATTATACGGCATTTATTGACGGTGTTTATATTTTTTATCTGTAAGAAAGCAGTTAAAACAATGAAAAGGCCGTCAAGTTAAACCATATTTTCACATTAGATAAGTGATTGTGCGTAAATAATAAGCATTTTTATTCTTGCAATCGAAGTGAAAAATAGTATGTATAACTTTGACCTTAAAGCCATATTCGAAGAATTTTCCCTCACTTCGTTTGGGAAAATAACCACCTCGTGGTAACATGGCCTACTTTAGACCCTTGTCAAACAATCTACTATTTTTTATAAATGTTTTCACTTACCCTCTCGATGCACAATGTACTTATTATAATTTCCATTGGTCCAAGGTGAGGTGAGGTAAGGTCCAGTTACGTGAGTGCAAAAAAACAGCGTGTACAGAAATAAATGAATGATTTACTAAAACTCATACATTTAATGATGAGCTCGCTTGCTCTATTATTTAACTTGTAAGAAGTATAACATCATGTTAATCACTTCATCTTTACTTCTCTTTTATTATTGTAAATACAGTTACGATGTTGAGAACGTTAATTAAAGTTATTTTACACATGACCTTATAAGTTAAAAAGAGTGACTATTTTTTGTTCGATTTATTAAAGACAAGTCGAATAAATAAATAAGAAACATTCGATGATCAATGCACGGTGTTCTATAAGTAGCGGAAACTGTTCTGCTTTAGACAGGTTTTTTTTTGTTTTCGATTTTTAGGAAAATAATAAAAGCTGGCTGTATTATAATTTTAAAATAAACAATACTTTAAATACAATCTTTCTCGAACATAACTACAACATAAAACAAATATTCAACCAATATTGAAGTTGTATTGCAGTTGCATTGTAATAATTCTCAAGCAAATTCTGATATTTATATTTGTATATCTTTTCCGTCAACGGAACAACGTTGTTCCGAACCTTTGGGAGTCGTATGCGAAGCCGAAGCCAACGCGCAGGGGCCCTTTCGACAATTTAATGAAATGCGAGGGGTATACTAAGCAGATGCTGCATCTGCCCGTGTGTCACGCAGGAGACAGCTGCAGCACCTGCCATGGTGCAAGGACTATTGAGAGTTAATTGAGTCTGAAATTTGCTATTGGGTGAAAAGTGTGGACTAACTACTGGGATATTGGATGAAAAACTGGACGCCTACCTAATAAAACGGTATCCAGTTTTATTTCCAGCAGACAATTTTTATTTTATTATTAACTAGCTTTTTCCCGCGGCTTCGCCCGCGTACTAAAAGTACTAAAAAAGGAGGTTCTCAGTTAGACTCGTATGTTTGTATGTAGGAATGTATGTTTGTCCGCGATCATCTTGCGTTTCGCTGAACTGATTTAGAAGTGGTTTTCGGAAAAGTATTCGTTACATTCTGGAGGTTTCGGTATACCACGTTTTGAAGACGGCGGTTCCCTCATTTTTTATTTTAAAGAAATTATTGCAATAATTGTTTAATTGTTACGCCATCAACGACTTACTACTGAGAGATTATAATTAATACAGATTACTACTCTTGAATAGAAGCTTTTCTCCGCGACTTCATTTGCGTGGAATTAGTAATCCACCCTCCTTTTTACCCGCTTAAGGAATGACTTCTGGGATAACAACTATTATATATCCTTCCCCAGAACGCAAAATATCTCCATTCCAAATCATCTAAATAGGTTCAACGGTTATTAATTTCCCATACAAACTTTCAACCCCCGTTTCACCCCCTAGAGGGTTGATTTTCGAGATAAAAACTATCCTATATTGTTTACCGCGACTCAATCTCTATAATATGTACCAAGTTTCATTTCAATCGTCTGTTCAGCGGTTAATAATTCGCCCTACAAACTACCAACATGTTTTCTACCCCTCTAAGATTGATTTTCGGCTTAAAAAATATTCTATATTGTTTCCTGGGACTCAAACTATATCCACAACCAAATTATCTAAATCGGTTCGCGGTAAAAAAATCTCCATACAAACCTCCAACCCCCATTTCACCCCCTTAAAGATTGATTTTCGAGATAAAAACTGTCCCATGTCGTTTCCCGGTACACAAACTATCTCTATACCAAGTTTCATCTAAATTGGTTCAACGTTTCAAAATTCCCCATACAAACTACCAACCCCCATTTCACCCCCTTAAGTGTTGATTTCGTAATCAGCGACCCGATAAACCATAGAAACAATACCCATGTTGATATTTAAATTTTGTCACCACATTTCCCCCTTATGGGTTGAATTCTCAAAAAAGCTGAAACACTTGTTTTCTCATTTATTGTTAGGAATACTCCTGTAAAGTTTCGAATAAAATAGTTGAACTAATCTCGTTTCCCATACAAACTTTGAACCCCATTTCCCCCCTTAGGAGGTAAATTTTTAAAAATTATTTCTAAGTGCATCCCTATGCCTTATAAGGAGCCTACGTACCACATTTGGAATCTCTAGAACCAGCGGTTTGGGCTGTGCGTTGATATTTCAGTCAGTTTCTTCTTTTATATATTTTATTTAGAAGAAGATTGCAATTTGGCACAAATACTTTCAAGAATTTTCATGTCCACAATATTAAATTTCAAAATCGATGCCATTTTCTTAATTAACGTCCCGAAAAATCACAAAAACGACACCCATATGGATATTTAGACATTTCAACCCCATTGTACCCTAACAGGGGAGATGGTATTTCACGTCCGCCACGTCGGATTTTAAAATCGTTGTTGTTTTCGTAATCAACGACCCGATAAACCATAGAAACAATACCCATGTTGATTTTCAGACTTTTTGACCACATTTCCCCCTTTTAGGGGTTGAATTCTCAAAAAACCTGCAACACGTATTTACTCATTTATTGTTAGGAATACTTTTGTGAAGTTTCGAATAAAATAGACTAACTAATCTTGTTTCCCCATACAAACTTTGGACCCCCATTTCACCCCCTTTTCAAAAGGGGATGAATTTTGAAAAATCCTTTCTTAGTGCACCCCTAGACCTTATAAGGAACCTACGTGCCAAATTTGGAATCTCTAGAACCCGCGGTTTGGACTGTGCGTTGATACATCACTATGTCAGTCAGTCAGTCACCTTTGAGTTATATATATTTAGATTTGCATGGTTACACACTGAGTGAATTGAAATTTTCCACTACAATAACTAGAATGTCAAAATGTTTAATTCATTTACTCCTACGTTATGTTATTGGCGGTTGACCTGAAATTTTAGGGTTTTATACTGTAAGTCCATATAGGCATAAAACAAACGTGCAGACGAACTACTTATGAGGATATTTCAATGACGTTTCTAAGTCTAAGTTACATTAATTAATGTCATTTTAATTATTTTGATATACACTACACCAAACAATATGTTAAAAATTAACGTATTCTATGAATGTGGCAATTATTGTCCAACCCTTAGAAATGGAAATTAAAACAAATTCTTCATACAAGGAAACGACTAATGAATAAACGTGACCTATTCATACATACCAACAAACTTATATGCTTGCTGACTCAAGTGAAAGTGACCTTTTTGTGCACGCGATACGGTGTTTGACACGTGATTGACAACATTGGCATATAACCTCGCTTGTCAATTATTGACAGTTCTGTACCGCTACTGGTGGCGCCATTGGGTGACAAAAAAACGGAAACTCCCGATGCGCATCAATTCAGTTTCTTGCGAACGGCGCCAGTATGGATGGCTAGCTAATTCACCTTGAGCCGTGGATTAGGTAAAAAACGCCGCGTTTTAAATGCGTTTAATTCTGACTTTACAATGGAAGGAATGAGGCCGATTTTCAGAAGGGCCGTTAAGCACATGCTCGTTTTAATTAACTGGATATGCGTCAGTGAACGACATTTAGAATTGTAGAAATGAACATGTGCATGTAAGGCAAATAGTAAGTAGTAGTAAGTCGGAAAATAGTACAACAGTAGGCAGAATAAAAATAGGTTATAATAAAATTTAATAAAAAATATCTAAACGACTGTTTGATAGCGTTACTCGAATAATTAGAAACGTGCCCATGGTATTAAGTTGTAATAAGCTGAACATGGTGGTTTTTAAATCGTACGCGGAGGGAGGGCTGCCAATAGTCAATACTTTGCTACTACGCCTAAATGGCCGGTATAGAGAGCCATTACATACAATTCTAATAGATACAATTGACCTTTACAGATTTCGGAAATATTTTTTAGTTAGCGACAAAATTAAAAAATATTACACTAAAAATGTCAAACCATTCAATTCAACACATAGACAGGTTCAAAAGCTTCTTAGTTGATAACCGATGACCGAGGTTAGGGAACTTTCAATAAACCTGTAAATTCCATGCACTTGTCGTTATATGAAAAGTTAAGTAAAGGTCTACCAAGACTATTTTCGCGTACCTAACTAGCGGCTCGGAATCTGGTAGCTGGCTTTACTGACACGTCAAAAATCCAGCTTCTACAATAGGTACCTACTTGTACTTTGTAAGTTTAATCTGCTAATACAACATCGGCGTTTTCGTGTCACAGCGACGACACGTATACCTACGTCCAGTCAGCTGCGTACTTTTTTTTTTTTTTTTTTTATACTACGACGGTGGCAAACAAGCATACGGCCTGCCTGATGGTAAGCAGCTACCGTAACCTATGGACGCCTGTAACTCGACAGGAGTCACATGCGCGTTGCCGACCCTTTACAAAAAGGAGGATTCACTGTATTGACGGCTAAAGGAACAAGAGGGTCCCTCATCGTCAACACACTGGGTCCTCTTTGAGCTCTTTGGCAACCTTACTCACCAGCAGGAACACAACACTATGAGTAGGGTCTAGTGCTATTTGGCTGTGGTTTTCTGTAAGGTGGAGGTACTTCCCCAGTCGGGCTCTGCTCCAGATTTGAGCGAGATGACATTCACTGAACGTGCCCTACCACACTAAGCGAGATGCCATTCGCAGTGCCCATACCTCTCTTTTTGGCATAGTTTAAGGACATACCCAAGTCCGGGCGTAGTTTAAGGACATACCCCGGGTCCAGAACCCGGGTCCGGGTACTTAATGTATAATTGTGTTAAGTAGATACGAGTATTCCTCTTTATTTAGTAAAAATATAGCCTCTCCTACCGATGCGTTACTTAATTATGCTGCTTCTAAGTACTAATCAATCATTGAGTATTCATCGAACTAGCTTTATACCCTTATAAGTGTATCCGGGTATTACTTTTAAAACGCGGCGATCTCGGCGCCAGTGTGTACGGATTCCTATAATACCGCCAATCCATCAAACCGTAGAAATTATGTTTAACTAATCAAATGTAATCATTCTTGTTGAACTCGCTCTTATAAGGAATGAATTGTCTTTTTTTAACGCAGCCACCAGACCGATTTGAACGATTTCTAAATATGGATGGGGAATTTATTTCAATTCGTATGATGTTACCGAAATGTTGCAATTACTTTCTAATTGAATAAATTGTGTACGAATTGTGTCAGGTAAGTATTGCGATGATTCGGGATATGTAGACCAATTTATAAGGAAATTTCCATTTCACTATTTTTAAAATTGCCAATATCAGTATTAAATTGTGTAAATGAGTACCTATGTCTCGGCGGAGTTACATTAGGATTTAAAAAATATGTGATAGTTTACACGAAAGGTACCTTACGTCGTACGTTGTTCAGATTCATTATTGTACGATTACCTTTTGATGTAGATAGATCGTCACATCAGCTAAGTGTGTCGTAGAATACGTAAGTTCCCATATAATCCACGACATTTCTCTTTCGGCATAAACACCTTGTATATTTAAAGGACAGATTGCAGCAGTGACACAGTAATTTATTTTCTACCAGCAGACAATCACAATCATTTAGATAGTACTTGATCGCTATTTGATCAGGAACCGACATTATAGGCCACGGCAATTAAACACCATTAAATTCTCTAACTACCTCAGAGAATGTTAAATGCTTAGACAATGGAGTTACTAGTTAAAACAGTTGTAAGTCACATTTATGTCGGTATAGTATACGTCATTTTTAATAGTCTTAATTGTGCCAAAGTAAAAAAAGTTTTGTAAAAAAGACGAGTGATCAAGTAATAGGTGGACTATAAGATAGCTGGCGCCACCTACAGGTACAATAAACGCGTATATATCAAAGGATTATGAAACACCTTGCTATTTTTAAAGTTCCGTAGGCAAAATTGCAAAAACGGAACCCTTATCTTTCATTTCCGGTCCGTACGGCAGCCATTTGTTTTAATAGCGGCGTCTCGGGCACCTAAGAAATGATAATTGTATGACTCAATCTTTAATTAAATTATCATTTATAATTTGAAAAGGGGCAATTGAGGTGGCGCTTTGACACCTATATCAAATATTTAGTTATATTATAAAGGGTTTTTGTGCTATATGTGTATCTATAAGTAGGTTAGTCGCCTTACGTGTAAAATAAGAAAAATATACTTAGTTAAAAGGCATATAAGCAACGTGAAAATAAGTTCTTTGACGACAATTGCAAAATTTCCGTGGAAGCAAGAAACATTCTTGGAATTTCCGATATATTTACTTTCCTTCTTTCCTATGACTCAATCTTTAATGAGATTTTTTTTTTTTTTTTTTATGAAATAGGAGGCAAACGAGCAGACGAATCGCCTGATGGTAAGCAATTAACGCCGCCCATAGACGCCCGCAACACCAGAGGGGTCACAAGCACGTTGCCGGCCTTTAAGATGGGAATACGCTCTTTTCTTGAAGGATTATCATTTATAATTTGAAAAGGGGCAACTGAGGTGGCGCTTTGACACGTATACCAAATATTTAGTTATATTATAAAGGGTTTTTGTGCTATATATGTATCTATAAGTTACGCCATGGCCATGGTGTGTTAGGCCGTTAAGTTTAACGGCCTCCTAGCCCAGTCGGTAGTGACCCTGCCTACGAAGTAGGAGGTCCCGGGTTCGAATCCTGGTAAGGGCATTTATTTGTGTGCTTATTACAGATATTTGTACCTGAGTTATGGATGTTTTCTATGTATTTAAGTATTTATCAATATCTATCTATTATATATATCGTCGTCTAGTACCCACAACACAAGCCTTATTGAGCTTACTGTGGGACTAGGTCGGTTTGTGTAAGATTGTCCTATAATATTTATTTATTTATTTATAAGTGAGTTAGTCGCTTTACGTGTAAAATAAGAAAAATATAGTTAAAAGGCATATAAGCAACGTGAAAATAAGTTCTTTGACGACATTTGCAAAATTTCCGTGGAAGCAAGAAACATTCTTGGAATTTCCGATATATTTACATTCCCTCTTTCCTTTTGCAATATATGCTTTTTTGTCTAAGTAATTATTTTGCAACAATGTGCCTCTTGAACTTAAAGGTCAGCTTAGAAATTACCATTAAGTTTTTATTGAATTGTTAACTTAGTACCCAACAGATCCTGCTAAGACAACCAATTCAAATACAAAAATATACGTAAGTCTTGTAAAGGACATTAAAGTAAAAAAAACTGTTTAAGTGTATATTCAGTATTTTTCATCGCGCGTGTATTCAGTATTTCTTATTATTATCATCATCATCATAATTGTTTTCATCACAGGTCATTAAGAGTCCGGTAACGTTTTTTATTTTTGAATTTGCTCAAATTTTCGATACAATCTTGCAATGACTAACAGGGGTTATATTATTAGTATACATATTTTTAAAGATAGTTTCTTTTTAAATTGCATGTGGAATAGTTTTTTGACTTTATGTATCATTTATAAATAATTTACCTCAATCTAACAGCTCCTTCGCGATTTTTGCTTGGAGAGGTGAAGAAAGTAAGAATTTTATTGATTAAAATTATGTTGAAAATAGATGTCATATACTTCAGAAAAAGTGACCAAACCCTCCGGTGTCCGAGGCCAGATTTGAACTGGCGTCTTCAGCTTTCGCGGCTGACGTCCTGACCACTAGACCACCCGGTCACGGCGGAACTTGACAATTTTCTCATGTATATGCAATCTCTGAATTTGAAACGGCTAGGCGCCGTTGACTATACTCTAAGGGCATGCGCAGTACGTGCTTGCACATCCTATCCGAATCTCTTACGTGATTCTGGTATAGCGAGAGATATGGTGCTGCCATCTATGAATCTTGAAGCAAATCAAATTATTTTGTTCAATATTTTTTGATTTACAATTTTAAAGTAGTTACACTACTATATATAAACTGAAAATAGATGTCATATACTTCAGAAGAAGTGACCAAACCCTCCGGTGTCCGAGGCCAGATTTGAACTGGCGTCTTCAGCTTGAGTTGAGTTTATGCTCTATTCAGAGTGATACAGTGAGCAGGATTAAGACTACAGATTCAGTTAATAACAAGCTATCGTTGAATTAATAATGATGATGAATGAAATTAATGAGTTAAGCGCAAAAAAAAATTTTGTAAAAAATAAATAAGTTTTAAATTATTTACGACACGCATGGTCACTACAATTAGAATACTCTGTCGAGTAGGTACTGATACTTTCTTGTTTTTCTTTAATATGTGTCAAATTGATGTGTGGTTACTTTGGAAACATCACTTCATTTGACAGTTATTAAGGGTGTTTATATTATATCAAAATATCAATTAAGCGCTTAATAAATCATGACTAAATTTGTTATATCAAGTAGTTATTTGCAAAAAGAAAAGCAAACCTATCCTAAAAACACTTCAACTGAACTCACCAACCCATTAACGGGTCGTTCTACAGTTTCGTGCCGATTTGGCACTTTTGTGGAGATTTTTTAATTTTTTAAGTTACAGTCTAGATTTTGATATTGTGAATGTGTATACTTATTGGGTATAATATTTTAAGAAAGGCACTAATATACTAGTTATACTTTTGGAAAACATATAAGGAATGTAATGAAAGCACGGATGGAAATGAAAAACCAAGGGATGGTAAAGAACCATGTATTGAGGGGAATGAAATTTGACTGGACGGAAATGAAACTTAAATGGATAAAAATGAAATTTGTAATACTATAATAGATCAGACAATACAAACCTTGAAATGAAACAAGTAGTTGCACTTTTATGATATTTTTATTACAATAATCAACATTTAGACAATCACACTTTACGAAAAATATCAGTCTACGTCCTCAATGTCATTATTTAGCTTGAACTAAAACAAATAACTATATCTGTGGAATGTTTAAACAACTGCTTGAACGAATTAAAAAACAAAAAAAAAAAACAATCTAAAACAATAAAAAATAACATATTACCAAATATTGATTAAGTGTAACTCAATTGAATGAGATCATAATTATAACAACAGCAAAATATCGCATACTCAAAGTTATAATCAGAATAGGAAGTTATATAGTTTAATAAAAAACTTCTTCTGTTCAAAGTTATTCAATAATAATAACAAATATAACTAAAACCATCTTCTTACTATGATGACATATCATAAAAAATGAATCTTTTGAATATTCAAAAAAATGCGCAGTACAATGTTTATGGTTCAGAAGCAAACCATAGTCAAACCATAATAGTTGTACAATAACAGTAACTCTAACACGAATGTATGTTTTAGGCCAGGAAGATGGCAAAAACAAAGAAAAATAATACTAAGGAGGAACAGTTAGGCAAAGATAGAGAACGTAAGAAATTGAAATATGCTGAAATGAAAAGCGATCCGGAACGTTATCGCATGTTTCAAGAAAAGGAGAAACAGTGATACTTGTTGGAAAAAAGAAAGAAAGAAGGTAGTCCTTTCAATCATTCAAGAAATGAGTGAAAGGGACAAGGGCAAGAAATGGGTGAAGAGAGCAGCGGCGCATATGGCGGAAAGATTCTCTAAAATGTCTTATAAAAAAAAGAAAATGCAAAACTTCAACAGATTATCACTGAAAACTCACCACCAGAGAGTAAAAACGAGGAGGTAATACAAGCACCTCAGGCAGTTCAAGACGATCCTTTGGCTGACAAAGCAAGCTCACCTATGCGTGTACGTAATCCAGAAAAAGAACCTGAACCTGGCTCCAGCAAGAATGAAAATACTTTCGAGCTTAAGAAAATAATTAGGCGAGTAAGATACAACCATCAAAAGGTATTAAATTAATTGAAAGTGAAAATTAACATTTTGCAAAAAGAAAATGAGGCGCTGCGCAAGAACCAACATAGAGAGGCAAAACAAAATTCGAAACTTGACACATTGGAGAAAGAGGTTGCTAGTATGATAAAAGATATTAAAGAAGACAAGATACAACAAGTGAAAAGAAAACTGCTATTCTCCGAAACAATAACAAAAGGGTTTTGTGAAAAATATATAAAAAACGAGGGAACAAGAGAAGTGTTGCAGAATGCGTATTAACTAATCAGGTAAAACTTGCAAATTATCGTGTTGTATCCAAATTGCCGTTCTCTTTAAGGAAGATTGAAGCCGAACGTTTTCAAGGAATAAAAGAAGTACTAATTAAACTGCGGGTGAAATAATTCTTTGGAGAGGATGTGAATAGCCAGATGGCTGCTGGAAAGAAAGAGAACATGAAACGGAATGGTATCCGAAAGCAAAAAAGGTATCTTACAGATCATTTGAAAAAATTACATATCAAATAAAAAAATAAAAAGATATTTATTCACACACACACACAGAGTCATCGGCATAACCATTCATAGTAGGTTATGGTTTTACTGTTGTCGAATTCGTTGTACAAAATAACTTTTCTGTTACAAAGGTCGCAAGACCTTTGTAAACATGTAACATTTTTTGTGTTACAGCAAAGGCTAGATAAAATATCAGCGACAGATTTTTCCGTTATTATATTAGCTTTATTAAGGGACTCTTTTAAAAGATTTATGTTTGCATGAATTTTGCATTGACAGGTGTCTTTTTGATAATTACGGGGAACTACTCAAAATGGTCTATACTTACAAAAGGTTGAATAGATATACCCCATCTGGTTACAATATTTAACATGTAATTTTTTCAAATGATCTGTTAGACACCTTTTTTGCTTTCGGATACCATTCCGTTGTATGCTCTTTCTTTCCAGCAGCCATCTGGCTATTCACATCGTCTTCAAAGAATAGTTTCACCCGCAGTTTAATTAGTGCTCCTTTTTTACCTTGAAGAAGTTCGGCTTCAATCTTCTTCAAAGAGAACGGCAATTTGGATACAACACGATAATTTTCAAGTTTTTCCTTATTGGTTAATACGCATGCTGCAACATTTCTCTTGTTCCCTCGTTGTTTATATATTTTTCACAAAACCCTTTTGTTATTGTTTCAGAGAATAGCAGTTTTCTTTTCACTTGTTGTATCTTATCTTCTTTGATATCTTTTATCATACTAGCAACCTTTTTTTCCAATGTGTTAAGTTACGAATTTTGTGTTGCCTCTCTGTTGGTTCTTGCGCAGCGCCTCATTTTCTTTTAGCAAAATGTTCTTTTCACTTTCCATTAATGTAATACGTGTTGATGATTGTATCTTATTCGCCTAATTATTTTCTTGAGCTCGAAAGTATTTTCATTCTTGCTGGAGTCAGGTTCAGGTTTTTTTCTGGATTACATACACGCACAGGTGAGCTTGCTTTGTCAGCCAAAGGATCGTCTTGAACAGCCTGAGGTGCTTGTTATTACCTCCTCGTTTTCACTCTCTGGTGTTGAGTTTTCAGTGATAATCTGTTGCAGTTTTGTATTTACTTTTTATTTATAAGACATTTTAGAGAATCTTTCCGCCATCTGCGCTGCTGCTCTCTTTTGGCCCTTTCACTCATTTCATGAATGCCGACTACCTTCTTTCTTTCTTTTTTCCAACAAGTATCGCTGTTTCTCCTTTTCTTGAAACATGCGATAACGTTCCGGATCGCTTTTCATTTCAGCATACGTCCATTTCTTACATTCTCTATCTTTGGCTAACTGTTCCTTCTTAGTAAATTTTTTCTTTGTTTTTGCCATCTTCCTGACCTAAAACATACATTCGTGTTAGAGTTGAACCAAAAAAAGTCTGCAGCGATTTTGATAGCACACGCAGTGCAAGTTTTATTTTAAATGTCTATGACATTATGTCATACTAACATAATTTTAATCATTTCTTTCCAAATCGATTCATTTCCTTCCCCGAAAAATTTGGAAGGAATGGCTGGAAATGAATTGGAGTGGAATGAAGATTTAACGTTTTTTTTTAAATTACTTCACAGCCTTTCTGGTTAGCAGACTATCGAGCATAACAAATGAAGATATACCTAAATGATAACAAATAACAAGTCAAGTGATTTTTTGCATCAGTTAATACCAAATTACTAATAGGATATGAATGAGTACTTACCCGTGACAAACTGGGTTTCGCGCGAGGAGAATCGAAATGTTGCGTCAACCACGAGCGCGAGACCTTCCCTGTTGATGTGTTGTGGCAGATTGAGACGGTATGGACGCGCGGGGATCACGGGCATTCGTAAATAAAGGAGCGTTCAGACTAGGCATGTCCGACAATTTTTTCGACGGGAAATGAAGTTGTTCACGTGACAAAATTATAAAGTGCGTTCTTTCAATGATAATTTAACTTTAAAAATACGTACCATGTACCATTATAATACTGATTATGTGCTTATTTATAAACAATAATCGAAATTAGTGTTTATCTGCAAATAATAGTGTTTCTTAAATTTCGAACCCAATGGTACGCTGTTTTAGGTACGAGGGAAATGAAGTTTTCGCATGTTTTTATTTTTATCTAATATATCATTAGTTTTAGCTAAATTCCAAAACTGAGGCGGTCCGGGGACGTGGTTTTGTTTTTGCTCCAATAATGTACTAATAGCACTTGCTATATAATGTTTGAATGCAAAGATCTAGAGAAATAAATCGCACTTCACCACGATGCAACTAAGCAAATTATAGCAAAACCCCCAGACAAAACCAGAATATCTGTTTTTCTTTAAAAATCTCCCCGTAGCTCTGACACACTCAATCAAAAATCTACTTTTTCTTTTTTTTGACAATCTGGAATACCTCAAAAATTCACATTCAAAATTAGCGCGAGTATTATCTCAATTTTATAACTGCCAGTCGTATTACAAAATGCGGACTGATATAAGCGCCATCTACCTGTAATGCCGTGAATCACAATGTACGCTTTTTTATATATCAACCGTGACCTAGCCTTAGACCTCCCTTAGACACAGAAGTTCAGAAGTTCTAAAAAAATTCGACAGATGTCGTACGATACGTAGCGTCATGCTACAATATATACTTCATGTTGACGTTTACTCTTATCATCTAGATTTAACAATACATTTTATTTAAGTATTAAAGCTACTGTTAACGAAGTTGACATCTTCAATAAACTATTGATAGTATATATAAGTCCTAAGTTACTCGTACTTCCTTTCCACTGATATAGTTCGGCTGTTAGTTATTTGTAAATCACACGATCTTTCCACTGAAGGAATAGATAATACTGTATGTTGCACTAGTTAAATGATACTTGAAGTCAAAATGGTTTTAATCATCGTAGATGCCTTGATTTTGGTATGTAGCTCGGATTGCGTGAATTGCGAATGATTTGTGATAGCTGACATCTCATGGATATCATTTTCAGAATGCTATTGTTGACATACATATAGATTGGTCATACAAGTAAATTTAATATCTATATAATGATTCTATATCATTAAGTATATAGACTAATAGTAATCTCGTCAACAGCATCTGTCCATTTATATACTAAAATATATATATATATATATATATATATATATATATATATATATATATATATATATATATATATATATATATATATAATATATATATAAATCACACACCATATTTATTTATAATATTGTAGTCGTTGAGAACCAGTCACAATGGATATTATTTAAATAGTGATTGTTCCAACGATGAGGTAGTTATAACTGGAAATGTCAACAAGTTGTAAAGACTCCTTCCAGTTATGACAAAAGGTACTTGGTAACAAAGGTAACGGTATTACCCAAAATTATTTATTAATATTTATGCTAAGCAAGGGTTTTGATCCAGGTTGATGGAATACGCAACTGTGTTTTATTATAGGGTCAGACCGTTCTTCCAACAGTGGTATTCTGTCTTTAGTGGATCTAGCTTGGAGATCTTTGAAAAGGGTGATCCATGTGAATTTATATATTCCAAAATAGACTGCTTGGATGAATTTTATATGATTCATACAAGACGTATATTTTTCTCAGAGATCTCGACTGTGAATTCATTCTAGAGAAATATGCTACTTCGATGAGTCTAGATTAGATTCATACAGGAAGTATATTTTAAGGTATGGGTTGAATTGATTCTTTGACGAGTTTACTAGCTGATCTCGCACCACGAGAGTCTGTATCATTTGTTTGCCGATAGTAAACCGTTAAAGACTCCAATATATATAAATATATCATATGCTTAACTATTTTATCATATGGATGAGACGGTTTGCATTGGAGTCAATGATGATATAGGTAATATGTACAGAACTCTACTGTGAGAGGATTATACATTACTGAGATTTACGAATGTAAAGCTCAGTTATGCGCTCAAATTAGTCTATAAGTACAACTACATTTTAAGTATGATTCAACTTGGAAATAAAGCCTTATTATAAACGCTAAGCATATTGAATACATTATTGGGTAAAAGGTAACAAACCCTAATCCAACTGGCTTATAAAATGAAATAATAGTTGTGTTCATACTTATATCGAATAACAAATACAATAGAATGGCTGGTTTCATAATATTAGAGGCTGCCCTCATATTGTTGACGTGTTTATGGCCGTGCTGGGTGCTATTGTCTATTAACTAATTAGAATAGGCTCCGGTGTCTGAGCATACTCGTCATTCTTATCCACACGTGAGATGTTCCAATATGCAAGTCGGGCTGGTTGGTGGTGCATGTATGCTTGATAGGGCCGGGTTAACCTAAGATAATGTATACGAATGCAAGTCTAATTTATAAGGGCTAACCCATTAGGGTATGCATGTTCAATGATAGGGCCTACCTGAGGGATTTGCTAATCAGCATTCCCATTAGGGTCTGCATGTTCATCACCTGAGGGTTACGCATTCGTATACAAGTCTAAAAGACGTTTATCTTATGGTTCTGCATGGAATAACTCACGTTGTGACCTTTTGTGTAGACATAGCTTAGCCTATAGTATCGGCGTATGCTCGGTAATTTTATGAGGTGTAAAAAGTAGCCTTATAGTTGACTGCAATCATCTATTCTATTTTAACGATAATCTTGATTAATATTAAGATTTTAATGAGCCAGAGTTCCATTATCCTATTCCCATATATCTAAATATATTATGACATATCACGTTATGATCACATTATTAATATTACAATCTTTTAATAAAATGACATTAATCATTATAACATAATATAATTACCTTTTATGTTTAACTTATTACAATTACAGATTTTACTGCATAAAGGAAAATCCTTCTGGTTTATCGTGTATACAGTGTATACAGTAATTTCAATATTTGCTTCATTCAAATTTTATTTAAGATTTTTACATAGTCAACAATAGCATTATGTAGGGAGTAGGTATGTTTCACAATAGTAGTTAGATATAATTAGGATGTTATATATTGAGGAGATTGTTTTAACGGTTTGTAGGTTAATGTAGGATATTTTAAACCAAATTTTATTTGTTTTATGTAACATTGTATTTATTTCTTTTAATTTCTGGTTTTCTGTGTTTGTTTGAGCATTGTTCAGATTTAATTCTGTTGTTTAGCGTTTCTCACACCTCAGGAGACTTTGGTTATTACTTATCATAATGTAGTCCAATATGTACCACTAGACAATCATGCCATTATTTTATAATTTTTATAAATTGTGTGTCTTTAATCTTTACAAAATTTATTATATATGTGTGCAGTTTAAACTTGGGCGTCAGAGTTTTTTTTCACCGCTATAGTTTTTCTCTGGCATATTTTGGCTCTTGAACTGTAGCGGTATATCTAATGTGACCTAATGGTTACATTAGATATAATAGTTTCTAGAGACATCAAATTTTCCATTAACAGTAATTTCTTCTTACTTGAATAAATTTTCTTATTAACTTATATGTTGTTTAAATCCTATAATTTCCCTTAGTGATACGATCCTCGCTTTCAAAGAAAAGTTTCAGTTAACTTCAAGCTTTAGGTAGGTTCAGCTTTAAAACATTACTGGTTAGTATAGGTGAGTTTTTACAGCATGCAGAGAGAAAAAGAGCCCAATGCCGGTCGAGGCCCTGACTGTGGCATTCTAATTAAAGTTTGGATCTCCTCGGCCTAGTCGATAGTGGCCCTGCCTTAAGGTGCTGGTTCTGGGATCAAACCCCAGTATACATTAAGTTGTGCTATACATACGATATTTGTTCCAGTGTATTTCCTGTCTTATTTATCTATATATAAGTATGTATGCGTACTGTTAATAAAGGTCCCCTTCGCAAGAGAATTTTGAACTCGTTCTTAACCATTTTCTAAGAACGTGTGGCTTCAACGCGTGATACTTAATCAATTCTCAGCAGTAGACATTACGTTTGGACGGCTTGTGTTACGAATTTAAGGCGCATCTAGGTACAGTCAACTGTAATAATATGTTAATTGTTTGTTTGTTAGTTAACTCTTTATTGTATAATAACAAGTCAAATAGAATATAAGTTAGGAAAACGTAAGTACAAAAGTGAACTTATCCCTTTAAGGGGTCTCTGCAAAAGGTTAGCTTACGCCGGATTAGAAGAACAGAAAAGAGTTAGACAAATGCGGCAACATGTACGAAAAAAGATAGGTACTATAGAATATACATACATATGTAGCTATATATACAATTTATAGGATATACGTATATGTTATACTAGAGAGGAGTGACAAGAAGTAAATAATAAAAGGAATGATTTTCTTTAACTTCTTGAGCGACACAAGTTGACACAACCGACTGTGACTGTCTGAGCTAAACAGGTAAACTATTCCACAGTTTGACAGAGCACCAGCGCACCACATACGACTTGTCGTAGCACGATATTTGTGAGGCGGGATGGCGAATGGCAAGTGACAGTTCTCCCTCGGCAGCAGACCTTTTGCAATTTTGGCCTTCCGCAAACTGAACTAAAGCGCGCGATCACATATCTGATACAATCTTATTACAGTGTGTAAGTTAATTATTATTACGGATGACGATGACTGTACAAGACAGAAATACGAAATCGTAATATAAAATGATACTGGCAACGAGACAGAGCTAAAGCTAGAGGCAGAGAGAGAGGAATCGTTAGAATAAATTCTTCTGTATTTGATCCAGATATTTATTCCTAACTTCATCTCCCGGCGTTTGACTCTTTGTAACCTAATCCCATAGGTCGTTTAGGCACTTACGAAACCTAGGTTTTTACTAAAGTGACTTCCACTTTACTTTCCAAACCAGTGGGATTTTTTTATCTAGCCATTGGCATTTTATAATCATCGGCTTCCAAAAATAGAGGAGGTTATATATTTGGGTTTACCTATATACTTATGTACTTATATTTTGCTCCGACGTCCGATATGAATAAGTCTTTGTTTTATTTAAGCTAAATATATGCTACTATTACTCTCCCAAGAAACCATAATTTAAACGGTAAACTAACCGTGCGAATAAAGTGAACACATTAGTTATTGATAATTTTTGTAAATGAGTTACAACAAAAACATATTAAGTCGAATGCTTTTAGTGAATTCGTAATGGCCCGTGACTTTTACGTTTCTTTCTTCTCGACTCATAAATTGTTGTAAGCGACGCACTTTTCAAAGAAATTCCGCCCTTTTTATAGATAACCGCACTTATGGTTTCTTGTAAGCCATATCTTGGAAATTCTTTCGCTGAAGATGGCAAAGATCAATATAGATTACGTTGCAGATAGTTGCTTTCACAGTATGATGAGACACATACGTTGCACTGCCTAAAAAATTGAAACGGTCTAGTTTTATACTTTAAGTATTCTTTAAACAAAGACACAAAACTGCAGTATGTCTGTCGTCTAAAAGGAAGCATGTAAAGGCTTACATATTATTTATAGTAATAGCTTGAAAAAAGTTTTAGTTCAGGTTAATTCAACACTTTCAACCAAAAACCTTTCCATCTATACATATAATAAAGCTGAAGAGGGTCGAAAGTCTGTACATGGAAGATAATCGAAAAAAAGTTGGCTGGGGATACTTAGAATCGATAACAGAACACGTTCCAACAATTTTTAGAATTTTTGTCTGTTTATCTGTTTGTCTGTTTATCTGTTTATCTGTTTGTCTGTTTATTTGACCGCGCATCACGTGAAAACGGCTGAACGAATTTTGATGAAATTTTGTATGGAGATAGTTTGAGTCCCGGGAAAGGATAATATATAGTTTTAATCCCGAAAATCAACCCTGGTGGGGGTGAAAATGGGGTTGAAATTTTGTAAGGAGAATTTTTAATCGCTGAAACGATTTAGATAGAATAGAATGAGATAGAATGAGTATGGAGATAATTTGGGTCTCGAGAAACGTCATGGGATAGTTTTCAAACCCTTGTGGGGGTGAAAAGGGGGTTGGAAGTTGGTATGAGGATTTTTTTACCGCGGAACTGATTTAGACGAAAATTGGTATAGAGATAGTATGGGTCTCGAGAAAGGACAAAGGACAGTTTCATCTTCAAAAAAGCCCCCGCCCCCATCTTACTTTAAAACCGTAGGTCCAAAAAATTTGAAAAAAATAATGGAAGAGAAGCCTGAAAGGTACTTTCAATAAAAACTATCTATCTATACATCTATCACGTGAAAACGGCTTAACGGATTTTGATGAAATTTTATGTAGAGATCCCGGGAAAGGACAAAGAATAATTTTCATCCCGAAAATCAACCTTGGAAGGGGTGAAAAGGGGGTTGAAAGTTTGTATGGCGAATTTTTAATAGAAATTAGTATGGAGATAATTTGAGTCACGAGAAACGACAGAATAGTTTTCATCCCAAATAAACCCTTGTGGGGGTGAAAAGGGGATTGGAAGTTCGTATGAGGATTTTTTTACCGCTGAACTGATAAAGATGAAATTTGGTATAGAGATAGTATGGGTCTCAAGAAAGGACAAAGGATAGTCTTCACCCCGAAAATCTACCCTAAAGGGGCGAAAAGGTAGTTGGAAATTTGTATAGGGAATTATTAATTTGTATAGGGAATTTTTGGACCCGGGGTATGTCCTTAAACTACGTCCGGACCTGGGTATGTCCTTAAACTACGCCAAAAAGAGAGGTATGGGCACTGCGAATGGCATCTCGCTAAGTGTGGTAGGGCACGTTCAGCGAATGTCATCGCTCAAATCTGGAGCAGAGCCCGACTGGGGAAGTACCTCCACCTTACAGAAAACCACAGCCAAATAGCACTAGACCCTACTCATAGTGTTGTGTTCCTGCTGGTGAGTAAGGTTGCCAAAGAGCTCAAAGAGGACCCAGTGTGTTGACGATGAGGGACCTTCTTGTTCCTTTAGTCGTCAACACAGTGAATCCTCCTTTTTGTAAAGGGTCGGCAACGCGCATGTGACGCCTTTGGAGTTGCAGGCGTCCATAGGTTACGGTAGCTGCTTACCATCAGGCGGGCCGTATGCTTGTTTGCCACCGTCGTGGTATTAAAAAAAAAAAAAAAAAAAAAAAAAATTAACCGCAGAATTGATTTAGATAAAATTTGGTATGGAGATAATTTGAGCTGGAAAAGGAAATAAAATAGTTTTATCTCGGAAATTATCCCTTAAGCGGATACAAATGGGGTGGAAGTTTATATGGGGAAGAAACAACCAATAACCGCTGTACGTATTTAGATGAAATTTGGTATTGAAATAATTTGTAATTTTTTGGTCAAGGTGTTCATATTTATAACATGTTACCCGTCGATGCTTTAAATTTACCTTTACCCGCTCTTAAGAAATATTTGAAAGTGTCATGAATGTCAAAGGCTTATCGCAGGTTCGAGGACTATATATGACGGTCAAAGATGCATGGCCCAAACCAAAACACTACTACAAAATCATCTAACATTTATAGGACACCGTTTAGGTAGGAAAACATATCAAACGTTTTGTGAAGCAGTCAGATTAGGATTTATTTTTCTTTATAGTTAAACAATGGGTACCTTATCCGTCTCTCAAGATGTTTTGATATGCCTTCTTGAAGAACTACGCATTATTTTGTATCTTTAAGATCTATTAATGTATTACTGTTTTGAAAAAAATAAGTCCCGTCGAGTTTCTTTTCGGTCATAATACTTCTTGGGCCAGAGGTGTAGGGTTAGAACCGGGGTGGTAGTTTTGGAACGAAGTTCCTTATCGGACGGTTCGCGGATGGGGGGCTAGGCGAAAAAAAGTCACGTGACCGTCACGAAAACGCGACACCCATACGATTAAAAATTTCAAATCTTTCAAAAATTTCAAAAATTTTAAAAATTTCAAAAATTTCAAAACTTTCAAAAGTATCAAAAGTTTCAAAAATTTCAAAAGTTTAAAAAGTTTCAAAAAGTTCAAAACTTTCAAAAATTTCAAAACTTTCAAGAATTTCAAAAATTTCAACTATTTCAAAAATTTCAAAAATTTCAAAAATTTCAAAAATTACAAAAATTTCGAAAAAATTAAAACCACGAAATTTACGAAACAGTCAAAAACGAAATAACATAACTTCGTTCTAATCGCGTGTTCCACGACACTCATGTATTTTATTTTTCTCTGACGTTCATTAGTGCATTGTAATGTGGTTACATTGAAGAATAAATATCTTGACCTATACCAATATCATAAATCCTCTATCGGAACCGTATGTAATTAGAATTACCACCATTATTGCAACCAGTACCGTAACATCAGTGTATTATCTGTGACAGTGTGGTAAAAACGTATGAAAATTCATTACCTACGGTAACGTAATGAAAATCCGCCCCCCCGACCGCCGGCATGCCCCTCCCCCCCGACCGCCGGCGCAATAAGGTTGGTCATGGCGGTGTAATGGCGGTCATTCTAATGGTTTCAATGGATTTTTAATATGTGTGTAGGTAAAGCAGTGTATGCTTCTGTACATAAGTAGGCCTAACGTAACAGTTACATAAACTACTATTTATCTCTTTTTAGGGTTCCGTAGTCAACTAGGAACCCTAATAGTTTCGCCATGTCCGGCCGTCTGTCCGCGGTTTAGCTCAGTTACCGTTCGCACTAGAAAAGCTGAAATTTGGTGAGGCCTGATAAGAACTTTCAATAAAAACTATATTGAATAAAATCGGTTGAGCCGTTTTTGAATTATCAGTCAAAAACGCATATTGAAAGGAAGTGCCGAATAGTAGCCACTACACTCGATTGAGTTAAATTTGCATGGGTCATGGACCACCCCCCCCACGTGCACCTCAAATAGAAAAAAAACATTTCTGCATTTGTGACCCCCCCCTCCCCCCCTACCCAATTTCAACCGCGCCTGTTCTACCTTTCATGCTTAGACTGATTTGACGGGAGGATCGATTTGGATGACATTTGCCGTGGACATGAACGTATAAATACAAAAGTGGTCCTGATCGTCCGATATACACCTACTACTCTATGTCGTTTAAATCATGCCAAAAAAAAAAATATGATAAAAAAAGTATTCATTTTTGAGTGTAGTTTCATTTAGTGGTAATTTTAAAATATTTTATTACGACTACTGTCCTCTAGCGTATCCATCTGTCAACTTTACTTCAAGTTCCGCCTCCAGGGTAGCGGGACAGAAATTAGGGGTGAATTAGCCGCTTACTGACACAGACCGAATTCCACGCGGGCGGAGCCGCGGGCACAGCTAGTAATATATACGCACCGACTTGATATATATAATACCTAATTAAATAAAGAAACAAAAATCAGATGTAGCCGTGGTAGCCGTATAAGCACCTACAAGGCTTGGTTCAGATATTTGATGATCTATTCAGTTATCGATTTCTGAGCTGGAAAATCACAGCTGTTTATAAACCTTCGTCAACTTCCTAGCGTTTACCTTCGTCAACTTCCTAGCCTTTAAGAGCCTTAGCCTTAGCCGGAGGTCTCGGGTTCAAACCCCGGTTCGTGTACTACTGAGTTTTTCGGAACTTATGTACGGAATATTATTTAATATTTGCCAGTCGCTTTTCGGTGAAGGAAAACATCGGAAGGAAACCGGACCTAATAAGGCCTAGTTTCCTCACTGGGTTGGAACGTCAGATGGCAATCGCTTTCGTAAAATCTAGTGCCTACGCCAATTCATGGGTTTAGGTTGTCAAGCAGACCCCAAGCCGGGAAAAACGCTAGGAGAAAAAAAAACTTCCTGCTTTTGTCCCGGATTTTTTCCAAGCCATGCATGTTGGTAGGTATAGCACGATTGTTTTAAGATGTCGGTATTGTCGGTAGAATTCCTTACTAATATTCCGACATCTTAAAAAGTTACCACTATACAGGTCCCTATACTGAAATCGTTAGTCAAGCATGGAATAAAAGAGTTACTCGTCTACTTATTCCTCGTTTATTCTATGCTACTGTTCAACTTGGCATGTAAATAGGAATGTTTGTGTGCATTTATACTGCAACGGCGCCTCCACATCGTCTGGAATCTGAAAAGGTGCATTCACACATTACCGAATTCCGGAAAAGGCGCACGCAAGTGTTAAAGTATAATTATGTTTTAATTACTGAACGTACCTCTTATATTGTACTTTAAAACTTGGAATGATGACGTTAATGTGCTTTGAGGTAATTTCGAAGCATTTTTCGATTATAGTTGGTTTCTTGCGTGAACAAAAATGGCGACGGTGTGCAAGCGTGACAGCGCTACAGACGTGCATAGCGCTATCTCGTTCGCACACACCGTCGCCGCATGCGGAAACCGCAGCAGTGTGAAAACCGCGGCTTTTGGAATACGCATAAGGAATGTAAGGAATGTTGGGCGTCATGATCATGACCTAGTGTTGTGGGTTTACTAGTAGTAGTAGTAAAACACTTTATTGCACAAAACAAATACATGACCAACAAAAATATAGTGAGTGTGTACAAAGGCGAACTTATCCCTTTAAGGGATCTCTTCCAGCTAACCTTTAATTAAGCAACTGAGAGAAATCGGTCAGACATGGTAGACAAAGATTTGTACATTACTTGTACATGACGGCACAACTACGAAGAAGTTACTAAACCTAGATACTAGGTACCTAGGTAGTGTTAATAAATACGTAACGTATTGGTATAGATAGTCGATATTACGTTATCGATTCTGTGTAACTTATTACCATTTAAAAGTTCACCCAAAATTGTTGGCAGTACTTGATTAACACGGGGAAAATTAAATAACACACCATTAAATAAACACTACACTTAGGTAATTATTAGACCCCGGACTCTTGTGGCAATGACGTCACAATTGGGTGATTTGGGGAGTAAACGGGACGGTGCTATGAAACACGGTTAAAAACTCGGTTGTTAACCGAATACATTCAATTAAGACATTTTTAACAATATTACTTAGTAAGTTGATCAATATTATTTTTAGTGCAAACCATACAATTGTATGTTTTATTTGATTTCTCTAAGCCTATAACGGTCAAGCAGATGTCATAGCGTTCTCACGCCTATAATGTACCAACAAAAGAAATAAGACAATACACTAAAATATAATAAACAAAGAATAGTACATTGTTGTAGAGGCTTGAAAGTAAGCTATAGGGCCTATAGGTGGATCGAGTTAGTTCGAGGGCCGACCCGCCAGGGGAGGCCCTCGAAGATACGAGTCCACCTATAGCGCTTTCGGCCGAGATATTACATAGTGCTTTTCACGACTACTGTGAGGAAATTAAAAAAAAACATTTGTCATAATAATATAAATGCTTTAATAGAATATCCAATTCAGTATTCCATTCCCGCCTTTTTACTTTTTTTTTACTTTCAAGAAGCGTTTTTCTGTTGTTTGCTTCAAACCGACTCATTACTTAGAGGCGTTTTTGATAGAAAACCACAAACGGCTAAAAAAGTAAAAACGCCTTAAGGGTGAATAAATGGTTTTGACGTTTCTTTTTTTTAAACAGGTAGTAGGCCCGATAAACAACCTTATTTTATTTTTGTAACATAAAGTTGTGTTAAAAAAGACCTTTTAATGTTTTTAATTATGGATGGTACAAGAAGGATATAAATCTCTATGTTACAAAAAATTCCGTCATAAGGCGATAAACTGATGGCGCCACAGTGATAATAAATTTGATTAAATTAATTTTGATATTAAAAAATCAAATCCATACATATTTACAAAATAATTATTTGCGGAGAAGAAAAACACTCTGAAAATTAATTTTATTTAGAATGTCATATAAGTATTAAATATCGGTAATTCATTTCAAATGCTGGAGTATACCTACCGCCACCCGGAGATATTTGGAACTATTGTTTAGTGCTTACCGCTGGACACTTTTTCGACCGTTTTCCTATAAGAGAGATCGATCCTCCTTGTATCATCCATATTTTTAATGAATGCAATGACATAACTGGACAATTTACTTTCCAACTAATGACATTTCATCGCTACAATAACATTGCTGTAGTGGTGGTTCAGGTGCTACAGCAAATGCTTACTTTCCAGCTTGGATTTTGACCATCTTTTGTCACATTTCCGAACAGTAGCGTGAAAAGTAATATTGCTTGCTTCCAGATTATTCCACAATGAAAGGATATGACAATAACTCAAACGTGTAGATTGTTGCGTAATGGTATAAGTTACAATTACCATCACTACCTATATTCAATTTAGTTTTCAATGAATAGTGTACCATCATAAAAAGTATGCCTTAATTTTAAAATTTGATGTTCTGTGAATAATGAAAATAAGAGATATATTAGGCAATGAATAAAGGCCTCTTAATTCATAGATAACTGGTTAGTGAACTAGGTTTGACAAAACGTTTCAAGTGAACCGTTTAGATACAGCGATAGTGAGTAACATAAATCGCCATTAAAATTAGTTGCGCCGATGCCTATCGCCCTGTCCCGAGCAGATTGAGTTATCTATGCAAATAATTTATAATCTATATCTATGTAAATATTCGTTGCTCATTGGATACCGATCTTTACTAGTTGAGTCATAGTCGTGTCGCCTCGGGGGTTCGAAATATCCAAGTGCAGTTTATATACATACCTACAACAGTACGAGTACAAACCTACACGTAGTAACCGGCAATAGTATCTTCCTACACGAAGGCCGCAAAAATATGTGACACGTTCTTATTTGTAGGGTCATAAGAGCGTGTCACATATTTTTGCGGCCTTCGTGTAGGAAGATACTTTTGCCGGTGACTGTACCTACAAGTTTTTTTAACTTCAGTAGCGGTACCAAACCGTAGTGAAATGTTTCTTATAAATTTAATACTTTCGTAAATACAGCTTCGACAGATTAAAAAAGTGCGCCCCGGGCCCTTTAACTTTTGAACCGTGGGTCCGATTTTTTTAAATAATATATTGAATAAAATCTGTCGAGCCGTTTTTGAGTAGAACCCATACAAGAAGGACGTATGTACCGCATAGAAAAATGTCCCTTGAGAAAAGTGCCTCAAAATGACCTTTAACGCTTTACCAGGCCGCGAAGAGTAAGCGTGTCTTAATAAGTTCTTTATATAGGTTTGCAACCGTATTGAACGTCTTGTACAAAATGTATTTACAAAAGTCGGATATGTTCCTATAAACCAGAAAAAAGTGGGATACGGTATTCCCATTGCCTGTCCGAGGAATGAACGGGCATATTCAATTTAGTGTAATTATATTATTGATCAGGCAAAGGGTAATAATATCTCTCACATAGGATATTGTACACCATAATCCGGTTTCACCTCCAAATAACATGTTTAAGTATTTATTTGAATTCGCTAGTTATAGGTTGAACACAATAAGAATTTTATTACTTACCTTACAACGACAAGACAATTAACCGGGCTATGGGCAGAATAGTTCCCACATAGTCAAACTCAAACAAGGCAATGGGATAGGATCATCCCACGTCCTAATTCTGGTCATATTACAAAAATGCATGAATATTTAGCAAATTATAGGATTATATTACACTACAACGCTCAAAATCTACAAAAGATCAAAAAAATGTTCGACCTATCTTCATAAATTTCGCTGAAATTAAGTTAAGTGTTCGTATTTTGTCAGAAATCACTGAAATTACTGGTGAATTCAAATGGCTGCAAAAGATAAGTTTTAGAAGACCCCTATTCTTATTGAAAAACCTATCCAACGACGCCCGATAGTGTAAGCGGTACTTACCCTAAAAAAATTTTTTTTTCGGATTCTGTTTTACCACTTTGTCGACGTGATTAAAACACATAAGTACTCCTACGAAATTTCAGTTTTCTAGTACTCACCATCATTGAGCAAGGCCGGGGACGGACAACGGACATGGATAAATTATAAGGGTAGTTGACTACGGAACCCTAAAAAATTTATAGACACCTTCTACAAGTAAGTATATACTAATTATACATTGTTTGGGCTATTGTATTCTGTTTATAAAATATATTTAACAGTCAAAATCGTCTCTAATTTCGATACTTAAGTCATAACTCATAAGGTAGCCACGTAATACCCGTTACGAATCAAAAAAGTCCATTTCAATGTGTCACAATGATAAGCACACACATAGGTAGAATATTATAAGTATTATAATGCATTATAATGGTAATTTAAAAAAACCATTAGCTGTGATTTTGTTTAAGCCTGCACGGTTAGCACAAGCGTGACGCGACAGTATTTCGCGCGCGAGATAGTCTATCCGTCTTTCTCTGATTGTATATATTAAAAAGAGACGAGTCTATCTTGTGCACGAGATACTGTCGCGTCACTCTTGTTCTAACCTTGGTGGAATTTCTAAATACGTCATGAACATGAATCAGCAGATTGAGGAAAGTTTGATACCTAGTTATATGTAACAAATAAACAATAATAGTATGTCTTTAAATGGGCATAATTAAGTTAGTAAAAGGACTTAAGTACTATTATTCATTTTAATAAACATATTTTACCTATAAGAGTGGTGTTACACCATTTGAGTTTTTGCACCGACACTGCGAACGTTAAAATATACGCACAATATGTTGTAGTTCTTTAGAAAGGATAATCGTAATCAAGAAAGAAGAGAGAGATTATAAGAAGAAGGAAGATTATAAAAGTCAAAAGTTACTCGAAGAGCAATTTTGGCATAAAAATATGGAAGCCACGGCTGAGCCCAAGTTTGGAACACTTCTACGAGGCGACATGACCACTTCACCTAACAAGACACCAGCACATCAAGCGGTCTACACATGCAGTATCATTCTGTTTATCATCAACTTGGTATTGTCAACCATCAGTCTAATCTTCGGAACAATATCCTGGATTGTACTATCAAAATGGAGGAAATTCCATAACTATGTCTTTTTAAATCTGATCATCTCTAGTGCTATTAACATGATAGGTTTATACTTGTGTATTCATTACAAATTCTCTCAAATTGTGATTGTACTGCTTATACTGGTGCCAAGAGTTATAATGACCCATTGGTTGTTAGTCACCATTTCTATGTTTTACTTAGATATTGTTAAAGTGTACAACAATGAAGTGAGTAAGAAATATTTAAAGGCGAATTGTTTCTGTTGGATCGTACCAATCGTTGAAGTTCTATCTGTATATGCTGTAGAATATTTTTTTGAGATACAACTCGTCGTAAGTTTTAATTATGGAGTTAATATTTTATTGCTGATAATAACTTTGGTTTTATACATCTCAGTACTTCGTTCTGTAATTAAAATAACAATAGCCCTAAGAGGGACTTGGAGAGATAATGCCAAAAAAATACTGATAGCATATGGTTTGAGTGTGCCTTCGGGTTTTTCGACATTGTTCCCAATTTTGGTGATGGAAGTGATGCACTCAGACATGGTTAAGTATAATATTGGTCTTATTGTTTGTATGTTAACTATCGCCACGGGTAACATAGGGTTTCTATGTATACGGCGCCACAGGTTGCTCTGGGCAGAATACAGACGTATCAAAAAAATATGATTACTGAAATAAATCAGATGGGCTGCATGATTATTACCACCGCCTTAGTGTATAAAGCGCTGAAAGTAGGTATTATTTTTATAAATAAGTGCAATTTAAAATACTAATTAACTTAATTGTAAAATATCATTGTCACAATCGTTTAATTATTGTAATAAGTTGGTGAATTGTGTTACGTCGATGATAAATTGGTTAAAATAATACATTTATATTAATTATTATTACCTACTTATTTCTAATTAATTACCTACCAAATATTTTGGCTTTGATGACAGAACTACCGTATCAAGCCTATCTCGTCTTTTTCAAAACATACAGTTTTGAGTAAATCGCAAAACCACTATTTATTTATGCATTGCTTGCACGTTGTTAACATTGTTAACTTGAAGTTAGTAATATTCGTTGTATGAGCTCTCATAGTAAACCGCGTGACCAAGACAAACCAACTTCTTGAGGAGTATACGTATCTCGTGTTTATCTTAAGTTGTATGACAATGTTATTGGGATGATAACGTAGCCTGGGTATGAGGTTCATTGATGCGGTCAAGCATAACATGTTTATCTTAAGTTGAAAGGTTGTATGAGTTTCCGTAGTAAACCGCGTAACCAACCGTCTTAGGTTACTTAATTGTATAATGTATTAATTTCAATTCATCTCATCATCAATGTTGTTGTTAATTGGATCACCCGACTGCTAAAATGTGGGCCATGTTTTTTTCAAAACTATATAGATTATAGAGGTATTTATTACCCGCGAGAAGTAGGATCCCGGGATTCGGGAACTTTAGAAAACCGGGATTCTAGGACTTTCAAAAGCCAGGATTCCGAAAATGTGGGACACCGTGGGTTCAGTTTCCCGGATATTCGAGACTTTCAAAAACCGGCGTTCTGTTTAAAATAATTAGAAAATTAAACATTGGCCACATTTATACTAAGATACTAAACTAGTCGCCGATAGATGGCGCATCTTTGTATGTCGTTCTCTTGCCCTCTGTATTCTTAACTAGCTGTGCCCGCGGCAGGGGGGTTTCACTACGCAGTTTAGGTACATTTGGCCGGCGCGCCTCCCGGGGAGTCGTATAGCAGTGGGCTGCCGCTCGGCTCGCACGATAGTCGTGTTAGTGGCGCTCGCGCAAAATTTAAAATACATAATGGCTTCGAAACCTATTTCGATCTAATCCGTATAAAATATGTATTTACGGATGTCTGAATAAACGGAAGAACAAGGAAGCAGAAATAACATTTTTAAATTCCGGACGATATTGAAAGGTCCCAAAGTCCTTACTTAGTAATAGTTAAAATAAACATCCTTAATTTATTGAATATCGGTTGCCCAGAAATAATATTAGGAACTGACCGACATATTTTCAAAGGAATACGGCTGTGGCATACCTACTTCCGTGAGAATCAGACATTCTATAAAAAAATCTATCTCCGGATAAAAATTTCGTGTTTACATAATCAACGTTTGTAATTCCTACATATTTATCTAACAATAATAAATCAGTAGGTATAGGTACAAAAACTTGTCAAGTGCCAACCCCGTGCCGACGCTCACAGCTCGGTCATAAAACTGCGGCGCGCAAAGAAGATTCACGGTTCGTGCGCGGTTATAAGTTTCAATTTTGCTTGCAGGCGGCGAGTATAGGTATAATTTTATACCTAAATCTGACTTTTGTTAAGGAGTGAATTTTCTGTACGGTAGTACTATTAGTTATTCTGTGCCCGCGGCTCCGCCCGCGTGGAATTCGGTCTGTGTCAGTAAGCGGCTAATTCACCCCTAATTTCTCTCCCGCTATCCTGGAGGCGGAACTTGAAGTAAAGTTGACAGACGGATACGCTAGAGGACAGTAGTCCTGATAAAATATTTTACAATTACCACTAAATGAAACTACACTCAAAAATAAATACTTTTTTGTCCTTAGAATTTTTTTTGGCATGATTTAAACGACATAGAGTTGTAGGTGTATATCGGACGATACAGGACCACTTTTGTATCTATACGTTCATGTCCACGGCAAATATCATCCAAATCGATCCTCCCGTTAAATCAGGTCTAAGCATGAAAGGTAAGAACAGGCGCGGTTGAAATTTTGGGGGGGGGGTCACAAATGCAGAAAGTAGTTTTGAGGGGGTCAGTAATGATTTTTTCTATTTGAGGTGTACTTGGGGGGGGGGGAGGGGGGGTACATGACCCATGCGAATTTCTCAATCGAGTGTAGTGGCTACCCCCCCTCTCTTTAAGACGTTGATAGCCTGGCTGGGGATTTTCTTGAATTGGAATTAGTAATCCTTAAGGGGTGATTTCTGGGATAACAATGCAAAAAACCCGGCCAAGAGCATGTCGGACGATGCTCAAATCTCTTTGAAATTTTTGAAACTTTTGGAACTTTTGAAACTTTTGAAACTTTTGAAACTTTTGAAACTTGAAACTTTTGAAACTTGAAATTTTTGAAATTTTTGAAAATCTATCATTCTATTTTTTTTTCATTCCATTTTACATGTTTCGCAATCGTATGGGTGTCGCGTTTTTGTGACGTGACGCTTTCTCGTGACGGTCACGTAACTTTTTTTCACCTAGCCCCCCCATCCGCGAACCGTCCGATAAGGAACTTTGTTCAAAACTACCACCGGTTCTAACCCTACACCTCTGGCCCGAGAAGTATTATGAGCGAAAAGAAACTCGACCGGACTTATTTTTTCAAAACAGTAATACATTATTAGATCTTAAAGATACAAAATAATGCGTAGTTCTTCAAGAGGACATATCAAAACAGCTTGATAACAGCAGCTTGTACAGATAATGTACCTATTGTTTAATTATAAAGAAAAATAAATCCTAATCTGACAGCTTCACAAAACGTTTGGTATGTTTTCCTACCTAAACGGTGCCCTATAAATGTTAGATTGCAATAACCCTTTGGTTATTGCAGGTTCGAGGACTATATATGACGGACAAAGAAGCATGGCCCAAACCAAAAACTACATTAATGTCAAAGGACATTAATGACATTTTCAAATATTTCTTAAGAGCGGGTAAAAGGAGCGGGTTTAAAGCATCGACGGGCAACTTGTTATAAATATGATCACTTTGACCAAAAAATTACAAACTATTTCAATACCAAATTTCATCTCAATACGTACAGCGGTTATTGGTTGTTTCTTCCCCATGTAAACTTCCACCCCTTTTGCATCCGCTTAAGGGATAATTTCTGAGATAAAACTATTTTATTTCCTTTTCCAGAGCTCAAATTATCTCCATACCAAATTTTATTTAAGTTGATTCTGCGGTTAATAATTCCCTGTACAAATTTCCAACTCCCTTTTCATCCCTTTAGGGTTGATTTTCGAGGTGGAAACTATCCTTTGTCCTTTCTTGAGACCCATACTATCTCTATACCAAATTTCATCTTTCAGCGGTAAAAAATCCTCATACCAACTTCCAACCCCCTTTTCACCCCCTCCAGGGTTGATTTTCGGAATGAAAACTATTCTTTGTCCTTTCCCGGGACTCAAAATATATCTATACAAAATTTCATCAAAATCCGTTCAGCCGTTTTCACGTGATGCGCGGTCAAATAAACAGACAAACAGAGAGATAAACAGACAAACAGACAACAATTCTAAAAATTGTTGGTACGTGTTCTGTTATCGATTCTAAGTATCCCCAGCCAAATTTTTTTCGAATATATTCCACGTACATACTTTCGACCCTCTTCAGCTTTATTATATGTATAGAAGATATAGATAGATGTATAGATGTATAGAAGATATATTACCATTTGAAGTTTTTTCTTTCAGTGTTAAATCGAATAATTGGAGCGAAAACTAGTGCTGTAGTAGATGTTTGTTGCATAGGAGCAGGCGCTGAATATTGTTACAAAGCAAGAAAGGAAAATTTTACTGTTTTGGTAAGCACCAAGTACTCCGCTACCTAGGTACATACTTTTATCAAGCCTTTGTAATGTTTCCCTTCATGTACATACCTAAGCTATGTATAATTAATTGTACTATCATAAACAAGCAATCCAACGCAAATATGATTTTGTTTAAACCAAGAAATTCAAAATAAGTAATGAACATTATTTAGTAGATTGAGGAAATGTAACGGAAATGCATTATTTGCATTGGTTTAAATGGACATTAGTCGGTTATATTTAAGGATAATTATTAATTTTAATCCTATGTTTACTGAAATAAATAATTTTACTGATAATTCACATATAAGAGCGGAATTGCCTCATTTGAGTTTTAACATCGACACTGCGTACGTTATGTTGTAGTTCTTCAGAGAAGATTATAATTACAAGATAATAAGAAGAAGGAAGATTGTAGAATTCAAAAGGAACTTAAAGTGCGTTTTTGGCATAAAATATGGAAACCACGGGTGAACCTAAGTTTGGAACGCTTTTACAAGGTGACACAACTACGTTACCAAACAAGACAACAGCACATCAAGCGGTCTACACATGCAGTATCATCCTCTATATCATCAACTTAGTGTTGTCAACCATCTGTCTAATCTTCGGAACAATATCCTGGATTGTACTACCAAAATGGAGGAAATTCCAAAACTATGTGTTCTTGAATCTTATAATCGCTTGTGCTATTAACATGATCGGTTTTAACTTGTGTGCTCATTACAAATTCTCTCAAATTGAAATTGTACTGCTTTTACTGGTGCCAAGAGTTATAATGACCCATTGGTTATTAGTAACTATTTCTATGTTTTATTTAGATATTGTTCAAGTGTACAATAACGAAGTGAGTAATACATATTTAAAGGCGAATTGTTTCTGTTGGATCGTGCCGTTCGTTGAAGTTCTATCTGTATATGCTGTAGAATATTTTTTTGAGATACGACTCGTTGTAAGTTTTAATTATGGAGTGAACATTTTATTACTGATAATAAGTTTGGTTTTGTATTTCTACGTGCTTCATTCGATAATTAAAATCATAGTAGCCCAAAGACGGACTTGGAGATATATAGCCAAAAAAATTCTCATGGCATGCGGTTTCTGTGTGCCTACGGGTATTTCAACATTGTTCCCAATTTTGGTGATGGAAGTGATGCACTCTGACATGGTTAAGTATAATATTGGTCTCATTATTTGTCTGTTAACCATCGCCACGGGTAACATAGGGTTCCTATGTTTACGGCGACACAGGGAGCTCTGGTCGGAATACAGACGGAGAAGAAAAACTATTGGCAATGTTTATAAACATACACCTTTCCCGATTCCTAAAACACGAGTGTAATCATAAAGCTTTCGTATCTGCGATTATGAGGTGGTCTAAATTATTATTTATCATAATTTTTCATCGCTTTCATGACCTTATTGTGAGATTATTATCATACATTTTGACAATTCTGTACAACATATAAATAACTTTTTTAAATGTATAATTACAATAAATTGCTCTGAATAAGTATTGTGGCATCTTGCTATGCCTACTTGGATGTTAATGAAAATTTGAATTATATTCGCCTTAGTATAAGAAAGCTGGTAATTTTATAAAGCATTGAAGTTTATAGAAAAATTCAACATAAATTAACTAATCTAACTTTTCTATAGTATAAACTATGTAAACTGTCATTGTCACCATCGTCATTCTTGTCATCATTGTCACTATCGTTTATCTTTATTATATAATAGTTGAATTCTGTTATGTCGATGATAGATAGGTATATAAAATCAATTAAATGAATCATTAAGTAATTTATTGAATCAGGCGTTACTTTGCGGAAGTCCATATTTTTAACTACAAAAATATTATATAGCAAAACAATATTATTGTAGTTAATCATTAAGTACTTATTTGTTATTAATATTTTGGCTTTGATAACAAAAGCAATGAAACAATTAAAAAAGGCAAAAACAGAATTTTATGGAAAAAATAGGGAGAAGACCTTTACCTAAATGGGATCCATACCTCACCAACCAAACATTAATAATATCACTATATTTATAATAACTAAATCGTCCATGTAAATGGAGTGTAATTGTAAGAGATATGGCAATAAACAAGTTTTTATGTTTAGTATTGCCATGACTTGGTTCTATTATCTTAATTTGTAAATACCTGAATATATTATTATCCTTATTTGTTATTTAACTTCCAATTAATACTAACAATGAAATGTTTGATTCGTGTACAGTGTTGCGTTGTAATAAGGTCCAAAAGTGTATACATCTCTTTGTCCTCGACTGTTCCACAGTCTAATCAGATCTCGCTTAGTTCACCCAACTTGCTCAGCTGTTATTTTGATCAACTTTCCTTGTAGAAGGAGAGCTGGCTACGTCAGATATGACACAATAATTAGAGCAACAAAACCCCTCTTGTGAGTTTGATATACCATGCTCATTTCTAGATCGGGATATCTGGCAGCTGTTCATTAGTGGAGGTGAATGCAAACCACTTCAACGATAAATAATACAGTTCTGGGTTTGATGTAATATTATGAGAAATTATATAAATAATTAGATTATATCAATGATTCTGTTCTGGGGGAAAGTAGTGCCCAGGCGACGTATAATGTAATTCAGTATGAATTACATTATACGAATATGGGAACTAAGGACATTTGAAATTAAGCTAAAATAATATTTTATGAATAGATCTTGAGAGATTTTATGAATACTAGCCTTTTCCTATTAGGCTATTAGGCTTCGCCCGCGTACTATAAGTACTCAAAAAGGATACGATACCCATGTTGATTTTCAGACTTTGTGACCACATTTGCCCCTTTTGGGGGTTGAATTGTCAAAAAACCTGAAACACGTGTTTACTCATTTATCGTTAGGAATAATCCTGTGGAGTTTCGAATAAAATAGTCTAACCAATCTTGATTCTCCATACAAACTTTGGTCCCCCATTTTACCCCCTTAGAGGGTGAATTTTGAAAAACCCTTTCTTAGTGCATCCCTTGACCTTATAAGGAACCTACGTGCCAAATTTGGAATCTCTAGAACCAGCGGTTTGGGCTGTGCGTTGATATGTCAGTCAGTCAGTCAGTCAGTCAGTCAGTCAGTTTCTTCTTTTATATATTTAGATTAAGAATATTTTGCTAATTTCTATATCTTAATCTGACATATTACATAATATACACTATATCTAACTCTAACATCTAATTCATTCAAAGTCGTTTTGTAACAGAGGTATGTGAGGCTCCAGCAAGTAGTTCTAATGCAGTGGTAATTGATACCTCCAAGAACATGGAAACAGTTGTCCCTGAAAATTCAAGCGCTTCTACAAGTAAAAACCCTGGAGCTTCCAAAAGTCCCGCCCAAACAACACCTGAAATTTCGAAAAATTGTACTAAACCTCTGATAGATTAATTCAAATTGTAATATTACATTTTTATTGTTACTTTCGATGTGCATTTTAATTTTTAATTGTATTTGCATGCATTTAAGTATGTTTTATTAGTAGTATAGATTCGCCGTTTCTACCCCATCGTTTTCCCACCACCAAAACAATGGTTTTTCGGGATTATGGTGGTTTTTCGGGGCTATGAAACCTAAAAACAAAAAAAGTTTGGTATGTTTTAGTACGTTTAGCCCCCCATTTAGATTGCACTAGGTCTCAACAGTGCCCGGAGCCTCCTTCAGCACTTAGGCACTCCGCTAATTAAACAATACACGCTCTTCGATACCACAATAGAACCCTTGCTCACCTTTTTCTATTGTCTCTATTGTTAGCTCGACTCGGCGACATCGCATTGTTACCGAGCTCGGTAGAGGCTGCAGTAAAACACTTCTATAATTGCATTAACACGTTTAATTTTGAAGACAAAGTAAAAATATTTAAGATTAGCAAAAATAGTCAATTATTTAAAATTTAGCATTTCACGTAAAAATCACAATAACGGCATCTATATAAGGATATTTCACATTCAATAACTTCCCTAGTGGTCAGAATGCAATTAAATTACAATAATAAAAATATTTAAAATTAGCACTTCACTTAAAAATGAAGACAACTGTACCTATTTCACATTCACATTCAACAACCTCCCTAGTGGTCAGAATGCAATTAAATTACAATAATAAAAATATTTAAAATTAAGACAACTGTACCTATTTCACATTCAATAGTTAGCAAAACTGGTAAGTAAAAATAAAGACTCGGCTGGTAATAATTTGGCTGCAGGAAAATAATGGGTTAATGAGGCGGGTGATATGGATGGTGACAGATGATTCGCTGGCTGAACGTAGCCTAAATTAAAGAGCCAGGAGTGCGATTTTTGAATCTCATCAAGTGACTAATTCTCACCGATGTGAGTGATTTCCGATAGTAAATCACTCACATCGGTGAGAATTAGTCACTTGGTGAGATTCAAAAATCGCACTCCAGGTCTTTATACGCCCGTCAAACGAGGCAATTGGAATTTGGGGAAATTTAGCAAAACAACAAAAAAACTATTATGGCACAAAAATACTGGATACAAAGAAAAGGAATCGGATTTATAACGTTTTTAAAAAAAATGTAAATAATTTGATATTCTCGAAAGCAGGATGGCTAAAGCTGTTGTTTTAAATTAAAAAGAGTTCGTGGGCAAGTGTCCGCTTTGATTTAGGCGGACCCAATAGCTCGCTGAACTCCTTTTCTCACTTGGAGCGCCCGCTGGATGCGGACTCTAATTCTCCGATGAATGGTGAAGAAACCCGCGGAAAACGCGGCAGTTGCAGACCGTCTCGCCGGTCCGGCACCCACAAGTGCCTTCCGGAATCCTTCCGGCTCAGGCGGTCCCTCTGGTTGCCTTTTTGTCCGGCGACGTATTTGGTTTTTAAAAATTTGTATTTAATAATGTATTAGCACTTGCTATATAATGTTTGAGCGCAAAGATCTACAGAAATAGACCGCACTTCAACTCGATGCAACTAAGCAAATTACAGCAAAACTCTCAGACAAAACCAGAATATCTGTTTTTCTTTAAAAATCTCCCGTCGCCCTCACACACTCAATCAAAAATCAACTTTTTTCTTTTTGACAATCTGGAATACCTCAAAAATTCACATTCAAAATTAGCGCGAGTATTATCTAAATTTTATAACTGCCAGACGTATTACAAAATGCGGACTGATATAAGCGCCATCTACCTGTAATGCCGTGAATCACAATGTACGCTTTTTATATATCAACCGTGACCTAGCCTTATACCCCCCTTAGACACAGAAGTTCAGAAGTTCTAAAGAAAGTCGACAGATGTCGTACGATACGTAGCGTCATGCTACAAGGCATACTCCTACGTTGTAGTTTGTTATTTACGTATTTGCAATAGGTTTTATAATTGCTTAATTGGTTACTCCGTATGAAAGACTAGGTATAGTACCTAAAGTTTCCAAAGTTTAGGTATTTCAATAGGTATTTTTATATGGGCTGTTACATTCTATTAGCACTCACACGTCGCTATCGCTTTCAAACCTGTAAACTCGTTTTGAAGAAGCCAATATCAATATTATTTTTACGTTACATTTTGAGTAGGTATTATACCTAAACTATTTCAATCTCACATGGTGATATAATTATTATTATTCAAATTTTACTACATATAACTTAACGAGATTTTTAATGATCTAACAAGCCCTGCGAACAGACACAATTACATTACCCTTTTTTAGTCTGGACTGGAGTAGGTATTAAATTTATACCTAAAGTAATTAATTCACATTTCGCGAATATATATGCAAATTTCAACGTATCTATATGTGTTACAGCACAATATGAAGCTTCTGGTATATGTTTCAACCCCATCAATTTTAGTTATTTAGTATCTATTCGTTTTCAGTTTTTGCCTAAAATTTATAATTTTATGCAAATCCAATTTTTGAAATATTATTTTATTGATTCTAGATTATTTCTAGTCTAAATATTTGTGTTGTCTTAAATTTTTTTTTTGGTAAATTATTTTATGCAAATCCAATTTTTGAAATATTATTTTATTGATAGTAGATTATTTCTAGTCTAGATATTTGTGTTGTCTTAATTTTTTTTTGAACTTGTAAATAACTTTGGTATATGTGACAACCGACTGCTATTTATTGGTGGACAATAAATATGACTGTGTTTTGAACAAGTTTCAACCTGTAAGTATGCTGTACGTTTCCGTAAACGAAGTTCCCATTATTTATTATAATATATAGATCTTTTGTTAATGTAGGATTCGGTGTGTGATTTATTGCATTCCTGTTTATACCAGTTAGGTAGGTGGGGCGGTGCGATGTTTAAAGACTCCTTTGGTGCTCTAATTTAAAGTCGCAATTTCTGTTATTAGTTTTTTCTTTATGCTGTCGGCTTGAGAACTTTACCTTTTTTGCTATGTCCTTTGAAGAAGGTAATAATTTACTTTTTATTCGTTTCTGAGAAAGATATAAATCAATCGGGTTTGAAGTCACACGCGATTTTCATAGAAAGTAAATGCACAAAAGATCTGTCGTTTAAATTCTTTAGAATTCTTTTGATAATTTAATCTTTTGTTAGAAAACATTCCGCTGCAAACAAAAATTTACCTGTCCCCGAAATCCTGTTTAAACTCGTCGCTACCTACCTAGGTGGTCCTCTGTCCCCACCAGCCTTGACCTTTTTTTCAACACAAATTCATATAAAAAGGCTGAGGCTGTGGGTAACTTTATATAGTACCTTCGGATCTCCAGTTCAGTTAAGAGCTCTCAGTTTCTACGCTTTGAAGTTTTAACGAAGACTATTCATAATGGATATAAGTATTTAAATAGTATTACTCTATAATTATTGCATTAAAAAATTTATCTGTTGTGTGTATGTTTTAAGTCTTTAATATTAATTATGAATTTTGTTTCAGTTTTCCGACAACACTTTCAAAAACTTTTACGATGATGAAAATGAAGACGAAGCAAGTGATGAAGAGGGGACGCTGGCTTTCAAAGTGAAGCAAGCTATTGCGAAGAAGCGTCAATCAAATAATATTGATGGCTTTTTTGAAAGGCCTAAAAAGAAGACGAAAGTGTATAAGAAATCTACAACGGTCTCCAAAAAAGAAGAAGACGGTGTTTCATATCTCACTTCAGGTCAGGACGATGGGGCATATGCATCACACCTCATCAAGATCAAAGTATACGACATGAATAAAATACGAAACGTTGGACCTCTGGACCATTGGAAACACTGTGACTCATGTTAAATATTATTCTAACGATGGTGACTCACATGAACAAAGTGCTCGGGATGTTATATTTAATATAACGAAGGAACTATCATCTAAAACAAAATGTGTAAAATATTTTATAGAGACTGACAAGGGTGACAAAAAATAGTTTTAATCAGTGCTTTATTTATAACTAGAATAACTAACTTTCTTTTTTCACTTATAAAAAATGTTTACTTTCTTTCTTGTTTTATTGTATATTAAGGCGCTAGGCGCTGATTGTGGCCGAAAACTGTTACTTTCTAAGGGATATATCTCAATAACGGGACATTCAAAAATTTTGAAAAAAATATATGTCATTTACTATTTCATGTACAATATTGTCAACGTTTGAATAACTCGTGTAACGTATAGTTTCTCCGTTATGTAAATGTAACGAAATGTCGTTTTACGGTTAATTTTGCTTATATCTACTGAACGGCTCATTCGATTTAAAATATTGTTGAACTAAAAATGATGTACTACAGAACACTACAAACTCAATGTAGGATATTTAAATTGATTAAATTTTCTTAAACAACTTGATCATAATTCCACATTTCGTGCGTTAGTAGCTCGAAAACGGCGTTGCTGGCAGTCGTGAGCTAGCTTTGAGACGAGGAGGCTGTGTCGCTCGTCGCTCCGTGCTTCCCTTGTACTACATATACTTGTGCTTGGCCCGTGAGCAATAATATCGGACTTACTGTGCCTAAAGACTAAATAACTGCAGAGGGTTCATGCGGTGCGGATATAACGTGTCTTCCCGGAATAAATAATGTATAGACGTTTTATCTTTCAAGATAATGTACTCGTATGCATGTTTATGTACGTTCGTATAAAAAGTGTATTTTATTTAGATTATAATACAAGTACAAAACTAATGAAATAAAAATGGAGAAAAAACAAAAATCATGAATCTCACATGGCTCTGAAAACAAATTTGGTCATGTAAGTAAACTAAAATTATTATGTTTTAGTAGACGCATGCATCACGCAAAATAGGCATTAGTCGTCGAGTTGCGGAAATCTGCTAGTACTGCAATACAATAGACTAATAATTAATTTAATAAAAAACTCCAAAGAACCGAATTTATTTAAACATATTTATTTAAGAATACCGTGTTCTAAACGAATGTAATATGCGTTTTATTTTAAGATTAAACACAATCTTTAATGTTATACTTTATACTAATTTCTCAAATCTAGAAATTGCGAAGTAAACTGCAAAGGATTGCAGATAAACCGGCCAAGAAAATATCGGGCTATGCTCAGTGTAGGGATCCGTAGTTGCCGGCCTGTTACAATACATCCATTCAGAAGGTAGTCTATAAAGAAATATTTTGTGGCACTTACGTTATTTTACTATAGGCATAACTCAAAAACGGTTCAACCGATTTTATTCCATATAGTTTTTACTGAAAATACGTGATAAGTATTTCAATGGCCTCACTTCCAGGTATTTTACCAATTTTTTTGGACCCACGGTTCAAAACTCAAAGAGCATTTTAACTTTCGAAGCTATTATTTACGAAAGTATTCGTTTTATCCAAAAGTTGTTTAAGGCATATTCTTCTTGAAAGACCTATCCAACAATGGGTTTCAGATACTTATTGTTTTACCACTTTGTAGGCGTAATTAAAACACATAATTACTCATACCAAATTTCAGTCTACTAACTATCACTGAGCAAAGCCGGATAGAGAATCTAATAAAAAATTGCTGATATTTAAGAGTTCAATGTATGTAAGAATAAAGGAAAAAAAGCTTTTTTTTATACCACGACGCTGGCAAACAAGCATACGACCCGCCTGATTGAAAGCAGTTATAAAGCCTATGGACGCCTGCAACCCCAGAAGATTCACATGCGCGTTGACTACCCTAAAAAAACTTTACTATGTCGGTGAAATGCAAATAAATACAAATTTTATATTAATTATCAAAACAAGTGAATAAATAAATTACTACTAAGGGTTAATACCACCTATCAAATATCTTTAAAAGACCGGCCAAGTTTGTATCGGACCATGTATAGTATAATGTAGGGTTCCGTAGAAAGTAGTTTCTTGGAGATAACTCAAAAACGGAAGAACCGACAATATGTGAAATAATTTTCGTAGAAAATTAAGTACTAAGCCTTCTTGGTATTTTTTCATATTTTTTGGACTTACGGATTAAAAGTTAGATGGGGGCTATTATATTTAGACTTTCGAAGCAATTATTTCTGAAAATATTGACTTAATAAAAAAGTTTTAAAAATACTCTATATATATATATATACGATATTTTTAATGTTCATATTTACAAAAAAAATATTTTTGACATTTAGTTTGGCATATGTATGTATGGAGTGCCTGACCTAAAAGATTTTTTAGCAATTTAGCCAGAAAACTAAGTGGCGGCACATGAAACACACCTCTAGATAAAATTTAAGTAATGTATGTTTTATAATAAAAATGGCTGTGACATACGGACGGCCAGACGGACATGTTTCAAAAAACTTTTAAGGGTTCCGTTTTTACCATTTTGGCTATGGAACCCTAAGAAGTGTTTGCGCTGTGTTATATTTTAAAGATCTAAATTTAATGGGCTTACAGCTCTCATTTGTATGACGATTTCGTGCACAAATACCGCTCCTTACATGTGCATTTTTACTATTCGCAACTCGCAACAGGCTTAGTTTTGTTAATTTATCGTAATTAAGTGAATTTTTACGGTTAATATTTAAAATCGCAACAAAAAAATAACCATCTATTAAGCTCACTTGCACAGCAATAAAAATCCAAATTTACATGAAAACACCGCTTTGATGTGCATTCAGTTTTTTTTGCTGTACTAGTCAGTATTTTTTTCTGATATGCGGAATATTTTTAACCATATTTCGTAAATTCATAAATATTTTGCCGCTCACTGTACTTCAAATTCAAAATCTAGGTTTTCATTTTTTACATAAAAATCTACTAATCGAGATCGTTATTACTTATCTTATTTCGTAGCATTGCTAAAAAATGTCACCGTAGTACTTAATCACAGTATTCAAATCACAAAACATCCACAAAAGGATTAGGTATGATTATTATAAATCTGCCCGCGCGCCTCTGAGTAAAGTCATATTCTTTGAACATTATTGCGGTGCATCGCGGCGGATTTACGCACAATCGCAATGAGAAGGGTACGCGGGTGGGGCGGGTAGAGAGCGCCCAAATGCTCAAGGACACTCCGGCGACAATCGTCTTAATGTTATTACTCATTTTTTGAACATGTTTATTTATTTATTTTATTTTATTTATTTAATCTTTATTGCACAAAAAGAAAACTTATCGTACAAAAGGCGAACTTAATGCCATGAGGCATTCTCTACCAGTCAACCTTAGGGCCAAGCAGAAAGATTGTAGGCGGTGCTTCTAACTATACAGAAAACAAATTATATGACAGAAGCATAAAACTTTAAAAAGATGCGAAACTACATCCTTAATTCTTACACATAAACTACATAATTCTAATATACATAAAATACATAAATCAATACATACATACATAGATACATATATATAGTATATACATACATACATACGACCATACATATATAAATACATATCCGAAGAATCTTGTTACAGAAGATACTTAGAATTTCTTTGATCCACCAGCAAAGAAATCACGCACAGATTTTTTAAAAGCGTACTTGCTCGGTGCTTTTCTAATTTTAGGGGGAAGACTGTTCCAGAGACGAGCTGCTCGAATGGTAAATGAATTGGACATGAAACCAGACCGATGAAGAGGGATGGAGAGAGACAGATTGCCCGAAGAGCGAAGTTGACGATCGCGAGAGACACCATAAAACTGAAGGCAGGTTTTAAGATACTCAGGGGCTTGCGAATCATTGAGTATTGAGTAGAGAGTACATAGCAAGCGGATATTTCGCCGCTGCCGAATGGGAAACCAACCAAGTTGCGCGCGAGACTCCGAAACGTGGTCGTATTTACGGAGGCAGAAAATAAATCTGATGCAATTATTAAGGAGTCGATCCAGTTTGTCAAGGTGCTCTTCATTCAAATCGGGATAGCACACATCACCATAGTCTATAATTGGCAATATCAACGCGTTAACTAACAAGACCTTAGTTTTAATGGGCAAGAAGTGCCTGAGCTTGTTTAGTGAGTGAAGTGACCATGTGACCTTCCGACTGATCTCAGCAATTTGTGGTCTCCAGCTCAAGGTGCAGTCCAAGTGCACGCCCAAGTCTTTGACACTCTGACTAAAAGGAATGGGAATTCCGTTAAAATGCACAGGCCCAATAGTGTTAAAGTCAAGCTTGACAAGTTGTTTGGAGCTTCCAATGACAATGGCCTGACACTTTGTAGGGTTAACAAATGAGCCGAACTTTTCGGACCACTGTTGTATGTGCGTGAGATCTCTGTTCAACTTGTCAATGGTGGTCAATATGTCTGTCACTTTGCACTGGTCGTAAAGTTGTAGATCATCCGCATACAGATGGTGAGCGCAGCGAAAGTCAGGAGTTATAAAGTTAATAAAGATGGAAAAGAGAAGAGGAGAAAGGATACCTCCTTGTGGTACGCCAGTGACTAGGTCGCACCAGTCCGATAGGGACCGGTCGACACGCACCGCTTGCTGACGGCCCTCAAGGTAAGCATGGAACCAGTTGAGCGCTGACTGCGATACATTTAGATGCTTAAGCAAGGCAAGGAGAATGTCGTGGTCTACTGTATTAAACGCGTTAGAAAAGTCAATTAATACCAGTACTGTGACCATCTGACTCTCCATGCCACGCCTAATATCGTCCGTCACTTTAATTAATGCAGTACAGGTGCTATGACCAGGTCGAAAACCGGACTGAACGGGGCTCAGCAATTTATTTACCTGAATATAGTGAGAGAACTGTTTGTGTGCCACCGCTTCAGCAATCTTCGACAGGAAAGGTAAAATTGATATGGGCCGGAAATTACTGGGTGACAAGGGATTACTGATTTTTGGGAGAGGAATAACATAAGCTTTTCTCCAAAGAGCAGGAAATTCGCCATTAATCAGAGAGAAGTTGACGATATGAGTGATTACAGGAAGCACACACTCCAAGACCGAGACTATCATGTAACGACTCACATCGTCGCAACCGACGGCTTTCGATTTAATGGCTTGAATAATCTTTTTTACGTCTGTCTGAGATGTCGGGTGGTAGGAAAAAGATCCTGTCAAGGAAGAGGGTAGAGACGAAATAATACAGAGGGTAATGACTTTTACTTGATCAGTGGCGGAAAGAGCAGAGGAAAAATATCTGTTGAGATCATTTAGTGAAAAGGACGAGCTATCATATCCATTCACTTGTTTACCCAGACCCAACGGCTTCAGGAACTTACAGACGTCGGCCATGGAAGAGTATGCAACATTTTGATGAATGAATCGACGTTTAGCTGCGCGCACCATCTGATTGCATCGATTTCGTGCTATCTTGAAATGCTTCCAGTTCTCGTCGGTGCGGTCTCGCTTATAAAGTCGGAAAGCTCGTTCCCTTCTTCTCATGGCCATGCGCACTCCCGCAGTTATCCAGGGCGCCGGGGGACGCTTCACACGAACAGTGCGTACGGGTGCGTGTTTGTCATAAAGCCCTAACAAGGACGCATTAAACAGAGATACCTTGGTATCTACCGAGGAGGCAGTGATCACGGGTGACCAGTCAATGGCCGCTGCGTCGCTTAAAAGAGAGTCAGTGTCCACCTTAGCAAAGCTGCGCATGGTTACTAGAGCAGGTCTGCTTTTTGGGGGTTTAAGTTTGTAGCAAGCATAAATAAGGTCATGGTGGGAGAAACACGGGGCTAAAAGCTGACCATGCTTTACTACAAGATCGGGGGATGATGAAAGAATGACATCTAGATACGTGTCCGCACTGGCGGTATGGTGCGTCGGAGCAAGAGGGAGGAGAGATATGTTAACAGACTGAAGTAACGATGTCAGCCTGCGGCTACGGGGCGAGTCTTTACAAAGGTCTGTGTTAAGATCTCCCATTACCAGGTGATGTGTGTAGTCCGTACTGACTGACTCCAGAACTTGTTCCAGGTCCGAGAAATAGTCAATTGAGGGAGGACAATAAACAACGCCAAGAACCGCCTTGACTCCTTTAACATTTACCTCTAGGAAAACCCATTCCGCAGAACTAGAGTACAGAGACTGTGTGGAATTTAATAACTTGTACGGAATGGAGCTCCTGAGGTAAATAGCCACGCCTCCGCCACCCTTCCCAGTACGATCATTCCTTATTAAGACATATCCGGGCAGAGCATATGAAGTTGAATTTAGAGAAGGTTTTAGCCAACTCTCTGACACCAGGATTGCATGGATAAGATCAGTTTGGAACGTATCAACAAGGTCACTGTAATGGGACGGTATACTTTGAGCGTGTATGTGGCAAACATTAAAACAGGAAGAATTGAGTTCGCGCGCTAAAATTGGATTTAAGCTGTGTGAAGTGTTGAATGAGCTAATAGACAAAAAAGCCGAACTATCATTGCTGGCGGAGCAAAAAGTATCATCATCGGACATAAATTATGGATAATTAACTAATATATAAATATATAATATACTATGCACAAATATTTAATACTATGAGCAATATGATTTTACATTGATAATCAGCGCAAAAAGCCATACAAATCTGCGTATCCTGCCGGTTTACCTTAAAAGATTACAAACAAACAAATTCTTATACAAAACGAATGTGTTCCAAAACTCTAATGGTAAAATAAAAATAGGTGATATTAAACGAAGCTCAAACAGTCTAAGTTGACACTCGTCTAACTGTCATTTGTGACAGCTATGACATCGAGTTGCACATTTGGTTAGACAGTAACATAAACAAATTTAGAAACAATAAAGTGGGTAAGAGAATATAAAACTGAGAAAGTCTGTATAGGTTGTACTACAATATGAGAACTGCCGAACCATTAAAGAATAAGGAACCGAACTTGTGTTGCTTATCAAGTGTGTACCTCAAAAAATAAATTAAAATAAAAAACTACATGGCACGCTAGTAGTGGGTCACCGGTTTTGCGACACGTCGAACACGGCCGGGCTGGCTGCCGGGGTCCACCGCGGGCTCCTCAGCTGCGGGCTCCTCAGCTGCGGGCTCAGGTGTCGATGTTGACTGCGGCCGCCTTTCGTCTCGAAGGGTCTTCAGGCGAGCGATGTCATCCTCGGACTCGATGCGTTCTCGCTTACCGTTACGCAGCTTAACATAGATGTTGCCATCGATAGACCAGCAACCCCTCATGCCGAACACCTTACGCGCCTCAATGAAGATTGCCTGTCGCTTCGCTGTTAAAAATTCAGCAAGAGAAAAAGTGGACCCTTTGAAAGCCGTCTTCCTTTGCCAAACTTTTGCTTTCAAAGACATATCGATGAAGCGGACTAGGATCGGTCTATTTCGTCCTTCGGATTGCCTACCGAGCCTGTGACAAGCCCGAATTGAGGCAGCAGAAACATCCGGGATCTTCAGGTGCTCAGTGACAATGCTAGCCACTTTGGAGCTTACATCCTCACCAGTTGCTTCGGGTACGCCATTAATGAGGATAAACTTCCGTCTGTGCCTCATCTCCATGATGTCTTGAGACTTGCTGAGTGCGCTTATCTGCTCCCCAAGGAGTTTGAGTGCCCCCATCGTGAACTCCTTAAAGATGCCAAGTTCTTCGTTAACACTGGCAACTGTTGCCTTGTTGGCTGGGGAGTTGTTCAACTTCCTCTCAAACTCGGAAAGCATCCTGCGGACACTGCTCTCCAGGCTCTTCTGTGACTCAGCGATTTGCACAAGGTTGGACATAGCGCTTGTAGTGTTGATAAACTTTGAGGTTATTTGATATGTCAAATTACCAGCAGGATTGCACAGTTATAATTACAGTGATTTAGATCATCTACAGTGCTGCTAACAATGAATGACTATATTTAATAGCTGAACTTTATTTTGAAGTGATAAAATTTCTCAAATGTAAGTATTTTGATATTATATTAAATAGATTTTACTAGAGCCAAATGTGTCTGTTTTATATCTACCGCCCGAAAAAGATATTTAATATTAGATGTAGTTTGAACTGCTTATTTTGTGTTTCTTTCTCCATCACTGCATTTGTCTTAGGTAGTAGGAATATTTTGTAATTATAGTGTTAAGAAATAAAATAAAACCCAATTTATTTTCATAACACATTGTTTTAATTCACAAAAACTGATTTAAACATATTCCTTAAAACTAAATCATTACACAAAGAATTATCAGAAAACAGACGTAAAAACTCAGACATTTTTAAATGGTTTTATTTAGCTTGACCCCGTATATTTATTTATTTGTATATTTATACGCATCAAATCTTGCAATCGATTTTTCGACCATTTCTACTTAACAGATTTCGATGAAATTTGGTATGCGTATCAGGTCTCCGTGACAATAACTTTTAATAATATTTTCAACCTTTGATCTTCAAATCCTGATGCTGCAGAGATACTGCTTACTTTAACTGAAAGTCGTAACACATCTGCTAATTTAACTATATTATTGTTGCTAGTAAATAAATCCTTAGTAACTTAATATTGACCATCAACTCTTCAGTTCTGATGCTGCATAGTTACTGCCTGCCATAACTGACCAGGTGGTGACTGTGTTAATTTAATAATAGTGCTCTAGATTTAGGTAGAAATATTTACGTTTCAAATTGACCTCCAACTCCTCGGTCGTGATGATGCAAGGTTACAGCCTGCCATAACTGACAGCGTGGGGAATGCGTCAATTTAATAATAGTGTTCTAGTTTTAGATAGACGCATTTACGTTACATATTGATCTCCAACTCCTCAGTCGTGATGCTGCAAGGTTACAGCCTGCCATTACTGACCGGTTCCAGAATGTGTCAATTTAAAAATAGTGCATTAGTGTTAGCTAGAGACATTTACGTTACGTTTGATCTCCAACTCCTTAGTCGTAATGCTGCTAGGTTACTGGCTGTCATAAAGGACCAGTTGGAGAATGTATGCATTTAAAAATGGTGTTCTAGTTTTAGGTACAGGCGTTTACGTTTTTTATTGATCTCCAACTCCTGAGTCGTGACCGCTAGGACACTTAATTATTGGGTTTTGTCCGGTCCATGTCATGCTGCTACTGAAGCATTCTCGTTGTGATGTTCCGATCGTGTGCAATACGCGGTACTCGGCCTTTTAGCTTCGCATAGATTGCGGCTCAGCCTCGGGTCTTCGGCCCTTGGGCTCGCTAAGTCACTTGACGATTGAGATCTGTCTAGTCCATGTCATGCTGCTGCTGAAGCAATTCTCGCCGTGACGTACTCGGCCTTTTAGCTTCGCATAGATTGCGACTCACTCTCGGGCCTTCGGCCCTCGGGATCGCTAAGGCACTTGACCATTGAGATTTGTCCAGTCCATGTCATGCTGCGGCTGAAGCAATTCTCGCCGTGACGTACTCGGCCTTTTAGCTTCGCATAGATTGCGGATCACCCTCGAGCCTTCGGCCCTCGGGCTCGCTAAGACACTTGACGATTGAGTTTTATCAAGTCAATGTCACGCTGCTGTTGAAACAATTCTTGCCGTGACGTACTCGGCCTTTTAGCTTCGCATAGATTGCGTCTCACCCTCGGGCCTTCGGCCCTCGGGCTCGCTAAGACACTTGACCCTTGAGATCTGTCCAGTCCATGTCATGCTGCGGCTGAAGCAATTCTCGCCGTGACGTACTCGGCCTTTTAGCTTCGCATAGATTGCGGCTCACCCTCGGGCCTTCAGCCCTCGGGCTCGCTAAGACACTTGACCATTGAGTTTTGTCCAGTCCATGTCATGCTGCTGCTGAAGCAATTCTCGCCGTGACGTACTCGGCCTTTTAGCTTCGCATAGATTGCGGCTCACCCTCGGGCCTTCAGCCCTCGGGCTCGCTAAGACACATGACCATTGAGTTTTGTCCAGTCCATGTCATGCTGCTGCTGAAGCAATTCTCGCCGTGACGTACTCGGCCTTTTAGCTTCGCATAGATTGCGGCTCACTCTCGGGCCTTCGACCCTCGGGATCGCTAAGGCACTTGACCATTGAGATTTGTCCAGTCCAAGTCATGCTGCGGCTGAAGCAATTCTTGCCGTGACGTACTCGACCTTTTAGCTTCGCATAGATCGCGGCTCACCCTCGAGCCTTCGGCCCTCGGGCTCGCTAAGACACTTGACGATTGAGTTTTATCAAGTCCATGTCACGCTGCTGTTGAAACAATTCTTGCCGTGACGTACTCGGCCTTTTAGCTTCGCATAGATTGCGGCTCACCCTCGGGCTCGCTAAGACACTTGACCCTTGAGTTTTGTCCAGTCCATGTCATGCTGCTGTTGAAGCAATTCTCGCCGTGACGTACTCGGCCTTTTAGCTTTGCATAGATTGCGGCTCACCCTCGGGCCTTCGGGCACCTCGGGCATTGAGTTTTATCAAGTCTTTGTCATGCTGCTCCTAAAGCAATTCTCGCTGTGACGTACTCAGCCTTTTAGCTTAGCATACATTTTTAAAATAAAAGAATGTCTTTTACGTAAATTAAGATATTTCAAAGATTTAGTTCCCCTCCAGGACCCATAGGTTTTTCCCACACTGCATACATATATGTGCCCTATAATATACGTAGGTACCCAACTACCCAACTTAATGTAGGTACCCTCTACTTTAAACACACGAAAGGTCACATACAATTAATATAATACCACTTGAGCTGTCATCACATATAGTTTTCCCACCACATATTACGGTCAATAGGGCTGATTACAAGTACAAAAATTTTACCAAAAACTTAAAAATAAATTAACGTAAAAAAGTTTTAACTTAAACGGTTTTATTTCAATCAAATGTTGTACCAAAAACTAGAATATAAAAATTTATACGAATTTTAGTCCCACATACATTGCTTCCTGGAGAGTAATCATGTAAGACTGATAACAGAATAGGCATCTCGAGTCGGATGCTAAAGACCCTGTTTGTCTCTATATCAGTGGATTAAGTCATAATCGGAAGCTTTTATCAGACTAAAATAAAAACGTGGGGCGTTGGTAAGACAAAAAAATTTGGTAGGCAGGTATTGCTACCAATGAACGAAAATCCTGTGACTCAAAATCGTAATTACATGGTAAAACAATAATAGAGAAAATTATAAGACCTAAAAATCATGAAAATCCAAAATAAATAAGATATTTATACAACTTAACTCACCATATTTATTTCATCTCGCAAACGAAATATCTAAGTATTTGACCCATTTTATATAAACATATTTTAATACTACTCGTAGTACTCTCACACTAACGTCACCTCCAACAACATTAAAGCATACGTGACGTTAATAGCTACGTGACTTTGATTTTAGATTAAATAGTCTGTATTACATACTTAACCCACTCTACCTTATATTAGACGCCTCACGTTTTTATTTTAGTCTGATAAAAGCTTCCGATTATGACTTAATCCACTGATATAGAGACAAATAGGGCCTTTAGCAACCGACTCGAGATGCCTATTCTGTTATCCGTCTTAGATGATTACTCTCCAGGAAGCAATGTATGTGGGACTAAAATTCGATTTTTATATTCTAGTTTTTGGTACAACATTTGATTGAAATAAAACCGTTTAACTTAAAACTTTTTTGCGTTAATTTATTTCCCTTGAAGCTTAAAATAAAGATAAACTAAACAGTATTCTCCACAAACTGAAGTAAATTAATTTTGAGTGATTGATGGTTATAAAACCACCTCTTAGAGTTTCTATTTAAAAATAACCTGTGATAACCGGTAGGTTTTCGACCAAAAGAGTCAAAGTATTCGCCATATCCATTCACATCAATGTGCATTGCAATCCAATGAGAACCGGGCTTTGAATCAGGATCCAGATTGCTTATAATAAAAGTAGGTAGATTAACCCAAACAGGAATCCGGTTTGCAGCAAAAACATTTGACTTAAACCTCGGGTTTATTTTATTCATACAAAATTGTATTTTATTCGAATTCATTATAATAATTAATCTAAAAAAGTATACACTGGTGGTTTTACAGACAATGTTCAAGTGGTAATGATAAAATTGAATGAATGCATTGTATTTATTTAATTACTAACTATTATAATCTACAGTGATATCACGATTTTTATTTATTTCAATTGTGTTATCAAATTCAGCATACACAATACAGTTGACAGTAGTACTTAAAGCTGAATCAAAACGAACTTCGATTCGAACACTTCCGTGTCTTACAAGATTCCAGTGTGAAGTTGAACTTGCAGATAAATCAGGAGTCAAATCGAAACATAATAAAGAATAACCACCCACATAGTTTGATCTGCTTATAGCATTATCTTCTTTATGGAAATGAATACCAGTTCCAGAAAACAAAGTATGATATGCAGTTGCTATTAAATCCGGAGAGTTAAATGAGGGTTGCAAAGTTTTAGAAGGAATTTCATGACCATCTACGTACAAACTAAATGAATTAATATGAAAATGTTGAAAATTGAAGGGATTTATAGCTAAATTACAATTAAACCCAGAGTTTGAAACGAATCCAATAATACATCTTTTAGGGACTTGCCCGAGAAATATATTATCCAACGTTTTACCTTGTATACCTGCGGATAATGTCAGAACCTTAATTTCTGCCCTTGTTATCGGATATTTCGCAGTTGTTGATGCTAATACTTTTGATGAACAATACACTAGGATTTATTCTTGCTCTTCTGATAATGAGACTGACATCTGTTATTTGTACTTTAAATTTACCATCCTTATGACAAATTAAATTAAATGTTTCTTTCGAACGGACTAATTTAACTCTCATTTCTACACCATTAATTCGAAATTTCTCCTGGTTAAACATATCACCATGTAAATGACCAATCATTTCAACTTCCTTGCTTTCCTTAACAAAGTCCATTCTTTCGTGAAACCCTTTATTAGTCGAGTCAACGGCGTCCATATAGTTGGGGGTATCTTCATACCACAATCCACAAGTCAGATGAGATTTTTTGGCTGCTGAACCATAATTAAGCAGATTTTCGATGTAGGCTCGGTAAACATAAGTGTTGTTTGGAGGTGATATAAGCTTCTGATTTAAATAAATGTCTAGTTGGCTAAACAGGGAATGTAACCAATTGTTTACCAGGGCAACATTTGCATCAGCTTTTATTTTTGTACCATCTTGATTCAATATTTTGGCATTTATATGCAACAAAGTGTGTGATAGATCAATGTAGTCATCACCTGACCCAGGAACTTGAAACTCAATAGGACCATCGTCACTTAGAGATGAAATTGGTTTGTAATGAATCCACTGACCACTTTCAATGCTTGTTTGAGTTGATGGTAAAGCAAATAAGTCTAACTCAGATTTGGCACACTCACAAGAATGACTATGTAAGAATGACATTTTTTAGTTTGAAAATATATCTTCAATATTGTTTTTCCTATATTTTTTACCTCCTCTTCGGTGCGATGCTTTTAAGTTAATGAATGGTCCACGTCTTTTTGTGGACGTTTTATATCCAGACCCTGACACCAAAGAATCAATTTTTTCATCTGCTTTTCTTTTTAAGTTGGCGCTTGCTTCATTGAACCGAGATCTAATAGAACTATCCATTGGTCGTGAATTTACCATATCGGATAAAAGACCGATTCCTGCATCTAAACTTTCTTTTCCCACTGTTTTAAGACCACTAGATAATAATGGTAGCATAGACCTAAAAAGATCACCCAAGAAACTCCCGATCCCATGTCCTCGTTGATATGGTACCCCTTTATAAACTATTCCTATACCCGTACCAGCTTGTGAATGTGAAAGCGGTGTGAATAGTAATGTTCATATGGGCAAGACGCAGATGATCTTTTATAATTCATTTTACCCGTTGAAAGTGTAGCTTCACGCAAGAAGATCCAAATTGGAATGGTATTCTAGCTCCAGTAGTTGTCCTTATATCTATTTCTATAGTATCTAATTCTCTTCGTAATACGGGTACATAGTGAGCAGGTGAGAAAATATGTGTTTTGTAAGCACCATAGATAAATTTAGTTGGGTCTAACGGTATTATTCTCAGTAATGATGTAATTACATCTCCCACCACTTGTGGATGAATGATATCAGTATAAACAAATATTTGTGAGGGTAAACCTAAGTATAAATTTGCAGGATGTTTTCCAATTGACATTTATTTTAAATTTGATCTTGGTCGAAATCCTAATTGTAGACTTAATATGGGTGTTGTTGTGACTGAGACTATTTCTTTATCTGTTGATATCCCCACCATTTTTGTAATTTTATCATATCTAAACTTAACTTTGCTTTTTAGCTGTGGGCTTTCATTTAATGCATCAAGAAAATGATCAAGACTATCATACGAAGTAGCTGGTATGTGAGTTTTTGAATCAACGATTTTATCCGTCTTGTCTGCAGGTCCTCGAACTTTCTTTTTAATATAAATGGTATTTTCATGCTCTTGAACATTGTACATGGAGCATGGGTATTGAAATTCTACTAAACCCACGACCCATTCTCCTTCCAATTTAATGGTTTTAGGTAATTTTGTTAAAAATTGCGCAGGTGTATTATCATCGTAATATTCAGATGAGCTATTGCTCAACAGAGTTAAGTAAAAACTGTTTTCACTCATATTGTTTCTAAACTCGATGACGGTATCCAGGAATTAAATTTATTAGGATAACCTCGCCACTTCACGAACACTTCCTTTCTGCCATCAATACGGCGCGAGCGTATTATTTTATCAATTTTATATTTGATGGAGGGGTGATGAGTTACTTTTTGTAATTCTTTAGAATAAAATGTACCAATTATTGGTTCACCTTCCAAATCTATTAAAGTATAAACAACCCAAGGATACCTATTGATAACTGATTCAATCACAAATATTTCATCACTCCAATAACCCTTTTGGAATATATGTTTATATTTAGTCATCCTAACATGGTCACCTACATTTAGCCTTGCATTTTCTAAAGAAGGTTGTTTATAATTTTTTCTTTCATATAAGTTACACCAAACAGTCCTTATATTACTAGAGTTAACATCAACTGGACGCATTTTTATGCTTGAATGATAGCTATGGTTATATGGATAAAGCAGATCTTGTAATATATTATAGTTCAAAATCTGTAAGAATGAACTTTTGACACTTCAGTAGTGACGTCATTAGTGATGGGGCTAAGACGTATCGTTTGTCAAATTTAGCGATTATTTATGAATTGTTCGAATCGATTTTACTACAACCGATTTTTTCTTGTTATATGCCTATATATTTTGTATCACAAATCTTCTCAAATTATAACAATAGGAATAAGAGAATAAGAATAATGTTTATTGACTTATTCCTAATACAAGTGTAAGTAATATTTACACAGTACGCTAATAGCTTAAGAGAGACTTATGTATTAGGTTTGAAACAGTTTCACCGGAACTGAGCCTCTGTCTCCCGAACTAGGCTGCCTGTGACCTGTGACTCGGAAGTCAGTGATTCCACCGAGATTATGAGTTGAGATGAGTTGTATGCAGTTATGCCTAATATACGACTAGTAGTCCGCTTCGAACTCAGAACTCGCGATTTACTTGCAAACGAGATGACCAATATAACAGGACCCTTCTGAAGATTTTTTTTCGCCTTCTAACTCCACAACCCCTTAACCGATCCTGCTCATATACGAACCCTCAAATTATATGTATCTCTGCTATAACCCTACCAAATTTCATTAAGATCAGATAAGCGGTACAAAAGTTATCGCGGAACAAATTCTCAAAATCAAAAAACCATCGAAATGCCGAGACGTCCCAGTAGCAGAAGTTGTTTGTGAGAACTCACTTCGCTTACGCTCCGCTCGTTCGAAAAAGCCGAGCAATGGCGGTCAATCCATTCAAATAATATAGCGGAAGTAAATGCTCACTCCAGGGATGGGCAGCAGCATCCCCGTGATAAGACTTTCGCTTCCTGCGGTCGATGCGCTAGCTATACGCGGTCACCTTCCGCATAGCGCACGACAAAGCCCGTCTCGGCGAGGAAGGCAACCCGCTGCAGATATGCAACAGGGTTTGGCTGACTCGGCGACTCGGCAAGGCAAGGTGGATGGCCCAGGGCGGCGGTAGAGGGCGTGATGTTACTGTCGGCCAGACATATCATCTGATCTCTCCTACAGTCGTAGCGGTCTTCTGTTCCACTGATCCCGGGAGAGAGAAGACGAGTGTGTGCGTCTGTGTTTGCGCGAACGCTTACGCACCCTAATATATCCTGCGCAATTGACCGCTTCCGAATAATGGACTCCGATTATGTCGTAAGTCCTGTGGCGATGGGAGGAGGTAGAGAGGTCAGGCGCGATGCACGCCAGGCTTTGTCTAACTCCTACACATGGGCGATCCTAGGGGTGTGACTACGCGCCGTGGTCGCTTTCGTACTGCAAACTGGGGGCGACAGTACGGATTCGGCAGCACCTAGGATGACAAAGCAGCCCTATTTAGGGAGGCACTGCTTTCCTCGCTCAGCCGGGGAGGGGGCTAGAAAAGGTGCCCAAAACAAATGCTCGTCCCTACTTGGAAGATGGTAGTAACCGCGGCTGCTATCGCATCAACTCAATTCGTGGTCGACGCAACAATAATAATAGAATGAAAGCATCTACCATGATATTCGGCGCGTGGAACGTCAGAACGCTTATTGATCGAGATGGTAACGCCTGCCCTGAACGCAAGACCGCCATAGTAGCCCGAGAACTTCGTCGTTATAATGTGGATATGGCTGCTCTCAGCGAAACACATTTTGCCGACGAAGGAGAGCTGGTGGAAGATGGAGGCGGTTACACTTTCTTCTGGAAGGGTACCGCTGCGTCAGAACCCCGGCGTTCAGGTGTAGGATTTGCCATTAAGACCCAGTTAGTGAAGCGACTGGAGGAGTACCCTGTACATATCTCAGACCGCGTGACCACATTGCGCCTTCACCTGGATAAGGACAACTTCCTTAATGTCATCAGTGTCTACGCTCCAACGCTAGACAAGTCTGATGACGTAAAGGACCAATTTTACGAACAAGTATCTCAATGTCTAGATGGCATCGACGCCAGAGAGCAGGTCTTATTGCTAGGCGATTTCAATGCCAGAGTCGGACGGGACTATGAGGCGTGGCCTGGAGTTCTGGGTAGACACGGAGTCGGTAACATGAACAGCAGTGGTCAGTTGCTACTCAGTTTTTGTGCTCAATATGAGCTGGCAATATCGAACTCAATGTTCAGGCTTGCCGCTAAGTACAAAACCACGCGGATGCACCCAAGATCCAAACACTGGCATTTGATAGATTATGCCATCGTACGGCAAAGAGACTTAAGTCAGGTGCAAATCACCCGAGTAGTACGTGGTGCGCACTGCTGGACTGACCACCGGCTCATTGTCACTAAGCTGCGACTTCGCCTTCGTCGACCGCGTAGATCTATAGTGAAAAGGCCTGCGTCTTTGAACGTGGATAGGCTGAAAGATCACGAGGTGGTGGAGGAATATCGCGAAGCCTTGTCCGAGAGACTCCTGCCAATCTGTGTCAGGGATGATGTTGGTGCTGTTTGGGGGAAACTGTCTTCTCATCTTATGGAAGCCGCTTCAGTTACCTTAGGTAATAAAGATCGGCGTAACGAAGACTGGTTTGATGAGAATGATGGAGTTCTCCGGGCAGCACTTGGCAAACACCGAGACCTCTTAAGACGGCAGAGTCGGCAAGGTAGAAGCGATGCAGCAGTCAAAGAAAGTGACGGAGAATTGCGTAGGCTGTCTCGACAAGTCAAAGACAGATGGTGGCGTGACAAAGCTTGTCAAATACAGAGGCTCGCTGACACAAACCAGCTAGGGGAGTTCTATTGCGAAGTGCGAAAACTAATTGGTATCTCCTTCAGAGTGAAAGTGCCTCTGCGGGCTGTAGATGGCAACCGTTTGCTGACTAGTAAAGAGAACGTACTTCAGCGTTGGTCAGAATATTTCAACTCTTTGCTCAACGTAGATCGATCAGCTGATCTACCAAACATTAGTTTAATGCCCCAACTGCCCGAAGCCATCGAGTTGGACGAGCCCCTCACGCGTGACGAGGTTGTCATAGCCATCAGACAGCAGAAAAACAAGCGGTCCGTTGGTATAGATCTTATACCGGGAGAGCTGTTGAAATACGGCGGTGAGGAGTTGAAGATGGAATTTTTATATCATTTAAAAGACTAGCGAAATCCTCCCATCCCACTGGTTTTGAGCGTTTAAGCGGTCTAAGCACATCGCCTACCAAATCGAGAATATTGCTATTTGGTATTGTCTGACTGTTTATAACTACTTCACCGTTCTCCTTCCACCAAATTTTAGGTCTATTCAGAACAATGTTTTGCAGTAGCGTCTGACTTTTTGTCCTGTACGATTTAGGTATAACATCTATAATATAGGATGGAGAATATCGTTTAGGTAATTCAACCTTTGATACACCAGGAGGTGTGACATAAACATCTTCTTCCGGCACAGGTGAATTTGCGTCTCCGCTTAAGTTCTGAGTAAATGATTCCTCCTTTCGGATACTTTCCTCTTTTTTTATATTTTCCTCCTTTTTGTTAACTTTCGAAGCAACGTTGTAGTTATCGTTAGTAAGGTAGTTCATTTCATCCATCACTATTGGTAATTTAAATGGTCTTCGATCTGCCTCAGCAAAATGTAAAAATCGTTGTAGTGCTTGACAATATAATGCCCACTTTTCACGATCATTTATTTTTCTTCTAAGAATTGTTTGCATTTCTCCATCCAGACGGGATGATAAATTTTCCACCTGATTTTCACTTTTTTTTATATCTTTCAATAAATTCAGGTTCTACTAACAACATTTTCTTTGTATTCTCCATTGTATCTAAGATAAGGAGTTTACCAATGCACTTAAAACTGCACCTAAAATTATCGGTAAAAATGCACCCCCTTTCTGAATAATAACGGTTTTTCTAAGCTTATTTTTGCCTTTTGAAACTAGTTTTCGTAATGTTTCCTTATATTTTTTTAATTTGGATTTTTCTTTGTTATCTAAAGGAATTTTACCCTTTAGAACGTTATAGATACATTCAAAAATGATGTTGATCTCATCTTCATCGCACGATTTAAGCGAAGCAGTGCGATATTTTGGTTTAGTAAATGCAGAGCTTCCAGTAAATGTTTATAGGTGCTTACTCGAGAATGCATCATTTAGAACTGACTGAAACTTGATGATCCTTGTTATATTTAAATCCTTTCTTTGGGATATACACTGTGCAATGGCCATCAAATGGAAATATTTTAGTTTTAAAACGATACATGCCATCTGTGTTTTGTTTTAGATCAATCATAAGATAGCCGTGAGCGTTTTTAGTAGCATCCTTGTAAGCTTCGTCAACGAACTTTGAGTTTTCTGGGTATACTGGACGAGACATTATGTATTTGTGTTTTATCTCTAGGATTCTTAAAAAACACTAATAAACTTGTATTCAAAGACATATCACGTTGACCTTTACCCTGATGAAATATGTTTTGAGTAATATAAAACAGGCTTAAATTTCTGTGGTGACCACCTTTTGTAAAAATATCAACCAGTCGCCCATTGGATTCCCGCATTAAATCATCTATTATAAGTAATTTGGGCTTCAGTCCATCAAACATGGACATATCAGGTATTCCTTGACTATAAATCACATTTTCTAGATTATATAGGGGTTGCATTTCATCAAAACACCAAATCACTTCATCAAACTCAAAATTTACATAATTCTTTCTTATGTTCAAGAAAACTTGTAACAAATTTAGTTTTTCCACAACCACTCGGACCAGCTACAATAGTGGTGAAGGGATGGTAAAAATGAATCATTTTGAATTAACGTGAGGAGTGTGTTGTTATGAAAAGGAATTAATTTCAAATGACATTTTTTTTTTAAGTTTCTCCTTTTATCAAGAACATTTATTAAAAACTAGCTTTTGCCCGCGGCTTCGCTCGCGTTAAATTCGGGGTAACACGGTTCCCCTTTGTCCTCCGTAATGCTCCATACAAACTTCCACCCCCCATTTTAGGGAAGTGGGGGGGTTAGAAAGAGACAAAACGTAGCCTATGTCACTCTCCATTCCTTCAACTATCTCCACTTAAAAAATCACGTCAATTCGTGGCCCCGTTTTGCCGTGAAAGACGGACAAACAAACAAACACACACACTTTCCCATTTATAATATTAGTATGGAAGTATGGATAACACATAACAAACAAAAAATTGATACAAGATAATTTTAACTTCTAAACTAAATCATACAATTTACAAAAATTATACACATTTCACAAAAAGTGAATACATTTCATTGAATATTCTGTGTAAATTAAATAAATTTTAAAGTACACCATGAGGAATTTTATAATGACCCCACGCAAGAGTATCAATAGAATTTCCTAACAAATATCGTTTCGTGTCATTACGGGAAAGCGTTATTTTGGTAATTTTCTGTGTAAATAAAATGTGTTTTATTGATTTGAAACGTAACATTGTATCATATTTAATTTTTTTCTTAAATAAACATTTTTTTTAAACTATCAAGATCATATGTTTCCGTTAGGCATTTATTGACACCTTTAGCTTTAGCTTTAATTTCTTTATTTTGTACATCTGTGGCGTACATTTTTGAACGCAAACCAACAAATTCCTTAAATATTTCCCCATTGTTTTCATATTTGAAAACACCAAGTTGCTTTTTATTTACCAGAGGGAAACCATACACGTTGTTCTCTGGGTATTCAGAAGTATCAAAATATAAATTAAGATCTGATTTTATGTCATCATAAAAGTCCTCTGTGAATATTTGATATAGTAAACTATCAGTATCTGTGTAATGCAATTTCAAATTATTTTAATATTTGGTTTTCATATAGTCGTAATGAAATGGATACATTAAAGTTTTAGAAAGATCTAAAATGCAAAAACCTAGATAAATTGGTTTGTTGTATAAAACTTTAGTTTTTTTCAATTGAACAGCTACTAAATCATGTGAAAAAACAGATAAACTATGAAATACAGGTTTCGCAATTAAAAATTGAACTCCTTGAGATTTCCCACGATTTTCCCAGTGATTTAATAATTTGATGTTTACTCGTTTCATTATATTCTCCATAGTTTTACCAAACACTGAATTGTTCATGAGTTTGAAAAAATCTTTTTCAAATTCAGAAGATGCTTGGGATCGCATGTAGGTATTTAAATCTATGTAACTTTTTAACCATGAGGATTGCTCTAATATTCTATGGATTTTAAGCAATTTTAATTCGTTTTGTAAAATTTGTTTAAGATTTCTGTAATGAATGACATAGTTTGTTTTCTTGTTTAGATTTGGTATTAATTTTTTTGCTTTAGAATTACCTAAACATACATTTTCGGGACAGAATGGTAGATCCGAATGATAATCATGTAATTCTTTAGGGTACTCAATGTCTACTTCTAAGATAAAGCCATGATCAGCATCATCTGCAATATTAAAATTCGTCTCTACATTCACCCATTCAAATTTACCTGTAGGAAGAGGTTGAGACATAGCCCAACCATACAAGTTATTTGCATCTAAATATACAAGAAAAGAAGACGGTTGGTTTGATTCATAGTTTGACATATATTTATTGTTAGCTTTTGCATGTCTGTGACTGCATTGGGATATACCTCCTCGAATATTTTTTGCTATGAAAGCAATTTTATCAATATCCGTCAAAAGTTCAAGTTTTATTTTTGTAACTTTTAACATGGCATCCCAACTCAATCATGGGGCAGTGTAATAATGAGCTGGATCCAAACCGTAGGTCTTAACACATACATTTCTAAAATTTTCAAATACATCAGTTAGTAGCAAAACATCTGTTTTCAGATATAAATCTGAATAGTCCCCCATATTTTGACAATAAAAGTGATTCCACACACCCACAGCATGTTCATAATCTTCATCTGAAATGTGGCTATTAGTCAGAGAACTATAAAATAAATCCTTACGAGGAAGGGCGGTAAGGTTAAAACTATCAAATGATGTCATGTATTCATATGGGTAAACACCCTTACGCATCAAGCGCTTATAGTCTTCTTCACTTGGAAAATTTAATTTTAGTTCATTGAATTGGTTTGTTGTTAAGTTTTTAGCTAATTTTTCAAGACTACTAGACATGAATTTAAAGGAATTAACGAATCTTAATTTTACTGTACAGTTATTCTCTATTACCATTTTGGAAAAGGAAATATATTTTTCTTTGTTCTGTGGGATTAGTTCTAAGTATATTACCATCTTCAAAATTAAGCCCATGTACTATAAAGTGACCGTCATAGTTGCTTAAGTTATGAAAAAACACAGGTACAAAGTTTTGGGGTCTGTACTTTTCATTGCAAAGTGAATGTGCAACGCCTTCGTAAACACCGGTATGCCAATTATAGGAAACGCAGGAATCCTCGTTTAAACATGTACTACAAATGATACAGACTTTGCTGTTTGCAATGTGTTCTTTATTTAAAGTTGTTAAGGGTAAAGGGGGCTTGGAAAATGTATTCTTTTTACAAATACTCTCCAAATCATGTTTCATACGTTTCATAAATGTTTGACCACAGTTCTCTCCTTTGTATGTTCTATAAATTGATAACTTGTCATCATATGCACATTTAATATAGTATCCAAAACTATAAACTTGATGTTTCTGAATGTTAATGGTTGAGGAACGCTTGTCTATACGTCTGCGTTTACGTTTGATTTATCATCCTCATAATCATCATCATCTCCATAATCTTTATCACTGTCAGGTGTTGGAGAGTGTCTATTATCTTTAGTTGTTTGTTTATTAGATTGTTCTGACTGAATAGGATTTAAAAATGCCTCAAAATCTGCATACACAACAAAAGGAACTCGTAATTTACGCTCGTAATTATTGAAATTAAGTTGACTTGAAGAAGTCATTTTGTCAAACCAATCTTTCCTTTTATCCTCTTCAGAGGGTAAATTGGTACATATATGAAAACAATCGTTCTTTTGACAAAATTTGACAAACAACCATCACATATATTAACAGCATGTTGTGATTTATTTATTTGAGCGAATACTAATCGAGATAAATTGTTGATTAGACAATAGTGTCCTCTATTCCCCTTTGTTATATATAACAAATTAAAATGTTTTATTTTTTTACATTTTGTAATGTGTAAAGGACCAACAATATCATGACTTGTATTTTGTGAATTATACTCCAAACCAAACACGTTAATACTTAAATCATTTAACTTTTCAAATTTCTGAATATCAGTAAACTTTATAGGAAAAGGAATGTCACCAAACTTCAATTTCTCCTTGTATTTGACATAACAGTTCACCATATTAGCGTGATTGTTTTTCTTAGGTGGATATAAACCCGAAAGCAATGCCCAACGGAAACATTCATGATCATTGTTTTTGATGTTTATTACTGCTCTTTTGTTTGTTATATCACGTGGTAATTCAATATATGAAGAACCACGCAATGGTTTATATTTATTAACATTAACGTCTAAGTGGTTTATGTTTACCAAACTCCATCCACTATCTTTTCTTTCAAAGTTTGTTAATCTCTCTGTTATTTCATTTACGAGGGATATGAAAAAAAAATCTTTATCACTGCTCACATTAAAAAGTTGATTGTTTAATTGAAAATCAAATGTATTTCTTAACTGTTTGGTATCCTGACAAAAATTTGCATTAAAATAAAATTAACTTTTAAAGCACAATGATCTGCAACTGTTCGATTTAATAAAGTAAAAATTGTATCTTTATTTTTTTCTAAAAACGATTCGGGGGTTTTAAAAGGTTGGTAATCATTTTTATTACTTGATATTCTGTACGTAGCAACCCTGTTTCGGAATGCATTTTCAATTAGCTGAACGTGGTTTAATTCGCTGTCTGAACTAAGAACATTGTTTTTGTGGTTATTGCTTTTCAAATGGTTTGCTAAATATCTTTTTACCACATACACATGGCACACAGAACATTCAATTTTGTCATTATTTTTTGTGCTTACGTCAATACAGCAAGCTTGTGTTGTAGAAGTTGATGCTGAATCACTGCTAGTTGAAGGTTGACTCTTCTTTGTTGATGCTTTAGACACAGGATCCGTAGTTGCCATTTCTATTCTGCCTCCAACTTGTTGGGATCTAAAGAAATAAAATACAATATCACAAATGATATAATTACATCATTACTTATAATATGATTACAAAGGTTAATAATAACTACAAAATACAAACTTGTATATTTCTTACAATGCCAACAATACGCTTGCATTGGTAGGACTCCGTCTACTACATCAGTAGTTGATATATGAATATCCTGTGTTTGATTCCTATGACCCTCACATGGGGTATAATATGGTTTAATATCTTGATCTTCGAAACTTGAATCAGGTATTAAGCCATCAATAAACCACAATCGGATGTATCTATGATATTTCTGCAGAATGCTATGCTATCTCGCTACGTTCTAATTTAGGCTCAAGATAAAATGCCATGTTGCAAAACTGAATCACACAACACCACAGGTACAAAACACTGAAACTTCAATTTGCTATAGATTTTAAAACTCGGGACCCACTTTTATACCACTATCCCCTCCGTATCCATAAGTCAGGTAAGGAAACATGTAACAACAGGTTTTAACTTAGATCACCCACCCCAACAAGATGCAAGGTAGAAAAAAAATGTATAATGAATTAAATATTTAAACAGATTGATTAACTTACATTTCATATTTTTGTTGACTTAGAGATGGGGTAGAAACTCTGTTGTGTCTTGTGCGGGATGTCGTTGAATAGGTGTTTCAAAAAGAATATGGGTCTAAAAATACTATCATTTGATAAAGTCAGTACTTTCGGATATAATGGCTCCCAAAACTGTCTGCTGCAAACTCAAAATATATGGGATTTTTGATGAATGTGTCCAATAAATATAAAAATATTCATAAAAATAAAACCTAGTAAGTAATTTCAATGAAAACTACGAGAATATTGAATAAAATCGGTTCAGTCGATTTTGAGCTATCGCCAAAATATCTTGGGGATAAAAAAGGCATTAAAATAAGCCTATTTTCTAAATATGACTTTTACCGTAGTTTGAACACGATTGAAATGCCGAAAAAAATAAAATTAAGATTTTTGTAATTTTCATGAATTACAAGAGTAGATCATATAGGTACACTAATTATATACACAAAAAATACGTATACCTATGGTTGCATACAACTGTTTGTTCCGAAACAAAAGACGGTAAATAATTAAACTATAATTTTTCTGTGGACGACCTGACGACTCTGTTAGTACACTCGAGTAAATAGCGTCAACTGACACATACTCATTACTAAGGCACTTTTCGACACGACACTTAATAAAACGTTAACGAAATAAGATAATAATATAAAAATAAGTAGGTATAATCATGATAAATAGGGGTTTATAATTAAGACAATGCGGTGTTGTACACCTAAGAAAGAAAATAAATAAAGGAAATAAGAATAAGTAAGTATTGTTATTATAAATACGAGTGGGTGTTTATAATTAGGACAATGCGGTGTTGTGCACCTGCTTTTGAATTGTAACTCAATTCAACTGTATAGGTGTCTATTTAAAAATAACACCGTCATTTTTAAATATGTTATGTAAATAATAATAATAATGTGTAATGGAAATAGTAATGCTTAATGGAAGCATATAATTTGAAGTAACACCAGACAAAATTATGACATATCGTTGTGTATGCGGTTAGCTAAACTGTGGAAAGCACAAACTACCGTTTCCCACTGTTTATATGAGGAAGAAAGTAAAAAAAAAAACATTAATTTGAACCTTCGTGTCGTTCATTTAAAATGCAATATTATTTTACCTGTGAAATTATCCACTTTTTTAGAAACTGTTTTATTAGAAAATAAATTCATGAATATGAAAATATCATTGCAATTTTACAGTTTATTCTGATATAAAAACTAAGTCTCTTTTAGGATAGAGTAATTTTATAAATTTTATTTAGAAGCACCCGTTTAGGTATGTAGTTGTATAGAAGGGTTGACACAAAAAGCTACGGAAACAATGTAGGTAAATTCATACGGCAGCAGACAGGTACCTTAAGTACCCCATATAATTAAAGATTACCAATGAGCATTATGAAATTATAAAGTAATTGTGTTGCATTGCAATATATAATTGCAAGATTGATTAACTTACATTTCATATTTTTGTTGACTTAGAGATTCACACAAATTATATATTTCTTGGTCTTCAAAACATTCCTTCTCCGCGTCTTCACATAATTGAAGAAGTTCAACATCACAATTATCATTTCCAATTGACATGCTATACATATAGATTAAAAATCAGGATAGTATAAGTTTTTTATACTTTGAAATTTAAAGTGTTCCTTCAAATTCTACCTCTGATTAGTCAAAATTAAGAAATTTATTCACTTAATCGTAATTGAACACGTGATTTGCAGCTCACTTCGTTTCTAAAATTTACCCCCCAGCCTCAGCCTTTTTATATGAATTTGTGTTGAAAAAAAGGTCACGGCTGGTGGGGACAGAGGACCACCTAGGTAGGTAGCGACGAGTTTAAACAGGATTTCGGGAACAGGTAAATTTTTGTTTGCAGCGGAATGTTTTCTAACAAAAGATTAAATTATCAAAGGAATTCTAAAGAATTTAAACGACAGATCTTTTGTGCATTTACTTTCTATGAAAATCGCGTGTGACTTCAAACCCGATTGATTTATATCTTTCTCAGAAACGAATAAAAAGTAAATTATTACCTTCTTCAAAGGACATCTAGCAAAAAAGGTAAAGTTCTCAAGCCGACAGCATAAAGAAAAAACTAATAATAGAAATTGCGACTTTAAATTAGAGCACCAAAGGAGTCTTTAAACATCGCAACGCCCCACCTACCTAACTGGTATAAACAGGAATGCAATAAATCACACACCGAATCCTACATTAACAAAAGATCTATATACTCGTATTATAATAAATAATGGGAACTTCGTTTACAGAAACGTACAGCATACTTACAGGTTGAAACTTGTTCAAAACACAGTCATGTTTATTGTCCACCAATAAATAGCAGTCGGTTGTCACATATACCAAAGTTATTTACAAGTTCAAATTGGATTTGCATAAAATAATTTACCAAAAAAAAAATTAAGACAACACAAATATTTAGACTGGAAATAATCTAGAATCAATAAAATAATATTTCAAAAATTGGATTTGCATAAAATTATAAATTTTAGGCAAAAACTGAAAACGAATAGATACTAAATATCTAAAATTGATGGGGTTGAAACATATACCAGAAGCTTCATATTGTGCTGTAACACATATAGATACGTTGAAATTTGCATATATATTCGCGAAATGTGAATTAATTACTTTAGGTATAAATTTGATACCTACTCCAGTCCAGACTAATAAAGGGTATTGTAATTGTGTCTGTTCGCGGGGCTTGTTAGATCATTAAAAATCTCGTTAAGTTATATGTAGTAAAATATTAATAATAATAATTATATCACCATGTGAGATTGAAATAGTTTAGGTATAATACCTACTCAAAATGTAACGTAAAAATAATATTGATATTGGCTTCTTCAAAACGAGTTTACAGGTTTGAAAGAGACAGCGACGTGTGAGTGCTAATAGAACGTAACAGCCCATATAAAAATACCTATTGAAATACCTAAACTTTGGAAAAACTATAGGTACTATACCTAGTCTTTCATACGGAGTAACCAATTAAGCAATTATAAAACCTATTGCAAATACGTAAATAACAAACTACAACGTAGGAGTATACCTCTACCGAGCTCGGTAACAATGCGATGTCGCCGAGTCGAGCTAACAATAGAGACAATAGAAAAAGGTGAGCAAGGGTTCTATTGTGGTGTCGAAGAGCGTGTATTATTTAATTAGCGGAGTGCCTAAGTGCTGAAGGAGGCTCCGGGCACTGTTGAGACCTAGTGCAATCGATCTAAATGGGGGGCTAAACGTACTAAAACATACCAAACTTTTTTTTTTTTTAGGTTTTGCATAGCCCCGAAAAACCACCATAATCCCGAAATACCATTGTTTTGGTGGTGGGGAAAACGATGGGGTAGAAACGGTGAATCTATACTACTTTTATTGCAAAGAAATTTTTCGAGTTTTTGACTTTTACTTTGTCGCCTACTGTTTTTGTTTCTTCAATGTTTTTTTATTATTATGTTGAAATATAAGCCCTGTCGTCTATAAATGAGACAACTCCGTCCGTTTTTACCCATTTTGATATCACTTTTATCCAACAAAAAAAAATGCTAGTCTTTAACTCTCCCCATTAAAAGCAGCCAGATGCCCGGGCATCGAGCAATAAGGATAGCATAGCAATCGAACTAGACGGGTTTTGTAGCTTTCATTATTGTGTCATATGTGGCGTGGCCAGCTCTTAGTTTATTACGCATGTGTAAACTAAAATACAAATCTGTTAGATAAACCACCGTCCATGATGGAGGGCCGACAGGCAATAAACTCCTGAGCGTCGTGACGGACAGACCGAGCCTAATGCTATGCAAATAGATCTTACGGACATGACTGACTTGTTCGCGTTGATTCCACAGGCGGTTCAACATACACATATAAGCTATATGTGTATATGGATTATAACTAGGATCAATTTCTTAAACAACTTACCTATACCCTCGTAAGGCCCAATGGACTTAGGGCGACAAGACGTTGTTTAGGCATAATGGGCCACGAGCTCAACTTTTTTGTTAAAAATGAGACCTTATTCCAGAAGCTGAAAATTATATTATGTTCTATTTTGAGAACACTGGGTCGTTATTTCACTGGTTCTAAAAATACACTGGACCTTACGAGGATAATTACAATTTTAAAACGTCCACATAGCAGGAAAAACTCTTCAGTGGTATTCGGACTTCGGACATACATATTTACATACCTTTTATAAATCTTATTATAGATAAACGGTATTTTTTGTGTATGTAATATATGTAACTAGGTAAATATTTAAACATGAGAGTCTCTTTGCATAAGTGTCAAGTACTATTCGTATTGAATTTATATCATTACTCATAAGATGTTTACTTTATGACCCTGTTTCGTCTCTATCAATTTTGTGGTATGTCCTTTGGACTTAATTTGCTCTAGAGCTTCATTAGGCTTGGACTCCTGTTTGTTAGATGGACAAATGTCCACTCTCCGTAATTTTAGAAATAGAAATATCTTTATTCGTGACATTACAGAAAGAACAAATTAAATTAATTTCAGATAATTGTATGACAAGTGTCACGAAATGGTCTCTTCTAAGCATGTTGCTAGCGTTAGCCAGCGCTGATCTTCCGAAAAGACCATATCTTTGATTTGAAGGATATTGTTTCAACATGATACCCAATGGTGGCAATGGTATCAAGACAATTCCTTGCTTACCATTTGTTTCGCTACCAAACTCATTCTCAATGCGCTATGACAGTTAAATTGAAACTACCGTATGTAAACCAAACACCCTATCTCGGTAGAATATTAATGTCGCTTAATGCCTTATTCGCTCTGTAAGTCGAGTAGTCGCATTATCTCGGCATGTAGTAGATTTAAGAGGATTAATGCAATGCGGACGATTCAACGCGGGCACGCGAGCGCTGTGACCAGGCGTTTTAGAATTTATATACCCACCAAGAAACAGTAGTTGACCAATCTTAGAAAGTTTGATTCCACCAAATGATAGTTAATATGATTAAAAAATCCCTTTTATAAAAGAAAACAATAATAAGTAAGTATGTACAGGCTTACTTCTAAAACAACAGGGTACTACGAAATGTGGCCGGTAAAAAAACTCATACTTTCTGTGAAATTTATTCTAATGTTAAATAAAACGCAGTATGAGTTAAGAGGCCGGTAACGATTTGAAAACCAAAATCACTGATAATGAAATACCGCACATGATAAGATAGTTTGATGTCTTGTTATTGCAAAAAACACTTTTTTTACACATTTATTATTATTTAATACCCGAAAACTCACTTCTTGCAGAGCTCGTTTAGTGACGACGTTGATTCGTGCAAACTTGTCGCTTGATTTTTTATAACTATTTGTTATGCCTTCCAATATATGTCATATTATTTAATTGAAGCATAAAGCCAAGATTATTTCTGCATTAAAATTTTAATGAAATACCTTAATGCATTCCCAAAAATACCACCTAAACTTCGGAATTTTTTCTTAAAATTGCTTTAGGTATACATCATACTCTTGCTTACTCGTAAAAAATATGTATGAAAATGAAAAAAATGGTTCCACTTATTCCTTAAACGACTCATTTTCCAATATATTTATATATTATACATACTAATTGTAAATCATTTTAATCAATAAAAATCTTACTCTTTTCACCTCTCCAAGCAAAAATCACGAAACAGCTGTTAGATTAAGGTGAATTATTCAAAAATAAAACAAAAAATCAAAAAATTGTTCCACTTATACAGTTTAAAAAGAAACGATCTTTCAATATATGTTTACAAACTCATAGTAATCTTATTAGTTACTGTAAAATAGAATTGAAAAGTTGAGCGAAACCGAAAAAAAGCTTTACCGGACTCTTAATGAAGAAATGCAATCGAACCTTCAATTTTGTCTTGTTTTTTACTGCTTTATTTTTAAATTTACTTAATCCAGTATTTTTGTTAATCGTAACTTATTTTTGAAACACGAAGGGCACTGGATTCAAACGTGGACATTCCGTTGAGATGGTTTAAAGCTTAATGTGTAATTAAATATAAATATGTGCATGAGATTCGTTACTGTCAAGTTATTATGAAGACGCAAAAGTGACATCACGATGAATCCAACTGTTTAAATGAGTTTTGCTTGCATTGAAAATAAATGAAAATGATTTGTTTAAGGGCATAATTGGTTTCGTAAAACGACTAAGAAAAAGAACGAAAATAGTAGTTTTCGATACAAGTGCGAGAAGTATGCCATTTTGCACGAGTCCCGAGGTTACGGTCAAGACTCGGGACGAGTGAAAATGACAATTATACCGTCGTCTGTGGCATTTATTCGCGGTATTGATATTTTGTATCTATGTCAAAGAAGTTAAAAAACTTAAAATACCGTCAAGTTATACCATAATTTCACCTTAGTTTAGTTATTGTGCGTAAATAATAAGTATTTTTATGATATTTTCTCGCAATCGAAGTGAAACATTGTATGCATTACTCTGGTCTAAAAGCCATATTACCACTCGAACAATTTTCCCTCACTTCGGTCGGGAAAATGACCACCTGGCGGTAATATGGCCTACTTTAGACCCTTGTCAAACAATCTACTATTATTTCATTGTAGTTTTTTCGCAATTGTATTAAAAAACGTTGTTCGACACACGTGCAGAAGTGTCATTTTCACTCGTCCCGAGTCTTGACCCTCGCCTCTCGGCTCGGGCCAAGTAACCTCGGTACTCGTGCAAAATGACATACTTCTCGCACTTGTATCGAAAACTACTATCCTCGTACTTTTTCTTAGTCGCTTTACGATACCAATTGTGCCATTAAACAGATCACCAGTATTTTTCTTACACCCTGTAGAAACCAACCCTATTATATAGCTTACATGAAACGATGGACACTCTACGGCCACAGCAGGAGGCCTAGGCCACTTCGGGTCCTGCCAACTTCACAACGTGCTAGAGATACATAATGCGCGTCTTATGTAAATACTCTTGTGGCTCGCGGAGTAATTAGCGAGGCTGATACTACAGGTGCAAATGGTTTTGGTTAAGAGCTGAATAGCTTGTTTTTAGGGGAACCCTACCCTCGAAAGGAAAAAACGGAACCCTTATAGGATCACTTTGTTGTCCGTCCGTCAGTCCGTCCGTCTATCAAGACCCCTTTTCTCAGGTACGCGTGGAGGTATCAAACTGAAATTTATATCTAATACTCAGGTCTACTGTCCCTTGGAGCTGTGAAAAAATCAAACTTCTAAGCCTACGCATTCAAAAGATACAGCCGTTTATGCCGCAAATTTCCGTAAATTTTCGAAACTCGCAAGGGAATCAAAATCTACAGGGTACTTTCCCGTGAACTCAAAATTTCGAAATTTGGTACGAAGCAACGCCTTATATCCATTTCGCCCTGTGACGGTCTACCGTTCCATTTTTGGCATTAACAAGAAGTAATGTGGATTGATTTGTTTAAGTGATTTAATAATACAAATCGTGCGAATCAATCATTTAGAACAGTAACAAGCAAGTGCATGTACACCATTAGTGCTAAGTTATTTAATCTTTCCATTAACATATTTAAATAAGAGAAGTTTAATTTTACTATTGAGGTATAATCCATCAAGAATGGCTTAAGTGGTTAAATTTCTAAGTTTATTTGAGTACCTAAGATTACGGTAACCGTATCAGAAATATAAAATACTACCAACCAAAACTATTGTTAGTGAAACATTTAGAAAATTGCCACCAAAAAAGAGGTATTTTAGGCAGGATTTTGCATGATAAGACACTCTTATTAATTGGACCATGTAATAAAAATGTATCACATTATTGCGCAAGCATAATTGCTTACCTAATGGTAAGAATGCTATATAATTATGATCACAAAAGGTCAAAGAGCACTCACTAATTTCCGAGAGACACTTTTTGCCAAATAGTAATAAAATTATACGATAACTAGGTCATTGTTTTGACCATTACCATTATAGAGCTTAAGGGCTAATAACGTTATAAAAGGTGCTGAAGTTGCCACCTTGACAAGCATCCTTGTCATGAGCTATAAGAGGCAGAATGATAAGCATATAATTAAAATGCTTGCACTTGAAACTGATCACAGAGCAGTAAATATCACTTTATGTCCCGCGCAGCAGGGTATGTCGCATAGAAGCCGTAGAATGTAATTATTTATTGGAGAATTAAAGCAAAAAGTAATAGCAAAATGAATTAAACTTACACTGTCAACAAGCCCATTCAATAATTTAATGGTTTTTTAAGGTTACACTTGAAGTGAATTTACCTGTATTTAAAGTCATAAAATAAAATTTCCTGTAATTTAAAATACATGTGCTTTGTATTTTATTTGCTGCTGCTTCTGGAAATAAATTCAAAATATTTTAACCATTAATAGGCTTACAAATAATTTATCTTTAATCCGATAATGGACCTTCTTAGAGCTAAGTACTTGTAACATGAACTGTGTTTCAATCGATAAATACAATTATTAATAATGTATACTTTCTGAGTAATAAATTAATAACTCAATAAGTTAGTGCAAGAAACGATTATTCAACCGGTTCCGAAAGAATATTTTAAAACGTCTAAAGTAGCTTTTAGTTTGTGGCGCTTAGTATAGTGGTAATTTTTTTAAATGTCGGAATCTTACTAGGGAGTTCTACCGACAATTCCGACATCTTAAAAAAATCTTACTATAACTATTATTAATTACTATAAAATCGATGCTACCCGTTGAGTTTTTAGTAGTATCAATTTTTCTTTCATCAGGCCATCGAGAAATAATAATGATTATTAGTTTTTTTAGGTTTTGCCGGTGTAGTTATAAGTCAATTAAAAAAAATGTCTGAAGTACATTTTTATCTGTTTTAAAAGGCAAATCACGTAAGTAAATTAGTTCATAATTACCCCACTTATAGGGCTTATATTTTCTCCTTCAAGTACCCATTGCTTTCTAATACATTATGATTTATTAAAACAAGGGACAGTTGTTTTCGCTCTAGGCCGCTAAGTGCTCCTTTTCCCGCCGACTTCGCATGATAGCACAAATTAGCGCGATTATCCTATTCAGATCCCACTTCTGATATCTTAATGGGCGTTAGTTATAAGAATGGATGAATTATTGGATAGTTAGCCTCCATTAGTGTTTATTCCTGGAGGCTTCTGTATTTCAGCTTTGTTCTATCATTGAAGTCACAATTATTAGTTTAGTTCCGGTTAGAGTTATGAAATTTTAAGCCAATAAAAACTACAAATTTCAAGCCAATCTTTTGATAACAAAAGTTATTTTAACATTGTGTTTTATCTCTAACGATAGCAAAAAAAAGATAGACCTTCATAGTGTAACGAATACTTGCCTGACTAAAATAGAAGTAAGTTTGAATACCCGCCCGGACGAGTTTGAATACTTAATTTATAAAGAAGTATACCTTACCCTGTATTTTTTAAGACCGATGAGGCGTAATTGCTATACTTGTTTTTAAGTAGCTGCTGCATGGTTTACAAATAATTCAATTGAAATTATTCTGTCAGTATTCTGTATTTACTATCTATTAGTCAGCTTCACCTGCCTGTTTCTTGGAATGTAAGTCACTCCTAAAGAAACTTGCAGTTATATGATAACAATAGGTCGGACATTTCATAGCAAAAATAAATATTGTATAGAACAAGATGCACACTTTTGAACACTTTTTGGGTTGTGGTTATGAATTTAATATAGAAATACATTATTAAATTACTGTACATTATACGAATTTAATATATTTTGTTTTATTTCGGTGTTATATTCATTTTGCGACGGTTTTGCTATGAAAGATATAGAAAGAAAACTATTTTATTACTTTTTTAATTCCCTTTATCATGTAAAATAATATTTGCGGACAGAGATGCAGAGAGAGGGTCCATTTTGTATTTATGAAAGACGAAATACTTAAAATCGTACTACTTTTCCTATTCACCACAAAGCTTACAAAGCTGTCACTATTTAGATTGACATAAGGATTACACGTATCTTCCTTGGACTACATTTCCAGCTAGATTTCATTGTAGGGTTAAAAAAATTATTAGTTTTAAATACTCGTATGTTTACCATATGGTCCTACCGGGATTTGAAAAGATCACATCGAGCTGGGATGACAACATATTTATGAAATAAGAACGGGTAGATATTGATATGGGAACTTCGTATCTATCTACTACAAGCTTCGTAGACAGGGTCACTACCCACTAAGCTAGAGCCCGTTAGTGTCGAAAATGACAACAGAACAATTGCCTAAATTGCCTTAGTTATTGTTTTGACTGATAAATTGTTTCGTGCTATAAATTTGAATTAAGCAACCACCTTTGTTTCGCTTTAATTTTACACAAATTACGTCCTTCATTACATTGTGTAGTGATAATCAATTAAATAAAATCGGCACATAAATGCAACGGCGGTAAGATTGTCGGGCTCAATCGGGCCGAAGGGTTTATTGCGGCAGACGAGTCCCGGAGCTAGGAAAGGTAATGTTGTTAACATAATTAATTAAATTGCATGGGAGCACAGGCATATATTTTAAAAGATGTCACAAGTGACCAGTTGGACTGCGACCATGAATGTAAAGTCACGTTCGAAACGACAGGCTAAATAATAAAAGTTATTATTTGTTTATTTAAATAGTGAGTAAACATTTTGTGGTACTGATTTAAACCAGTACGTCACTAGTGACGACTTGTAGGAGTGAAAAGCAGAACTAGGAAGTCTTAAAATTGCATATCAATTAATTATATGGTATACTGAGAACATTGAGAAATAATAAAAATTATATGGCTTCGGTTTAGTATACAGATCAAAAGTTAATTCTAATCTATGTATACTTATTTTGGTATATGTACCTAAATAATTATTTTCTTCAATGCAGGCTAACAAAAAAATAAAAGGAAATAGTAGTTTTCGATACAAGTGCGAGAAGTGTGTCATCTTGCACGAGTACCGAGGTTACTTGGCCCGAACCGAGAGGCGAGGGTCAAGACTCGGGACGAGTGAAAATAACACTTCCGCACGTGTGTCGAACAACCTTTTTTAATACAATTTAGAAAAAACTACAATGAAATAAAATTACATTTATATTTTGTCAGTGTACGAAAGACAGGTTCATTCAATCGCGCGTTGTTCAAGTAATACTATTGGGTCTCGCATAATACTCCTTTATGCCCAATCGCGCGTAGTTCAGGTGGGTCATTTATAAGCGGGTCTCGCATAATACTCATTTATTTAAAATTCTGATCTGCAAATCGTGCGTAAAATCAAACTTTACGCACGATTTGCAGATCAGATAACTTTTTAGCACTAGTGCATAAAATCAAACTTTACGCACGATTTGCAGCTACATAAACTAAACTTTTTCAGCAATTGTATTAAAAAATATATAATAAGTGTTTATTCAATCCCCTTGTATGTGAATAATGTTCCTGACAAAAGGTCATAAATAAATATTGAAAACATTATTCATTACTACTACCAACTGGATTAAACCACGAATCTATAATAAATGCTTTGGAGAGCATAAATGTCTATAGCTTCGAGCTTCTTTCTCTAGCAGGCATATTTGCGTGATCTAAGTATATCTGTCTGTCTGCACAGACAGTGCTGGCAATGTTCCCTATCGGATTCCTCACTGATAAGATCTTAGTGCTACTTCTTCGAGCTGTCAAACTCGACTTGTCACTGTCATAAAACCCCTGTTTTGGTAACAAGTAGGTATTCGTTGGAATTCGATGGGCAAAACCTAGGCTTGTAAATGTTGACTACGACTATATATTTTTTAATCTGAGGGCCACGGAAGAAACACTCAAGAATACGCTTGAGGGTCCCGCCGCCGACTGCCATTTGTTTTAACCAAATGGTTAATGGATAATGGTCCTATATTTCCATTGCATCATAAAAAGCATGGCTTTTTTACGAGTAAGTATAGTAGTAAGTCTACGAATTATAAACCACGAATTTTCCACCTCAAAAGCCCACCGGGTCATTTGGAAATTCTCGAAGAACAAATGATATTATGGGATTTTTTCTTGTTTGAGATACTTTATTCCACTCAAAACGTGTAGTACTCGTATATATATAACGGAAAAAGTTACCATTGAAATTTTGAAGTAGACTATATTTGCAACACAATGAACTTGATTATTCTAAGAAGTTTCATTTTTTTTATTCAAATAAGTTACATCATGACAGTGATAAAATGGCACTGAGAACAACAAAATAATGTAAAGAAATACTTATAACTAGTTGGATTTATTTTAATTAGTACTAATTCTCGAGATGCAACTAATCAAAGTGGCTCGTATTTTTTCAATATCTATACTATAAAATATAACGGTTATACTCACGTCACTTTAGTAGTTAGTAGTAGTTTAGTCGGCAACGCGTCGTGCAACAGCGCGCTACGGGCCGGTTCAATATAGCACTCTTAGTGCTTGAAGATGGAGACCTAAGCTCTCCGAAACATGTCGCGCGAAGTGACTAAAGTGATGTGAGTGTAACCGTTATATTTTATAGTGATAGTATGTCTCACGAAAGTTTAAATTTAATAATATCTATACTATTGTATTACTATAAACGGTAACACCATTATTTGACTACGACTTCTACATACAGGCGTATAAGGCGATTATTACACTGGCGCCGCTCCGGACACTCTACTTTTCATTTTGAACACCAGGAAATTCAAAAATAGTATGATTTTCAGTAGAATAGGTACTGTGAGCCCACGAAGCTTGCTGAGTAGCCTATGCAAGTTACGCGATTGAAAAGCTTAATTATGTCACTATTGTATACAATACTTTTTCTGCGAGTGTTTAAAATAAGACATCCGACTACATTTTGGCTCTACAATTCCGATTCTTCATATACTTGTTCGTATCTCTAAAATATGGTTTTTCATAATCAATGATATGTACGTCTGAATAAATTACAGCCTCTTGAGCGTTTTTATTTGTTTTAAATAAATTATTCAAACTCTGTCGAATGCTTCACTGAAAAAGTCCCTATACTGCTTGTATTTCAGTCTACAAAATTATAATTCAAGCAATAAAGTCGCCAAGTAGAAAAAGTAAATTTTATTTCTCATGCTATGAATATGCTTTCTAGACTCCATAACGTATTGTAAAGGCGTATGGTAGGTATAGTTGTAATTTTTTAAGATGTCGTAATCTTACTAAAGAGTTCTACCAATTCGGACTTCTTTAAAAAATCGTACTATACCTAAAATAAAATAAACTAGGTAGACTTTATGTTTTGATAAAAATAGGGAAAATCATTTGTAAATGTAGGTAGGTATGAGTTTAAACTTAAAGTGCCGCGGGTTGTATTGTAATGTTTCTTATTCCCAATGCAATCCACACATTTCTTATAATTCTATATTTATTCAGTACCATTACTTTCACGCTTAAGGGGGATCATTACCAGCATTTTAATGTCTCATTTGACTTTACTTACTTATACTTAAAAGGTTTCTTTAGTTCCCCAAAGATAATGAGATTAAACTATACAATGTAATGTCTGGTTAGATACTTAATGTACAGTGTTTACGGACTCTATGGTAGATATACTGGTAATCGACGGTTATCGTGTAAAAGAGTAATCAGACGTAAATAGGTAAAATGGCTGTATTTACCACAGAATATGCTTCTTAGCAGTAATATAACTCCATACAAACACACACTATCCTGCTCGTTTATTACGCGTATACAAGGTATAACAAAAATGCGGGTGATCCCTTTAAGGTTTAACGGCCTCCTAGCCCAGTCGGTAGTGACCCTGCCTACGAAGCAGAGGTCCCGGGTTCGAATCCTGGTCAGGGCATTGATTTGTGTGTTTATCACAGATATTTGTTCCTGAGTTATGGGTGTTTTCTATGTATTTAAGTATTTATTCATATTTATCTATTATATATATCGTCGTCTAGTACCCATAACACAAGCCTTATTGAGCTTACTGTGGGCCTAGGTCGATTTGTGTAAGATTGTCCTATAATATTTATTTATTTTATTTATTTAAGGGCATAATTAGTATATGTCGTATTCTAAATATGAAAAACATTTTTTCACACGAAAATAAATTGATTTTGTATGGAGGGTCGGCCAGCTGAAATGACGTGTTCCATACAAAAAAAACGATACCAATTATGCCCTTAAACGGACGACCACTATTATTGTTACGTTACAACCTGTAGATCTCGCCTAAGCTACGTTATTTTGACAATTTAAAGACCTAGTTCAGTTACTGCTTTATATTACTTGTAGCGGTAGCGATACGTGACTAAATTAAATATCTACTTATGTAATTATTTAATCTTGTAAGGAGGTCGCAAAATTATAGCACTTTCATAAAATCGCGTATTACTTGGGTTTGTACTTGGATTTTATTTTATAATTCATAAAGGTACCTATAACATATTATTTACTAACTCACTACTACTACTACTTTTCATCACTGCACATGATTGTCTTTGACAACATATTTTAAACTATATTATATCCATCCATCTGTCCATATAATTTATATACTACGTATTAATTAATTAGTGTGTAACCAAGCGAACTTTGTTTGAACTTTGCAAAGACAAAATGGAAAAATTCCGATGGAAACGTCATATTTGTATACAAAGACGTCAAATTTGTATATATTATGTTGGCTCGTCTACATTTTGCGCTTTCAAAGTCGGTGCAAAGTTACCGTGGCCAGATTTTATATGTATGTTTTTATATGGCGGATTATAACTTCAATGGATCTCATTAATTACGTCTCAACCGTGGATACCACAAAGGTTTACGTCACTAGTCAGCGATGAAAAAATAGTAGATTGTTTACCAAGGGATGAATAAAATGGGGTATCCATTGCCGACGGTAGTTTAAGTGAAATGGGCGCAATTCACCCGAGTTCAATACTCTACTTTTCATTTTGAATACGAAAATTAAATTAACTTGTCAGGACATACCTTCTTACTTAGAGAATACAATATCGGTAATATCGGTATATGTTGTATGGCTAATACCGGGATTGGCTGTGGCCGTACAAATGGGTTTGCATGCGGTATCCATAATATTCGTACATCCACGACACGAACTAATCTAACTACTAATGAAAAACTCGCACAGCTCTCCTACCATTTAAGCAAAACATACGACTTTTTAATATGGCGTCTCGTGTTCTCAAATAGCGTCGAGTCTAATTCCTAGTATCTGTTTCCTTCGTTTGGTAGTCTATAAGATGCCGTCCTGGTGGTATGTCTACCCTTAATTGGCATAAGGCCGTAGAGCCCATTTAGAAATAATTTAATAGTTTAACTTTAGCGGATTGGTTGTAAGATATGTCTAAGAATAATGCATAGTACAGGTTTAGCATGTTTATAAGCAATTCTGAAAAAAAAAACCATAATTACTTAATACTCAGAAAGAAAATACATATCTACGTTAGTCGAGTACAAAGATCGTCGATTTCATGTCATAAGAGTACATTGAGTTTTTTTGGGTTCCGTAGACAACTAGTTAGGGTTCCATAGTCAACTAGGAATCTTATAGTTTCGCCATATCTATCTATCCGTTCATGTGTCCGCGGCTAAACTCATCGATCTTTATCACCAGAAATTATTTGACTTTCGGATAGGGGGCGTCCATTAATCGCGTCATATTGTATAGGGGGGAGGGGGGAGGGGGTCAAGAAAAAATCACCAATGATCACCACAGGGGGGAGGGGGGTCTGAACACATATCACGTGTAATTTTTTTGTTCCTTGTTCTATACCGTATTATGGCCAATAAAATAAAAAATATCAACTTTTAAATGAATCATTCTGTCAAAAGCAGAGTAAAATTGCACTAGCACTAAAACGTATCTTAATAAATATTTAAATATAAGGTGTGTTTTTGTATGCCGCTCCTTAGTTTTGTAGTAAAATTGGTGAAAAAGATATTTTAAGGAGGGGCACTACTCCATACATGCAATTATTTGTCAAAAAAATAATTTTTATACCAAATATCGACATGATGCACATTCGATAGGTCTTTCAAAATAACATTGAGGTCTGTTTGATTTTTTTTAATTTAATGAGTATTTTAAGAAAAAATCATCCCGTAAGTCTAAAAATCTTGTGTCCCCCCTGTCACTTTTGAACCGGAGACATTATCGGTGTAGGAATTATTGAGTTATCTCCTAAAAACTCATTTCATACGCAGATACGACCTTTTGATATTATTTTTTCGATAGTATGTACGAAACCGCGTGCACATCCGACACGCACTTGGCCGGTTTTTTTTCTATTAAAGATAATTTTATTTTATATGTATACATGTAGTTTCATTTTTTTACCCTTTACGTGTACGTACGTTACGTAAGTAGGTTCACGTGTTAGAAAACTGTACTTACTTTAGTTAGCAAAAAATTACACGTCATATTGGACAAGGGGGAAGGGGCCCTGAAAATATCACCAAAGATCACCAGGGGGGAGGGGGGTCTAAAACAAGCCAAAAACGTATGACGCGATTAATGGACGCCCCCATATATGTATGGCTCCCATAACTGCCTGCTGCAAACTCGAAAAATATGGGATTTTTGATCAATGTGTCCAATAAATTTAAAAATATTCATGAAAATAAAACCTAGTAAGTAATTTCAATGAAAACTACGAGAATATTGAATAAAATCGGTTCAGCCGATTTTGAGCTATCGCCAAAATATCTTGGGGATAAAAAAGGCATTAAAATGAGCCTATTTTCTAAATATGACTTTTACCGTACTTTGAACACGATAAAAATATAAAATTAAGATTTTTTGTAACTTTCATGAATTACAAGAGTAGCAATAATGGGAATAAATTCGTAAAGCAGCAGTCAGTCAGTTATTAAATGACTGCTGCTTATGGTAGAATAATATGTACTTATATACATATTTCTATATCCATATCAATCATATAGGTACACTAATCATATACACAAAAAATACGTATACCTACGGTTGCATACAACTGTTTGTTCCGAAGCAAAATACGGTAAATAATAAAACTATAATTTTTCTGTGTGACGACTGTGTTAGTACAGTCAGCATCAAATAGTTAGTAGCAATGAAGTCGCCAAATATATCGGTACAGATCTTTATTTGTATGGCAGTAAGGATGTGTTACGATATATTTGGCGAATTCACTGCTACTATATAACTATTTGATGCTGACTGTACACTCGAGTAAATAGCTTCCACTGACACATACTCATTACTAAGGCACTTTTCGACACAACACTTAATAAAACGTTAACGAAATAAGATAATAATAAGTAGGTATGATCATGATAAATAGGGGTTTATAATTAAGACAATGCGGTGTTGTACACCTAAGAAAGAAAATAAATAAAGGAAATAAGAATAAGTAAGTATAGTTATTATAAAAACGAGTAGGTGTTTATAATTAAGACAATGCGGTGTTGTGCACCTGCTTTTGAATTGTAACTCAATTCAACTGTATAATAATAATAATAATAAATGGACTCCAAATACACAACCTTTGGGTAGTGGAGACTAGAGAAAAACAATAAGCAGTAGGTGGTGCATAGACACAAAAGAGACGAAATAGATAACACAGCACATTCATATGAATATACATACTTAAATAAATATAAAGCCCGCGGGGGCAGCTTGTGGCGAGCTGACGGTGAGTGGCGATACCGCGGACCCCTATTCCAGAGGGCCCTTTCCATTTGGCCCTCGCCTCTGCGCTTGCCTTAACTGGCCGGCCAGAGTGGAGTCGCAAGAGCGGGACCTATGCTCCAGGTTGGAAGTGTAAAATGTCATAACGCCGGCGGCCTGCTGAACGGATTACCGGGATCTGGCTACCGCAGACTCACCTCTCGACAACCTCACAGCCCACGCACCGGTGTTGCCCTTGAGTCATCTTTGATGTCGCTTTTTACGGGGGCCCATCTTGCGGCGGGCGAGTCACCGTCTGCCGGATATAAAATTGGATACCTTTTATTAGGCAGACGTCCGGTTCTTAATCCAATAGCCCAGTAGTCAGTCCATACTTTTCACCCAATAGCCTAGTACATTTTAGACTCCATTAACTCTCAATAGTCTTTACACCATGGCGGGTGCTGTCTCTGCGTGCGTCCCATGACACGGGTAGGGGCAGCATCCGCTTAGTGTACCCCTCACTTTTCATTAAATTGTCGAAAGGGCCTCTGCGCGTTGGCTTCGGCTCCGCATATGCCTCCCAAAGGTCCGGAACACACTTGTTCCGTGGTCGGGAAAGACATACAAATAATAATAATAATAATAAATATTCTTTATTGCACACCTCATACAGTTACAAGCACAAATTTTACAATTAGATAAATTTAGGTAGAGGTAACAACAGGCGGTCTTATCGCTAACGAGCGATTTCTTCCAGACAACCTTTGGGTAGTGGAGACTAGAGAAAAACAATAAGCAGTAGGTGGTGCATAGACACAAAAGAGACGAAATAGATAACACAGCACATTCATATGAATATACATACTTAAATAAATACAAAATAAACATACATATACGTACATATATACATATATAATACACACAGTAAGAAACAACAGTGTCAACTTAAAAACCTAAGGAAGAGATAAATAGTATTCCTTAAGTTGCGATTTAAAGCTACCGATAGATTGCGCGCGTTTTATGTTGAGAGGGAGAGAATTCCACAAACGAACTTCCTGGAACGTAAATGAGCAATTATAAAATTTGGAAGATGAAGATGGCACTTTTAGGAGCAATTTTTGAGAGGATCTAATAGAATTAAGATAAGAGAAACGCTCATAGAGGTAGCGGGGAGTTGCAGGGTTAAAAAGTATAGAAAAGAGTAAAGAAAGTATGTGACAGTTACGGCGGTGACGGATAGGGAGCCATTTGAGTTGAGAACGAAAACTAGAAACATGGTCGAATTTGCGTAATCCGAAAATGAACCGAATGCAGGCATTTTGAATACGCTCAAGCTTATTAAGTTGCTCCTCGGTTAGGTCTAAATAGGAGATATCTGCATAATCAAGAATGGGGAGAACTAACGACTGAGCAAGCGCAATTTTAGTAGCAATTGGCAGGAAATTCCGGAGCCGTCTGAGAGACCCTATGGCAGCAAACATCTTCCTGCTCACTTCACTCACCTGAGGCACCCATGATAGACAACGATCCATGATTACGCCAAGATTTTTCACTTGGTTGGAAAAAGGAATTTGGATACCATCGAAGACTATCGGAGGGAGCCTGAGAAAGTCAATTTTGGAGATTTGTTTAGCGCTACCCATCACAATTACCTGTGACTTTAGGGGGTTTACTTTTAAACCGTAATTTTGACTCCAATTTGATATGCGGAGCAGATCAAGATTCGTGGCTTCTATAACTGAATTGAGATCGCTATGCATACCCTGCGAATATATTTGAAGGTCGTCGGCATAGAGGTGATACGAAGAAGAGAGATCAAGAGTTATGGAATTAATGAAGATAGAAAATAAAAGAGGAGACAGCACACCACCCTGTGGGACACCAGCTGATGTGCTGCACCAGGAAGAACACGAAGAATCTAGTTTTATTCTTTGCCGACGACCAACCAAATAGCTGCGGAACCAGTCAATCGCTGCAGCCGATATGTTAAGAGACTGTAAGAACGCGAGCAAAATGTCAAAATCGACCGTGTTAAAGGCATTACTGAAATCTAGAAGTGCAAGAACTGTAAGCTTCTGGTCATTCATACCCAAACGGATGTCATCGGTAACCTTGACAAGAGCCGAGGTAGTACTGTGGCCCGGACGAAAACCAGATTGAAATGGGTTTAGGAGGTCATTTCTATTCAGGAAGGAAGTTAGTTGCTGATGCACTAGCCGTTCGAGGACTTTGGATAGGAAAGGAAGAATGGAGATGGGGCGATAGTCAGAGAAGGAACTGGGGTTGGATTTTTTGGGTAAAGGAATAATATTGGCATCCTTCCACAGACTGGGAAAAGTACTTGATGAAATGGAAAAATTCAGAATACCGGTGATAATAGGAACAAACAAATCAAGGAGAGGGAGTATCATATTTCGGCTAACACAGTCAACACCAACGGCGTTAGAAATGATATTCAATATACCCTTCCTAACATCACTCTCACAGAAATGGCTAAAATAGAAAGAAGAGAAATCTAAGGCAGGAAGTGATGAAAGATGATAAAGTGAGTTAGATTTCTTAGGACCACTGAAACAGGTGGACGATGAAAAATGCTGGTTAAGCTGGTCAACGCTAATATTGTTTAAATTGGTTGCCTGTTGAGATTTGCCAACTCCGAGACCTTTCAAAAATTTCCACACTTTGGCTGGATTTCCATCTTCAACAGAACTGTGAATATGACGTCTCTGAGCATCTCGACATATAGTGCTACAGCGATTGCGCAGGGTATGATATTTAAGTTTATTTTTCTCAGAGTTGTTAGCCTTATACTTAGATTTAGATTGATTCTTCCTCTCTATAAGGGCTTTAATATCCTCAGTGAGCCAAGGAGCAGGGAGATGCTTGACTTTTATTGCACGAACAGGAGCGTGAGCGTCATAAAGTTGTATGAGGAGCGAATTAAAAAACTTGATCGTCTACCGAACCCGCTCGAGCGATACTGCTCCAATCGATTGTTAAAGCGTCATCTCGAAGCTTTTCCACATTTAATCCACTAAAATTGCGCTGCAAAAGAATTTTTGATTTAGATTTGGGAGGACGACTTTTGTAAGAGATATAGAGCAGATCATGATATGAGAAGGCATCCGCGGAGTATTGTCCAAATTTAGACACATGAGAAGTCGAAGAAACTAAAGTTAAATCAAGAAGAGAAGGCGAGCAATTTGGAAAATAGTGTGTGGCGTCTGAAGTGAGAATAGTTAGATTGCATGCATCTACCAGGGATTTAAGGCGCCGGGATCGACTGTCATCCTTCAGAAGACACGTATTTAGATCTCCCATAAGAATGTGATGATTATAAGGAGGCATAAGGTCTTCGAGAAGTTTCTCAAGAGAATCAAAGTAATTAACGTGAAGGGAGGGGGAATAAAAAATGCCAAGTAAAAGTTTGGAATGAGCGAGGGAAACGTCGAGAAACATATACTCTGCGGCATCAGAAGTAGAAGAACTGGCAGATACATTAACAATTGAATAGGGGATGTAAGAACGAAGGTAAATCGCAACTCCACCGCCACCTCTTCCAAGGCGGTCGTGCCGAATTAAATTGAAACCAGGTAAAGAGTAAGACGTTGAAGGCAAAGCTGGTCTGAGCCACGATTCGGAAATTAAAATAGCATGAATGTTCTTAAGATCAAAAGAGAGTAACATATCGCTGTAATGTGCAGGAATACTTTGCGCATTTAAATGCACAACGTTAAAATTTTTAGGTACATCATTAAACTGAGATTCCAGAAAGTCGTGAAGCGAAGGAGGCAAACTATGGAAACTGTCTTCACTTACACTATCTAAGGAGGAAAAAGATAAATACTGATCACTGTTATCACTGAAAGGCATCTGAAAAATATATATAAAGTTAAAAATATAATAAGTATATAATAAGTGTACTCTAATATTCAATAAATATAAAAATATATACAGTAAAAACTAAACAAAAACTCCACAGTCTACCCGCCAGCAGCAAATAAAGAAAGAAATACACTTATAAAGAAACGGAAGTTCAATTTAAAAATACATGTTGGCTTCAGATTCGACAGGCATTAAGTTAAATCACAAAACTAAGGAAATAATTAACTAAGAAAAACGGAACGTAATTTAATAAGGAAATATTTAACTTGGTAAAGCGGACCGCAATTTAACAGTTGGCAACACTATACCTGCCATCCGTCAGCACACATGTCAAACTGTCAGTGTCAGTTGGAACTTGGCAAAGTGACATTTAAAGTTAGCAATGAAGTTATTGGAATTAATTTATAATATTTACGAGAGACTATTAAAGAGGGTATACAACAAATAACAGTGATTACACGTCGAAATAGAAAAGCGTCAAGCAGTATAACTCGAACAAATACAGAAGAAAGCTACACTATGTACATACTAAGGCTTCAATTTGGCAGCCGCACGTCTGGGCTTTATCTGTTTCTCCGGTTTCTCGGCTTTGCTGCAATTATCTGCCTTGGGAGGAGCATCTACGCTTGGGGTCGGAGTCACAGGCCGCTCTGGCGCATCCGAAATCGCCTTAAGCTCTGCAAGGCTCACCACACGCCTGCGCACGTCGCTCGCATCCAAGACATGAACAACGCCGTCCCAGGTCCAACATCTTCTGACGCCAAACCGCTCCCGAGCTGCCATGAAGGTCTGCTGACGTGATTTGGTCAAGAACTCGGCTATTGTTACGCCGGAGCCTTTCAATGCCACCTTACCAAACCACACTTTATCACGGACAGCAGTCTCACAGAACTTCACCACAATAGCCCTGGGTTTGCTTCCTCTGCGACGGCCAAGTCGGTGGCTGCGCCTTATGTCATTTGCAGCCACGTCAGCCTTAACAGCTTTGAGCTGTTCAACTACAAGGGCCGTTGTGTCCTCTTTGTCAGCCTCCGGAACACCATGAATGACCAGCATCTTGCGTCGAGATCGCATTTCTATTTGATCGACCTGTTGAGCGATGAGCTCCACCTGCTTCTGGAGTATATTGAGAGAGTTCAGAACAAATGCTTTGAAGCTAGTGAAGTCCGCCGCTACTGCCTCAATACCGCTCCCAGGGTTGCTTGAGCCCGCTTTGTCCAAATTACTCTGCATCTCAGCCATCCTTGCATTGAAGGTTTCAGTGAGCTCCGCAATTGATCCTTGAATTGAGTTGATGTCCGACATAGTGTGTTGATGTTGACAGTTGAAGTAGGTGAAAGTGCAAAAATCAATGTAACTTCCTGGAGAAATGCTTGAATACTACTGGTAGGTAAACTATATTATCTAACCATCAATTTTATTGTTTCAAATTATCCAAATTACTTTTAATTCTATTTTTCCTAATAAAATATGTGAACAGTGATGTGGTTTGTTTTATTCACCTACCCGAAAAATCTGTATAGGTATCTATTTAAAAATAACACCGTCATTTTCAAATATAATATAAACTTAATAATAATATAAACTTAATAACGATTTGGACAATGTAAACAATTGGTGCAATCAAAACATTTTATTGCTCAACCCCGCAAAATCAAAATTTATGTTAGGGACACGAAAACAAATTAATAAAGCTGCAGCACAAAAACCCCTCGTTTCTCTAAATGGTACGCAATTAGAAAGAGTAGTTGAGGTTCGTAATCTGGGACTTGTAATGGATGAATGCTTGAGATTCGAAAAACATATTTCAGAAATCATGCGCAACTGCTTCTACCGTCTGAAAGTGCTGTACAGAATTCGTGATTGTTTGTCTGTCGATATCCGTATCAAGCTCTGTGACACCCTTGTTCTCTCAAAATTAAATTATGCGGATGTAGTATTCGGAGGGCGTCTACTATCTCGAACTAAAAAGGCACTCCAGCGAATACAAAACGCATGCGTACGGTTTTGTTTTCCTGTACCACGTCAAGCTTATATTAGTCCTTTCTTGAATAAATATAATCTTATGAACATGAGCTCACGAAGACATTTACATTTTGCTACACTGCTTTATGGTGTGATAAAAAATAGAGAACCGTATTACCTCTACGAAAAACTAAGTTTCTCTCTACGCGCCATTAGGCACGCACCGCGCCTCACATTCCCTTCACACAGCACGGCTGCCTTCCGTGACAGCTTCCGCTTTGCTGCCACGAAGTGCTGGAATGACTTGCCTCCACCAGTACGTAACTCTAAAACCTTGTTCACCTTTAAAACTAACTTTAAAAAAGACTTGCTGCTTAAACAAAAAAGCACTACGTAAGGCAACCGTGCAAACACACACACACACACAGTCACGCAATATATATATATATATAATATATCTATGTATCCTTGATTAGTTGTAGTAATTAGTCAGTAATTAGTTGTAAGTAATTAGTGGTAGTACGTCTGGGCCTCATTGAAAATCAGCGTCGTGGAGTGTGCCATATGGAGCACTCTGTGACACCAAGCTGAGTGAGTACCATTTAGCGCAAAGTTAGATCTAAGTCTGAATTGTTGTTTTCCTTTTCTCCTTTGTGCTAATAAATGTATTTTCTTTCTTCTTCTTTTCTAAATATGTTATTTAAATAATAATAATAATGTGTAATGGAAATAGTAATGCTTAATGGAAGCATATAAACACGTACTTTGAAGTAACACCAGACGAAATTATGACATATTGTTGTGTATGCGGTTAGCTAAAATGTGGAAAGCACAAACTACCGTTTATCACTGTGTATATCAGGAAGAAAATAAAAAAAATATTAATTTGAACATTCGTTTTGTTCATTTAAAACGCGATATTATTTTATCTGTGAAATTATCCACTTTTATAGAAACTGTTTTATTAGAAAATAAATTAATGAATATGATGAAATATCATTGCAATTTTACAGTTTATTCTGATATAAAAACTAAGTCTCTTTTAGGATAGAGTAATTTTATTTATTTTATTTAACAGCACCCGTTTAGGTACGTAGAGAGTTGTATAGAAGGGTTGACACAAAAAGCTACGGAAACAATGTAGGTAAATTCATTCGGTATCAGACAGGTACCTTAAGTACTCCATATAATTAAATATTACCAATGAGCATTATGAAATTAAAAAATAATTGTGTTGCAGATCTTTTACTTAAAGCCGACAATAATTTATTGAATACTTTTTTCTGAATAGTAGGCCATATCACGAAACTGCAAAAGAACCCAACAGCCAAGCATTTTATCGGTTATAGGTTCGGAAAGTTGCCTATCTAAATTCCTAAATACCTGTTGGTAAGCCGTAAACTACAATGCAAAAAAGTCAGTATTTAAACGCACTTAAAATACAGTCGTCTATCAAAACCTAAATGCGTGATGTACCAGTATCATGACAAAAAGTTAGGACTCTTTAGACCTGTGGCAAACATTTTATGGTACATAATTAGTCAATTACACATTGTTCAAGTGCGTTAACGCAGCATATTTCAGTGAAATGTATAGTTATTTGATCTATAAACTTTTTGTTTTAGTTGTGGAGTTACGCCTAATGACTATGTAAAACATTTTGATTCTTAGGTCAAGGAAATAGGATATATTGTCTTGCTATGCTATAAAGTAGGCAGCAAAAACTGCTAAGGTGGTGATGGAATGATACATTGTAAGAATTTATGTTCTTTATGTGATAGCATCACGTAGAGACATACAGCGTTTCGATCAACTGTTCGTAAAACCTGCCTCCATCTTTGACGCCTAAGCCTGAAAAGTTGTATTAAATCCTATTACTTACATATATCCTCGAATCTAAAGTAGCTGCGCTCAAATTAGGATACCTCCTCCCGAACCGATAAGGAATGACAATATTTCATTCCATTTTGAGATATATATTATTTTTTTCAGTTCATAAAAAATTGCTCATTTTCAATGTTCCGGAGTGTTGATAAGGAAATTTAATTCAGTCCAGAACGACAAGATTATACCAACCGGCTCGTATCAAGTATTAATGCTCGTATGATCGCTTATAATTCAGTACAGAACACATTAACGCCGTATAAATACAGTCATATCATGCTTAAGTAAAAGTTATTGAAAAGCTACCACAATACCCTTTTATTACTAATCGCGTCATTAATAAGTAGCCAGAAGTTCATGGTCGTATTCAAACACCTGCATTCGTTTCTTTTTAGGGTTCCGTAGTCAACTAGGAACCCTTATAGTTTCGCCATGTCTGCCCGTCCGTCCGTCCGTCCGTCCGCGGATAATCTCAGTGACCGTTAGCACTAGAAAGCTGAAATTTGGTATTATTATGTATATTAATCACGCCGACAAAGTGGTAAAATAAAAAGTGGAAAAAAAATATTTTATTAGGGTACCTCCCCTATACGTAAAGTGGGGAGTGATTTTTTTTTTCATTTCAACCCTAACGTGTGATATATTGTTGGATAGGTATTTAAAAATGAATAGGGGTTTACTAAAATAATTTTTTGATAATGTAAATATTTTCGGAAATAATCGCTCCAGAAGTAAAAAAAAAATGTGTCCCCCCCCCCCCTCTAACTTTTGAACCATAAGTTTTAAAAATATGAAAAAAATCTCACAAGTAGAATTTTATAAAAAATTTCTAGGAAAATTATTTTGAACTTGATAAGTTGAATAGTTTTTGAAAAAAAAATACAAAATAATTTCTGAAATAAGTTTGTAATTTAACCGTATAAGCAGCTGTTTATTGTACCTCTAATTTCTACAAAATCACAATGAAATGACGTGCTTTCAAATAAAGTAAAAACGGTGAAAATCGGTTCACGCAATAAAGAATTATCCCATAAAAATCATCTTCCATACTTTAAGCTCGCGCGCAATAGTTTACTTAATTTGCCGATAGATGTCGCTGTCTGTACGTGGAACGCTCATATCATATCCTACATGGCGGTGTTATTTTAACTCTTAAGTGGGAACACTTACTGTGACGAACGGAAAACTACGGAACCCTACACTGAGCGTGGCCCGACACGCTCTTAGCCGGTTTTTATCTTTCTCACTGCTCCATTGCGTAGTTTTGAACCAATCAATTTTCGACTTTATCACAAGCAGATAGAAGTGTCAAAAGATGCAACTGTAATGATAAAATCTAGCTACTTTTATACCTAATTGAAAGTTCAGATCCACAGCTGTTGCCTTTATAAGTTGACTGAGGAGAATTAAGTATACTTATTAGTTCTGATAGATACGACGTCGATACCTACCGTTGATTGGTCAATTTATTGGATCATCAGATTGATATATCGAGGTAGTTAGTAATAGCATATTAGTTTTAGCTTCTGCACTTAAGTAATAGCACTTTAGTTATTACTTCCTATATAGTATGAGAGCTTAATATCTTCAGTGCATTATAAAACATATGCTCTACTCTGGCTAGTCTGGCCTCATAAGTTCTCATTTCCTTGAACAAGGGTGCCAATCGGTGTTCTCAGAAAAAATGTATCATTTTTGAAAATAGTTTCTTCAGTTTTCCATACAACTATTATTAGTCAGTTCTGTGACGGTTCGTACAGAATGTATGTAAAATGCGTCACAAAACTGACGAAATATTTTGTTACACTTTTTTATTATTTAAATCAATAGTCCTCATGATACTGAGTAGAGTTACCCAATATAAGTTATGTTTTTCAAAAAATGTAAATGTTACTTTTTTTGGAAATGTTCAAATAATAGATTGTCTGTTCGAGCGGCACAGAAAAGCGGCTTCACGGACTACGCGTCCATGGCAAACAAATGCAAAGGTATAGTAGTGGCCTCATTGGCTCAGTAAACGCTGCTCACTGTCACTGTCAAAAATGCCTGTCATTTTTGCCGATCGTCTTGCAATTTTGCTTATGTCAAAGGAGCGACGGACGAAGTAGGAACAGTACTAAAGAAGTAGTCTATACAAACCGTATACATGCCGTTATCCAGGGTGTCGGGGCATTTAAGGTCGGCTAAGGATGTTATCCCTTATCATACACAGGGCGTTTATAAGATTGATTGTTGCTGTAGTAGTTGCCTATATTGGGGAAACCAAACGCACAATAGCAGAAAGGGTCAGGGAACATATCACAGCAGTCAAAAATCGGCAAATATACAAGTCTGCTGTAGCCGAACATTTGTTAGAATCTGGACAAAACCACTGGATTGAGTTCCATAATCCAAAAGTCCTCTCCACAGAACGTCTTCGTTATAGCAGGAAACTACGAGAGGCTATTGAAATTAGGAAGTATAAGAATTTCAACCAGAACAAGGGACAGGGGATCTCGTCTTCGTGGAATCCAGTGATCAGCAAATGTAAGCGTGAAAATACTTGCATTTCCAAACCATCGGATGTCGTGAGTGTTGTGTGTAGGCAAAGTGACAACCCTAGCGTGAATGTGCATAATCGAGACCAACTGCGTGTAGTTCGAAAGACCCGCGCAGCTAGGAGATGCTGATACAATTCCTCTCCAGTCTGCCTGCGACTGCGAGCATTACGGCACGCTCGAAACGTCAGGAAAATAATAAAAGTTAGTGCACGCGATAAAGTCCCGTTTTTGTCAAAATAATTAGTGAAAACCGTGTAAGTTTAAATCAGAAGATGCTTAATTTAAATATTGTAATAAGCTGTGATGAATTTTGACCTAAATCTAGTTTTTCGTACAAATCGGAGAACCTAAGAAAATGCTCTTAGACCTATTATACAAGCAGACCTATATGTATAAGCACTGGTAGCAATTCAGATCCCACTTTTAAACCAAAAGTACTTATAGCTAGAATAACTGCCAAGTTTATAGATTAACTACTTTTTTTTTGTCGGAGTATTTTCATATTTCCTTTTTCAATGAAAAACTATTATTTATTAACTAACGTACTGAAAATAACACTCACATTGAGATGATCCTTCCGCTTGTTCTATTAATTTAAATTTGTTCTAAGACGTCTCTTTTTTAAAGGACATAAAAATAAAACAGTGAAGTCTCATTTAAATTTACCCACGAACATATACTAAACTAAGCTATTTGAGCTACTCTAGTCGCATAAACCAGGGTCTATTAGAGATATAATGGCTCCTAGATAAGGCCTAACCACCATTACTACTTGGTTGTTCAAAAAGTCGTTGTAACTATCAAGACTTGTATCAACTTAAGCCTATTTGGATTCAGTTTAGTAGTAGGGAGGCTTTATGTAGCTGAACGCGTAAATGACAGATTTAAAGCCTACTAATTAAGCGATCTGCGATATGGCGGCTTAACGTCGTTTATCTGATTTTGGGAGTTATTTAAAGGAGTTATAGCGTGGCGACTGCCATACAAATGGGCTGAGTAGCAGCGTTGCTTTCAAGTCGGATGCAATGAAGTTCTAAGACAATTTTGCACCATTGATCCTGTATTGCAAGTTGCGTTGGGATGTAATAGGGTTATCTGAAGTCCGAAGAGAGGGGGAGGAAACGATAATCCTAAAGTCCGGCAACTTGCTTTATTTCCGGGAGGGCGACCAACAGTGCCAGGGAGGTGTCGGGTTCATCGTCCATAAGTCCCTCGTAAACAACGTGGTGAAGATTGAGAGTGTGTCGACTAGGGTGGCGTACCTTATACTCAGAGTATCCAAGAGGTACTCGTTGAAGGTCATACAGGTGTATGCGCCGACTTCGGCACACTCCGATGACGAGGTGGAGGCTATGTATGAGGATATATCAAAGGCCATGCATAGCTCCAAAACCTACTTCACCGTTGTTATGGGGGACTTCAACGCGAAACTGGGCAATTTGGATTTGGAAGTCGGAACCACCGGGGCCAACTACTGGCTGGCTTCTTGGAGAAGGAGTGACTATACATGATGAACTCCTTCTTTAAGAAACGTGAGCACAGGAAGTGGACCTGGATGAGTCCCGACGGTGCAACTAAAAACGAGATTGACTTCATCATGTCGACGAAGAAGCATATATTCAATGACGTCTCTGTGATCAATACGGTTAAAACCGGAAGTGATCACCGTCTGGTGAGAGGCACATTGAATATATGTGTTAAGCTAGAGCGCTCTCGACTGATGAAGTCTACGCTCCGTCCAGCAGCACTTCAAATCCAAAACCCTGAGAGCTTCCAGCTGGAACTCCAACACCGTTTCGATTGTCTAGGCGGCGATGTGGACGAATTCAACGACGGGTTTGTGGAAGCTGTCCATAGTACTGGGTCTAAGTTTTTTAAGGCCCAGCGGAGCAACAGAACGAAAAGGCTCTCTGACTCCACTCAGAAACTCATCGAGGAAAGGAGAGAAATGGTTCTGCAATCCTCAGCAGATGCGTCATTATACCGGCAGCTCAATAAACGGATCTCTAAGTCCCTTACCCGTGATTTGCGCCAATTCAATACAAATCGTATTGAAGAGGCCATTGAGCAGAATAAGGGCTCTAAAGTTTTCTCAAGAGATTTGTCTATTGGGCAGAGCCAGCTCGCCAAATTAAAAACTGAGGATGGTAGAATTGTTTCATCCAGACCCAAGCTTCTGGGGGAGATAGAGGACTTTTATGGACAGCTATACACATCAACTAGCAGACCTGAAGTTGATCTGGCGGAAGACCCTAGAGCTAGACTGACCCGACATTATACCGAAGACATCCCGGACATCAGCCTGTACGAGATTAGAATGGCTCTTAAACAGCTCAAAAACAATAAGGCACCTGGTGAAGACGGAATTACAGCCGAACTTCTGAAGACGGGTGGTAAACCGGTCCTTATGGCCCTTCAGAAGTTGTTCTGCTCCGTTTTACTAGAAGGGAGAACGCCTGGAACAGAGGTGTGGTGGTATTGTTCTTCAAAAAGGGTGATAACGCGTTACTGAAGAACTACCGACCAATTTCACTTCTGAGCCATGTCTATAAGCTGTTTTCAAGAGTCATTACGAACCGTCTCGCACGCAGGCTAGATGACTTCCAGCCTCCCGAACAAGCCGGTTTCCGAAGAGGCTTTAGTACCGTAGACCACATCCATACGCTCCGTCAGGTTGTACAGAAGACTGAGGAGTATAACTTGCCCCTCTGCTTAGCGTCCGTGGACTACGAGAAAGCCTTCGACTCGATCGAAACCTGGGCTGTACTACAATCTCTCCAGAGGTGCCAAGTGGACTATCGCTATATCGAAGTGCTGAAGTGTTTGTACGAGAACGCCAGTATGTCAGTCCGACTCCAGGACCAAAACTCGAAGCCTATTCCGTTGCAGCGGGGAGTCAGGCAAGGAGATGTTATTTCTCCTAAACTGTTTACCGCTGCACTGGAGGATGTTTTCAAGACTCTGGACCGGAGAAGGCTAGGCATCAACATAAACGGCGAGTACATCACTCACCTTCGGTTTGCTGACGACATAGTAGTCTTAGCTGAGACCATGGAGGATTTGGGTACGATGCTCGATGACCTCAGTAAAGGCTCCGAGCGAGTTGGTCTAAAGATGAACATGGATAAGACGAAGATCATGTCAAATACCCATGTAGCACCAACTCCCGTTACAATCGGAGACTTTACACTTGAAGTTGTGGACGATTATATATACTTAGGACATACTGTCCAGTTAGGTAGATCCAACTTCGAGAAAGAGGTCAATCGACGAATCCGACTCGGTTGGGCAGCGTTCGGGAAGCTACGGCACATCTTTTTGTCCAATATTCCGCAGTGTCTCAAGACGAAAGTCTTTGACCAGTGTGTGTTGCCAGTGATGACATATGGTACTGAAATGTGGTCGCTTACAATGGGCCTCATAAGAAAGCTCAAAGTCACCCAAAGGGCAATGGAGAGGGCTATGGTTGGAGTCTCTCTGCGTGATCGCATCAGAAATGAGGCTATCCGCAGCAGAACCAAAGTAACCGATATAGCCCTCCGAATCGCTAAACTAAAGTGGCAGTGGGCGGGGCACATTGCTCGTAGAACCGATGGCCGTTGGGGCGGAAAGGTTCTCGAGTGGCGACCACGAACCGGAAGGCGCAGCGTGGGTAGACCCCCCGCAAGGTGGACTGATGACCTGGTGAAGGTCGCGGGAGTCCGCTGGATGCGGGTGGCGCAGGACCGGTCATTGTGGCACTCTTTGGGGGAGGCCTATGTCCAGCAGTGGACGTCTTTCGGCTGATATTATGATCCTGTATTGATTCCATACTTTGGATACCCTTGGAATCACTGGTTCTTTATAAGTACATATCCACATCTTTTTGCTAATTGGTTCAAGTTCTTCGTATTTATAAATGAAACTACCTATATCATAGAAAAAACTATATCATATATACCTATAATTAAACCCCGTTATCGGAGGTGCAATTTGGTAGCTCGACATTCTTAGGGATGGGTAAAAATATTTATGATGTCGATATCGATACTCTTACTTTTTCTTGGCAATAAGTTTTATACACCATTTTTAGACAAAAAAATTACATGTATTTTTTGTCACCCATCATTGTCATCAGAAGTAGAAACCATTATCAGTAGAACAATAACAATATGGTTGCTATTTTACTTTTCCAATGTTTCGAGTTGCAGGGTCGTGCCTGAACGCTCTTGAGATAAACCTTACCCATAGGGATATAATACCGGCCATCTATACTGAAAATAAATTATTTACGTCAATGTCATCTCACAACAATAATTCCGATTATTTATTCCGAGTATTTACGAGCATATTTTATTCGTATATCATTCATATTCATAATAGTGAAAATGCAGTCACTTCTCGCAGAATATCCTGTACTCCAAAAAAATTGAGACTGAAAATTGTTATTTATAAAAATCTATAATGTTAATAAATATAATTTTTTTTATTTTTTGACATTCTTAGGGATGGGTAAAAAAAAATTTGAAATACTAGCTGTATGTCCAACCAAAAATGTTCATATCCAAAGTCCTCGAACGGCTAGTGCATCAGCAACTAACTTCCTTCCTGAATAGAAATGACCTCCTAAACCCATTTCAATCTGGTTTTCGTCCGGGCCACAGTACTACCTCGGCTCTTGTCAAGGTTACCGATGACATCCGTTTGGGTATGAATGACCAGAAGCTTACAGTTCTTGCACTTCTAGATTTCAGTAATGCCTTTAACACGGTCGATTTTGACATTTTGCTCGCGTTCTTACAGTCTCTTAACATATCGGCTGCAGCGATTGACTGGTTCCGCAGCTATTTGGTTGGTCGTCGGCAAAGAATAAAACTAGATTCTTCGTGTTCTTCCTGGTGCAGCACATCAGCTGGTGCTCCACAGGGTGGTGTGCTGTCTCCTTTTTTATTTTCTATCTTCATTAATTTCATAACTCTTGATCTCTCCTCTTCGTATCACCTCTATGCCGACGACCTTCAAATATATTCGCAGGGTATGCATAGCGATCTCAATTCAGTTATAGAAGCCACGAATCTTGATCTGCTCCGCATATCAAATTGGAGTGAAAATTACGGTTTAAAAGTAAACCCCCTAAAGTCACAGGTAATTGTGATGGGTAGCGCTAAACAAATCTCCAAAATTGACTTTCTCAGGCTCCCTCCGATAGTCTTCGATGGTATCCAAATTCCTTTTTCCAACCAAGTGAAAAATCTTGGCGTAATCATGGATCGTTGTCTATCATGGGTGCCTCAGGTGAGTGAAGTGAGCAGGAAGATGTTTGCTGCCATAGGGTCTCTCAGACGGCTCCGGAATTTCCTGCCAATTGCTACTAAAATTGCGCTTGCTCAGTCGTTAGTTCTCCCCATTCTTGATTATGCAGATATCTCCTATTTAGACCTAACCGAGGAGCAACTTAATAAGCTTGAGCGTATTCAAAATGCCTGCATTCGGTTCATTTTCGGATTACGCAAATTCGACCATGTTTCTAGTTTTCGTTCTCAACTCAAATGGCTCCCTATCCGTCACCGCCGTAACTCTCACATACTTTCTTTACTCTTTTCTATACTTTTTAACCCTGCAACTCCCCGCTACCTCTATGAGCGTTTCTCTTATCTTAATTCTATTAGATCCTCTCAAAAATTGCTCCTAAAAGTGCCATCTTCATCTTCCAAATTTTATAATTGCTCATTTACGTTCCAGGCCGTTCGTTTGTGGAATTCTCTCCCTCTCAACATAAAACGCGCGCAATCTATTGGTAGCTTTAAATCGCAACTTAAGGAATACTATTTATCTCTTCCTTAGGGTTTTAAGTTGACACTGTTGTTTCTTACTGTGTGTATTATATATGTATATATGTACGTATATGTATGTTTATTTTGTATTTATTTAGGTATGTATATTCATATGAATGTGCTGTGTTATCTATTTCGTCTCTTTTGTGTCTATGCACCACCTACTGCTTATTGTTTTTCTCTAGTCTCCACTACCCAAAGGTTGTCTGGAAGAAATCGCTCATTAGCGATAAGACCGCCTGTTGTTACCTCTACCTAAATTTATCTAATTGTAAAATTTGTGCTTGTAACTGTATGAGGTGTGCAATAAAGAGTATTTATTATTATTATTATTATTATGTCGATATTTTTACTTTACCATAATGAGAGTCTAAGACTTTAAATTAAACGTGTTTATTACCTATAATGTATACCATACATCAAATCTGCCATAGCTAAAAAAAGTCATTCTAGATATTAACAGAAATTTGCAACTAAGTTAGATAAATTGGGCAAAAAATGGCCTGAGACATGGCCAATTCTTTGGCTGGCTTAACTCCTTATGGCGATTGTTAATCCCACGCAGACTTAGTCGCGGGCAAAAGCTAGTTGGTTATAAATGCTTTTTTAACGTCAACTGGCCTAAGATATCTGCTTTCTCATATGCTTTTATCGTCTGGCGCCATGGTTGTCACATTCTGACAAGTGTGTAAGTACGAGGTGTGCATGACACGATAGACGCTAAAATACTTAGGCGCCATCATACTCGTATCATGCGTCCGTAGGAAACACCTTAGACAACCCTACACGTGATCCCTGGGTAGTGCTAAAAGAGTAACAAACTTGGCAGCTGCACTGTCCCATCTAGACCTCGCAGCACTCACTGGATTTTCGTTAGTGACATGTAGCCATACGATAAATAAATATAATTCATATCTGTATAGGGTTTTAGAACAGTATTCTATGAGCTGCCGACTTTAACCACTTAACTTTGAAACGATTTGTGAATTTCAACCACGCGATAGCACTATCTTTATGGAAGGCTCAGAATCTTGTAATTATCTGATTGATGAAGATCTTCGTAAAATAATTGGGTTTCGACCAGCTTATCATTTAATAAGGACTCGTAATATCGGTTATATTAGTTCAATATGGGTTAGGTACATTATGTATGTAAACTTTGTCGTTATCTATCTGCAAACCCACTTAAAAAAGAAAAACAAACAATAGGAATCATTCAGATCAAAAAAGTTTTATCAATTGACATGTCTCTACATACTCACATATTTTATTCTTCCTTTTTTGATCATGTTTTAAAATCATAAAACAAAATGGTCACAGTCAGTACTGCCTTCTTGAGACAAAATATTATCTTGAAAGAATTAATGTGAACATAAGTTAAACGACCTATTGCCCGATACGCTAACGCCCAATAGTTGACACACTGCTATTACCCTTATTGCTAACTAGGTACAGAGTTTAGTACTTACTGTTACAGTGACGAGCACTCATACATCTTTCTTACCCACCTTAAATTCAATAGCTAACAATTCCATGAAGGTAACAGGAAAGGACATATTGTTGGGTGGAGCGGCGGTAAATACAATATACGATATACTAAGGGCCTGTTTCACAATCTCCAGATAAACTTATCTGCCAGTTAAAATTATTGCTATCCTTTTCTCCAGTCATATAAAAGAAAAGGACAGCAAACATTTATCTGTCAGATATGCTTTAACTGGAGATTGTGAAACAGGCCATAAATAACTTGTTTTATTTGCATTTTACATAACAAATTACACGGAAAGATGCATAATATGTTAAGATAGAATTTTCTTCTTATGTCAGATTGACAATTAGCAATTGAATCAGCGGCGTTAGTGATGTGACAGATACAATCACAACACGTGATAATAATATGTATGTAAAGCCTGACCAGGAATATATAATTATTGTCAAGAGGGCGCTATTATTCTCATCTATACGGCAACAGTTCAGTATAGTCATAGAGTGTATTATTCTCTATGGTATGGTGACATCTTGATTTGTTTACCTGTCAGCTCTGATGTTAATTTGAAAATGTTTCACAGCGAAATAGTTGCATTTCCCGAGCGTATTATTTACAGCAGTTTATTATATACACTATTTACAGTGTTTTGCTCTTGACTATGGATAATTTTGGAAATTTTTTGTCGTTTATTATTTAATATTCAACACAAGGTAACGGACTCTATAAAACTAAACTTAACAGATAAATCCTGATTTCTCAATGGTAACCCTATCCGCGCTACCGTGCATTTGGTTTAAACTTTAAATGCCAATAACTGCAAAGGGCGCATGCCTCGCCGGCCATCTTGTGCGGTCAACGGGCCAACATTTGTTGACATACTTTATATTATAACATTATTAGTTAAATTTGAAATTGCTTTACTCGGTCACGTATTCACGATAGAGTACTTGTTGTCACGATATACTTAAAGTTATAAGTAGAGGCCTGGATGGGTAACCTCTCAACACTCACTTAAGTATACAGTGTGGGGCCTGTGACCCGAGCAACAACATTAAAACGTAGATTCTACTCCTCAAACTCTAAAACTTAAAAAAATATGGAGTCTTTAGATTCTCTTTTTCATACAAACTATGCTTGTCAGTCTGTCACCAGACATAATCAATTTCGCAATACATTGCGTATTCGAATAAACTTTAAAGTGTAATAAAAATTAAACCACAAGTTATTTTTTAAAGTCGCTGAGCAAACATTGTCTAGTTTGAGGAGTAGAATCTACGATTGAATGTTTTGCTCGTGTTACAGGCCACACCCGGTATAGTTGCAACCGTTAATAATTTCAAAACGGTTTTTATTTTTATTACGAAATGCATACTAATATTATAAATGCGGGAGTGTGTCTGTACACCTTTCTGTTTTGTTCTGTTCTGTTTGTTACCTCTTCAGGATTTAACCGCTGAACTGATTTAGATGAAATTTGGTATGAAGATAGTTTAAGTCCCGGGGAAGGATAAAGGATAATTTTTTATCCCAGAAACCGTCCTATAAGGGGATGAAAAAGGGGTGGAAGTTTGTATGGAATTCTTGCTCACTGTTGACTTGAAATAGCATATGCGCTAAATTAATATTTGCTCTTAGATTTTACTAAGGCATTTTATTAGTTCCATATGGCGAATGGTAATTCCACGCAGACAAAGTCACGATCGAAAGCTAGTTCTGTATATAATTATACATTCTATACGTTATTAATGTATTGCTGTTGATGCCCAAAATAAAATAAAATAAATAAATAAAATAATAGTATTGACATTTCCATGGAAAAATTTGAAATCATGACTGTACACCCACCTGATGAATTCTTTAATTATTACACCTTTAAATCTTACTATTTTCAAATTCCATCTAAATAACTAATGTTATTATATTGATTATTTCTAATTTTCACGTTAAATAAGTCTCAGTAACTTAAGAGCAGTTAATGGACACATAACAATTAGTATAACCAGAGAGTATATTTAATAGAGCGCCGCAGTCTAAGAATTTTTTGATGTTCTAAGTCTGAAGCGCCATCTCAACGAGAGCAACCCAAAGTTACCGTAGTAATACCGCTAGTAACGCTATCAATTACTAGATGGCGCTGTACTCTCTGCTCTACATTTACAGTGGCTTTAGGTTGCTTTCGTACAGCTTTTCAGACTTGGAGCTCCAAAATGTTCTTAGACTGTGGTGCTCTATTAAATATAATACTCTCTGGTAATATTGACAGGAAGGAGGCCTTTCCCCGTCAAGGGGTTCTTGCTTGAAAGGAATCTAGTGTTAATTATACCTATTAGTGTAAACAAATGGACAAATACGAGTATTATTTTTCTAATTTATTTCTTTAATAATTTAATGAACTTTGTTATATTAATCCATATCTAATTTTAATGAATTTCTAATTTATATAATTTTTAATGCATATATAACTTATGGACATACTAATATTATATAATTTAAGGAAAATTAATAGTAAATATCAATTATAGTCAAGTTATAGAATTAATTCATGAATTCAATGACTATAATGACAGACAGTTTAAGAAACTTGACACTAGTGTAAGTCACCATTTTTTTATGTAACTAAAACCAATTTTTATTTGTCGACATTGCACCAATGGGCAAGAAATAAAAGGTTTTTTTTTTATTTATTATATTGACAAGCTAGGTAGCATTCGGCCAAAAAAAATTTACATAACATAACAATAACAAGGCTAGATATTTCACGAGTACAGTCGTCATCAGATATATCAGAGCGGTCAAGGTGGTCACAAAATTTGAACAACGCCTCTATTGTCAAGGCAATAAAGTGCATTCTATGATATTTTTGAGTAACTTGGCCGCTCCCGTATATTCTATGGCCACTGTACCTACACCTTTGCACACCAAAACTCACACCTTTATTGCCTTGTTGTATAAATTGAGTCATTAATAATTAATAAGTATCATTTGAGTTACGTTGTCATGATGCAAAAGGTGATGCCAGAAAAACGTACTTTTAAAATAGTGCTTATTGTCTCGCTGACGATTTGAATTTGTTTTTATAGATAGAAGAACCAATTGTATATGCAGGCATTCGTCAAATGGGAACATGCCAAGCCGTCTAGTTGTCAACAAGCATGTTTTATTTAAATATAAAACATACATAGGTACTAAACATAGGTACCGGTATTTTTTTTTAAGGGCTTAACTACATTTTTTGTTCTTGCTCATTTGATTTTTCTTGATAATAGTTTTTACTAATAATATTTTATGTAAATTATAGGTCTCAAGTTTTCCCAAAATGTTTTTGGTTCCGGGTTTAATTTATTTTTATTTTACACGACCTACACAGTTAAATTTTGACTGCGTATTAAATTAATTCCCAAGTTTACCTATTGGGCAATAGGTAAACTGATGCAGTAATTTCTGGAAGCATCCTACTCTTTATCAAAACGTGACCAAATTATAAGAAGAACAAAAAGTTCAGTTTTTAACATACATTTAGACAATCATCAGTAGATCCAAGCCATTATGCACGCTAGCATTGGGCTCCGCCAAATTTCTACTTATAGCTTTTTTTTTATATCGCTTTATTTTTTTTTACCCGCCTTCCTTTCCACGGTTCATAATATCCAATATTTATCTTCCAGAATTCTAAGTCCACCCTGACCATTTGGACTTACTTTGTTTAACAGAAGCCTTTATCACTTGGAAGGCCACCTGCCCTAATAAAAAGATGCACGAGATGTGCCATGTGCAACACCAACCATGGGACGAGGCACTCTGTGTGCTGGTACTGATACTGCGTGATAATCTTTATAAAACAGCCGCGTAGAGCGAGCTCGTCATCTGCTTGGAGCTACTCGTAAATGTCCGCTGTCTTCCAAAAAGGGAACCTTGTAAACATTTGCAATGTGTTAGCTAAGGGCCTGTTTGATGCACGGGTGATCAGGATGCTGGGGCAATGCAGCCAGCTTTCTGGGTACCCTACCGCCTGGCACTGATTTGTAGGCATTTTTTTATTTTCCAGTTTTTAGTATTAATTTCGTTTTACCTCTTTTATTTATTAGATTTTTTTGCTATTATTAATTTTAAGGCGTAATTTTAGTTTTTAATGTATGTAATCGTTTTTCCTTTTTTTTGATGAAATATTTTTTTTTATGTTTGTCAAGAACTTTCTTTAAGCATACATGACTTTGTGAATATGATGAAACTCAAGTTTAACTAATCGCGTGACTTCCAGGTCTTGTGTGTACAGAAAATATACATATAATTAATTATTTGGCAACATTTTATCACATAAAAAAAAGCAGCAGATACGAACACGTTTCGGAAACATTGAAAAGTATACTTATAGGAAAAAACGTGAACCGTTAAAAAATATCATTACCCGAGAGGGATCAAGATTGTAACAAAAGTGTAAAAACCTACTTAGCTTTATTTTATTTTATTCTATTTTTTACCAAAACTAACTTAAGATAAATGGGCTTTTCATTTTATTAATTTATAACATAACCCCTTGGCAGATGATGTTATAAACTTGAAACTTCTAAAGTACTTAACGCGAAGCTGTTTTAGAACACTCATGAAGACTAAACACTTTCCCTCGGGTGCAAGCCGTTTTGGCGTGTACATATTTTGCATATATAAGTAAATAATCTAATCTTGTACAGTCAGCTGTAAAAATATGGGTGTACTCATCTTACTCAAAAATATGTCCCATAGTATCTTATTCCGTTGTAATAAGTGCGTAGTACCATATTTATGAAACGATTTTTTCGATACGTATTTTTGCAGCTGACTGTACCTAAATATGTATATTTTACGTAAATCCAGCCCCTTATAACATTTTATCTTTTGTATACATAAAATTAATCTAGTCTCTTACTGGGCTTTTATTTAAAATAGCCACGATAGATACAACAATAGCCTTTCTGCTACCATAAAAACAAATGGTCGGACATAATACAAAATCGATTACCAACACAAAAGGTATTTTATATTTACCCAGTTCAATCTGAAGCCGACACAAATCGAGCGACGCACTCATCTTTACAAAATTTTCGATAAAAAATAGCGTATCCAAGTTTTCTTGGTTAGGAAGATATCTGAATAGGTTGACATTACATAACTTTGGAAAAAGAATTCTATTAAGACTTTGAAGCAAAAACTAATGAACAATCAACATTTTTCTTATGGAAATGCATTCCTTTTACGATAACTTTGAAAGACGAGCTATTAGATTTGAGCTTATATTTAAGTTATTTAAATTAATAATAATGTATATGGAATGAGCTAGGTACATTTTCTTGATAAGGTTCTTATCAACGTATCAGTAATTCATAATGTCTAGATGGTTTGAAATTCGTTGTCACTTTTAGTTTACAACATTAGACCAGCTTTTGGGTACGAAGAAAATTTACAAAAATTAGTAGGTGCTGTATTCTAACTAAAAATCTTAATTTGTGACGGATTTGTTATCTGTACAATATTAACTATTTTCAACCCCACGCAAAAATAGCGGTTCTGTAAATTTGAACGCTATGTGTGTCTGTCTGTGTATCTGTCTGTGGTACCTGTGTGTGGGTAATTTTAAAATTTCTGATAACCATTAACACTAAAATGTTTGACGTGTGGTATTGACGTCAAAAAATAAATTTCATCAAATTATCTTTACACATGATCTTTATCTGACATCAATCTTAAACAAAAAAGTTACAGAAATTGCAAGTTCAATAACACCATTCTGCACCATAAATTAAGTGTTATGTTATGAGTTATGACAGCTGTCAGGAAAACCATCTTATCTTTAATTGTAGTGTAAAATAGGTAAGTTTCGTCAATCAAGTGTAATCTAGCTGCAAGAGCAATTACTCGTTCTAGTTATTAGTTACATTTTGCACAGCGCTCGGCTTACCCGCTATCGGACATCTCCGCTCGCCCATCTGGAAACAACGAAAGTATGTTTAATTATATTGTTTTGATTTTTTTTAGCTGACCAAATACCATTTAATTACTCAACAATGTTACTTAAACTGAAAGAAAATGCGTTTCGAGAACATGTCTTAATTTAAAAAAAAACTGATAGAGATAACTGCAACCTTTGAGAATTCAACCAACCGGAGTCGCCATTGAGGGGCGTTCCCCTCTGCCGAAAACATATGACCAGTGGTCATACACATGTATGAACTGACGTTTATTTGTACGTTACGTTCTAAGACTGCAACACCTATCGAGTTAAAATGTATCTAGTAAATAACCATCGCGAATATATCAACTCCGACGATCTGACGGCCTCCTAGCCTAGTCGGTAGTGACCCTGCCTATGAAGCAGGAGGTCCCGGGTTCGAATCCTGGTCAGGGCATTTATTTGTGTGTTTATCACGGATATTTGTTCCTGAGTTATGGATGTTATCTATGTATTTAAGTATTTATCTATATCTGTCTATTTATTATATATATCGTCGACTAGTGCCCTCAACACAAGCCTCATTGAGCTTACTGTGGGCCTAGGTTGATTTGTGTAAGATTGTCCCATAATATTTATTTATTTATCAACTCATGCCGAAAATCTCAACCAAATCGGATAAGCCCTTTTGGAGCACTCGTTTGTGCGCAAATATATATACAAACTGACAAAGTGCCTGGCATCCTAAATACATAATGTGGCATTGTTTTGACAACGGTACCATTGCCGATGGACGCTTACGCCTTTATTACTCGAATACAATCTTGAGTCTGTACAACGTGACCGCGAGCCTCAAAATGGTACCCTTGCATAAATAATGATACATGTACAGTCGCGGTCCGAGGGGGGGGGGGGGGGGGGTCACAACAGGGGACATGACCCCCCCCCCCCCCTTCCCCAAAATCGTACACGTCCGATAGAAAAATTAATTACTGACCCTCTCAAAAATAATTTTCTGCATTAGTGACCCCCCCCAAAAATTCACGCTGCGACCCCGCCTGAACAATGTATGGAAAGTATATACAGTCAGAAGGCTTTTCTTAGACAAAATATCTTCCCTGTAGCTTTATTCTACAGCATTTTTATTTTAGAGTATTAAGGTAACCTGCGAATTTCCTGTGAGGACCAATTCGAGACGATACAGTGAGTCATTTTCGCTAAAATAAATAAAAACTACGGTTGGAAACTGTACTGTTGGAAATGTCATTGTGACAGGTGCCTTCTCCATTAGTTTCTCTGTACCGTCCATGTATGGATGGATGGTATAAGGAGTCAGTCTCTATGTTACAAAAGTATCCGTCAAAAGGCGTTAAATTGATGACGCAACAATAGCCTGAGCATACATTTCTAGCCCAGTCGGTAGTGAAGTGACCCTGCCTACGAAGCAGAGGGCCCCTGGTTCGAATCCCGGTCAGGGCGTTATTTTTTTTACCGGATATTTGTTATTATATTGTGTATATTGTGATTTTTGATATTAAGAAATTAAAAATCCATACATCATTGCAAAATAATTATTTGCGGAGAAGAAAAACACTCTGAATATTAATTTTATTTAGAACGTCATGTAAGTATTCAATATCGATAATTTCAAATGAAAAAAATGTCATAGGGAAAAGCTTACCGCATCCAGCATCTGCCAGTGCCAGCAGCCTTTGCAGATCGTCATCCCACCTGGCTGGAGGGCGTACTACACTACGTTTGCAGAGACGCGGTCTAAATGCGGTATTTAATGCAGTTTTTGAATATTTACATTTTTAGGCACTTACTATTTAAAGTTCATTTCATACGCTCAACTATATCTAGCGCCACCCGGAGATATATGGAACTATTGTTTACTGCTTACCGCTGGACACTTTTTCGACCGTTTTCCTATAAGAGCGACCCATCCTCCTTATACCATCCATATCTCCATGTCTAACCAGTCTCTTAAGTTATGTTCCTTGTCCATGATATTCTCCTTCTAGCACGTCCTCGTTTCCCTTCAATTATTGTTACGATACGAATCCTATTTTTTTTTATCACAATCATATTTAGTGATTATTGATGGGCTTAAATAAAAACAACAAAACACGTCGGGATTTAGTATAATAAAGATACTAACCATTCTTAACAATATGTTTTGACATTTTGTGACCACCTCACACTATGGAGTCTCGCTCACGACTGGATCGCCGTTGGTATTACCATCGTGTTTTGACACCGACAAACTGGGCCACTTCGTAGCGCCCGTTGGTCCCGTTTTTACGAAGTAATATACCTATATAAGTCTATGGACGTGACTTCCTTCAACGGTTTGATTACCGGTGTATTAGATATTGCATTTTGTAGGGCCCAATCTGTCGTGTACCCTGCCTCTTCCTCCCCTCCCTCGGCTCCCTTACTGCCCTCACTTTTATTACACCTCCCAATCTGACAGATTGGGCCCTACAAATTGCAATGTCTAATCCCGCTTTTGTTATCGCTATTACTTCTGTAATAACTGGTGCAAATCGTGAAACTAGCCGTGACAAAGTAGCGACACAGTAGCAAGTTCTGATAAAAAAACGTATCCAGTTACAGAATAATCTGCAATCGGCACACACGCGTTGTCTCGTAAAGTGTGGCGTTCGTGCGAACGGGCCGTTCTGTTTTAAGTTACGGCAAACGCAACGAACGACACGCACGAATCTATCGCGTAGCTGGAAGGGTGCTACCACAGAAAATACATAAAGCTAAAAACAACATATGCTTGTATTCCGCGTTTTATTTGCATTTTATTTGACACTAGCGACCCGCCCCGGCTTCGCACGGGATAAAAAATGGTTATTGTGTGTTATCCCTAAGAGATAGACATATACCATCGCGGACTTTTTGATATCTTAGGACTCTGTCAGCGTTTGCAATGTAAGCGCAAAAAATGGGTTTATTTACGACATCACATTAGAAACCTCTGAAATCATCAGTTTTAAATAGATAGAGTGATTCAAGAGGAAGCTCATGAATCACTCTATTTATTTAAAAAAACCGCATCAAAATCCGTTGCTTAGTTTTAAAGATCTAAGCATACATAGGGACAAACAGCGGAAAGCGACTTCGTTTTATACTATGTAGTGATAGTGATAGTATCCGAATGATGATCTCGTGACGTGATGTTCCAACTATCAGACATTAATTGTTAAAATAGAAAAAGGATTATTCCGGTGAAGTAGTTGCAGGAATTCATCCAAAAATGTTGGCCGTTTCCTTTCATTTTGCTAATAATAAAATTTTTAAAAATAAGACGTCGTTTTTGGGAGCCATTTCTGTACTGATGGCGATGTGTCTATATAAAACTAGCTTTTGCCCGCGGCTTGGCTCGCGTTAAATTCGGGGTAACAAACCATACAAACTTCCACCCCCCATTTAGGGAAGTGGGGGGTTAGAAAGAGACAAAAAGTAGCCTATGTCACTCTCCATCCCTTCAACTATATCCAATCCATAAAAAATCACGTCAATTCGTCGCCCCGTTTTGCCGTGAAAGACGGAAAAGCAAACAAACAAACACACACATACACTTTCCCATTTATAATATCTATATAAATTTTCCGTCGCTGGTCTGATTAAGATCTACATGGACTTTACAACAACAAAATGTGGAATTGCCACCATAAACGACATATTGTATGCTGGCTCTCCATACTTTGACGCTTGCAAAGTCGGGACAGGGTTAGCGCGGTCGGACTCTATTTTTCATTAAATCAGACTTAATCCCATTAAATCAGAAAATTGAATTGAAAATTGTTTGAAAATATTAGCAATGCCTTGTGCTTGAATTTCTTTTTAATAAAATCGAATTTCAAATCGTCATAATCCAATTCAAAACAAGCGCTCCATAAATTGTTGTAGCCGCGTAAAAATCAAGCAGGCGGCACGATCGTTTGCCACATTTGTGGTAAAGATAGTATAACACTAAAAACAACATTGTATTGTCTAGCTCTAGAAACAATAAAGCCAACACTTTATTAACTCTACATTACTGTTCCGTTACTTCAATTTCGAGCCTCTTCCACAGATGAGATCTTAATACTATCTCCTAGCTTACAAAATCTCGTATTTACTATCATGTCAACTGCAGTTTTGTACCCTATCTCCACGAAATAAGGTTCAATTTTAACGACCAGGTATATAACAAATATGATTTCATGTTACGCTAGGAGATGATCGAACAAATTGCGCGGGCGGTTTTTTGCTCTTTTCTACTCACTGGTATTTTGTAGTATGGCAGAGGGTAAACTGTGAAATTCTTGGTCCAGGGTTACCGCTAGAATCTATATCATATACAGTATCAAGTATGTATCTGTATAAAGTATCAGATAATTTATGATTCCAGCAATCAACGACAACAAACCAAAGAAAAAAATACTTACATATGTAATAACGAGTATAATTGTTTACTGGTCAGTAATTATTCTGTAAAAAAAAAGAAAAAAAGTTCACAACTTTTTTTCGATATTCTATTTATTGTGCCACTGCTGCTGGGCAAAGTCTTCCTCTCTTTTTTTTCACTTTTTACACTAAAGTATGCGTCAAAGTCATCCCGTCATCTCTAACAAATATTAAAGATTAAAATAGGAATATTGAAGACTAAAATATTTATTTAACTACCAAAAGTACAATAGTATTGTTATTTTTCAGGCTAGCAACCCTAGCACGATGCAGCGAAATAAAGATTAGCGATAGGGCGCAATAATTTCATTCGCTTCTCGCCTCAGCCGATCACGACGGCCACGAGCCAAATTGGAGACCGTGAGGTTCACCTGGGCCGAGGGAGGTGTTATGTTTAACCCTTAAATTGGCAAATTAAAATTATTTACTGCATCGCTTTCGTCTCAGAGCACAGAAAGGCTGATTACAAGATTACAAACACCTAAATATGGAAACAAAGGTTCTAGTTACATGAGAGTGGAGTTTAAAGAACGACCGGTTTTTTCAATGATCAGTGATCACTACAGAAATGAAACAATGTGATGGGAACTTAAGGATTGTTTGGAGTAGTTTAAGTAAAAATCTCTTAATTTATTTCCGTCTGACTTTAAAATAACACATTTAAAAAATTGTATAGCTATAAACCGATTTGTTTCTTTTGCATAGGTTAATCGTTTTTGAAAAACAGCTGCAAAAATCTAGTTTAGGTAACCATGGCCGTAAAAAGAAATCGATAAACGGTTTATGTTATCAACGCCGACTCACAGATTCAGTGGTTTGGACTTTAACTCTTTAACGGCCAAGACTGAAAAAAACCTCAGTTTAAGCCTCTTCGCCAATTTATAGTATAAAATTACAAGAAAAAAATTAGAAAAAAAATGTTACAGGTGGTCTTTTTTGAGACCGTTGCCCTATAAAGAGTTAATTTCTTCACACTACATAATTTATGTAGTATGAAGATACCGAGATGTAACATAAAACATTATTTATTCTTAAAAGCACAATTGTTAAAATATGTAACATGTTTTAAACATGTAAACTGGCACATAAAACGAGATTGGCTTAGCTAAACTGCAAATAAATAAAACATGGATATCCATGTTGGATGACCGACCTATTTTATTGATAATATTAAATAAAATACAAATGGCGAGCCCACAATCAGGTAGCGATATAGCAGCGAACATTCAAAACGTCCATTAATTATATCTGCCTAACAAAACCGATATTTATTGCAAACATTTCAAGCACAAAATAACCTATTAATATTGTAAATGATAACGATTTCGTTCGGGACGGAGCGTGAGCCGAATCAGAACAGGGTACACAGTAGGACTAGAATTCTTTATTATTTTGACTTAAACGGGACTGATTCGCGTACACTTACTTTTATTATTTTCCTGACGTTTCGAGCGTGTCGTAACGCTCGTGGTTCTGGGCAGACTGGCGAGGCATTTTATTCAGCATCTCCTAGCCGCGCGGATTTTCCGAACTAATAATAAAAGTAGGTAAGTGTACGCGATTAAGTCCCGTTATTTTCAAAATAGTGAGTGAAAATCGTGTGAGTTTCAATCAGTAGGATAGATTTTTTTTAGTATGAAAACACTTCAGGTATTACCCGGGTTTTATTCCCTAGTATAGGAATACTAAAACTTCGAGGGTCTTCTATATTAATATTCTATTCAATAGAACTTAGTTATAGACCTTTTATTTTTATTTAAATTATAAGTCTCATATTAACGACAATTAACGAAGTCTCTAGTGTCGCAGTCATTTGTCCAGCTGGCTACCTAAAAATGGGAACACTTTGTTAAAATTTTGTTAGTAGAAGTGAATAACAAAGGATGTGACTGTCGCAATTATTACACCTAGCTTACCTAGTTGAAAGTTTCGTTACAAAAAAACAAACGTATTGAACCGATTTTTGTAGTTTTTTTTTTATGTATGAATATTTATCTAATGGTAACCTAGTTAACCTACAATTAAAATATTACATTACAGCGTATTTAATGTAGTAGGTACGCTGTAATGTGATATTTTAGTTATTTTTTGTCAGATTTAAAGCGCTCCAGGGTCCCAAGATACAGGACCAGGCTAGTTTGGGATCCAACAGATATTTATTTCATTTGTATTTTTATGTTTACTGACTGACATTAAATAATTTTTATTTATTTTTATTTTGAAATGTTGCTAGCTACCAGGTTCTGATCAACGCTGGCAAGGCAAGGCTGGGGAGCAACACGAGTAGTAGTACAGCGAGTTATAAATCGAGTGACCTGCGCAAGAGTTGGTCTTTTTGCAAACGTTTTCAATTTGTTCTCGTTCTTACTTGCGTTTAGCACGGATTTAACTATACTTAATACTCGTACATTGTTGCGACTAGTTGAGGGAGTAATAAACTATTAATTGTCTTATCTTTTTTGGTTTTATTTAAATATACTAATTAACTTAACTAGTGTCTAACTAGTTAACTTACTGATTTATTGACGGGTAACTTTATGATCAAAACTGGAGTTCAAGTCGAAAAATTCTTCTAAACTATGAATTTTTGCTGAAGGTCCAATCGGTATCTCTTGATTAAGGTTTACATCACTTGTTTTCGTTTGATCGATACTGAATGCGACACCGTGTACCTATTTGCGAACATTGCATCTACATATTTTAATTGTTATTTTGTATGTAAACAATTTTATGCTCAGAACGCGTATCACGGTTGTCATTTTATCGCCTATCACATCATGCATCACTTTCGCACTTACATACTTGTTAGAATGTGACAGCTATGGTGACATGCGATAAAAATCCGACCATATCAGGCTAGCAGGTTGATAAAAAGCACCTAGTCCGGGCTATATTTTTGGCTTTTAATTAAGTCTGAGATATCACGCCTGATTGATTGCTCTACGTTCGTATATTCCTGGCGTGGAGTAGCCCGTCCTCTTGATTGATACAGTTGCAAATAACTCTATTATTTACTGGTATCTTAATACAATCAATGCTACCTACAATTATGCTAAAAAACTTATTTAGTTAAGTAATTATGTTTCTCATCGTCCGTTCGTCTTATATAACTTAAATAAAATTTGACCAATGCATAAATCTAATTAATTACCTCCTAAAAACCTAACTTTAAAAATTATTGTAAATAAATTAAATCAAGAAAACCGATTTTAATAAATCTAAGATAAATAGCTACAAAACTTTCTTTTAAAAAATAACCTACATAACACGTATTATAGTTGAATTTACACTACCTCAGAAATATGATTTACGTCCTTACGGTACTGTCATCATGAAATAAAGACGTCTTGCAGCTGAGCACCGGATCAGTAATTGGCATGTTAATTAATATGGGCAGATTGTGCATCGCTTGTTGACTGGAGGACGCGATAGCGGTAAGGTCGCACGACACCGCTATTGGGGTCCATCGGGATACATTATGGAGAAATAAGTAATGAATGTGCAATGGATAAATACCGATCAGAGTAAATTCTGTTAGTGACCGAGTGAGTGAAACAAGTGAAGCGTCCTCTTTTTAGCTTATTAATTAATTATATTAATTAAAACATATACAAGATATCACTATATTCCACGTATTCATTAAAAGTAGGGGTACGGGAGGGGAACTCGAAACGCTAGAAAGGGAACGCGCGATTCTGCTGTGGGGCGTAAGAGAGAGTCAGACATTAATGGTTGCCATGGAGACGTACTATGTTTACTGTCACTTCCAATATTAGTGTCTCACAGAGTGAAATTACTTTGAGCTTGGCAGCGGAGGCCGACCGGCTATGCGGGGTCTTGGGTTAATTAGTCTATGGGCGAAAATTATTTCGTATGGCCACCATCCGACGGATGTCTGTCCGGCTGTTTATCTACAGGTCACATTCTTTAAACGATTCTGGTAATATCAGGCTTAAAATAAATATTGGAGCATTCTCACGACTGAGGTAGTTCTAGTTAAGAAAGGTCAACAGTAGGCTGGCTGGAGCTGGAGCGCGAAGTAATTATAACGCTGAATGAATCTTACCCGAACGGCAAAAACGGATGGACCGGACAGAGATGCTGTGGAGTTGTGATTTTTAAACACACAAATCAATAGAAAATACATTTTTTCTACTCGTCGACTGTAATGCTTGAATTGAGATTGTGTAGACTTCTACTAGCGCATACTTTTCGATAGAGCTTTTATGGTCGCACCTTACTTAGGCCACGAAGCTTGCTGAACGTGGTACTCTACTGAAAAGCTCTTAATTATGTCACGATTCTATAAAATACTATTTTATGTTTAGTCACAAAACAATCTTACGCCAAAAAAAGCCAAATATTTACTTTTTCTGTTCAGCATTAATGTTTAGTAGCTTACTTTAATAATAATAATAAGACTTATATAGATGTCATATACAAAGGAAAAAGTGACCTAGGCCTCGGGTCCTAGGGGTCGGGGTTCAGTTGTAATAATAATAAGAGTTCGTCTGATTTTTTTTTGTATTTTGAAACCAAACTTTGAATAAATACTTTAATAATAAAAATCTATAACAAAATACGACACCAATTTTATACATTTATGTATTTAGAGTAGAGACAGTGGATCCATTTCAAAATTGTTATCTATTAAAATAACAGTGTTATTTAAAATGAATATCGATTTTAATACAACAGAAATAAAATAAATTACAATACAACTTATACACGTAGCGACTCCATGCCTCGCCGCGTGCCGACAAAAAGTGCGATTTTATAATGTTTTTCGTGAACACAAAAAGTCTAGCATGAAACCGTCGGATCATTGTGAGATTGAAGTTTATTCGGTCCACGGTTTCACGGAAACGGGGTCGATGGCCAATCTGTCCTGTGCGTTTCGAGGTGTTCGTGAGTCTGGTCATATTTTAAATACATGGTTTTAGTGTGACTTTAATAGAATTGGAACGTCACGAGTTCGATTCCTGAACCTATTTTATAAACCCACTAAATCCTCTCAGCGTCTTGGTACGTGGAAAAGTCGTTAAATTGATAAAAACGGAAATAACTTACGGGATGATATTGGACAAATAATGCTAATGTAGTTATGCTAATTCATTTTATGAGCTACCAATTTGTATGTCGCATTCTAACTAAGTTCAAATGACAACAGTGTTGACCTAACATTTCCCCCAGCACAAATTTGCAGCAGCATTTAGGGAAAATGTTAGGTCACCACTAACGTTCTAACGATTTATGCTTCCGGTCAGTTAATTAGTTAATTAATAATCACTTATACCCGTATAACTAGTAGTCCGCCTCGAACTGAGAACTCGCGATTTCCTTGCAAAACGAGATGACCGATATAACAAGACCCTTATGTTGATTGTTTCGCGCCTTCTAGCTGCATAACCCCTATATCGATTCTGCTCATATACGAACTATCAAATTATATTGATGCCTGCTACAACCCCAATTTCATAATGATCAGAAAAACGTTACTAAAGTTATCGCGGAGCCACTATTCAAAATCAAAAAGCCATCAAAATGCAGAAACGTCTAGGTAGCCAGCTGACGGCTCCGTGGTGTCCGAAGTTGTGTAAAAACTTCACTTCGCTTCTGCATCACTCGAATATGTTTTTCATTAGAGATCTTTGTGTTCGTGTATTCCTTCGGATTTTTATAATTAAATAAGAATAACATAGGTAACAAACGTACCTTATGTAAAATTCCTACCTTCGATATTAATAAAGCCATTTAAAATTTTGCACGCATCTCAATTTTCAAACTGATAATTAATCTAGATTGCGAATTTACACCTTATTAGAACGATGCAAGAGTTATAATCATATAAAATACAGAAAATAATGTGTTTCGGTCATACTTCGAATTGTACATTGCTTGATACTTTATTTTTTAAGTCATAGGGTTCATAATTGGTTGATTTAAGGATTGTCTGACTATATTGTCGTGCATAGAGGTAGTAATTATGCTAATCCACACCGTTGCTTATGATAATCTCGGAACGATTCGATTTGCTCTGCCAATATGACATGGTATATCTACGATAATGTCATAATAGGTACGAGGTTCGTGGACCTTTGAGAATGCAAGGAAATCTGATCCTTCCTTCATGCACTTTTTTATGTAAACAGAGTCAGGTTTCTCTGAATCTCCAGAACTAAGCACAACGAGATTTGATACATCGTAAAAATTCTTACCGATTTGAAAATGGTCACAACTTTACATCATCTGTCATCTGTTTCTTAAACTTCGGCTGAAAATGCGAATATAGTCATCCTTTCTTTTCAGATAGTCAGTTTTGTTCTCCTGATCCTGAATTCAGCCGAGTCGAAGTTGAGTTCTATTCTCAGTTACCAATTCGACAATGTTCCGTGTTGCCCTGACTCTTGCTTTGCCCTGACATCCTCTATAGGTTACCAAAGGAAATTGATCCAGTAGCACCCAGTCAGTGGATATTCATGAGAATTCTTAAGTGTAAGCGTAAACGCCATGAGGTTGTTAAGAATCTCGTAATTAACTGATTAATCTTAGGGTACACACCTACTGCACCGACAAATACAGTCGTATTTAACACCTTCGTAAAATAGAGCAATGTTGCTTCGTGAAAATCAGCAAAACTATATTTAAAGATTTGTATAAAACTTGTATAAAGGTCATACTATTTATTAATTGTTGTAAAATGACAAAAGCTTGCGACAATTTATTCATCGTATAATATTGACACTAAGAGATCGATTAAAAAAATACATTTCACTTGTATTTTAATACTATTGAGTAGTATTTTTTAATACACATGAAGTTTAGAACCCAATGCAACTTTTTTTCTATTTAATTTGACTGCAGCTATGGCATTGTGAATCCAAGGATATTTGTCCGCAGCGCTGTTACTAATTAATTGGCGTTATCAAATTTATAGCATTGTTGATGTCGACGTCACTGTTCAAATAAGACAACGTTCGCCATTTGTATCAATTGCCTTATCCCATGGCCCATGGGCCGTATTCTAACTTTAAAACACGTATAGACACGATCCAACTTCAATATAACTCCAATGCATTAACAACGCAATACAGCTACGGCATAAACATCTGAATCAGAAATATCAGAATTTGCTTGAGAAATATTCTAACGCAACTCCAATACAACTTTAATATTGGTTGATTGTTTGTTGTGTGTTGGAGTTATGTTTGAGGTAGGTTGTGTTGTTATTGTATCTTAAAATTAGAATCCGGCACCATGTATCATAATATCAAGCCTGATAGGTCGGTGTGGACCCTGACAATAAATTATAAAAGTGTCCTGGACGCACGCTGAGCCTAATGAATACAAATAATGTTGTTTGTCAAAATTAGATTTATTACTGATCAGAATCAAATTTTAGCAGCAATTAGTGATTCTTGGATTTGCATAGATATGGACGTTTTTAATTGATATCATTATTTATAGAATCAGTCATGATATTGCTAGATTCTGAATTCTTGAATGGTCCTATCAATGATGACGTATAGGTAAGTTACGAAACGTAATCATAAAGCTGTAGAATTGTTGAGTATTTTTTTGATTTACAGTATATTTTTTGAGTCACATATATTTGAAACTTTAAGTAAAATAAAAATATCAGGTTTTATAATTTTTAAACTAAGCAACATAATTTATGTAGGTACATGGTAAGTAAAGTTCAATCGAATATTATTGTAGTAAAAGGGGTTACCTATCAACATCCCGAAGGGCAGCACCGTTTTATAAAGTCAAAATACTATAAATAAATTATCTCTTAGATCGATATATTCTAATGCAACCTACTAAATATCATAATATCTGTTTAGCTTCGGCCTATTATAAACAACAATAGAACCACCTTCACCAAAGCATGCCATTCTAATCTCGATCGTATCTCATACAGATTACAGTTTCAATTGGCTAGTTTGATTTTAATAGGCATTGTAATTAGGTATGACTGAGTATCTTAAGATCTTAAGGTAAGGTATAGAAATTAATATAGGGGCGTGAAGATATTACCACATGGTACAGTTAAAATATTGCAATCACTGTAAGTATATTAACTTTAGGGCGGTAACATCAAAATGTCCGTCACTGTTAAAATGTTAGCTAATTTTTTTGTATGGAAAATTTTATAGTTGTCTGAGTGAGTTGAAGCTAATCGTATCGTTGATTGTGGTCAATATAATGGCTTAAATAATACAGGTTGTAAAACATCCTGAATGCCACACGGATTAGATTATATTAGTAAATAGGTACTTACTAATAAAATAAATAAATAAACATGGTCAGATTTATTTACTTACTACATTTTTGCGTAGGTAAATATACTTGTATTGCTTCACCGTCGTCGTTTATGTACTCATATTATCATTATATACAATATAACTTTAAGTAGGTTTATTAATGCGAAAATTGTTGTGGTTCATAGTCAGTTGTTGTTAGTACCAATACCGATTTAATCTCAAATTTATCTCCTGTTAACAATCTAAACGCGTAATTCTCGAACTGATTAAATTACCCATTCAACTAGTACCTCCTCCCAGAGGGGGGATGGGGCATACCTACGCTTAATGAGTGGGAGGTCCTAAGAGGGGAGAATGCGTTTGCGCCGATTTTCCTGTATGGTATAAGCGTTCGGCGCGGCGTCTATCTAGTAAGCTGGATTTACCAGCAGGTACTACGTTAGAACGAATAGGTATAATAAATGAACTATTATATTATACAATCTGCATTACATAAAACAAAAGCGAGCTTCAAGCCGTCAAGCGTACACAAATGCCAAAACCAATCTTTGAACCTTAATTAGCTAGTCGTGTTTTACCCAAAAGGTTCCGCACATATTTAAGTTATGTTATTTTATGGTCACATTAATTATTTTGTTTGTATGGCAAATATTATAAAGCTGTCTGTGTATCTGTCGGTGGCACGGTAGCGCTAAAACGCTTGAACCGATTTTAATGCGGTTTTTTCAGTTTTTCTAGCGATTGATCTTCGATATGTTTTATCACAATTTGTTCAGCCGTTTAGGGGGCTTTCATTATTTTTGGCGTAGCGATCCAGAGTGGACCCTTTCCCAAAGTTAATTATGTAGGTAGTTTTAGGTCATATTTTATTTGATTTAAGATTTGTTAGCTAAGTTATTTTTAAGCATTTAATGCAATAAACAATTTATGTACCTATTTATTTTAACGCTAATCGCCCGTGGCTCGCGGCCCACACGTCGCGTTCATAATGAGAACACGAGTGCGACGCCATTTATGCCCAGATGCAATTTCCGATGTGATGCGCTAACCGCGCTGCGCTGTCCACTGTTACTTTCACAAACTTCTATTCCCATTGTTCTGTTCTAAAATGAACCTAATATATGGCCAGTTAGGGTTTAATTTAGAACCTTGGATTATCAATGATTCACAAATTCAATTTTCGGTTGGCTCATTTATGTCCGCCGCGTTGTCCACTGCCTTAAACACCTCTATTACTATCGGTTCGAAAATGGACCTTAGTGTCGACCTCTTAAGGTTTCACTTAAAATGTATGCATCAGACTTTAAGTTTTTTTTAATCTGTTTTGGATTCATATGTAATTTCCGATGTTTTTATCCAGATGGTATTTAGAAACTTCTTTTTCAATTGCTGATTTCGATAACGGACCTTGCTTTTGACTAAAATTAACTTACTTATTACGCTGGCTTAGTGACCCAAAGACGATGCCGGCTTCTGACACTAGAGATCGGAACTCTTCCCTATTTTGCGCTACTTAATGCCAATTGGATATTCCAAGGGCGGTCAGATTTTTGAGGACTTCGTCATTTTTTTTTTGTTAGCCTAAAAAAGTGTCCCACTGCTGGGCAAAGGCCTCCCGCTGATATCCATAACTCTCGGTCCCGTGCTTTTTCCGGCCAGGTGTCGAGGAAAGCGTCCAAATCGTTCAACAACAAAAAAATATATATTCTTTAAATGTCGTAGACATTATTTTTCGTTATTAATTGAACTCCTAGGAGGTGGAAAAGAGAAAAAAGGCAAGTGTTAGAGGGTAGTCATAATATTTATACAATTTGCATTTTACTGTTAGTTGAATAACGCACCTTATATTTACACATCACATTACACTAGTAATGTATTTCCTACTTATCTAAAGAATTAACTGGTGTATTCTCATAAAAATTGAAATATCTTCCGATTCTGAATAGGAATGTCTTTATACGTTGGTTCACGAGTCTAACTTCCATTTCACCGAATTTTAAGTTCTTTTAGCTTTTCAAAACAGCTTATCTATTATCACAAAGCGAAAGCGACAAATCCAATCGTCACCGTCACAGCACTCGCGTATTGACAGGACTGTTTACACCGTCATAAGTCATGAGTCATGTATCCGTGACAGTTACATCGGTGGTGCCGTCATTAATGCATGTCGCGTGACTTTAATGGACTAATATTGATCGCGTTGTTACTTTATGAAGGGCTTAGAAACGTCAACGTTTATATTGATAGGGGCTGTAACGGTTTCGTGCACGACTGTACAGTCAGTTGTAAATTTTTTGGCTCAATGGAATCTGTGCAGGAGGTTTAAAAGCTGTGGTGTGGGACAACCTTATCATCAACCTAACACATATCATACGTTAGAAATAGCGCTATGTAACAATAAAACACCAGTCAAGTGCGAGTTGGACTCGCGGCCCGAGGGCTCCATATATCACCCACTCTTGGCCGCAGACTTCTTATTGTTTTTCCTAGGTAAAAACTGTTATCTGTATTTTTTCTATTATTGTAGGCCCAGCAGTTTCGATTTAATGGAGGGGGCGGTGAATGGTCTATTTAACTCTTTATCTAAAATATAAAAAAATACAGTTGTATAAATGAATTTCTCATAACATGCCCTTTCATTAAAAGGGCATAAACACATGGTTATAGTTTACAATACTTTATTTATTTCTAATTTACTACTAAGAAATGGCCCCAATGTTTACAATTCATTAACGTTACACGTCCGCCTTAGGACGCCAACATATATACTGTACATTTGTACAAAATTGTTTATTAATTAGGTCCAGTAGTTTCAGAGCAAATTGGCTGTGTGAAAGACACACGGACAAAGTCACACCATAATGGTTCCATTATGGTACGGAACCCTAAAAATGTCGATAGCAAAAATAACCAAAGTATTCCCTCATAAATAAGCGTAATTATAGTTTCAACGAATGATTACCATTAAATGGCGACTAAGAACGTCAAGTGACGTATCTTCATATTCAATTGACATAAAAACGTTTGAATGAATAGCCGATTATTTACAACTTTAACTTTATAATGCGACTACAATTATCGTATCGTTTTGGAAAAGAATGTGAAATAACACATTTCAAGCTCATTCCGGATACGTAGTAAACAAGTTAAAGATATTTATTACATAAAGGGATAGTAAATTAATGTTAATAGTGAGTAAGTATGAATTTCTGAATAAATTGTGTATCTACTTTTTTAATGTTTAGTTGCCAACTTGCCAGTCACGTATCTGTAAAGGAATGTTTACTGTTATGTACTTATCTTAAATAATTCTTAATAGGTATACCTAAGTATTTATAAAATATTTTGGTATGGTGGTAATTTAATATTTTTTTTATAAGAACTAGAATGTTTTATAATATTTGTATACCTACTGTTAAATTTTTTTATTATGATACCTAAAAAAAGTGTTATTTACAACGCTTTTATTTCACTGAAATATAATTAATTATTATCCGTGGTCCATTTCTTAGACGGTATTAGAATAATATTATGGGGTGGTATTCGAAGAATGACACACACTCTGGAGACACACACAACACGTCCAATGCTGCGCAGTTCTATAACGGCATCGAAATTTGCTATTCGGACACATTTTCATTCAACATTGGACCAATCCACAAACATACTGGCCATGAACTGTCAAATCGTATGGGTTTTGATTAAAACCCACTGGAATAGGTACTGAAAATATTCATCTAATACCGTTCGAAAAAAGTCCCAGTTTGACTAGTGATCAGAGCTCGGGCCGTATTCTAACTTAAAAACATGTTTAACCACGATCAATCTTCAATACCACTCCAATGCAATTAACTAAGCAATATATAGGTAGCGCCTAAACGTCTGAATCAGAAATATCAGAATTTGCTTGAAAATTATTCCAATTCAACTCCAATACAACTTCAATATTGGTGGATTTTTTTGTTGTGTGTTGGAGTTATGTTTGAAATATATTGTGTTTTTCATGTACTGTTTACGAATTTTTAAATTAGAATAAGTCACCATAGGTAATCTCAATAGGAGGTACCTACCTAGCGAAGAAATTTTACGTTTTATCACTAAGTAGGTACTCGTAGCTACCTCATTTCATTTGACACGATCGACCGATCCTTGGGAGAAGCTAGATACTACAAAAATTTGTGAATGCATACGTATGCTAAGTCGGGGCACCAATACTAAAGTGATGTAGCAAAATATTGTATCGACAAAAAATATATCGACGTTACTGTCAACATCTAGATATTCTAGATGTTAGTCAACATAAATAAATATTATTTATTTTCTTCATAACAATCGTAGCAGAATATTACCTTATATATTATTCTTACTCTAGCAGATTAATGGCACTTACAGAAAATTGTCTTATTTTGATTGAAATGACATCAACATACTTAATAGGCAATTTAGGCATGGTGAATTTTTTTCATGTATGGTATCAATCGATTCGTTTTGTTGTGAGGATTAAATGTCTCATCATCATCATCATCATCATATCAGCCGAAAGACGTCCACTGCTGGACATAGGCCTCCCCCAAAGAGTACCACAATGACCGGTCCTGCGCCACCCGCATCCAGCGGACTCCCGCGACCTTCACCAGGTCATCAGTCCACCTTGCGGGGGGTCTACCCACGCTGCGCCTTCCGGTTCGTGGTCGCCACTCGAGAACCTTTCCGCCCCAACGGCAATCGGTTCTACGAGCAATGTGCCCCGCCCACTGCCACTTTAGTTTAGCGATTCGGAGGGCTATATCGGTTACTTTGGTTCTGCTGCGGATGGCCTCATTTCTGATGCGATCACGCAGAGAGACTCCAACCATAGCCCTCTCCATTGCCCTTTGGGTGACTTTGAGCTTTCTTATGAGGCCCATTGTAAGCGACCACGTTTCAGTACCATATGTCATCACTGGCAACACACACTGGTCAAAGACTTTCGTCTTGAGACACTGCGGAATATTGGACAAAAAGATGTGCCGTAGCTTCCCGAACGCTGCCCAACCGAGTCGGATTCGTCGATTGACCTCTTTCTCGAAGATGGATCTACCTAACTGGACAGTATGTCCTAAGTATATATAATCGTCCACAACTTCACCATACATGGAACATCATCTTTCAGGCATGGAACAGAGGTGTGGTGGTATTGTTCTTCAAAAAGGGTGATAACGCGTTACTGAAGAACTACCGACCCATTTCACTTCGGAGCCATGTCTATAAGCTGTTTTCAAGAGTCATTACGAATCGTCTCGCACGCAGGCTAGATGACTTCCAGCCTCCCGAACAAGCCGGTTTCCGAAGAGGCTTTAGTACCGTAGACCACATCCATACGCTCCGTCAGGTTATACAGAAGACTGAGGAGTATAACCTGCCCCTCTGCTTAGCGTTCGTGGACTACGAGAAAGCCTTCGACTCGATCGAAACCTGGGCTGTACTACAATCTCTCCAGAGGTGCCAAGTGGACTATCGCTATATCTAAGTGCTGAAGTGTTTGTACCAGAACGCCACTATGTCAGTCCGACTCCAGGACCAGAACTCGAAGCCTATTCCGTTGCAGCGGGGAGTCAGGCAAGGAGATGTTATTTCTCCTAAACTGTTTACCGCTGCACTGGAGGATGTTTTCAAGACTCTGGACTGGAGAAGGCTAGGCATCAACATAAACGGCGAGTACATCACTCACCTTCGGTTTGCTGACGATATAGTAGTCTTGGCTGAGACCACGGAGGATTTGAGTACGATGCTCGATGACCTCAGTAAAGCCTCCGAGCGAGTTGGTCTAAAGATGAACATGGATAAGACGAAGATCATGTCAAATAACCATGTAGTACCAACTCCCGTTACAATCGGAGACTTTACACTCGAAGTTGTGGACGATCAAATGTCTATATGCGGCCAGTTGCTAACGCAATAAGCAACACAAAAATCAGAAATTAGACTTAAAATCTGAGATTTGCATATGTTTCTCGAAACGCTCCTAACAAAATGACGTGCAAAAGTGACGTTACGATCATATAGTCGCCCTGTTTAAAGTATAGAAAAATTATGAAATTGCTATTTTTACAGTGAAACGTTGCGTTTATGTATATGGTTACCACACAATTTATTTAACAGTAAAATATCATAACAGTATCATTGTTTTGTTTTTAATTTCGTACTTTAATAAAACTGAAAAATTTTGAAGCATATCTTTGAACCATTTCAATAGATTTTTTTTTATTTTCACTTTATAGATATATTGGTAATTCTGCATCCTATCAACTGAATTTTATAGAATAATTCAACATGTGTTATCATCCATATTGTATTATCTTAAGAGGCTCGATATCAAACATGATATCTATAATATCGAACCTTTTTATAGACAGTAATCGATGATTTTCAATGAGCACATGTATTAATATATATTGACATCTTCTTTATCGACATTAAATCCCTAGAACTTGCCCCGAGTTAGCACAGGTATGAATTTATGTCTCAATTTAATTAGCGTAAAATTTAAAATGGCGCATATTGCAGTAAGACAACAAAGTTACAAAAAGTGTTCCGGTTTCAATCTTTTGATGTGAGTATATTTTATAAGATTATCACGTAAAGCTATTTGAACCCTATCAGGTAAATTAAGTACCTGGCTTTTACTGTCAATTATACTTTATCTACACTCACACTGTAAGTCCTCTAAAACGTGTTCAAAAGCGGTAGGCAATGGCTAGCATTACCACAACCGATTTTACTATGATAAGCTTTTTATCTGTGGCAGTAAAGTAATTTTAACTTTACATGCTCAAATATTGATGTGCTATGAGCTTTGATAACATAATGTAAATCCTGTGCTCCTTCCTGACCAACGGCACGCGCCCGCGCGGCCGCCGACACGCGCCTCCCCGACCGCCGGCACAATCGAGTTGGCCATGGCGGTGCAATGGCGGTCATTCTATGGTTTCCGAGCACTTAATTTAATATATATAATATGAGTGTAGATAAAGCAGTGTATGCAACTGTACGTAATTAGGCCTAATTACGTAACAGTTACATAAACTACTATAGTGAACAAGAAATTAAACGTTTTAGTATCACCTTTAAACATTTCATTTTGCATTACAGATATAACTGTCATAACAAAATGCGAATATTTCTTGTACCTGTTACATTCATAGTAAAACTATTAGCCTTTGATAATAATTTCTATGCATTTGTATGATACTCGTACTTTGATGCAGTATGAAATTATAGTAGTACGTTATAATAGGGTTAAGAACAATAAATCGAGTACAGTTTTTATCAGAATTAAAATATATATATACATATGTTGAATAACTTTATAAAATGACTGATGTAATGAAAACTGGCCAAGTCAAATCTAACCTACTTTAAGATCTCACATTTTTAAATAACAGCAATTGTTATAGGTATCCAATAAAGCAAAGAAATAGAGTTTAATACTTGTTCATAATGTTATTTTGTTCCTATAAATACATATTTGGATTTTGCATAGAACTTGGCACTCATTTAGATCTCCATTCTTTTTGCGGCGAAGCCCACAGCCAAGCATAAGTTTTGTATTGAACTTGGCTCTCCTTTTTTACATTTATGTTTTTGGTGGGATTTAACTTACGGCAGTCGTTGTGAATTAAGTGCTAAAATTCAGGATTACAGATTAGATAATCATGTAAAAAATATATACTTACCTATAATAAAATAAAATATACCCTACAAAATAATCACCTAAAATTTATCGACTTCTTGAGAACCCTAATTTCCAAACAACTATTGCCATCCGCATTATCACCTCATGATCACTTAATTTCAACAACTTGATTTCGAACCGTCACATATATCCCTCGATTAAATTGAAATATAAACTTTATTATAAAAAAATAAGGTTGCTAATGCAATAATGAGGTATGGAGAGATATCATCTTGATTAAGTAAGCGATCGATTTGGCATACGCCGAGATTTAGGGCTGCCACAATGGACCAGTATTTCACGATATGCGGAACCCAGTACGGCCCCGTTCTGTAAGTGCTATCGTGATAAATTGTTGCAACGATTCTATCAGTATCTATTTAAATGCAAGTGTTTTGGAATAAATCTAATGGCTGTTAGATTAACCTTTCACATCCAGACAATGGCAGGATTCAGAAATGTCAAATTGCGCCGCTGGGTTTCCCCAGTTTTCATCTTCGGGAGGATTATTGAATATAAAATAAGGACTTTCAAACGTCAGCTTTTTATGCTCCAAAAAACCTAGTTATGATTGACTCCAGATACAAACAGCGAATACAAGCAAAGGTAAAAGTCTGGAGTGCCATCAGGACCAAACTTGTCTATGAAATTTGTGGCCATATAATGGCATATATGAATTATACGAGTATGAAATCAGATTTCCACGATAATAATGAAAGTTTAATAATTTCAAGAATCAAAGTATTTTCAATTGTCATAGTTATATTTTTTATAATTTAGGAAACTACTGTCAGTCGCTGACAAACCTAGAGGCTGGCCAGCTACAAATAAGTACAACTAGCTACAACATATAATGAACAACATAAGGTATTCTATAACGAAAAGTTTGATCCCTGATTTTTAAAGATATTTAAACGCCGAATTGAACTCAAGCAAATAAAAACAATTATCTGTGTTACATAAACTATTATCTAAGCTTTCAATTTCCATCTCACCAATTGATTTTCTATTATAAACAATAGATCGGAACGATACGTCTTAAGTCTTAACAGGAACCTATGTTTATCTCGTAAAATATTGCCTTCCAGACCTGTGAATCATTCTCATTTGGTACCAAGCTGAGGTTTGGAGACGACGCAAATTGCAACTTCTCAACTTACGCACTTTTCCGTGCAATTTTGATGTCAATCCTTAGAGAACCTGTTGCTACAGCTTATGAGAAACAGTGATCCATATAATACTACAGTACGCGAACAGTTTTGAGCTTCGATAACTTACAAGTGCGATTTTCTTTTTTAGTTAGATAATATGATATGATTACTTATAGTAAAAAATATTTTCTAACTGTTTTTGACGTCGCGCTAGGTATTACATAGATATTTGTTAATAACAACAAGAAAAGATTATACAAGACTAGCTTTTGCCCGCGGCTTCCCTCGCGTTAAATTCGGGGCAACACGGTTCCCCTTTGCCCCCCGGAATGCTCCATACAAACTTCCACCCCCCATTTTAGGGAAGTGAGGGGTTAGAAAGAGACAAAAAGTAGCCTATGTCACTCTCCATCCCTTCAACTATCTCCACTTAAAAAATCACGTCAATTCGTCGCCCCGTTTTGCCGTGAAAGACGAACAAACAAACACACACACTTTCCCATTCATAATATTAGTATGGATATATTTTCTTTTACCATACTATTGCATTCAACTATTTCAACATCATCTGTCATTTTATAACAGTTTGGTCAATAGATTATGTTAGCATAATCGAAAACAATACGTCAAAATATAAGTGACCTTGAATTCTAAACGAATTGCAAATGCCTAAGACGACATGGTGGAGAAAAAGAAAACTTACATAATCTTTTCTATGTGTAGCAAACAAATACATGCATTATACCTAGCGCTACGCTAATAATTGTTAGAAAACATTTTTTATTATTAGTACTTAACGTATTCTAATAGGTCACAAAATAAAATCGGACTTGTGATTTATGTCATTTTTATAGGTTAAAAAGGCGTTCCCGTACTCCACTATAAACCGAACTAACGTTGATGCAAAAATGTGACAGTATTTGCTAGATTAATAAAAAAACAATATAATAATTATTAACGGGTGATATCGCCTTAATGTAGTAGGTACTTACAAAAAAAATGAAACAGGTTTTGTTTTCGCACTTAAAAATATAAAATATCATTTGAAAATTTGCTGTGTGTTGTGTCGACGTGATTACCCTCACCGCGACAGAAAACGGGCGTTAAATAACCACGATGAGTTCTCGCCACGCAGGACTATCGGTGTAATAATTTAGTGTCTACTGGAAAATTTCCAAAGTAGATCTGAAGTAAAAATATGAATTTCAACACCTTTTTGTAAATCTGTCGTGCATTGTGTCGTGTCGCCCGAGGCTACCGTTCCCTCACCGCGGATAATGGGTGATAAATAACCGCGATGAGTTATCGCCTCGCAGGACAATCGGCGCGATATCGCCATAATGTAGTATCTTGCTGAAAAATTTTGGAAATATCTGAAGTAACAATTTAAAACACCATCATATATGGTATGCTATTTTGTAAAATTGGTTAGGTATTTTTACTACTTTTACGTCAATAAAGTCACGTAATCTAATGACAGCCTTATTGGTTTGCAGGTTTATTTAATGTTCAGAAATTATGTGTTTATCTCAAAACACTTAGTCACTTTTTTGTTTGTATATGACATATATTTAAGTTTATAATTTATACATGTAGTTGGTAGTGTGTCTTATTAAAATAAACAAATCAAAATATATATTAAAATAATTTAAAATATGTCAAAACGTCTGTCTCAATATCGTGATACAGTTTATTTCAACCTCCATTATGTAGTTATAAAGAGGCCAGTCGTCACTAAAACGTCAATGCGATTTATGAGGAACGTGAACGATGTTGGAAACTAAAATTCTGTTCTTTAACTGATCTATATTTCGGAGATCGTCAATTTTTGTTAGGTGATCTGGCCCAGATTATTTAGGACCGTTTAGGAATGGTTCTTACCTTTAAAGAATCGTCATAATTTCTAGTTTAGGATGGTGGTAAAAATATTGCGAAATCTAATGGGAAAATTGAAAAATCATGCATTTAAAACTTGAATCTGACAAGGACAATATTTGAAAGCGTGCTTGCATATGATTTATATATTAATGTAAAGAAGTACCGATTTTTTAAAGATAATGTACAAAAGCGGACTTGAAAACGAAACGGGAATCATGATGAAATAATAAAAAGTCATATTTTGATCGTATTTATAGTTCCTGTATTTCGGTAAACAAAGACTGCTGTCAAACCATCGTTGATACTATTAACTGAACATTTCTAACACCTATTGCGTAGGGATAAGGTTTACTACCGTTAAGTGCGATCGCACTAGTATCTGACATTACAAAATTGAAAAAAAAGATGCGTTTCGTTATCGAAGGAGCATGATATTATGCCATTATGAAACCCACTTTTAATATTCAAACTCCGATCAAAAATTCAAAAAAAAGCATTTTCAATCTTTAGGCGTTTTAATACAGTCGATTCCTAATTTAAACTTCCGTATTCGTAGGCTTAGATACTATTTTCATATTACAATGTTCTAACTTACCGAACAGTATCAAAACGCAGATTATGTAACGGTATACATCGACAGTGTCAAACCAAAAAACAATCCCTTTTCAGGCCACGGTGAAGTTAAACTTTATGTCAATGCCATAAGGACGTTAACGACTTGTCTTGCTGTATTTTAATCGCGGAAAAATCAAAATAATGTTTATTTATTTAGTATTTCTAATTCCCGTTTAATTTTTTTGCAATATTTTGTCTACTGTATACGGTTTATATCAGGTGGCCCAGAATTGACGATCTCCTTTGCAATTTGTACTTAATCCATCCTTCGTACTTAATTTTTGTTTTGCAATAAAGTTTCAATAAAGAAATAGATTCAAATTTCCTTTACATAATGCGTCCCGTCATAGTCATCCCGCCATCCTTTTTTAGTTTGGCTTTGTCCCGATAACTATCCTGTGGGATCCATTCGGTATTAGTAATAGCAAGTTTTGCCTATTTTTCCCATTTCAACAATCAGGGACGAGTGGGGAAAAAGAGGGGATCATTTGCCCAGTAGTGGCACTAAATAGGCAAACGAAAAAAAATGGGAGCACCAAATGATACCGGTCTAATGAACATGTGATTTCTTGTAATGATAACATTGATAACCAACTCTCAAATATAATCTAACATTGTGTTCTTAAACGAAATCTTTAGAAGATTTGACTCTATGCTCTGTTTTTAACGGGCAGAAATAAAAATAAAAAGTTTAAAAATAAAAAATAAAAGTGCAAAATTGAACCTCAACAGTTAAGTGTAACTAGCGCAGCCACCTTGCTGGCACGTGTAGTAGATAGTCATCAGCATTGTCTGGCGTGGAGGTAACTCATCTTCCATATTTATGTGCCCCAGTGCTTGTAGACTCGCGTTCGTCCTAGCATTGTAGTGGACGGTGTACGCAAAAACAAACGCAAATCCATGTACAGTTTAGCCGTTTGGCACACGTTCATTTAATGGAGGCCAAAACACAATTTTTTTTGGACGCCTGCAACTTCAGAGGTGTCACATGCGCGTGGCCGACCCTTTGTAAACTGTACATCTATTTGCGGTTTTTATTTGGAATTGGGCTCGTATCGGCATACCAATAGTGGACGGCTCCACTATTGGTTTTAACGTGTCTGTTATATATTTGAAGGATTACTATTTGTACCTAATATTCATTTAAATTTTGTTTAATTTTAATAAAAATAACAACTGGTAATAAAAGCGAAGATTGCGTTCGTCGTGGTAAAATGTGAACTTTCGTGCGAGACCAAATTCATACTTTTAAGAAACATCTGGCAATTATATAATAAGTAAAACTAATATGTGTATATATAATATATAGAGATTGCTTTTTAGCGATAAGACCGCCAATTGTTTTACCTCTAATTATTCTGTTTGTAACTTGTATTTTATGTGTTTCTTATTTTGAGATGTGCAATAAAGAATATTTATGTCTTTATGTTATGTTATGCCACCGAGTGTTTTGTACACGAATGAGGCCCGGGGACAAATGAGGTATATTCCTTCCTTCCTTCTGAAACGCGGCTGGTACAAAAATTGGCCAACGTAATTCAACGTGAGCCGTGCCGTAAGAATCATGGTGCTGTCTAATTTTAAAATACATTTTAAAATACATTAAAAATACAATCTACCTCAAACATAACTCCAACACACGACAAATAATCAAGCAATATTGAAGTTGTATTATTGTTAGTTGTATCGGAATAGCAAGCTAATTCTGATATTTCTGGTTCAGACTTTAAGGCGCTAGCTGTATTTCGTAGTTAGCCCATTGGGCACTTTTGCCCGGGAGCGAGGTGTTACAACACCTTAATTTTAGTTTTATAATTTATAACTTTTAATTTTAGTTTTATAATTTATAACTCATGAAATTATTTTTCCTATCCTTTTTAATTTATGTTATAAATAACTAATGATAACCGCCAAGCAGATGTTACTGTCAAGCATACAACTAATATAGGAAATATGTACCGTAAAATGGGGCTAATTGGTTCAATTTTTGGAATAAAACATTAATAACTTCATATTTTACTTCTTATCAATAGTTTTTATATTTTTTACAGATAAAAGGCATACTGCTTCGTCATTCTGCATTGAACACAAGTCTCAATTGTTAACACAGAACGAGTAATTTTTTTTAAAGAGGTGTCCCAAATTACCTCGTAGTTGGGGTTTTATGGAAATCGAGGGGTTTTGACCTGATTTTGCCTAAATTTTGAAGCCTGTGTTGGTTTAAGCATAACTATCTCTATTTGGGACGCTTCAAGAACAACTGCTGGAAGCAATAAAAGTAAAGTAACAATAATTTTTGGAGTTTTTTTGGGATAAAAAAAATCACAAAGTTTTACTACTCAAACAAGATTTACTGAAGTGCTATCTTTCCTGTTAAACACTTTTATGGGAGCTTAATTACATAAATATTGAGTACTTTTCTACGTTAAAATAAAAATAATGCGGCTACGTAGCAGCAAACCAAATAAATAAAAAAATTCTCAGACAACATAAACTCTTAACTTGCTATGTGGTAAATCAACATGTTTCTTAAACCATGAGAGGTATTAAATACCAGTCTTAAAAAAATATATTAAAATTATTTGCTTTTCTAAGCAATACAATGTTAATTTAGACAGACTAGATAAGTGATTATGGGCGGAGCCAGCTGCCACCACGGCCATAGCATCCGCCAGTGCTTCTGGTGACTATTGTATATAAGTATATGGAAGGTTTTTTCTCTTTCGGCAATTCCGGAAGGTACGTTTGTAACTTCGCACCATCGTCCTGTTGAGAAAAAATATGGTCAACCTACATTTATAGAAATGTATGGAGGGGATATTTGGTACTAGAAACTAAATAACCCCAAAAATCGTACCAAATAGTCCCAATTAAGAAAACTGACGATATATCATTCAAATTAAATAGCTAAAAATGTTTGCCATAGCTTAAAAAACGCCCGAGACTACTTTTACACTTTTAGGTATATATAACAAAAATAAGCTTACCCTAGCACCAACGGACATCTGAACAAAAGTAGGACGATGATATTTTGAACCAATTTTCTTCCATCACACTTTTTATTTTTTCTACGCGCAAATCCGTATTTGTCGGCGTCACTGCAACCACTAACCAACTTCACATTAAACACAGGGTTGTCTGACGAAGGTTTACGCATCTACTATTGCCACATTAAAAAGTAAATGGACTTAAAACTTATACTTATATTTTTTTATTCCAAATAGCCTCATGGTTCTTAAATAGCCCCATTTTACGGTATATTATTTAGGCATGCACAATTGCACAGTTAACCATTTGACTTGACCACTGCACCTTTATTGTAATGCTTACAACTGTCACAACTTACAAATAACGCGTCTTTGTAACGCCGAAAATGGCAACTTAAAGCTAGGTATATTATGTTAAGTTATCGGCATTGCCGATTTCGGTAAACTACGATGCGGCTCTAAATGGTTAGCTTTTCCCTTTAAATAGGTATTTGTCAATGTTGCCAACTGAATAAATGTATGTGTTAACCAAATCTCTTCTGTATTTTTTTCATCGTTTCATACTGTAGGTAAAATTGTATGTTTGCATGTTTAAGTCGGTATTTTAATGTCAGTTACAAAATCACATAAACAGTATGAATTTCATCCAGATAAATTTTGGACGTTTCATAGCAAAATGCATTAGTTTAGGGGTTTGGATCCCTAAAAAATACTAAAATGAGAAATTTGCTAACTAAAATTATGAATATATAATAAATATAATAGGTACTTTAAATTATCAAAATCCAGCCTAAGAGGAACGAGTCTACCTTGTTTTTACAGTATTTTATTAATCAGTGCATGTACTATACTTAATCTCAAAAAAAAACAAGACATAAGAAATCTAAACAAATAAGAAATTCAATAAGTACCAACGTATGTAATATACATCATCGAACGACCGCTTAAGTAAAGGTTCTCTTAAATTTACGACGGCTGGACGTGATAATACCGTCATAAATAAGAGGTAAGATGATATACGACAGTAGCGCACAATAGAGATTGTTATCTTTTATATAGTGCGGGATCACAGATGTTAACCGAAATTGGCGGGGTTATAGTCTGACACTGTTCAGTTTGTTTGCGTAACTTTTTTCCTCGTTATGAAAGTATTAAGTTACATATATATGTGTATATAACTATATCAATGTGTGTAAGAAAACACCGTGAGGTACCCGGGCTTCTAATACAGTCACCTAAATAAAAAGTGCCTATTCAAATTTTCGGTGGCCAGCTCTTTAGCGAGCTTAAAAAAGGCTAGAAATAAGAAGTTTTTAAACTAAACAACGTAGACTACTACGACTACGTCGGGTACGTATATTAACCAAGGGTACTTAGTTGGTCGAGGACGTCTTTTTCTTTTCATAGCACGGTAGTTGATTTAACCGCTATTATGAGACGTACTAACTAATTTCGAGGAAGATAGTGTATTTAGGCTAGAAAAATTATAATCTATACTAGCTTTTGCCCGCGGCTTCCCTCGCGTTAAATTCGGGGTAACACGGTTCCCCTTTGCCCCCCGGAATGCTCCATACAAACTTCCACCCCCCATTTTAGGGAAGTGGGGGGTTAGAAAGAGACAAAAAGTAGCCTATGTCACTCTCCATCCCTTCAACTATCTCCACTTAAAAAATCACGTCAATTCGTCGCCCCGTTTTGCCGTGAAAGACGGACAAACAAACAAACACACACACTTTCCCATTGATAATATTAGTATGGATAGCTTTTTCCCGCGGCTTCGCCCGCGTACTAAAAGTACTAAAAAAGGAGGTTCTCAGTTAGACTCGTATGTTTGTATGTAGGAATGTATGTTTGTCCGCGATCATCTTGCGTTTCGCTGAACTGATTTAGAAGCGGTTTTCGGAAAAGCATTCGTTACATTCTGGAGGTTTCGGTATACCACGTTTTGAAGACGGCGGTTCCCTCATTTTTTATTTTAAAGAAATTATTGCAATAATTGTTTAATTGTTACGCCATCAACGACTTACTACTGAGAGATTATGATTAATACAAATTTCTACTCTTGAATAGAAGCTTTTCCCCGCGACTTCATTTGCGTGGAATTAGTAATCCACCCTCCTTTTTACCCGCTTGTGGAATGACTTCTGGGATAACAACTATTATATATCCTTCCCCAGAACGCAAAATATCTCCATACCAAATCATCTAAATAGGTTCAACGGTTATTAATTTCCCATACAAACTTTCAACCCCCGTTTCACCCCCTAGAGGGTTGATTTTCGAGATAAAAACTATCCTATATTGTTTACCGCGACTTAATCTATATAATATGTACCAAGTTTCATTCCAATCGTCTGTTCAGCGGTTAATAATTCGCCATACAAACTACCAACATGTTTTCTACCCCTCTAAGATTGATTTTCGGCTTAAAAAATATTCTATATTGTTTCCTGGGACTCAAACTATATCCACAACAAAATTATCTAAATCGGTTCGCGGTAAAAAAATCTCCATACAAACCTCCAACCCCCATTTCACCCCTTTAAAGATTGATTTTCGGGATAAAAACTGTCCCATGTCGTTTCCCGATACACAAACTATCTCTATACCAAGTTTCATCTAAATTGGTTCAACGTTTAAAAAATCCCCATACAAACTATCAACCCCCATTTCACCCCCTTAAGTGTTGATTTCGTAATCAGCGACCCGATAAACCATAGAAACAATACCCATGTTGATATTTAAATTTTGTCACCACATTTCCCCCTTATGGGTTGAATTCTCAAAAAAGCCGAAACACTTGTTTTCTCATTTATCGTTAGGAATACTCCTGTAAAGTTTCGAATAAAATAGTTGAACTAATCTCGTTTCCCATACAAACTTTGAACCCCATTTCCCCCCTTAGGAGGTAAAATTTTTAAAATTATTTCTAAGTGCATCCCTATGCCTTATAAGGAGCCTACGTACCACATTTGGAATCTCTAGAAGCAGCGGTTTGGGCTGAGCGTTGATATGTCAGTCAGTTTCTTCTTTTATATATTTAGAAGAAGATTGCAAATTGGCACAAATACTTTCAAGAATTTTCATGTCCACAATATTAAATTTCAAAATCGATGCCATTTTCTTAATTAACGTCCCAAACAATCATAAAAACGACACCCATATGGATATTTAGACATTTCAACCCCATTGTACCCTAACAGGGGAGATGGTATTTCACGTCCGCCACGTCGGATTTTAAAATCGTTGTTGAACGACTCGATAAACCATAGAAACAATACCCATGTTGATTTTCAGACTTTTTGACCACATTTCCCCCTTTTAGGGATTGAATTCCCAAAAAACCTGCAACACGTATTTACTCATTTATTGTTAGGAATACTTCTGTGAAGTTTCGAATAAAATAGACTAACTAATCTTGTTTCCCCATACAAACTTTGGACTCCCATTTCACCCCCTTAGGGGATGAATTTTGAAAAATCCTTTCTTAGTACACCCCTAGACCTTATAAGGAACCTACGTGCCAAATTTGGAATCTCTAGAATCAGCAGTTTGGACTGTGCGTTGATAGATCACTATGTCAGTCAGTCAGTCACCTTTGAGTTATATATATTTAGATTTATAATTTAAATAATAGTGCAGTTGGCTACCATAAAAAATTTAATAAGATTACCGGTTCGTAAGAACTATTATATAATCTGTGTTACCGGTCACCAGGAAGTTTAATTTGTCCTTCGTTTTTAGACAGATATGGACAATTGAATAAACAACCACTGAATGAAATCAATTTACGCTTTTAACCGACACTTACTAATCATAAGAAAACAGACGTTTTAGCCCCGCCCTACCCTACTTAAAATAATCAGTTAAATAAGTAAATATAGGTATAGTTGTTACGTATTCGAAAATGCTGCTCTTTCAAAGAAAACCTCTTATATCACGTACAAAAACTAAATGGTTAATTGTAAGAGCTCTTATGCAAATTCGGTAAATAAGTAGCCACTCAAAACTCACTAACTTTAACATTATATAACTACATAAGTAGTGCAGCGGCAAAAACCACGCGTCCTGCTTAACCAAGTAAAACATCACCCGGCCACCGGCCATTTTCTATGAAAAACCAAGGACTACGCCTTTCTTCAACCTAACTTTTCAAAACCAAAAAGGTTGTAAGTCACGCTCTCCTTCCGCTAGGAACCGTCGTTAATGCAAGAAAATCGTGGAGGAACATCCATATGGATTACGGTTATGTTATTCCAAACGGTTATCAAGCACGAGTAATTTTAGCTTCGGGCTAACCAGTCCAAGTCAATATTCCCATTAAGCGTAGTTGATATGGTCCTAGAGGTTAAATTACATTGGCTTTCAATAGAGTTCAACTGACCAGCGCTTGCGCATGTTATGGGATAAAGCCAGAGCATCCGCAATTAATGTTCGATAGCGTTTACCCTGATTGGTCTCGACGCTATTACAGGATCCTCTTCCTTAATAACGAGTCAAAGATTAATGCTTTATATTACGTCTTTCCTATAGAAAACTACCTACTTAACTACTATTTTGTCAGGCTTTTTGAAAAGCCCGGGAATTAGTATCGTAACTTTGCCCTACTGCGTTGGTGACGCGATAGATGAAGCTAATATGCTTGTCCGAATAAAGGGAATGTACAGGTATTATATTTACATGTTTCGGAGAGCCTAGGCTGGCGCAAGATCATCCTCAACAAGCTTTATCAGAGCGCGCGCCGCGCTGATCGCCGACCGGCACCTGGCAACGAGCCACGGACCGATTCGAATAGCGCTCTTAGTGCTTGAAGATGGAGACCTAGGCTCTCCGAAACATGTCGCACGAAGTGACTAATGAGACGTGAGTGGAACTGTTATAGTTTAAAAGTATTACATTTATGGTCCTTGGTCACTTCGAAGCGAAATCCGTAGGCAATAGGTAAACCAAGCTACTTTATCGTTTATATTCTTAGGAAAACAAGATAATACATAAAGTTATAAATCAATACTTTATGTGTTTACAAAAACATGCACAAGTATTTATACCTAGCCACTATTGCAATTAATGTTCCATAACACTTTCTGATTGGTGCCTTCGTGATAGTGAAATCCCCTTTCCTAAAGATTAAACGAAGATTAACACTTTGTATTAGCCTATAATTATTTAGAAAACGTTGCAGAAATTGATATATGTGGTCATAATTTTTTTTGTGGAATAAAAAGGAGCAGAATCTTATGAATGGCGATATTTACTCAGTGACGTTGTATTTTTTTCTATGTAAGTATGTAAACCGATTATTCGTAGACCGGCTGCACCGATTTGGAAAATTCTTTTATCTACACTCATACTGTAAGTACTCTAAAATGCGTTCAAAAACCGTAGACAATGACAAGCATTACAACAAACGATTTAACTATGATAAGTTTCTTATCTGCGGCAGTAACGTAATTTTAACTATGCATGCTCAAATATTGTTAAGCAATGAGTTTCAAATTTGGAACATCGAATTTGATAACATAATGTTACCGCCATGGCCAACTCGATTGGTCCCGCGCGAGCGCCGGCACAATCGAGTAGGCCATGACGGTACAATGGCGGTCATTCTATGGTTTCCGAACAATTAATTTAATATATATAATATGAGTGTAGATAAAGCAGTGTATGCAACTGTACGTAATTAGGCCTTAAAACACTCGTGTGATCTTATTATGAAATTCGCCTGCGGCTCATTTCATAAAACCACACTCATGTTTTAAGGACCCTTATTACGTAACAGTTACATAAACTACTATTTTTGATTGAAAGAGTATACTTTACAGTTGGTACCATTGTCTCCAGCTCAGGTTCTGACGATGGGATCCTGGAGAAATCGGGGGAACTCTTGAAGTGTAGGCACACCCATAGTGATTTAAGTATTTTTTACAGCAGTTTTGGCATTTGCTTTAGGAAAGGTGGAGGCTATAATCGAACTAACTCGAGACTAACTCTACTCAAAATTTAACTGGAAGTGATCCCTATAAGTTCGCCTTTGTACTGTGTTTAGTATTCTTTTATCATGTTTGTTTTGTTACTTTTTTATGTAAAATAACCGTAAAATTTACAGGAAATAAGAAAATTCTAAAAAGTGGCAAGTATTCGCACCGGTCAGACAGAGATTCTATCCGAACTAGTCGAAGTTACTCTTTGCCCAGAAACATAATCACCGCGCCCGGGCTATAATTGAAACATCCCGGGGTTGTCATTATTGCCCCTCAAGTCCTTAAGGGTATATGCGCCGTTGACAAGTTGTGGAGTTACTACATTCTAGCCAAACTGGTCACTTCAGTGTATGTATATGATTAGGTACGCGAACACGATTGAGAGGTTACTTAACATTATTTTTAGTAGCAGGAATAACTATGTATTGTTTCTTGTACCAAACTTGTAACTAGTATTAAAGCAGAAGTACCTTTTAAATAAAACCAGATAAGTACGTGTCAATCAGACCACGCATAATGGAGGGTTCCATAGTTTCGATGGAATAAAAAACTATTAAATGAACATAAGGTCGCAACTGCCTATCGAAGTTTTTTTTTGAGATAACTCATATACGGTTTTGCCGATATTGGTCAAAACAATTTTCTTTGAAAGAATATACAAACACATCTTGAATTGTTTCATATTGTTTAGACATACGATTATAAAATAAATAAAAATAATAAAATAAAAGTTAGAGGAGGGAGACACATTTTTTTAAATTACGTAGCGTTTATTTCTGAAAATATGGATTAAATAAATAAAAATTCTAAGTAACCTCAAAGTCATTTTCGTTTAAACAAATTCGAGTCCCTTTTAATAATTTTATAAAGTTTATAACCTACCTATGCGTTGATATACTTACCTATGATGTGCCAAGCCCAACTCAAATAAGAATACCAATTTACCACATATGAAGGACGGGACGTTTTTATTGACTCGCCATTATACTTACACATACTTTACTTATGTCCGGTTAGCCGCACACGCTGGCCGTCCGGGTAACCGCAGGTTGCGGTTGCACTTGCAGCGAGCCGGTCGCCTAGCCGCAGTGCGGCTAACAGATGCCGACGTAGGTTTTTATCAGAATTTTTTGCGGATTTCGAGTTCCAGATTGACGGTCTGTCTTGTACTTCAATTATAAAGTCTGTAATCGTTGATTACTTTGCGCTTTCAATGCCGAGGAGCCCCAAACTGGCAACCACATTGAATCCGCGTATTGCGCACAGCAACCATCCGCCAAGCGGGCCGCAGCGCTCCGAGCTACCGGAACGGATAAGCGGCAGCCGCATTGCAGTGCGTATAGATTAATATGGTTTTTCTTCATCATCTGCTTTCACACTAAAAAATAAAATTAAAATAAAAAAGCATTTATTGTCGCAGAAATCCAAGACAAAAAATACACAAAAAGAAATACAGACAGGTAGACATACACCGAAGTAAACAAAAAAACATAAAACAATACACAAGAAGAGAAAGGAAAAAAAATACAAGTAACAAACAACTTAAAAACTGAACTAAATTTTGCGACAATAGGCTCGGAACTCAGCACTTGCCGCGAGCTCGGTCGGCTGCACAGCGCTGTTTTTCAGCCCGCGTCTGTCTCTTGGCTTATACAAAATAAAAATTAAAAAGCTAGCTAAAGGGGAAACATCGCATTCACTGGTGTCACTCAATTTTTATTACATAGGCACTTCTACTACCCCAGAGAAGAAATACCTATCTATATCAAGTAGACATACGATAAAATAAAAAAATGGTTTTCATACAATTTTGGGCTTTGGAGAGTGCGTACGTAGCCTTAAGAGTCCGGTAAAGTTTTTTTTCTATTTTGGTCTACTTTTCGATACTATTTTACAGTAACTAATAACACTACTATTCGTTTTTAGGGTTCCGTAGTCAACTAGGAACCCTTATAGTTCCGCCATGTCTGTCCGTCCGTCCGCGGATAATCTCAGTGACCGTTAGCACTAGAAAGCTGAAATTTGGTACTAATATCAATCATGCCGACAAAGTGTTAAAATAAAAAGTGGAAAAAAATGTTTTATAGGGTACCTCCCCTATACGTAAAGTGGGGAGTGATTTTTTTTTTCATTTCAACCCTAAGTGTGATATATTGTTGGATAGGTATTTAAGGGGTTTACTAAATTCATTTTTTGATAATGTAAATATTTTCGGAAATAATCGCTCCAGAAGTAAAAAAAAATGTGTCCCCCCCCCTCTCTAACTTTTGAACCATAAGTTTTAAAAATATAAAAAAAAATCTGAAAAGTAGAACTTTATAAAAAATTTCTAGGAAAATTATTTTGAAGTTGATAGGTTGAATACGTTTTGAAAAAAAATTACAAAATTATTTCTGAACTAAGTTTGTAATTTAACCGTATAAGCAGGTGTTTATTGTACCTGTCATTTCTACAAATTCACAATGAAATGACGTGCTTTCAAATATAGTAGAAACGGTGAAAATCGGTTCACGCAATAAAGAGTCCCATAAAAATCATCTTCCATACTTTAAGCTCGTGCGCAATAGTTTACTTAATTTGCCGATAGATGTCGCTGTACGTGGAACGCTCATATCATATCCTACATGGCGGTGTTATTTTAACTCTTAAGTGGGGACACTTACTGTGACGGATGGAAAACTACGTAACCCTACACTGAGTGTGGCCCAACACGCTCTTGGCCGGTTTTTATACGTATTTTGAAAGAGTGTTTCTTTTTAAACGGAATAAGTGGAATATTTTTTTATTTTCTGTTTTATTTATAAATAATGTACCTTAATCTAACAGCTGTTTTGCGATTTTTGCTTGGAGAGGTGAAAAAAGTAAGATTTTAATTGAACTAGTATGTAAAAAAAATACGTTGAAAAATAAGTCGTTTAAGGAATAAGTGGAACAGTTTTTTTCATTTTCACCTAGAGCAATTTTAAGAAAAAATGCCGAGGTTTAGGTGGTTTTTTGGTAATGTATTAAAGTATTTCATAATTTTTTTTTTGTAGAAATTAACTTGGTTTTGTTATTTAATCAGATAAAATAAAATATATTGGAAGGCATAACACACAATAATATAAAATCAAGCGACAAGTTTGTACGAAACGAATCAACGTCGTCACTAAACAAGCTCTGCAAGAATTGAGTTTTCGGGTATTAAATAATAATAAATGTGTACCAAAAGTATTTTTTTGCAATACGAAGACTTCAAACTATCTTATCAAATGCAATTCACGTGCGTTATTTCAGTATTAGCGATTTTCGTTTTCAAATCGATACCGGACTCTTAACCATTTGATCGCTCAGCTCGTCTGGAGTATGTGTCCCAGACTCCATGCGTCATACGGTAAATCGGCAGATGACGTCGTGGCTACACAGCTTTCCGTTGACTTGATTTGGCGCCTATGCCGCTCAAAAGGTTAATTATGATACGAGCTTACCAATTACCTGAAATTAGGGTAATGTTCCGTTTACACTTGTCTCAATACCCTAGTAAAATGGTTAGTTGTCAGCATAGTGTTAACGAGCTCACGTGTCACTGTTAGCGATCAAGAAAAATGTCATTCCGAACGACTTAATGCTTTATTTCCCTCTTCCTTTCATATCGAATTACGATTAGAATACTTATATAAAAAAAGTGTTGATTAGCTGTTCCTGAAATCGATGGCTTACAATTTTATCTATGCTCAGATCTGCATTAAGAAACAATGTTTAATTCTACACCCGTTACACGCATTTTTACTAACACCTTCGTTGCGATAACGCCGTGGCCAACTGAATAGATAACGTTGTTGCAATTTAAAATATAATGCCGAGTTTAAAATAATTGGTAGGTAAGTGGCATAGTAAAAACCGTGTCATTTCACCTGCCATCCACAGTGTCATTCCTGTACAATTACGGGTATGTAATTTTAGGTTTGAAAAAAAATCGATTGAAACGTTTTTAGTTAACCACAGTGCGTCTCCGCGCACGGAAAGGACTTTTATTGATGATAATACGGTCGTTGAAAACAAAAATTACGGAATTATAGTTTGATTGAAGGTATCGAGTACACAGTGACATTTTTTACGGGTGACAAAAAATTAAAGCATTAATGTGAGATGTCACTTGCGACTTAGCGGCACCTGTCATATCGGATAAAGCTGGTTTCGTGAGAGCTATGTCGAGGTCCTGAGGATATAAGTAAAACGTGTTTTATTTAAATTATATAGGTGACAGAGAGTTGCTGTCTTAATCCATCGAAACAAGTCTTGGTTTTTTGTCGTAGCAACTTACGAAAGTGTAAATAATAAAAAAGACGTGTTATGCCATTGTTCATGTAAGTATTTTATTGTGTCATAATTGCAATTATCACCTTAGGGTCAGCTCACGCTTAATTTCACGTCAAAAAAACATACGTCAAAACACGTCCACACGTTGTAATGACAAACTGTGGCACTACCAGTATAAGCCTCATATTTTCATATAAATTATGATATAATATTGGACATGGACATCGTTTATGTGCCCTTTCACACATTGTGGACTCTACTTACCCTTAATCTCTTATTGTAAAGAGATTCCATCAACCAAAATATTGCATTCGATTATCATTCAAACGAATTTTATATATGTTAAGATTGTAATCATATGGCAATAACACTAGATTCTGAACTATTGACAATGTTATATGGTTACACGAATGCTATGACAAATGGTATATGGTTACAAGAATGATATGACAAATGTTATATGGTTACACGATTGCTATGACAAATGTTATATGGTTACACGAATGCTATGACAAATGGTATATGGTTACACGAATGCTATGAAAAATGTTATATGATTACACGAATGCTATGACAAATGGTATATGGTTACACGAATGCTATGACAAATGGTATATGGTTACAAGAATGCTATGACAAATGTTACATGGTTACACGATTGCTATGACAAATGTTATATGGTTACACGAATGCTATGACAAATGGTATATGGTTACACGAATGCTATGATAAATGGTATATGGTTACACGAATGCTATGACAAATGGTATATGGTTACAAGAATGCTATGACAAATGTTATATGGTTACACGAATGCTATGACAAATTTTATATGGTTACACGAATGCTATGACAAATGGTATATGGTTACACGAATGCTATGACAAATGTTATATGGTTACACGAATGCTATGACAAATGGTATATGGTTACACGAATGCTATGACAAATGGTATATGGTTACAAGAATGCTATGACAAATGTTATATGGTTACACGAATGATATGATAAATGTTATATGGTTACACGAATGCTATGACAAATGGTATATGGTTACACGAATGCTATGACAAATGGTATATGGTTACAAGAATGCTATGACAAATGTTATATGGTTACACGAATGCTATGACAAATGTTATATGGTTACACGAATGAAGGATGCATAAAGCTTCCGAATTCAGAAAGAGAGATCAACAGATACCTACGGAAAATATGGATATCTTACATCTACTGAATGACACAACATATACTTACCCTGAAAACTCACGCCTTCTTGTATATTATTTAATGCTATGTGATTGCCAAGTTTCAGTATTATACAGTTGCTTTAAAATGTTCTGAAGGAAACCCCTAAAAAGGTAAGGATAAATTTGCCACTGTACAAATTGTATGTGTATTATAATTACCTCGTATACATGTTTTAGCGCAAAAAACTACATATCTCCGACTAAACCGCACTCAGACGTGTGAACAACATTAACGCAACTGATAGTTTAAAATCGATTAAGCCAGTTTCACGCTGATTGCCGCATCCTGGCCCAGGGGGCCCATTTGACGAGTCAGAATGACAGATCGTGACGTGTATATAATGTGGACATATTTTCGTGTAAATAAACATATGGCCTACCTGATTGTGACTAACTAGCTAAGTCATAATCTGCCACTCTAACAAATTTATTAATAGTCGTCACTCGTATTGTTTAATAAACACATGCAAATAGTAATAAATTACCGTGACGAGTCATGAAAACCACAACCTGATCAATTTCCAATATTATCAGAATTAAAACAAAAACATAAACAATTTAAGCTTAACGAACATTGAACAATGCCAAATGTTTGAAATTCAGACGTAGAACTTACCGTTTTAAGCAGCGCCTTGTCAAATTACTAATAATATGTAATAATACTGAGCAATAAAAATAAATAATAATTTCCCAGTCCAGGTCTGTTAGCTTCCGTCAGACAATAAACCTCTTGCCCATTCAAATCGAACGCTCCTTGACACTGCAAAAACTACCCATAAGTAAAGGTTAAGCCACGTATTTAATGATGTATAATTTATTTGTCGCGCTAAACAGACATAAATTATAAGATAGCCTTTGGCCTAGACCAACGTACATTTTTATGTGAGTTTATAAACATAATTACTTCATTAAGTCCGCTGAAAATTATTTATGACCGTGAAAGAGAAAGACAAGTCTAGTACATAGGTGAAGAAATAAGCTGACAACTGTAAGTACACAGGCAATTAATTCTAAACATGAACATACTAGCATATGTTAATAATGTGTGTTTGGACAGTTAACGGATTACGAATAATTTGTTTGGATGGAAATAAATCCACGTTTTTTGGCTTTGATAAACGAGATGTCGACACTGCTACCTGCCTACTGCTGCCTACTGGACATGCTTTATTTGAGAAATTAAAAGTTCATGTTTTTACTCCCCGGCGCAAGAATGTTAAATTTGGCACCGCAGATCTTAAACGGTGGAACTGATTTCACTGCGTTTTTATTAGAAATCAGGTATTCTGGTGAGACATGTTTTATCAAAATCAGATCAACCGTTTCCGGGGTTTTCCGAAATTTTTAATAGTTATTGTATTACTCGGACATTTACCACGCACAAAGTGAAATGTCTACTTGTGAAGCGATGCAACTAATTTCCATATTTTTCTACTTAGTTTAACCTGACAGGGACAGGAAATAATGTGACGACAAGCAAAGTCATAACCAGTTAGCACCCTACTGGAAAGGTAAAGGTGTTCAGAATACCTATTTTACACAAGATATATTATTTCTGAATATATTAAAAATATCGACATTGTAATTTCTACAATAGGAACTTATATCAATTGCCTGTCACCTAGTATACAATTTTGCACGTAAAAATGCTAACACATGGCAATATTTTTCAACCGACTTCAAAGACGGGTGGTAGATTTGAAAAAATATTTTTTTTTGTTTGGAAGGGTATATTTGAAAGTTGCTCCAATAGGCATCAGATCAGGATCTGATGAGGGGATCCTGGAGAAATCGAGGGAACTCTTCAAATATTATAGGCACACCTATAATAGTTGGAGTATTTTTCACAGTAGCCCGGGCATTTGCTCTTGGTAAAGTCTAGCCTAAGTGAAGTGGGTTCTTTTTTCTTTAGAATTATTACCCGTCACAGTAGTCAATATTTTTCGACTGCATTATCAAATCGCTTTTGTATGTATTGTTTTTTGTAGTTAATGTGAGAATAATGTGAAAACCATAAAAAGGGAGGTATTTTATTTTGGCCAGTGAAAAGAGATTTTTAATAGGCTCTACTTTTAGGTAACTACGGTTATAATGACAACCCATCAAAAGTTTCCAAAAATTGGGAACAGGCACAACATTATTTTATGTCTTAGTAATGATATTAAATAAGTTGTACAGTTTAATTAGACTTTACTTTTCCTTCATAAGAGGTAGGAAAATGTTTTGTAAACTAGGCAAGCCGGTGGGAATTGTGTTCTATAAACACCCGCCGCTGGTGTAGATGTAAACACAGTGATACATTACGTGTACTTACTTTTAGGCACAAGTTTCAATCTAGGCATCTTACATCTTTCTTGCTCAAGATGTTTTAAATGTTGTTAACTATTAGTATTATCATTAAGGTAGGGGTCTTAATGATAATACTGGTATAAGATGGATTCTAATTTAAAAATACATTAACAATACAATAAAAATACAACCTATCTCAAACATAACTCCAACACACAACAAATATTCAACCAATATTGAAGTTGTATTGGAGTTGCGTTGGAATATTTCTCAAGCAATATCTGATATTTCTGATTCACATGTTTATGCCGTAGCTGTATTACGTTGTTAATGCACTGGAGTTGTATTGAAGTTGGATCGTGTCTATGCGTGTTTTAAAGTTAGAATACGGCCCCTGTTATTAATTGTTGTGTCACTGCTGGTCTTTCACAGAATAATGATCAAATAAAACTTTATCTACACTCATACTGTAAGTACTCTAAAATGCGTTCAAAAACCGTAGACAATGACAAGCATTACAACAAACGATTTAACTATGATAAGTTTCTTATCTGCGGCAGTAACGTAATTTTAACTATGCATGCTCAAATATTGTTAAGCAATGAGTTTCAAATTTGGAACATCGAATTTGATAACATAATGTTACCGCCATGGCCAACTCGATTGGTCCCGCGCGAGCGCCGGCACAATCGAGTAGGCCATGACGGTACAATGGCGGTCATTCTATGGTTTCCGAACAATTAATTTAATATATATAATATGAGTGTAGATAAAGCAGTGTATGGAACTGTACGTAATTAGGCCTTAAAACACTCGTGTGATCTTATTATGAAATTCGCCTGCGGCTCATTTCATAAAACCACACTCATGTTTTAAGGACCCTTATTACGTAACAGTTACATAAACTACTATTATGGTATGATATTATCCTATTCCTATGGAACATTGATTTGCGGAAATTCTACAAACGCAAAGCGAGCCTTTATACTCCAAAAGCGTGCGATTCGAACAGTGGCCGGAGTCCATATCCGACATCCATGTAGAAAACTGTTTAAACAAAATGGCATTATGACGCACTACTCACTTTACTTATTTCAAGTACTGATGTTTGTACGCAATAATTTACCAATGTTCAAACGTATCAAGGTTACGAACATACAAATCCGATCTACGGGGAGATTAAGTACAGTGCCGCGTCACAAGGCACTTTCACTCAAAAAATCCGAGGGTAATTGGACCAACTTTTTATGAGCATCTACCTAAAGAGTTGCGAACTGAACCATCTGACGAAGCATTTGAACGCCAATTGAGAGACTTTTTATTGGAAAATCCATTATATTCTGTAAATGACTTTGACATCCAATATTAGAAACTGGCTAGTTTTTATAGTTTTGTGACATTTAAATGTAATTAAGTAATCAATCAATAAAATATGTTTGTTTTCACTGCTTTGAAGATCATAATATAAATTTGTATAGATTAGGCTAAGACCATTTTGTACTATAATTTATTATTATGAAATAAATAAATCTAAATCTATTGTAGCCAGTAATTATTAAGGTAATTGTTGAGCAGACTAATAAACTTTTTTCAAACCATATTAACTACTATTTTATGGATAAGGCCATGATATCATGTTTTTGTTAAACATGGTTGGCATTTTGTTAGCATGCTTACATGTGTTAAGACATAACAGACTGACAGACAGATGGACAGGCAAATAAGACTGGCACTTGGCTAACTAACAAGCGCCTAGTAGTTATATTTATAACAAAAACTACGCATAATGGGTTTCGTACCTTCAACAGAATAAGAAAAAATAATTATCAAAAGGTCGTATCTGTATATGGAAGAGGTTATTCGGGGATTACTCGAAAACGCTTTTATCAATAATGTTCAAAATATTTTTTATTGAAAGAATATACAAAGATGTATCTTCTCAGATTGTTTCATATTTTTTGGATCACCGGTGAAAATTTGTGAATCCAAAGAAACCTCAATGTTATTATTAGAGACCTATCGATTGATGTGCAACATGTTAATATTTAGAAATGTTTATGACATTTAGTTGTATGTTATGGAGCACCCCCCCCCACATTTTTTTTTATTTCACTACATAACAATGTAGCGGCAACGGCATACAAAATACACCTTATATTAAAATTTTATCCGTCTAATACTTTCCGATTACAATTACAGATAAAACATTCATTCATTCAAAAATATAAACTGAGTTAGTCAAGTAGCTAGGTATTTTAAAGGTCCGGTATAACGAACGCACAAGTCAGTATGCAGATACTGCATTGATTTACATCCCAGCTTGTTACGCGGGCGATGTGCCCGTGAAAAAACACCTAGCCCCAGTGTGAGTACACTGCAAGATAGAGTACAGCCTGTGGGGAATCGGCACCGCAAAATATGTTGCGTCGAACTTCCAAAAGATTTCAGTAGCGTTCACTTAGGCCCAGCTGAGGCCTTTCCGATAACTTATGTTTCTTCTGGTAACTGCATTGGTTCTTCTGGTGTCTTCCGCTGCTCCTCTTCTGATCGGCACAGGGGCTGAAGTGCTGCTATGACTTCTGTTTCTGGTCGCACTGTCGGTCGTAAGGAAACCCTTATGCCTAATCCGAACCCACGTCCATTTAAACTAAAGCCTGACCAGAAACATATGATTACTAGCTTTTGCCCGCGGCTTCGCTCGCGTTAAATTCGGGGTAACACGGTTCCCCTTTCCTGATTTAAAACACAGAAGAGAACTCGGAACAGAATAAACCGCACACAAATAGTTCGCATACCAATTTTTAGCTTTCTACCTTAAAAATTGCGGAATGCTCCATACAAACTTCCACCCCCCATTTTACGGAAGTGGGGGGTTAGAAAGAGACAAAAAGTAGCCTATGTCACTCTCCACCCATTCAACTATCTCCACTTAAAAAATCACGTCAATTCGTCGCCCCGTTTTGCCGTGAAAGACGGACAAACAAACAAACAAACACACACATACACTTTCCCATTTATAATATTAGTATGGAAGTATGGATTGTCAAGAGGGCGCTATTACTCTCATTTACATGGCAACAGTTCAGTATAGTCATAAAGCTCTATGGTATGGTGAAATCTTGATTTGTTTACCTGTCAGCTCTGATGTCAATTTGAAAATGTTTCACAGCGAAATAGTTTCATTTCCCGAGCGTATTATTTACAGCAGTTTATTATATACACTATTTACAATGTTTCGCTCTTGACTATGGACAATTTTGGGATTTTTGTCGTCTTTTATTTAATTTTCAACACTTTATAATTATTCAAGTAAACTGCCACAAAGACAGTGACAGCCTGTCATGCACTCACACATGCATAATTATCCTGTCATTAAAATTATTGCTAGTGTAAGAAATTAGTTCCAATGAAATTCCGCAACATGGCGCATGATCATATATTTCTGGTCAGGCTTTATATGCAAACGTATGGGGGTGGTCTTAGTGCGCGCTGCTCAAATACATTGGAAGCTCAACACAACGCTGGATATTCCACCGAACGGGCCGCCGGAACTAGGGTTTGCTCTGGGTTCTGATTTTTAACGGTGAGAACCGGGATTGTCGGGATTTTTGTACAGAAAATAAGAACCGAGAGCAAAGCCTATGCCAAACCCTAGCACTGAGGAACACTTATATCCGGAAGGTTTTAGGTCCAATCCACTAGTTTCGTATTGTTCTTTCGATTCGACACAGCTGACGGTTGACGCAGGTACAGCGTTAGGCTAACTTTAAGCATTATTTTTTTAGGTTAATATAACACTACTAATTTTACTTATTGTTAAGTAAGTTAGGAGAGGCACAGTAGGTAACTACAGGCACAGACCTGATTACCCATGTTTGTTTTGCGAATGTGTTCTTGGAACACAAATTTATTTACTTGCAATATAAATTCAATTATAGATTATTGGGCCTTTCGGATTTATATTTGACTCAAGTTAAAAATATATACATACTTATTGCAATTTTCTCACTTTGTACGGAAGGTAATACTAAAAATATTAAATAAAAATTTACCATAGTTACTTTTTGCCCCCTTATATACCTGTAAATGAATAAAGTTAAATTACTTAAAAGTAGTTTACTAGGTTTTTTTATTTCACTATCTTCAACAACATTTTTGTTTTTTAAATTTCATAAATTTAGGAGAAGTAAGTTTTTTTTTATATTTTATTTTGGACAAAACCCACATATATACTTAGTTTAACAACAAAATATGTACCATTCAGTTCGTGCGCAGTGCACTCCCACCGCAGATAGAGTCATACATATCTTTTGCCGAGAAATATGGGAACTCGGGAACGAACAGCGATATTTATAGTTCGGCTAATGGATCGGTTTGTTTGTTTTGCATTTGAATGACAAACATTTATATATTTATGAAAGATAATCATTTGCTTCACATAGAATATGGCTATAATTTCTTACAGAATATGCACATATCATAAAAACGTTTCGGTTTAAAGAAACTTTATTGTCTAAAGAAATTACAGAAATTTCACTTATAAGACAACTTATAAATAGATAACTTATCTAAAATGATTACAAGCTAACGCAATAAGCAAGCACTTTTATGATAACTTTTAACAAAACAGTGTGTATTTAAATTAAAACTAATGATTAAGTACGAAAAAAATAAAACTAGGAATCGACCCTATAGTCATTTTAAAGTTTAATTTTAAGCGATTAGTAACAGGATAATATGAGGGTATCTTTTGTGCGACTCATGACTACTCGTAGACTTGTTTACGGCCAGTTAAACGAGACTTTGAAGCAGCGGTTAAATTTCGGTTACCGAGAGTGACATTATTTTAAATATTTTAAACATATATTTGTGCGTAAGTTAATGTAAAGGTTTATTATGTAAATGTATTAATTGAGATGAATTTATTATTTTGAGCATGTCTTTTGGCATATATTAGTATATTTACTTATTCTTGTTCTGTCGATTTGTGTAGCTTTTTTTTTGTCTACGAAATATAATTTTAAGAAACAACAAACTTTAATTTTAATTTTATTTTATGGAAGGATTTGAACTGATATTACTTTAAATGGCACTCTAACGTTAATTGTTATGTGACATTGTTTACAACATATAATTTTAATTGGCTTTTGAAAGTATTTAATGATTTCATATCTTTTATGGTTTTAGGTAGGTTATTATATAATTTAGCACCACCCTACATCAAATGTAGGGTTCCGTATCTAGGAAAACGTAGTGCTAATTGATCCGCGTTTCTGAGCTTTATTCTTTGGTATTTACTTTTCGTTTCAATGTATGTACTTGGATTTTTTGAATTATATTATCAAAGATTGTCTGTAATTATTGAATTAAACTTTCGTGGGACATACTGACACAATAAAAGTATACGGTTTATCTCAACTGTATTTAATTTCGTCACTAACGCGCGACATGTTTAGACACGATCTAACTTCAATACAACTCCAATGCATTAATTACGCAATACAGCTACGGCATAAACATCTGAATCAGAAATATCAGAATTTGCTTGAGAAATATTCTAACGCAACTCCAATACAACTTCAATATTGGTTGATTGTTTGTTGTGTGTTGGAGTTATGTTTGAGATAGCTTGTGTTGTTATTGTATTGTTAATGTATTTTAAAATTAGAATCCGGCACCTAGTGCTTAAACATCATAATAATAGTTTTCTATCTTACGCAAAAAAGCCGCCATAAAAGATAGTTAGTATTATTACATACCGGTATTTAAACATAATTTGATTTGACGATACGAATGCATCTACCGAAGACGGTTTACTCATATGGTGTCAGACTTTAATTGCCGGGCCATATTCAGTTTACTTTACATTGAACATTTCATAGAATAAGTACCTATAAAATAAAATAAAATAAGTTGAAAGAAAATGGCTATATAATAAAAGTTCGTGACTATACCTTAAAAATCGTTTAGCTGTTTATCGTTTAGCATTTAGCATATACAGCTAAACGATTTTTAAGATACAGGTGCTTATTGTATATTACAAGACGTAAATAGGGATGAGGATCCATGGAGGCCATTTGATTTTAATTTGATATTTACATAAAATATTTTAGTGACGTTGTTAGAATCACAATTTGTTTAGACGTCAATTTAATAACAAATTACGATTTCTAAAGCTAGTATCTATGAGTACCGCTCCCGATTTCCGAATTTTACGATTGCGGTAATCCCCCAGGCCGACAATACGAACACGAGGGACATTAAAACGTACCGCTAACTACAAAAATTATCCCAGGAATGCGTGTTGCGGGGCATTGTATGCGGCGATAACCTATGATTGGTACAGTCGGCAGAATAACCTGATTGCCACTTTATAGGTCTAAAAATCGCTTTAGGTAAAGTTATGCCGTCATAGCATGGTAATTTTTGCCTTAGAATTTGTGTCATATGAAAAGCTAAACATACTTAAATAAAATTAGGAGACAAAGATAAAAAAAATATTTTGATATATAATTATATAGGTACAATTTTAGCTAGCTATATATCTAAATATATAAAAGAAGAAACTGACTGACTGACTGACTGACATATCAACGCACAGCCCAAACCGCTGGTTCTAGAGATTCCAAATTTGGCACGTAGGTTCCTTATAAGGTCTAGGGATGCACTAAGAAAGGATTTTTCAAAATTCACCCCCTAAGGGGGTAAAATGGGGGTCCAAAGTTTGTATGGCGAATCAAGATTTGTTAGACTATTTTATTCGAAACTTCACAGGAGTATTCCTAACGATAAATGAGTAAACACGTTTTTCAGGTTTTTTGAAAATTCAACCTCTAAAAGGGGCAAATGTGGTCACAAAGTTTGAAAACCAACATGGGTATCGTACGGTATCCTTTTTGAGTACTTATAGTACGCAGGCGAAGCCGCGGGAAAAGGCTAGTAATCAATAATCATGTATCCTACGGTGAGCAAAAATCTCTTCTTTAATATTCCTAACACCTCATGTTACAAAATACCATTTTAATTTGAGTTATTAATTGAATCGATTACCTGTTTATTATTCTTGATAGGTGATAGTGTATAATGAATACCTTTTTCTTGTTGTTAGGTACACATTACAACACATATTTACAAGATGTTTTAAAAGCAGTAAGATTATTTGGGTTATTTTTTAATATATTAAATTTGTGTGGATGACTGTACGTGTACACATAGGCAATTTTAATTTATAGTTGCAAAAACAAACAGACAGACAGTGCAGAAGAAGCTCGAATCGTATAGGAAAAGCATTAATTATATTTAGCATTACAACGTTGGCTTTTTGCATACTGTTGAATACAAAGTGTTTGTTGAATATCATAACGTAGTTCTTGAAATGTTGCATGAAATTGGAATGTAACACTGTACAGTCGCCATCAAATATATCGGAGCGGTAGGGGTACTCAGAAATATCTGAAAATGCACTTTATCGCCTTGACAATAGAGGCGTTGTTCAGATATTTGTGGCCACCTTGGCCACTCCGATATATCTGATGATGACCTCGCAAGTCTGTTTTATAAAAAAAAATCTATATGTAAATACTTCGTCGTTTCATTATCATAGCAAACTCACAATTCTGAATTATCCTAAGCTTTTATGCCAAATTCGCCATTTAGATTTTTTTCCAAAAACTTAACTGACAAAAAATATATATAATTATCGTACCTGGACGATCGCTTGAAAAATAACAACCTATAGAGGAGAACAGCTGAACATTTTGGATATACGAAATCATTTTTGACCAAGCTGACACGTACTCGCTGACGTACTCGTAGTTCGTAGTTCCTTCACTCACTTCCCTCGCTTGGACAATCAAATGGTTGGTTTTGCAATCTAAACTGTTAAGCAGATTGATATATTTTTTATACGAGTACATCGAGCGTGACCAACAATCGTACTATAAAGAAAACAAACATATTTGTACACATATAGCAAAACTCCTTAGTGGGGGAATTTATCACTTTTCCTTTCGGAGCACCTGAGATTAATCATTTCAACACACGAGAGATGAATCATTTCAAAACATTACACGCATCTAAGGAAGTAACACTTTATTGTACATAACTACAGTTAATAAAAAGAAGATGTAAAGTACAGTCGCCATCAGATATATCGGAGCGGCCAGTCACAAATATCTGAACAACGCCTTCAACAAATATCCGAACAATTGTCAAGGCGATAGAGTGCATGTTCAGATATTTTTGAGTACTTTGGCCACTCCGATATATTTGATGGCGAGTATACAAAGACGCACGTTTATGCAAAGACAGCTTTTCTGAGTGAATTCGTTCAAGAGAACAATTTAATTCGCCCGAGAATAATGACATTAATCACCAACACGCAGTCTACGCACTTTGAAGTCATCCATCACCGCAATTACAAACTTAATATGATATTGATAACCATGTGGCAACTACAACCTGTCATTATTGGTAAGTTACAAGTTGATAACTATGATATACTTGTGATCCACTGTACAAACTTAGTCACTAATACATAAATCCACCAAATTCTCTGACATAAAACGAGCCCGTCACCGGCTGAGACCCCCCACCCCATAGATAGATATCATGAAAAAGCAATTAACTGAATATCATGGAAACGGATCACAACAAGAACTCTTTATTAAAACTTAATGAACCTCTTAATGTTGCATCATTAAAAGAGAAAGTTTAATTAAAAAAGCCGTCAGTACTTTTTACGTGTTGATCATAATACATCTAGATTAGATGATGCCCACGGCAGCTTTTTATCACCGCACCGCTCGCCGCCGGCAGGGTGTTTATCCTCACACCCTGGAGCCTAATGGGTCGCGCACTGTACGGTTTAAGAGGAATTTCCTCCCACGAACGCTGCGACTGTGGAATGAACTCCCTGCCGAGGTTTTCCCAGCGGGCTACAGTATGAGGTTCTTCAAAAAAAGGAGTGTATAGGTTCTTAAAGGGTAGGCTACGGTAACTGCGTACCATCAGGCGGGCCGTATGCTTGTTTGCCACCATCGTGGTATTAAAAAAAAAAGATTATTATATTATTTATAACAATACACTTTGAAAACTATTAAGACTTAAACGTCCAAGAAGCATGCGTTGTCTGATCCTCCGAAGGGCGGGTATACTGACACCTAGCTACCTTTTCATGTAGCTCTCGTAAAAGCTGCCACATATAATTAATTAAAAGTTTCTTTCGCGATATTAATTACCTATATTCTTGTTGGGACGAGAACGGGGTGGAAAGGTCAAAATTTAATTAAATGTTTGAAAAGATAATATGTAATGTAATTAATTATACTAATGAAGGGAAACTGTAATCATTTATTCAAAGTGTGATTATCAGGGATGGTATGAAAGTGAAAAGTAGTAGGTTTCCTAATTATACCTCTTACGAATATAAATTCATGAATTATTTTTTCAGCTGCCTTATTTTAGTTAATTAACTATAACATGTTTAGCAGGCTGAAATGACTAATTTTGATGTAACAGAATTTTAGAAATTGGTACGAGAATAGATAATCATAATCATGGCATTAAGTAAAATGTTTTTAGGTCGATTTTACATCAATATCATTAAATACAAAACGAAGTTACTTTTGCTCAAATTGACAAGTACTGAATATAAATTACTCCTCCGTATCTGCTCATTTATCCATGTAATAAAGAATGTAGTTTGATGCACTAGATACCTAACCCGTCAATTGCGTAAGTAATGGGTCGCGTCTAGTTCGAATCTCACATATCCTAAGCTTCTTGCCTATTTTGCAAAATATAAGGGCACCTCTTTAGCACATCTAAATGGTCGCCGGGTTGACAAGCCATTTTTATTCGTATATACCAACCCCAAGTGTCGTGTTGATAAGGTGTCAAGTTAAGCTGTAGGTACATGGCTGTATTTTCTATCATTATACCTACAAACCGACATCCAAAAAGTGAGTTCTTTGGAGGTCTACGATTTGAATTTAGAAATTTCTAATTAAGTATGATTTTAAAAAGTTAATTTGCATACTTTTTTATATTTAAAACAGATAATCCGTTTTACACGTTCATCACCTCACCAGTGTGACGCGTGACTTGACGTACTAAAACGTTAAAACGTCGAAACGTCACACTCTCACCTGGTGCGTCAGATCGGCCCAACAATTAGCGACTGGGATACTAATTATTAAGAATTCATTAACTGCGTAAAATAACTAGAAACCACAAGTCTAATTCCGAAAAGTAGGAACCCGCATCCTAAGAAATTGTGACTAACAAGACTTTTTCATAAGAAAAGAAAAAAAAATTCCCCAATATTGTTGCAAACCGTAAACCGTAAACCGTAAATATTTATAGACCTCCATACCCGTCTGTCCACAGTTTAGGTAAGAGACTTTCAGTAATTAACGGTATAATATGTGATATTTTCAAGTCAATGGTACATCATTGAGTCAATGGTAAGAGTATTTATATTATGGTATCATTGTCGGTTGTCAATAAGGCGTTGCTACCATAAAAATTTGTATAGAAATAAACTTTACAACCGACAATGATGTACCTTTGACTTGAGAATGTCACTTATATTTAAAATCTAAACGGATAATAAGTACGACTGCTCCCGAAAGTTAAGGATACAGATGGTCCTAATTTAAGCTTGAGATGCGACACGGAGATGGAATATACACTTGGTGGAGAGCCTGTATGTTAGTCCGTATGTTTGTGCATGTTTCTATTTATGTCTAAAACTGCTTATAAGATTTGGTTGCGGTTTTCAGAAAAGTTGGTCCTTAGATAGGTTTTAAATCAATAGATGAAGACTGCAACATTTTTGATTTAGTATTGTAATTTATAACGAGACAAAACGGTTTTACGATATTTTGGTCTGTATCAAGATATGACGGAAAATATATTTACACCAAATGTGGACGAATTTAATGAAAGGTACCACTTTGTCGGTATGGAGACTTAATTTTTTCACTATAGCGTATATTGTGTAGTGTAACAATTACTAATTACTCCATATCGAAGAAGTGGGACCATTTTCCTTGCACTGGCGCCTATATAACCTAGATCTGATTATGACCTTGTGGTCATGAAGTTATCTTCAGACTAACCGCAAAAGTGCGAATGAAGTGCAGTCTCCGTTCCACCTCACACATCATCAGCTGTATTTATTATTAGTGATATTATTTCCGTCTCCGGCCTTATGGCTGGCCGACACCTTACCTGTTAGTGTGAACCAGCGCGACAGGTGAGATTGACCCTGAGCGCCATAAGTAAGATCAAGGAGAGCGCACACTGGGCAGTATCAGGTACATAGATTGACATAACCTGTATTTATTATTATTATTAATGTTGTTTCCGTCTCCGGTCATAATCGACACCTAACCTGTTAGTGTGAACCAGCGCGATAGGTGAGATTAACCCTCAGCGCCATAAGTAAGATCAAGAAGAGCGCACACTGGGCAGTATCAGGTACATAGATGTACATAACCTGTATTTATTATTTTTATTAATGTTATTTCCGTCTCCGGTCATAATCGACACCTAACGTGTTAGTGTGAACCAGCGCGACAGGTGAGATTAACCCTGAGCGCCATAAGTAAGATCAAGAAGAGCGCACACTGGGCAGTATCAGGTACAAAGATGTACATAACCTGTATTTATTATTTTTATTAATGTTATTTCCGTCTCCGGTCATAATCGACACCTAACCTGTTAGTGTGAACCAGCGCGACAGGTGAGATTAACCCTGAGCGCCATAAGTAAGATCAAGAAGAGCGCACACTGGGCAGTATCAGGTACATAGATGTACATAACCTGTATTTATTATTTTTATTAATGTTATTTCCGTCTCCGGTCATAATCGACACCTCACCTGTTAGTGTGAACCAGCGCGACAGGTGAGATTAACCCTGAGCGCCATAAGTAAGATCAAGGAGAGCGCACACTGGGCAGTATTAGGTACATAGATTGACATAACCTGTATTTATTATTATTATCAATGTTGTTTCCGTCTCCGGTCATAATCGACACCTAACCTGTTAGTGTGAACCAGCGCGACAGGTGAGATTAACTCTGAGCGCCATAAGTAAGATCAAGAAGCGCGCACACTGGGCAGTATGAGGTACATATATTGACATAACCTGTATTTATTATTCTTATTAATGTTGTTTCCGTCTCCGGTCATAATCGACACCTAACCTGTTAGTGTAAACCAGCGCGACAGGTGAGATTAACCCTGAGCGCCATAAGTAAGATCAAGAAGAGCGCACTATGGTCAGTACCAGTTATGTATAGTGACATCAGCTGTATTAATTGTTATTTATTTTAATTATTTTTATTTCATCTCCGGCAACAACCTACAGTGCGACAGCTACGATTCTATTGATATTACAGCATTAAAAGTAATATCAAGAAGAACGCGTACTGGGCAGGATCAGGTACCTATATAATTTAGTGACATCAGCTGTATTTATTAGTAATTAGTGATATTGTTTCCTTTTGCGCCCATAACCGATGCCTAACCTGTTAGTGTGAATGTGACAGGTAAGATTAAACCTCAGCGCTATAAGTATCAAGAAGAGCGCGTACTGGGTAGTATGAGGTCCACAAGTATTGATTAATTGTTTTTTTCTCCGCCCATAACCGATGCCTAACCTGTTAGTGTGAACGTGATAGGTGAGACTAACCATCAGCGCTATAAGTAAGATCCAAAAGGGCGCAAACTTGACAGTGAGGCCTGTTCAACATTTTAAATGTTCAACTTGATCTTAATCTTCTTTTCTTGAACACTAAGGCTGTACACCTGGAGTTTAAAACAAACTGAGACTTATTAAAATTAAAATTTCGTTACGACTCACATGACAAGTATGCAACATTTTTTTACCGGAATTTATAGGATATATATTTGACGATTACCTTCGAGTACCTAGTTACATTTCACATATAGATTGTATATTAACAGGAAATGTTATCAATTAACTGACTGATACTGTTTTATTATACCGCTTTACTTTAATCGATTGAGATCGTTATCGACTGATTGTGAACCGATAATCGATAATTCGTTGGTGGTCTGTTGCATTGTTACTTGTATCGCTTAATTTACTGGTGGTCTGTACACAAGTTAGTAGAGCGGATACTATAAATAAGAAAAAATATATATTAAAAGACCTGTTAATAATATGTCATTTAAATGTTACTAAAGGTTCCAGTTAGCGTTTTCTTTTTTAGGTAAATAATACTTAAATATCTCTTTTTTAAATTAAGCAAATATTGTTAATTGATGAGAAAACCAAAACTTTTGACCTCTGTCCGCAAAAATGAGTGCAAATTATTAAATAATTGTTATTTGTCATTTTATTAATCGATTTTTTATCCATTAATAAGTATAGGACCCCGCATGACCTGCTGCAGTTGGTATGTGAACCAGTGTGCGCCGTCCCTTACTCTGTGTCGAACCAACTTTATGGTCTAAGAAATCGAAGAATGCAATATTTATGCGTCCAATACCGACTTTATGTGGCCTGTCCTTTATTTCTCACCGTGAGCAGTAATGGACACGGTGCGGAATCAAATTAATTTCATTACCAGTCGTGTTTCTTGCAGATGAATGACTGAGCTAGATGTTAGTGGTTGTTTTATGCTGGTAGAGCTTCTGGCGAGCGGATTGCTTTGATTATTGTTTTAATAAACCGTTTTTTGTTTAAACTAAAAGTCAAAGTTGGCATTTTGATTGTTTGTTGCTATGTGAAATTTCAAACGGAACATTTTAGCTATACTTATACCTATATGTACAAGCAATCCTGATAAACATTCATACAAAGTTTGATCTTTGCCACAATCGGTAGAATAATCAGTGCAGATCACAAATAACCTCAACCACTCTATAGATCATTAGTACAACTCGAGGTCACCACACATCAGCGCTCCCGTACTAATTTAGTATGAGAGTGCGACAGTTTATTTCATTTGAGTTAACGTTTTTGATCATTATCATTACTCATGTGAATTAATATCCACAAAAATCAAGTAATAGGGGCTAACCTGAATTGTTATACTACAAAGTGGTGTAGAATACTATTGAGATGTGCTGTTAGAATCGTAGAAATTTACGAATAAAATTGAGCTTATGTGTGGTGACCCCGTGCTCCTTGTAAAAGCTTAATGATGAGTAGTCTGTGTACTAGTGGTGTAGTTAATTTATAATATATAATAATTTTTCCAATTGGTTAGCCCCGGTGCCGGATTCTTATTTAAAAATACATTAACAATACAATAATAATACAACCTATCTCAAACATAACTCCAACACACAACAAACATTCAACCAATATTGAAGTTGTATTGGAGTTGCGTTGGAATATTTCTCAAGCAAATTCTGATATTTCTGATTCAGATGTTTATGCCGTAGCTGTATTGCGTTGTTCATGCATTGGAGTTGTATTGAAGTTGGATCGTGTCTATACGTGTTTTAAAGTTAGAATACGGCCCCGCTCTTTCTGCATACTGCAAAGTTGTTTTATTTTTGTTCATTTCCCAAGTTTCTTACTAAGGCGATTATCACACTAGCACCGCAACCGGATGCGGCGACGGTGTGCAAGCGTGACAGCACTATAGACGTGCATAATATCTCGTTGGCATACCGTCGCCGCATGCGGAAACCGCAGCAGTGGGAAAACCGCCTAAAGTCTTTATTCCAATTATTAATTCTGCGTAGGTAATTATTATTCATAAAAATCTACCGGTTTTTTTAACCTTACCTAATGTTTACTACCTAAAGAGTCTAGAGAGTACATTATAAATAAATAAATATTACAGGAAAATCGACCTAGGCCCACGGTAAGCTCAATAAGGCTTGTGGTACGGGTACTAGACGACGATATAATCTTCTTCTTCTTAAATATATAAAAGAAGAAACTGACTGACTGAAATATCAACGCACAGCCCAAACCGCTGGTTCTAGAGATTCCAAATTTGGCACGTAGGTTTCTTATAAGGTCTAGAGATGCACTAAGAAAGGATTTTTCAAAATTCACCCCCTAAGGGGGTAAAATGTGGGTCCAAAGTTTGTATGGTGAATCAAGTTTTGTTAGACTATTTTATTCTAAACTTCACAGGAGTATTCCTAACGATAAATGAGTAAACACGTGTTTCAGGTTTTTGAAAATTCAACCCCTAAAAGGGGCAAATGTGGTCACAAATTCTGAAAATCAATATGGGTATCGTATCCTTTTTGAGTACTTATAGTACGCGGGCGAAGCCGCGGGAAAAGGCTATAATAGATAAATGTGGATAACAACTTAAATACATACAAAACATCCATAACTCAGGAAAAAATATTTGTTTTTAAACACACAAATAAATGCCCTGACCAGGATTTGAATCCGGGACCTCCTGCTTCGTAGGCAGGGTCACTACCGACGAGGCCGTTGAATTATATTACCTGCATATTGTAGGTATACAGGATGGTCCAAACTTTGACGTCAAAAAAATTTTTTTAGATACCTCTTGTCGTGGGCTATCAGAATATACCCCATGTATGTTAGCCGATTTTACGTAGTTTTCGAGTTATGAATTTTTTAATTTTTAACTTTTGTTAAGAAGTTCCGGGTGAAGCAATTAATTTATTAAAAAAAAAATATTGAACTTTTTGATTTTTTCTTTTTGTAGCACAATCCTTAATAAGCGACGCAGTTGCAAAAAAAATCAGCATGCTCACTTGGCTGAGAGTTAGAAAAAAAAAGACAAAAGTGAAAGTTTTACGTTCAAGCATGTCAAGCTTAGATTTTGCGTTTAAATAAAAAAAATACAAACGATTTCAACGACTTTTGGTTATTTTAGAAACTGCTAGAACCTAAGTTTTTTAAAGGTAAAAAAAAGTGACACTTGATAGTCATAATTGGACAGAGTCGCCGGTCAAAGGAACTGAGGTGGAAAGTTCCCAAATAAGTAATTCATTTTAAATAATCTTTTTTTTTATTATTCCTAACGTTAAACAACTACGGAAATTACCACGAGAATTCAATGTTGTGACATGTGATTGACCAAGCATCATTTTGATTAAGCTGTCTGTCCAATTATGACTATTAAGTGTCACTTTTTTTTACCTTTAAAAAAACTTAGGGTCTAGCAGTTTCTGAAATAACAGAAAGTCCTTGAAATCGTTTGTAATTTCTTTTATTTAAGCGCAAAATCTAAGCTTGACATGCTTGAACGTAAAACTTTCACTTTTGTCTTTTTTTTCCAACTCGCAGCCAAGTGAGGATGCTGATTTTTTTTGCAACTGCGCCGCTTATTAAGGATTGTGCTACAAAAAGAAAAAAAAAAAGATCAATAGTTTTTTTTTAATAAATTAATTGCTTCACCCGGAACTTCTTAACAAAAGTTAAAAATTAAAAAATTCATAACTCGAAAACTACGTAAAATCGGCTAACATACATGGGGTATATTCTGATAGCCCACGACAAGAGGTATCAAAAAAAATTTTTTTGACGTCAAAGTTTGGACCATCCTGTATGTCGAATATTCATAGATAAAAAATCTACCAGTAATATATAACTTTGTTAAGTTAAATCTGTCGGATTATTCGGGCTACATTTACAAATGGACTATTCCGACTACAATACACCGTGTACAAGCTTTATGTCCATAGGCGGGCAAAATCAAAGGCAGTATTTGTGGCCGGTACAACCATCATGTACCAATAATTATAATCAATAGCCGAGCCAGCAATGTTTCGGTTGTTCAGCTAGTTACTAGTTACCATGGAGGATTTATACTGCGGAGTTTATTTTATTGATCTGCGACGACTTAAATGGCTGGAAATATTTATTGGTTTGGTTAGGGATAGAATACACTGATTAAGTGACAGAAAAGTATATCTAAAGGTATACCTAACATAAAAGACAATTTATAAATAGAGGAACACAGTCGAAGAACTTATTGAGACTCCAAATTTTATAGTTTTACTAGATGGCGCTGTTCGTCCCCATACATTATGTGGTAACTCTGAAGCGCCATCAGAGCCAAAGTTACCACATAATGCATGGAGACGTACAACGCCATCTAGTAAAGCGATCAAACTTGGAGCCTCAAAAAGTTCGTAGTCTGTTCTCCTCTATTTATACATTGTCTTTGCTAATATGTACTGAAAGATAATTAAAATGGGTCACTGTATGTAGTTTATATTTGAAGTGATCCGTTTTTATTTAACTTGAAAATTTATCTCACTGTACCAGCTTTCTTTTTTTTTAACGATATTCAGTTGGTACAAATAAAGCTTTTTAAATGCTAATGGCTCATTAAAATCAGTTTGAGAAACACAGTAATAAAAACAAGAGATCAAAAACACGCAATTTTGGAGTTCAAAAGTGATTTCCTCGAAACAACCCATTTATTATATTAGGCCATATAGTACATTACTAATCAATTAATTTTAAATACGATCATAATAAAGTAAAAGTACCAATAACATCATAACACATATGAAAGATATTATTTTAATAGCAAAATACATTACTGAGACGCAATAAAAATAAAATTACTTCGCAGAGCGTTAATAAGTACAAGTAATGTTATTTTATTAATAATGTTAACATGTATCGGCCTTGTCGTACACGATAGCGAGTAATACTTGTACTCGGTTGTAGAACTGAATCCTGATAGTGATAAGCTCTCTATGGAGATAAGTTTAATGTAAAACATGGGTTTACTCCACTTGGTCAAGTTACAAACAACACGATGCTTGATTATTTCATCAAAATTAGTTGAAAAATAAAATATATTCTTTTATTTTTCATCAAAAATAATCAAACATCCAAAAACAATCTTTATTTGTGATATTTTAACCGTAGTATTTATTATATGTAACTTCATATTATATTAATAATAAATACTTTTTATTGCACTACACCTCATAAAGTTTAAGTACAAGCACAAATGACGATACAATTACATAAATTCAGGTAGAGGTAACAACAGGCGGTCTTATCGCTAAGGAGCGATTTCTTCCAGGCAACCTGTATATTATATTTTTAGTATCGTGAATTCATGAAATTTAAGTCCAATAACAATTAGATGTCGGAGCTTCCAGCCTCTATGAGACTGATCGACTGGCTGACTGACATACTCTTCTGGAACGACGGACTTTAAATTTAAAATAAGACACTACACGTCGAAAAGCTTAGGGAATGCAACCAACCGTAGTCGCCACAGGCGTTCCCCTCTGCCGAAAACATATGACCGGTGGTCATACACATGTATGGACTGACGTTTATCTGACGTGGCTTTTTGTAGTTACGTACGAATAGCCATACATTTGACGTTCCGCTCCCCCGCCAAAATCGGTAGACTTTTTTTGTATAGGAAATGACAGACTACTCGGGGTTGAATTATCTAAGCCGAAAAGTGGTAGAAATGACTACTTCAAGCTAAATAAATGTGTAAAAATTCAATAAATATACCATAGTAATTCAATAAATATTCAATAATATACCATATTAAAAGTATTAGGACCCAAGCGGAGCACATCCAAACGAGTTACATCCTAACATGTAATTTATAAGTAGCCCAACAGCTGGCTACGAACTTTAATTAAAAAACGATGAATCGAAATTCTTAAGTGACTGGCAACAAACGGGGCGGTTCACAGCGAGTTCACACTTGCCTCGTGCCTCGTCCTACTTTTTTAAACAACTTTGGTGGCAAACGAAACTGCGGTCCGCTAAGGTAAGTGGTCATCGTAGCTGGTGGATATTCAAAAGTTATATGTAGGCTTTTAATATTTTAATGGCGCCTACCACTTTTTCCGGTCTTTCAATTGCCTTCCGCGAATATACTCAAGAGCAGTGGCAACGTTTCACTTCGAATTTCATTTTCTATTATCATATAAGATGGTATTTTTATTATTATTTTATAGGTTTATGCATCCAAAGAGTGCAAACAGCGGGCCTTTTATATTCACTGTTTTGTTTCTTATTGACTTAAGCGTATCACTTATAATCTAAAAAAGTAATTATTTTTCCCTGATATGGCTAAGAAAAATTGGTGAAAGCGACCGATATTTTTCTTATCTGTAAAATCGAGGTATAAGTTCCTTTGACTACTATTGACCCCATCCCTCCCACATTGATCAACGATCCCCCAGACCCTCATAAAATATCACATGACTTCTGGATGAGCTCTTCAAGATTTTATTTTCGATCATATTCGGCATTAGCTCAGAAGAATTTTAACAAAATGTGCACAGTTGAAAACACTTTACCCGCGTAGAGAACTACATAGGTACAGTCAACGTCAAAGATATGTTTACACTTTTGCACCTACTTACAAAGGAGTAAGGTGTAAAAGTGTATACTTATCTTTGACTTCGACTGTACCTACTGTAACTGTTCAATGATACTAACCAATACGTTTGCAATCTAATTGTATTACCTAGTTAATTGAGATTACAATCGGCAGCGGAAGTGGCTAAGGGGATAAGATTTTCAAAATTGCCTTTAGCCCATATATGCCCAGAGGGTAATTTTTGACCCGACGGAAAAACTCGCTCCTACTCATTGAAATGCGATTTAGAGTGAGCCTTTAACCACAACAGACCGGGGTCGAAACCACCCTTTAGTTGAACAAACGGTTATCCGGGGTCTCGGTCTCCCACGTGTTTGTAGGGGGGGTATCACCTTACAATCGGCAAGACCTCAACCGAACTACGTTGCTGGTATTTAATTAAAAATGAATAAAATCAAAAGTCTACACTCCGACATGGGCAGAATTCACCTCGCTAAAACCGGCGAGGGGTAAAAGCCATTAAAAAAAATTAAAAACTTCACTTACTTAGCAATTTCTATCGCTAACTGTACTGAGTATTGTCAAAAAAAGTACGATTTTTTCGTAGGTTGTACCGTTTGTAGGTTGTCGCGAAGTGCAAAAGCAAAATAAATAAGAAGAAGTTACACGTGCCGAGCCAAAGCTGGGGCACTTTTTACTCGAAATATTTTTTACGCAATATTCTTTGAACCAAAGTCTATTAGTAGGTTATTTTAAAACGTTTTTTTTTTAATTCCTCGGCCTGTTGTAATCAGTTCACAGTTACAACCTGTTTAGTGAGCGTTTTGTCATTCTTATCGCGGTCGCAAAAAACTGCGGGCTTTTTAGGCCCCGTTCTATACGCCGGCGGGCAGCGAGTGTTAACGCGTTCTAGACTAATAAAGTGTTAAGCCCGGGAAATGTGACACAATAACGAGAGCCATGAAACCCCTATAGTTAGTTAGCTATACTATAGTAATTACTAGGTCCAGCTGCAGCACCACCGATGAACAGCTGCCAGATGCCTGGAGCTAGAAATAAGGATAGTATAAACTAACTAGAGTGTTTTCTTTACTTTGAAACTAGTGAGAGAGAGATTGGTCGCTTTTATACTTTGCCGTGGACGACAAATTACCGTCACGATATAATGGTGCGTTCACATGTATGGTCATGTTGGCTGGACGTATCTGTCTCATAGAACAAAACCATACATGTGAATAACCATACAAATGCAATCATGACGGTAATTTGCCGTTTACGGCAAAGTATAAAAATGACCATTGGACTCGAAATGTATAAACTCTCGTATCGCCTCTGTAAAACCGGTGAATGCAAAAAAAGGAAATAGGCTTAGAGCATTCAATCCGGAGCAGCCATGTCTGTCGTTTTCTATACAAAAAAAGTCTGCCGATTTTTGCGGGAGAGGGGAACATTAAATATATGGCTATTACGAATAACCTAACGTACAAATAGCCACGTCAGATAAACGTCAGTCCATACATTACGTCATTTATAAATGACGTAATGTATGACTGCCACTCATATTATTATGTTTCGGCAGAGGGGAACTCATGTCAATGGCGACTCCGGTTGGTCAAATGCTCTTAGAAGATAGGCGTTCGTTAAAGTTTCTCATAATTTTTTTATAATCGAAATCAAAGTTATACAGTTTTTAATTGGAAGTGAGATTTTTGTACAAAAAAATACTGTAATGCAACCTAAAAATCTAGTAGGAAAAAATCTAAAATAATTGGGATTCCATAGAAATTTATATTTTGCTTGGGTCTAGTGTTTTAAACTATATACGTGTAGGGTTTTTTGTTTTTGCCTTTCAGTATTTGTGCAGCCTTTTATACCACCTTCTTCAAGTACGGGCAGAATAATAATATTGACTAGTAATAAATTAGTACCTACCTTGACCGTAAACTACAATATAATTAATTATATAATTATACGCCTCCTGACCCCTATCACTGTGAAAGCTAAAACATCTCAATATGTCAGTTATTAAGATAAATACCAACAAAGTTGCACAGTTTGCATCAATTGCATACTTTACTTATATTATGTAGCTCTTAATACAAAAACCGGTGGACGCGGGGTAGCTGACCTCTCATTCAACTTGAATCTTTTTTTAGCTCAGAATAATTTGGCTTATCAAGTGCAAGGACATAACATATTTATGTAAAAAAAACTGTAGTCAGACCATGCTAACTTTGCACAAACTTTGTATGGATGAGCGAGCATTTTTGTAAAATTTATTCATAAGTGCTAGGAAGATAATAAATATAATAATATTTAGAAATTAAGGAAAATGAAGAAATCCACGGCCCCGTGCGAGGCTTAAACATTTTCTTTTTTGGAAATTAAAATACGCTTCTATAAAACAATTTAACTACTTACAAAAAAGGAATAAAAAAAAGATTTATATAAAAAACAAGAAAAAAATAGTAAATATGATCAAATTGTGCATAAGGTTTTGTGCGCGGCGGGTATTAAAAGGCCATTAAAGTATTCTTTTAATTGCCTTCTAATTAGATTCCTTTAAGTAACTATTATTTATTGACTTAGCTACAAACTTGTTTTTCAATTTGCCTTACCACTTAGTTCTTTAAAAGGCGCCTTGTTATTATTTTTTCTTGTCCATTATAATAGCCCTGGTTATGTACCCTTCATATTTTGTACAGCAAAAAAAAATACTCTTTTAAATTTAAGTATTTCACTGAGGTAGACGAGGCATGCCTCTTTTATAAATACGTAACAAAAAGAGTGTAAATACGTAACAACGTAATCATAATTGTGACACTGAAGACAGAAATAATGAATGAAATAATAAATAATGTTATATAACACATAGAGGCCTAGAAAAAGTTATTCAGTATGGCCTACCTAAGCACCCCGCATAATATAGCTGAGGGATATATAAAAACAGCCTGTATACCAACCCGTGAAAACTATAAATGCAGCTGTCAGAACAGATTAAACTTTTAATAATTGCACAATACAAGTAAACTCAGGTAGTCAGGTAGTCAGGTAGTCAGGTAGGTAGTAGGAAGTATTACTCAGGGTAATCTGAATAAAATGTTCTTCACAATTACGATATTGTTAACAATCTTTAAAACTGCAGCGCTATCGCGAACGGCAAAGACCGAAACTTCGTTATCTCCCTCTCTATCGCATAGCTAATTCGAGAGAAAGAGATGCAGATAACGAAATATATAGATTTTCGACGTTCATGGTAGCCGGTGAAACATCCAATGAGCGTTTTTTTCACTTACTTCCCGCGCGGCTAGTTTGCTGTAAACTTTGCAAAGATTTGGAGGCGAGAACGTGTGACGCTGTCAACATAAGCGTTACGAGTATAATTTCTTACAGACGTTTATGCTGGCAATTTCATTCTTGCTCGCTTGCTTAGTCCGCGTAGGGTTTACGTGTTTGTATTATAGTAAGATTTTTAATTCATATATTCCCTCATGGTCATTTTTGACCCGATGGAAAAAGCTGACTCCTACTCATTCAAATGCTATTTATAGTGACCCTGCAACGTCAAGATACCCACTGGGCATATATGGGTTAGATATCCGAATGGTTACATATACTACGGTTTACATCATAACAAATTCTAACCATTAATATAATAGTAGATTGTACACCAAGGGGATAAAGCACTGTTTTATGTCACGGGCGCGATATTGAATCCCGAACGGAACGAAGGACTCCAGACTTTACTCCCGAGCGCAGCGAGGGGGTTATGAGTTAATTCCCGAGCGTAGCGAGGGAATTAAGACTGAGTCCTGAGTGCAGTGAGGGGTTTAAGCGCGCCCGTGACAAAAACAGCTTTATCCCCGAGGAGTATACTCTACTTTTCTCACTTCTTGTGAGACAATAAAATAGCTAAGGCTACTATTAGAAACGGATTTTTATTAGGGTCCCGTAGCCAAATGGCAAAAAACGGAACCCTTATGTATTTGTCATGTCTGTCTGTCTGTCTGTCTGTCCGTCCGTATGTCACAGCCATTTTACTTGGAAACTATACGACGTATCTGAATAAAAATTACACATAAGGTGTATTTTGTATGCCGCTACTTAGTTATGTAGTTAAATTTGAAAAAACAAAAATTTTAGGCGGGGGCTCTATACACGGCGTTGGTTCGGAGTATACTTGAGACCAATGCGGTTGTATGGAATCCCAGCGAGAAAAAGTACATCTTAATGTTGGAAAAGGTGCAAAAGAAGTTTTTAAGGAATTTGTATAAAAAACAATTCAAATATTTCCCGTTTTTGTACCCAACTCAGTTTCTCCTAGGCCACTTGGGGCACGGGTCACTAGAATCGAGACGATCCCTGGCGACAGTCAAATTTGTCAAAGTTGATAGCGTTGAATTGGTACGTGAAGTGATGCGGTTATTCGTGCCCGACTCTCGAAACAGATTCCGAGAGCCGCGCTTGCTGGCGCCGGCGGACGCGCGCACCGGCCTCTACCGCTACTCGCCACTGCGGCACGCACTTCACGTGCTAAACTCCATGCTCAGCACGGCTCCTCAGTGCGATTTGTTCGCCTCAGGGATGGCAAGTTTGATAGATGAGTGCAGGAGAATGTTTGAGAGGAATGAATGTGTTATTTAATTAGCTATATATACTGAGTTTGTGACGCTATGGTGTTAGCTGTAAGTTGCAAATATAATTTCAATAAATAAATGTACCTAACTAAATAAAAAATGAAAAAAATTTAACCAAATACCAACATGTGACACATCAATCGATAGGTCTTTAAAAATAACATTGAGATTTCTTTGACCATTTTTTGATTAAGTAAATATTTTCTGAAATAATCGCTTCGACAGTTAGAAAAATTGTGTCCCCCCCCCCCTGTAACTTTTGAACCGTAAGTCCAAAAAATATGAAGAAATTTGAGGAGATGCGCCTTATCATACTTTCTACGAAAATTGTTTTGAACGTTATCGGTTCAGCCATTTTTGAGTTATCTCCAAGAAACTTCCTCCATAGGCATCAGATACGACCTTTTGATATTAGTTTGGTTCTTATTCCATTGAATGTACGGAATCCTCCTATGCGTGGTCCGACACGCACTTGGCCGGTTTTTTAAAGTAAATCAAGAGTATAAATTGATTCTTGATACATTAGTCCATTTTATTCGAATTTTATCTTCTATTTTTATAGAACCTGCAGTTTTACTCCGTATACTGCAGCTCATATGACACTCGCGGCATTTGTTTTTGGTATTTAAAATTGAGGTGGCCAGCGCGAGTTTCAAATCAGTTCGACGACGCGGCGGCGGCGCGGGCCCGTGCACCGTGCGGACTTTACGAAATTAGACTTTAAGCACATAACAATAAGAACTATGGGAAGTGAAATCACATTATTAACCAGCGGGTTATAATGAGATTTAGTACAACATTATAACCCGGCTAAAGCCAAGGGCTATAATGATTTGCTTTCGGTCAGGTTTGCGTGATATATAATTTAGCATTGTCGAGCAGGTGGTGTGAAAAAATGTTTATGTTACTTTGAGCCGCCACCGGCGCTTAGACAACTAGCAAAGGATGAATTCATTATTCTAAAATAATTCATCGAAAATCAGTCTTCTAGTGGGCGGTGCGGCCTGTAGATGCTCGACACCCACGCCTATATTTTAATTGGTCTGTCCATTCATATTCATGAGAATTGTCGCTAATGACCCGTACGTGTTAATTCATCCCTACGGCCAACCAAGTGCTAAAGATATACTGGTGTTGTAGCTTAAATTGCAATGTTGTAGGTTAGTAATGTTACTAGAGTAAATTCTAATTTTCATAATGTTGCGTAATGTTGCGTTAAGTATTATGAGTACAAGCGTATATTTGCAGGAAACAACGGCTTATAAAATAAATTAACAAACGTAACTGGAAATGCTAGTCACATCAATGTTTGAGTTGATATGTAATAAATAAATATGTAATCACAACTGAAAAGTCGGCTTATTTAATGCATTTATCAATGAATTTTTATGTGGAAATTTACTATTCTTGTTTAAATTTTCTTCTGAAAAGCCCAATACATTCTTCGGCCGTGAAGGTATACTGGAAGTTGCAAAATAAAATCAGTCTATTTTGCGAGAAGAAACTCTAATACACTATTATACATAGATATTTAAACGATATCGAGTCGACGTCCTCCTTTTTTTCTCTCGGATGAAACGATAAAATCTCAGATATAGCCACTAAGCGACATAAAAAGTAAGCATCCTAAGACTGCTCGTCAATGTCGGAATCACATAATAATATCATTATGACATTCATAATAATTAAGCTAAACGCATTAAAAAGTAAATGTTAGATCTCATAAGCTGCGTGGGCACCGAGTTGCCATTTATGATGAAATTAATTAATGGTAAGCTTACGGCAACCCTGACGACCGCCGTGGTCATTGTGACAACCCTGGGTAACGATATCGTTAAGAATATAGATGCGGTAGACAACTTGAATAAATCTCAGTAGATCTCATTCAAATAAAACAAAGCGTTGTCAAAGGTATATTCTAAAAAGCTCTATCAAAGCGCGCGCGTTGCCGCTAGTTGTGTCTAAATTACTGCACCCATGTGAGACAGCTTCAGGAGGCCAGTCAGTCGGCGATGGACAGGAGCCTATACAGGAGCATGGTCTTCAAAAAAAAAGACATCACATCAAGATTCTCAATCTAGTGATGATTCCAAATTACTTCATTGTAGACCCAGTTTTCAACCGTTTAAGTTTGAAAGCATTCCGCTATTTTAACGATTCAAACTCTGCAGCAACATCTCCATGGTCCAACACGCGTCTATCCCTTTTAATTCATCTACAAGTCTAGATGATCTCCGTACAAGGGCTATCTGTTCCAATATAGTATTTCTTTGGACCTCTTTTTAGTTACTTCGCACTAATCTCGTATTCTGAACGCATAATACTATGTAAGTCTGTAGGAACACTAGGAACACTAATAGGATGGTAATATCGGGCAAAGCAGTGCAGTACAAGCTGTATATTCCGATTGCATGAGTGTAGGTGAGTCGAGTATGTGGTCGAACTAGACAAATGTAACCCCGAGTGTTATGAACTGAACTCCGGCAGTGTCTGCACATGATCGACGCACGGTTCGTTACTTTCTTTTACGTGATGTGAATTGTTTCGTAGCATTTATGAAATCCAATTTTTAAAAACTACACGGATGAAACCAGAACAAACCTATTTTTAAACACCTCAAACTTACATAAAGGAGATGCAAGTCACAGTAAGTATTTAGTAAATAAATAGTAAAATACCCATCTCGGGTCAGTTGTGATCACCGACTAATTTAGGATAAGGATTAGGTAGGTATCTACTTAGGTCATATGATAAGAAAACTTGGTACAAAAACTAGAAGAGAGTGTTACATCCGTGAGCGTCCTTGGCGGGTGCACCTCGGGATTCTATCGAATTGTTAATAAAAGTACCTTTGGTGTACCCCTGTGTACCTTTAGTGAAAATCAGTGTGCCTCTTGCAAAAACGAGATTTTTCAAAATGAACCATTGACCATCACCATGAACCTTTTTTTGAAAAAATCTAATTTTAGCAAGAGGTACACTAATTTATACTAAAGGTACACTGAGGTACACTGAAAATACAAAGTAATTACACACCTTTTGAGTGATATAGTGCAAGATTTCCCACGTCCGACCGCAATCCTGACTTCAGAATGGCGGGTGGACTTTATTTTGAGCGTAGCTCATTTTTGGGAGATTGGTATTAAAGTTATACAGAGGTTCACTGAAGGTACAATATAACCACATACATTATATGTGGTTTAATGTATCATTTACCAGGCCCACCTGCCACCCTGACGTCAGAATGGCAGGTAGACCTTTATTGGAAAAAAACTCGTTTTAGAAAGATTTTTAGTAAAGGTACACTGAGGTACACCAAAGGTACAGTACTTTTATTGACATTTCGATAAAATTCCTGAGGTCCACCCGCCATCCTGACGGTCATTTACATTCGCCGATAAACTTGGCGACACTGATAGATTTGTAACTTGTACCCATACCTTTATTGGAAATAAATAAAATAAAAAAATCTGTATATACGCCCATACAAACTTCATGGTTACATGATTATCATTTGAATTTTGTTTTCGCTCATCGATTTAAGGGTTAACAAAGATTAAGTAGCTGGTAAGAGCAGAGGACTATGAAACTTGTCATACAAAAAAATAGCGAGTGTTTTAGAAGGCCGTAGGTAGTCGATTTGTTTCAATTTTACTAAATTTTATGAAAGGTAGACTCTTATAGATGGCAGCAAACGGTTTGCTTCAAATGTTCCGTATCATTTTCTAAGCCTTTGCACTAGTTCTTTTAAATTTTAAGCCCCTGGTCGCCGATGATTTTCAAAAACACGACATCAAGGTCAGGAACCAAGGCAGTGAAGTCCGTATAAAAGTAGTTCATGTAAATTAGGCATATTTTTCTCATAGATACTTAGGTAAGTAGATATATGTTTTGAGTGAGATATTATTATAATCTGCGAGCATACTTGAAGCGATAAACTTGTGTGTAGCATTTTGAGCACCTAATTTAATTTATTGAGTAACTACTCGTACATTTTTTTCTAGCTAATAAGTCTGACCGGTTAATTTAGTCACAGACTCTTTGAGTCGATACCTGTTTATGCTAAAATGGTCTAGTTAAGTGTTATGCCCGGGTCAAAGACCACATACCTAACGTAGACAGTTTTAATTGTAAAATTATGCATTTGCGCCATATGCAAGCTATTGAACGTTTATACAAATTATGGGATATTCTATTAGGTAGGTACAAGAATTTACCAGCGCCTTGATCTCTTGATCAAAAGCCAAAAGGAACGGTACTTGTTTCATTTTGATCAACTCATGATAAAACAAGCTAAATAAAATGTCAAATTAGAATCAGTGGTTTCGTTAGATCTAATGCTAAGCTATCTATAAGCGCGCGGTCCTTTAATGCGATAAACGCTAAGTTAAACGTGATGCGTTTGACGCACATCATTTTACATCCGGTAATCTAATCAGTAATTACCAAACATTGTTTTACGCGGTGAACGCAGCGGCAATCGCAGCTTGAGATGTAAAAGACAAACGCATTCCTTGATCGCATACGTCTAACGCTTCGATTTCCGCACGAAACAACGGCGCGCTACACATTCAGTGCCACCTAGTGCTACGTGCTACGCTCGTAGCCACGTATTTGTCGTATGTAGCGCGTAGTAGCTACGAAAAGAGAATCCGACAGTCGGGTTCTCGGCCCTGAATGTGTTAAGGCCCACAACTAGAACGACCAGACGTCCCGTATTGTACGGGTTGTTCCGTATTTCAGGCACGAATTTGTCCCTGTCCGTTTAACCTTGAATCTCGTATTTTTAATGCAGTTGTCCCGTAAAACCTGAAGTCAGATCTGATCACCCTACCCACAGCCGAATTTGCTGAATGAACCCGTATCCGCAATAAGGCTGCGTTTCCATCACAAATGATCGAGAATGCGTTGCGAGGCATGTGTTTCTTAAGAACTAATCCTAGAGCTTCGTTGTGCGAGGATAAACAAATGAAGTGATTCTATTGGTGCTTAACAAACACATACCTCGCAACGCACCCTCGCTCGTCCTAAGGGTCCTGTTAAAAATGTTAAAATGTATGATAAAAGCATTACTTATAAGTCCACAGGAGTGACAACTTTTATTTTAAAATTGATGTACCTATAACTATATGATCCATTTAATTAAGTTAAACTTAAAGTATGCATTTTTTACCCAATGCAGAAGGAGGGTTACATTTTTGAGAGTATGTAGGTACGTTTTTGTATGCACCACAGCCTACAAGACGGAGGGCTTTCATTGCGTGGGGTGTCATTTTAGATTCGTTAGTCGTTTTTAGGGTTCCGTAGCCAAATGGCAAAAAACGGAACCCTTATGGATTCGTCATGTCTGTCTGTCTGTCTGTCTGTCTGTCTGTCTGTCCGTCCGTATGTCACAGGCATTTTACTCAGAAACTATACGACGTATCTGAATAAAATTTACACATAAGGTGTATTTATCTACTTAGTTATGTAGTTAAATTTGAAAAAAAAAATATTTTTAGGGGGGCGCTCCATACAGGTAACTAAATTTTAAAAAAAAATTTACCAAATATCAACACGTGACACATCAGTCGTCAGTCGTCACTATGTTGTGATTAAGTGAATATTAATAACAGAAAAGTTGTGTAGAGCCCCCCCCCCCCCAACCCCCGTAACTTTTGAACCGTAAATTCAAAAAATAGGAAAAAATTTGAAGAGATGCACCTTATTATATACTTTCAACGAAAATTGTTTTGAACATTATCGGTTCAGCCATTTTTGAGTTATCTCCAAAAAAACTTCTTCCATAGGCATCAGATACAACCTTTTGGTATTAGTTTGGCTCTTATTCCATTGAAGGTACGGAACCCTCCTATGCGTGGTCCGACATGCACTTGGCCGGTTTTTTAAATATACCTTATATCCGTTCTGGACACGAGGTATAGGTGTGCGGAACGCCTCCTTGCTACTCCCTCTTCTTCATCTAAATTTTATAACGACTCCTTTACTTTTCGGGCTGTTCGGCTGTGGAATGCTTTGCCGTTGAATGTAAGATCTGCTAAATCTCCTCCGATCTTCAAAAATCTTCTAAAATCACATTACCTTTCGCTGCCTTAAGTTGCCTTCGCTTATGTATGCATTTATGCTTATGTATGTATTTTATATATTGTGTATGTATGTATGTATTATGTATTTATATATCGTGTATTTATGTATATATTATGTGTTTATGTATTTAGGTATAAGTTTTTAAAGTAAGTACTTACTATTACTAATATATCATATCGGCACTACCCATTGATTGTTTTGAGTTCATAGTTTCCTGCTACCCAAAGGTTGTCTGGTAGAGATCGCTTTTTAGCGATAAGACCGCCTGTTGTTACCTAGTTTTTATCACTGTATCCCTGTATATATTCCTCTTTTCGCATGTGGTGCACAATAAAGAATATTTATTATTATTATTATATTTAAAAAAACCGGCCAAGCGTGACTCGGACTCGCGCACAGAGGGTTCCGTACAAACCTGTAGGTATATAGGGGTAGTACCTTAAAATTATTAAAAATATTTTTATTATATGATGTATCTAAGAATTTACGGTTTTCGCAATTTTTCCTTTATCTGTGCTATAAGACGTTGCTTCATACCAAATTTCAAGATTCTGAGTCAACGGGAAGTACCCGGGTTTAGATTTCCCTTGCAAGTTTCGATAATTTGCGGAAATTGTGGCATAAACGGCTGTATCTTTTGATCAAACTTCTAAGCCAAAACAGCTTAGAAGTTTGATTTTTTTCACAGCTCCAAAGGACAGTAGACCTGAGTATTTGATATAAATTCAGCTTGATACCTCTACGAGTTCCTGAGATAAAGGGTCTTGACAGACGGACGGACGGACAATATAGTGATCCTATAAGGGTTTCGTTTTTTCCTTTCGAGGTACGGAACCCTAAACACAAAATGTGGACGCACTGAAAATAAAATCGCTTACAAATTCATACCACATTCGTTTTTATTCGACTTTTTATAGCTACTGTGTAGCACAGCAGCTATGTGTATATTCTTTGCTATTACACAAAGTTACCACTATAATTATACTTTATTTTACATAAATTTAAAGTATACATGCCTAACTAAAATGTGCTAGGCTTAAAATATATTCAATTGTTTTGCAATTGAATATAAAGCCAACAACCCTTTGACAACCGTGTTATAAAAGACCAATGCTTTACCCAGTTTGGTCGAAATTATTCTATCGATAGTTCAAAGATCAAGTCAAGCAGTAATTGCAAAATTATGTGGTTGAAACACCTGTCTGTGTATAAGAAACGACTTAGTATTTCTCGGCAATTGAATTTGCATTACTATTTATGTTAACATAACAACGCGCCCGACATAAAAACATAGAAAACTATTAATACCAGTAAAAGAGTGCGTTGTTATCAAACTTATGTACAACTCATTTTTAATTAGCTTGTAGATTGACATGTGTAGACTACTGCGTGTTTGATTAATAATGAGGAAAATGCGAAACGGAATGAGGTACACGGTATGCAGTAGTTAAACCGAAATACGACATTTACTAAAACCTTATGGACTAAGGGCTGGCCACATCAGATATGACACAATAACGAGAGCAATAAAACCAGTCTCGTTAGATTGCTATACTATCCTTATTGCTAGATCCGGGCATCTGGCAGCTTTTAATGGGTGGAGGTCAGATTGACAGACTAACATTTTTTTTAATTTGGTAAATGTAATACCCAAATAGGTAAACACTACCAAAGTTTTCTCATTTATATAGGACAGGGCCTGTATTTTAACATTATAACAAAAAATATTGCGTATTATTGCGGAAACTAAAACAGGCGATAAACTATGAATTACATTTTACGTAGTTTAGCACTAGTTCCCCCAACAGAAACTTTTGGCAATGATATAATCTAAATATTTACATAATTTCTTATCATATTGCAATAAACCCAGAACTCTACAATTTGTTTTATTGAAGTGGTTTGCATTCTTTGACCTCCACCACTTTATAGCTGCCAGATGTCCAGATCTAGAAATAAGCATAGCATAGCAAACTGACTAGAGGCGTTTCGTTGCTCTCATTATTGTGTCCTATCTGACATGGCTAGCTCTCCGTCTATTATATACACGCCAAGATAAACCAACGGACGCAAGCGAGCCAAAATAAACCTTATTTGAGAGTATGACGGTTACTTTTACTTTGATAGCGTACGTTTTAACACCTATAGGTGTTCATGGCGCTGTGAGTACGACAATTTATAACACCTTTAGGTAGAGTTGGACTTTCTCGAGAACGTACTCCGATTTGTATGAGGAATATTCTTGATCGAGAACGTTCTCCATACAAAACGCAGGACGTTCATGAGAACGGCACAACTGTCTTTAGGTGTTCTTGGCATCCAAAAGGTTTACTTAACTAATATATGATGCCTAAACAAAAGACAGTTGAAAGCAATTACACCCTGAGGGTTTTTAACACCCATTCTTTATTCATAACCATTATTTTCCCGAATATTTGTGTTAAATTTCACTCTATAATACAAAAACCGGCCAAGTGCCTGTCGAACCACGCATAATGGAGGGTTCCGTACCTTCAATGGAATAAGAACCTAACTGATACAAAAACGTCGTACCTGATGCCTATAGAACATTTTCTTGGAGATAAATCAAAAATGGCTGAACCGATAATTTTCAAAACCAATTTCGTAGAAAGTATGTGATATGGTACATTTTCTTAATTTTTTTCATATTTTTTGGACTAAGGGTTCATAAGTTACGGAACCCTTAAAAGAAGCTTCATAAATCCAGTCCTGAGATACTTTCGTTTATGCACGAGTCAGAACCGTCACGAGCCTAAATCCTCCGCCGTAAGTTTTTACTGCATTTGATTTTTCATTCGAATCGTCATGCCGTCGGCGAGGACCCAGTGTGCGGAATTATCACATAAACGTAAATATATCGTCAGGTGTCAACCAAAACTAACTAATTACAATTAAAATATATAAAAAGAAAATCAAATTTATTTAGTTACTAACACAAGGTGAGTTTTCGTTGTCATCCAATTATATTATAGGTGGGGGAGTATTTTTATCTTCTTCTACCTATATACATACATATAATACATATAATAAACGCGTAAGGAGAAATCTGTTTGTTCAGGAACTACGCAAAAACTATTGGACAGAATTTCATGAAATTTGGTATAGTAATAGTTTATACCCTGGAATTACATTAAGGGTAGGTTTTCGTCCAAAATGCACGCGGGTGACGGGCGCGGGAACAGCTAACTATAATTATAAAACAAAATTTCCTTTGAAAGCTGACTCGAGTATTGCCGCTGAAAGTTTCATAAAGTTAATATTGGAAAAGCGTTAATATTGCGAATGACATTAATTTAGCATAATCATAAAATATTTTTATTGAATACAATGAAGTTACCCTTATAGCTGCGTTTGTTTAAAAGTTTGGTTAGTTACTACATTTTAACCTTAGACAGCGGTCTGGAAACTAAGATTATCTTATACCTTCTTAACCTTAGAATTTTATTAAGGTATGTTAAAAAATTTAAGAGGTCCGAATAACTGAGTAAGTGAAGCCTTGTTTATTAAAACTGCGCTCGCCCCCGACAGCCTGTCACGCCCACGTCAGACGAGCCGCTTCTTTTGAGTGGGAATTATCTCAGAAAAGTGCGGATGCTATGTTATATTATTATTTATATGGAAAACATTAATTAGTGGTTGCTAAAACTCACACTTATGTATTTTCCTGAATTAATGAACATTTGTTTTGTAATGTAAGTCTTGTTGCCGTTAGCCTTTTTTAATATTAGTTATTTATAAATCTAAGTAGGGTTACCGATACCAGCCAACTTATGAATCGGAAATATTAGGCGGAGGTATCAAATGAGATGGTATCGTGAGAGACCGTAATCATCTTTAAATTTTAATCTTTCGCCAGTCTATAGCACTCTTTATAACTCTAAGTTTTTCTCGTTTTTTATTATCATTTATTGGAGAACAATAATAGTAGATTGTACACCAAGGGGATAAAGCACTGTTTTATGTCACGGGCGCAATATTGAATCCTGAACGTAACGAAGGACTCCAGATTTTACTCCCGAGCGCAGCGAGGGGGTTATGGGTTAATTCCCGAGCGAAGCGAGGGAATTAAGACTGAGTCCTGAGTGCAGTGAGGGGTTCGAGCGCGCCCGTGACAAAAACAGCTTTATCCCCGAGGAGTATACTCTACTTTCTCACCTCTTGCGAGACAATAAAATAGCTAAGGCTACTAGAAACGGATTTTTATTAAAGTAAATCAAAAGTAAAAACCGGCCAAGTGCGTGTCGGACCACACATAGGAGGGTTCCGTACCTTCAATGGAATAAGAACCAAACTAATACCAAAAGGTCGTATCTAATGCCTATGGAAGCAGTTTTCTGGAGATAACTCAAAAATGGCTAAACCGATAATGTTCAAAACAGTTTTCGTAGAAAGTATATGATAAGGCGCATCTCCTCCAATTTTTTCATATTTTTTGGACTTACGGTTGTAAAAGTGTGTAAAAGTGTTGTGACTTCTTCTGGTTCTGGTTCAAAAGGTTCTGACTTTCGAAGCGATTATTTCAGAAAATATTCACTTAATCACAAAATGGTCAAAAAAACCTCAATGTTATTTTTAAAGACCTATCGATTGATGTGTCACATGTTGATATTTAGTAAAAAAAAAAATTTTGTTACATGTATGGAGCGCCCCCCCGCCAAAATTTTTTTTTTCAAATTTAACTACATAACTAAGTAGCGGCATACAAAATACACCGTATGTGTAAATTTTATTCAGATACGTCGTATGGTTTCCGAGTAAAATGGCTGTGACATACGTACGGACATACATACAGACAGACATGACGAATCCATAAGGGTTCCGTTTTTTGCCATTTGGCTACGGAACCCTAAAAATACATTAGTCCATTTTATTCTAATTTTATCTTCTATCTTTATAGAACCTGCAGTTTTACTCCGTATACTGCAGCGTCTTATGACATTAGCGGCATTTGTTTTAGGTATTTAAAATTGAGGTGGCCAGCGCGATTCTCCGAATAAATTCGATTTTCAAATCAGTTCGACGCGGCGGCGCGGGCCCCGGCTGGCGTTGCGGGGCTGTGCACCGTGCGGACTTTACTAAATTAGACTTTAAGCACATAACAATAAGAACTATGGGAAGAGAAATCACATTATTAACCAGCGGGTTATAATGAGATTTAGTACAACATTATAAACCCGGCTAAAGCCATGGGCTATAATGATTTGCTTTCGGTGAGGTTTGCATGATATATAATTTGGCGTTGTCAAGCAGGTGGTGTGAAAAGAATATTATATTGTATTAAGGGTGTAGAGCTAGGGCGTTATCAATTGAGCATAATCGTGTCAAACACTAGGATATTTAAGGTAAATATATAAAAAAATAACCGGATTTAATTTACCTTACCTTACGGATTTACGGTATATTGATATAAAATCCGGAAAATTAAGAAATATTAAATATGTTTTATTATCTGGATATAAAAAAGAGTACATTTTGATTAAAAAAGGAAAGGACAAGAAATGTGTAGCACAAGAAAGTTTTACTTATGATAAGTAGTGCTTTGTAAACCCGGCTTACATTAAAGTTGAATTAGAACCAGTGAAGAGACTGATTTTGGACTATCGGGAAGAACTTAACGATGTAGAAGTTTGCTTAAGAGTCCGGTAAAGTTTTTTTCGATTTCGCTCAACTTTTTGATACTATTTTGCAGTAACTAACAAAACTTCCATTAATTTGTAAACGTATTTTTAAAAGATGAATTCTTTTTAAATTGCATAAGTGGAACACTTTTTTGATTTTATGTTTCATTTAGTGCGGTTTACGATTACGATGCGATCTAAGAGCTAGTTTACGATTTTTGCATGGAGACGTAAAAAAAGTAAGACTCTTATTGATTAAAATTACGTTGAACTAGTACTTAAAATATAGGTATAATTACGTCGAAAAATGAGTCGTCTAAGGAATAAGTGGAACAGATTTTATTAAATTCATGTATATTTTTAACTCCAAAAAACACACATTTAAAGCGAAGATATCACGTAACATCAGAAAGCGATTTATAAAGACCTACGTCTGGAGTATAGCGTTATACGGATGCAAGACATGGACATTAACCCAGCGTGATAGGAAAAGATTAAGCGCATTTGAAATTTAGTAGGAGAGAACAGATGCCTGCTTAAAACGATTGAAAACAGAAGGGGAAATATGTTGGGGCACCTGATACGTCATGACGATTACATAAAAACTATTATTGAAGGAAGAATACCAAAACGAAGAGACCGAGGAAGATCAAGGCGTGCGTTTCTAGATCAAGCGAAAGAAAAAGCCAACGTCATGTCATGACGTATCAAGAGCTAAAAGAATTAGCAGAGAACAGAAAGGAATGGCGATTACTCCATGAACAAGAGCCAGGCTCTTAAAATAATTATGACGATGATATAGTTTTTAAGCAAGAGTATGTTTAGGTAGAGGAATTTTAAGAAAAAATCCTGACGTTTAGGTGAAAGTTTAGGGAATAATGCGTTATTTATTTAATTATAAGCGATTTTCGTTTTCAAATCGTTACCGGACTCTTAAGTTAAGGTAAACGACGCCCGGTCGGGTTCCGTTACCCTGTTACTACCATCTAAGAATTTGTTAGTCTGGCTGTATTTATAGTCAGAAAATATGATGACAAATCACAGTACAGTTGAAATAATATAATAGTATTATGTAGATGGAAATGATAAAAATAATGAACGAAGCAGTCCGTAATTTAAAAATAACCATTACCTGGTACCGGATTCTAATTTTAAAATACATCAAAAATACAATAAGAACACAACCTATCACAAACATAACTCCAACACACAACAAACAATCAACCAATATTGAAGTTGTTCATGAGTTGCGTTGGAATATTTCTCAATCAAATTCTGATATTTCTGATTCAGATGTTTATGCCGTAGCTGTATTGCATTGTTAATGCATTGCAGTCGTATTGAAGTTGGATCGTGTCTATACGTGTTTTAAAGTTAGAATACGGCCCCTAGTTATCTAACTTCAGCCCTTTAATCGCCACTGCGGAGCATAGGCCTCTCTTCGTTTACGCCATTCGTCTCGTCCCGGTCCCGAGCCACTGTCATCCAAAAGTTTTATAAACCGTATTGCTTAATTTCTAATCCTCATTACATAATTATTTATTATACTACATATATAATTTACGTTATTTTAATATATATGTTCGAATAGTGTGTGTAGCGCAGTATTTGATTCCAATGGTGAAAAAATACCTTCGCAAAAAAGCTTGTATTAAAAATAAGAAGTAAGCCATATTATTTACCGGACTTTCGTGTACTTTAGCGCTCGGAATATCTTATCTTCAGTTTACATTTTAAAATGATCTTAAATGTCAAAAAGTGAATAGTAAATAATAACCTTATTAATACAGGATGATAAGTTGAACAATATGTTTATAAGTAGATAATTGGACTCACCTGTTTTGTAATCACTTATCACTTCACATCACATCACTAACACACACACACATCAGCTGTTCGCAAGGTCATTCATAACTTAAGAGAATCCACTTAGGTATTTTATATACGTGAATTATAGGTTTAATATACTAAATAAATTAAGTATGTAATGGAAAATATAACAAATAAAAAAATATTTAACTATCACAATACCCCGCTATAACGATATATAACTGCACGGCGATTTTAAGATTTAATTTAACTACCACATCGATTTTCAGATTTAATTTTACACTTTAAAACACTTATAAATTTTCTTTTTTCCAATAGTTTTCAACTTTTAGCAATCAGTTAAAACAGTATAACAACGAAATATGCAAACCCATTTTCACACAAACAAAATTGTAATTGAGCTGATCACTTATAACGTTAATTTCGACCACTATTTTATATGGTTATAGTTGTCACTTTCGAGTAACAGTTTTGCGAACTGAAGCCGTATGCGGCGTGCGCTTGCGCCGACGGCGCGGCAACGAATGAGGAGCCGAAGAACTATTTCAAGCATCTCTCTAACATCTGTGCGAGTAACGGAAGTGGGGTTATCGTTCCGTACATGAGATTAAAATTTAATCAATTTTGATCAATAGGCTATTAACCTGTAGACGGGTTAAATTATTTTGCAAACAAATTTAGAGTTTAAATTATTAGACCACGCGGAAGTTTTGCATTTAATAACTTAATTCTTATTTTTTTTGGTTGCACTTCAAAGATGTTTCTGAACTAAAATACGGTGGCTAGATATATATTTTTTGTTAGCTTAGTGATATGATAACATAAATTAAGTATGTATATTTTCTCCTATAATTTATTCAAAAATAATTACAAATACAAAGGTATTCTAAGTATAGTTCTTCTAGCTCTTTTTCTTGAAAAGGCTTTCTTTAGATACCTATGTTGGATTGGATGGGTTAAAGTCGGTTGTATTTTTATTGCAGTATAAAAAGCATTAACCGTTTTATTTTACGGGAAACCTTCACATTGATTTATAGGTTAATAAAGATTTTAACCGGTTAAGAGTGTTAAAAGCAGGTGTTAGTGCTTAATTAATGGCCTATTTGGTTTTATAATTAATTAACGAAGCAAATTATACTAATCATTGATGTGTATGGATATTTTGGAACCGATGATATGATTTATTTCATTAAGTGTTACGGTCACGTCTGAAAATATGGAGACATTTAAAGTGTCAAAAACATGTATACAACACTTTACGCCTTGGTAATAGAGTCGTGACATGTTTCCAGACGTGACGGAAAATATATTACAACAAATAATACTATGTTTTTTTAAATAAAATTGTTCAGTTAATTATAAAATTGTTATTGAACCTCGCCCAATTCATTGAATTCCTAGCTTCAATAGCAAAGACATCAACGCGGTCTTGAAACAATACGAAACGCGTTGATGTCTTTTTCAAGTTGGTAAGATGCGACGGGCTGGCAAACTTGGAAGAATATAAAAACCACTGGACGTCACTGGAGGAGGTCCGTCCTTTACCTTCACCTGAGAGGGGTTCTCGCGCGACATACACCTAATAATCATTATTTTATTTTATAACTATTATTTATATTGTATTGACCATAGTTTACGTTTAAAAAAAATGCTATTACTTTGAATTTTTCTGTACGTACATCAATTGAATAATTTTATCTAGACATACAATAACTTCACTGAATCAAAATGACTATTATTACATGACTAATTCCATATTCATTGAAACTGTTAAGTGTTGACTATTTATGAAAAAATATTTCCATTCATTAGCTATAACTTGGTTATTATTTGTAAACATAATTCAACGCATGAAATTATTTTGACAAATTGTTTTCGTAGTGAATTATTGCAAGAAATAAAAATCTTTTTTATTTAATTTTTTTATTTAATATGCGACGGGCTACATCAAAAGGTATCATTTGGCTGACGTATACGTCGTACGGTGTACTGGACTAAGAGCTGGCAACGTCAGATATGATATGACACAATAATGAGAGCAATAAAACCTGTCTAGTTAAATTGCTTTACCATCCTTATTGGTGGATCCGGACACCTGGCAGCTTTTAATGAGTAGAGGTCAGAGTGACAGACCAACAAACATTTTCAGTTGGAAAAAAGTAATACCAAAATAGGTGAAAACTACCGCAGTTGTGTCGTTTATAGGCAGGGGGTTAAAATATAGATATTATAACAAAAAACAGTGTGTACTATTGCGGAAAAAAAACCGTAGGCGACTGATTATAACTCCTTTCCCCTAACAGAAATTTCTGGCTATGATATAATCTAATTAATTACGTAATTTCCCATAACATACCATCAAACCCAAAACTCTAAGATTTGTTTTCTTCTAGTTAATTGCATTATTTGACCTACACCACTTTACATCTGCCAGATGTCCGGATCTAGTAACAAGCCTAGTATAGCAAACTAACTAGAGGGGTTTCGTTGCTCTCACTATTGTGTTATATCTGACGTGGCCAGCTCTCATTCTAACAGATTTAATATTGTATTTGAGCAATAAAAGTGTAAGCGCAGACCGCATTGTACCTTTTTGTGTAGACCATCACATTTTTCCTATAATAATTGTGTAATTGTTTGTTAAAAAAATATGTAATCATTTTCAAGGTGCTGTATTTTAATTTGAAATACATTAAAAACACAATATTTCTCAAACATAACTCCAACATACAACAAATATTCAACCAATATTGAAGTTCTATTGAAGTTGTATCGCAATAATTTTCAAGCAAATTCTGATATCTCTGATTCAGACCTGTATTGCGTGGTTAATGCATTGGAGTAGTATTGAAGTTAGATCGTGTCTAAACATGTTTTAAAGTTAGAATACGGCCCCAGGTAAATACAGATTAATAATAATAAAGTAATTTTTCATCTTTCGCCTCAACTTATTACTACGCCAGTTACTATAAAATTAAAAATGTAACAACTGTATTAACCAGCACGTGAAATAAATAAGACCACCCCTGTGCATCATAAATGATAAATAGTCTATTTATAGTGTAAATAGTGCTTACCCTACGACTGAGCTGCTAACGAGGGTGAGTAACATTACTGCCGTTGTCGTGAGTCAGTGTATGTGAAACACAGATAACCCTCTCAACTTTTTTTTGTATAACAATTGCATTTTCAATGCCTTATGATATTAAGTCCACTTATTGTACGATAAGGTTTTCTTTTGTGCATTAAAGTTTAATTAAATAAATAAATAAAAATAAATACAAATGGTGGACTTAATGCCTCAATCATTCGCTACCAGTCAACCATAGGGCCAAACAGATATTTGCTGAAGTGGGTGTTGTGAGAAAAATTATGCTGATTTATCCTAAGTATAACTACTAAATTTATTTTACACCACTCAGTTCCATTTAAATTTTTACAGCAACAGCCTTAGACGTAATATTAGTAAATATTTTCCATTTACATGACTAGATAAGAGGTTGTGTAAGTACGTGGACGTCACAGATTGGATTTAATTAATAAGTTAGTCTCGATTTCTGACTACCGCAAGTTGTCTTACTTCCGACATTCTGCATGTTTGGAAGTTTAAAAAAAAAATTAACCATTTAAAAAAACCCCAATTTTTCTATGGAACTTTATTTTGTTATTTTTGTAGGTCTGTGACGACCCATACAAATTGTGTGTAAAACCGCGTCACAAGACTGACAGAAATATGTTGTTACACTGTTTTATTATTTAAATCGATAACCCTTGTGATTCTGAGCAGAAATAACCCAAAATCTGTTAGGTTATTTAAAAAATGGACATGGTACCTACACTATTTTAAATGCCTATTTAGGCAAGTGATCTGTGTCTTACGGGCGTTGTCGCGAGCGATGGATGTGGAGTCACGCGTTATCGCGATCTGTGTGATTTGCGCGGTGTGCGCACGCGACTGTTAACTTTTGTCACCATTTGAGCGAGACTGGACGCCGGAGGCCATATTCGACATACAACTTACAACTAGTAGTCCGCCTCGAACTAAGAACTCACTATTCTTGAAAACGAATGACCATTATAACAAGACCTTTCAACAGATCTCTTTTAAATGAAATGAAAAATATTTATTTGGTGCAAGTAGAAGAGAAGCATAACATAAAATATTTATACAGAAGAAATAAAAAAATACACCAAAATGGTTGCCACTCAGCATGAGTCATGGCAGGGTAGCCACAGCGCTGATTTTCAGGGCAACCAGAACTTAAAAACTATACTGAACCTAAAACTTTTTCTACTTTTTAGGCGTTCTGATTCCAAACCCCCTGGTCAATCCAGCTCATATAAGAACTCTCTTATTATATATTTATCTCTGGTGCAACAAGTGAGTTCAGAAAAACGTTACTCAAAATTTATGTCTGAAATAAATAACATTCAAATTCAAAACGCTATCGAAATGCACGGACGTCCCAGTAGCCAGCTGACATTTCTGTTTTGTCCGAAGTTGTCTGTAAGAACTTTGCTTCGTTGCGCTCGCTCGTCCAAGGAGAGGCAATAATACTTGTAATCAAATAAAGAAAACGATAAACTAGAATATAATAAATTTAAAACCAGATTTAATACGAATATTAAATAAAAACTACAAATCATTTGAAATGGTCCCTTACACAAACTACTATTTTATAGAAGTTCCGTACTTCAATAGAAAAAATGAAAGCTCAAGAAATATTTTTAAAGTTACTTACTTGAGAAAAAAGGCCAAACTTGATAATGGGTCCGAAAACTCCGAAACTAATAGACCTAAAATTAAATTAAAAAACCGGCCAAGTGCGAGTCCAACTCGCGCACCGAGAGTTCCGTAAACACTTATAACAAGCAAAAACCTCTACGCGTTTACGAGGAAAAAGGTAGTAAGTTAAAAATTTTAAAAAATATTTTTTGTATGATTTTACTAAAAATGTCTACTTTTCGTAATTTTTCCTTTGTCTGTGCTATATGAAGTTTCTTCGTGCCAAGTTTCAAGTTTCTGAGTTTACGGAAAGTACCCTTTAGGTTTTGAGTTTCTTGCAAGTACTCAGTTTTAAAATATGCGACTTAAATTGCTATTTCTCTTGATTGCGTTGACATAAAAGTTTGGTTTTACTACATCTGAAAGGTCCTATTGCCCTGAGTATTTGACATGAATTTCAATTTAATACCTCCACGCGTTTACGAAGAAAAAGGTAGTAAGTTTAAAATTTAAAAAAATATTTTTTTGTATGATTTTACTAAAAATGTCTGCTTTTTGTAATTTTTCCATTGTCTATGCTATATGACGTTGCTTCGTGCCAAATTTCAAGTTTCTGAGTTCAAGGGAAGTACCCCGTAGGTTTTGCGAGTGCCGAAAAACTCTAAAATTTGCAGCATAAACGACTGTATCTTTTGATTGCGTTGGTTTTTAAGTTTGATTTTTTCACAGCTCCAAGGGACAATAGACTTGAGTATTTGATATAAATTTCAGCTTGATACCTCCACGCGTTCCTGAGAAAAATGGTCTTGACAGACAGACAGACAGACAGACAGACATACAGACAGACAGACGGACAACAAAGTGATCCTATAAGGGTTCCGTGTTTTCCTTTCGAGGTATGGAACCCTAAAAATACTAAAATTAATTATTTACGTACAGATTACGTGAAAAACTAGTTAGGCAAGTCGGACCTAATAAAAAAAACATTAATTATGTTTTATAATTGTGTGAATTACAACATACATGAGGCGCGAGTTCAACTCGTAGTGTCAATTTTCAAACTGACGTTTTTTGCTGTCCCAATTCCAAGTAAATTGGACATAGCCTATTATCATAACATATTTGCATTTTCGGCATTATCATCTACAAGTAAAAAAATACGGTAAACCTAAATTTTATATGTTTGCGAAAAATCCATTTTAAAATTATAAAAACAGCGAAATCTACCGCTTCTGCGCGTCTCCTACTTGCTGGTTGTGCTTAAACAAAAAATCATAACTTTGGAGTCCAAATATATAGCTTAATCCAAAGTTTGGACTAAGGTATCGTATTAATAAACAATTTATATTGTTATAAAGAGCCTTTCTTAGCAAATTGATTTAAATCTCTTCAAAAACTAATGCGTTACTGATTAAACCTTTGAAAGTCTTGTTGTAGCTGTCCCGCGCGTGACGGTTTTTGTTATGATCAAAGGAAACCACCATAAATCTATTTTCGTTATTATTCCACCATTTACATTTACTTTCTACGCATTGTCTCTTAAGTTAATGATCTAAGAGCTGGCCACATCAGATATGACACAATAATGAGAGCGACGGAACCCCTCTCGTTAGTTTGCTATACTATAATTTTCTAGAAATTAGCATTTATTTCTAGATCCAGACATCTGGCAGCTGTGAAGTGATGGAGGTCAAAGAATGGAAACTACTTTAAGAATACAAATCCTAGAGTTCTGGTTTTGATGCAGTATTATGAAAAATTATATAAATATTTAGATTATATCATTGTAGACCGAGAGCTAGCTCTCCGTCTATAAGGAGCACTATAATTTAAAACTTATTATGTCACTGTATATAAAATAAACGAATGTGAACAGGTTTAGCAGGTATGTTGTTTTAATATCCATTCTAGTTTATGTTGATTGTTAAGTAACTGTATTCTTAATACCCGATTTACAAGAAACGGGGGGTAAGGGTTTAACGTAAATTTTTATTTGTTACTATTCATTCATTTTATTAATATTCGTTATATATTCAAGGTCGTTCCTGAATTCGATACACGATTGAACGATATAATTATTTTCCTAAATCAGATAATGATCATCTTTAAATAATCTTATGTACCTATTCATATTTCTTAATTATACTACTGTAGGTCATAAGAAAAATTATTCCAACACACACATACAAGCTTTATTGTGTCGTATTACGCAATAAGTGTGTAATTTTTTTAATTCTTAATATGTCCAATGTTGCGACCTGTGCCGATTTTTGACTTCGAGTGCTCGAAATCGACGGAATTAAGCACAAAAAATAATCACACAGAAGAATTTGTCGTCATTATTTTTGCATGAAAAATAATCGTGAAATTCCTATCGCTGTAATAACATCATTTCATCATTTTATTCAGAGTTTAAAATGTCTGATTCAAACGCAATATCGAATCTCCTAATTGGAGTAGATACAAGTTCGTTTTTTCGAGACCATTCAGCTCAACTGCTGGACCACAGATCACTTACTCAATTACACAAACTAACTGCATCTGAAAACAAATAAATCTGTAAGTATGATCGCGTGTCGTAGGCATGTTTATCAACTGGAAATCGAACCCTGATACGTAGATAGCGCGCACTGATCGTGTGTTACATGTTGTTCCACAAGAGTAGTGAATCCGACTTCTTAGGAAAAACCAGTATAACATAACCTCGTTTTATATATTACGTCAGTGGCGAACAAACATACAGCCCGCCTGATGGTAAGCAACTACCATAACCTATGCCCATAGGTTATGGTAGTTGCTTGCTGCCTGCAATTCGAGGAGTGCTACATGCGCGTTGCCGACCCTTTAACAACCTGTAAATTTATATATTTTAAGATTTGTAACAACAACTAACAAGGTATGCTTATATAGCTCAAGTTGCCAGAAACTTTTTCACTTAAAGGGAGCCTTACAACCCAAAAGGATGACTATTTTGGGTTTTTTCTTCTACTGCTATACCGTCAAATTAGATTTTTCGGACTCAAAAACTATTTTGATTTTTTACTTCTACTGCTATATTGCCAAATTTGATTTTTCGGACTCAAACCGAGATGACTTGACTTGATTTCAATAAATAAATAAAAAACACTTTTTGGCTTTCAAAAGTTATGCACTCCTACTGGGGTTGTGCAAACTCGGATTATACGAATTTAGGACCAAATGAAGATATTAAAACTAAAACTTTCCAGCTTACTGGAAAGTAATTCTTCGAAAAATAATTTGATTGGCCTAAGTAATTAATGGATATTTTTACTACAAATATGCATTTATAACATGTTTAAGTATATAAATTGACAATGACACCATGGTTTTTCTTTAAAAGTGCGTGATTGTGTAGAAATGAAGGTGAAATTGTTTGTTTACATTTATTTACTTTACTATTGACCTCCGGTTTATATGTATTGTGTTTACAGAAGACTTGGATGAGTACGGATATGATAGACAGACAGTTATGTTGTAAGATAACGGCGACTGTCACTTTGAATCATTGTTTTTTTTTTTTGTGGAATTTTATGGCCGGTTTTTGAGAACTTTTCTGGATTTCATGGCCCTTCACATTGTTATTAGAGTTAATGTTATTAAAGTTTTAACACCGTATTTTTATATACTTATAAATTGTGAATCTTTGTGCTGCATAATTAATGATTCATAATAGCTACCTAATATTGTTTAAAGAAATATTTAATGTTTTGTAATTTGTTGTATTCAATTGGAGGTCGCACTTATATTATTTGACCCAAATCGCGGTTTGGTAATACCGCGGTGCGCTTGAGCCCACAACTCGCTTCCTCACGGTGAACATCAGAATAACATCTGTAATCCAAAAGGTCGTAAGTAACGTTGATTTTCTACTGAAATCGGCCATTTTGGTATAGTACTTACCTAGTACATTGCTGTCCATCATTTGGGACGCCTACGCACCTCTGATTGGATTAACGTGATCACGCGTAGTACAGATGAAGAGAATTAACGACATCGTATTTTAACCAACTTGTTGTATTTTCATCATCGTCTTTCCAAGATCTCTTCAAGTACTCCACTTGTGACAATCAGCTCATATTCAAAACTAGCCCGAAATCTTCCAAATGTACTCAGTAACCATTTTAATTATCATGCTTGCGTCTTCGTGCTAATTGACAGAGTTAGGGTAGGTTGCACCCATAGACATATAAAATAAGAAGACGCGGTGCCGTGAAGACCATAGTGAAGACATAATTGTGATTCATAATAAGCCGATTTCCTCGTGTTTACGCGCGACACGCACACATATGTAACTCGTGGACGAGCGTTGATTGGTTCAAAGGTCAAAATTGAGTGTGTGTGCAATAGACCGCGGCTTATTATGGACTCACAGTTCTATTTTCGTGGGACCACGTCTTCCTATTATATGTGTGTTGTACCAAACAGTCTGTCACCGTTACATCGCTCGCTGAATTTTATTGTATGGAAAATGTTATAGTAACCTGCCGGGAACTGGTGCCGCATTCTAATTTTAAAATACATGAACATACAATAAAAACACAATCTATTTTAAACATAACTCACACACTACACATAATCAACCAATATTGAAGTTGTATTGGAGTTGCATTTAAATAATTTTCAAGCAAATTCTGTAATTTTTGGTTCAGATATTAGACGCTAACTGTATTGCGTAGTTAATGCATTGGAGTTGTATTGAAATTGGATCGTGTCTACACGTATTTTAAAGTTAGAATAGGGCCCCCGCTGCTGAGTCCGTCAAAAATGCTTGGTGTAACTGGCCCCAACTGCATATTATTTTAACAGACGTCAAAAAGGGAGTAGGTAATACGTTCGAGTGTAGGTTTTGTTAATGTTGAACTAGGTTTGCGGCTTCTAACCTTAAATTATGTACTCGCTATGCTATGGGTGGGTAGCTGCGGGCCAGATATTCAAAATGGTATCTAGCCACTGTAGCTGCTAACAGTATGTATATATCGCAGCCGGATAGTATAATCCGCCGTATTATATTACGGCTAGGTGTTATCAAAAACAGGACCATTTTGAAATGCGGTTCAACGATTAGCCGGATTATCATTGCGATACGTGCTTCAATAAGGCGGCCCGCATTTAGCCGCATCACTATCGCTTTCAAAATAACCAAATACTACCCATCTATTAAAAAAAAGGCTAGTAATTAAAGGCACAACAACAAAATAATAACCAAAATCTACCTATCCTATTAAAAAATAACCAAAACCGAGTGTTAAAACTGTCAAAGTGGCCTCTCGATGTAATACATCACGGCTAGGCGAAACTATGGAAGCGGCGGCTAATGACGCGCTATGTTACATTAAGGCTAGCCGTGTTGAAGAACGTATGGCGCCGAATACCAACAACCCGGTGGATTTTCGTTAAGCCCGCTATTCTAATGTATTTAGATAGCACTCCGGTAGTCGATACTTCGTTTAGTGGGACTAGACATGCTACCATCAGTACTGATTTTCGAGCAAGCGAGCGCAGCAAAGCGAAGTTCTTGAAGACAACTTCGGACACAACGGAACTGTCAGGATGAATTTTATTTTGGAAAGTTGTTCTACGATAATAAAATTATGAACGTATTTCTGATCTTTATGATGCCATTTATTGGAGTTGTAGCCTATATTATATAAGTAAAATTATGTATAAAAAATATATATATATAAACATACTTTGAGATTTCTTATGAGCAAGATCGATCAAGGGGTTATGGAGCTAGAAGGCGCAGAAGCGATCTTCATAAAGGTATTGTTATATTGTTCAACTCGTTAGCTAGTAAATTACTCTAAGTAGTTAGTATATAAAAAACATCACATCAGCAGTCTCTTTATTTATATCCCTCATCCAAACGCAAATTACTCCGACTAATCAACGTGACGTCACCGTGCGTGACATCGAGCTAACCATCTTTGTAGGAGGTAACGCACATAGTAGGAGTGTTCTGTCACCACTTTCCACGCCGTTACACCCATTATCTATAATCGCATAAGGCTTAGAATGGCATGAACGCGTTACGAACTATCACTTATCGTTGCATGCGATTCTGATATCTTTTACTAGTTAGTTTAAGTGTGATGTTTTCGTGCGCGTTTTTGTGGATGGTGGGAAAGTGAAGGCGTGTTGACGGTGGGTGATTCTGACCATTTACTTTGTCAGAGTTAGATAAGGCTTGATGTCATTTGTTTAAAGTAAATAGGTACATAGGGAATATTATGTTTCGTTCGCCATACTAAGAATTTGCCATGTTTAATACTTACAATAAAGCCTGGCGCAAATAATCCAAACACAATAAACGTTAAAAAAATTAAGAGTGCAATTTGGGTTGAATTTCAAAAATATGTTAGTTAATTTTCACGATATATACAATACAAATATTATTTGTACACCTCGATAAAATAGAACAGTAGGTACAGTATACAGATTAAAAGTACAGTCAGACAACATGCGGTCTTGTCTATAGAGAGCGATCTCTTCCAGACAACCTTAGGGTAGCGGAAAATCTAGTCGAAAATAATGGTTTGAGTAGCTGTAAGTATATCATTATTTGATGGTAACAAGTTTTTACAATCTGTGTATGAGTGATAGTTTTAGTAACCATCCTAATATATGTCTAAATATTTTAAACAATAAGGCTGCGTTTCCACCATAGAAGAGCAAGGATGTGAAAGATATAGCCTGGTGACAGACGGACAGCGGAGTCTTAGTAATAGGGTCCCGTTTTTACCCTTTGGTTACGGAACCCTAAAAATTAACCAATGTTATTATCTATCGTTCTGTGCATAAGCTAAGGATCGATCGAATATTGAGCCCATTGTAAAAACTAGTATCTTCGCTAACCGCATCATAGCTAAGTGTAGCGCTCATTTACAGCAATAATGTCAGAGTAATGAGATCGCCGATAAACGATCAGTGATTAGGTGTTTAGAAGAAAGCGATCAAACTATTACAGGCAGGTATAATCGTACGAGTAGCACAAGTGTTGATCAAAGTCCATAAACATGCACTATTGTCTCAATCTGTTCTTGTCACCACTGCCAATGATTTAAGAAAAAAAAATATTTAAATAATTATTTGAAGACAATCTTACACAAATCAATCTAGTCCCAAACTAAGCAAAGCTAGTCCCAAGCTATGGGTACTAGGCGGCGATATACCAACTTATATAAGTAGATAAATATATACTTAGATACGTAGAAAACACTCGGGAACAAATATTCGTGGTAAAAACACATATAAATGCCTTTACCAGGATTCGAACCCGGGACCTCCTGCTTCGTAAGCAGGGTTACTACCGACTGGGCTAGGAGGCCGTTTAAGAAAAGTACGATTATCTCGCGAACCAGGGGACTTTTATTGAATCTACTTGTATAAGTATTTTATTCTGGACCAGCCTAAGGTAATCTGTCGCAAACACACTCGGTTATATTTTGGATGTGATATCATGCGCTGCTGAAGGCACGACTTTCCGTGCACGTGATTTGACGTCTTTGACGGTCAAAGGGTTAATTATCGGACACCTGGTATAATGCCTGGACAATTTTTATACAATAACGCGGTTAGGCTGCGTTTCCACCAGAGATGAGCGAGGATGCGCAGCGAGGAATGTGTTTGTTAAGCACCAGTAGAATCACTTAATTTGTTTATCCTCGCACAGTACAGCACAGAGCAGCTAGGATTAGTTCTTAAAAAACACATTCCTCGCAACGCATTCTCGCTCATCTCTGGTGGAAACGCACCCTTATCCAAAATTCAGGCTATACTTACCATTGTTTCCGGTATCAGTTGGTATCAGTTTATAAGTTGGTTGTAAGCGCTATCTATTGAATAGAAATTCAGTTGATGTGATCTGCTGCGTTGTAGCGATGTTGTGTAGATATTGTCAGTCCAGTATCGTTTGTGTTGTTTTGGCATCCTTTAGCAGGTAAGAGCATGCGATAGCATTACTTTAGCAGATAAACGCATGCGATAGCATAATTTTGTAGTTAACAGCATGCGATAGCATACTCTAGCAGATAAAACCATGCGATAGCATCCTTTAGCAGATAACACCATGCGATAGCATAGCATACTTTAGCAGATAAAAGCGTGCGATAGCACCCTTTAGCAGCTGAAAACATGTAACAGCATACTTTAACTTGCGATGCGTATAGTGTGTCCAAAATCATTTAGCTAAATGCGATTCGATGCTGATAGATGTGACTTCACCCATGGGCAATGATAACGTAACCGAGAATCGATCTGCCAGTTTTCCGGATCTAGAAATAAGCATAGTCTGGCAAACTAACGAGAGGGGTTTTGTCGCTCTCGTTATTCTGTTATATCTGACGTGGCTAGCTCTCCGTCTACGACTATATGTGATAGTCTAAATCAGAAGGTACAGTCACGGACTTTAATTGTTAACCTATTCAGGGTTCACTTCACATTGGATAATTCATATAGTAAGTACTAACCGTACGCGTAGGGTTCAAGCAATTTTCTTTTGTTTATTACTTACTATATGCATTATCAATGTAAAGTGGACCCTGAATAGGTTAACAATTAAAGTCCGTGGCCGTACCATTTGGTGGCCGGCGCTTAAGCCTTTATTGAAGTGCTCGAATACAACATGCGGGCTACAGTATGAGGTTCTTAAAACAAGGAGCGTATAGGTTCTTAAAGGGTAGGCAACACGCATGTGAATCCTCTGGGGGTTGCAGGCGTCCATAGACAACGGTAACTGCTTACCATCAGGCGGGCCATGTGCTTGTTTGCCACCGTCGTGGTATTTTAAAAAAAACTGTACAACTGGTACCTTTTCCAAGGATCACGACAGGGATTGGGCTATAATCCCCACGCTAGCCCAAAGCGGGTTGAGGACTTCACATACACCTTTGAATTTCTCCGCGGATGTATGCAGGTTTCCTCACGATGTTTCCTTTACCAAATAGCGATTGGTAAATATCAAATGATATTTCGTACAAAAATTCTGAAAATCTCATTGGTACGAGCCGGGGTTTGAACCCGAGACCTCCGGATTGAAAGTCGGAGATCTTACCGCCAGCGCGCCAGGCTACCAACGATTTAATATAAAATAATAATAATTTATTTAGTCACTTCCTAGATACATGGCACATGGCGCAAATTAAATAAGCGGGTTTCCAACTCGTTTATCCCGAAAATATTGAATGAACTACCTTCTGAGGTGTTTTCTTTACGCTATGACATGGGATTCTTCAAGAAGAGGGCATACAGGGATATTAAAGTTCTTCAACATAGTTGTAGTTGTATAGAAAAACCGGCCAAGTGCGTGGCGGACCACACATAATGGAGGGTTCCGTACCTTAAATGGAATAAGAACCAAACTAATACCAAAAAGTCGTATCTGATGCCTATGGAAGAAGTTTTTTGGAGATAACTCAAAAATTACTGTACCGATAATATTCAAAAGAATTTCCGTAGAAATTATGTGATAAGGCGCATATTCTCAATTTTTTCATATTTTTTGGACTTACGGTTCAAAAGTTATAGGGGGGATACAATTTTTCTGACTTTCGAAGCGATTATTTCTGAAAATAATTAACTTAATCACAGAATATTCAAGAAAATCTCGATTTTATTTTTAAAGACCTATCGATTGATGTGCAACATGTTGATATTTGGTAATTTTTTTTTTTTAATTTAGTTACATGTATGAAGCGCCCCCCTAAAAATATTTTTTTCTGCAATTTAACTACATAACTAAATAGCGGCATACAAAATACATACATAAATTTATTAGGATACGTCTACTAGTTTCCGAGTAAAATGGCTGTGATATACGGACGGACGGACGGACGGATGGACAGACGGATATGACGAAACTATAAGGGTTCCGTTTTTGCCATTTTGGCTACGGAACCCTAAAAATGAAGGTTGATATAGCGTACGGCATAACGCTTATAAGTGAGCTCGGCTCTGTGGGGACGACTACTTATGACACCTTTAAGACGATTGTCGCCGGAGTGTCCTTGAGCGTTTGGGCGCTCTCTACCCGCGTCACCCCTGCTTACCCCTCTCATTGCGATCGTGCGTAAATCCGCCGCGATGCACCGCAATAATGTTCAAAGAATATGACTTTACTCAGAGGTGCGCGGGCAGCTGTATAATAAATATAATCCTTTTGCGGATGTTTTGTGATTTGAATACTGTGATTAAGTACTACGGTGACATTTTTAGGAATGCTACTTACCTATTAAATAAGATAAGTAATAACGATCTCGATTAGTAGATTTTTATGTAAAAAAAATAAAAACCTAGATTTTGAATTTGAAGTACAGTGAGCGGCAAATTATTTATGAATTTACGAAATATGGTTTAAAATATTCCGCATATCAGAAAAAAATAAAAAAATACTGACTAGTACAGCAAAAAAAACTGAATGCACATCAAATCGGTGTTTTCATGTGAATTTGGATTTTTTTTTGCTGTGCAAGTGAGCTTAATACATGGTTATTTTTTTGTTGCGATTTTAAATATTAACCGTAAAAATTCACTTAATTACGATAAATTAACAAAACTAAGCCTGTAAGGAGCGGCATTTGTGCACGAAATCGTCATACAATTGTCATGAGAGCTCATTAAATTTAGATCTTTAAAATATAACACAGCGCAAACACTTCTTAGGGTTCCATAGCCAAAATGGCGAAAATGGAACCCTTAAAAGTTTTTTGAAACATGTCCGTCTGTCCGTCCGTATATCACAGCCATTTTTATTATAAAACATATATTACTGAAATTTCTTTTCTGGCAAAATTGCTAAAAAAACTTTTAGAAGAGGCACTCCATACATACATATGCCAAACTAAATGTCAAAATTATTTTTATTGTAAATATGAACATGTTGTACGATACTTAAAAACTTTTTTATTAAGTCAATATTTTCAGAAATCATTGCTTCGAAAGTCTAAATATAATAGCCCCCCCCCCCCATCTAAATATTAATCCGTAAGTCTAAAAATTATGAAAAAAAACAAGAAGGCTTAGTACTTAATTTTTACGAAAACTATTTCACATATTATCGGTTCATCCTTTTTTGAGTTATCTCCAAGAAAATACTTTCTACGGAACCCTACCCTACCCTTTTAAAGATATTTGATAGGTAGTATTAACCCTTCGTAGTAATTTATTTATTTACTTCTGTTGATAATTAATATACGTATTTATTTGCATTTCACCGACATAATAAAGTTTTTTTAGGGTAGTTAGCGCGCATGTGAATCTTCTGGGGTTGCAGGCGTCCATATGCTTTATAACTGCTTTCCATCAGGCGGGTCGTATGCTTCTATGCCAGAGTCGTGGTATAAAAAAAAGCTTTTTTTCCTTTATTCTTACATACATTGAACTCTTAAATATCAGCATTTTTTTATTAGAATCTCAATCAGGCTTTGCTCAGTGATGGTTAGTACACTGAAATTTGGTATGAGTATGTGTTTTAATTACGCCTACAAAGTGGTAAAACAATAAGTATCTGAAAAACATTTTTGGATAGGTCTTTCAATAAGAATAAGCCTTAAACAACTTTTGGATAAAACGAATACTTTCGTAAATAATAGCTCCGAAAGTTTAAAATGCTCTTTGATTTTTGAACCGTGGGTCCAAAAAAGTGAGGCCATTGAAAAGCTTATCACGTATTTTCAATAAAAACTATATGGAATAAAATCGGTTGAGCCGTTTTTGAGTTATGCCTATAGTAAAATAACGTAAGTGCCACAAAATATCTCTTTATAAACTACCTTTTGAATGGATGTATTGTAACAGGCCGGCAACTACGGATCCCTACACTGAGCATAGCCCGACATTCTCTTGGCCGGTTTATATGCAATCCTTTGCAGTTTACTTCGCAATTTCTAGATTTGATAAATTAGTATAAAGTATAACATTAAAGATTATGATTAATCTTAAAATAAAACGCATATTACATTCGTATAAAACACGGCATTCTTAAATAAATATGTTTAAATAAATTCGGTCCTTTGGAGCTTCTATTAAAATTAATTATTAATCTATTGTATTGCAGTACTAGCAGATTTCCGCAACTTTACGACTAATGCCTATTTTGCGGGATGCATTAGTCTACTAAAACATAATAATTGTAGTTTACTTACATGACCAAATTTGTTTTCAGAGCATTATGAGATTCATGATTTTTATTTTTCCGCCATTTGTTTTTTACATGTATTATAATCTAAATAAAATACACGTCTTATACGAACGTACATAGACATGCATACGAGTACGTTATCTTAAAAGATAAAACGTCTATACATTATTGATTCCGAGAAGACACGTTATGTCCGCACCGCATGAACCCTCTGCAGTTATTTAGTCTTTAGGCACAGTAAGTCCGATATTATTGCTCACGGGCCAAGCACAAGTATATGTAGTACAAGGGAAGCACGGAGCGACGAGCGACACAGCCTCCTCGTCTCAAAGCTAGCTCACGACTGCCAGTAACGCCGTTTTCAAGCTACCAACGTACGAAATGTGGAATTATGATGAAGTTGTTTAAGAAAATTTAATCAATTTGAATATCCTACGTTGTATTTGTAGTATTCTGTAGTACACATTTTTTAGTTCAACAATATTTTAAATCGAATGAGCCGTTCAGTAGATATAAGCAAAATTAACCGTAAAACGACATTTCGTTACATTTAAATAACGGAGAAACTAAACGTTACACGAGTTATTCAAACGTTTACAATGTTGCACATGAAATGGTAATTAACATATATTTTTTTCAAAATTGTTGAATGACCCGTTATTGAGATATATCCCTTAGAAAGTAACAGTTTTCGGCCACAATCAGCACCTAGCGCCTTAAGAGTTATGGCACTTATGGCGTTCAAAAGCTTATTTTGTTATGTCCAATTTGTTCATGGGCGAAGATGACCTACTTATTACATTCCGGACAATCATATTTGTCCACCGGTTCCAATTACAAATAAAATACTCATGAACATCACCAAATTGCATATTAATTACACCTAGCTATGTTAAATTCTCTTAAAAAATATTTCCTTTGAAGTTTTTAAAATGCTTCATTTTATATAAATAGTCGCATACGTTGCTATCAAAATATAGAAGAATAAAATTGAATAAAAAGATACCCTTTTGGACTATTTGTCAATGTCATACTGACAATATAATTCCTATATTTATTTGTTTAATTACATAATAATTGTTTATGGTGCAGTAGTTATTTTGCTTTTTTTATTAGAATCCGCTATTTGCTACCTAATTGGTAAACATAATTATTACGCTGAACAATACAATACAAAAGAAAATAGAAGTTATATTATAATATAACATTCCTTTATTACCTCAAATAATTATTTTAAGGAATAAAAACAACTGTTTGTTGAAACCTTTTGTTTGTTTTGCCTATGCAATACTTGCAATTTATAACTAGCTAGTCATTGGAGCATAGACAAAATCATACTTACAACACTATTTTTCTTAGGCTACGGCCACATTATCGGAGATTCGACCGAATATTCGTGTTATATCTCTCTCTTTGCTATAAAATAAGAAGAGACGCAACGGCGCATTCGGCCGAATGCGCATAGTGTGGCCACAGGGTTACCTAAAGGTTTGAACCTAGTTTTTTTTTAATGCTGTTGCAAACTAAATTTTTCACACGCAATTATTGAATTAAGGTAGATACATATTATAATCATAACAAAACATGGAGCTAACAAAAACGCCTAAATAAACTGAAGGTAGATGTTATTAGATAGACAGTTTAATTATTGTAAAACTACCCGTTATTAAAAAACATTTATTTTCAACTAACTTAAAGATAATGACATAACTCTGATCGTTATTAATTAGCTACCATAATATTATTCAAGGTTTTCCGTGTAAATTAACATCTAATTCAATAAATAAGTGAACCCGAATATTATTAACAAATGGATATAAATGTATTTGGTAAAAAAACCGTAAGTAACATTCATATTTTAGGCAAAGATAATGGTTTAAGCACCCCGTAATAACTGCAATAAATAAGTTACAGTTATAATTTATTTTTTATAATCAATAAAATAGGCACTAATGCAGATCGGTACATACTTAATTAATATCATTTGGTTTTCTTCGGGACCAGACCAGGGGACAATGTCGTCCTCCTAACGTCGAATGTAATTTTTTAATTATATACGCGGTTACGTCCTGTTAGTTCAAATAGATATTTCTTAAGGTTTATTAATTTGACATTAAACAAAAATATGTAATTAGATTCCATGAAATTCGACAAATATCGCCTTGCTATTTAAGATGCAGGATCTGTCAGAAACGGACATATTTATGTACAAATAGCTTTTGCCCGCGGCTTCGCTCGCGTTAAATTCGGGGTAACAAAGCATACAAACTTCCACCCCCCATTTTAGGGAAGTGGGGGGTTAAAAAGAGACAAAAAGTAGCCTATGTCACTCTCCATCCCTTCAACTATCTCCACTTAAAAATCACGTCAATTCGTCGCCCCGTTTTGCCGTGAAAGAGGGACAAACAAACAAACAAACAAACAAACAAACACACACATACACTTTCCCATTTATAATATTAGTATGGATTGTATTGTAGTAGATTTAATCACAAAAAGAACCATATTCGAAAACATCCTCATACCCCTACTTTCTCATAATCCTGGTAATAATAACTACTCAAAGTTTAAAGTGTTTTTATTTGATGCAGTCTGCATATATTAATTGTTTACCATCAATGTAAACAGATTGACATACTTATACTCACAAATAAAAACACTTTAAGGGTCGTTCTACAGTTTCGTGCCGATTTGGCACTTTTTTGGAGATTTTTTTTATTTTTTAAGTTAAAGCAAGCAAGTTAAGCAGTCTAGATTTTGATATTGTGAATGTGTATACTTATTAGGTATAATATTTTAAGAAAGGCACCTATATACTAGTTATACTTATGGAAAACATATAAGGAATGTAATTAAGGCACGGATGGAAATGAAAAACCAAGGGATGGTAATGAACCGTGTATTGAGGGGAATGAAATTTGACTGGACGGAAATGAAACTTAATTGGATAAAAATGAAATTTGTAATACTATAATAGATCAGACAATACAAACCTTGAAATAAAACAAGTAATTGTACTTTTATGATATTTTTATTAAAATAATCAACATTTTGACAATCACACTAAACGAAATAAATATTAGTCTACGTCCTCAATGTCATTATTTAGCTTGAACTAAAACAAATAACTATATCTGTGAAATGTTTAAACAGCTGTTTGAACGAATGAAAAAAAAAACATCTATAATAATCAAAAATAACATATTAGCAAATATTGATTAAGAATGATTGAGAAGAAAGAAAAGAAAACTCAATTGAATGAGAACATAATTATAACAACAGCAAAATATCGCATACTCAAAGTTATAATCAGAAAAGGAAGATATATAGTTTAATAAAAAACTTCTTCTGTTCAAAATTATTCAATAATAATAACAAATATAACTAAAACCATCTTATTAATATGATGACATATCATAAAAAAATTAATCTTTTAAATATTCAAAAAAATGCGTAGTACAATTTTTATGGTTCAGCAACCCATAGTCATAGTAGTTGTACAATAGTAACTCTAACACGAATGTATGTTTTAGGTTAGGAAGATGGCAAAAACAAAGAAAAAAATTACTAAAGAGGAACAGTTAAAGATAGAGAACGTAAGAAATTGAAATATGCTGAAATGAAAAGCTATACGGAACGTTATCGCATGTTTCAAGAAAAGGAGGAACAGCGATACTTCTTGGAAAAAAAAAGAAAGAAGGTAGTCCTTTGAATCATGCAAGAAATGAGTGAAAGGGACAAGGGCAAGAAATGGGTGAAGAGAGAAGCGGCGCATATGGCGGAAATATTCTCTAAAATATCTTAGAAAAAAAAGAAATTAAACAAAACTTCAACAGATTCTCATTGAAAACTCACCACCAGAGAGTGAAAACGAGGAGGTAATACAAGCACCTCAGGCTGTTCAAAACGATCCTTTGGCTGAAAAAGCAAGCTCACCTGTGCGTGTATGTAATCCAGAAAAAGAACCTGAACCTGGCTCCAGCAAGAATGAAAATACTTTCGAGCTTAAGAAAATAATTGGCGAGTAAGATACAACCATCAAAAGGTATTAAATTAATTGAAAGTGAAAATGAACATTTTGCAAAAAGAAAATGAGGCGCTGCGCAAGAACCAACATAGAGAGATAACACAAAATTCGAAACTTGATACATTGGAAAAAAAGGTTGCTAGTATGATAAAAGATATTAAAGAAGACAAGATATAACAAGTGAAACGAAAACTGCTATTCTCCGAAGCAATAACAAAAGGATTTTGTGAAAAATATATAAAAAACGAGGGAACAAGAGAAGTGTTGCCGAATTAACTAATAAGGAAAAACTTGCAAATGATCGTGTATCCAAATTGCCGTTCTCGTTAAGAAAGATTGAAGCCGAACGTCTTCAAGGTAAAAAAGAAGCACTAATTAAACTGTGGGTGAAACAATTCTTTGAAGAGGATGTGAATAGCCAGATGGCAGCTGGAAAGAATGAGAGCATAAAATGAAAAGGTATCCGAAAGCAAAAAAGGTACAGATCATTTGAAAAAATTACATATTTATAAAAAATTTCATGCTTCTTTTTAACCTTGAAGACGTTCGGCTTCAATCTTCTTTAAAGAGAACGGCAATTTGGATACAACACGATAATTTGCAAGTTTTTCCTTATTAGTTTATACGCATTCTGCAACACTTCTCTTGTTCCCTCGTTTTTTATATATTTTTCACAAAACCCTTTTTGTTATTGTTTCAGAGAATAGCAGTTTTCTTTTCACTCGTTGTATCTTGTCTTCTTTAATATCTTTTATCATACTAGCAACCTTTTTTTCCAATGTGTCAAGTTTGGAATTTTGTTTTGCCTCTCTATGTTGGTTCTTGCGCTTCGCCTCATTTTCTTTTTGCAAAATGTTCTCTTCACTTTCAATTAATGTAATACCTTTTGATGATTGTATCTTATTCGCCTTATTATTTTCTTGACATCGAAAGAATTTTCATTCTTGCTGGAGCCAGGTTCAGTTCTTTTTCTGGATTACACACACGTACAGGTGAGCTTGCTTTGTCAGCCAAAGGATCGTCTTGAACAGCCTGAGGTGCTTGTATTACCTCCTCGTTTTCCCTCTCTGATCATGAGTTTTCAATGAGAATCTGTTGAAGTTTTGTATTTTCTTATTTTTTTCCTAAGATATTTTAGAGAATGTTTCTGCCATCTGCGCCGCTGCTCTCTTTTGGCTCTTTCACTCATTTCTTGAATGCCGACTACCTTCTTTCTTTCTTTTTTCAACAAGTATCGCTGTTTCTCCTTTTCTTGAAACATGCGATAACGTTTCGGATCGCTTTTCATTTCAGCATATGTATTTCAATTTCTTAAATTCTCTATCTTTGGCTAACTGTTCCTCCTTAGTAAATTTTTTCTTTGTTTTTGCCATCTTCCTGACATACATTCGTGTTAGAGTTGAACCAAAAAAACTCTGCAGCGATTTTGATAGCACACGCAGTGCAAATTTATTTTAAATGTCTATCTTCTATGACATTATGTCATACTAACATAATTTTAATCATTTCTTTCCAAATCGATTCATTTCCTTCCCCGAAAAATTTGGAAGGAATGGCTGGAAATGAATTGGAGTGGAATGAAGATTCAACGTTTTTTTTTTAAATTACTTCACAGCCTTTCTGGTTAGTAGACTATCGAGCATAACAAATGAAGATATACCTAAATAACATCAAATAACAAGTCAAGTGATTTTTTTGCCTCAGTTAATACCAATTTACTAATGAGATATTAATGAGTACTTACCCGTGACAAACTGGGTTTCGCGCGAGGAGAATTGAAATGTTGCGTCAACCACGAGCGCGCGACCTTCCCTGTTGATGTGTTGTGGCAGATTGAGACGGTATGGGCGCGTGGGGATCACGGGCATTCGTAAATAAAGGAGCGTTCAGACTAGGCATGTCCGACAATTTTTTCGACGGGAAATGAAGTTGTTCACGTGACAAAGTTATAAAGTGCGTTCTCTCTATGATAATTTAAAAACTTTAAAAATACATAATATGCACCATTATAATACTGATTATGTGCTTATTTATTAACAATAATGGAAAGTAGTGTTTACCTGCAAATAATAGTGTTATTTAAATTTCGAACCCAATGGTACGCTGTTTTAGGTACGAGGGAAATGAAGTTTTTAATTTTTATTTAATAGATCATTAGTTTTAGCTAAATTCCAAAACTGGCGCATTTTCCGTACCACATAAACATACCTTTTAAAAATAACCACTTGTAAATTTATTTAATTTTAACGGTTGATGCGGGCTCGGACACCAAATCGGCACGAAACGGTAGAACGACCCTTAAACTTTGAGTAGTTATTATTGCAGCACCATACCCTGCCTGATGGCGTACAAATACTTGATAATAAAAAAAAATTACTAAAAGAATATACAATATTTCTATTGACAACTATTTATATGTCATGCAGGCCGGCTAGCATATCTTACGTTGTCGCCTGTCACTGCATACTTGGAGTCGCGCTTGAAGTATGAACTGTCGCGTCAAACGTCAAGTTATGCTTGGCGTGCAGGTGCACGACATAAGAATGGAATTTTTATAATTTAGATGCAGAAAAATAATACTACTAATAAGAAATAGAGGTTGAGGTTTATACATGGGTAGAGAAATACATGCAGTATACAGTAAAATAATTTTAAACAAAAAAGAACTGACTTCACTGATTAGACTCTTTCCGAAGGCAAATGTTCAAGCTGCTGTAAAAAATACTTCAATCACTATAGGTGTGCCTATAATAATTCAAGAGTTCCCTCGATTTCTCCAGGATCCCATCATCAGATCCTGACCTGGTTACAATGGGACCAACAGTAAAGTATACTCTTTCAAACAAAAAAAAGAATTTTCCAAATCAGTACATTGGTCTTCGAATAATCGGTGAAAGAGCTCAAAGAGGACCCAGGTGTTGACGATGAGGGACCTTCTTGTTCCTTTAGCCATCAACAAAGTGAATCCTCCTCCTCCTCCTTTTTCTAAAGGGTCGGCAACGCGCATGTGACTCCTTTGGAGTTGCAGGCGTCCATAGGTTACGGTAGCTGCTTACCATCAGGCGGGCCGTACACTTGTTTGCCACCGTCGTGGTATTAAAAAAACCGGCCAAGTGCGAGTCGGACTCGCGCACCGAGGGTTCCGTACAAACCTGTAGGTATATAAGTAAAAGTTCACCCGTCGCATTGATATAGAAAATTGATTTTGTTACAGCTTAAAGGTATTATAAACCTGAGTATTTGATATGAATTTTAATTTAATACCTATATAAAAGGTAGTAAGTATAAAATTTAAAAAAAAATATTTGTATGAATTTACAAAAAATGTCTACTTTTCGTAATTTTTCCTTTGTCTGTGCTATATAAAGTTTCTTCGTGCCAAGTTTCAAGTTTCTGAGTTTACGGGAAGTACCCCTTAGGTTTTGAGTTTCTTGCGAGTACTCAGTTTCAAAATATGCGACTTAAATTGCTATTTCTTTTGATTGCGTTGACATAAAAGTTTGGTTTTGCTACATCTGAAAGGTCCTATAGTCCTGAGTATTTGACATGAATTTCAATTTAATACCTCTACGCGTTTACGAGGAAAAAGGTAGTAAGTTAAAAAAAATTAAAAAAAATTTTTTGTATGATTTTACTAAAAATTTCTACTTTTTGTAATTTTTCCATTGTCTATGCTATATGACGTTGCTTCGTGCCAAATTTCAAGTTTCTGAGTTCACGGGAAGTACCCCTTAGGTTTTGCGAGTGCCGAAAAATCTAAAATTTGCAGCATAAACGACTGTATCTTTTGATTGCGTTGGCTTACAAGTTTGATTTTTTCACAGCTCCAAGGGACAATAGACCTGAGTATTTGATATAAATTTCAGCTTAATACCTCCACGCGTTCCTGAGAAAAATGGTCTTGACAGACAGACAGACAGACAGACAGACAGACAGACAGACAGACAGACAGACAGACAGACGGACAACAAAGTGATCCTATAAGGGTTCCGTTTTTTCCTTTCGAGGTACGGAACCCTAAAAAATACATAAAAATAAATAAAAAAAACAAGCAAAAGCAAAGATACTACTTACCTATGTCTATCGTTATCTTAAGCTAATTTTATGTATCTTAGACTATTCTTATGAGTAAATACTCGTACTGTTCTTAAATACTAACATGCAAAATATATTTACAAAGCTATTGTTAATATTAAAAGTCAAGTCATACTCGTACTTAATATATAGTGCTTACAGAGATCTTATATAATGCTTACATAATGCTCATATAATGCTTACAGAGAGTTACAGTCCGCACACTTCTCGGCACTCTTCAGCAAAATGGGCCCTATACGGACCCCTTTTTTTGCGTCGTCTGTATTATTACGAGTACGTCTTTACAGAGTGGATCCCAGCGGCCTCGCGTTGATCGCTTCGTGGCACCACGGGAGTCCTTCGACGAGCTGCGATTTCGGCAGCACGTCTTCGCCAATAAACAGCGCTCAGAGGGCATCTGGGTGAGCATTTATTTAATTGATTGAGTTGAGGGCCTGGCCACACGTGTTACGCATGGTTCTGTGACGCAGCAATAATTCTCGAGGCCGCGCCATGGAGATACACTGATGCAGCAGCGCGCTGTAGCTGGTTAAACAGTACTGGGGTAATGGGGTAGGACCCGGCCGTCCACGACTTCACGCGATGACGGCAGAGGGGAGCGGTAGCCGCAAGCTGCGACCTTTACTTAGTTCGTTAGTTATCCTGTGCGTTTTTCCGCAAGTCGACATCCAGTGTGCCTATTTTGCGTGAAACGGGGATAGCACTATTCCAACCACCCCAGCTCCTCTACGAAGCCCAGCAGAGCTTTCAGGTTGCGAGTTGTGACCTTGTGTTGCCATTTATGGTTGCCGTTCGTCACTGCGTGAAGTCGTAGCCAGGCCGGTATAACGTGACATCACGCCAGGCTGATCTAGACTCAAACGGAGTCGCCAGCTATTGATCTAATTTCTGTGTGATAATACAAGAAAGTCGTTCAAACCAATTGGCGTGATCGGTAATTCTGCCACGAACCTGATTGTTCTGGGTTCGAATGCTGGAAAAGTATTTGACACTACTGTATGAAAAACCTACATTCTCTTAAACTACCAGTACATTTTTAAGTCACATTAAAGTACTTCTAGACTACCTAGCTTCTCTTTCAGCAAAGCAAATACGTGAGACAGAAGCATTATGCGACCCACATCGACAAAGCCTTCGGGTTAGAAGCACAAGCGCCCTCGCAGCAAGAAAAAACCTGGCCGTGCGTGCCGCGGACGCGCACGTTTCTGTCTTCAGCTGATAACGTACTGGATCTGCCGACCTACAGCTCAGCAGTATGTGAGTATACTTACCAGTGGCAGGGCATCCCTAAGACTTGAATCACACTGGTTTGGCTAGTTCTAGATGAATGAGTACCTTTTGAAAAAAAAACATGTCAAACCAGCTCCGGCATGCCCAAATCATATGATCAACGCAACGCCACTGAAACTTACCTCCATCTTGTTGCTGGATCAATGCTCTTAATCTATTCAACTACTAGCGGTAGCGGTGGTAAGATGAACCGCATTCAACTACTGGTAAAACCTCGTATACTTTATTTGGGCAGGTATTTATAGTCAACTCCGGAGATGCTTAACCCTTCCTTGTTAAATACAAAGCTGAATGCAGAGCTAGTTTGATTTCTCAGCAGGTACGAGACAACTTTCCTACATTCATGGAAGAACGGAAATTTTTTGTGCACTATCCCAGGAAACCAATGGGCCATTGTGACTTCATCTGATAGTGAACTGCAGCAGGAATTATTGATGATTCCTTAAATACCGTATTTATTCAGTTCCAGAACTTCTCGATTGGAGCCATGATAACATCCTCGTGGCAGCCCTTGGCACCAACTACTACAAGTGGAGCTGGGCCTCACAGAGCCCTATGGGCAAAGGCTTCACTCTCTTTGGCACTGCTTGCTGTAGATACGACCCTACAGGAGAAAGACTAGCAGTAAGTATCACTCTTGTTCGTTAGATCACTGTACAATTAGCTATCAATATCACACTCAATAACGTTAATAAACAAAAAACGTTCCTACAAAAATACTGTACTATCTTGAGTTTCAACCGGAAGTCCGATTATGATGTTTATGGTGACATTTCCACATGCTGTCATTGGGAAGTTCATAAATCATAAATCATTTATTTGCTTGAAAAGGGTACAGTTAAAGATGTTACATGCGTTTTGTTGTCCTCCTTATTCAGCTGTCCACAAACAACATGCAAACAATACAATTGTATAAGCACTAATATTAAAATACAATGATATAAAATTAAATAAAATGTCCATGCCTATGTACAATAAAGAAATGTCAACACAATTTATGCAATCCTAATATTTGTTTATACAGGACAATGAGTAATTATAGTAACGTAATTTTTAATTGGTAATATTTTGCATTTTACACATACATTTAATAAATCTAATAGGTAAGTCAATTCTTAGTTCATAGTTCAGTAATTTCATTAGGTACATTCATTATTAAAAAAATCACTAATGGAGTAAAATCTTTTTTGTACTAGCCACTTGCGTAGAACCTTTTGAAATTCGTGGTAAGGCATTTCTTTAAAATTTTCCGGTAAGGCGTTGTAAATGTTAATACACATTACAAAACAATTCTTTTTTAACATGTTACATCCTTGTTGCATACCAACCACTAATCTGTCTCTATTTCTAGTCCCTCTCGGGAATACGTCAGCAGCCGTACTGAACAGATCTATATTTTTCCTAACAAATTTTGCCGTTTCAAATATGTACAGGCATGGCAGAGGAAGTAAATTCAGCGGCAGAAATAGTGGCTTACACGATTCCGACGGAGCAACTCCCCAGATAGCACGAACACATTCTCTCTGACACAAAAATACTTGACGTATGTTAACGCCATTTCCCCATACAAGGAGGCCATACCTCAAAATTGACTCTACATATCCGTGATAGGCTGCTAATGCGGTTTTAGAGTCCGTTGTTCGTCGTAATTTGTTAAGAACGTATACAAATCTACTCAGTTTATTACATACAACTTGGATATGGCCTTTCCATTTTAGCTCATTGTTTAAGTTAATGCCTAAAAATATTGTTGATTTACAGTTTTGGACATCGTGGTCGTTATACGTAATATTTAGAGATTCTACATTACTATTAAAATGTATGTAGCATGTTTTCCTCAAATTTACTTGTAAATTATTTTTTTCCAACCAAGTTACTACATCTTTGACTACTGTGTTAATCTCTATCTCATGCCGTACTTGCGAAGCTGATTTGTCGTTTGACACTATTATTGAGACGTCATCGGCAAATAATATGCATCTATGATTTGTAACATTTGGGAGATCGTTTATGTATGTTAAGAAGAGCAGTGGTCCAAGAACGCTGCCTTGAGGCACCCCAAACCTGTTTATGGCAAATCTGGAGGTGAAGGTCTCTGTTTCGTGTTTATGGTTTATCTTATTTAGTAATGTGCATTGACTTCGGTTTTCTAAGTAAGACTTTATCCATTGCAATGTTGGTGGCTGGTGGCATACACAGTTGAGAGCTGAATTTTTGAGGATTTCCTGCTTATTTAAACTGCTGCCGATCATTTTAATGATACAATACTGTGTATTGTGATCAAGTCGGTAAAATTGGTGCAAAATTATTTATTCAAATATGTACGTACAGTCGAGGACAAAGAGATGTATACACTTTTGGACCTTATTACAACGCAATAAGGTCCAAAAGTGTATACATCTCTTTGTCCTCGACTGTACATTACCAACCGTAGACTTAAGTCGGCAAATGTCAAACACCCGTCACGTTTCTTGGGACTAGCTCTCCACCAGCAGCATATAAGTTAACCTTGTACCCTACTTAGGATGGTTTCAGTCAGTTTAATCAGGAATAACATCAAATGCTATTAGGAAAACCGGAGTTTCCGAAAACCATATTGCTCCTAAAAGTACTAGGATGCCGATTCTGGTCATGGTGTAGCAAAATTGGTTTCCTGGCATTCTTGGAAAAATCAAAAGACTAACATATATGGTCCTCGGGTAGTAAAATGCTCTAGACGCACACCAGTTTATTGATTATACACCTCAACAGTGTCCTTTGTCGTTTTCAGCTAGGAACCGACATGCAGCGCATAGAAGTGCACGACGCGTGGGGTAAACGGGTGGCTGGGAGCTGGTGCCGCTGCGCCATCAAGCCGCTGCAACCCAGCTGTATGGTCACCGCCATTGACTGGAGTCCCACGGGGAATTCCATCGTCACGTAAGACATTTCATTTTTTATGGTATGCACAGAATGGTGGGCCAAAATAACTACTGACCCACGGGACACCACAGATGGCGGCCGGGATAAAGGCTGGCAGGCCTAAAAGGAGATGGCGGGTCGACCTGGCTTTTTAGTAATAGTGAGAAAATACTACAAAAAGGACCGAATGAGGGCATACAAGAGGGTAGGCTGCTTGCCCACCCGGGCATTTAAATTTGGTAATGTGTGTCAATCACTTTGTGGTTTCTCATTAAGCTGAATTTTAGCATGACCTTGTCACTTCGGAAATGATGCAAAGTTATAAATTAATAAAATAAAAACTGAAGTTATTATTGATAAACTGGTAAATGACTATTTAAAGACAAATACAGCTGACGACAGAAGCTTGTTTGAACTTTTCTCATAACTTTTCCAGTGGCTGTTCACGAGGAACGATCACCGCTTTTGACCGAGACGCTACGCCGATCAGCTATCGGCAAGCCATCGTCGGCGTCATCTTTCTGGTGCGCGTGTCTCCGGACGCGCGCTATGTGGCTGCGGCTGCTGTCAACAGTTCGCAGGTGAAATATTGTGTTTTAGTGTAAATGTTGTAGAGGTTATTCTCTTGCTGGTAATTTCACCTTTGACTGTGACGTCACACGAGAGTTAGCTAAAGCTGAAGATACTTATACTTAGTCACTGACTGCCATTACAACAATATTATTTGTCAGGTGCTCGTGATGCTGTGGCCGTCTTTGGAGATATCCAGGGCTATCAGTTCCGATTGGACGGTTAAGGTAATAGTTGCTTAGAATATTGATATGCGATTACTGTTTGCTACCATACCGATGGCCATCTAGATCAGCATAATATTGTCTTGATTGCAAACCATCTTTAATTTCCAGACCTTTGCCTGGCACCCATGGCGAAGCGCTCTCCTAGGCATCGGCGGAATCGCAGAGACTAAATCCTGGGTAGCGCTCTGGGACGCTCCGCGGGCCACACTGCGCGCTACCACTTCTGTCAGCAATAGCGACTATTGCCTGGATACTATGCTGTTCAGCCATAGGACTGGGGAACTAGTTCTAAGTATTTGGAACACAGGTAAAATATATGCAGAATGGATTTTTTTAATGGGTCAGTGAGGGCAGCTGCCAGATCCCATAATGCTACGTGAAAATGGAAACGACGATTGACATTTTCAGGTTTTCGAAAAGAGTACAGTTAGGGAGAAATACATGTTAATTTTTTTTATTCCATAGTACATGTACGAGAAACTTAATTTTTATATGTGGCTTTTTGGGTTGGTCTGGGCCCTGATTCGACATGCCAAACTGCGAGACGTGGCTCTCACACTTGTCTCGCTAGCTGATAGAGTAAAATCCATCTGTCCACACGTGTCCACACCTAACTGTCAATCTGTCAGTAGGTCTCGCTAGAGCGTTTTGTCTATGGCTATGGCCACCATTTTAGATGTCACTCTTGAGTGATTCCATCCCAAATTTCAACTGTCACAAAAGTGTGATCTCATAGTTGTCTCGCTACCTACTGTCAGTTATGTCATGTCGAATAGAGGCCCTGTAAGATAATTTAGATCCCGGTTAGAAATGGTCGGCATTTTTTTTATAATAGCGTTTTTTCTCGTTTACTGTATTTTTTTTCTAAAATCTGTAAATGCCAATCGTCGTTAATTAAAAACTTTTCTAAAAAAGGTTTCCTAATGCCTCTTTTACGTAGCAGCATATATCATGCCCTCACTGACCCATTTGTGAAATCCATGCTGTATAAACCAAGGTGTTGTAATCCTAACTTTCGCAATATGAGGCTAACTATTAATAGACTAAACTTGTTAGCTGCATGACAAGGGTCTGATGACGCCCTAAACTCTAGATCCATTTTGTTTTCCATGGCTCAGCTTTCTTCCCTTCTTGTCTGTCTCGCTTTACATAAATAGGCCATATGGTTTACACAACAAGTTACTATAAACAAAGTGTACTTATTCAAAGGAAATTTACGTGAACTTATGTCGAGATAATGGCCGAATTAGGTACGCGCTATATTAAAACCTTTAGTAGTTGAAAACTACTTCCTAAACTTCCTTACTTCAATTTAAATCTCAAAGAATCGTAATAAAATTTTTGTAGTAAATCATATAAGTCCATATAAACACGCATCCATTTTGCTTAGTCATTCTTTCTTAATAATTAATATTGAACCGTAATGTGAAGGAATTAAGATTGTATTAGGATCTTGTTGTATATTTAAAGGACTGATTAACATGTCGATTTAATAATTAGTGATGTGACCAGTAAATGAAATTAGATGATGAATATACTTAATTCTTCGACCAGTTTTACTGTGACACAAAACTATTTAAATGTTAATGTTTAAGGGAGATTGGATGAATCGTAAATTTAACAAACATTTATCAATTTTCTCCTGGCAGAAATGGTCGTCATTTTCTCGGTAGCGTTTGAGGTTTATATTGGAGAATGTAAATTGCATCGAGTAGGCTACTGTGGATGTCACAATTGTCATAAAAAGTTATGTTAAACTTTTTTTTTTTCTTTTTTTTTCCACGACGGTGGCAAACAAGCATACGGCCCGCCTGATGGTAAGCAGCTACTATAACCTATGGACGCCTGCAACTCCAAAGGAGTCACATGCGCGTTGTCCACCCTTTACAAAAAGGAGTATTCACTGTGTTGATGGCTAAAGGAACAAGGTCCCTCATCGTCAACACACTGGGTCCTCTTTGAGCTCTTTGGCAACCTTACTCACCAGCAGGAACACAACACTATGAGTAGGGTCTAGTGCTATTTGGCTGTGGTTTATGGCGTAAACTACAGATTGAGTTTCCACAGTAGGTAATTATTTAGATCTGTGGTTCTTAAGCGTTCAGTAATAATAGGCCACTCGACAAAATTTCATTTTTGGCAGTGATCACCAACTGCTTAGATGTAAATTTTTATGAAAAATAAAATGCACAAAAACTTGTTCTCTTCATATTATTTGCGGTAGGAGACTAGGACTTGTCTTCCACGGATACCGGGTCGAGAATTATTGATTTAGACTGTATTTTGTCTTAAGTTCCATATAGGTACATACAAATTGGCAAAAGGCGAATTAGGTTGCAAAGCGGACCCCAGGCTCAATTGAGGCAACTCAATTCAGACAATTAGCCAAAAAAATATCTGCTTGTCTTTAACTTTCGAAAACAAAAAGCATTTTAAGCTGTGTTGTTTTAAAGAAAAGAAATGTTCTGTTTTCTATTTCAGAGCAACTAGAGCACCGAAAAGCGTGCTCTCAACTTGTGGTAATGAGTGGGCCAGACTCAGTGGTGGATGAATGGGGTGAAGGCCGGTTTGGCGTCGAGCGAATTAGGACCATGGTCTTCAGTCCCGATGGCACCAAGCTTGGTAATAGTAGGCTTAGTAGTAATGAGTGGTGTGAACCGGATATACAGCGGTTGTCTATTATAGAGTCAAAAGCATCGTGCCGGTACGGCAATAAAATAAAAGAAGAACGCTGCGATGCGCAGCGTCTGCAGACAGCGAGAGTGAGCGAGACGTCTAACTTAAGAAGTTTCGACTCAATTGGAACGTTGCTTTTGGCCCAACTATAGTGACCGGCGCGTCGACCGAGCGCACCGAGTCAGGGCCATGATCTTCATCCCCAATGGCACCAAACTTGAAATAAAGTCTTTCAACCTTTTCATTTTTGAATAAAGTTGCTTATTTATTGTATGAGTGGTGTGGACGAAATATACGGTGGTGGTCCAGTGGGGAAAGGGAGCGGCGTCAGCCGAGCGGACCGAGTCAGGACCATGATCTTCAACTCATCGCACCAAGATTAGACTACTGACTACTACAAGGTTGCCTGATGTTTTCTAGCAGTGCTGAATGAACCAGATAAATTAAAAGTTAGATAATTACTATATATTTAGATTAGATTTTACTGGATCATATCACGACTAGGTCAGGTATCTTGGTCTTTACCGCACCATTTTACAGCACGTTATACCGCATTCATGGGAACAACTACGCGGTTAAGTATTTTTGTCAGTTAATGTCAGATTATCGTGATATTTATCCGACAGCAGATGAAGTATCATTCTGGTGGTTAATAATGTTCCTAGAGCTCCCAAAGATACAATATGTTAGCTGAAAAGGACCTGTATTTGTCCCTTATGGTGTCAGCATCTTAAACAGGACAAACGCTAGGAAGATAATGATCAGAGGGCGGAATAGCTCATGGCAAAAATCAAACGTTAATAGAGTTGGAACGTTGAATTTTATCGACTATCGAATAAACTGAAATTATATTTACCTATCGTATCTTTATTTATTTATTAACAAAACGAATCCTCAAATCCATAAGCATACAATAATAGACTTCATATGAACATTACGGAATAACATGTGGATTATTATTAATTTTTTTTTCCATGGAATGTTGCAACAAACGAGAAACATTATCAAATCTAGATAAAAACTATTATCGTTATTTACCTCTTTAAACTCAGGTGAATGTGTTTTACTCGTTATTTGAGTTTCAACTCAATATTTTTTTTGTTGCTTTAAGTGAACCATACATTTAGAGAGCAGTATATTCGTTGTAAGTAAGACAAGGGTACTTCTTTATCCATTTGTTGTTTTTCTTTTTGGATTAACCAATTTTTACAAACGTGAATTAGTTGCAAAAAGACTAGTGGCAGAAATGACAGTTAACTGCCATGCAATTTACTTTTATTCTAATCAAAGAGGTAAATGTTAAAGTCAGAAATGTAAAACATGACTGAAATTATCGATACCTGAAAAAGTCGATAAAATTCAACATTCCAACTCTATTGACGTTTGATTTTTGCCATGAGCAATTCCGCCCTCTGATAATGATTAACAGAAGTAACAGGAATAATGTTCATGTTAATGACAGAGTATTTTATTTGCAGCGACAGGCACAACTGGCGAAGACTTGATAATCTGGAACTTCTTACCTCCAGACAACAAGCCCAACAAGAAGACGAAGCGGAGAAGATTCTCCGACATCCCTACCTACATCGATCAGAGTATGCACGGCTTCTCTGTGCGGTGATTTGTTGTTTCTGTTTCAGTTTCTGCAATAAGCTAACCTATTCAGATTAATGATTAGTTTTTTTGGTGGTTTATAACTAAATATGTTAACATTAATGCTATTAGACCTAGCCATCATAAACTGGCCCCAGTTGGCAAGATGGTAAACAGAAAATTAATAAGTCAATTCTAAAATGTGACTTCGCCCTTGTTTGTGCCTTGCAATATTTAGGCAAGGCTAGTCATCAATTTTACCTGATAGACAAACTGATCGATAGCCGATCATGGTAATTTTTAATGGTCAGGTACCTATCTAATATCTGTTGAGCTACCTTTAAGACAATATTTAATTATCAAAGTATTTAAAGTATATTTTTAAATAATAAAATTATTTTATTTTAGCTTTTAATGTCAATGTTACCGGAGCATACAAACCTATATAACATGTTATTTATAAATAATGCCCCAGTATTTAATTGACAGAGTTATTTTGTTTCATTCATTTCTTTTTAATTATGGACTGTATAAATGATTTAAAATGTATTAATTCTAAGCATGTCTAATTATTACCTTCATTGATAGAATTATAAAAATTGTAATGGTTTTATTAAATATGATTTTATAATTGTTGATGATGATGAAATACACATTTTAAAATAAACGTTTTCGTATTTAAATATGTTTCTGTCCAAGTTTTGATCAAATAACTTTTTGATGCTCCAAGTCTGAAGCGCCATCTGAACGAGGCCAACCCAAAGTTTCCGTAGTAATACCGTAATAATAGTAACGCTATCAATTACTAGATGGCGCTGAGGGACAGAGAGTACTCTACCCTACATTATTTGCCTTTGCAGCTTTGCCTTTCTCTGCTGTTAATAGCTCTTTTTCCGCGACCTTCTGTTTATAGGCTCAAACTGTGGACTCGCGATTAGGGGGCGGCGCGCAATGGTCAATAATACGGGCGATGAAAGATCTTTGTTATACAGGTTGTTTCCAGCATCTAGAACATTGTGAACTAAATAAGCTAAATATCCAGGTTAAAGTACCTGTCATGTGTCATGTAATAAATGTAATGTGGGATTTTACAGAGTAGATATTAAAAGAGTAAAAGTCGTTCACTAATCCGACATATGAAGTTCACAATTACCTGATGTCGAAAAAAGATCATAGATAACTACTGGAAATAAAAATTAAAAAGTGGTCACAATTCATCGAGTTTACATATTTTTGAGTCGGGTAAAGTATTTTTTTCGATTTCGCTCAACTTTTTGATACTGTTTTGCAGTAACTAACAAAACTTCTATTAGTTTGTATACATATTTTGAAAGATCGTTTTTTTAACTGCATAAAAAGAACACTTTTTATATTTTATTTTTCATTTATAAATCATTCACCGTAAACAGCTGTTTCGTGATTTTTGATGGAGAGGTGAAAAAAGTTTGATTGATTAAAATTATGTTAAACGTAAACGTAAATTATATAAATACGTTAGAAAATTCCCCGCGGCCGACAGCGGCCGCGTGCGGCGGGTGAAAGCGACCACGGCCTTAGGAATAAGTCGAACAGTTTTTTTCATTTTCCAGTACTTACATTTTTTGAAGCAAAAGCATGTTTAGGTAGAGCAATTTAAAAAAAAAATTACCGAAGGTGATATTTTTGTAAATGCATTATAGTGTTTCGTAAAACTAAAAATTTAAAAATATACTTGATTTCATGTTTTAATCAGATAATATAAAACATATTAGAGGCAACAACAAATAATAATAAAAAATCAAGCGACAAGTTTGCACGAATCAATGTCCTCCTTACGGGCTGACGGGATACGCATATTATAATCCCGTCAGCCCGTCACCTTAAGGACGTTAAATTGAAGTGTTTTTGTGCAAGTTTTGTAATGAAATCAAAGCTTGGGGCGTGAATGTGGCATGATCTGAAGGAACATATAGCCATGTTTCATGTTAGTTTAATGGTTTTCTCCTGTATATCATAATTAGGTACATATACAATGGTATAAACTATAAAGTGAGGGGATATTTTTAACCAGAGGAAGCTACTAGATCCCGTGCCGCTACGCGTAAATGGTCTTAGAAGACCTTATTTTTTTATTTTTAGGACTATCCGAGAGATCTCGATTGTCGTATTCTGACTGTATTACTCCTCAACGATTTGCCTCCATTTCACCGAGTCTTTGGCCTTAATTATTCGAATCTTTGGCCTCCTTTCTCCAAGATTTTTTCCTGCCCATTTTTCTCAGGTCCTCCTCGACATAGTGAGGATGGGTAGCTCAACTTATAATGGAGTCTACCTTGCGAGAGTCGAGGACTAATTCTTTTGTAAATAGATGTAGGTTTCCACAGCGGTTCGTAAGTGCTGGATTTATGTGACTTCGTGTTTGCTTATGCAGCACAAACTGGGCAAATAATTGTCTAGGTAATCGGCTTCGAATAATGTTGGCTAGGAATTTGACAGTTAACAACGTAATAAACTTACATAAATGCCGTACCATAACGAGGAATCTATGTTTTGATCTGCGTTTTAAATGGTGACACTTATTATATACCTCAACGAGATATACATATACTTTCTTCGTATAATTACTATAATAGGTCTATTTTATCTTCTTCCGCCGTATTTTCCCTTCCCTCCCTTATTTTGCCGACTTCAAGATTTCGAAGGAGGTGATTATCAATTCATCGGGATCTTTGTTTGTTTTTTTGCTATTTTTTTAATGTATGTTCACCGATTATTCGAAAACGGCTAGACAGACTTGGAAAATTCTTTTTTTGTTTGAAAGAGTATACTTCACAGTTGTAACCTGGAGAAATCGAGGGAACTCTTCAACTATTATAGGCACACCTATAGTGATTTGAGTATTTTTTTCAGCAGCTCAAGCATTTGTTTTTGGAAAGGTGGATGCTAAGTGAAATCGGTTCTTTTTTGTTTAAAATTATTAATTAGAATAATAGAAGCAGCTTTGTTATACCAATTTGTCGCTAAACAAAAATGTCCATTTCAAAGTTTATTAATTGCCTAAAACACTCTATGCAAAAGCACTTTTGCTTTTCAGAGTTAATTTCAAACAACTTTTGTGGACACGTTTGCGTGAAAATGTCAGAAAAAAATACAACAAATACGAGAGTAAGTCCTACTAAAATCCACAACCAGTCCGTGAAAACAGTGTTAATTGGGGTACTTAAAATAATCACCGGCGGCGAGTAAGCGAGTAAAGTTAAGCGAGTAGCATTACATCGCGGGCCTTGAAAGGTCGATCGATCACTCTATACCTCGACAAACCGCAATGTAATGCTACTCGCTTACTCGCTCTTGGTGGGACCAGTGCCTAAAGACAGCAAAAGTAGCAACGCCGACAATAGTACAGTCATTTTACGGGCTGCTAGTATGACGAATTGGAAATAATTAATAACAGTTAATATTTTTAGTGTAACGGATATATCATGATACTAGTATTATTTACGCAAATACGCCACAAATATGTACTTACATACATATTACAAGCGGTTTTTTTTTTGTAGGATTTTAAAGAATATATTGTTTCTAAGTTTTTTTAATGTGTAAGAACAAACTACCACTTATTACTATTTGTTTCTAACGAATTAGGATATATAATATATCGCTCGCGCCGTACATTTTTTAAATTATGTGGTTTTACATGGACACGGTTTCTTGTTTTTCGCTTTCAACAGAAATACCTAAGACTTGTCGTCATATGTACAAATAAAAATAATCGATATTATTATAAATAAATAAACACATATTTTTTATACACATTTTTTTACCTTTTTAACTACTTCCGGGCGAAAAGTTTGTAGGATTTTTGCATATGTTATCTTTAAATATCCCATAAGTATGGAAAATAAAAAAAACAGGCTATTATAAATTTATATATGACGCAGCCGTATCTTTACTGGGGTACAAGTATTCAAATATTGTCCATAAAACAAGAGCATACAAATTCAAATTCAAATTCAAATATTTTATTTGTAAAAACATAGGTACAAGGTTGTCTGGAAGAAATCGCTCATTAGCGATAAGACCGCCTGTTGTTACCTCTACCTAAATTTATCTAATTGTAAAATTTGTGCTTGTAACTGTATGAGGTGTGCAATAAAGAGTATTTATTATTATTATTTATTATTACATGGTACATTAAAAGGTCTTACAATATTTTTGTATCACTATGTTCCACCATGTGGTATAGAAATAGCTACAATTGGCATGCAGCATGCATACAATTAACTACCTACATGATTAAGCAGTTATAATATAACCAGATACAAAATGAGAATAACAATCAGTCAAACTGCTATGAAAATATAGATGTCAATGTGGTATAAGTGGATTAATTAATAACAAAAATAAAAATACTAATTTAATTACATAAGACCTTCATATACAATATGTATCAATATAATATATCAAGATTATTTTAAATACCTCGCCAGCTTAGTAACTTCGGCGGCTGACTGTACCTAAGCGTGTTGCTCCAGCCTTAAGAAATGACCTTTGCAGGTTGAGTTACAACATACCCACGTCTGGTCAAACCGTCACGCGTACGCATTCAGCTCCCGCGGTCAGTGCGCAGATATTTCATGCGCGCGTTGACAACGCGCACAATGCGCACGAGCAGATTTACCGACCGATTCAGCGTGTGAACGCGCGATTTATGAGGCGAAGAAGAGTCTATAATCTATGGTGTACGGCTGTTCTTGTCTAGTTGTCGACGTTCAAATCTGCGTCAGTAGGCAGCCGAAATTCATCGGCCTTTAGCTAAACTCTTTAACGTACAAAGGCACGAAAGGCATTCTAGATATTCAATTTGATTTAATTTGATTCCTTACGAAAACTATTTTAAGACAAAGATTTTACTAAAATATATTTTACCCGAAAAATCATTAAATTATTTCATAATACGCTTTCTGCTTTTCGGAAACATTTATTATGAGTACTTTTCCTCCTTATGAGTGTTCTACGGCTCGTAGCAGGTAGCAGGTACGGTAGGCTGCAAAAAATATAAGGTAGGCTGATACATAAATTGGGTATGCAATTCTGTAGCTGCATAGGTACAATGGGTGTTCTCTGAAGTACCGTTTGTCATGATGCCGCTTGCCATCGGCAGGGCGTTCATGATCTCACCCTAAAACCTAAATGGTCGCGCACTGTGCGGTTTCAGACACATTTCCTCCCACGAAAGCGTCTGTGGAATGAGCTTCTTGCTAAGATATTCTTGAGGGACTACACTACAATGCCGACGGGTCCATATAACTCGATTTCCAACGGCTTCCTTAATTATTAGAGGGTAACTTCCCTACAGATCATAGAGTAAGGGAAAGTAAAATTTACACTATGTAGTGCTTCAAAAAGACTGTACAAGTTTTTAAAGGGTCGCTAGCTCACCTGTACACCCCTGGAGTTCCAGGCGTCCAAAGGCTAAGTTGGCCGCTTAACGTCAGGCTGTATGCTTGTTTACTACCAACGTGGTATAACATTTTATAAATAAAGTACCAAAGCCATTCCTCAGATGCGCTCGATAAGCCTTCATTGAGTCGTTGCGGCCGCGCTGGCGCTGCTTCAATCTAATTTATTCGCTCATTGTGAGGCATTTCAGTTAGGGATGTGACAAGGAATGAGGTACATGTTTTCCGCAATCAGTTTGTACCTAGTTGTGACAATTATTTGCGAATTGTAATAACACACAGCAGAGGCCGGGAAAACAGCGATTACCGGCCAAGTTGACCGGGAATCGGTTTTCATGTCGACGTATGTATGTATAGTGCTTTTCTTCAATATGGAATAAAATAAAGAATTAAGTTAATATTTACAAAAATATACATACTTAAGTATAAGTTGCATTCATAAGGCATTAGTATGCTTGTGCATGAACTTATATTATTATTCTCTATTCAATGCGATAACCACCCTGTCACGGGATAAAATTAAAAAAATCTATATCAGCTGTTTGTGAAACCTGTCGACATCATTGACATGGTTAGGTAAGTACCTTAAGGTTAAGGTTAGCAAAGTTGCTGACCTAAAAAGTTGTATGATATCTCTTTACAGTCCCCTCGAGTTGCTGCTCTGGGAACAGGATACTTACTTCCTAGCCTATTATAAGGAATGTAACGACAATATTTCATTGCATGTTTAAGAAAAAAATGTTTTGGTACTTAACGTAAATAGGTATATTAAGTATCTACCTATAATATTTATGCCTAACTAAGATTGCAAGGAAACATGGCCATCATTTTTCCTTTAAAGAAAGTCCACAATATAGATTCAGAGTGGGACAAGTTTTCACAATTCCAATGCCAAAATCTTTCTGAAGATCTTTAGCGCATTTGAGGTAAATAGGCAATCTGTGATTGAGGCACAAACATGCCTGAACGTCTCTAGCTAGTTCTCAACAATATTTACATTGGCCGTGGTAAGTATTTAACACGTGGTCGTAGTTATATAGCTCTTTATAGGCAAGAGTTATGTTACTACAGAAACTTATGGTATTGACTGTCTTGGATAAAGTTGGCTGTGATAGTCGAACGAGCGGAGCGTAAGCGAAGCGAAGTTCTTTCAAACAACTTCGGCTACCTAGACGTCTGTGCATTTCGATGGCTTTTTGATTTTGAATAGGGTAAATCGCCAGTTACTGGCCACTATCCAATAACTGGCCACCTGATACTCGTACTAAAAATGAACTCTGTTTACCTACAAACAAAGCTGAAGTAGAAACTGAAGGGTTTCAATAGCTGGCCACGTTATACTAAAATGAATTTTGTTTGTAGGTACGCAGAGTTCGTTTTTAGTATGAGGTGGCCAGTTATTGGACAGTGGCCAGTAACTGGCGATTTACCCTAGTTGTCGCGCGATAACTTCAGTAAAGTTCTTCTGATCTATATGAAATTAGTTGGGGGTTGAAGTAGAGCTCAATACAGTTTGAGAGTTCATATATGAGCAGGATGGATCAAGGGGTTGTAGAGCTAGACGGCGAAAAAAATCTTCAGAAGGGTCTTGTTATACTGGTAATCTCGTTTGCAAGTAAATCGCGAGTTCTCAGTTAGAGGCGGACTACTAGTAATGTAAGTTTTGTACAGATATTTATGAAGAGTACATTGTTTGTGCGTATACTCGTATGTAGCGTGTTATATGAAAAAAGTGACCTATTCTTGGGGTTAACCAAGTGAACATCACCAAAGGAGATCGTCAATTTTTGTTAGGCGATTTGCCCCAGGTCATAACGATGCGTATAATTATGAAATAGATATCAAAACATTCGCTTTAATTTCTAGATCAGGGTGGTCATAAAATAATCATGAAATGTAACGGGAAAATTGAGAAATCGGGATGTAAAAACATGATTGTGATAAGGACAATATTTTTAAGCGTACATGTTTATGATTTAAAGTATAGAATAAAATAAATACCTGTTTTTAAAGAAAGTCTACAAAATCTGACATGATAATGAAACGGAAATCATAATAAAAAGTCATATATTGATCCTGCCGCAGATTTCTTGTATTTGGATAAACAATGATAATGGCTGAATCTTGAAGCAAATCAAATAATTTTTGTTCAATATTTTTTGATTTGCAATTTTTAAGTAGTTACACTACTATATATAAACTGAAAAATAGATGTCATATACTTCAGAAAAAGTGACCAAACCCTCCGGTGTCCGAGGCCAGATTTGAACTGGCGTCTTCAGCTTTCGCGGCTGACGTCCTGACCACTAGACCACCCGGTCACGGCGGAACTTGACAAATTTTCTCATGTATATGCAATCTCTGAATTTGAAACGGCTAGGCGCCGTTGACCATACTCTAAGGGCAAGCGCAGTACGTGCTTGCACCTCCTATCCGAATCTCTTACGTGATTCTGGTATAGCGAGAGAGATGGTGCTGCCATCTATGAATCTTGAAGCAAATCAAATAATTTTTGTTCAATATTTTTTGATTTGCAATTTTTAAGTAGTTACACTACCATATATAAACTGAAAAATAGATGTCATATACTTCAGAAAAAGTGACCAAACCCTCCGGTGTCCGAGGCCAGATTTGAACTGGCGTCTTCAGCTTTCGCGGCTGACGTCCTGACCACTAGACCACCCAGTCACGGCGGAACTTGACAAATTCGGATAGGAGGTGCAAGCACGTACTGCGCATGCCCTTAGAGTATGGTCAACGGCGCCTAGCCGTTTCAAATTCAGAGATTGCATATACATGAGAAAATTTGTCAAGTTCCGCCGTGACCGGGTGGTCTAGTGGTCAGGACGTCAGCCGCGAAAGCTGAAGACGCCAGTTCAAATCTGGCCTCGGACACCGGAGGGTTTGGTCACTTTTTCTGAAGTATATGACATCTATTTTTCAGTTTATATATAGTAGTGTAACTACTTAAAAATTGCAAATCAAAAAATATTGAACAAAAATTATTTGATTTGCTTCAAGATTCATAGATGGCAGCACCATCTCTCTCGCTATACCAGAATCACGTAAGAGATTCGGATAGGAGGTGCAAGCACGTACTGCGCATGCCCTTAGAGTATGGTCAACGGCGCCTAGCCGTTTCAAATTCAGAGATTGCATATACATGAGAAAATTTGTCAAGTTCCGCCGTGACCGGGTGGTCTAGTGGTCAGGACGTCAGCCGCGAAAGCTGAAGACGCCAGTTCAAATCTGGCCTCGGACACCGGAGGGTTTGGTCGCTTTTTCTGAAGTATATGACATCTATTTTTCAGTTTATATATAGTAGTGTAACTACTTAAAAATTGCAAATCAAAAAATATTGAACAAAAATTATTTGATTTGCTTCAATATTCATAGATGGCAGCACCATCTCTCTCGCTATACCAGAATCACGTAAGAGATTCGGATAGGAGGTGCAAGCACGTACTGCGCATGCCCTTAGAGTATGGTCAACGGCGCCTAGCCGTTTCAAATTCAGAGATTGCATATACATGAGAAAATTTGTCAAGTTCCGCCGTGACCGGGTGGTCTAGTGGTCAGGACGTCAGCCGCGAAAGCTGAAGACGCCAGTTCAAATCTGGCCTCGGACACCGGAGGGTTTGGTCACTTTTTCTGAAGTATATGACATCTATTTTTCAGTTTATATATAGTAGTGTAACTACTTAAAAATTGCAAATCAAAAAATATTGAACAAAAATTATTTGATTTGCTTCAAGATTCATAGATGGCAGCACCATCTCTCTCGCTATACCAGAATCAGGTAAGAGATTCGGATAGGAGGTGCAAGCACGTACTGCGCATGCCCTTAGAGTATGGTCAACGGCGCCTAGCCGTTTCAAATTCAGAGATTGCATATACATGAGAAAATTTGTCAAGTTCCGCCGTGACCGGGTGGTCTAGTGGTCAGGACGTCAGCCGCGAAAGCTGAAGGCGCCAGTTCAAATCTTGCCTCGGATACCGGAGGGTTTGGTCACTTTTTCTGAAGTATATGACATCTATTTTTCAGTTTATATATAGTAGTGTAACTACTTAAAAATTGCAAATCAAAAAATATTGAACAAAATTTATTTGATTTGCTTCAAGATTCATAGATGGCAGCACCATCTCTCTCGCTATACCAGAATCACGTAAGAGATTCGGATAGGAGGTGCAAGCACGTACTGCGCATGCCCTTAGAGTATGGTCAACGGCGCCTAGCCGTTTTTAATTCAGAGATTGCATATACATGAGAAAATTTGTCAAGTTCCGCCGTGACCGGGTGGTCTAGTGGTCAGGACGTCAGCCGCGAAAGCTGAAGACGCCAGTTCAAATCTGGCCTCGGACACCGGAGGGTTTGGTCACTTTTTCTGAAGTATATGACATCTATTTTTCAGTTTATATATAGTAGTGTAACTACTTAAAAATTGCAAATCAAAAAATATTGAACAAAAATTATTTGATTTGCTTCAAGATTCATAGATGGCAGCACCATCTCTTTCGCTATACCAGAATCACGTAAGAGATTCGGATAGGAGGTGCAAGCACGTACTGCGCATGCCCTTAGAGTATGGTCAACGGCGCCTAGCCGTTTCAAATTCAGAGATTGCATATACATGAGAAAATTTGTCAAGTTCCGCCGTGACTGGGTGGTCTAGTGGTCAGGACGTCAGCCGCGAAAGCTGAAGACGCCAGTTCAAATCTGGCCTCGGACACCGGAGGGTTTGGTCACTTTTTCTGAAGTATATGACATCTATTTTTCAGTTTATATATAGTAGTGTAACTACTTAAAAATTGCAAATCAAAAAATATTGAACAAAAATTATTTGATTTGCTTCAAGATTCATAGATGGCAGCACCATCTCTCTCGCTATACCAGAATCACGTAAGAGATTCGGATAGGAGGTGCAAGCACGTACTGCGCATGCCCTTAGAGTATGGTCAACGGCGCCTAGCCGTTTCAAATTCAGAGATTGCATATACATGAGAAAATATGTCAAGTTCCGCCGTGACCGGGTGGTCTAGTGGTCAGGACGTCAGTCGCGAAAGCTGAAGACGCCAGTTCAAATCTGGGCTCGGACACCGGAGGGTTTGGTCATTTTTCTGAAGTATATGACATCTATTTTTCAGTATATATATAGTAGTGTAACTACTTAAAAATTGCAAATCAAAAAATATTGAACGAAATTATTTGATTTGCTTCAAGATTCATAGATGGCAGCACCATCTCTCTCGCTATACCAGAATCACGTAAGAGATTCGGATAGGAGGTGCAAGCACGTACTGCGCATGCCCTTAGAGTATGGTCAACGGCGCCTAGCCGTTTCAAATTCAGAGATTGCATATACATGAGTAAATTTGCCAAGTTCCGCCGTGACCGGGTGGTCTAGTGGTCAGGACGTCAGCCGCGAAAGCTGAAGACGCCAGTTCAAATCTGGCCTCGGACACCGGAGGGTTTGGTCACTTTTTCTGAAGTATATGGCATCAATTTTTCAGTTTATATATAGTAGTGTAACTACTTAAAAATTGCAAATCAAAAAATATTGAACAAAAATTATTTGATTTGCTTCAAGATTCATAGATGGCAGCACCATCTCTCTCGCTATACCAGAATCACGTAAGAGATTCGGATAGGAGGTTCAAGCAGGTACTGCGCATGCCCTTAGAGTATGGTCAACGGCGCCTAGCCGTTTCAAATTCAGAGATTGCATATACATGAGAAAATTTGTCAAGTTCCGCCGTGACCGGGTGGTCTAGTGGTCAGGACGTCAGCCGCGAAAGCTGAAGACGCCAGTTCAAATCTGGCCTCGGACACCGGAGGGTTTGGTCACTTTTTTCTGAAGTATATGACATCTATTTTTCAGTTTATATATAGTAGTGTAACTACTTAAAAATTGCAAATCAAAAAAAATTGAACAAAAATTATTTGATTTGCTTCAAGATTCATAGATGGCAGCACCATCTCTCTCGCTATACCAGAATCACGTAAGAGATTCGGATAGGAGGTGCAAGCACGTACTGCGCATGCCCTTAGAGTATGGTCAACGGCGCCTAGCCGTTTCAAATTCAGAGATTGCATATACATGAGAAAATTTGTCAAGTTCCGCCGTGACCGGGTGGTCTAGTGGTCAGGACGTCAGCCGCGAAAGCTGAAGACGCCAGTTCAAATCTGGCCTCGGACACCGGAGGGTTTGGTCGCTTTTTCTGAAGTATATGACATCTATTTTTCAGTTTATATATAGTAGTGTAACTACTTAAAAATTGCAAATCAAAAAATATTGAACAAAAATTATTTGATTTGCTTCAAGATTCATAGATGGCAGCACCATCTCTCTCGCTATACCAGAATCACGTAAGAGATTCGGATAGGAGGTGCAAGCACGTACTGCGCATGCCCTTAGAGTATGGTCAACGGCGCCTAGCCGTTTCAAATTCAGAGATTGCATATACATGAGAAAATTTGTCAAGTTCCGCCGTGACCGGGTGGTCTAGTGGTCAGGACGTCAGCCGCGAAAGCTGAAGACGCCAGTTCAAATCTGGCCTCGGACACCGGAGGGTTTGGTCACTTTTTCTGAAGTATATGACATCTATTTTTCAGTTTATATATAGTAGTGTAACTACTTAAAAATTGCAAATCAAAAAATATTGAACAAAAATTATTTGATTTGCTTCAAGATTCATAGATGGCAGCACCATCTCTCTCGCTCTACCAGAATCACGTAAGAGATTCGGATAGGAGGTGCAAGCACGTACTGCGCATGCCCTTAGAGTATGGTCAACGGTGCCTAACCGTTTCAAATTCAGAGATTGCATATACATGAGAAAATTTGTCAAGTTCCGCCGTGACCGGGTGGTCTAGTGGTCAGGACGTCAGCCGCGAAAGCTGAAGACGCCAGTTCAAATCTGGCCTCGGACACCGGAGGGTTTGGTCACTTTTTCTGAAGTATATGACATCTATTTTTCAGTTTATATATAGTAGTGTAACTACTTAAAAATTGCAAATCAAAAAATATTGAACAAAAATTATTTGATTTGCTTCAAGATTCATAGATGGCAGCACCATCTCTCTCGCTATACCAGAATCACGTAAGAGATTCGGATAGGAGGTGCAAGCACGTACTGCGCATGCCCTTAGAGTATGGTCAACGGCGCCTAGCCGTTTCAAATTCAGAGATTGCATATACATGAGAAAAATTGTCAAGTTCCGCCGTGACCGGGTGGTCTAGTGGTCAGGACGTCAGCCGCGAAAGCTGAAGACGCCAGTTCAAATCTGGCCTCGGACACCGGAGGGTTTGGTCACTTTTTCTGAAGTATATGACATCTATTTTTCAGTTTATATATAGTAGTGTAACTACTTAAAAATTGCAAATCAAAAAATATTGAACGAAATTATTTGATTTGCTTCAAGATTCATAGATGGCAGCACCATCTCTCTCGCTATACCAGAATCACGTAAGAGATTCGGATAGGAGGTGCAAGCACGTACTGCGCATGCCCTTAGAGTATGGTCAACGGCGCCTAGCCGTTTCAAATTCAGAGATTGCATATACATGAGAAAATTTGTCAAGTTCCGCCGTGATCGGGTGGTCTAGTGGTCAGGACGTCAGCCGCGAAAGCTGAAGACGCCAGTTCAAATCTGGCCTCTGACACTGGAGGGTTTGGTCACTTTTTCTGAAGTATATGACATTTATTTTTCATTTTATATATAGTAGTGTAACTACTTAAAAATTGCAAATCAAAAAATATTGAACAAAAATTATTTGATTTGCTTCAAGATTCATAGATGGCAGCACCATCTCTCTCGCTATACCAGAATCACGTAAGAGATTCGGATAGGAGGTGCAAGCACGTACTGCGCATGCCCTTAGAGTATGGTCAACGGCGCCTAGCCGTTTCAAATTCAGAGATTGCAAATACATGAGAAAATTTGTCAAGTTCCGCCGTGACCGGGTGGTCTAGTGGTCAGGACGTCAGCCGCGAAAGCTGAAGACGCCAGTTCAAATCTGGCCTCGGACACCGGAGGGTTTGGTCACTTTTTCTGAAGTATATGACATCTATTTTTCAGTTTATATATAGTAGTGTAACTACTTAAAAATTGCAAATCAAAAAATATTGAACAAAAATTATTTGATTTGCTTCAAGATTCATAGATGGCAGCACCATCTCTCTCGCTATACCAGAATCAGGTAAGAGATTCGGATAGGAGGTGCAAGCACGTACTGCGCATGCCCTTAGAGTATGGTCAACGGCGCCTAGCCGTTTCAAATTCAGAGATTGCATATACATGAGAAAATTTGTCAAGTTCCGCCGTGACCGGGTGGTCTAGTGGTCAGGACGTCAGCCGCGAAAGCTGAAGGCGCCAGTTCAAATCTTGCCTCGGATACCGGAGGGTTTGGTCACTTTTTCTGAAGTATATGACATCTATTTTTCAGTTTATATATAGTAGTGTAACTACTTAAAAATTGCAAATCAAAAAATATTGAACAAAATTTATTTGATTTGCTTCAAGATTCATAGATGGCAGCACCATCTCTCTCGCTATACCAGAATCACGTAAGAGATTCGGATAGGAGGTGCAAGCACGTACTGCGCATGCCCTTAGAGTATGGTCAACGGCGCCTAGCCGTTTTTAATTCAGAGATTGCATATACATGAGAAAATTTGTCAAGTTCCGCCGTGACCGGGTGGTCTAGTGGTCAGGACGTCAGCCGCGAAAGCTGAAGACGCCAGTTCAAATCTGGCCTCGGACACCGGAGGGTTTGGTCACTTTTTCTGAAGTATATGACATCTATTTTTCAGTTTATATATAGTAGTGTAACTACTTAAAAATTGCAAATCAAAAAATATTGAACAAAAATTATTTGATTTGCTTCAAGATTCATAGATGGCAGCACCATCTCTTTCGCTATACCAGAATCACGTAAGAGATTCGGATAGGAGGTGCAAGCACGTACTGCGCATGCCCTTAGAGTATGGTCAACGGCGCCTAGCCGTTTCAAATTCAGAGATTGCATATACATGAGAAAATTTGTCAAGTTCCGCCGTGACTGGGTGGTCTAGTGGTCAGGACGTCAGCCGCGAAAGCTGAAGACGCCAGTTCAAATCTGGCCTCGGACACCGGAGGGTTTGGTCACTTTTTCTGAAGTATATGACATCTATTTTTCAGTTTATATATAGTAGTGTAACTACTTAAAAATTGCAAATCAAAAAATATTGAACAAAAATTATTTGATTTGCTTCAAGATTCATAGATGGCAGCACCATCTCTCTCGCTATACCAGAATCACGTAAGAGATTCGGATAGGAGGTGCAAGCACGTACTGCGCATGCCCTTAGAGTATGGTCAACGGCGCCTAGCCGTTTCAAATTCAGAGATTGCATATACATGAGAAAATATGTCAAGTTCCGCCGTGACCGGGTGGTCTAGTGGTCAGGACGTCAGTCGCGAAAGCTGAAGACGCCAGTTCAAATCTGGGCTCGGACACCGGAGGGTTTGGTCATTTTTCTGAAGTATATGACATCTATTTTTCAGTATATATATAGTAGTGTAACTACTTAAAAATTGCAAATCAAAAAATATTGAACAAAAATTATTTGATTTGCTTCAAGATTCATAGATGGCAGCACCATCTCTCTCGCTATACCAGTATCACGTAAGAGATTCGGATAGGAGGTGCAAGCACGTACTGCGCATGCCCTTAGAGTATGGTCAACGGCGCCTAGCCGTTTCAAATTCAGAGATTGCATATACATGAGTAAATTTGCCAAGTTCCGCCGTGACCGGGTGGTCTAGTGGTCAGGACGTCAGCCGCGAAAGCTGAAGACGCCAGTTCAAATCTGGCCTCGGACACCGGAGGGTTTGGTCACTTTTTCTGAAGTATATGGCATCAATTTTTCAGTTTATATATAGTAGTGTAACTACTTAAAAATTGCAAATCAAAAAATATTGAACAAAAATTATTTGATTTGCTTCAAGATTCATAGATGGCAGCACCATCTCTCTCGCTATACCAGAATCACGTAAGAGATTCGGATAGGAGGTTCAAGCAGGTACTGCGCATGCCCTTAGAGTATGGTCAACGGCGCCTAGCCGTTTCAAATTCAGAGATTGCATATACATGAGAAAATTTGTCAAGTTCCGCCGTGACCGGGTGGTCTAGTGGTCAGGACGTCAGCCGCGAAAGCTGAAGACGCCAGTTCAAATCTGGCCTCGGACACCGGAGGGTTTGGTCACTTTTTTCTGAAGTATATGACATCTATTTTTCAGTTTATATATAGTAGTGTAACTACTTAAAAATTGCAAATCAAAAAAAATTGAACAAAAATTATTTGATTTGCTTCAAGATTCATAGATGGCAGCACCATCTCTCTCGCTATACCAGAATCACGTAAGAGATTCGGATAGGAGGTGCAAGCACGTACTGCGCATGCCCTTAGAGTATGGTCAACGGCGCCTAGCCGTTTCAAATTCAGAGATTGCATATACATGAGAAAATTTGTCAAGTTCCGCCGTGACCGGGTGGTCTAGTGGTCAGGACGTCAGCCGCGAAAGCTGAAGACGCCAGTTCAAATCTGGCCTCGGACACCGGAGGGTTTGGTCGCTTTTTCTGAAGTATATGACATCTATTTTTCAGTTTATATATAGTAGTGTAACTACTTAAAAATTGCAAATCAAAAAATATTGAACAAAAATTATTTGATTTGCTTCAAGATTCATAGATGGCAGCACCATCTCTCTCGCTATACCAGAATCACGTAAGAGATTCGGATAGGAGGTGCAAGCACGTACTGCGCATGCCCTTAGAGTATGGTCAACGGCGCCTAGCCGTTTCAAATTCAGAGATTGCATATACATGAGAAAATTTGTCAAGTTCCGCCGTGACCGGGTGGTCTAGTGGTCAGGACGTCAGCCGCGAAAGCTGAAGACGCCAGTTCAAATCTGGCCTCGGACACCGGAGGGTTTGGTCACTTTTTCTGAAGTATATGACATCTATTTTTCAGTTTATATATAGTAGTGTAACTACTTAAAAATTGCAAATCAAAAAATATTGAACAAAAATTATTTGATTTGCTTCAAGATTCATAGATGGCAGCACCATCTCTCTCGCTCTACCAGAATCACGTAAGAGATTCGGATAGGAGGTGCAAGCACGTACTGCGCATGCCCTTAGAGTATGGTCAACGGTGCCTAACCGTTTCAAATTCAGAGATTGCATATACATGAGAAAATTTGTCAAGTTCCGCCGTGACCGGGTGGTCTAGTGGTCAGGACGTCAGCCGCGAAAGCTGAAGACGCCAGTTCAAATCTGGCCTCGGACACCGGAGGGTTTGGTCACTTTTTCTGAAGTATATGACATCTATTTTTCAGTTTATATATAGTAGTGTAACTACTTAAAAATTGCAAATCAAAAAATATTGAACAAAAATTATTTGATTTGCTTCAAGATTCATAGATGGCAGCACCATCTCTCTCGCTATACCAGAATCACGTAAGAGATTCGGATAGGAGGTGCAAGCACGTACTGCGCATGCCCTTAGAGTATGGTCAACGGCGCCTAGCCGTTTCAAATTCAGAGATTGCATATACATGAGAAAAATTGTCAAGTTCCGCCGTGACCGGGTGGTCTAGTGGTCAGGACGTCAGCCGCGAAAGCTGAAGACGCCAGTTCAAATCTGGCCTCGGACACCGGAGGGTTTGGTCACTTTTTCTGAAGTATATGACATCTATTTTTCAGTTTATATATAGTAGTGTAACTACTTAAAAATTGCAAATCAAAAAATATTGAACGAAATTATTTGATTTGCTTCAAGATTCATAGATGGCAGCACCATCTCTCTCGCTATACCAGAATCACGTAAGAGATTCGGATAGGAGGTGCAAGCACGTACTGCGCATGCCCTTAGAGTATGGTCAACGGCGCCTAGCCGTTTCAAATTCAGAGATTGCATATACATGAGAAAATTTGTCAAGTTCCGCCGTGATCGGGTGGTCTAGTGGTCAGGACGTCAGCCGCGAAAGCTGAAGACGCCAGTTCAAATCTGGCCTCGGACACTGGAGGGTTTGGTCACTTTTTCTGAAGTATATGACATTTATTTTTCATTTTATATATAGTAGTGTAACTACTTAAAAATTGCAAATCAAAAAATATTGAACAAAAATTATTTGATTTGCTTCAAGATTCATAGATGGCAGCACCATCTCTCTCGCTATACCAGAATCACGTAAGAGATTCGGATAGGAGGTGCAAGCACGTACTGCGCATGCCCTTAGAGTATGGTCAACGGCGCCTAGCCGTTTCAAATTCAGAGATTGCATATACATGAGAAAATTTGTCAAGTTCCGCCGTGACCGGGTGGTCTAGTGGTCAGGACGTCAGCCGCGAAAGCTGAAGACGCCAGTTCAAATCTGGCCTCGGACACCGGAGGGTTTGGTCGCTTTTTCTGAAGTATATGACATCTAGTTTTCAGTTTATATATAGTAGTGTAACTACTTAAAAATTGCAAATCAAAAACTATTGAACAAAAATTATTTGATTTGCTTCAAGATTCATAGATGGCAGCACCATCTCTCTCGCTATACCAGAATCACGTAAGAGATTCGGATAGGAGGTGCAAGCACGTACTGCGCATGCCCTTAGAGTATGGTCAACGGCGCCTAGCCGTTTCAAATTCAGAGATTGCATATACATGAGAAAATTTGTCAAGTTCCGCCGTGACCGGGTGGTCTAGTGGTCAGGACGTCAGCCGCGAAAGCTTAAGACGCCAGTTCAAATCTGGCCTCGGACACCGGAGGGTTTGGTCACTTTTTCTGAAGTATATGACATCTATTTTTCAGTTTATATATAGTAGTGTAACTACTTAAAAATTGCAAATCAAAAAATATTGAACAAAAATTATTTGATTTGCTTCAAGATTCATAGATGGCAGCACCATCTCTCTCGCTATACCAGAATCACATAAGAGATTCGGATAGGAGGTGCAAGCACGTACTGCGCATGCCCTTAGAGTATGGTCAACGGCGCCTAGCCGTTTCAAATTCAGAAATTGCATATACATGAGAAAATTTGTCAAGTTCCGCCGTGACCGGGTGGTCTAGTGGTCAGGACGTCAGCCGCGAAAGCTGAAGACGCCAGTTCAAATCTGGCCTCGGACACCGGAGGGTTTGGTCACTTTTTCTGAAGTATATGACATCTATTTTTCAGTTTATATATAGTAGTGTAACTACTTAAAAATTGCAAATCAAAAAATATTGAACAAAAATTATTTGATTTGCTTCAAGATTCATAGATGGCAGCACCATCTCTCTCGCTATACCAGAATCACGTAAGAGATTCGGATAGGAGGTGCAAGCACGTACTGCGCATGCCCTTAGAGTATGGTCAACGGCGCCTAGCCGTTTCAAATTCAGAGATTGCATATACATGAGAAAATTTGTCAAGTTCCGCCGTGACCGGGTGGTCTAGTGGTCAGGACGTCAGCCGCGAAAGCTGAAGACGCCCGTTCAAATCTGGCCTCGGACACCGGAGGGTTTGGTCACTTTTTCTGAAGTATATGACATCTATTTTTCAGTTTATATATAGTAGTGTAACTACTTAAAAATTGCAAATCAAAAAATATTGAACAAAAATTATTTGATTTGCTTCAAGATTCATAGATGGCAGCACCATCTCTCTCGCTATACCAGAATCACGTAAGAGATTCGGATAGGAGGTGCAAGCACGTACTGCGCATGCCCTTAGAGTATGGTCAACGGCGCCTAGCCGTTTCAAATTCAGAGATTGCATATACATGAGAAAATTTGTCAAGTTCCGCCGTGATCGGGTGGTCTAGTGGTCAGGACGTCAGCCGCGAAAGCTGAAGACGCCAGTTCAAATCTGGCCTCGGACACTGGAGGGTTTGGTCACTTTTTCTGAAGTATATGACATTTATTTTTCATTTTATATATAGTAGTGTAACTACTTAAAAATTGCAAATCAAAAAATATTGAACAAAAATTATTTGATTTGCTTCAAGATTCATAGATGGCAGCACCATCTCTCTCGCTATACCAGAATCACGTAAGAGATTCGGATAGGAGGTGCAAGCACGTACTGCGCATGCCCTTAGAGTATGGTCAACGGCGCCTAGCCGTTTCAAATTCAGAGATTGCATATACATGAGAAAATTTGTCAAGTTCCGCCGTGACCGGGTGGTCTAGTGGTCAGGACGTCAGCCGCGAAAGCTGAAGACGCCAGTTCAAATCTGGCCTCGGACACCGGAGGGTTTAGTCGCTTTTTCTGAAGTATATGACATCTAGTTTTCAGTTTATATATAGTAGTGTAACTACTTAAAAATTGCAAATCAAAAACTATTGAACAAAAATTATTTGATTTGCTTCAAGATTCATAGATGGCAGCACCATCTCTCTCGCTATACCAGAATCACGTAAGAGATTCGGATAGGAGGTGCAAGCACGTACTGCGCATGCCCTTAGAGTATGGTCAACGGCGCCTAGCCGTTTCAAATTCAGAGATTGCATATACATGAGAAAATTTGTCAAGTTCCGCCGTGACCGGGTGGTCTAGTGGTCAGGACGTCAGCCGCGAAAGCTGAAGACGCCAGTTCAAATCTGGCCTCGGACACCGGAGGGTTTGGTCACTTTTTCTGAAGTATATGACATCTATTTTTCAGTTTATATATAGTAGTGTAACTACTTAAAAATTGCAAATCAAAAAATATTGAACAAAAATTATTTGATTTGCTTCAAGATTCATAGATGGCAGCACCATCTCTCTCGCTATACCAGAATCACATAAGAGATTCGGATAGGAGGTGCAAGCACGTACTGCGCATGCCCTTAGAGTATGGTCAACGGCGCCTAGCCGTTTCAAATTCAGAAATTGCATATACATGAGAAAATTTGTCAAGTTCCGCCGTGACCGGGTGGTCTAGTGGTCAGGACGTCAGCCGCGAAAGCTGAAGACGCCAGTTCAAATCTGGCCTCGGACACCGGAGGGTTTGGTCACTTTATCTGAAGTATATGACATCTATTTTTCAGTTTATATATAGTAGTGTAACTACTTAAAAATTGCAAATCAAAAAATATTGAACAAAAATTATTTGATTTGCTTCAAGATTCATAGATGGCAGCACCATCTCTCTCGCTATACCAGAATCACGTAAGAGATTCGGATAGGAGGTGCAAGCACGTACTGCGCATGCCCTTAGAGTATGGTCAACGGCGCCTAGCCGTTTCAAATTCAGAGATTGCATATACATGAGAAAATTTGTCAAGTTCCGCCGTGACCGGGTGGTCTAGTGGTCAGGACGTCAGCCGAGAAAGCTGAAGACGCCCGTTCAAATCTGGCCTCGGACACCGGAGGGTTTGGTCACTTTTTCTGAAGTATATGACATCTATTTTTCAGTTTATATATAGTAGTGTAACTACTTAAAAATTGCAAATCAAAAAATATTGAACAAAAATTATTTGATTTGCTTCAAGATTCATAGATGGCAGCACCATCTCTCTCGCTATACCAGAATCACGTAAGAGATTCGGATAGGAGGTGCAAGCACGTACTGCGCATGCCCTTAGAGTATGGTCAACGGCGCCTAGCCGTTTCAAATTCAGAGATTGCATATACATGAGTAAATTTGCCAAGTTCCGCCGTGACCGGGTGGTCTAGTGGTCAGGACGTCAGCCGCGAAAGCTGAAGACGCCAGTTCAAATCTGGCCTCGGACACTGGAGGGTTTGGTCACTTTTTCTGAAGTATATGACATTTATTTTTCATTTTATATATAGTAGTGTAACTACTTAAAAATTGCAAATCAAAAAATATTGAACAAAAATTATTTGATTTGCTTCAAGATTCATAGATGGCAGCACCATCTCTCTCGCTATACCAGAATCACGTAAGAGATTCGGATAGGAGGTGCAAGCACGTACTGCGCATGCCCTTAGAGTATGGTCAACGGCGCCTAGCCGTTTCAAATTCAGAGATTGCATATACATGAGAAAATTTGTCAAGTTCCGCCGTGACCGGGTGGTCTAGTGGTCAGGACGTCAGCCGCGAAAGCTGAAGACGCCAGTTCAAATCTGGCCTCGGACACCGGAGGGTTTAGTCGCTTTTTCTGAAGTATATGACATCTAGTTTTCAGTTTATATATAGTAGTGTAACTACTTAAAAATTGCAAATCAAAAACTATTGAACAAAAATTATTTGATTTGCTTCAAGATTCATAGATGGCAGCACCATCTCTCTCGCTATACCAGAATCACGTAAGAGATTCGGATAGGAGGTGCAAGCACGTACTGCGCATGCCCTTAGAGTATGGTCAACGGCGCCTAGCCGTTTCAAATTCAGAGATTGCATATACATGAGAAAATTTGTCAAGTTCCGCCGTGACCGGGTGGTCTAGTGGTCAGGACGTCAGCCGCGAAAGCTGAAGACGCCAGTTCAAATCTGGCCTCGGACACCGGAGGGTTTGGTCACTTTTTCTGAAGTATATGACATCTATTTTTCAGTTTATATATAGTAGTGTAACTACTTAAAAATTGCAAATCAAAAAATATTGAACAAAAATTATTTGATTTGCTTCAAGATTCATAGATGGCAGCACCATCTCTCTCGCTATACCAGAATCACATAAGAGATTCGGATAGGAGGTGCAAGCACGTACTGCGCATGCCCTTAGAGTATGGTCAACGGCGCCTAGCCGTTTCAAATTCAGAAATTGCATATACATGAGAAAATTTGTCAAGTTCCGCCGTGACCGGGTGGTCTAGTGGTCAGGACGTCAGCCGCGAAAGCTGAAGACGCCAGTTCAAATCTGGCCTCGGACACCGGAGGGTTTGGTCACTTTATCTGAAGTATATGACATCTATTTTTCAGTTTATATATAGTAGTGTAACTACTTAAAAATTGCAAATCAAAAAATATTGAACAAAAATTATTTGATTTGCTTCAAGATTCATAGATGGCAGCACCATCTCTCTCGCTATACCAGAATCACGTAAGAGATTCGGATAGGAGGTGCAAGCACGTACTGCGCATGCCCTTAGAGTATGGTCAACGGCGCCTAGCCGTTTCAAATTCAGAGATTGCATATACATGAGAAAATTTGTCAAGTTCCGCCGTGACCGGGTGGTCTAGTGGTCAGGACGTCAGCCGAGAAAGCTGAAGACGCCCGTTCAAATCTGGCCTCGGACACCGGAGGGTTTGGTCACTTTTTCTGAAGTATATGACATCTATTTTTCAGTTTATATATAGTAGTGTAACTACTTAAAAATTGCAAATCAAAAAATATTGAACAAAAATTATTTGATTTGCTTCAAGATTCATAGATGGCAGCACCATCTCTCTCGCTATACCAGAATCACGTAAGAGATTCGGATAGGAGGTGCAAGCACGTACTGCGCATGCCCTTAGAGTATGGTCAACGGCGCCTAGCCGTTTCAAATTCAGAGATTGCATATACATGAGTAAATTTGCCAAGTTCCGCCGTGACCGGGTGGTCTAGTGGTCAGGACGTCAGCCGCGAAAGCTGAAGACGCCAGTTCAAATCTGGCCTCGGACACCGGAGGGTTTGGTCACTTTTTCTGAAGTATATGACATCTATTTTTCAGTTTATATATAGTAGTGTAACTACTTAAAAATTGCAAATCAAAAAATATTGAACAAAAATTATTTGATTTGCTTCAAGATTCATAGATGGCAGCACCATCTCTCTCGCTATACCAGAATCACGTAAGAGATTCGGATAGGAGGTTCAAGCAGGTACTGCGCATGCCCTTAGAGTATGGTCAACGGCGCCTAGCCGTTTCAAATTCAGAGATTGCATATACATGAGAAAATTTGTCAAGTTCCGCCGTGACCGGGTGGTCTAGTGGTCAGGACGTCAGCCGCGAAAGCTGAAGACGCCAGTTCAAATCTGGCCTCGGACACCGGAGGGTTTGGTCACTTTTTTCTGAAGTATATGACATCTATTTTTCAGTTTATATATAGTAGTGTAACTACTTAAAAATTGCAAATCAAAAAAAATTGAACAAAAATTATTTGATTTGCTTCAAGATTCATAGATGGCAGCACCATCTCTCTCGCTATACCAGAATCACGTAAGAGATTCGGATAGGAGGTGCAAGCACGTACTGCGCATGCCCTTAGAGTATGGTCAACGGCGCCTAGCCGTTTCAAATTCAGAGATTGCATATACATGAGAAAATTTGTCAAGTTCCGCCGTGACCGGGTGGTCTAGTGGTCAGGACGTCAGCCGCGAAAGCTGAAGACGCCAGTTCAAATCTGGCCTCGGACACCGGAGGGTTTGGTCGCTTTTTCTGAAGTATATGACATCTATTTTTCAGTTTATATATAGTAGTGTAACTACTTAAAAATTGCAAATCAAAAAATATTGAACAAAAATTATTTGATTTGCTTCAAGATTCATAGATGGCAGCACCATCTCTCTCGCTATACCAGAATCACGTAAGAGATTCGGATAGGAGGTGCAAGCACGTACTGCGCATGCCCTTAGAGTATGGTCAACGGCGCCTAGCCGTTTCAAATTCAGAGATTGCATATACATGAGAAAATTTGTCAAGTTCCGCCGTGACCGGGTGGTCTAGTGGTCAGGACGTCAGCCGCGAAAGCTGAAGACGCCAGTTCAAATCTGGCCTCGGACATCGGAGGGTTTGGTCACTTTTTCTGAAGTATATGACATCTATTTTTCAGTTTATATATAGTAGTGTAACTACTTAAAAATTGCAAATCAAAAAATATTGAACAAAAATTATTTGATTTGCTTCAAGATTCATAGATGGCAGCACTATCTCTCTCACTATACCAGAATCATGTAAGAGATTCGGATAGGAGGTGCAAGCACGTACTGCGCATGCCCTTAGAGTATGGTCAACGGCGCCTAGCCGTTTCAAATTCAGAGATTGCATATACATGAGAAAATTTGTCAAGTTCCGCCGTGACCGGGTGGTCTAGTGGTCAGGACGTCAGCCGCGAAAGCTGAAGACGCCAGTTCAAATCTGGCCTCGGACACCGGAGGGTTTGGTCACTTTTTCTGAAGTATATGACATCTATTTTTCAGTTTATATATAGTAGTGTAACTACTTAAAAATTGCAAATCAAAAAATATTGAACAAAAATTATTTGATTTGCTTCAAGATTCATAGATGGCAGCACCATCTCTCTCGCTCTACCAGAATCACGTAAGAGATTCGGATAGGAGGTGCAAGCACGTACTGCGCATGCCCTTAGAGTATGGTCAACGGTGCCTAACCGTTTCAAATTCAGAGATTGCATATACATGAGAAAATTTGTCAAGTTCCGCCGTGACCGGGTGGTCTAGTGGTCAGGACGTCAGCCGCGAAAGCTGAAGACGCCAGTTCAAATCTGGCCTCGGACACCGGAGGGTTTGGTCACTTTTTCTGAAGTATATGACATCTATTTTTCAGTTTATATATAGTAGTGTAACTACTTAAAAATTGCAAATCAAAAAATATTGAACAAAAATTATTTGATTTGCTTCAAGATTCATAGATGGCAGCACCATCTCTCTCGCTATACCAGAATCACGTAAGAGATTCGGATAGGCGGTGCAAGCACGTACTGCGCATGCCCTTAGAGTATGGTCAACGGCGCCTAGCCGTTTCAAATTCAGAGATTGCATATACATGAGAAAAATTGTCAAGTTCCGCCGTGACCGGGTGGTCTAGTGGTCAGGACGTCAGCCGCGAAAGCTGAAGACGCCAGTTCAAATCTGGCCTCGGACACCGGAGGGTTTGGTCACTTTTTCTGAAGTATATGACATCTATTTTTCAGTTTATATATAGTAGTGTAACTACTTAAAAATTGCAAATCAAAAAATATTGAACGAAATTATTTGATTTGCTTCAAGATTCATAGATGGCAGCACCATCTCTCTCACTATACCAGAATCACGTAAGAGATTCGGATAGGAGGTGCAAGCACGTACCGCGCATGCCCTTAGAGTATGGTCAACGGCGCCTAGCCGTTTCAAATTCAGAGATTGCATATACATGAGAAAATTTGTCAAGTTCCGCCGTGATCGGGTGGTCTAGTGGTCAGGACGTCAGCCGCGAAAGCTGAAGACGCCAGTTCAAATCTGGCCTCGGACACCGGAGGGTTTGGTCACTTTTTCTGAAGTATATGACATCTATTTTTCATTTTATATATAGTAGTGTAACTACTTAAAAATTGCAAATCAAAAAATATTGAACAAAAATTATTTGATTTGCTTCAAGATTCATAGATGGCAGCACCATCTCTCTCGCTATACCAGAATCACGTAAGAGATTCGGATAGGAGGTGCAAGCACGTACTGCGCATGCTCTTAGAGTATGGTCAACGGCGCCTAGCCGTTTCAAATTCAGAGATTGCATATACATGAGAAAATTTGTCAAGTTCCGCCGTGACCGGGTGGTCTAGTGGTCAGGACGTCAGCCGCGAAATCTGAAGACGCCAGTTCAAATCTGGCCTCGGACACCGGAGGGTTTGGTCGCTTTTTCTGAAGTATATGACATCTAGTTTTCAGTTTATATATAGTAGTGTAACTACTTAAAAATTGCAAATCAAAAACTATTGAACAAAAATTATTTGATTTGCTTCAAGATTCATAGATGGCAGCACCATCTCTCTCGCTATACCAGAATCACGTAAGAGATTCGGATAGGAGGTGCAAGCACGTACTGCGCATGCCCTTAGAGTATGGTCAACGGCGCCTAGCCGTTTCAAATTCAGAGATTGCATATACATGAGAAAATTTGTCAAGTTCCGCCGTGACCGGGTGGTCTAGTGGTCAGGACGTCAGCCGCGAAAGCTGAAGACGCCAGTTCAAATCTGGCCTCTGACACCGGAGGGTTTGGTCACTTTTTCTGAAGTATATGACATCTATTTTTCAGTTTATATATAGTAGTGTAACTACTTAAAAATTGCAAATCAAAAAATATTGAACAAAAATTATTTGATTTGCTTCAAGATTCATAGATGGCAGCACCATCTCTCTCGCTATACCAGAATCACATAAGAGATTCGGATAGGAGGTGCAAGCACGTACTGCGCATGCCCTTAGAGTATGGTCAACGGCGCCTAGCCGTTTCAAATTCAGAAATTGCATATACATGAGAAAATTTGTCAAGTTCCGCCGTGACCGGGTGGTCTAGTGGTCAGGACGTCAGCCGCGAAAGCTGAAGACGCCAGTTCAAATCTGGCCTCGGACACCGGAGGGTTTGGTCACTTTTTCTGAAGTATATGACATCTATTTTTCAGTTTATATATAGTAGTGTAACTACTTAAAAATTGCAAATCAAAAAATATTGAACAAAAATTATTTGATTTGCTTCAAGATTCATAGATGGCAGCACCATCTCTCTCGCTATACCAGAATCACGTAAGAGATTCGGATAGGAGGTGCAAGCACGTACTGCGCATGCCCTTAGAGTATGGTCAACGGCGCCTAGCCGTTTCAAATTCAGAGATTGCATATACATGAGAAAATTTGTCAAGTTCCGCCGTGACCGGGTGGTCTAGTGGTCAGGACGTCAGCCGCGAAAGCTGAAGACGCCCGTTCAAATCTGGCCTCGGACACCGGAGGGTTTGGTCACTTTTTCTGAAGTATATGACATCTATTTTTCAGTTTATATATAGTAGTGTAACTACTTAAAAATTGCAAATCAAAAAATATTGAACAAAAATTATTTGATTTGCTTCAAGATTCATAGATGGCAGCACCATCTCTCTCGCTATACCAGAATCACGTAAGAGATTCGGATAGGAGGTGCAAGCACGTACTGCGCATGCCCTTAGAGTATGGTCAACGGCGCCTAGCCGTTTCAAATTCAGAGATTGCATATACATGAGAAAATTTGTCAAGTTCCGCCGTGATCGGGTGGTCTAGTGGTCAGGACGTCAGCCGCGAAAGCTGAAGACGCCAGTTCAAATCTGGCCTCGGACACTGGAGGGTTTGGTCACTTTTTCTGAAGTATATGACATTTATTTTTCATTTTATATATAGTAGTGTAACTACTTAAAAATTGCAAATCAAAAAATATTGAACAAAAATTATTTGATTTGCTTCAAGATTCATAGATGGCAGCACCATCTCTCTCGCTATACCAGAATCACGTAAGAGATTCGGATAGGAGGTGCAAGCACGTACTGCGCATGCCCTTAGAGTATGGTCAACGGCGCCTAGCCGTTTCAAATTCAGAGATTGCATATACATGAGAAAATTTGTCAAGTTCCGCCGTGACCGGGTGGTCTAGTGGTCAGGACGTCAGCCGCGAAAGCTGAAGACGCCAGTTCAAATCTGGCCTCGGACACCGGAGGGTTTGGTCGCTTTTTCTGAAGTATATGACATCTAGTTTTCAGTTTATATATAGTAGTGTAACTACTTAAAAATTGCAAATCAAAAACTATTGAACAAAAATTATTTGATTTGCTTCAAGATTCATAGATGGCAGCACCATCTCTCTCGCTATACCAGAATCACGTAAGAGATTCGGATAGGAGGTGCAAGCACGTACTGCGCATGCCCTTAGAGTATGGTCAACGGCGCCTAGCCGTTTCAAATTCAGAGATTGCATATACATGAGAAAATTTGTCAAGTTCCGCCGTGACCGGGTGGTCTAGTGGTCAGGACGTCAGCCGCGAAAGCTGAAGACGCCAGTTCAAATCTGGCCTCGGACACCGGAGGGTTTGGTCACTTTTTCTGAAGTATATGACATCTATTTTTCAGTTTATATATAGTAGTGTAACTACTTAAAAATTGCAAATCAAAAAATATTGAACAAAAATTATTTGATTTGCTTCAAGATTCATAGATGGCAGCACCATCTCTCTCGCTATACCAGAATCACGTAAGAGATTCGGATAGGAGGTGCAAGCACGTACTGCGCATGCCCTTAGAGTATGGTCAACGGCGCCTAGCCGTTTCAAATTCAGAGATTGCATATACATGAGTAAATTTGCCAAGTTCCGCCGTGACCGGGTGGTCTAGTGGTCAGGACGTCAGCCGCGAAAGCTGAAGACGCCAGTTCAAATCTGGCCTCGGACACCGGAGGGTTTGGTCACTTTTTCTGAAGTATATGGCATCAATTTTTCAGTTTATATATAGTAGTGTAACTACTTAAAAATTGCAAATCAAAAAATATTGAACAAAAATTATTTGATTTGCTTCAAGATTCATAGATGGCAGCACCATCTCTCTCGCTATACCAGAATCACGTAAGAGATTCGGATAGGAGGTTCAAGCAGGTACTGCGCATGCTTTTAGAGTATGGTCAACGGCGCCTAGCCGTTTCAAATTCAGAGATTGCATATACATGAGAAAATTTGTCAAGTTCCGCCGTGACCGGGTGGTCTAGTGGTCAGGACGTCAGCCGCGAAAGCTGAAGACGCCAGTTCAAATCTGGCCTCGGACACCGGAGGGTTTGGTCACTTTTTTCTGAAGTATATGACATCTATTTTTCAGTTTATATATAGTAGTGTAACTACTTAAAAATTGCAAATCAAAAAAAATTGAACAAAAATTATTTGATTTGCTTCAAGATTCATAGATGGCAGCACCATCTCTCTCGCTATACCAGAATCACGTAAGAGATTCGGATAGGAGGTGCAAGCACGTACTGCGCATGCCCTTAGAGTATGGTCAACGGCGCCTAGCCGTTTCAAATTCAGAGATTGCATATACATGAGAAAATTTGTCAAGTTCCGCCGTGACCGGGTGGTCTAGTGGTCAGGACGTCAGCCGCGAAAGCTGAAGACGCCAGTTCAAATCTGGCCTCGGACACCGGAGGGTTTGGTCGCTTTTTCTGAAGTATATGACATCTATTTTTCAGTTTATATATAGTAGTGTAACTACTTAAAAATTGCAAATCAAAAAATATTGAACAAAAATTATTTGATTTGCTTCAAGATTCATAGATGGCAGCACCATCTCTCTCGCTATACCAGAATCACGTAAGAGATTCGGATAGGAGGTGCAAGCACGTACTGCGCATGCCCTTAGAGTATGGTCAACGGCGCCTAGCCGTTTCAAATTCAGAGATTGCATATACATGAGAAAATTTGTCAAGTTCCGCCGTGACCGGGTGGTCTAGTGGTCAGGACGTCAGCCGCGAAAGCTGAAGACGCCAGTTCAAATCTGGCCTCGGACATCGGAGGGTTTGGTCACTTTTTCTGAAGTATATGACATCTATTTTTCAGTTTATATATAGTAGTGTAACTACTTAAAAATTGCAAATCAAAAAATATTGAACAAAAATTATTTGATTTGCTTCAAGATTCATAGATGGCAGCACTATCTCTCTCACTATACCAGAATCATGTAAGAGATTCGGATAGGAGGTGCAAGCACGTACTGCGCATGCCCTTAGAGTATGGTCAACGGCGCCTAGCCGTTTCAAATTCAGAGATTGCATATACATGAGAAAATTTGTCAAGTTCCGCCGTGACCGGGTGGTCTAGTGGTCAGGACGTCAGCCGCGAAAGCTGAAGACGCCAGTTCAAATCTGGCCTCGGACACCGGAGGGTTTGGTCACTTTTTCTGAAGTATATGACATCTATTTTTCAGTTTATATATAGTAGTGTAACTACTTAAAAATTGCAAATCAAAAAATATTGAAGAAAAATTATTTGATTTGCTTCAAGATTCATAGATGGCAGCACCATCTCTCTCGTTCTACCAGAATCACGTAAGAGATTCGGATAGGAGGTGCAAGCACGTACTGCGCATGCCCTTAGAGTATGGTCAACGGTGCCTAACCGTTTCAAATTCAGAGATTGCATATACATGAGAAAATTTGTCAAGTTCCGCCGTGACCGGGTGGTCTAGTGGTCAGGACGTCAGCCGCGAAAGCTGAAGACGCCAGTTCAAATCTGGCCTCGGACACCGGAGGGTTTGGTCACTTTTTCTGAAGTATATGACATCTATTTTTCAGTTTATATATAGTAGTGTAACTACTTAAAAATTGCAAATCAAAAAATATTGAACAAAAATTATTTGATTTGCTTCAAGATTCATAGATGGCAGCACCATCTCTCTCGCTATACCAGAATCACGTAAGAGATTCGGATAGGAGGTGCAAGCACGTACTGCGCATGCCCTTAGAGTATGGTCAACGGCGCCTAGCCGTTTCAAATTCAGAGATTGCATATACATGAGAAAATTTGTCAAGTTCCGCCGTGACCGGGTGGTCTAGTGGTCAGGACGTCAGCCGCGAAAGCTGAAGACGCCAGTTCAAATCTGGCCTCGGACACCGGAGGGTTTGGTCGCTTTTTCTGAAGTATATGACATCTAGTTTTCAGTTTATATATAGTAGTGTAACTACTTAAAAATTGCAAATCAAAAACTATTGAACAAAAATTATTTGATTTGCTTCAAGATTCATAGATGGCAGCACCATCTCTCTCGCTATACCAGAATCACGTAAGAGATTCGGATAGGAGGTGCAAGCACGTACTGCGCATGCCCTTAGAGTATGGTCAACGGCGCCTAGCCGTTTCAAATTCAGAGATTGCATATACATGAGAAAATTTGTCAAGTTCCGCCGTGACCGGGTGGTCTAGTGGTCAGGACGTCAGCCGCGAAAGCTGAAGACGCCAGTTCAAATCTGGCCTCGGACACCGGAGGGTTTGGTCACTTTTTCTGAAGTATATGACATCTATTTTTCAGTTTATATATAGTAGTGTAACTACTTAAAAATTGCAAATCAAAAAATATTGAACAAAAATTATTTGATTTGCTTCAAGATTCATAGATGGCAGCACCATCTCTCTCGCTATACCAGAATCACATAAGAGATTCGGATAGGAGGTGCAAGCACGTACTGCGCATGCCCTTAGAGTATGGTCAACGGCGCCTAGCCGTTTCAAATTCAGAAATTGCATATACATGAGAAAATTTGTCAAGTTCCGCCGTGACCGGGTGGTCTAGTGGTCAGGACGTCAGCCGCGAAAGCTGAAGACGCCAGTTCAAATCTGGCCTCGGACACCGGAGGGTTTGGTCACTTTTTCTGAAGTATATGACATCTATTTTTCAGTTTATATATAGTAGTGTAACTACTTAAAAATTGCAAATCAAAAAATATTGAACAAAAATTATTTGATTTGCTTCAAGATTCATAGATGGCAGCACCATCTCTCTCGCTATACCAGAATCACGTAAGAGATTCGGATAGGAGGTGCAAGCACGTACTGCGCATGCCCTTAGAGTATGGTCAACGGCGCCTAGCCGTTTCAAATTCAGAGATTGCATACATGAGAAAATTTGTCAAGTTCCGCCGTGACCGGGTGGTCTAGTGGTCAGGACGTCAGCCGCGAAAGCTGAAGACGCCCGTTCAAATCTGGCCTCGGACACCGGAGGGTTTGGTCACTTTTTCTGAAGTACATGACATCTATTTTTCAGTTTATATATAGTAGTGTAACTACTTAAAAATTGCAAATCAAAAAATATTGAACAAAAATTATTTGATTTGCTTCAAGATTCATAGATGGCTGCACCATCTCTTTCGCTATACCAGAATCACGTAAGAGATTCGGATAGGAGGTGCAAGCACGTACTGCGCATGCCCTTAGAGTATGGTCAACGGCGCCTAGCCGTTTCAAATTCAGAGATTGCATATACATGAGAAAATTTGTCAAGTTCCGCCGTGACTGGGTGGTCTAGTGGTCAGGACGTCAGCCGCGAAAGCTGAAGACGCCAGTTCAAATCTGGCCTCGGACACCGGAGGGTTTGGTCACTTTTTCTGAAGTATATGACATCTATTTTTCAGTTTATATATAGTAGTGTAACTACTTAAAAATTGCAAATCAAAAAATATTGAACAAAAATTATTTGATTTGCTTCAAGATTCATAGATGGCAGCACCATCTCTCTCGCTATACCAGAATCACGTAAGAGATTCGGATAGGAGGTGCAAGCACGTACTGCGCATGCCCTTAGAGTATGGTCAACGGCGCCTAGCCGTTTCAAATTCAGAGATTGCATATACATGAGAAAATATGTCAAGTTCCGCCGTGACCGGGTGGTCTAGTGGTCAGGACGTCAGCCGCGAAAGTTGAAGACGCCAGTTCAAATCTGGCCTCGGACACCGGAGGGTTTGGTCACTTTTTCTGAAGTATATGACATCTATTTTTCAATGATAATGGCTGTCAAACCATCATTGCTACTACGAGTATTAACTAAACAATCGTAGACCTTATTACAAAGAGATAAGGTTTATCACTGTTAGTGCGCTCCTACTAGCATCCATGAAGTTATAATTTTAAACCGGAGCACACTCTTGGGCCAAAAAGCAAGGCCGAAAGAGAGAGTAATTTAGGGAGCCGCGTTCCGCTTCCACTTAGGGAGTTATGACGTCATTAGACAATAATGCCAGCATGACAACAAGTCAAAATGTCAATGTATGTCAATTTTGTAACGAGTTCGAGTGAAACACCGCCCCCCATATTATGCCCTCTATCGGACCGTTTTTTCTAGTCACCTATGAACGACTGTTTTACACGGTAATACGGTACGGTTTTAGATGAACATCAGATGAACCTTGTAAACTGTGGTTAGGGAAAAAGTGCAAGAATTACATCCACTTTTTAGAAATCCATGATAGTATCAGACATTACTTAATAGAAAAATAGTCAAAACGAGACGCATCCCCCCCATACCACCAACTCCTTCGGCCCCACCTTGTGGCCGAAGAGCACACTCCAGTTTCAAATTATAACTTCTTCATGCGGCAGACATAGATGACGGTGACGTCATACATTAATAGTGTCAAACTATAATCATAAACAAGATTAGCAAAATAAACGTAACTCCTTACTGAAAATGTCCGTTTCGTCTCGGCTCAGGAGAAGTTAACCTTATGTCAATGCTGTAAAGACGTTAACAATTTATTTAGCACTATTTGGATGGCGGAAGGATCAACGAAATTACTTTTTATTTTTCATTTTTAATTCCCGTTTTATTTTCATGCAATATTTTGTCTAGTTTCGTAATAAAATGGGTATTTGCTTAAAATTGAAGACCAAACTTTATACGAGACCATATCGCAAGTGGGCCTGGAATTGACGATCTCCTTTCTACTTCAAAACGGATAGCATGGTTTATTTTATCGCCTATCACATCATGCGTCAATTTCGCACTTACATACTTGTTAGAACGTGACAGCTATAGTGAGAGACGATAAAACCTGACCATATTAGGCTTAATTATTATGGAAGAATGAGTATATAGGAATACCATTTCGGTCTTCACGATAATAATGTAAGAATGATAATAAAATACTCTTTATTGTAAGTAAGTAAGTAAGTAAATATTCTTTATTGCACCAAAAATACAGGAATAATAAAAATATTTTTTACAATAAACTTAAATTAAAGGTAACAATAGGCGGTCTTATCGCTAAAAAGCGATCTCTCCCAGACAACCTTCGGGTAGCAGGAAATGTAGAATTAATTTAAAATAACAGGTAGTGCAAAGAATTTAAAGTAAAGGGAGCAAATTACACAGCAACACACAAACTCCTACAAATTTCTTAAAAAAATATTAAAAACTAACTAAAACATAAAAATACATAAATAAAACATAAAAATATCATACTTATACATACATATATACATCTAAATAAAAGAAATCGAGACAGAAAAATTACAAATAGGTACTTAAGGTAAACAAAGGCGGTCTTATCGCTAAGAAGCGGTCTCGTCCAGGCAACCTTAAGGTAGGGAATGTAATTATTTATTTAGGTTAACCACAGTTAGTGTACAGTGGAGTTCGCCAGTATCGATGCCAATATTGTTTGTATGGGACAAAATAAGTGTTCATATATATTTGTCCAATAAATGGCATCGATATTAGCAAACTCGACTGTACTTACTTAAAAACTGTCATTGTAATATTTCGCTATTGAGCACCGATACGTTTTTTTTTTTTTTTTTTTATACCACGACGGTGGCAAACAAGCATACGGCCCGCCTGGTGGTAAGCAGTTACCGTAGCCTATGGACGCCTGCAACCCCAGAGGATTTACATGCGCGTTGCCTACCCTTTAGGAACCTATACACTCCTTTTTTGAAGAACCTCATACTGTAGCCCACTGGGAAAACCTCGGCAGGGAGTTCATTCCACAGCCGCAGCGTTCGTGGGAGGAAATTCCTCTTAAATCGTACTGTGCGCGACCCATTGGGCTCCAGGGTGTGGGGATGAACACCCTGCCGGCGGCGAGCGGTGCGGTGATAAAAAGCTGCCGTGGGCATCATATCAAACAGTTCTTCAGAGCACAACCCATTGTACAAGCGATAGAACACGCATAAGGAGGCAAAGTCCCTCCTAAGACTCAAAGGTTCAATATCGCTCGTGAGTTTGGGATCGTCGACGATCCGCACAGCGCGCCTTTGCACCGAGTCAAAGGGCCCAAGCTGGTATCCAGTAATAAAGAACGGGATACACAATCAGCCCAAAAAAATGGCTCCACAATAGTGCTGTAAGAATGACTCGTACAGCACTCTCTCTGACAGTCTTGTTACGGTATAACATTTAGTCCTAGAGGCACACCCCGAAATTCAAGAAAATGCTGCAAATGGTGTTAAAAGCATTAAAATTGGATCGATTGATCTTTAGGCCCTATAAATCAATTTGGCCCGTAGCCCCAAAAAAAAAAAACAAGAAACGAGAGCAGTTATATTATGACGTAATCTTTTTTTTGTATGGAAAAATAATTGTTTTGCAACCTATCGTGTGTGGTATCAAATGAAAGGTCTTTTTGAGCTGATTCTAAAAATATATCGCATCAGTACATTTCAGTCACTTGTTTTAAATTAAAATAAAAATAATTTTCAAAACATACCTAGTTTGGGCCCCTCCAGATACGATACGGTTGAATATTTTTTTGTAAAATATATGTCAAATGATACCTAATATCCTCATATCTAACATTAAGAAAGCAATTTTAAAAATATTTTCAATTAGTATTTGTTTTTAATTTTTCATTGTTACAAAGTGTGATCTATCAATTTATTTTGACTTTTTGACTTTTTTGTCTTTTCACTTCACTTCATTTTATACTATTCTATTTGCTTTTACATGTTTCTCAATTGTATGGCTTTGTGTCGCGTTTTCGTGACGGTCACGTGACTTTTTTTTCGCCTTTACATGTTTCTCAATCGTATGGCTTTGGAATCGTACGCGACACAAAGCCATACGATTGAGAAACAGGTAAAATCAAATAATAGTATAAAATGAAGTGAAGTGAAAAGACAAAAAAGTCAAAAAGTCAAAAAAGTCAAAATAGATTGATAGATCACACTTTGTAATAATGAAAAATTTTAAATAAATACTAATTGAAAATATTTTTACAATTGCTTCCTTGGTGTTAGATATGAGGATATTAGGTATCATTTGACGTATATTTTACAAATAAATATTCAGCCGTATCGTATCTGGAGGGGCCCAAACTAGGTATGTTTTGAAAATTATTTTTATTTTAATTTAAAACAAGTGACTGAAATGTACTGATGTGATATATTTTTAGAATCAGCTTACATTTGATACCACACACGATAGGTTACAAAACAATTTTTTTTCCATAAAAAAAAGATGACGTTATAACTGCCCTTTTTTTTTGGGGCTACGGGCCAAATTGATGGCCTAATGTTGAATCGTTCCAATTTTCATACTTTTAACACCATTTGCAGCGTTTTTTGGTGTACCGCTAGGACTAATTGCCCGGTTACAAATTTTCTCGAGCCATATTTTCGGTAAATCTTGTTTGAGACAGTACCTCTACTATATATCATACATAACCCAATGCTATTGAGACTTTTTTTGTGTTAACTCTGCCAGTACCTAAGATACATAATATCATATAGAAAGAATCAGTCAAGCGTGGTGGTTTATGGTGTTCCGAACATCTATATACTTAAATAAAAACGATACTTTATTATAGTTAACTACCTATATACGAGGGGGGGTTCAAAAATTCGCGAAATAAAATGATTGCAATGTAAATGAAACAATGGAAGTATTTTTCTTTTTCAATATAATTACCCTCGAGTTTAATGCACTTTTTTGATCGGGCAATTAATTTATATAAACCATAAAAAAAAAATTTTTTGTCTTTGCCCTCAAAATGAGCCGAAATTAGCATTGTTCATTTTTTTTGAAATGATGTATTTCGGAAACCATTTCGAGATATAAGGTTTTCAAGCAGTTTCGGACATTTGCTACTATATAATAATCAATGATTGAAGATATTTCCATAAATATATGAATGACCTTAGTTTGACCTTACTCGTGGCTGAATATGTAATGTCATCGGAAAATCAATAAAAAAAGTTACTGAACCATAGTTCTTATCCGTCACTCACATAAGTGTCAAAGTCATCATTGTCATAACATAAATCTCAATTTTTTCAGTTAAACTTAAATCGTTGGTTTGTTGCGATTTGAATGTTATAATTAATAAAATAAACAGTATATCAAAACCAAGTACATAATTACAACTTCAACTCATTTCGAAATGGAAAAATAGGAAAACTATTATTTATTAAAGTGATAAGATAAAACATTGTGTCACACAACACAAAAGAACTATAATGTTTCCAGGTAGCCCATTTTTCGAAAATGACCGAGATGGTAAACAATGATAAAATTTCGGAAATTAGTGGCGAAATCGTCGCCCAAGCCTGCATTTCCAATATCTATGATGCCATGACTGCAGTAAGTATATTTGAAACTAGTAGTCATTCATGTATGGTAGTAAAATACCTGTCCCCGCGACTTCACTGGCGCTTTACAATAACACTATACCTAAGCTTACAATAATTTCACTTTGAATGATATAAATGAATATTGAATAGCTACGGGAGCTAGCTAGAGGGTGGACTTATCGCCATTCTTATGTCTGTACAGTTTAGATACCTAGTCACTAGTAGGCAATCTAGTGGTTTATTTATTACTAATGATTTCTCATTCATTTCAGCTCCACCAAATAAATTAGAAGGCATGCATATGAGAAGAAACATGCATTTGTTCGAAGTGTTACTAAATAGAAGACTTAAAATACAAACTTCTCGTGCCAAATTTGCATGCAGCAGTAAAATTATATCATCACCTCCTAACTTAAAGTTATACCAGAAAGCCAGAGGACAAAGACACCATATGCCAAAAATTGAAATTGTTCCTTGCTGTCACATATTTTCTCATTGATAGTTTTGTGAATTAAGATGCTTATGGACTAAGAGCTGGCCACGTCAGATATGACACAATAATGAGAGCAACAAAACCCGTTCGGTTAGATTGCTATACTTAACCTTATTGCTAGATCCGGGAATCTGGCAGCTTTTAATGGAAGGTTAGAGTGACAGACTAGCAAATTTTTTGAATTGGGTAATAGTAATATAATACCAAAATAGGTCAAAACTGCCGAAGTTGCCTCAGTGATAAATGACAGGGCCTATATTTTAACATAAGAACATAACATATTGCGTATTATTATTACGAACAAAAACAGTAGGCGACAAACTATGAATTACATTTATAAGTCGTTTGGCACTATTTTCCCGCAACAGACACTTTTTTGCAATGTAATAATCTAATTATTTATACAAATTCCTCATATATTGCATCAAATCCAGAACTCTAGGATCTGTTTTCTAGAAGTGGTTTGCATTCCTTGACCTCCACCACTTTACAGATAAGACTTTACTTTCCAGATGTCCAGATCTACAAATAAGCATAGTGTAGCAAACTGACTAAATGAGTTTCGTTGCTCTCATTACTGTGTCATATCTGACGTGGCTAGCTCTCCGTCTAATATGTTTCACATTGTAGTGAATAAAATATCTTGTCTTTATAAGTAACTTATCATTATATTAACATGGTGCAATGAATGATATTATGATTATGATCAAAAAATATTGCTACAGGTAAGCATATTGCAACATAATTAAATAAAATAGCATTATTATTTACAACAGTTGTTTTAATTGAAGAAAACCTTTCAAACCTTCGTGAAGGAATTCTTAGCATGACACTTTTTATTTACCATTTTCTCTGAAACCGCAAACATGTTTCTTTGTACATGTATGCAATTTTTACTACGCCAACCAAATCGCACAAAAAATGAAGTAACAAGTAGATATCTCATTTTCAATTACAACTGCTACCCGCTGGTCCATGAGATAGCGGTCTTGGACATGAACGTTTGGTGATTCTTGCTTGATGTTGAAGACAATGTTCACTGTTCACCTCTTGTGTTCTGAGCAGGATCACTCAAAGATGTTTATTCCTCCAGTTTTACCACCACTTCAATATCATTTTCATGTTTGATTTATTTTGTCATAAAAGTTTTAGGAACATATAATGTAAAGGATTTTCGGGATTCTCGTTGCCTACAAAATGAGGGCTTCGTATTTTGGTCCTTTTATAGCTTCTGGACCGGAATTCTCGCTGAAAGTGGAAATAATATTAGGGTTATGTTTACTGTCAAGATGCATTGAAAAATATTAATTAATATTCGTAGTTATTATTACAAATAACGTGTTGGGGTTATCAAAATGATATTAATGATACATATCTTGTACTTATACAACGTTATCTCACTGCGATTATTCATAGTTTTCGTATTTTAGCTAACCAAAGCATATTAGTACTGTTGGTAGGAAACTGTTAAAATAGTATTTTATACAACTTACATTGTTGGTGGTACTGGTTATCCTGTGGTGTATTGAAACACTAAGAAATGCATCAATACCTTTTTAGCACAATAAAAGGTATTTCCATCGAAATTTTCTAATAATAACAATGTTTATGTTTATTTACATGAAGTTTCACTTGACACGGTAATACTGACAAATGACATCATGAAAATGACAACTATTTTTTTAATGAATTTGTATGCTTGTGCTTAATCAATTCAGCTAAGCCATGTAATTTACGAGACATCATATCTCATATTTTTAATAAATCATAAATAATTATAGGAGACACGAAATACAAAATCATTCAAATTAGTATCTTAAATTAACCTATATTTTCAGAAAATACAATAAAAATAAGGGTAAAAAAAAAGTGAACAATCCTAATTGCCTCCTTCACTTCTTCATCGGTATGAAATTTTCTTCCTCGTAGTTCTTTTTTTAAATTTGGGAACAAATAATAGTCGCTGGGAGCCAGGTCCGGGCTGTAGGGTGGGTGAACCAGCGGTTCGAAGCCGCACTTGTTAAGAGCAGCAATCGCAATATGGCTCTTGTGAACCGGTGCATTGTCATGTAATAGCAACACACCCTTCGACAGCTTTCCCCGCCTTTTTTCTTTAATGGCTTCTCGTAGTCTTTCTAATAGTGTTGCGTAATATGTCCCAGTTATGGTGACACCCTTATCTTTGTAGTCGATCATAAGAATCCCTTTTGAATCCCAAAAAATAGTAGCCATCAGCTTTCCAGCCGATTCTGACACCCTGAACTTTTTCGGAGGGGGTGCACCCTTCTTATGCCACTGCAAAGCCTCTTGCTTCGACTCAGGTTCAAAGTGATGAACCCAAGTTTCATCTCCAGTCACAATTCGTTCCAATATGTGGGCAGGGTGATCTCCGCATAAGTTTATAAAAAGCTTGGACGCATCAACTCGGTCTTCCATCTGTAGCGGTTTAAGCATTCGCGGTACCCACCTTGCACTCACTTTTGTCATGCCAAGATGGTCATGTAAGATCCTTAATATTGTTGTATCTGATACTCCAACTAATGCAGCTAATTGTTTCTTTTTAAGACGAGCATCTTCTTGTACGAATTTTTCAACTTTTTGTACGATATCAGACGATGTGGCTTCAATAGGCCTTCCTGGGCGAGGGTCATCTTCAATTGACTCTCTGCCATGTTTGAAGAGGCTATGCCACTTGTAAATCATGGTTTTACCAGGGCACTGGTCGTCGTAGACAGCTACCATTTCATTCATTATAATTTGCGGAGGCTTTCCTTGCTTAGATAGGAATTTTATCACAGCACGATATTCAATTTGCTCCATATTCGCACGTTTATTCCGAAATAATTCGTGTGAAAGGCAATATTTTAAAAACAAATGACGGTTTTGGCTTGACATTTGACTTATTTTTTTCTAAAGAGTTCTCATACACAATGAGCAAAAAGGTTTTGCAACATTTTACCTCCTTCTGCTTCGTTCCGCGGATTTTTGAACCCCCCCTCGTAACTATGTCTTCATTGGCCTTAACGAAGTATGTTATTCTCGATAGAAAAAAACACTCTTGATAAATATATATCACCTATCACCTACTGTATAAAAAACCGGCCAAGTGCGTGTCGGACCACGCATAATGGAGGGTTCCGTACCTTCAATGGAATAAGAACCAAACTAATACCAAAAGGTCGTATCTGATGCCGATGGAAGAAGTTTTTTGGATATAACTCATAAATGGCTGAACCGATAATGTTCAAAATAATTTTCATAGAAAGTAAGTCATAAGGCGCATATTCTCAATATTTTTCATATGTTCAGACTTACGGTTCAAAAGTTAATTTTTCTGACTTTCGCAGCGATTATTTGTGAAAATATTCACTGAATCACAAAATGTTCAAAGAAACCTCTATGTTATTTTTAAAGACCTATCGATTAATGTGCAACTTTGTGCAACATGTTGATATAAGGTAAAAAAATAAATATTTTATTTAATTACATGTATGTCGCCCTCCCTAAAAATATTTTTTTCCGTAATTTAACTACATAACTAAATAGCGGCATACAAAATACACCTTATGTCGAAATTTTATTAAGATCCGGATTATAGTTTCCTAGTAAAATGGCTGTGACATACGGACAGATGGACGGTCAGACGGACGGACAGATGGACATGATGAAACTATAAGGGTTCCGTTTTCGCCATTTAGGCTACGGAACCCTGAAAACTATTACACTAGATAAATACCGAGTCAAGCTATTATGAACCATCTGTCCGTAACTTCAGAGTCTGTCTAGTTTTTGTTATGATACTTTGCATGTCTGCATGCACAATTGCATATTAATTAATTGACTATAATATGCAATGCAATGTGTTCCCGACGTTACTTTAGACCGCAATACTTCTCAAACTGTTTACTCATAATAACATAATCATCATCGTTTTAGCGTTTATTACGCTCCCGGCTTATTGCCACAGTTTTTTTTTTAACAGAGCCAGAGGTCTGTGTGGCGATCTATTCACATAATTGAATTGTTTCTGGCCTACCAACCCAAACGGACCACCAGGGCCCGTATTCTAACTTTACAACACGTTTCTACGCGATCCAACTTCAATACAACTCCAATATGCAATGCATTAACTATACGCAATACAGCTACGTGTATAAGTAGGTAGGGCCTAAACGTCTGAATCAGAAATATCAGAATTTGCTTGTATTTGTTGGGTGTCGGAGGTATGTTTGAGATATATTGTGTTTTGTTTTAATTTATTTTAAAATTAGAATAAGGTTAGTATTAGATCCAGTTTCACAACGTTATTATCCTTCACTGGAAAGCGAATGGTACCTATGTAAATATCTAATCATATTTCATACAAGTTTCGAGAAACTCTGTTGTAGAAGGTACAAGTCAGGATTCACTATCAAAAAACATTTGGGAATCAGTGTCCTTAATAAATTGTTCTAACAGTTTTGTATAAACTTCCGTGTTAGCTGTCAATGTGCCGTTCTTTACAACTTCCTAACGCATAATCGAAAACTAATTGTGTATTTTACGTATCTACGTTTTATTTGTACTTGACTGTTTTCTTCGAAGGAATAATACGTAAGTAACAGTCATATTTCATCGCTTTTTTTAAAATTAAATAAGGATATTTGTTTGCAAAAATACCACTAACCACCTCATTCATGAACGTCTTACAAGCCACATTTAACTAATAATGGGGTCTTTATCTGTCACCTTGACTGTTGTGTTTGTTAGAAATAGACAAAACATAAATGAATTAATGAGGCTTGCACTTAATTATGCCTGTTTCCAGTCCGGTTCCAGTTGTCCGTCTACCTGACTAAGCTGGTACAAATATATGGGAATATGGGGGTAAAAAATACGTGCGTACATAAGTACTAAAACGGAGAACATTTTAGTAATGTTAAATAAAATAATTATAAATTCTCAGCAAACTCAATAAAATGAAAAAAAAACCGTCCAAGTGCGTGTCGGACCACGCATAGGAGGGTTCCGTACCTTCAATGGAATAAGAACCAAACTAATACCAAAAGGTCGTATCTGATGCCTATGGAAGAAGTTTTTTTAAAAATAACTCAAAAATGGCTAAACCGATAATGTTCAAAACAATTTTCGTAGAAAGTATATGATAAGGCGCATCTCCTCAAATTTTTTCATATTTTTTGGTCTTCGGTTCAAAAGTTACAGGGGGGGGGACACAATTTTTCTGACTTTCGAAGCGATTATTTCAAAAAATATTCACTTAATCACAAAATGATCAAAGAAACCTCAATATTATTTTTAAAGACCTATCGATTGATGTGTCACATGTTGATATTTGGTAAAAACATTTTTTTTTAAATTTAGTTACATGTATGGAGCGCCCCCCTTAAATTTTTTTTTTTCAAATTTAAATACATAACTAAGTAGCGGCATACAGAATACACCTTATGTGTAAATTTTATTCAGATACGTCGTATAGTTTCCGAGTAAAATGGCTGCGACATACGGACGGACAGACAGACACACAGACAGACATGACGAATCCATAAGGGTTCCGTTTTTTGCCATTTGGCTACGGAACCCTAAAAAATACGTGAGTGTCGTGGAACACTCGGTTGGAACGAAGTTATGTTATTTAATTTTTGACTTTTTTGTAATTTTTGCAATTTTTGTATTTTTGTAACTTTTTCGACTTTTTTGACTTTTTGAATTTTCACTTAGTCACTTCAGTTTTCACTTCACTTTACTAAAGTCTTCTATTCTATTTTATTTTATTTTATTTCACATGTTTCACGATCCTATTTTCGTACCGTGACGCGTTTTCGTGACGGTCACGTGACTTTTCAGACCGTGACCGTCCGATTAGGAATTTCGTTCCAAAAACAAAATTGAGTATTAGCTAAAGTGGCCCTTTAAACTGTTTAAATTACCTAGGCTCCAAACAGGCTTTTATTCGCTATATATTCTTCCATAACAACGGAATAATTAATTATGTACATCTAAGTGCGAATTAAATCATCGATTAACACATTCTTCATCGACTTAGTTATTAACCAGCAAAATATATGGCCTGGATTCTTACATGAACCACGATTACTCATGCTTTCGTCTCTAGATCTCACTTTATTTTGAACTTTATATCAACATCAGAAGGTCCTTTTTACGTTGATTTATGTTACCAATTTCGATCATAGATTCCTGATAATTATAATAGTTTAAAGCTGTCGGTTAACTCGTTAACGCGTTTTACATAGGAAATTTACTAATAAACTTACAAAGCTCGTTTCTCGTGTTACACGTTCATTGCGAAATCAAGCTTGTTACTTGGGTAATATGATTCGAATTCTAATGTCAAGAATAGATTAATATGATGCTGACGTAATTGACTGAGGAAATTGGACTGCGGTAATCGTACGCATCTTACTTAAGGCATTAAGTACAGTCAGTGACGTATCTAGGGATCTAGTGTTAATGAAAATTGGAATGGGGAGGTAGTACTGTACAGTCAGGTCACAACCACTATGCGATTAGAAATATATGATCACATCTCTCTATGGTTTTACTACAATCAACTACAAACAAACTGAACACTATTAGAAAAAAAATATTTAAAAAAATTGGTCAAGGTCGATTGCCACGTTCACACAGCTCATTCACCCCACATATTAAAGCTTCCTGCCCGATCCTCTGGTTGACATGCTCTATGTCATACTATATGCCGTTATACCGCTACAAATGTGGGCGAGTAAACCCGACTTGCATTATTAATCTATAAAATACGAAGAGTGGCAAGTAGCTCATCAATTAAAGTCTTAAAGTGATAAGTTCGCCTTTGTACTTACGTTTTCCTATTATTGTATTGTTATTGATTGGTTTTTGTACAATAAAGTTTTTTTTTACATTAAAGTCCATGATCAATGCAAGGACAGTCGTACGCGTGCACATATCGTTTATTTCCAAAATGTATTGGCTTTTGTATTATGGGGTGTCCACCCTTTGTCTTACTGGGCAGGCCTAGCAGATTTTGCATGGGCAATGCGCTATTTGTGCATTTTGTTGCTTCATGTTGATATAGTTGATTAACAAAGGTTCATACCAATCTCTTTTGGGTCAAGGATAAACATCGTGAGGAAACTGGACCTAATCCCAACAAGGCCTAGTTTCCCCTATGAGTTGGCAGGCAAGTTAGATGGCAGTCGCTTTCGTAAAAACTAGTGCCTACGCCAATTCATCGGATTAGGTTGCCAAGCGGACCCCAGGCTCAAACGACCCGTGGCAAAAGCCGGGACAAACGCTAGGAGGAAGAAGACAATAAGTTGTTATTAAACTACTTAACCTAATTTATAAAGTTAATAAAATGTAATAAAATCAAACGAAAACCGTAATAATTCATTACTTCGCTTCAAGCGAGTATACATGACGTGATATTTAGAAATTTGATGGACAAGTTCGATATGATAAATAAACGTAACCTATTCGCTACCAAACTATAGCTATCGTGACAAGGTTCTACAGTGGCCTAGGAATCAAATTGGTTGACTGTACCTACAGTGCTACATAGCCTGAGTACTTAAGTAGACGGTGTTTTCTATATGACGGTTTTAACACCGATTTTTTCATTGAGGTATAGAAACTCAATCTGTCTACTTTTTTCGTTAATGGTGTAATTTATTACATAAATAATCATAAACTTTATAAGACCGCGTTAAATTTATATATATATATAACTCAAAGGTGACTGACTGACTGACTGACTGACTGACATAGTGATCTATCAACGCACAGTCCAAACCGCTGGTTCTAGAGATTCCAAATTTGGCACGTAGGTTCCTTCTAAGGTCTAGGGGTGCGCTAAGAAAGGATTTTTCAAAATTCATCCCCTAAGGGGGTGAAATGGGGGTCCACAGTTTGTATGGGGAAATAAGATTAGTTAGTCTATTTTATTCATATATAACTCAAAGGTGACCGACTGACTGACTGACTGACTGACATAGTGATCTATCAACGCACAGTCCAAACCGCTGGTTCTAGAGATTCCAAATTTGGCACGTAGGTTCCTTATAAGGTCTAGGGGTGCGCTATGAAATGATTTTTCAAAATTCATCCCCTAAGGGGGTGAAATGGGGGTCCAAAGTTTGTATGGGGAAACAAGATTAGTTAGTCTATTTTATTCGAAACTTAACAGAAGTATTCCTAACAATAAATGAGTAACTACGTGTTGCAGGTTTTTTGAGAATTCAACCCCTAAAAGGGGGAAATGTGGTCTAAAAGTCTGAAACTCAACATGGGTATTGTTTCTATGGTTTATCGGGTCGTTGCAACAACAATTTTAAAATCCGACGTGGCGGACGTGAAATACCATCTCCCCTGTTAGGGTACAATGGGGTTGAAATGTCTAAATATCCATATGGGTGTCGTTTTTGTGATTCTTGGGACGTTAATTAACAAAATGGCATCGATTTTGAAATTTAATATTGTGGACATGAAAATTCTTGAAAGTATTTGTGCCAAATTGCAATCTTCTAAATATATAAAAGAAGAAACTGACTGACATATCAACGCATAGCCCAAACCGCTGGTTCTAGAGATTCCAAATGTGGTACGTAGGCTCCTTATAAGGCATAAGGATGCACTTAGAAATATTTTTTTAAAATTTACCTCCTAAGGGGGGAAATGGAGTTCAAAGTTTGTATGGGAAACGAGATTAGTTCAACTATTTTATTCGAAACTTTACAGGAGTATTCCTAACGATAAATGAGAAAACAAGTGTTTCAGCTTTTTTGAGAATTCAACCCATAAGGGGGAAATGTGGTGACAAAATTTAAATATCAACATGGGTATTGTTTCTATGGTTTATCGGGTCGCTGATTACGAAATCAACACTTAAGGGGGTGAAATGGGGGTTGATAGTTTGTATGGGGAATTTTTAAACATTGAACCAATTTAGATGAAACTTGGTACAGAGATAGTTTGTGTACCGGGAAACGACATGGGACAGTTTTTATCTCGAAAATCAATCTTTAAGGGGGTAAAATGGGAATTGGAGGTTTGTATGGAGATTTTTTTACCGCGAACCGATTTAGATAATTTTGTTTTGGATATAGTTTGAGTCCCAGGAAACAATATAGAATATTTTTTAAGCCGAAAATCAATCTTAGAGGGGTAGAAAACATGTTGGTAGTTTGTATGGCGAATTATTAACCGCTGAACAGACGATTGAAATGAAACTTGGTACATATTATATGGATTGAGTCGCGGTAAACAATATAGGATAGTTTTTATCTCGAAAATCAACCCTCTAGGGGGTGAAACGGGGGTTGAAAGTTTGTATGGGAAATTAATAACCGTTGAATATTTCGATGATTTGGTATGGAGATATTTTGCGTTCTGGGGAAGTATATATAATAGTTGTTATCCCAGAAGTCATTCCTTAAGCGGGTAAAAAGGAGGGTGGATAACTAATTCCACGCAAATGAAGTCGCGGGGAAAAGCTTCTATTCAAGAGTAGAAATCTGTAGTAATCATAATCTCTCAGTAGTAAGTCGTTGATCGCGTAACAATTAAACAATTATTGCAATAATTTCTTTAAAATAAAAAATGAGGGAACCGCCGTCTTCAAAACGTGGTATACCGAAACCTCCAGAATGTAACGAATACTTTTCCGAAAACCGCTCCTAAATCAGTTCAGCGAAACGCAAGATGATCACGGACAAACATACATTCCTACATACAAACATACGAGTCTAACTGAGAACCTCCTTTTTTAGTACTTTTAGTACGCGGGCGAAGCCGCGGGAAAAAGCTAGTACAGCAATAAAATAGTCTAGGAACAGGTTGAATTGTTATCACATGATCTACGCACCTCCGGCCAAAGCTTACGCCGGTTATGCTGTAGTTAGCATAATGTTATAGCGTAATAATAGGGGAGGTAAGCCTAAATCGGGTAAGCTAAGGGAGATCTGAATTAAAACATATTTAAAAACGTAAATGTACCAAACATTTTTATTACAAGACACGTTCATCTAATAAAGTATTAAAAAATAAAAACAAACATAATCTTTCTCTTCAATAATCTTAGAAAAACACAATATAGAAAACCCTTCCAATTACCCGTATTGCCCTTATGGGGGGCCTTAATCGGGTAATGCGTCTGGTAAAAATGGGTAAAGGGTAAATAATGAGATCGATCAACAAAATAACATGTTTTAAAAGTTATAAAACTTTTTTGTAACATAATAATACTTACATTTGCTCATTTAAGCCAATTGAATAACGTGGATAAGTTTATACCGTACTTCTTATCCGCACTATTCTCCGAGGTTTCACCAGCTTTTTACATAGCAAGTTTCATGACTTCCTCGTCCCATAATGCATTAGGTTTTCATTTACATTTTTTTAGCCATCTAGAATTATAAGAAATAAAAAAAATTAAAACTCCATCTCCACTACCCAAACCACCTACACGAGCATACCCGTTTTGCCCCTACCCGTTATGCCCAAAAGCACGTTTTTGTTTTCAGCCGCCATAACCCCAAAACAGAACGCAAGACCAACAACGAGTTTTCGAAATTTAGTAGCACATTCCTTGCAAATTCACAACACAAAACTTAAGTAAACATATTACATACAATATTTGAGTATTCAGAGTTTGATTACTTCTATTTTTTTTATTAATAACATTAAAAAAAATGTTTTTCGTCTTGCGTCACAGCGGGGACCCGACTGCCTGTGATTGGGTTACAATCACGCCACCGCACCGCACTCTTACATTCTCAATAACAGCCGTAATACGCAAACTAACAAGCTTACCCGTTTTAGGCGAGCTACCCGTTTTAGGCTTACCTCCCCTATATGTCTTACTATGTTATATTACCGAAAAGGAGCTAATGTGTTGCATAATTTCTTATACACACTAATCATACCTACATGACCATGGGTATGTCCTTAAACTATGCCCAAAAGAGAGGTATGGGTACTGCGAATGTCATCTCGCTGTGTGTGGTAGGGCACAGCTCAGCGAAGGTTATCTCGCTAAAATCTAGAGCAGAGCCCGACTGGGGAAGTACCACCACCTTACAGAAAATCACAGCCAAATGGCACTAGACCTTATTCATAGTGTTGTGTTGTGTTCCTGCCGGTCAGTAAAGGTTGCCACAGAGCTCAATGAGGATGTAGTGTGCTGACGGTAGAGGACCCTCTTTTCCCTTTAGCCGTCAACACAGTGAATCCTCCTTTATAGGATTCACTGTGTTAAAGTGCGAATGAATACATAAATATTGAGGGTTTGCTTAGTCTCTGACACTTTTATTTCTTACAAACACGATGATTACAAATTTAACTTCTTATAGTCGGTGGTGTACACTTATTTATATGGAAAATGATGATGATGGAATTTCCATTTGCAGAGCTAATCCTTTAGGCTCTAAGATTAATTTAAGAAGGGGAGCCAATCAAATTTTTGATGCAAATTTTTTACGAAGTGGGGGGTGCCCCCCATAATTAATTAAAAATAAAATAGAGCTACATAGTCAAGTTTGATATCATTTTCGTGTAAAGCAAGGATGGCGAATTCATTTTTGGTATTTTTTTTATACCTTTCCATATAATAAAACTGAGAAAACACAAAAAATATGAAATCAACGTTTGATATTTTTTTGAATAAATGCCTATATTTTTTTTATTTATGGTCGTAACATGGAAAACATATTTTCATGATAAAGCCCTGTTATTCCCCTTTATAAAAAGTATACATATCCTATATTGGTTATAATATCTTAAACGAAAATAATAATAATAATAGGCCTGTTATCAACCACAATCTAATTACGAGGGGCGTTCAATATATAATGATAATGACATATAAACTCTTTGGCAACGTAATAAAAAAGTACTGGCAGGCATAGCCCATTTAACTATTATGAAAATCAAAAAAAAATAACTTGACAGTCGTTTGTTTTTTTTTAAATAGAGAACATTCATTTCGTTGTGTCGGAACCAAATGGTGAAAATGGAGAAAATTGAAGTTCATGCGGTGATTAAATACCTTTGCTTGAAAAATTTTACTACTGAGCAAGTTAATTTAGATTTGCAAGAAACATTAGGGGTTCACGCTCCTCCTTATTCCACGGTTGCACGGTGGTGTGCCGAGTTTAAAAGAGGAAGATCGAACATCAATGACGACCCACGCTCAGGGCGGCCGAACACTACAGTGACCGAACAAATGATAAAAAAGTTGAGAAAATAATTTTAACGGATCGTCGTGTTACTGTTCGTTTTATAGCAGAAGAAGTCAAAATTTCTGTAGGGAGTGTTCATAATATAATACATGACCACTTGGGCATGAAAAAGGTATCAGCACGCTGGGTACCAAGAATGCTTACGGACACTCAGAAACAAACCAGACTGCGGGTTTCAAAGAGATATTTGGACCTGTTACAGCAAGATCCTGACCGATTTTTGGCTCGTTTTCTAACAATGGACGAAACGTGGCTTCACCATTACGACCCAGAAACCAAGCAACAATCTATGACTTGGAAGAGGCCATCATCTCCAACTCCGAAGAAATTTAAGACAATTCCATCCGCCGGTAAAGTCATGGGCTCCCTTTTCTGGGATAGCCACGGGGTTGTTATGATTGAATATCTCGATCATGGAGCTACGATCACGGGGAATTTATATGCGGAACAAATAAAAAAACTACGCAATGTTATACGCGAGGAACGCCGAGGTAAACTTTCCAAAGGTGTTTTGTTTCACCAGGACAACGCTCCCGCACATAGGTCAAGAGTTGCCATGGCTGCCATCAAAGATGCTGGCTTTGAATTGATGGAGCATCCGCCATATTCACCAGACCTCGCTCCTAGTGATTTCTATTTATTTCCGCGGTTAAAAGAGCACCTCAGAGGTCAGAAATTTGATGATGATGATGCCGTGGTCGCCGCGGTACAGGATTTTTTAAGGGGTCAAGAAGAAGATTTTTTTAAAAAGGGAATATTAATGTTAGAAAAGAGATATAATAAGTGTAAACTCTTGAAAGGTGACTGACTATATTGAAAAATAAAGTAAAATATGTCAAAAGCTATTTGCGTCCTTGTCATTCTCATTATATATTGAACGCCCCTCGTATGTAGGAAAAACGATGTGGTTTGAGCTCTAATGCTTGCCTAATTATATCTTTCACAACTAAATGGACGTCAACCATTTGAAACGCTATTATTTACCTTGCCTTTGTATGCCTGTTATAATCCGTAAGTGAAGTAAAGAGTTTGTTTAGAAGATACCGGAACCGGTTACCGATAATATTGAGTAAGTATTTGGTAGGGTAGTTTTAAAAAACTATCAATTTAGTAAGCACATCATTGAGTTACCCAAAGGTAAGCGCCTGGCGGGTACGGAGGGAGGAGAGCAGAAAATCAATCACAGTGGCGTGCCATGGGAGAGGCCTATGTCCAGCAGTGGACTGATACTGGCTGCTGCTCCTGCTGCCGATAATGATAATGTAGCGCTTACCGAAATGAAAATCCAAAATGACGTTTACCTATCAAGCTAATTTCATCTCTATTGCTAAGACATTAGACAGGGACATAACATTGAATATAGGGTAACCATATAATTTTGTAACCAAATAATAGCGTTATCAAATAGAGGGGATCTCCAGTCCCTGTTATCTAGTGACGTTTTCAAGTGAAAGGTACATTATTGCGGGTTATCAATAAGGGCCCGTTCATTTTTTTTAGAGAGAACACTTAAGCGGTAGGTATACATCTTGAACTGAGGACAGTCTGTTGGCGAATAGTGCGCTCTCTCTCTCTTCCAAGCTGTGTCCCACATGGTGGTGGGGTCAGCTTTCCGCACCTTTCCTCTCCACTTCGCCCTATCCTCGACGTCTTTTTCGGACACCTGACACTCACTCATGTCCTTTAGCACCACGTCCTTCCATCTTGTCCTGGGTTTGCCTCTACCTCTTACCTGGGATGGAAAGCCGTAGAGCCAAGTTTCCTTCGTAGTCGGGTGGCTTCCTCTTTACGTGGCCATACCATCGCAGCCTACTTTCCTGCATCTTGTCGGCGATATCGCGCACGCCCAGGCTTCCTCGCACGTACTCGTTGCGGATTTTATCGAGCCTGGTAACGCCGCACATCCACCTCAGCATCTTCATTTCAGCAACTTGGATAGTGTGCACGTGCTTTTGAGTGACTGCCCACGTCTCGCTGCCGTACATCAGAACGGGCCTTATAATGGTCTTATAGACCAAGCCTTTCAGCTTGACCGGCATTCTTTTGTCACAGGTGACACCAGTTACTTCCCGCCATTTCAGCCATGCAGCGGCTATTCGGTGCTGGATGTTGCATTCGATTTGTGTTATACCTACTTAGACATTACACAAACTTATTTGAAAATTTGTTAATTTATTATAACTAATATTTACATAACTAACTGCAAGTCTGCATATCTACAGCTACATGCTTCATCCCACATCTCCATAATTTTGTGGTTGAAATTATACCCTCGTTCTGCTGACAAATTGATCCGATATCTGGTGCACACCTTAAGTTCTGATGACAATTACAATTTAATAGATTCAGTATCATTGTAAATCCAAGATAGCTGCTGCTACAGAATGCCGCGTATTACACATTTCTTAACAAACCTCTCAATCAAATAACATGAAAGGGATTTATTAGTAGAACACAGTGCATTGCGGATCATAAAGTAAGCGTAGTTTAGACAGTTTTAGTAACATAACAACTTAAAAAGAAAATAAGTATTGTTTAGGTAAATTCGAAAGCTTTTATTGAAAATAAACAATGATATGGATAATCTACAAAAAGCTATAAAAATAATTCGGTAGGTTCTAGGTACCAGTCATCACACCACTCTTCTCATCAATGTAGTTAGAGCATTGAAAAGACAAAAAACTAAAACCCTGGGGCGCTTGAATCTTTTATCAACGGACAACGCCTAATCTAAATATATAAAAGAAGAAACTGACTGACTGACTGACTGACATATCAACGCACAGCCCAAACCACTGGTTTTAGAGATTTCAAATTTGGCACGTAGGTTCCTTATAAGGTCTAGGGGTGCACTAAGAAAGCATTTTTCAAAATTCACCCCCTAAGGGGGTAAAATGGGGGTCCAAAGTTTGTATGGCGAATTAAGATTTGTTAGACTATCTTATTCGAAACTTAGGAGTATTCCTAACGATAAATGAGTAAACACGTGTTTCAGGTTTTTTGAAAATTCAACCCCTAAAAGGGACAAATGTGGTCACAAAGTCTGAAAATCACCATGGGTATCGTATCCTTTTTGAGTACTTATAGTACGCGGGCGAAGCCGCGGGAAAAGGCTAGTATCATTATAATATATATGAACTTAGGTTAGGTACGCTACGCTAGTGGTGTGATGAGTGGTACCTAGGACCTATCGATTATTTTAGCCTTGAGTACATTACCTGCATCATTATTATCATGATTTTCAATGAAACCGTTTAATATACGATTTTTAACATACTAATTTAACTACTTTTGGAAACGGGGTGTTTACCTAACTCAAATATACATGGTAAATACCATACCAATAATAATATTTTAATAGTATCTAGTCAAAACAGAAAACAATTATTTTACTTATTTTATTTATAGCCTGGATACGAGACTTTCAAGCCAAATCTTTATTGGATAACTCTGCACTATAATGTGTTACAAATATAACACTTGTTTTCCCCACTTCCCACAAAAGTAGGAAAATTCATATTTTTTTTTTGCAAAATGGTTGAAGTTACGACAAAACTTTCAATAAAGGAAATATTCTTCTTGAAATTCTCTACAATTATTGCCTTTGAAGTATGTTGCTAAGACTTATAGTTTTCAATCTATGTGTCGCGAAAATTTTAACCCCCCTTTTTTACCCCCACCGCACCATAAATTTAGGTGGCTCTGCTTCCTAAAATGGCCTGTGTCCTAAAGTCTCACTATGCAAAAGGTGATCCCATCATCACTAAAATCCGTATAATGCCCTTTGTTGTCATGTGCACCACCGACTATTATACCTATTTAGATTCTTACAGTTACGCTTTGCAGATGTTTTGCAACCATTCCTTAGTCAGGTGTAAACTTCAAATTATCATAAATCTAACCGCCGCATTATTCCACTTCTCATCAGCAATTAAACTGCCCGGGCATTGTTCAAGACGCGAAGATTACAAGTTTCGGAGCCCCGGGCTCGATTCTAACCTGAATTACTTGCTCCTAAGCATTTCTGCATAGAAAATAAATTGTGGAAATCTTGAGGGCACAATACAAGTATGGCACCTTTTGGTACCTACTCGTTCTTGCTCACATTGAACACCGTCTAAATTACCTTTGCTTTTACAGCAACTACCGAAAAAGAGCGAGTAATGGTTTTCTTCGTTGTTACCTACCTTTGGTACTCAGACTTGGTCTTTGACATAATCTCAAACATCTGAACTAATGGATCGCATCCGAACACTAATCTGCGTTCCCAAACTCTAATCGTTGATGTATCTCGAAAGGCAGGCTGGGCATGTTCGTCGCATGCCGAGTGGGTTGTGGGACTTGCGGGCGAACACTGAATCGTAAATTAACAGGTCAAATCGAGGATCCGGCAGCAACCTACAAAATGTTTTCTACCAATCCATAAGACGAAAAAAGAAGTACGACGAAACTGCAGAACCTCAAATCCTACATAACCTCAAAAAACTCTGATTCCATGCAAATCTATTGCAAAGTCGCCCGGTCATAATTCATAACCCACCAATCGATTGTACCAATTCCTTTTCAAAACTCATATTTCCCCATCCTATTTTACCCCAGACTATAACGCGTTAACTACCTATGAACGTGATAAGGACGCGGTACCTTATTCCTTCGAATAGAATCTTCTATCGGCAAGAGGGTACGTTACCTACCGGAAACTGAAAGGTGGTAACTTAGTATGAAATGTTAAGTGACATAGTACGTTTTGGCATGGGGAGGTACTCTGCCGGCACAAGCGCACCTTACACGCTGCAGCGGACACGGCTCACGATCTGTCGCGGCCATAACTCTGGTAATTGACGTGCGCCACCCAGTGAGGATGCGCTACAGTGAAGTGACGTAAGTAATAAATCTGCATTATGGAAAATCATTAGCCAATTGTCACCTACAATAATATCTCACACATTAAGCGCGAACAATTATCTTGCACACTCTTATAGGTACATATTTACAAACTGAACGAATAGATGTTATATATAGCCTTGGGCTGGGCACCGAAGTCATTGATCTTTTTAGGGTGCCGTAGCCAAAACGAAACCTATAGTTGCGTCAGGTCCGTCTGTCCGTCCGTCCGTTCGTACGTATGTCACAGCCGTTTTACTCAGAAAGTATAAGATGTACCTTCAAAAAAATGTAATATAAGGTGTATTAATTTAGTAGTAAAAATTTAAAAAGATAAGAAGATACAACGAAATTTTTTTTTAACATTATCGGTTAAAGCGTTTTAGAGTTATCTCCAAAAAACGTCTTCCATAGGCAGATACTTTGATAATTATTTTTTCTTTTTCCGTTGAAGATACGGAACCCTCCATTATGCGTGGTCCGACACGCACTTGGCCGATTTTTTTTTCTTTCGCATATGACATCTAAAAAGTACTGTTTCTACTTAAAATATAACACATAAATATAAATATAAAATATATAATTACACGCAGCTGTTACTGTTTGAAGGGTTATATGAGCGATGCATATTTTTTTGCAGTTTTTGATGTTTAAGATATTATTGCAGTGACAATTCTATGAAAATGCTGCACTTAAGTAGCTATTAGCTAACCTAATGAAATAACTTTAGTTTTAAACATGCCAATTAATGCCACCATTCATCATAACGTCCAAATGACTCATTAACTACGAGTCTACTCTAATTCCACCAAGACACAAATCCGTCCCACAAAACCATAAATACCCGACTTACGTGCCTACTCCCTTTGGCGGCTAGTCGTCTCCATAAGTCAGCGGTCGCGTGCGGTGACTTCCCTATGATAATTTAATTGTCGTGCGTGCACGAAATATTGTGCAGGTACTATGCACAATGTTCCAGGGAGATCATATTTACTGTAGCTGACGTGGAGTGTTCTCGATCGGTCTTATATTAAGGACTCATCAATTCAGAATTGAATAATGTAGTGATGGATTTTCCTGAGCACGACACGAGCGTTTTTTCACATTTTCTGTGATACTCCTAGGCCAAGCTTCCTCTCTGGGTTTGCGAGGTTTTTACGTTAATCCTTGGGATTATTTTTTGGAACTTCATATATTGTAAATACACTATTTAATTTTTAATAGGTACTCTACTGCATGTCCTAAGATACTTGAATTAGCTGTGGTTACCTATAATTAGATTAACATCTACCTGTTATATAACTTGAGCTACGAATTAATTAAGCATGATGTTGGTGATCTAAATAAAATAAAATAAAAATTATGTTGTCGAGCGAATCCCAGTATATATTGAACCGTGTCAAAAGCTCGGGACAAACGCTAGGAAGATAGTAAAATTTCCAGTGACTAATAATATCTTATTTCATGTGATTATAGGTTAGGTTAGATACATACGTACAGACAATAGTTTTAGGCTGCGTTTCCACCAGAGATGAGCGAGGATGTGTTGCGAGGAATGTTTTTGTTAAGAACCAATCCTAGAGCTGCGCTGTGTGAGGATAGGCAAAGGCAAATGAAGTGTTGCTATTGGTTCTCGCAAGGTTATAGATACATACGTACAGACAATAGTCTTAGGCTGCGTTTCCACCAGAGATGAGCGAGGATGTGTTGCGAGGAATGTTTGTAGAACCAATCCTAGAGCTGCGCTGTGTGAGGATAGGCGAATGATGTGTTGCTATTGATTCTCGCAAGATTATAGATACATACGTACAGACAATAGTCTTAGGCTGCGTTTCCACCAGAGATGAGCGACGATGTGTTGCGAGGAATGTTTGTAGAACCAATCCTAGAGCTGCGCTGTGTGAGGATAGGCGAATGATGTGTTGCTATTGATTCTCGCAAGGTTATAGATACATACGTACTGACAATAGTCTTAGGCTGCGTTTCCACCAGAGATGAGCGAGGATGTGTTGCGAGGAATGTTTGTAGAACCAATCCTATAGCTGCGCTGTGTGAGGATAGGCGAATGATGTGTTTCTATTGATTCTCGCAAGGTTATAGGTACATACGTACTGACAATAGTCTTAGGCTGCGTTTCCACCAGAGATGAGCGAGGATGTGTTGCGAGGAATGTTTGTAGAACCAATCCTAGAGCTGCGCTGTGTGAGGATAGGCGAATGATGTGTTGCTATTGATTCTCGCAAGGTTATAGATACATACGTACAGACAATAGTCTTAGGCTGCGTTTCCACCAGAGATGAGCGACGATGTGTTGCGAGGAATATTTGTAGAACCAATCCTAGAGCTGCGCTGTGTGAGGATAGGCGAATGATGTGTTGCTATTGATTCTCGCAAGGTTATAGGTACATACGTACTGATAATAGTCTTAGGCTGCGTTTCCACCAGAGATGAGCGAGGATGTGTTGCGAGGAATGTGTTTGTTAAGAACCAATCCTAGAGCTGCGCTGTGTGAGGATAGGCAAAGGCAAATGAAGTGTTGCTATTGGTTCTCGCAAGGTTATAGATACATACGTACAGACAATAGTCTTAGGCTGCGTTTCCACCAGAGATGAGCGAGGATGTTTTGCGAGGAATGTTTGTAGAACCAATCCTAAAGCTGCACTGTGTGAGGATAGGCAAATTATGTGTTTCTATTGGTTCTCGAAACGCATTCTCGCTCATCTCTGGTGGAAACGCAGCCTTACCATAAGTCCAGACCCAACATTAATATTTGATTTCACAATCACTACTCGTACGCACAATGCTCACTCTTGAATATACACTAACCCACTAATAAACACTTACCACTTCCCAATTTAAAACCTTACAGCCTTGAAATTAAGGTTGTAATTCGAATACACATGTTTTTCAATTAAGTCTTTGTGGCATGAAGAATTTTGGAGATCCTCAGGGCAGCAGTTAACAACGTGGAGGTGCGTCAGGAAGTTGCGGAGCCCGAGGCTTGACCTCTGACACTACCACCTTACTAACTAGATCTCAGAATTACAGCACAGACTTTTACTGTAATAACGAAGTTAGTAGGCGGTTGCAGAGACAATTCTTATCTAATATAGTCTGTGCGGAAAGAGAAGTCCCGTACACTATATAAGTTCCCATATAAACCACGAGACTTCTCTTTCCGGATTAACTCTAATAGTTGGGTTTCGGTAGTGGCGATTTCAACGTCCACAGATTCAATGAAACTTAGATTGCGCGCATACGCCTTTAAAAGATTCGGGCACACGGGTGGAGTAGGTTAGGTAGATAATGCTAAAATTTTAAGATTATACGACACGTCATGTGATTGTGACATCAGTATAAGGCACGTGGTATTATTTAGTACTTTAATCGTAGAGAGAGTAGTAAACATAAGTCTGTCAGTTCTGAAATGAGCAGAATTACTTGACTGACGGTGCCGAAAATCGCCACCGGATATCTTTTTCTACGTCATGTGGCCATCGTGACGAAAATTATTATAAACGTTTTGAAATAATGGTGTCTATAAGAATAAATGAGTCTGCCAAGCCATATCTGGCCGGAAAACCTTTAAAAGTGATTTATTTAACTAGTGAAGGATTTCGTCCAACTTACGACCAATTTTATTTGCGATAATCACCAGATCCTCATTCAGTACAACCTTTCCGACCGTGTGCCATAAGTACATTTTATCGTGATGTCATATGACATAGGCAATTTTGGAGTGAGCTTACGGACTAAAAAGTGAAGAAAGATAAAAAAATATTTTGTCCCGAGAATTCCATTTCGGAATTTTCTATTATATCTGCAAAAAGAGACCCACTCTTTTCATGCAAACCATTTAATTGCAATTTGAAGGCACAGATATCCGTAATTTTGTTTGTGTTTGGGAGTGTTACAATTTTAAATTTTGTCTCGATAGCGATCTTACTCGTAGTCTACCCTGTAGGTGGTCCTATGGACCTAGCCTAAAACTAATTGATTCGACTTGAATTTGAGTTACTTTTGTTTTTGAAGGTATATTTTTTTATTCCAGTAAATTATGCACAAAATGAAGACATGTACGATTCGGCATTTTTTTTCTATCCATTTTGATCATGAGTGTAATTCATAATTCTGCGATCCAGTCACACTTGTAAGACATTAATGAGGGTATTTCTAGTTTAGATTAGGATCTACTTAAGAACATTCATCTCATAAAATATATACAATATTGACATCGACCACAAATACGAAATTAAACGATAATAAGACCGTACCGTAAGTAGTCTCACACAAAAGATATCTATAATTTATTGAATTTGTTGTGATGCAAATTGGCGATAGACAATCCCTATTCAAACCATACTTCCTAGTAGAACGAATTAACAGCTTACTATTTCAGGATAACAAGGACGTATGTTACGTATAGAAGGTTTCATAAATTCGAATATATCAGAAAAAGTTATTTTTGAAATTATATTCAAAAAGGATAAAAACATGTCACTTTTTATTTAAAAAATCAACGATTTTTGAAAAAAGTTATATTTATGTGTTACGATTTGCTTTTAATTTTCTACCTACTCCTCATGTTTCTAAACTAAAGACTCCTGTAAAATATGACATTTAACCCATTTACGGAAGATTTAATTAAATTTTTATAATGTTCGAAATACAATGTATTGACAGAAAAGTAAAACTTCCGATAACTTGATAGCCACGTTAAACAAAAAGAAACAGTATAGCGCCAGAGGGCCGCGATTCGAAAAATAAACACACACTGGACAGACACAGCTCCAACCCAACTCAACTCAACGCTATAACGACATTGACATTTGCTATTCGTACAGATTTTCATTCAACATTGGTCTCACATTGGTACGACATTGGTCCAATGTGTGACGAAAAATAAACACACACACTGGCAAGACACAGCTCCAACCCAACTCAACCCAACCCAACTCAACGCTATAATGACATTAACATTTGCTATTCGAACAGATTTTCATTCAACATTGGTCTCACGTTGGTCACACATTGGGCCAATGTTGTACCAATGTGTTCTGTAAAATCTGTTCGAATAAAAATGTCAATGTCATTATAGCGTTGAGTTGAGTTGGGTTGAGTTGGGTTGGAGCTGTGTCGGTCCAGTGTGTGTGTTTATTTTTCGAATCACGGCCCAGATGGTTGATTGAGCCTCGTATCGAAATATTAATCGAATCGCAGACAAAAGTAGGTATGTTATTTCTGCAAGAAATTATTACCTGATGTTAATTTAAAATTTATATTGTTCTGTTTCAAAATTACTTATCATTTCACTAACTCCGAGTTTGAGTTGATAGAATTGCGTCAAAATTGCGTACCAGAACAGGAAATCGAAGTTTCCGTATGATGGAGGCAAAGAAAGCTCGCATTCCTCTTAAGACGTTCTACCACTAGGACCTTATTCTAGATCGCGTGAAGGCGACGCCCCGCGTTTATCATTCGCGAGCGCCCTTTGTGCCTAAGTTATGCGCAACTATAAACACTTAGAATCCAAAGGGCGCAACCGTCGTTAAACTCCTTAAGAGTTTGGACGTTTTATGACAGCCACAGGATGAGTTAAGACGCTCTACAAAGTTACGCTGTGCAGGAGCTCTAAATTGTGGCAGTTGGTGTTTGGAGCGAGTTAATAGAGATTATCCGCTCATGTTCTTAAAATTCTTAGGGCATATTATGATCAACCCGAGATCTGACTAGCAACTCATCGAAAAAATAATTTTAAACAAAAAATAACCGAGTTTACTTAGCATCCACCTTTCCAAAAGCAAATGCTCGAACTGCTGTAAAAAATACTCAAATCACTATAGGTGTGCCTATAATAGTTGAAGAGTGCCCTCGCTTTCTCCAAGATCCTATCAGCAGATCCTGACCTGGTTACAATGGGACCAAATGTGAAGTATACTCTTTCAAACAAAAAAATAATTTTCCAAATCGGTCCAGCCGTCTTCGATTACGAATTGATAACCTTCGAAATCTTGAAGTCGGTTGATTACTATATCATGAGTTCAATCGATGACAAGCATATCAGAGGACTCATTTCTAATGTGTAGGCTTTGATTTGACATCATCAAGACAGCTTTGGTTCTACATCCAGGAATCTACATCCCTTTTGCTAATTTTAGCGCTTTGCCGTTGCATCTTGTTAGCTTGGAAAGCTTGTTAGAATTGTAAAAGGCACTCATATTTTACAAAAGCATCTGCTATCTGACTTTTTTACCCAGACGAAAAAACTAGGCCTTGAATGGAAAATGAGTTATCCCTCATAATTATTTTTGCATGTTTTTTTTAAAGTGGGGCATTCCACTCATACAATAGATTGTTATTAAATCAAATACAAACATTGAAAACATTGAAAGAATATTCAACCCAGCAGGACTTGAACCTACGCCTTGCCGGGGCGTATCGATGCAGGTTCAAGTCCTGCTGGGTTGATTATTTTTTCAATGTTTTCAATGTTTGTATTTGATTTAATAACAATCTATTGAGTTATCCCTGTCTCTTTTTACTTAGATTTTTTTAGTTTACTATTTTTTTGGCAGCGCCTTATTTTCGCAATTCTGTTATGCCAGGTAGTGCAAAAGAAATATATTTTCTTAACTCGCTTGTCACTTGAACTAATACTAAAGAACCAACTTAAAAAGAAACACCCACCCCAGCAAGTTCCTAGAAATCACAGGTCACGTTTAACCAGCCGCTTTATAGCTTTACATAATTGCCGATCATTCCATGGTTTCCAACTATATTTGGTGAAGCGTCTTATTGAGGAATCTTTATAGAGAATTTTACACAGAACAGCGCTGTGTCGGTTGTGAAGTGACCAAGTTTGAGGATCACGCAAATTGCACAATGCAACCATATCATGTTGTTGGCTTTGTGGCTTTGCTATAGATTACTTACTATAGATTACGAATCATGAACATCGTCCAATTCTTCATAATCTTGTTACCTCTGGTTACCTCTGATTATAAACTATATGCATTCACACGTAGCTACTTACACGTAATATTCAAAAAGTACTACGGAAGTTCATGATATCCAGGATGTTGATTTTAGTAAATTTTCCGACTAAAATGTATAAACATAGACGCAATCGACATGACCCCTGACACTGTCATTCCTTAGTTTAGGGAAAATTCAGGTTTTATGTCCATTACAATATTAAAAATTAACCTACTTGTTCATAAACATTTTACAAGCCCGTTTAACTAATATTCGTTTATCCTTATCTGTCACTTTGACCGTTGTGTTTGTAAGAAACAGACAAAACATAAATTAACTTAATGAGGATTGTAGGACGTTTATGAATAACAGGGTGGTAAAACATTACTAGTTTTTACGTATATATTGTACTAGCTTCTGCCCTCAACTTAGTCTGCTAAGAATTAGCCCTTTCATAGTTAATTAAACCCTCTCTCCCTTCCTGGCTCCCTCTTTTTTAAACTCTGAAGGGGGTAACTTCCGTGATTGAAATGATCCTATGTCACCTAGGACTCCAATTATTTGATTATCTCCATAGCTTTACCTAAGTTCATTCAAATGGGTTAAATAGTTTTAACGTGGATAATTAAGAAAAAGGGTTACTTACGTTTTTATAATATTACTAGCTTTTGCCCGCGGCTTCGCTCGCGTTAAATTCTCCATACAAACTTCCACCCCCCATTTTGGGGAAGTGGGGGGTTAGAAAGAGACAAAAAGTAGCCTATGTCACTCTCCATCCCTTCAACTATCTCCACTTAAAAAATCACGTCAATTCGTCGCCCCGTTTTGCCGTGAAAGACGGACAAACAAACAAACAAACAAACAAACACATACACTTTCCCATTTATAATATTAGTATGGATTAGGGATACTTTGTTGCTGGTAAGTGATCTGTGAACTCTCCAGAATATATTTTAATCTGATTGATACGCATAGCCTGAGGCGGATCGTTTGCTTTTATGAAATTGCTGCCATTCTCGGTTCGGGAAGGAATAATACTCGACTTGCGGATCTCTTGTTGGATGTTAAATGGGACTGTTCCATTCTTGGCTCTATTAGTTGGCGCCTATTTCTCTATGTGTGGTCCCGTAGAGGTCCTGTTCAATTAATAAACAAATATTATGTCAAAATGTTACATAAATGACCCTAAGGATAATTTGCAAATTTCTAGGAAATATGTATTGTAGCCTTAACTCGTGTCATCTATTTATTATCCCAGCTGTGTTACGAACATTAGTCATACATTTATATAGTAGTATAGTAGATATTTATATAGTAGGTAGGTAATTTGCATTCACATGAGTAACACATTGCAAGCAATTAAATATGAAACATTTAACTATGTAACTTACACTTTATTGCAATGTACCCCTAATCGTTCATATAAATAAAATCAATTCAATGACACGAAACGTTTATTTCTCGAACAGGCATTCCCGTTAGTGTTTTTAGACACAGCCGAAATTCATACACTATTCGACAAAGATCCCACCCAGAAATCTGCACTCATCCAACAATTACTTGCGGCCAAAACCTAATCGCAGGGAATCGGCAGCCCGCCTGCTTCCGGCCAAGCATCACCAGATCGCTGATCAACGTTGTTTAGGACCTTCTCCTGCTGTGACCTCCAGCTTGCGCAAGCTACTACTGCCACCGAAGATGCGAGGAACTAACGTTGTAAAATAAATATGAATAATACAAATGGTATATTATTCAGAGCAATGACGCGTAGTTTCAGTGACCGCGAGGCAACCGGATGGCTCGCGGTATTTAAGCTCCTGAAGTGCTGAGGAACCGCCCTATGCATTAAAATTTAAAAAAAAATTTTTCGCTCCAGTCCAAGTTGGGTCAGTTCGGGTTGCACAGGGCGGTTCCTCATCACTTCAGGAGCTTAAATACCGCGAGCCATCCGGTTGCCTCGCGGTCATTGAAACTACACGTCATTGCTTTAACTAAATCTATTCTGGTCGGCAATTTCCGTCAGGTGTCTCAACCTGCTCTTTTGCTAATACATCTGTTGGGATAAACCAACTATATTGACATTTTAAAAGGCTGGTTAGTTCATGGCGTGTCTCTGTTACGAGACCACAGATAAAGTCAAAAGAACCCGGTTCTCAACATCACGCACATTTTTAATTACTTTTAAACTTTTTTTCTTTTTGATTAATCTCATTATCATTACTCCTTTAAAAATAAACTAGGCAATTTACCTATATAGATATTGTTAGTAATCATATTCGCAAGCAAGATTAGCTTTACCTAAGTCACATATTGCATTATGAAGCGTGAGTGGTGTGAAGAGGTGGTGAGTGGCCTAAATCATTATTTTGTACCTGCACTTTAATTTTCGGAATAATATGAAATTCAGCAGCATTATGGCCTTACTGTATATTGCAACATATACCACGTATGCCACAAGCATAATTCGTATTACCTGAGCTAGTTAATCTGATGGGTGGACGAAATAGTTTTAAATTTATTTTTACAGAAATGTAGGACTCTGCTCTCCAACAGTTAAAATGAAAAGCTTGTAATAACATAGAAATACGATGAAAACGTGATCACATTAGCTGGCCATTGTCAATGATAGCCGAGCCCGAACATATCCGAACTATTCCGACCGATACGCATCTCATTCGTGCTCCGGCGAAGATTATCAATGCCACCCGCCGAGCTTTCGCTTACCGATGTACACTAGCATTTGTCTCATGGAAACCAGTATAAGGCACATTCCTGACTTGACAACCAGGAATAGTGCGTACTCTATTGACTCTGTACTACTAAGCTAGGAAAAGGCCTCAAGGTGTGATACTACCCCAGGGTACACTAACGATGTGGTCAAGTCAGCAAATAGTCTTAACAGACACACCTCAAAAGAAAACAATTACAAATCGAGACCACTTGTCTTTAAGACAAGCTAGGGTATTACAGTGAAGCTAGGTAACGAAAACACAAACAAGTAAAGTAAGGTCAAAATTGCAAGAAACGATTAAATAAGACCAGCACCCATCCACCCATTGGGTTAATTCCACTCGCTGCATGTATAGTCGACGGATGTTTCTTATAGTATGAGCTCACAAACTGAATTACCAGATGTGACCGTTTGGTTGGAGACACCTTTACTTTATTAGGACTGTATGTAGGTACCCAGAAACATAGCTCACATGGCCACATGGTAGTTATTACACGATGGCCACTGGCTCACTGGCCACTGGTTCCACCTCGACGGCCTAGCCGCGTTCCCAAGTGATTGACAGAAAAGTACTAAAGGCAAAGACAAAAGAAAATCCAAGAGACCTTTTCATAGCAATAAGAATACGGATCACGTTATATTGGCTTATTTTAGGTGAACTTTCTTTCAGCGCTAAGAATACCGCACCAGATATTATACGGGCAACTTAATAAATGCCTATTAAAATAAATTGTTTAGCATTGTTGGCTTCCGAGTCGCATGATGGTGGACGTTACCTCATTTTACCGATGGGATGATAAAGCATTGAGGTAATTTATTGAGCTGAAGCACTATAATATATAGTAATGGGCTAGTTGCCTAGCTTTTGCAATTACTGAGTGAGTTATTTGACTTAATCGAGACCTAATTTGGTTAGGGTTCTGTTTCACGCAATGATGCCCTTGTATGGAGTTGGCTGGTCTAATATGCGCTGGATAGGGTGCTGAATGTAAATGATGGCTTATTTCTGGAGCCTGTTTGCCACGTGCCACTTAGGGCTCAAACTGGCGATTGTTACCTGGGGCTCAAGTAGGGCTCGAGTAAACGATATACAAGGGTGAAGTTCTCATAATTTATAGGAAAGGTCTTGTTAATTACTGATCACTGTTATGGACAAATTGACATATGCGAAGGTTCCTGTAATATGCACCAAATCGCTGGTTCATCTTGTTGGGACTTCAAGATGCAGCATTTTCCGAAACTTGGTCGACACTCATAAACAATCTCCATCTGCTGGTAATATTAACAATTTGCCCGCTTATTTTCGTGGCACTGTCTCTTTTTTTCTACTTATTTTCCAATGTATTAAAGGTTGAACACGCCAAAACCTGGGCATGTAAAAATAGCTATAGTTATTTGAAAAATGGAGATATTCAAACTTTTTAAAAAACAATTTTCTCAAAAGGAACTGGGCTATAAAATGATGATAAATTTATTCTCTTTTATTTATTCATTGGCAAAATGTCGAGCGTACAACATCAAAAACGTGAACGCATTTTGCACGAACATGTAAAAAATCCCATGTTAAGCTACAGAGATATCGCGAAAAGGCTGAAATATCTACAATCTACGGTTGGTCACGTATTAAAACCTTTCCGTGAACGCTTGACAATAGATAGAAAGCCAGGAAGTGGTGGGTTGCAGGGAGTCAAGAACAAGAAAAAGGAAAGAGTATTTGAAAGATTTTTGCCTCAAATCATATGATTTCATCTCGTGATGTTGCTAAAAAAGTGAAATTGTCTCAGTCCTATGTCCAAAAAGTGAAACAGAGGGCAGGACTGAGGAGTTATAAAGCCCAGGCCGCACCAGATCGAGACTCAAAACAGAACTTATCCGCAAAGATACGGTCGCGAAAACTCTATGAAGATTTTCTTATAAAATTTGAATGCGCGGTGATGGACGACGAGACGTATATAAAATTGGATTTTAAACAAATACCTGGTCAAGAGTCAATACTAGCAAATCTCGAACAGATACTCCTGAAGATTTTGAATTAAAGGGCAATTATCAAAAAAATACCTTCTTTTGCAGGCAATATGTAGCTGTGGTAAAATAAATGGAAGAAGTCATTTATTAAAGAAATAGCTAATAATAATAAAATAATAGTAATAATTCACATCTCTGCAATGCACGGTCAGGCAGGTGACAGTTTAGTTAGAGTTGGGAATGCCTGCTCCGTCGTCGAACCCCAATAGTTTCGCTGCAGGTTTGAATTTGTGACGTGTGCCTCGTATGCACATACTGGTGGCTCAAATTATAGTAATGCATATCCTTGTTCTAAGCCAACCCAGTATCGTACTCAGCGATTTATTCCAGCGGTCCGCGAGGGCTTCGCCTATGTGTTTGACAAAGGAGGTCATCTGTGGTGCGAATACGCCATCGACGGAAGTCACGAGAGGGGTGAAGGTAGCGTGTTTCGCTTCGCAGGCAGCGGAGTATTTTCTTTGTTTTTCAGTATCAGCAGATTTTAGGACAGAAGTGACATGGCGTGTAATGTAAGAGGGAGCGTCAGTGTCTACGACACGGATATCAAAAAGAGCCTCTCTCTGAGCATTCCATACGCCACGGCAAGATAAGTCGCCGCGTAATCCAAGGTCACCTTCTGTGATTATGGGTTCTATTGTGACGTTGCTCCATGCTTGGTGACATAGTTCAGCAAATAGATCACGAACTTCATTGTGCCGTCTTCAAATTAGCCCCCCAGTCTTGCAGCAGAGAGCATGGTCGATATTAAATTGGCTGTTGCCGCATCCATCACATGAGGGTGGCATTGAGTTTGGGGTTCTGTGATAGCGTATTGCCAGGGCGTCTCTGAATTCTTGAGGGGACAAGTCGAGGTTATCTTTCTTCGTTGGTATAGTAGATAGCCAGGTGGAAGACTTTGTTTTCATTTTCAATGCGATTGATCTTTCTATAACTCTTCTTTTGTTAGGGGGTAATTTGGCCAATATAGTGTCTAAAAGTTCGTTATCGCGAGCTTCTGTCATTGTTCGGCTTTCTTTGCGTGCGTCAATCAGGGATTTATTGTGTTGGGCTAGGTCTACATGTTGTGTCTCGATCAAAGCTGATGAGAGGATTGAACAGCCTTTTTTAGAGGTTTTGTAGCTCAAATTATTCTCGGTGAATGGATTGGATATTGCCAAGCCACCTTTATGTACGGGTAGGGAAAACAGAGCGGCTTCGTCGGCAGTGATGTCGCTGCCCATCATAGTTGGCATGAAATTAGCCCGGCAAGTGTCAGTGGTTCAAAAAGTTCGTTAGAATCAGCGATTACACGTTGTAGGAATGACCATTTGAATTGGGCAGCTTTGGTAAGTGCTGTGTAAGCTGCTTGGGGGGAGTCCTTACAGACATGTGTTAGTTTCTCAATTATTGAAATAAATTGCTTCACTTTGTTTCTTATAAAGTCTTCTTTTCCCTTGCCTATGTAACTACCAAGGAAGGGTGAACCTATGGCGATAGTAATGTTAGTTCCTTTAAAAATCTGTAGTACTTTATTTTTGTCTGTTTCAGATACAATAAGGATTGTCTTTTTAGGTTGAGGGAGGTATCCATATGCCGGTCCTATGTTGCAGATCTGTTCCCACCATTTACGAAGGCTTTTGAAGTTTCCCTGGACCGATGAGTCATCAGCGTACCATGTCTGGAGTGTATTCTGTTCTTTTTTTAGTTTATTGATTATGGGTTAAGGGGAATGTTGCAAGAGCATATAGTGGCATAGCGAGTGGATCGCCTTGGGTAACGCCTTCTTTGCTATACATTCTTGTGTCTGAGTTTCGAATAACAAGCTCGGCATGGCCGTTATATGTGTTGTACAGGAAACGGGCACAATGTGGCCAATATATTCGGGCCTGCCACAAAGCAAGCTGCCTATTTACACTGTTGAATGCGTTGTTAGCATCAACGAGGAGCTGAGCTTGGGTGACATTTTTCTTCAAAAGTGTCATTCATTGCATGTATGGCTCCTTCGATACCAGAGTTGAGGCCACTGCAAAGTTGCCATTGTCCACATGCTTCGGTGACTTCAGATCCTGTTGCCAAGATCATACATTTAGAGAGGATTCTTCTAAGGCATTCCCCGATTCCAATGGGTCTCACGCCTGGACATTTATCCAGAGCTACCAGACGGCTCGACATAAGGGATTGTATTTGTGTCCAAGGTACGTGTTCGTTATTCAATTTCATAGTAAGTTGGGCTATGGCATTTCTTAGGTGCAGGCTCGCATCGCCGAAACGTAAGAGAAAGTCCTTCCAGTTTTCGGACGTTGAGCCAGTTGGACCCCCACCACCATGTAGTTTTCTTGCAACTTGCTCGACGTGGTTACTAGTTATGTCGACATCTAATAATGGTGGCATTTCGGGGAAATCCTCGGACAGGGTAAATAAGTCAGGGTTGGGGTTTGCGGGAGGTGGATGTTTTTCTCTTAGTACGTCGCTGACGGTTTTACCGGTATAATCGATTTCGTCATTACTATTCAGGACTTTGCTTGTATTTTTGGTTAATAGCCAGCTTAGGGCCTCGCGGACTTTGCCACGTTGAATTAGTCTTGTGAATGTTTGTGTTGTTTCGTCGTTATTGTGGTATTTTCGACTATATGTATTTTGAAGAGTTTTGTCAGATTTTATCGATTCTGAGATTAAAATATCAAACTGCTCATCGGCCCACAGTTTGAGGCGGCGGTCAAGTAATCTGCTGATATCTTTGGCCTGTTTAATGTTTTTGTCCCTTTGCAGCAATACGGCAGTGTAAATTAGTAATCGTTCTGAGGGATAATTTAGCTTGGTTAGGTGTTCTATTTCATCGGCAAGTGTATGAACGAATTTTCTGCTTGCTGTGCCAAAAGGGAGATCGTAAAGTTTTCCATGAAATGAGCATATGTCGTTCCATCTTTTTTGCCATATACCTGTCTTCGATCCTGTGTTGTTAAGGTAGGGCGACCCATACGCTTCTTCTAGTGGTGATGCAAAAGGCGAGTGTTGAGTGGAGGCTTGTTGATGCGAAGAGGACTGCTCACCATGGGCGGCACGTATGTGACGTTACAGGCCGTTTCTTTTAAAGGTTTTGGAACATGTCGGACAGGTTTCTTGATTGCTTGTATTGACTGCGGTCGTATTCATTTCTTCAAAACACAATTTTGTTGGGGGCTTTCAACATGTTGTCATTAGGTATGAATGTTGATATTTTTGTTTTACGGTAATTTTGAATGGCGTAAACACTTTCACTATATATTTAGATATTCTGGTGTATTTTAAGAGTGTTTTTGTGTTGTATATTGCAGAGATGTGAATTATTTGAAAGAAATGTATTTGGATTTTCAAAACAGAGGGTGACAGTGGCATGTGTCAAGTTCGAATAAGTGGTAAAATAAGTCGCTCGTTTATCACCACCGGGACAATAAACGGTGATATTTATCGGAAAGATTGTTTACACAAGCGTTTGCTGCCTTTTATAAGATAGCATGCCTCACCACCGCTGTTTTGGCCAGATCTAGCCAGTAGCCAATACGCAAAATCAGTTATGAAATGGTACAACGCTAACAGGATCATGGTGGTACCCAAAATATGCAATCCGCCAAATAGTCCAGAACTGCGGCCTGTTGAAGAGTACTGGAGTATTATGAAAGGAATTCTAAAAAAGAAAGGCGGAGAAGTAAAATCGGTCCCTGAGCTACAAAAAATATGGACCTGGGCGACAAAAATCTTTTCTAAAGAGAGGGTGCAAAGTCTTATGAGCCATTTGCGTAGAAAAGTTCGATCTATGCCTTACTGTGTAAACATTAATTAAAATTAAAAATGTGATTTTAGAATTCATTAAATTTGTCATTAAATGTGGTATTCATTGTAACGTTAGCGTCTCGACGCTCCCTGAGTGGTCAGTCTTGTCATGAGGGATTTAATAAATTAATATGTAATAATATGGAACATTAAGAATAAGCGTAACACTAAATAGAAAGTAAAATTGGTGTCTAAGCAAATAACACTACAGTAAATTGTTGTCGCACTCCGTGATGCAGGCGTTTGTATATCACGAGTCATGTGTGTGACGTATGTGTCGTGGTCGCGGGGTGCGAGGGGAGCTCACGTATGGGGTCTCGTGCATTTGGCTTTCCGCAGCGACGAGATGTGCCCGCTAGATATAATAATTTAACGGCCTAGTACGGCAAACAAAGACATCTAGAAATGTGCTACCTGAGAACTAATTAATCTCTTAAATAATAAGTCTTAAATTTAATTTGTGCGTGAGTGTTTTCCCCCGCTTGGGTGAGTGTTGCGAAATTATATTTTTATAACTTTTACTAATTTTAATCAGTAGCTAGATATTTCCATTTTAATAATGTTTAATGCTCACTATGTAGTTAATATCCTTTTCATTACGCTTTAATGTTTTACAGTGGTTTTCTTTGTTCCGTTTACGTGTTAGAAACCTACCCTCTTGACTAAAAAAATGAAACTATGATTTTCAAATTGAAACTTTAACTTGTAATTAAATATATCTATAGTGAAACTTAGTTATTGCTACTTCACCGATTTGATTTCATTATAATTTCCACAGTTAGATACCTACATGCTGTGAATTAAATACTTTTCAATGTATAAATACTTACCAAAGAGTACTGAGCTGATTTTGTATGCTACTACCACATCACTAATCACTATTTAATGCTCTGAGCTTGCCTTCCTGCTATCTGCACTTCCATCTTGCGCTTTTCCTTCACGCGGCAAAATGTTGCAGGCATTAACGCAAAATCGGACTTTTTACTAAATGTCCAAAATGGAAAATTCCAGGGGCCTCGCCACCTAGATCACCAACACCGGCTCCGGAGTCCACAAGTTGCCCCACTGTGCAGTGCAGACCTGCAGACGTGACGTCACCGTGTCCATGCGCACCCACCACCACAGCACCGAGCGCACAGCAGGGAAGTGGCACTCGTAAAAAGCGTGTACAAATAAATACGGGCTCGAACTAAGTTGTATTCAAGGACCTACCCCTGAGATACTAATCTTCTATTAAATCTACCCTCCGTTATCATCTTTTTATTCTTCAATGATCAAACGAACTTACCTGAAGTGAAGTTCGATCTTAATTATCCTGTCTTCGCCGGAGAGATTTAATTCTTGACTATGTAGTAGTAGCCCTGCTACGCCGCAAACCAACCGCACAAGTTTTTAGAGTTAGAAAGAGAAAAAACAAGCGCGTTCTCTCTCTCAACCCCCCACTGTCTCCAACCAAGTCTGGCAACTGACAGCCAGCTATCATTTATTTCAGAGAAAACAAGAGGTGTAAGTTTTAAGACAGCAACATTGAACTAAGGGTAAGTTATAATAAGTAAACTCGGGTAGGGCGGGGTCTTAAATCTCTCCGGCGAAGACAGGATAATTAAGATCGAACTTCACTTCAGGTAAGTTCGTTTGATCATTGAATTATCCTGTCTTCGCCTTCGAGATTTAATTCTTGACTATGTAGATGTTCAGAGAATGATCAATGTTGCTGGGAAAAATAAATAAGGTAAAGTATATCATAAAATTAAAATATTTGTTACTGATATAATTTATTTCCTAAAGAAAAAATAGGAATCAAATAACAAGCACATAAAATAGAAAAAAGGTATTACACTGATTCATTAGTGTTATGCTATGTGATCAAGTAAATTTTGATTAGAATTTATAATAGGCCTATTATAGAAATTAGCGAAGACAGCTGATTGAGCAGACCAACCAGCTGTCTTCCTAATTACATCAACACTTAAACCAGCTCGAGAAGCTGCGGATGTCGAAGCGTGCCTCGTGCTGTGAGCAGAGAAAAGCGAAATGTCGACTCCGCTGTGACCTAATGTCTGTTTCAACCATCGCCCAATAGTCTGGGAAGTAGCTGGCTTGTGAGGTTTTTTGAAAGTCAGTATTATTCGATCAGCACAGGACCTCAAACCAGATGTCACTAAAATATACTTTTGTAGCACCGAGGCTGGACAGATCCCAGGTCGGGAGTGGAAAAAAGGCAAATTTATTATTGGTTGAGATTTTCCGACTGAGGAAGTTTTAATTAAATCAGAAATTGTTATAATTATACTCTCATCAAACACTTTCATATTCGAAAGTTTTATGAGAGACAATGTTTGTGTCCTGTGTCCTGTACTTAGAGCCAATAGCATGACTAGTTTTTTTGATAACATTTCTAAATTAATTGAGTCATTTTGCATTTTATTTAAATAATCTAGTACGATACTGGGATCCCATGTGAAATTATAACGCGGAAATACTGGCTTTAACCTAAAAATCCCTTTAAAGTAACGTTTTAAACTTGAATCATCACTTAAGTTCTTCACAGATATTAAGGATATCGCAGAGCGATGGTTATTCAATGTTCCATATGAAGAACCTTTCTTGAAGCAATTCGAAAGAAACTCTAATAGAAATGACGTATCAAAGCAATAACAATCAATATTTTTTGAATTACAGAATTTCCACCATAATCTAATACTAGACGAATACTGAGATCTGGTATTTTCGGATATAGAAGCAATCATAACTTCTATGGCTGATTCTGGCACACCTTTCCTACGGAATCCCTCCCGGATAACACACACGCTGCCAGGGAAAGATGGCGATGCAACGGGTGTGTTGATCTGAAAGGAGAGGATAGCAAGTATTCACTTGGCGGAAATATCAAAATTTCCTTAATACATAATGACTTAAAAAGTGGATACCAAGGCTGTGATACCCAGTTAGGGACGACTACGATCCCTGTTGCTTTATCGGATACGATTTTATTTAAAACTTTTAGAACCAAAGCAAACGGTGGAAATGCATAAAAATAGAACGGACCCCAATTAATCGTAAAGGCGTCGATATCATATGCGTCCGGGTCCCTCTTCCATGACATATATAAATGACACTTTGTGTTAATCCGAGAAGCGAATAGATCGATATCTGGTACTCCAAAATTATCAACAATTTCATTAAATTCTTGGGAACGCAACTCCCATTCCGTGTCGATTTTTATTTTTCTTGATTCGCTATCGGCCTCCACGTTTAATTTTGACCTAATATATGAAGCAAACACAAATATATTTCTAGCTTCACACCAGTTCCAAATCATCTTTGTAACCTGGTTTAAGTGGGGGTATTGTACCCCACCCATCCTATTAATGTAAGAGATAGCGGTTGTATTATCCACCCGCAAGAGGATATCACAATCTTTTTCCTTATCCGCAAAAGACTTAAGACCAAGATAGACTGCCAGCAGTTCCAAATAATTTATATGATTAGATCTTTCAGATGATGACCAAAAACCACCAGTTTTTTTCATTTCCACAGGCTGAACCCCAACCTGTGGTTGATGCATCTGTGTACACTTCCATTATATAATTTTGATTCCTAATTGGATTTACAATAGTCATAATATTGGATTTCCACCAATTAAGATCTTCATATAAATTATCTGTAACTTTCATGAAAGCTTCATAATTATCGTTGTTTTTTAGTAATGCTAGATACTTTGCTCTTTCTAGTAACTTTGTGTGAAGCCAACCATAAACAACTGCTGGGCACGCCGCGTTAAGGCAGCCTAGAAAACGCGCAAACTCGCGAATCCTAAGTCTATTCGTATTTATTAATGACAAAGTTTGCTGTAAAATTCTTTGTCTTTTTGCTAGTGGTAATTGCAACGTCATCGTATCGGAATTCAGTATAAATCCTAGAAATTTACAAGACATTTGGGGCGTCAAGTTACTTTTTTCGTAATTAATTACGAAACCCAACTGTGTTAAACATTTAATTGTAGTTTTAGCGTTTTCTAGACAGTCTTTAGCTGAATTTCCTAAACACAAGATATCATCTAAATATCTAACTGACACAAGACCCTGAGATCTCAAATAAGCCGCAACCGGTTGTAATATTTTTGTAAATATACACGGCGCTGAACACAAACCTTGGGGAAGGGCAATAAATTCAAATAAATCGTTTTCCACGTAGAAACGCAAAAACTTCATGTGTTTTTCGTGTATAGGTAGCAAAAAGTATGCATCCTTAAGGTCTAAATTGATCATATGACAGCCTTTAGTCATAAGTTTAATGGCTGTTCGGACGTCCTCCATCTTAAAATGGTCCGTGTACGAGGGTTGCTACTTATATATCCGGAAACAAAAAAACAAACAAACGTACACGGCTGAAAATGGTTTTATTGTTTTTCAAAGTATTCCCCTTCATGATCTATGCACTTTTGCATTCGCGTGAACCAATTTTTAAAGCACTTCTGCCACTCCGCCAGAGGTACCTCCATAACGTGTTGTTTGAATGCGTCGACAGCATCTTCAGCGGTCGAAAATCGTTGACCGCGTAATTTATTCTTTATATTTGGAAATAAATAAAAATCGTTGGGTGCCAAGTCAGGGCTGTACGGCGGATGACCCGTTAATTCCACATTTTGACCCTCCAAAAATAGAGTTGTTTCGCGTGACGTATGACAGCTGGCATTGTCATGATGAAGAATGATTCTTCGTCGCTGGTTAGTTTTACGAATTTGTTCAAATACTTCCGGTAAGCAAATGGTCGTGTACCACTCTGAATTAACCGTTCTACGGTTTTCTAGTGGCACTGTAGCTACATGGCCATTAATACCGAAGAAGCAGGCCACCATTTGTTTCAATGTACTTTTTGCACGAGTAACTTTCGTAGGGTTCGGCTCATTTTGAAACACCCATACCGTTGATTGTTGCTTCGTTTCGGGATCGTATGCATAGATCCAGGATTCGTCACCTGTATAGATGTTATAAACGGCTTTTGAGTCACCACGGTTATATTTTTTTAACATTTTATTGCACCATTCGACGCGAGCATCTTTTTGCTCTTTTGTTAAGTTGTGGGGTATCCAACGCGAACAAATTTTTTTTACAGCCAAATAATTATGTAATATGCTATTAATGCTGGTCATAGAAATACCCAGAGTCGCCTCTATCTCGCAGTACGTAACATGTCGGTCGTCCATTATAAGTTTTCGCACAGCCTCGATATTTTGTTATACAACGACCGATTTCGGGCGACCTGCCTTAACTTCGTCCGTAAGCATACTACGTCCACGATTGAACTCACTAAACCAGTGATACACAGTAGTTTTAGATGGGGCTTCATCACCAAAAGTTGAAGTTAGTTGATCTATGCACTGTTGTTGCGTTAAACCACGCCGAAAATCATAATAAATCATAGCACGAATATTTTCACGAGTGAGTTCCATTCTTGCTGCGAGATGACATTTAAAACCCGTCAAAGACAAAACACGAGCGTTAATAAGAAAGAAAAAATATACCGGCCAGTACTTAAAAAAGTTCAAATTTTACCATGGAGGTCAAATATGCTATTTAAGAAGATTGTAATCCCGGTTTCCGGATATATAAATAGCAGCCTATGTAAATATACTTATTTAGTTTTTTTTAATTTAAAATGAAACGCTTACTGCCATCGCTCTTTGGAACCAAAAAAATATCGGAAATAAATTGCCCTTCCTTCGGTTTACAACGTCTGATGGCTTTTATTTTTAATAAATGATAAATTTCTTTTTTAATTTCAATTAATTCAACTGGACTAAAAGAGCGTCGAGGAATATCCTCGGGTCTTTGATTAGGTTTTGCAACAAATGGTATCTCATATGCTGAAACAGTTTTTAAGATAAATTCATCATCAGTTATCGATCGCCATTGTTTAAGAAAAAACTTTAACCGACCGGAGTGTACCTTAGGCTGCGCCGCTACGTCTGACGACTGGTCGCGGAGCTGGAGCTCTGTGCCGGAGCGGGCGGGCGGCGCACTGGTGCTGGCGGCGGATACGGCGCCGCAGCCCGGCGGCGCGGCGGCGGTGCTATAGCCGCTCGCCAACGGTTTGGGTATTGATACGGGTATGGGTATGGCTGAGCTGCTGTTGCTAGCCTCGGCCCACCGCCTCGGTAATAGCGATACGTCTGACCGCCCCGTTGCTGCCTGGCTCCTCGGGACGATGGGCCTTTGCCGTTTAAATTTGGATTATTAGAAGCCGAAGGTTGCATTAATTGTCCGGTTTTCTTTAGGCCACGTGAATCTTTCACAAGATCTCCTAACTTTTCCCCGAATAAAAAAGTGTCTCTTTTCCTACTTTTTAAGGAATCCGTGAAAGACTTGTCTATTAAAGGCATAATCACAGAGCGGCGAGTATCAGTCTCGGCAAAGTGTGAATCTGATAGCAGCATACCAGCGTCATTTAAGGTTCGTATAATATCAGGGATATCAGGAGTCTTTTTTAAGAGGCCTGTCAATGCTTTTCCCAACGCGGAAATAGCTTTGCCGAGCTGATCTTGCTTGGTAAGCAACCTCTTATCTCTCTGCTTGCATACATCGGCCAACATGGCCGCAATCTCCGGGTTTAGAGCGGGACTCTTTGCCAATGGGACATTTTCAGGAAAGGGATACTTTTTGACGAGTTCCTCTTTTGTTTCTTTTTTAAGGCCCTCTAGTAATATTTTTTGAAACCTTGTCGCTAAATCTGCTTGCAAGCTTTCGCCAAATTCAACGGGATCTTGATCTACATCCCCTAATTCACGTAAAAGATTGGGATCAAAGTCATCGACCGGAGCACTGTCAATAATTCCTTCACCCGTACTGGAGCGGGGGCTTAAACCAGCCGTTGTGTCAGTCATTACACTATACTCTTCGAAAAGATTATCCCGCAGCACGTTTTCGGCATTGTCCATTGTCTCGCCAGCCATAGGCAGCGGAGGACTAACAGCATATACATCCTCATTATATTCGAGATGTTCTGTAATTGGAAATTAAATAATACAAAATATTTTTAGGGTAGTTCTAGATTAATTAAACTAGAAATTGGTCGTAGTTTCCAGATTGCAATATGCCGATATATATGCAGATAACTTTCTTTTGGTTTTGTTTATATACATCCATCTATTTAAATTATCGCCATGGACTTTTGTCTTCACTATAAATATCGCCCAATGAATGCAAGGGGCGCTCTAAATAATTAGCAAATGTTTATCCGAAGAATACAACGGATTAGAAAATATTGACTATTTTCATCTTAAAATGTCGCCCAATGAATGCAAGGGACGTTTCGAATATTTATCAATTTTCATATCCGAAGAATACGACGGTTAGAAAATGAGTACTACAATGACAGTTTTGTTGAATCATAAAAAATCACCCGATGAATGCAAGGGGCGTTTTAAATATTTAGCATATTTTTACTTTTTATTTTTTTTTAATCCGAAGAATACGACGGATAAGTAAAATAAAATAGCATTTCGGAAGAATTGCAACATAAACAAAGATATATTAGGAGAAAAGAAATGGTTAAGTACCTTCATTTTGTACATCACTTTCATTTGAGGGTAGCTCCTGTGGCTCGGCATTCCGTTGCCTTTTTGCTAAAATTTTTTGCTCATACATTTCAATCTTTCTTCGCCACCTTTCTTCACGAGATTCTTTTTTGCTAGTATCATCGTGTGTCCGTTTAGACATGAAGACTTATTTGTGACTTAAAATATACTTTGATAACTTGTGCGAACGCCGCGCGCGCACGGACAAGAATGATAGCTGGCTGTCAGTTGCCAGACTTGGTTGGAGACAGTGGGGGGTTGAGAGAGAGAACGCGCTTGTTTTTTCTCTTTCTAACTCTAAAAACTTGTGCGGTTGGTTTGCGGCGTAGCAGGGCTACTACTACATAGTCAAGAATTAAATCTCGAAGGCGAAGACAGGATAATTGTATAAAGTCATTTTTTTAAATATAGTCTTTTTTATTGTACCGGTTGTTTTTAATTTATAAAAAAAAACTAAATAATAGATAGTGTTACATCATAATGTAGTTTTTTTATTTTTAAACTGGTTTAAAAACAAATTTTGCGTGCCCGAGTTTTGGCGTGTTCAACCTTTATGTCTGTGTGTGTGTGTCTACGAATAAACTATATTATATTACTTTATATTCTATTCTATTCTACTAGGTACCTGTGGCCCCAGTAAGAAATTAAACCTATTTAGTATAATTTAATTTCACAACAGATTGATACGGATTCTTTAAATGTATATAATTATATTCAATTTTTCATTTAAGAAATCTGCAATACCGTTACATTTCAACCATAGTCAGGGTCAGTAGACTCAGAAGTCAGAACTTAAATAATAGAAATACCAATTTATATTTGCCGCCAGATCTACTTTTGCTTTATCCTCTTCAATACTAATACCATATCGACTTAATTAGAACACTGGATCTGCTGCCGGCAAACATAACTTTGTAGTAAATCAGAATATGGCATTGTGCTTCTTTTCAAACGCAGCATGAGGCAGATTTAATAGGTATCTGCTAGTTTATTATATAAATACTAGCCCTTTCCCGCGGCTTCGCCCGCGTACTATAAGTACTCAAGAAGAATACGATACCCATGTGGCCATCGTTGGGGATAGCACCACAACCACAAGAGGTTTATGTTACATAGCATCTGCCTGAGGTTCATTCATTTAGCGGTAGTAAGTTTATGTATCCCGATAAGGAATCTATTGTCTCTACAAGTTACACTCATATGCGTCAGCTCTATAGTTAGGGTCCAATTCATACCTGCTCCAGTTTCTAGTAGCTGCGACGGTGTGCATCTCATCCAGACGCGCCTAGATGAGCCCACACCTCGCCACGTCATCCATCTGTTGGAAAGGTATTTTAATGACTCTCTTAGTCACTAAACATATTCTAGCTATACATACATGAATTCTTTATCATATCAAGAACCAAACATGAATTGAGATTTCTTTCTATTCCTCCATTCATGATATTGTAGTGTCACTGGAATATACCTTCTTACGGACACTACACGGAAGGGCCTTTGATTATTTAAATATACCTTCTTACGGATCAGAACATTCACACCCCTGGAGATTTCCATTCATTTAATCTACTTGGGAATGTACCGCTCATAGTAGATTACTTCATTTTAGTGGACCACGCCATAATACGTGTCACAGTCCTGGTGCCACAAAACCAGGACTCTTTTGACTGTTCACGACCCGTCGATCGTGAGGTGCAGCGCTGTACCTAACAGTAAAGATCCCTACGGATCATCCTCTGCCTGAAGCAGGTTCATTTCCTCATCTCAGGGGCTGACCCACTGAGACTGTTGTGGTTGTGTCTCCGTACTCCCCCCGAGATGTCATTTGTTACAAACATAGCATTTGAGACATGATACACTCGATTAGCATTATCATTAAATCACATTATCATTATAAAATCTATCCAGATGGAAAAGATATTCTCAGATTAAATTGGGAATTTGTTTAGTCGTTTTATGTTCCCAAATCTGTATGTCATTATTCCTTTTAACATTAACAATTCTTATTATAGATTCAATCAAATCTTTATCAATAGTGTTACACATTACTATCAGAAATACATTCAAATAGTATCAGGAATGTTTTGTGTAATTGTTTTCCTGATGGTATTATGTTATTGTTTGGAACCATTTGTTCTCTTTTTATACTTAGCTTTCGGCTGAAGGAGAGGCTGGCAGGCGGCGTGTTGATTTCACTATTTATGAACTTAGCACTTTCACAATAAATAGATACTTTTACAGGAATTAAAATCACTAATGTCTTTCCAATAAAGAAACGTATTTACACCAAAACCTCGTGTTTCTGTTCGAGTTGCAACAAGTCGGCTTATTTCTTACCACAGACAATTGAGTTTAAAGTGAGCGTTCCATAACGCTGCTACCGTCATAATATTTAAGGCTTCGCTAGATGATCTATCCGTATCAAGTCGGGATCAGATCGATCGTCGCGACAACCCATGTTTGTTTTTCAGACTTTGTGACCACATTTGCCCCTTTTAGGGGTTGAATTTTCAAAAAACCTGAAACACATGTTTACTCATTTATCTTTAGGAATACTCCTGTGAAGTTTCGAATAAAATAGTCTAACAAATCTTGATTCGCCATACAAACTTTGGACCCCCATTCTACCCCCTTAGGGGGTGAATTTTGAAAAATCCTTTCTTAGTGCATCCCTAGACCTTATAAGGGACCTACGTGCCAAATTTGGAATCTCTAGAACCAGCGGTTTGGGCTGTGAGTTGATATGTCAGTCAGTCAATCAGTCAGTCAGTCAGTCAGTTTCTTCTTTTATATATTTAGATGTTGTTGGTAAAACACTAAGGTTTTCAAATTAGTTCTTACGAAATAGTAATGTCTGGTGAAAACGAAACGTCTGAAAACCAGTGAAAACGAAACGTCTGATATTTAATTAAAATATAGACGCGTGTAGGTAATGGACACAACACATAATACCACTTCCGCCATTTCTGACAAAAACATGACTGTCAAATACCATTATTTAGATTTTTTTGTTGTTGCATAACTTGCATATGTTTTTGAATATATCTATCAGCCATTTAACTATCAGACTGTAATCTTGGAGTAGAAAAAACTGGTTTAATTATACTTAATTACGTGATTTGTTAACAATTCTGACATGATGCTGATGTTTACGTACCTAAGTATTGTACGTATACGCGCGTGTCTATTAACTAAGCAGCGAACTGGAGCCGTGATACTACACTAGCTTTTCGATGAAGGAAAATTCAAATTGGTGAAGAAATTCAAAGTGTATTTTAAGTCCCTAATCAGGTTTGGGCCAAGATTGGAATGGGTAGCATAGCCCAATCTATGTTTAGCAATGAGCATAAAAATATCAAACATACCGATAAAAATCCATTTGCACGATCCAGCATTGCCGGCTACCGGCGCCGGCGCTAAAGACGGTTTTATACAACCGGTTAATTAAACACTTTTATATCAATGTGCGTTCATTAAATGTTATTGGTGCGAAATGCGACCATAACAATAACATTAAACTTAACTTAATGATCAGTGGGATATGAGAGACAGGTAACAAAAACGGACAGGTAAGATTACTTATAGTCCATATTATTATTGTAGATGGTTTAAGTACAAAATGTTCGAATCTGAACATCAACACAAAAAAAGAAAGCATAATTCTCTCATTTACGTATGTTATAGTGCACTTAACAGTCTCATAAACTAGCTATTTACCATTAGTTTTGCTACGAAAACCTTTATCCGGCTAAGAAATATTGCGAAATGTATTTGCTACAAAATTGCTGGGAAATAACTCAAGAAATAGATGGTAGACACAAGTCAAAAAGCTTTAAGGTTAGCTATATAGTATAACGTATGGTTACAGGTATAGGATAGAGGGGTTAGCCCTTTGAACGGAACTTGAGTTACGAAAGAGAGCATCAAAAGAAGGTGGTGCATTTCATTCATTTAACATTAACCCTTTGAACGCCATAAGTCATATACAAACAACGTTATTTACACGCCAAGATCACGAACACAAGCGAGCCAAAATAAACCTTACTTGAAAGTAAGACGGTTACTTTGATAACATACGTCATATCATAACACCTATATGTAGGTGTTCATGGCGCTGTGGGCACCACTATTCATAAATTCATAACACCTTTGTGCCGTATTCTAATTTTGAAATACATACACAATACATTAATTTAAAAAAAAAAGAACCGACTTCACTTAGACTCCACCTTTACAAAAGGAAATGCCCGAGCACCTGTAAAAAATATTTAAATTTAAATTGTGATAATTGCATGAAAAAACGTACAACACAGTGTATTAATTAGCCATAGGATAAATAAATAAAAAAATATTTAAATCACTATAGGAGCCTATAATATTTTAAGAGTTCCCTCGATTTCTCCAGGATCCCATCATCAGATCCCGACGGGACAATGGGACATATGTGTAAAGGGTACGAACCTTATGGAGAGTTGTATGAAAAGAATTGAATTCACTATTTTTATTATATTTGTAGTAATCTTACATTGGATGCGATGTTCTAATGCTAGCGTGACGTAACAAGAGAGAGAGAGAGCACAGTGTTGCCATGACACATAATATGATGCGTTTTTACTCTACCTTTAAACTTAGGAGTGTTTCACACAATGTGAAGTATACTCTTTCAAACATAAAAAATATTTTCTAAATTGGTCCACACGTCTTCGAATAATTGAGACCCTTCGAAATCTTGAAGTCGGTTGATAACACAATCTATCTCAAACATAACTTCAACACACAACCAATATTGAAGTTGTATTGGAGTTGCATCGGAATAATTTTCAAACAAATTCTTATATTTCTGATTCAGACGTTTAGGCGTTATAGTAGGATTTTCTCTCAGTACAAAAGTGAAAAAAATTGTGCGCATCGAGGAAATGTTGTGAATTTTTGAGCATGGACTCTATCCATGCCCTACGATGAATATTTTTTATTATTGGAGGTCCGTAAAATCTTTGGACCTTCACGTCAAAATCAGGGGTCAGTGCAATATGTTATATTAAGCTGCTAGGGGTTCATCATCATCATATCAGACGAAAGACGTCCACTGCTGAACATAGGCCTCCCCCAAAGAGTGCCACAATGACCGGTCCTGCGCCACCCGCATCCAGCGGACTCTTAGGGGTTTTGTGGTACCATTTCCGTATAAAACAGATATGCAGAATTCATTTTTGATATTTAAAAAGTAAAAATCCATATAAAAAAAAAGTTCTGCGAAGAGGAAAAACACTCAAAAAATATTTTTTTAGAACATTGTATAAGTAATAAATATCATTTATTTGTAAATAAAAAGAATGTAATAAGGAGGCATATTTAATGCAGTTTTTAAATATATACAATTTTAAGGCCTTTACAATACAAATTCTACGTGAAAAAAATCATTCGCGTCGTGGTGTATATGTTTTCTCCATAGTAAGTATCGAAAATCAATGTGAAATGTGAACATCCGTAGCGTATTGACCTTAAAATTGTTTATTATTAGTCACTTTTGCTCAGAATACCTTCTACAAAATGCAGAAATTAAAAAAAGAACTAAAACACATTTGTTCCAATTATAACGATTAATACTTAAGTTAGTATAAGGTTTTTTTTTTTCATTTTGTAGAAGGTTTGCCTAGTTTGCCTTGCCCAGAGCAAATTTGACTAGTAATAAGGAACACATACATTTTAAGTTCAATTCGCTACGGATTTTCACGTTTCTTATTGATCTTCCATACTTATAATGGAGAAAGCATATACACCACGACGCGAATGATTTTTTTTCGCGTAGTTTTTGTGTAGTGAAAGCTTTAAAATTGTATATATTTAAAAACTGCATTAAATATTCTTCCGTATGATTTTATTTTCCTATGTTATTTAATCAAATACAAACACTGAAAACATTGAAAAAATAATCAACCCAGCCGGACTTATTTTCCTAATTTTTTTCTTATCGAATTCCAATAGAGTCTGTCTTAAGTTTAGGATTGTGAGTTACACGTGTTGGCGCCATTTACCCGAGAAAGACGTCTTTATGTGACATTCTTTATTATTCCATTGTATTCGGGACAAATATATGAATAGATTAATAAATTGTATATACTTCTAGAATATATTAATTTAATACGTTCAATATGACATTTAATATTGAATAGACTACTTATTAATTCACTTTTTAGCTCCTGGAGTGTAATCATAGTCAACTTAACTCTTTGTTCCAACATTATAGACAGATGGTGGGCAATATTGAATTCAATTTCCAATTATTTTCTAGATTACAGCATGCTATTTGATATGGAGTATTTTTTTATGATGTCGGATTATTACTTAAGAACTCCACCTACAATTCCGACATCTTAAAACAATCATATCAAAAGTATATTCTTTTTTAATTAATTTCCTAGACGTTTATGAATGAGGGGGTAAGTTCCGTGGAGCAGCTACTCAGCTAGAGTCGTCGGGTAGTGTTACCCCCGGATGAACACCTAGTAAAACTAATCCCATAGCAGTTTCCTGATAACATTTATTATTTTCAGTACTTTTTAATGATGTTACTTGGCAAGTTTTCACACACCACACATCGTTGGGCGCAGGCGATCGAGACAAAGGGTGAAGCATTGGCAGTTAGTTTGGATATTGCGAAGGCCTTTGATCGGGTATGGCACAAAGCACTTCTATCGAAACTTCCTTCTTATGGGCTTCCCGAGAAATTGTGTGAATGGGTCAGTAGCTTTCTTGCAGACAGACGCATCAAGGTCGTAGTTGATGGTGAATGCTCTGACTCCATGTCTGTGAATGCTGGTGTCCTCCAAGGCTGCGTGCTATCACCCACGCTGTTCCTTCTGCATATCAATGACATGCTGCAGATTAGCGGCATACATTGTTATGCAGACGATAGTACGGGTGATGCCTACTACACCGGCCGAACCAACATTTCTCGGGAGAATGTCATTGAGAGCCGGGACAAACTTGTGTCTGAAGTTGAGACTTCCCTTAAAGAAGTTTCAGAATGGGGTCGACTAAATTTAGTCCATTTTAACCCTACCAAGACACAGGTTTGCGCGTTTACCGCAAAAAAGCTTGCGTTTGTCGCTTTACCTCGTTTTGAGAGCACTTCCTTAACTGCCACTGCCAGTGTCCAGATCCTTGGCGTCGACATCTCGAGTGAAGTCCAGTTCCGCGGCCATTTAGAGGGTAAGGCCAAGTTGGCCTCAAAAAAGCTCGGTGTGCTCAACAGATCGAGACAGTATTTCACTCCGGCCCACCGCCTCCAGCTTTACAAGGCACAGGTACGCCCACATATGGAATACTGTTCTCATCTGTGGGCGGGAGCGCCCCAGTACCAACTTCTCCCTCTGGACCGCATCCAACGGAGAGCGACTCGAATTGTCGGCTGCCAGGATTTTACGGATCGGCTTGACTCCTTGGCGCTGCGTAGAGATGTAGCCTCGCTCTGCATCTTCTACCGCCTCTATCATGGAGAGTGCTCCGAGGAATTGTTCGGATTAATCCCTGCCGCTTCTTTCCGCCATCGTCCTACGCGACAGCATTACCATCATCACCACTTAGATGGTTGGCAGTCCTCAACTGTGCGTTTCTCGAGAAACTTCCTGCCTCGCACAACAAAACTGTGGAATGAACTGTCGTCTGCGGTATTTCCGGACCGATACGACCTTCAAACCTTCAAGAAAAGAGCGTATTCCCATCTTAAAGGCCGGCAACGTGCTTGTGACCCCTCTGGTGTTGCGGGCGTCTATGGGCGGCGTTAATTGCTTACCATCAGGCGATTCGTCTGCTCGTTTGCCTCCTATATCATAAAAAAAAAAAAAACCTTTTCAATGCAATGAATCGACACCTTTGGACTGCAATGTGTCAAGTATATAATTTTCTATTAAAACTTGCCAAATTACATCATTAAAAAGTACTGAAAATAATAAATGTTATCAGGAAACTGCTAAAAAAACGGTGTGCGTTTCTCTGACTATTATAATTTTAGGTATTTCTATGTAACGTGATACTTATTCAAAATGTACCTTAAAAACTGCTGGAAATCAACTGTGCATTCCTATAACTATTTATGATTTGAGGTATTTTTATGGAACTTGGTACTTATTCAGATCTCACTTCTTTTATAGGCGAAGCATTCCCATAGTATCGAACTTGGCAGCCTTTCACATTTATGTTTTTGATGGGATTTCATTTATTTTTGTTAGGTGTAGGTTCTTTATTATTTTTTTTATCACTTTTGCTTTAGGAAATGTCTCATTCCACTTAGGTATGTACTTTATACTATAACCCTTTATACTAAGCGTCTAATTCTATTTTACTATTTATTTATAGGTGATTTTTACAAATAAACTGGCTCCCTACACCTATAAAATGTACCTACTTACATATAATTACATACATCAATAACGTACTTTATTCTGTTTGTAAGTACGCTACCTACATAGATAATTAATAACTTGGTAATACCTACCTACCAGTAGGTATTATAATTAGTGGCCTATTATGTAGCCCTAGAAGTGCACCATCCCATCTCATCCCGTGGCGTATCGGAGGGTGAGATGGGCAGTAGTATATATAATTCCATCTTAGAGTATTTATGATTTCCATGTTCTTGAATCTGCGATTTTATTAGTTGTAAAATTAGAAATTATTTAGACTATGCGAGAAAAATAGACTTTTCATTTTTGTTTGACTGATTAAGCGCACCTAGTGTACCTAGTGACCTGCTTTGCACTTCGTAAATCGTGGGTTCGGTTCCCGCAACAGACACACACAGAGTGGTGAACAATTTTATTGTTCTTGTCTTTAAGACAAACATGTATTGTCTTAAATTGGTATGTATCTAAATTTAAATAAGTCTTATCTCATTTCCACTCCATACCTACTTAGAGTAGAACAAAATTACTCATTCGTTGTTTTCGAAACTGACTCACACTTGGCCGTTTTCAGATTTTTACTTTATTTCGACCTAAAGACAAACCTTCGAGCCAAATTTCAGGTCGGTACGACCATTGGAAGATAGACCCATTTAGTTCATTATGACTTCATAGTAGAACAAAGTTACACCTTCGCTATTTTTAAAACTGACTCACACTTGGCCGTTTTCAGATTTTTCCCTTTACTTTGACCTTAAGACCTATCTCCATGCCAAATTTCAAGTCAGTACGACCATTGGAAGTGGTCTAGGTTTTTGATGAGTCAGTGAGTCAGTGAGTGAGTGTATAGTAAAAATAGCGATTTTCTGACGTCAATATCTCAAGAACTGCTATAGGTAGAATAATGAAATTTTGTATTCTAGACAATTAAGGGGATGTCAACAGACACTCGAAATTTCATATGCGTAGATAAAATATGTTTTGAGTTATAGGGTGGTCGAAATTGGCCCGAAATGGTTCGTGTAATATAACCCACGGCCGGTGTGTCGCTTTTTTTTTGCTCGAACTTGGCGGACACACTGTCGTGTGTCTAGATCCATAAATTTTACCAGACCAAACGAATTCCCGCTGCTGATATAGGTATTTACAAAACTGTGACCTAAATTATTTGTCCACTCGATCGCCCCAATCTCACTTTTGCTAAATACCTGCCCAACATTCTGACCTTTCCTAAATCTATACATCACTAACGCATACATACGTATCACTTGCTCTACCTACTTCTAAATTCGATTTTAAGTTTAAATTAATAAGCTTCATTTTCAAATAAGAGCAACTATTTAGTTCAGGTGTTTACAAAAAAGCATCTAAACTATTCCATTGTATCACAATTCCCTCATTTGCACATAAGAGACGGTATTTCAGTGAAACAACTTAATGTCCATGCGCGAACACAATGAAACTATAAATACTATAATATTAGCAAATCTGGATACTAAAGGAACCATTTCAGGTTTAATGTAAAATTGATTTGCGTTTACTGGACACGGCGGGGCACTGCCTTGCCCCCTGGTGTAGGGTCAATCGAAACAAAGCTGGACTACTATTAAAAGGGTGATATTTATCATCCTCCTCGTCATCTTAACGCTTTCCCGGTTGCATCTGATAGCAGACTTGACTTGAGTACGTATGCCCGGCAACATTTTACAATCGTCCACCCCGATTTTGACAATGTTCAGCTACACGAACACACATGAGTAAGACTTACTTACTTATTTGGCGCACCGACCCAAAATGAGTCCTGGCCTCCGACACAAGAGCACGCCATTTTGTTCGGTCCTGCGCTATTTCACGCCAGCTTTCACCGGCGCCGAGCTCCTGAAAATCCGCTCCTACTCTGTCTGCCCAGCGATACTTAGGACGACCGACAGGACGCCGTCCAGTCGGTCGACCCAAATGTGCTCTTTTTACAGAGCGATCTTCTCCCATCCTCTCGAGGTGGCCGAGCCAGCGGAGACGATGCGCTTTTGTCTCACCAATTATATTTGGTTCGGCCACCAGTTCTTGGATTTCGGCATTTTTGCGGATCCTCCAGCTACCATCGTCTCCTTTAATGGGTCCCAGAATCTTTCTTAACACCTTACGTTCTGTGACTAGAAGGCTGCTCTCCTCCTTGAGCGTCAGTGTCCAGCCAGACCTCACAACCATACATAAGTATGGGGCGGATTACGGTTTTATAGATCCGCAACTTAGTCTGTCTACTAAGAAGCTTGGACACCAATACTTTATGGAGCGCTCCATAAAGTATGAGTAAGACTACTTTTACGAATAGTTAAGCAAATATTTTATGGCATTCGTGCTTCTATGTCACTTGACAGTTTTGTAACGCATATCAAAGGACTTGAACCTCGAACCTTCGGGTAGCCTCGTAGCTCGTACATATTTGTGCAGTGCAACCAAATGTCAAAATGTATTCGCGAATCCACTCGTAAAGCTACTCGCGCTCTACGTTCGCGAATGAATATTTGACAACCACTCTCATGTCTGAAAACCTTCACGGAATTGACGAATGTCTTAATGTTAGTGGCCGGCATACCTAAAACTTAGTAGCGTAATAGATACCTACAACGTTTATTGTAGGTAACAATCGCCTCCCAAGAGTCTATTCAACGATTAATTTGACCTTTTGACACAAGTAAAAAAATAAGCTAGTTTTTTCTGGTGTGCCGATGGCAAATTCCAGACATATTTTCTGTAGTAGTAGCATTGAAAAAAAACTCCCATCTTTTGCAACTTTCACAACGGCAGATACTAAATATTGCAATTTCTATTCAATGCCCGAATCCATAAAAAGCCGAATAACAATAAAAATACCATTCCTGGCCCCAAACAGCAATTATCCCATTCCGACGTTAACAAGACTATCGGGCCTACGATTAACCCTTGGGTAACCCAGCTGGTATTTATGCAATACGCTGCAGCGCTAGTAAATACAGATTTTCGCTAGGAAATTAAAGGTTTTGATGTTTAACACCTTTTGTGCCAAATTCCAAAGTAATCGATCTTATGGCGATAATTGTAGGCTCTATTTTAATGACTTGAGGCTGGAGTGTTGGCGTAATAGCAAAAGGTTTAGGTACTAAAGTTTACGTTACCGTAAAACTACCCAACTATAGTCCAAAACCTTCCAAATATGTTCCATACACTGGAATATTTTCGTTTAGGTGTGACTTTTATTTAAAGGACGGATTTTATTTGAAAAATACGTTCATAAAGAAATGAGAAAACCTAATTTAAACCAAAAAGAAGTAAAATACGTATGTAAGTGAGGGACCATAGTTCCAGCACTGCACTATAGTTGCGTAGTTTAGTAGTTTTAGGTAGGTACTTACTTCATTATTGACTTCAGTTTTGACAAGGCACCGTGGACGGAAAATTGTGTAAATATCTAAATACCACATCAGTCATTTCACTATAATACATACGACATATGAAAATAGATAAATGTATGCCTAGGTAGCTAGGAAGTGATTGTATAACATGTAATAGTTACAATAAGCAACCTCATAAGGTAGTAATGAATGAAGACAGCTGTCTGCTACATGATACAATTTCGTGATAAAAAGTAATTCCTTTATAGATTCTATCTTATCTCATCTTTATCTGAAATTCTATGATCACGTTAATTGACAGCCTTGCTATCACTGTCAACATTCACAGTGTTGACAGCAACATACGAAGCAACTGCACTCATCCACTGATTGATTGATCCACACTCATACTTAATTTTAAGTTTGTTTATTTGTCTGTTACGTTTGTACGGTATTTTTTTAAACCCATGATAATTAAATTTTGGGTCAAGAAACTAAATTTTAAAACGTGGGGTGGGTAGGTTACCTTTATACATTGGTAAAACAACTATGCCATATTCAAAATAAATTTAAATAAAAAAGAACCAACTTCACTTAGACTCCACCTTTCCAAAAGGAAATGCCCTAGCTACTGTAAAAAATATTTAAATCACTATTATAAGTAGGTGTGCCTAATACTTGAAGAGCTCGCTCGATTTCTCCAAGATCCCATCATCAGATCCTGACCTGGTTACAATGAGACCAACTATGAAGTTTCAAACAAAAAAGAATTTTTCTAATCGGTGCAGCCGTCTTCGAATAATCGGTGAACATACATAAAAAAAATTGCAAAAACAAAGATCCCGCCGAATTGAGAACCTCCTTCTTCGAAATCTTGAAGTCGGTTGAAACGGTGGCACCAACTCTTTCTCAGCAATAGAGTTATCCTCATTATATAATACTAAACAAGGTAGGTACAGTCACGGCCTTCAACTGTTGAGCCATTCACGGCTCAAGCTATATTCTTTTGTTTCGTACTTACTCCACGAAATGTCCAATGTGAAGGGAACTCTATATGGGTCAGCCCTGACCGTAGGTACAGTCGACGTCAAAGATACGTTGATCGAGGGTTGCGAGGTGAAACACGATAAGTAGAAATAATTTTTGATTTAAATAAGCACCTAACGTATGTCGGCTTAATGTTCTTTTTTCAAAAACCTATTAGCTCGAGTTATCGGGTTTCACCTCGCGACCCTCGGTTTACACTTTTACACCTTATTCCTTGGGAATAAGGTGCAAAAATGTAAACATATCTTTGACGTCGACTGTACATGTAAGTACAAAGCAACATTTCAAGTCTCTTTTCCCTTCCCTACTATGAATGTACAATCATCGCCCAGCTATTCGTTGTATTGTCAGTCTTGAGACTAAATAAACCGTTTTTGTTGCAACCCATTGCAAAATTGATTCGCGTAATAAGACAAATTATGCTATCAGGGGTGCATTTTAATCTGTTCTGAATGTACACTGCATTGAGTGGGTATGTCTTTCTGCGTTCAAGTAACAAGAGATAAGTTAGTTACTGTTAGGTATTTGGATGATAACAGAAATAACAGCGTTTTACCTTACAATAAAACGCTTATTATTTAATGCGTATCTTTGTCTCGAGGCTCGAGTTTGATCTTTGTTAGCAAGTGTGGGAAGATAACGAAATTTCAATTTTCGAGGTTCGCGGTAAGCCCTCAGTTCCATCGTGTCTACAGTTGTTTTAAAGACATCTTGGAACTTTTAGTGTCCACGAGGGACCTTTGCAAAAATGGGAGAGAAGGATGGCGTAGCATTTCAATAAACAATGTTTGAAATTGGGCGTTGACATGACCATGATTTTTTTAGACTATACATGATTTACGCACATTAGCGACTATTGTTTTTAGCGACTCTTCCTCAGGGCCTAATATAAAGTAGGCAGGCTTTACTGTTTTATCATCATCCTAGTAATATTCCAAAAATATTTTACAACCAAAACTGAAGTCACATAAAAAATAGTTTCGTACATTTTGGCCAACCAAAGAAAACTTTTTGTATTTTTTTTAAAAGGTTGGTGGGTTAGATGGATTAACTCACGGATAACGAGTTGTTACGCAAAAATGTTGTAAAGAGAAGTTTAATTTTTTAATTACAAACATTAGCATTTTCAGATTAAGAAAGTTCATTAGTCAATTAAATTTTCCAGCAACGATTAACCGTAAAACGCCGTCTCTCGTGACTCGCCCCGCCGCCCGCTTAAGCAAATGACCACAATGATCGATCGGACGAGCGCCTGCGCCGGTTTTGTCCCGGGAATTAACCGCCACTTAAAGCTGTCCCGCAACAGATTAACTTACCAACTTTTTGCATCAGCTATTATCTAGCTGAGCTGAGTGTAGTGATTTCGAAGACTACATCTATACTATGAAACACTTTTTTTCTCATTTAGTTTTTACCAGTATGTTGACGATGAGGGACCTTCTTGTTCCTTTAGCCGTCAACACAGTGAATCCTCCTTTTTGTAAAGGGTCGGCAGCGCGCATGTGACTCCTTTGGAGTTGCAGGCGTCCATAGGTTACGGTAGCTGCTTACCATCAGGCGGGCCGTATACTTGTTTGCCACCGTCATGGTATTAAAAAAAAAACTTTTTTACTGTTTTCCCAAGTAACACAGGAAGCATTATAACATATGAATAGTTAACTTATTTCGAACTTAAGGACCGTATAAACTTTTATATACGTTCACCGAGCAACTTGTCGCATTATATGATGCTTTGAGCTGTATAACGGTTGTATAATGGCATATCTAAATGCTTTTGTAAAGCCTTTAGCTTTAGTGCAGCAAACCACAACGTAACTGTACAGCTTTCGACTGTTTAAAAGCACTTAAGTGCTTTAGGTTCTACAATAGCATTATATAATGCTTTAAGCTGTATAACGGTTGTATAATGGCATGTATAAATGCTTTTTTAAAGCCTTTAGTTATAGTGCAGCGAACCAAAATGCAACTGAACAGCTGAATGCTGTACAGTTGCGTTTTGGTTTGCTACACTAATGCTACGGTTTGGTTTAGTTCCTTAGGTTCTACAATAGCATAAATAAATGCTTAATGCTGTTTAAGAGCATGAATATTAGCCATTATAATGCCACGTAAATTCGCTATACAGCTTTCAGCTATTTTTAATGCCTTAGGGTGTACAATAGCATTTATAAGTAGGTAATACGTTCCTAATGCAGTATAATAGCAATAATATAAACCATTATAAAGCCAAGTAATTCACTATAAGGGGCTGTTCATAAATTACGTCATTTCAAATGGGGGGGGGGTCTGGACATCGGATGATGGTAGCATGACGTAGGAGGGGGGGGGGGGCGGTCATTCCGAAGATCACATCATCAATGTGTAAAAAAAGGAATGAAAGTCGTGTTTCTATAAACTTAATGTTATAAAATATTATCTACTAAATAGTTTTTTATTTTACAATTAAGCTTAAAACGTATTTTTTTTAATGACGTCACTATATTTGGCAGGGGGAGGGTTGGATGATTTTAGGGGGGGGGGGTAAAAAACATCAAAAATTGATGACGTAATTTATGAACAGCCCCTATACAGCTTTTAGCGGTTTTAGTGCCTTAGATTCTACAATAGCATAAATAAATGCTTAATGTTGTTTAATAGCATAATTATTCACGTGTAATGCTGTAGGCATAAATAAGGCATTTTTTAAGGGTCGCTGAGCTGCTATTGGACTAAGAGCTAGCCACGTCAGATATGACACAATAATGAGAGCAACAAAACCCGTCTGGTTAGATTGCTATACTATTTTTATTGCTAGATCCTGGCATCTGGCAGCTTTTAATGGGTGGAGGTCACAGTAACAGACTAGCAAAATATTTTAATTGGAAAATAGTAATAACAAACTAGGTAAAAATTGCCGAAGTTGTCTCAGTTATAAAGGACAGGGCCTATATTTGAAGGGGCTCCCTGGCGCCAACGACCTTAGATCTGATTCCCTTAGTTTTCTAATGATTTATATAGCTTATCATCAGAGCTCGGATTTTTCACGGCAAAACAAAACACAATTCTATCTATAGTGAATATGTTCGAATATCGACTCAAAACTGGTCAAAAATCGATAAAAAAAACGTTAGACGAAAAAAATATTGTGTATTATTACCATACATCGGGGTTTTCGGTGCGGAAATGTTTGACATTAGCCAAAGAGTAGGCATTAACTTAAAAAAAAGAATGTACTCTAGCACGTTTCTACCTAATGAATAATTGATCGAAAAAAATCATAGGTATATACAATTTATATGTAATAGCTGACTATTATGTACAGAGCTCGGATTTTTCACGGCAAAACAAAACACTAGCGTAATTTAGCCAGTGCTTGAAATATTATTTTATCGATATCGATAATTCAGAACTAGAAGAAATAAAAGTCACCAAATAAAATTAATATGTAATAAAACTAATAAAAACATTTGTATAAAGTTACTATATATTAGAAACAGACGCAATTTCTTCTTCAAAATCTACGTCAGTACACACAGCAGCACAAGACATTTTATTTGGGTAATAGTGATAGGAGTAGATGATCATTATCTTTTCAACATTCTCTGGGAGTAATCAGTTGCGTTTATCACTATAAATCCATTTATGCACACTAAATGTACGTTCAACTTCAGTTGACGTCAAGGGAGCAAATTTATAGAATTCATTATCAGTTCGGGTAATATTTTCAGATATGTCTCTTAAAATTTCGTAATCAGGATTTCGTTCGAGCACGGCTTCAAATTTACGTATCACTGGTAAAAGTTTACTCCAGTTTACGTAGCAACGAACAGTATCCAGAATGAGGAAGGATTCCGCAATGGATAAAGTCGAACATTGCAATTGTTCTATTGAAGAGGCTATTACTTCGTAGTTGTCGCGAATGAAATTTAACTCCGGTCGTAGTTTGCGTGTTTGAAAACATTTTTTTGCAGCTCTTATAGCTGCCGAGTCATTAGCAAGTATGGAGACGACATCACGTATTTGCTCATAGTATTGAGCGTAATATACCGCAGCAGATATCCAAGTTCCCCATCTGGTGATAATTGGCTCGGGAGGTAGGGGAATGGACGGATATTTTGCCTTAAAAAGGCGTACACGCTCTGGAGATTTTAGGATTATCTTTTTGACATTCGATATCAACCCATCCACACCTTTGAAATTATCTCGCACTTCTTCGGCAACCCGGTGCAGACCATGAGCTAAACACGTAATGTGTTTCATACGAGGAAACGTTGCTTTTAAAATACGACCGGCTTTAAGCATATATGCGGCACTATCTGTGCAAAGTAAAAGCAAATTGTTTACGTTATCATTGAAAGAATTTTGAAACAAAAATTTTAATTGGTTTATTATTAGGTTTGCTATTGTTTCCCCATTTACCTTCTCTAAAACCTTCGACTCCAAAAGATAAAATTGCTTAGAACAATTTTTTTTGCAAAGACCGAATCACCACGTTTGTCACACATTTTCCCATGAAATCTGGTGTTTCGTCTATAGATATCCACAAATAATTGGTTTTGTTTACCTCTCTTATACCCTGTATAGTTTTTTTGTACACGAGATTTAAATAAATTTTTCGCAGGGTCGATTCGTCCGGTAAAGAAGTCATAGAGCAGTCGCAACATAAATACTTGTTAAAAAATGACGAAAATTATTGTTGTTGACTGTTGCCCATGGTATGTTGCATGAAATAAGAAAAATAATTAAATCGAAATAAAATTGATGTTTCCTATTTGGTTGCCCCGAACGGTAATTGTGGCGGTTGCTTTTCACATGATTCTCAATATTGCATTTCTTCAGTTTTAGATGCATATCGCACATAGAGCAGTATATAGTGGAGGTCACTTCATTATAGACTAACTCAGGGTGATTTTCAATCCACGTTTTGATCCGATCTTGTACATTACTCATTTTTGTATTAATTGATACCTTGCAATATTAAGTTATTATACGTATATCCAACACGTCGGATTCAATGCGTTGCGAAATAAATAATACCTAGATGCAATTTACGTTTTATACGTAATGAAATGACAGTTAAAGTGTGAATGTCATATGTCATGTGAGATGAAATTTGCAGTCGTTTCTATCATTTTAAATGAGGTGGTATAGTTACTTCGTTCTAAGTTGTACATGCAGACCTACCTCTTTGTTGCTCGACTATGGCAAAGCTAAAATGAAAAGTTATTTTATTACTTATACAGGATGTCCGGTAATTAATGCACAACCTTCTAACCCCCA